>CM074718.1:633744183-635046683 GCA_037306005.1 Rhinophrynus dorsalis
GCTCTTTAATTATGATTATTTTTCTGATTTTCTGACGTTTCGGTTTTTTATTGCCGACATCAGGTGATTTATTGAAAGTCCAATTGGGATCGAACTATGTGACAGAATCTTCTTGCCAATGAGCTGGTTTTATAGACTTTTTAACTAATGTTTAGAAATAACTAAGTAGCGCAATAAATAGTAATTATTTCATCAGTAAAAATAATCTGGACGAAGATGCATTTAAAAAAAGTTCTCAAAATGTAAACATATACACATACATCTTAAATTAAATATGTGTGTGAATATATATATATATATAGAGAGAGAGAGAGAGAGATCATAATTTAAACAGCACTCTCAGGTCAGCTTGTTGCTGGCACAAATACTTTATTGAAGGATCTACGTTTCGATCCCCATTGGGATCTTTATCAAGATATATATATATATATATATGCATGTATACACTCACACATATACATATATAGTCTATATATTCATAATTTGATGCCACTGAGTGTATTTGCACGCCTTTATTCCAAATAAGTATCTATTTATGATTTTCTTTTAACTATAATCCTTTATTATGATCCATTCTCGGTTGTCTCTATTGACCCTTTGAGTGACAGAAAAGTATCCAATTTATCCCTGAAAAAATTGTTTTTATTGCAAACAGTTTTGTTATTTTTATGAGGTCTTCCAGTCTGCCATCTCTAGCGTTAGGTTTAGAAATATATCTGTAATCAAATGGTTAAAACATTCTATATAGATATACATACACACACATACACACACACACACACACACACACACACACACACACACACATATATATATATATATATATATATATATAGATATAGATATAGATATAGATGGAGATATATATATATATATATATATATATATATATATATATATATATATATATATATATATATAAATATATATATGTATAGATATATATATATATATGGATGTCAGATAGATAAAAATTAAATATTGCACAATAGCAAATATACACAGAAATAGTTCATTAAAAAGAAGCTGTGAATTGTGTTAACACTTTATTAGGATTTACTCAGACACGTCATAATAAACACAGGGTCATACATTTTACATTTCTTCACATTTTGTCATTTTTAAGTTGACCTCAGCACTGGATACTCAGCTCTCCATTTGTCTACCCCTGCTGTAAATAATAGCTTTGAGATTAGCTAATTACGGAGCATTAATCACTGATAGAAAGATAATAAATCAAAGCCTTGTTACAACTTTCAAACTCACCAGTATAGATATACATAGCAACTATCTAACGCAGATAGATACTGTTAAATGAACTGGCTCAGGATAAACTAAACCCACTTCTGCTAGAGAAAGGAATATGGTGTTTATACGTCTCATATATTGTAAGTGCTTTCTTCAATTATTGTGAACTATTTGTTAATAAAATCCGAGTAAGACCAACATCATTTTGTGAATGTGACCATTTAGATTAATACATTGAGTATATACAGTATTAAAACAATGGCTTGGTTCAAGCTACTGATCATTTTTCCTATCGTAGTAAGTAAACATGGACAGATCAACATTATTTTTCACATTTTGTCTAAAATGTAAAATATGAAAATAAACTGTGCTACAGAATTACTAAATCTCATATTTAAAAAAAAATAAAATATATATATATATATATATATATATATATATATATATATATATATATATATATATATATATATATATATATCACCTAACCCATGAATCGAAATATTAGAAATACAACCTTTGCCTTTCGTTACTAAGGATGAACAGGTATACAATGTCAAATCCAACATTGTAACTGTTTAAAGACCAAGGAGTGTACCACGCATTGCTTTTCAATGCGTTGCGCACCGATCTGTTCCATAAAAGGGTTAAACAAATAAAATAAATAATAATAATAATCACTGTAGTTGTTAAAAGAATTCTGGAGGAAAATTGCAATGGTGTTTAACCTTTTGAGTGTCAGATAGAGGAGTCCAACGCATTTCAACGCAGTGCAATCTCTGGCGCTCAAAGGGTTAACCCCTAGAGTTCCAGAGACACTAATTTATTATTATTATTATTATTATTATTATTATTATCGCCATCATCCATTTGTACAGCGCTGCGGAAAATAATATAAATCTACAGACATTGTTTATTATAAAATAAAATAAAGTTATTATCTTAAAACAAGGCTAAGCAACAGTTGGTTCTCCAGCTGTTGAGGACTACAACTTCCACAACTGTACGGGGTTGATGCGAGTTGCAGTCCCCAACAGCTGTAGAGCCAACGGTTGTCTAGCCCTGTCCTAGACTTCCCCTTGCCACACCAGCAGTGCCAGCATCATACTATACCTGCTTGCATCCTGTGAGACATTGGCCACTAGAAGGAAGTTGCCAGGTCCTCTCCATACATTATGCGATAGAGTAGATACAAGTCCCAATGTGCCTGGGGCACTACAGAAGCCCCAACCAGCTCTCAGACATGAGAAGCCTACGCAATGCAGTCTGCCATTTAGTGAGGAATAGTGCCAAGCGCAGGTGGCTCTCTGAATACTAACCACATTTAATAGCACTGCCTCCCCCTTTTTAGTCAAGAACCTTATAATTAATTTTAAGTTACCCGGTGCACCATATCATTAAAAGAAAAAAAAAGGCAGAATCCTGAACAGAAAGAGGGAGATTCAGATAGAGAGCGGAATGGATTTACATACAGCTTTCTTCTTTAGTTCTTCCTCCTCTGCCAAATGCTATAGCCCTAATTGCACAAGATTAATGAGGAGAAGCTCCTCTACTGCTTATTAAAATTTATTTAAACACTGTTTTTCTCCTCTGCTACAGAAAACGGCATTGCAAAAAGCTGAATTGAAAATGAAAAGGGAAGGGGGCCGGTAGGTGGTATTTATCAAGACCTTTGTACTCCAGAGGAGGGCGCAATGCTGCTGGTGCACAAAGGGTTTGTGGGTCTGTGAACAGTAGTAACATGACTGTATTGAAGTGATCATCCAGTGATAAGTACCTGCATTAATCGTCATGCACTGTCCCCCTCTATATATAAATATCACATGAGATTTACTCAGTTCTATTCAAAATAAATTGATTCTTGGAAAAGGTGACATTTTAGCATGTTCTGCAGTTCTCTGATCTGAATTTCCTATACTTAATATAGTATAGTACAATATACTTATACTGATTACTGTTTAACCCCTTGCATGCTAGATAGTTCTCCACCTCATAGTTTCACAATGCATAGACCTCTCTATTCTCCAAAGGGTTAATGTAATGAATACTGGGGGACTGCAGACCACCGATCTGCCCGTCCCTTTGGTATACAGAAGGAACTAGACTGCACGGGAAAACATGGGACACGTCACGTGGAATTTAATAATGCAACAAAGGAAGTATAGGTGTTCCGTTCCGTGCCTGGCTGCCTTTGCTTTCTCCCCTTTCAATATGAAATTACTCATTGCTTAAACGCATTTACGGTGTTGCAACTGGTTTTCCATACGTTTAGACAAGCGCAGTGTGGGAGCGCCCCCTAGTGGAAATTAAATGGATGAACCCGTTATTCCAGTCTTTTTGCTGTTGCTGCGGTGTATCACATGGTCTCATGCTGTCCCTTGGTGGACTTGGGCAGGAAAAACAGCTGTCGACTCATTGAATTCATATAGTATGTATTTCTTCCTACTGCTAGAAAGTTCACGAAAATATGCAATAATGTCTAGTTTGGTCAAAATAAAATCAATGAAAGATCACATTTCCCATATTTTTAAACATCTATTTATCTACAGAAAATAGTATTTTGAGAATAATAATCTCTCTCTCTCTCGATATATATATATATATATAGTATGTCCCTCTACCTTAGTTTTGCTGTCTGCATCTCTCTCTGTCTCTGTCTCTCTCACAGTCTGCCTGTATGTCTCCCTCACTCTCTGTTTCCATGTCTGTTTGCCTGCCTGCCTCCTTCGCTCTCTTTCTCCCTTTCTCTCTCTATTTCCATGTCTGTTTGTCTGCTTGCCTGACTGTCTGCCTGACCAACTGTCTCTTTCCATGTCTGTCTGCCTGCCTTCCTGTCTGTATAAATGCCTGTCTGCCCCCCTCTCTCTCTCTCTCGGTCTCTCTCTCCCCCTCTCTCTTTCCATGTCTATATGTTTGGCTGTCTTTCTATTTGTCTGCCTGCCTCTCTCTCACTTTCAGTGTTCATCTGTTTATCTGTCTGTCTGTCTGTCTGTCTGTCTTTCTATTGAATTCTGTAACTTATGTATGCATATCCAGGCAACCCTTTTGCTAATAAGAAGCATAAAACTGCATTATATGTATCAAATGAAAGAAACAACTGAACTCATTCAGGATATTTTTGATACATATTGAAGATGAAGAACTGAAGCAATTCTGACACAAACCCAGCTACCTTAGGAGAGGAATACAAATCCCCACAGAGTTAAATGAAGTTTTCCTATAAAAACAAATCATGCTGCAGGCCTGCACTGTTCATCACTGGACTGCAGTGGGTTTCACTAGCTATGCAGTGGGCACAACAAGAATTCAATGAGTAAAAAAGACACATTTAGAGCAATAGAAATTTGGGAAATGTATATCTGTTTTTAGGATTGGGGAAAAAGTGTTCACAGCAAAAGTAAAACATGGGAAAAACAAAACTTTTCACCTTGTGCAGGAATTCCCATGAAAGTGCTGTTTTTTCACTTTTTACATTGCATCAATAATAATAATAATGGATTTTCCCTCCACATGGAGAGTTCCTCCCACCTGTTCCCAACATGCTAACTAGAAAAGTGACATTGCCTTCCCGCATGTTGTCAGTTTGTGCTAGGGAGAGAGACAAAGGAAGCAAATGAATTTTAGGTGATAGAGGCAGACAGAAAAAGACAAGGAGCTGGAGTTTCTTGATAGGAGTATTGTTGGTAGCTATTTGTTCCGTGGGTGAGAGTGTGAAAAGAGAAAAGAGAGTTAAAACTCAATAAATAAACACATTAACAAACAAACCCCTTTAGAATAAGTGACAGAGAGGAATATAATCCAAGTTCCTACATGAACTGGCTAAGTCTCTACTAAGGCTGAGTTAGTGAAAGATACATTGAAGACAGACCTGACATACTCTGTTACTTACACGCACCTACACATCCTCAAGAGCAGTAGGGACAAACATATACTGAGGTATTGTGGTGCTGCACACCTGTACCAGCTGCTGTGTCAAGTGGTTTATCCTTATGCTGTAAGCTGTTGATTCTGAAGCTAATGGTCTAGCCTTATTTTGTACTTTTCTGTAAGAATTAACACTGCAGTCAATTTAGGAGAGAGGAGACAGGGATAATTATTAAAAAAAAAACCTTTTGGTTTGTTAGGTGATAGAGACAGACAGGAGATCCTAACCTGAGCTGCAACTAAAATGACAGTGACAGATACAAGAAACAGAGACATACATCATACAATATTTTCAGATGGGCAAATATCACTCCACATGTTAGCAGCTCTGTCAGGTACTGTACTGTAAAAATAAACACTACTATAATTATGTACATCTACTTTCATCTAATATGTTGTGCAGATACAAAAGCACTATGGAGAATGGCTGAGTTATTTGGAGGTAAAAAGAGTTATAGAGTCCCCATACCTGCTAATACCAACACCACCACTAATCACGTTGTTAAAGCAATAACATTACATAGTTCTTCTATATGCCTTCAGCCTACATTTGCTGAGTTCTTAGAAAAAAATTAAAAAACTGCACAAAATAATAATCCAAAATTATGCATGTGGGATGGCAAACTTGCCAGATATTTTGGCGTTTGACATGCTGTCCTATTGTTTTGTTAAAATCAGGTTTTAAAGAACTGATGTCATGTTTACCCCTCACTTGGCATATCCGAAGCCAAAGTTATATTTTAAGTTTGATAAGTCAAAGGGGATGTGGTCGGGTGGTGGCAGCACTATCTGTTTCTGGGCTTTGGCATAACTGACTGACAGAGGGTGTAGTGGAGGTGGTGGCAGCACTATATGCTGGTTGGCGCTGGCATCTGAGTCATGGGGTATATATGACAGCACTATGAGCTGGTGGGCTCTGGCATCTCTGAGTCACATGGCATGTGGTGGGGGTGTTGACAGTACTTTCTACTGATGGGCACTTCTGACCACTGCCACTGCTAAAACTATTGCTACTTGATCCATACACATCAACAGCCACAGTCCTTCAGCTCTTCTTGATAATTTTTACACACATATATACACACACATACACACACACATATATATACACAGACATACACATACACATGCACATATATACACACATACACATGCACATACACATGCACATATATACACACATACATATACACAAGTACACACACACGTACAAATACACAAGTACATACACACACACATGCATACATACATAAGCGCACACACACACACACACTGGAAATTTTGAGACTTCTATAGCATTGAGGATGTACTTGTCTTGGCTATAGACGCATAGGAGGGAAACCACAAGGTTCTAGTGGGAAATTATTTGGCAGTAGAAGGGAAATATTATATATGTGCAAAAAAAGTGGAAAAAGTGGCAAACTGTGTTTTTTACATGAACATTTTCTGCAGAAAAAAATATGAGTTTTTGTCCATATATTTGTTTCCTATGGAACAGATGGTTTTCTCAATAATTGCTCTAGTTCTATCAATTACATTATATCTTCCTGCCTGTCTGTCTGGTCCCCTTATCTAAATAATAATAATACATATAGAAAGCACATATTTGTTTAAATGACAGTTGGCACCTTAGTTCATCAGGAAGGATGAATATACATTTTTATCATGTCTTACATCAAATGTAAAGGAACACTATCACCTCCTAATATGAACCTCCTACATACTAATATGTACAGAAATCCTAATGGACATGGTACATTAATTCTGTGTAGATTGATTCCATCAATATATTATTTAATTAGTGCTACATATGATTCCACGGAAGCAGGCATGATACGTTTGTTGCACAATACCAGGATTCTAAACTCCTCCTACTTTAGGCTTACTAAGAAGATTTCAGTGACTTCTGAGTGTACTGGCTTGTCCAAATTAATCCTTAAAGGGATAGTAATACCTAAAATGTAAAAAAAATATGTTGTAGGGTTTATCCCCCTGAGTAAAACAAGAGTACTCTCACTGCTGAAAGATGTTTCATTCAAAAGTTATTAATTTTCAAAGTTGAATTTTTTAGGTGCAATATCACAGTGGCCTGAAATTTTACAGCGGCGCTGTTGCTACACCATCCTATGGAGATTTATGGTCCTGAGACCAGAGCTGTCCATAGGATCGTGTAGCAACAGCGCCACTGTACAATTTCAGGCCACTGTGATATTGCACCTAAAAAATTCAACTTTGAAAATTAATAACTTTTGAATGAAACATCTTTCAGCAGTGGGAGTACTCTTGTTTTACTCAGGGGGATAAACCCTACAACATATTTTTTTTTACATTTTAGGTATTACTATCCCTTTAATTAGTACTGGATACCTTGGCAGGTATACATTTTTGTTGTCAAACTCCAAGACTCCAAACCCCACCTCCTGAATGTACTATGAAGACTTCAGTAAGGATCTGTAGTGCAGAAGTCCTGTACCCCTCAAGGGACATGACCATACCTGGGAACTTTTGAGACAGGGCTACCCAGAGGGTAACCCTGTCAGTGCCTACCGGTGAAGAAAATGACGCGATTTGCATCATAAAAGGGGCGGGGCTTAGTCGCAGAGGGGGGGCGGGACAAAAAAAACCCTGCAAAATGTATCTAAGAGGGCGGGGAGTGGGAGGAACCAGGCGGGACAGAGCACAAGTGGGCAGAGTTTCTATTTAGACTCTGCCCACCCGGTGATCCACACATTGCCACATTGGACATGACCATACCTGGGAACTCTTAGGGTTTGACTCTGAGACTCAGGGTTTGACATAAATCTCAGGGTCTCAGGGTGAAGGGCCAAATCCTCAGGGTGAGAGAGTCCAGTGCTATCTCTTATCTAATATACCTCAATTAAGTGCTTCTGTAGTGCCTAAATTGGTACCACTTGTACCAGGAAGGAAGAAGGAGATGTCCTGCTTGTCTTGTGTATTTTAATACAATGACATCTTTACATCGTTGCATGTTAGTGGCTCCCTGAGAACTGATTGGCACACAACTCCATTAGAGTGAGTAGGGACAAATTGCTATGAATCAATATTATGGGAACTTTAAGGGTTAATATTTGCAAATTCTCAGGGTCAGCTTATTCTGAAAGTTCCCAGGGACGGACATGATATATAGTTCTAATTGGTGAAACAAGTTTTTGCAGAATTGATAAATAGTGACCATTAGGATTTTCTGCCCATGTCTGATAGATATGACTGATATCAATGGATTTATTTTTTTCATATCTACAATATTAAATGTAGTTAAAAGAATCCATTACTATCCCTTTAAACACATTAAGACACATGGGCCCATATTCTTCAGTCAAACAACAGTACCACAGGGGACAAATAAAAATTCCTAAATTCCCATGCACTTGAATATAACTTTTAACCCCTTGAATGACAGAGAGGTCTCAAATGCATTGCATTTTTATTTGTCCGCTGTGCAGAGACGGATTAAGGCTCCATAGGGCCCTAGGCAAGGTAGCATTTTGGGTCCCCACATCTTTTGATCTGGTGCTTCTGACACGGAGTGCTGTTAGCAGGTACTGCTTTTTTGGCAATAACGTAATTGGGAGAAACTGGATGGTGCTGGTCTCTTTCAACTAAAAGGGCATCTGACACAAGACGTTTGTGGCAGCAACAGCAGGACCTCTGTCTGTGATTCATCTCTTGCAACCAGGACCCTTCATATTGCCCTGGTCCCTAGGCAGTAGCCTAGGTTGCCCTAATGGATGAACTGGCTCTGCCTCTGTGGTGCAGTTGGATTACTCCAGAATAACTCCACTTTTTGTTTTGTTTGTTTTTGTAAATGTGGGCCACTGTTTCCAAGGGGTATAGTTCTCCTTTACTGTTTTGGTGACCCAGATGGTAGAAATGAGGGAAGTGGGGGGGGGGGCAAGGGAGAATGGAAGTGTAGGACAGCAAGGGTGGGAGTTCTGGGGAGTGCTGGGGTAGTGTTGGGGAGTGATAGAGTGGAAAATGGAAGAGAAAGTAGGCATGGAAAGTTGGAATGGGAGAGATAGAGCAGGGGAGAAGAAAGAGACAAAGTGGGATTGAATGAAAGGGGTGGGGAGTGTTGTCCTGCAGTCATGCCTACTAACCTGAAAAAGAAGTTCTTCTACCACATTCAGATGAGCGATCTGGATGGCAATATGTTGTTTGATTGATGTTTGATCATAAGCTAACCTGGTTTGTTTTTTTTCCTTTCCAAACATCACTTGATCATTTTTCCTGTTGATTGTTTAAAACGGCAAACAAAATTCTTGCTTCACAAGAGTTGTTTTGGATCTTGTGAAAAAAATATGTATATTTTGTATAAATACTGAACTAATTTTCCTGATCCCTATCGGATAGGTCACAGTCCATCGGACACAAGAGTTTGTATTAATTGCATACTGCAAAACTGTATATGAAAAACTGCACCTCCAAACAGAGGGGAACAGCCTTTGGACTAAAATGATCTCAAATGTAATTTACCATCATCCATTCAAGATGGACGTTTAAAGGGATAGTAATGTTTCACAAAAAAAAGCAGCTCCAATTAATCTTCATAGTATTTGGGCCATGGAGAGTGTTATTTTAATACTGTCAGAGTCAAGGGCAGATTGTCCTATCGGAGAATCGGGCATCCCCCGGTGGGCCTCTAGATCATGGGCTGCTGGGGGAGATCAGAGGATCTCACCTCACCGTCCAATGATATTTTGAAGGAGAGGTCTGTGTTGCCACTGGCACTCTCTGTGACAGCCTTCGCGTTCCTTGTTAATGTAGAGCGCCAGGATATGACATAATATCCTGGCTCCTGCTCTCCCATGCTGCACAGGGACCACAAGGGGGCGTCGATAGGAATGTCGGTGCTGGAGGCTGCACTGACTTCTCGCTCCCCACAGTGGAGCACCAGGGAATGCAAGAGAGTTGCTAGGGTTGTATCTAACCCTATGAGTGCCAGATATGTATCAAAAATACAAAAAAAGGTTGCAGTTCAAGAATAATTGAATGATAAAGTATCCCCCCTCCTGCCCCTTTTACCTAGTGTAAGCTGCCTCCCGTCAATCTTCTTACTGTGAGTGTAAGGAAAGCCCTGCCCCCCTTGACAGGTTTTTCAGGTTTTTCCCTTATGTTAATTGAAGATTGTCCCTCTCTGCAATCTACCTGGGCACCACCTTTCTGTTCTGAGGTGAGCAGTGTTACATCAGTAAAAGGGGTGGAAGGGGGACACTTTATCATTCAATTATTCTCCATGGCCCAAATACTATGAAGATTAATAGGAGTTGCTTTTATTGTGAAACATTACTACCCCTTTAAGTCCAAGAGAGCAAAACATTTCCCAGCCCTGCTCTTGGGCTTCAGTGGTTCCTATTCAGCCCTGCAGTTCCCATTTTGCATAAGTGGGTAACATTAACCCTTTGAGTGCCAGAAGGGCATGCAACGCATTGCAAAGCAATGCATTGTGTACCCCTCTGGAAGTCAAAGGGTTAACCCTTTGAGCACCAGAGGGGTATCCAATGCATTGCAACTGGCACGCAAAGGGTTAAAAGCATAAGAAGTATAAGACGCTAATCCTATCAGATGTAAGTGGCTTTAAAGAGGTCATGTATCACAGCCACACTGTAAATAAATAAATAAATACAAACATAAAATAAAACAAATAAGCAACATAAAATCTTCTGAGTTTTTTTACTTGCAAATTGTACCACATTTCCCTAAATCTAATTAATTAGCTTTTTCCTTAATATGCATTCTAAGGACCTATTGAGACAGTGCAGACAAAGCTAAATGAATATATTGACAAAGGTAAATCCTCTGTATTCTATCAGTGAATAGGAGACAGACAGAGACAGAAGCCCTTCCAATGCACTACATGCAGTTGATGATCTTTGTTCATTTGTTCTCTTTTGTGTTTGGTGACCTAGGTGGCCACAGGCTATCCTATATCATGGCTGCTCATTAGGTGTTATGCTTCCCAGGAGCTGTTGCTGGTTCACAAGGTCAAACGTCTTTCACATATCAATAAAAGGTTCTTGAACCTTGTCCACAACTGGAGGAATGGCATTTGTCACTAGAAGTGGAGCAGTTGTTGGGGAAAGATCTTTAGAACAATCTGATCAGATGGAGGTTAAAAATGCTGAAAAGGTCATTCAATGTATTTTTTACATAATTCCTTGACAGATGGAGAAGAGGATCTTGACCCAGAGTTTTTCTTTCTTTTATAGAACCAGACAAGGTCTCAACTGGTACTGTTATTACGGGTTAACTCTATGTCTGCTAAAAATCTATCTAGTGCCTTCACAATCTTGCTGATAGAAGACATGTTGCTTTTAATTTTAATATATAAATATACACACACAATAAAGGCATTGATTTATTTTCACGATTCACTGTGCAATTCAGTGAAGGCTTAGTTTACATAGGCTACTTTGACACAGCCCTTGCTCTGTTAATCACCCCAAAATTGGACTAATAGTCATGTAATAAGCTGCTCATGCTAGCGACTATCACCTCACATAAACACAAGCCAATGCAATTTCCTGCCACTGGAGTTGGAGAGGTAGAGAACAGGGCATCCAATATGGTGGCTGTGTAAATCATTCACATGGCAGACTGAACTGATGCAAATCCATTGCACCACTTCAACAGTCCAGTGGATGATGGATCTCAATGGTAGCATCCAATCATATACAGCTGATGCCACCGAGAACCAGACGTTAGTTACTTCCATTCTCTGAAGATATAACCA
Source organism: Rhinophrynus dorsalis (assembly GCA_037306005.1). Classification (NCBI taxonomy): domain Eukaryota; kingdom Metazoa; phylum Chordata; class Amphibia; order Anura; family Rhinophrynidae; genus Rhinophrynus; species Rhinophrynus dorsalis. The sequence continues at coordinate 633,756,107 of CM074718.1, forward strand.
GGGAAATTCAGAGGCAGAACTGATCTTTATATTTAAAAAGGGTTCATAAGACCCCATAAACTGTCTCATTTCCTAGGGTGGGTTTTTTCCTAATAAGATGCATGTATTAAATATGTTTTAAATACGTTTCAGATATTCCAGGGGTGGTTCTAAATCCCCTCTTCTTCTTACCATTCATGAAAAGTGCTGGGAAAAGCTTCCTACCAAGTCCCATTAACCCTTGTGGCCTGGGTGACACTCCTATAAATTATATATGTAAAGGGTAACTATGCCCTAGGAATAAGTCACTATGAGTGTTATTACTGGAATGATTTACCAAACTATAATTCCTTCCTTCAACAGTCTAGTATATGTATTTATATCTATATTATTGCATTGTATCTGCAGTTACCTTTATATAATGATCTCTGTTTAAAACCCTTTCAGTGCCATGGGGGTATGCAGTGCATTGCAAAGCAATGCATTGTGTACTCCTCTGCCACTTAAAGGGCTCAGGCTGCCTTTAGTGCACACACCTCTTCAAACAAACAGAATATTTCAGTAGTCTTGAGGGGTTATTGTGGGGCAATTGTATTTATCTGAGTATTAAACTGCAACTAACTAATAGCAGGTTATAACAGAGAACAAATGCATTAAGTGTATTGAACTGCTATTGGATTCTTACCTAGAAAAGTCATTTTGTTAAACCTTTAAAGTGTTAGTAATGTCTGAAAAATTTTTTTTTGCATTTAGAAGAGCTTAAAAAGCTGATCTAAATGCAAAATACTGTATCTCTCAAACCACTATGGTTTAAGAGATACGGGCGTTTAAAGTTTGATTTCTCCTACTGACAGCTGTAAAGCTGTTAGCAGGAGATCCGTGTCGGTCGACACACTGGCGTTTGAGAAGTGCAGCGATCTCATTACTTAATCGGAATCCCTTCATTGGAATAAACGTGTGTCTGAACACTAGGCACATGTTTTAGACCATTCCAATGAAAGGATTCCGTGTAAGTAAGGAGATCTCGGCACTTCTCAAGCGCCAGTGTGTCGACCGACACAGATCTCCTGCTGACAGCTTTACAGCTGTCAGTAGGAGAGATCAAACTTTAAACGCCCATATCTCTTAAACCATAGTGGTTGGAGAGATACGGGTTTTTGCATTTAGATCAGCTTTTTAAGCTCTTCTAAATGCAAAAAAAAGTTTTTTCAGACATTACTAACACTTTAAATGCTAGAGGGATGTTCAAAGCATTGCAAAGCAAGGAGCTGGACACCCCTCTGGCACTCAAAGGGTTAAACAAATGAAGAGAAAGTTACTTGTTCTTTGGGTGCAATTCCTCACATTGCTCTGCATTGCTTTTCTTACGACATGTTCCTAATTGTTAGCCCATAAAAAATAAAAAAGAAATAATGCTAGAAAAAGTAATCAACATCAGGCCAGTGCCCCATACCAAATGTGACTGTCCCCGAGTGGACAGTTCTATCTAAGCTGTTGTTAGTAGTGTTTGATTGATTTCGATTTATAGATTATGATAATTAATCCTTTGAGTACCATACCTGGGAACTTTTTCTTCTGAACTACCCGGAGGGGGTAGGTCTGTGTTGCCGCTGAGGGAGACAAATGACGTAATCTGTGTCAAAAGGGGGCGGGGCTTAATCATGACTGGGGGCGGGGAGCCAGTAACTTGTAAAAATACAGGCAAATAGGCTGGGCAAGGAAAAGAAGTGGGTGGGGAGTGGGTGGAACAGACAGGGAAGGAGCACAAATGGGCAGAGATTCTTAAAGGGATAGTAATACTTTATTATTACTATCCCCCATATTGTACATATTTGTAAAATAAGTTAATAGCCCCCAGGTTCAACTCTCACACCTTTATGGTTTGCGAGATAACTGAAGGCAAAGTTCCCCCCTCCCTCCCCCTTCCCTGAAGTCAGCGTTGTGCTGACTGCCGGGGAAGTCTGTCATACGACAAGCTTGCGGCTCTGCAGCTGAGCCGAGATCGCGTTAGTGAAGAAGAATTATTTCACTGAAACGGCTATGGTTATACAACGTATTGCACAACAATGCATGGCGTACCCCTCGGGCACTCAAATGTTAAGGTATACTATGCATTCACTTCCTGTGTTAGTCCTATATTACACACCCAACTCTCTGGCACTAAAATGGTTTAACCCCCTTAAGGACCAGCCATGCGGCCAGCAGTTAAGGACCATGGAGCATTTTTTTTCCACTAATGGATTCAGGGCTCCCCGTAAGGCATACTGCTGTGCGGGGAGCCCTGAATTCCATGACGTGCCAGGACTGTCACTGGTCCTTATGTGCAGGTCAGCCTGGCACATCATGGGTCCTTAAGGGGTTAATGCCAATAATTGGAGAAGGGATTGGAGAGTGTGAAGACAGAAAGTGCAGGGCTGGATTTATATCCCAGGCTCCCCAAGGAAAAGCAACTTAGGTGTCCTTAGCTCTTCCTGTGAACACACCCACACTCCTCCTATAACCCTTCCCCCAGTCCCATCCTGACATTAAAATACCTTCATCCTATAACAAGCAAGAATGAAAAAAGCTTTAACTCCTTGGTTGCGAGAGAGATCTCCAACGCATTGCTCTGCAATGCGTTGGAGATCTCTCTAGCATCGAAAGGGTTAAATAACAGTCTGTAAAGGGTTATATACATTGCTGCGGGGGTGTTGAGACTGCTCTGGCCACACCCACAATTCAGAATGTGGGTGTGGTCAGCACAACAGAGGTTTCCCTCAAAATTTGGAGCTCTATACAGTTGCCTACTCTGACGATTGGGAAATCATGCCCCGAGGAAGGGCCAGCATGTCATGCCTTAATAAGAATAATATATAAGTCTAAATCAACCAAAACTAGTAACTGTCTAAATAAAAATATTTAATACAACATATGGGTGATTTTGAAAATTCTTTCAAAATCACCAAACTTCTTTTTAGGTGCTAGTGTCCCTTTAAGTGTTCTGCCTAGAAGCTTGTGATTAACGGAAGCTAATCACAGTTTGACAAGATGTCAGCAGTGACTGGCTTATAATTCTAATAAGTGAACTCATAGAATAAACCTTTAAACAAGTCTTGTGACTGACTTATGGTTTTACTCACAAGTGTACTGAGAAAAATGTTTTAGTGCAATTCAGTGGTTAATGTTATCAGCCAATCATAGTCTAACACTGGCAAATTGTAACTGGCTTCTTTCAATAAAAGCTACTTAACAGTGATGTATCAGAATTAAATTTGAGACAATACGGATTGTCCCTCGCTGCATCATTCCTGTCCCATGATCGGATTACAAATCTAATGGGAGGTGGTGAGAAGGGGCAGGTGGGGGATCCTTTCCTCTTGAATAGCATTTGAACTAATCGCGGAATGCTAAAAATGGTCGCAAGAGCTAAACGTGAAATAGCGATTTTAACCTGTGCAAATAACTATTGCGCAAGTTGTAATCCAGGAAGCCGTTTACCGAAAGAATCTTGAATTACGCATTAAAATTTGTGCACAAAATATAGCATTTGTGACACCACCACACAGACCTCCTATATAATAATTTGCTAAAACATGTGTAACAAAGCAGTCATGCGCAGTAGAGAGTGCTGCACGTACAGCAGTCATGCTCAGTAGTGACTGCCCATGCCGCAGCTCTGTATCAGCCGCAGTGCGGGCAGTCTCTACTGCACATGACTGCCCCGTGACCGGCTAGCAGTGTCACTGTGGCCCGTGTAACAGGCTCTTCAACTAGTATAATATAGTTCTCAATATCACTTCCTGGATTAGATGCATACGCTACTCACTCAGACAGATTCGCTTTTTCTTACACAATTCAGTAAAATCATGCGTAAATGCATTCGCTAACAATTTTCCCTCAGAACTTCCTGCATCCTGCCATAAAGCACTATAAGTAACTACCGTAAATATAGTGCTACATGTTGAAAAAAGTTGTAAAGAAGATTTGGAGCTAAACTTTAATAGAGTCATTACTATCCCTTTTACTTTTCTAGGATGTGTCTTTTTTTTCCTTTTTTTTTTTTAAACTGGTGGTGGAGTTATAGCAGTTTTTAATTTCAGACATACTATTTTTTGGGAGGGGATTCACAGAAGAGGTGATATTTAATCACTGCAGGAGGTCTGGTCAGGTAAATGCTCCACTGATTATATTTTTCAGCATTTATTTAATCCATTGAGTCCGTAAGAGGTGAGGATTACACTGTAAACAATGTAGTGTTTACTGCTACAGAACAGTAGTTACAGGATTTATTTAAAGAAACATCATGTGGTCCTAAAACAAAAGACACAGGGATCATGGACCTAAATAAGGACTTTCTCAGCCAATAAGGCAATGTTTAGGGTGTCACAGGGAAATTGTAAGATTAATGACTCTTGTTCCATGGGGAGGGCAGTATAGGAGTGTATGGGCATTCTGTGATATTTCATTTTTCTGTTTCTTGTTCAATGGCTACTTAGTAATAAAGAGCGGTTGGGATATGAATCATTTTAGCCTATTTTCCTGTTCATGCTATATGGAAGGCTTCTTAATCATAGCGTTAAGTGTGCTTCTCAATGCACTAAGGTTCATATGCTTTGCACAGGGGGCTCAAATCTGTTCTCATGCCCACAAAGAGTGCAGGGGGATGTACTAAGGTTCTGTAAGGGTCCAGCAGGGTTCAAAATTTCCACTCGCCACTAGCCAATGGCGAGTGAAAATTTAGCCCTGGCGAGTAGAAATTCAGCCCTGGTGGGTGTGTTATGGATTGCAGTGGCGAGTAACTTTTCGGGTCTGGCTAGTAGCAAAGGACTTCAAATTTTAACCCCTGGGTCCAGGATGGTGATATGGTGGCATATTTGCTTTGATAGCATCTTGATATATGCACTAAGATGTTTTCTCCACCCTATCCTAGTGATGCAATGCATTGCTAGCATTAAACCAACCCTGCATGCTAATGAATAATGTGTCTACCCTTCCCTTTCATAGATAACTTGTAGTGCATATGAATAAATCAGTGGTTCATTAACTCTGAAAGACTGATTTAACAACATTCACTTGTGTGTACGGAGATCATTCCCCTATTATTTACCTCCTTAAGGACCAGAGTTAATGTAGAGTACACACAAGCAGCAGGGTGAGCCAGATGTATTATATTACTTACATAATTTCCCATTTATTTCCGTACATAATCATATCACTGTAATACAAAAATGCTAATTGCCTACTTTAAGGGAACTCACCAGTACATTGTATATTGATTAAAATTCTCTATATGTGTAGTAAGCAATATTCTTTGATTTTGTTTTTCCCAGAGGACCACACACGAAATCCTTACTCACAAAGAAAAGAAGGTGCACTAAGATGCGATAAAGTGGTGATAACTTTTCCTGTGAGGTCATTTCTCTAATTCCTATGTTATTCTGTGGAGCCCATGCACTAATTTTTTCATGTGGGAGAGATCCTAGTGCATAGGCCCCATAGAATAACATAGGAACTGGAGAAGTGATATCACAGGAGATGTTGGGGGAGCTTCACTAAGCGGTGATAAAGATGTGATAAAGTGGAGATGACATCTTCAGTTTATCACTTCTCCAGTTCCTATATTATTCTGTGGAGCCTATACACTAAGATCTCCAAAGTAGAATAAACCTTAGTGCAGAGGCTCTATAGAATAACATAGGAATTGGAGAAGTGATAAACTGGAGAAGTTATCTCCACGTTATCACATCTTTATCACCACTTAGTGAGTCTCCCCTGTTATCTCTACTTTATCACTTTTTTTATCATACCTTAGTGTATAACCCCTCCCTTCCCCCATAGAGTATGTTTTGGTCAAACCAACTGCACCACAAGGAATACATGCAAATTCCTCATATTCCCATTCATTTAAGTAGAGTTTTTAAATCTTTGAATGTTAGATACGGCATTGCAATGTAATGAGTTGGAGGCCTTTCCAGTATTTAAAGAGTTAAAGAACCCAATTAAATCAGTGTACATTTTTATTTGTACAATAGGGTGCAGCCACTTTTCCCCACTTTTCTTGGTGACTCAGTATCTTTTTCTTTCCAATTTGTAGGTTCTTTAGAAAAAAAATAGTCACAGAATTAAACTGTTTTTTTTTTCTGAACTCAAAGCGTTATGATCATACCCTAAATCACACTTATAATCAAGTCTTTCTTTTACTAATTTTAGCTTGCCTCAGCAGAGCACCTTCATTTTATTTAAGATTTATACTAAAATTCCCTACTTCAATTGCACTGGCTGAAGGATGTGCATGTTGTGTTAGATGCTAAGGTCAGGAAGTGCTCATCAATCAACAGTCTGATAGTCAGCTAATCCTCACCGCAGTTAGTTGATTGATACTCTAAATTTTGGCCACTGCTATGGTCAATCACTGAGATCCTCTATTCAGCTTCATCATCTACCTATTCTTATAGATTATTTCATCATGGCCACATAGATGGAAAAATAGAAAAGTCGCACGAACCATGTCTTCTGAGATAATACAGGACTGACGTGACTTGAATTTTACATTCACTATACAGAGTGAAGGGACAACCATCCCATCTCTTGTTTGTCAGTCAATGTGGATCAGTTTTATCAAAAATGACAACAAGTATTGATATAAAACTTTCTGTATCTTTAGTTATTGCTATAAAATATAGATAAAAACCTTAAGGACTAGTGGGTTGTGCAACACATTGCTCTGGCCCTTGAAGGAACACTAACACATATAAATGAACTATGGTTATGTACAATTAAATACTTTGGGGTGGATTTATAAACGTGGCGTTAAGCAAAAAAAGAGGCATTAAAATGGCTGTAACAGTGTTTTCGATAGTTATAAAATGAAGAACGCTAGTTTAGGAGGGCTGTACACCATGTAGTACTTTTTTTTTTCTTTCTAAAAAACTTTATTGAATAATAAAGGCATCAATACAATGAAGTAAGACTGCAATAAGAAAAGTGATTACAGAGCAATATACATGCCATACAACAGCTAATACATGGCCAGTCTAAGAGCAATAAATACAATAGGTGGGCATATGTATACCAATATAACCCATGACTCCTGTAAATCACTAAAGAGGAGAGAAAGAGAGAGATGTTAGAAGGAGTGAGAGTAGTACTTTAAAAAAAAAAAAAAATGGAGTTAAGACATTTGTAAAAAAGTTGCACAGTGAATTTAAAATAAATGTCGCTATTTGTTAACATTTTCTGACAGAATTTTTTGGCAGTATTTTAATGCTAGGTATATGCTGTCCTTAAAGGGATAGTAATACTTAATTATTACTAATCCCTATATTAAAGTAATATTAAAAATAATATATTGCCCCAGTGTCATCTCTCAAACCTTAAAGTTGCCCTCTCCCTCCCCCTTCCCAGAAGTCAGCATTGTAGCTGACTGAAGGGAAATCCAGTCATAGATCATCAGGCGACTCTGCAGCAGAGCCACAATCACGTTAATAAAAAAAAATATTTCACTAAAACGGTCTTGTACATGTGCTTGCAAACCAAGCACACGTAGAAGACTGTTTTAGTGAAAGATTTATTTTTTATTAACAAGATCTTGGCTGTGCTGCAGAGTCGCCTGAAAGTCGTACGACAGGCTTCCCTGCAGTTAGCTAGAATCTGACTTCGTGGAGCGGGGAGGGAGAGGGCAACTTTAGGAGCGATCATCTCTCAAACCATAAAGGTTTGAGAGATGACACTGAGGGGAATACATTTATTTTTAACATTACTTTAATATAGGGATTAGTAATAATTAAGTATTACTATCCCTTTAAGCATTCCAGGTGGGAGATTCACTAAGCGGTGAAAAAGAGGTGATAAAGTGGAGATGACTTCTCCAGTTTATCACTTCTCCTGTTCTTATGTTATTCTTCAACTTTGGAGATCTTAGTGCATAGGCTCCATAGAACAACATAGGAACTGGAGAAGTGATAAACTGGAGAAGTCATCTCCACTTTATCATCTCTTTATCACCGCTTAGTGAATCTCCCTCAAGGCGTTAATATCATAATAATAATGCCATGTATAAAAAAACACCTTAAATAACTTATAAATCAGCCCTGATGTTATCTCCAGTTGACATGACTTAAATACCCTTCCTTAAAAAGTACTAGGAACATCTTTTATACATCTCCCTCTCTGTTCTTCATGCTTGCATCTGTAAACTTCTCTGTTTTATCTGTGGAAACAAATCTAGTTTTACATATCCTTTAAAGGAGCAGTCCTGGCTTTTCTAGGGCTAGAAGTACCACAACATTGATTGCACAGGATTGTCTGTAAATGGGATGAGAGAAGCATAACCTTTTGAGTGCCAGAGGGGTATGCAATACATTTCGTACACCTCTGGCCATCAAAGTGTTAAAGCTTTTCTTAATAAAAGAGCAGTGGGCACTGGTAAAAACAAATTAGTTGACTTTAAATCATTACAAACAACACAAACAAAATTTTAAATAAATGATAAACAGTTCAATGAATAGGACAGTTTACACATGTTATAAAGCAAGTTTAGGGTTCTAGGTTTCATGTTTAGTTGTTAGATTTTAAGTGAAAAACTGAGACATTTCCATTCTATGTAGTGCATAGAGATGTGTCCAGAATCCTCGCATTGATTAAAACAATAGAAAACTGAAAGTCCCCTTTCATATAGGCAATACCAATGCGAACATACTGAACTGATCGTGTCATCCATTGTAAAATGCCCTATGCTGGGATATGGTGGCTGCTTTCACACTTTTCAGCATTCCCTCAGCATTCCCACAAACTCCCATTGGTGCTCTAGTAATGCAGAGTGCTGGGAGATGACATGGCATTACTATGAGGACCGCGCGGGAGCTCCAGGTAGGAGGTAGGAGACGGGGGCATTGTGGAGATTGAGGAGCATTGTGGAGGGGGTCAATGTGGTCGAGGGGGGCCAATGTGGTGTGGGGGGGCCCATGGCACTTCTTGTATCAGGGCCCGGAGGCTTCTAGTTATGCCTTTGACAGCAATGATGTAAAAAGGAAAGTTTGGATAGTCTCCTACTGGGCCACTTTCAGACCTTTCACACAAGTGTGGATGGAGGTTGCACAACTTCCAGTTAATGAATAACCCACATGGACACAAGCCAGCAATACTGCCTGGTGCTTACATGGACTGGCCATCAGACATGCCTCTCATGTGTCTGGATCAGTGGTTGAACACAGGAGAAGATGAAGGAAAGAATATGGGTAGCAGAACTGTAAAAGGAGGCTGCTACTGTTCTTTCCCCCGTCTGAAAGAGCCCTAAGTAAGGACATATTGGAGAGGGGAGGTGAACACTTCTCTGGTATAGAGAACATAAAAATATTAAATGTGAATATTGTGTTTTTATTTAAACAAGGCAGTTATATTCTGTGGAGGACTGTACCTAGGGATGGATTAAGGCTCCATGGGCCCCTAGACAAGGTACCAATTGTGGCCCCACATCTCTTGATCGAGTGCTTCTGACACATAGTGCTGCTAGCAGGTACTGACATTATGGATTTAATGGAAGTGCGAGCAACTGCATGATGCGGGTCTCGCTCAACAATAAGAGTGTCTGACACAAGATGTTAGTGACTGCAACATCAGGGCCTCTGTCTGTGACCCATCACTTGCATCCAGGGACCCTCATATTGTCATGTGCTCTAGGCAGTAAATTAGGTTGCCATAAAGGATGGCCAGACTCTGACTGTAGTCAGTGGCTTACCTCTCCCCTAGAATGAACTGGACAACTGTCTGAAAACCAGGGTAACTGTAGATGACACTGTTACTATATTAAAAAACAAGTTTAAACTGTAAAACCTTCAGAATAAAATGTCTTTCAGCAGCTACAGTATCCTTATTTTACTCAGCAGAAAAAGCCCTGCATCATAAAGGTTTACTGCTGCTTTACGAGTGTGATTGATCTCATTTACTCTTTAAAACACTAATTTAGAAACCCGATTTGATTCACTTTTTCTCCTCTTTTTCATTACCTGGATGTCAGACCCTTCTCATGTGAAGGAGCTGAGCCAGTGACACATACAGTGGAGCTGCGTTTCCCAAGGCAACCTTACCCAATGCCCACAAAGATAGTTAAAATTCCTTTGTATGATTCCTTTCATCTACAGTATCCTTATTGTGTGTTTATCATTGATTCACAAAGGGTTTAACCTTTAATTACAAATGACAGCAGAGTGGCTAGACATAATAAACCATTAGAGATTACCTTCGATCACAGAGTTTAAGATTGAACTTTTAATTATTAGAGTAAGGAAGGTTGCTTGTTGGAAATTAAAGAGTTAAAATGACATAAAAATACTGTGTGTGTGTGTGTGTGGGGGGGTGTTGTTTGTAAGATAAAATGATTTTCACCATAGCTGGGAACTCTTTGTATTTGCCCTGGAGATTCCAGTTTTTGCTGCTGATTACAGGGTCTCTGGGGCAGAGCCTGATTCTCTGGATGTGGGAAGTTTTTCATAAAACTCTGTCTACTTCTGCTCCTTCCTGATCTGGTCCTCCCAGTCCCCGCCCACTTATCCTCCTTCCCCACCCTATTTCCATGATTCTGAAGCCCTATCCCCACCCGTGATTAAGTTCCGCCCCCTTTTTGACGCAAATCTCATCATTTATATCTCCAGCGGCACCACAGGGAGTCCAGAAGAAAGTTCTCAGAAATGCTTTTCACATATAAGCTTATTTTCAAACAGTTACTTTCTCTTAATTACTGAATAACTGATGCAGTGTGTACCCTCTTATTGATGCAATAACTCACTTATTCAAGGTGTGTTACCTCTCTGTGATTCAGAGTAAGACACTACACTTTTATACAGCCTGATGAAAGGCTCAGAATAGTTGGAAATGTCATAGTTGCATGGTGATGGCATATTCATGAATAAATGACAGCAATTAAATGCAAGTATACTATTTTTATATGCTATGGATTTATCCATCATTGTTAAGGTATGATCCTTTTCAATCTTTTTGTCTATGCATGCAGGGTGTTGGCCATGTTCCATGAATTGTTGTAACCACACTACAGTTTCTTGGATTCCTATTTTTTCGTAGAGATGCAAACTGATCTTAGCTGGTTATCCTTGACTGTGCAAGAGACACGATCACTAGAAGGCAGATTGGGAGAACAAACATGCTAGCTAATGGACTATCCTGCTTTAAAAGTATGATCATTCCTGGAGGCTGGTTAAAGCTTAAAGGACCAGCGGTGGACCCAGTTTGTTTACATTTTGTCCATAAGGCATCTCTAAAATTGTATAGCTCAGGTAGGTCAGTTCCAGGGTAGATGGGCCCTCTTTACCATTACCATCCTTAGTGGGGCATGGGTATAACAGAACTGCAAGAGCTCAGAGTGAAAAAAGTAAATTGCTGAGTCTGGGTTAGGTATTACGTTCATTCTATATCATGGGCAATTTCTTATGTCATCAAGAAAAGACTGGAGATTACATTTCCTGAAAGATCTAGTAACTATTATTTTGGGACATAATTTAATTGCCTTAATTTTGTTAACACGGTAGACTATGGCACAATTGCTACATTTTATAGTACGCCTGAATCTTGGATTAAATAGTGCATTTAAGCCCTTAAAGGGATAGTAATACTTAAAATGTAAAAAAAAATATGTTGTATGGTTTATCCCCCTGAGTAAAACAAGAGTATTCCCACTGCTGAAAGGTGTTTCTTTCAAAAGTTATTAATTTTCAAAGTTGAATTTTTTAGGTGCAATATCACAGTGGCCTGAAATTGTACAGTGGCGCTGTTGCGACACGATCCTATGGACAGCTCTGGTCAGTTGACCATAAATCTCCATAGGATGGTGTAGCAACAGCGCCACTGTACAATTTCAGGCCACTGTGATATTGCACCTAAAAAATTCAACTTTGAAAATTAATAACTTTTGAATGAAACACCTTTCAGCAGTGGGAGTACTCTTGTTTTACCCAGGGGGATAAACCCTACAACATATTTTTTTTTACATTTTAAGTATTACTATCCCTTTAAATAGTAGAGAAGTGTCAAAAGCATTTCAAAGAAAACGTGTTGGAGAACTTTCTAGGTTTCGAGCAGTTAAACACCCCATTTTATTCAACAAAAATGTTGGTAATTACTGTTAGTCCCCTAACTGCCCCACTTTTGCCTTTAAAAATATATATATATATAGAGAGAGAGAGAGAGAAAGGCAGCACTCTTGACAGAATAGTTGAATGCCTGGGTGCTAAGTAAGTCACTTTGAATAAATCAAGAAAAAACAGCACTTACAGGTCTTTTCATGAAACAAAAAAGGCTTTATTTTTGATCAAATATATATATATATATATATATATATATAGAGAGAGAGAGAGAGAGAGAGAGAGAGAGAGAGAGAGAGAGAGTGAGAGACAGAATGGGCACTCCTATTTAACAAAATAAAAAAGTGTAACTATTCCCTGGTGCTACTTGCAACAACATATATAAGAAGAAATGGTACAAGTCCTTGAACTATGTGCACATACAGGTCTTGTGAACAAAAGTGCTAATTTATTTGTCAAAAGGGTCTTTTTGCTTTGGTGCTGCATAAATGATTAATATATAGGTTGATCTGGATCAACCTAAAAATTAGCACTCAAAATCATGTTTCAAAGTGAATTTTGATGTAAATTTTTGGGCCCCACAAAAGTGCCTTTCTCTAGGCAACTGGAACACGTCCAGATGTGACCATTTATATAGTGAAGAGAAAAAAGGCACCAGTGATCCACGAGGAGAAAACCGCTGATGTGAGTGATCACCTTGTGACTTCAGAGTGACTCCCATGAGCAGATAGGAATTAACTCTCTCCATCTCCCCTGTACAGTCAAAAAAACAGTACAAAAATAATTGATCACGAAGCCCTTGAACCTCTATATACAAACCAAAGAGTTGGGTGTTTTCCAAGATGGCGGGTGAGATGATGGGGAATCTGGTATGGGTTATTTTCTTCGATGTTTTCTTAAATAAAGATTTTATGACTTTATGAAGGATACCTTCAGTCCTTGGACTCCCCATCTCCAGGAGAACTGGATAATGGCAGGATCCAGCCACATGTTCATTAAGTCCAAGTGTTATTGACTAGCTGTTTCATGTTCCATGAATTTGCATTTATCTCACAGTAAATTTGCAAACTTTATGGTCTTTTGAGCTGTGTTGTTTTTTCAACTCATTAGCTATACATGAATAACATAACTATTTCAACTACTTGCACTTGGATTAATTGCAAAAAGATTAATACTGCATCAGGGATTAACGCCCACTCTGGGAGGTGGATGGTGTCTCCACTACTAGAACACTTTCAGAGTTGGTACCTTACAAATCAGTCTCTTTGGAATCTGGTTTTACAGCCCACGTTGAGCCAGAAGTTCTGATGTGGAGCCTACCTAGTTTGATTGCCTTCTTTCTTTTCTTTTCCATATCGTCCTCTTCCCAAATGACCCAGACTCGTGTTTCCTGTGTTTTTGTCTTTTCCAATGTTTTGACTGTATCTTTGTGTTTCAAGGGATTCTACTTTCTTACTTTCCTTCTTTCTCTTCCCTTCCATCTCCTAGTCTTTCTCTGCATATACCTACTCTCCTGCTATAAACATACCTATCCTTTTTCTTGCCTTTCTTCTTCTCTACTGCCCTTTCTTACATTGATCTCATTGCGATTTTGCCCCTATGGAGAGTGGGGTATCCTAAGTAGCCCCAGGTGAAAATAAGACTTTTACCCCTACCTCTCTTTTACAGTAGACTATCTTTCTTCTTTTGTTCTTCGTATTCCCTTTCTCCTATTCTTTTATCTATTTCTTTCATAATTGGAGCCTTTACAGATTTGATGCTTTAGGTCAAGCTAGGATATTCACATGTTGCTATGGGATTTGTATTACATGCCAACTTGTATGATCCTAAAATGTGAATGCCTTTTGAATGGATATTGTATTGTATTGTATTCTACTTGATTGCTTTGTATCATACTGTATCTACTGTACTGTCTCCTTAATAAAAACTATTTGAAACAGAAGTTCTGATGCAACTATGTTGGTCTCAAATTTGGGATTTACTTATTTTCAGTTATGATGGACATTACATGACCCCAACATAGGCTCCATGTTGTCTGTTTGGAAACAGCACATATAAAGCAAGGGCCTTCTTAGGACAAAGAATGATTTCCATACTACAGCTGCATACAGCTGGAGATAATCCGGATGCGGCGAACACTTTACTTGGCTTCATATGGAGATTCTCTGTTTTTATCAGTAATATGTATCAAATAACTATGAGTTACAGGACACATTGATTTAATTGGACTTCTTGTGGGTTGTGAAGCTTGTAAGTTATGTATGCAATGTTTATTTTTAGTACAAAATTTCTGTTTAAGTGGCTTGATGGTGAGGTATGCACATATGCATGGGGTAGGGATATGATACATCACAAATCGAGTATTTACATAACATTTCCCTGCTGTTAGCTTTTGTCTAATCCAAATTATGCCATTAACCTAGTTTCTCACTTTATTATGTCATCCTCTGGGTTTTACTTTGTATGTATGAGTTTTAGGGTTTAGTGATGAATTATTTGTATTTTTTTTCACTGTACACTGGAGATGTATGGTTAATTCCTATCCGCACACAGAATCATGTTGATGTCACAAGACGCTCACTGACATCAGCAGTTTGCTCCTCATGGATCATTGGTGCCTTTTTTCTCCTCACTGTACATATGGTCACATCTGGAGGTATTTTGGTTGACCAGAGAAATGCACTTTTATGGGGCTGAAACATTGACATTAAACTTTACTTTAAACCATAATTTAATAAATCCTTTTGAGCTCTCATTTTTAGGTTTCTCTAGATCAACCATACCTACATATTATGTAGCACCAAAGCAAAAGGACCCATTTTTGTATTTATGGAGTGTCCTTCTCAACTACATATATAGAATCTTCAGCCATTGCCAATCCACTGCAGGATGAAGGCCTCCTCAGTAAGCCTCCAACAACTGTTGTTCTTTTGCTGCTACTGTGTACCAACAGTTTTGGTAATGTTATCTACCCATCTTGCTTTTGGTCTTCTTCATGGGCATTTAGTAGTGAGTGGAATCAATTCCAAAATTTGTTTGCTCCATCTACCATCAGGTCTTTTTGCTATGTGGCCTGCCCATTTCTATTTTAGGCACTTTACTCTGTCAATGATGTCAAAAACCTTTGTTTGCTCACGAATCCATGCCCATGTTTTTCGGTCTCTTTTTGTTATGTTTAGGATTCACCTCTCTATACTTCTCTGTATAACCCTCTGTTATTTATGGCTTTGCATTCAGTGACCATGTTTCATAGATATACATAAGGACTGGAAGGACACATTGGTCAAAAACCTTTTATTTGAGGCAGTGGTAAATTTGTCTTAAAGATAGTACTACTAAGTTTTCCTAATGCTTGCCATTCCAGTTTTGTCTATCAATTTCCATCATGATGTTTCCATTTGTTGACATATCCTGTCCTACTCTGATTATCCTTGGTATGTTAAATTTGTTACACATGACTTGTGTTTTGTTGATATTCATCTTCAGACCAAAATATTTGCTTTCCTGTTGTAGCTCTTCAATGTGTTCTTACAGTTCTTCAGGACTACTCAAACAGTATGGTATTGTTTGCAAAAAGTACGTAATGTAAGTAGTCTCAACTGATCTTAAGTCCTTTTTGCCCTAATATAGTTTGTGGAAAATTTCTTCTAAACAGGCAGAAAATAGTTTTGGGGAGATTGTGTCTCCTTGTCAGGCACATTTTTCTATGTTGATCTCAAATTTATCATTGTTGACCTGTATTGATGCAGTTGTGTTGTCATATATTGATTGGAGGATATTGACGTAAGCTATCTATTCCTTGGTTGATCAAGGCATTGATTATTGCTTGCTTTTTCACTGAGTCAAAGGTCTTTTCATAGTCAATGAAGGCTATGTGTAATGGAAGATTATATTCATTATGTCACAATATAACTTGTTGCACTGTCTGGATATGGTCCATTGTACTGAAACCACTCCTGAAGTCTGCTTGTTCTTTAGGTTGTGTTCATTATTCGTGCAGTAGGATGACTTCTACATTTTTCTATGTTTTAGACACTTTTCCGAGTAGCAGGCATTTTGAAAGTGGTTTAGCTAGGGCTTTGAATAAGGACTCTGGCTTTTAACATTTCAATAGTAACTTTATCAGGTCCAGCTACTTTGCCATTTTTTATTGATTATTGCTGCTTCTACTTCTTCTACCAAAACTTATTGGTGTATGCACGTTAAACAGTACAATACTGTACAGGGAAATTTCCCAGTAGGTTGCATGTCCTGGGGCTGATCTTGCTGCCAGACACTTCTCTTGAGCTGCTCTGGCCACCTGCCCCATGCTTACATTCTAAGAGGAAGAAGAAAGATGTGTGCAGCTATTGGCACTGCTCTCTTCATCAGTGCTCCCTTGTGGTCCTGCACATTGTAGAGCAGTGACTCACTGGTGGCAAAGCACTGGATATGACGTCATATCAGGTGCATGGTGCTGTATTTAATGACTTACTTCAGAGCAGAGCAGGACCATGAGGGAACAACAGTCTTTTATACCCCAACCTCCCAAACTACTAGACTACCAGTGCAAGATGGAAAAATATGTATGTGAATGGGAGGGGAGCCTCATTTTTGGGAGAGTGGCTATATGTTATTCTGCAAGGATACATAAGTAGAATATTTGGAGAGATGTCAGAGGCCAGTTTTAGGTATGTGGAAGGCATGGGGGACTCATTTTAGGTATTCAGAGGGGGCATGGATGTCTCATTTTAGGTATGGGGTGATGGGGGTCTAATTTTAGGTCATGGGGAAGGACTTGGAGGTCATAATTTAGGTATATGGAGGGGGATGCGGTCTCATTTTAGATATGGGGAGGGACTGGGAGTCTCTTTGTAGGTATGGCATATGGGGATTACATTTTACGTTGCCCTTAGTGTATCCATGCAAATAGTGAATTATTTAGGCATATTTAGCCATAGGCCAAGCAGGCCTAATACTAAGGTGCATATAATAATTTATAAATATAAACCAACTTTTTTATGATTATTTATTTTCTTTCTTTTTAAGCTTTATCTTATCACTGGGTAAAGGCTGTACCCCTCAATCTAGACATGTCGCTGTCCCTTTTAATGGTGAGCCAGGGAAAGGTTCATTAGGTGATGTTAAGGTCACTTTTTACTACTGCCAGCAGTAAGAGGTTAAGAAGTAAGAATTTCAAGGGACAGTAAACTAACTTAAAAGCTTGACCATGTTTCCCGGACTACTGCTAAAATTGTCTGGTGGCTGAGAGGTTAATATTCACATACTCACTCAATTGATCCCACACTTATTCTTGAAGGGTTGGGTGAAGGCAGTTCTGCTTCCTCTCTAATTGGTGACTGGCTACAATGTAGGTGTGGGTGAAACTTTCTCCTCAACAGAGAGACGTATGAAAAAAAAACAACTTTCCTGCCATGCAGGAAAATACAAACTAAAAGTGCCAATTTCCTGCTATTTTCTGCATTGAAATCAATGATAATGTATCCACCCCCCTCGGGGAGTGTATAGAGATGAAAGTCCCATATAAATAACTGGATGTTTTGCTTGTCCCCTACAGCTGGTTTACCTTTTTTTAGGCATGAACTGGCCAGTCTTCTCAATAGAGACAGACCCTACTGATCATATCTCTATCCAGTGCTCATCTTTGAAAATGTATGTAGTGGATAGAACCAGTCTGGAGGCATTATCAGCAGGAAGATACCACAATGCAGTTGGTCAGAAAGAAACAAGCACACTTCAAACCTTCCTTTGCCATCAGCACCCTGTAGTTTCCTGATGTAGTCTGAATGCATGTACTTAAAACAATTTGCCATAGGCTTATCAAATTCAGGATACACTATATTGTATTAATTTATATTACCAGTCAAGGTGAGTTTGCTTTTCTTTATAGTTTAACACTATAATGCTTTCTTTTAACCTGTCCCTCGGTGTTGTTTCCATTAGTTTACATTGTGATGAGTATTAAACCATATGATTTTCTCTTTTGTATTATAACACCAGATTCTGGTTAAAAATATATATGTATGTATATAAAGCATCATCATCTTCAGCCATTGCTGATCAACTGAAGGATGAAGGCCTCCTCAGCAAGTTTCCAACAATATCACTCTTGGGCTTTCTGTTGCCTCTTTGCACCAACAAATGTTGTAATTTCATCAACCCATCTTGTCTTTGGTCCATTCCAAAATTAATATGGTCCATCTGCTGTTAGGTCTTCTTGCTAAGTTATCTGCCCATTTCCATTTTAGATGCTTTGCTCTTTCAATCATGTCAAACCTTTGATTGCTGATTAATCTATGTACACATTTTTAGTCTCTTTTTGTGTTGTTCAGAATTTGGTGTTTCATACTTATCTGAGTAACCTTAACTTTTTGTATGGCTTTGGCATTCAGTGTCCATGTTTTACAGCTATATGTAAGAACTGGGAGGACACACTAGTCAGAAACTTATACCTTGAGGCAGAGGGGCAATTTTGTCTTAAAGACAATACTACTAAGACTTCCAAATTATTGACAACTCAATTTTATTTGATGCTCAGTTTCCATCATGGTGTTTCCATCTGTTGATATTTTTTGTCCAAAGAAATGTCTTCTAGTCTTCTACTACGATTTTCCTTGGTATGGCAAATTTGTTAAACATGACTTGTGTTTTGCTGATATTCATCTTCAGACCAAAATTTTTGCTTTCCTGTTGTAGTTATTCAATGCTGTCTTGCAGTTCTTTAGGACTATTGGAAAGAGTATGATATAGTCTACAAAATGCAATTGATGTAGATAATCACCATTGGTCTCAAGTCCTTTTATGTACCAAGTGGAACATTTCTTCTACTAAACAAGCTGCCACTCACTAGCAGATGGCCGCTTCCATTAAAATGGTATAAGAATGAGAAGTCAGTGAATAGTTTTTATTATTTGCCAGTATGAAGTTGATTTCACCGGTATTGCCATTAGTTCCATGCCCATTTTTTCTGAACCTTTTTACTGGATCAAAGCCATATCATGGTGAGAGTGTTTTCATGTGTCAGTGAAGCTCAGAACTATGCTGCTGGGAGAATATACTTTGGTAGGGTTATCCATGGTGGACAGATCAAAGCTAAAACACCAATCTAAAATCTGCCAACCCGCACTTCTTGGCAGATTATGGTCCATTCCCTTAACATGACTTCACGACAAAATAAATTACCCTCATTCCCTGGAGGCTTGGAAGATATGATCGGTGGTGCGAAACGCGTAAGACTATGTAGGGGTTTCTTTCTTCCCAATTAGGTTACCAACCACTGATGCCTGTCTGTGTATGTAGCAATGTTTTTATACTGGTTGAATAAAAGTTTCAACTTTTAAGAAGTTGACCATTTATTTGTTGGAGTGCGTCTTTCAATCATCTTGTTACACATTAACATATAAACACACCCACATGAATATGATAATGGCTCATTATCCTGCATTTCAATATGGAAGTTACTCATTATGCTGCATTTCCATATGGAAATAGGCTATTGTCAATGTGAAAATTTGCAAACATGTCAGAGGCACGTGCGAAGATTTTTGGTGGTATGTGGGAAGATTTTTGCTGTACTACTAAGTTTTCCAAATGCATGCCATCCCAGTTTTATTATTTGCTCAATTTCCATCATGGTGTTTTAATTTTTTTACATTTCCTGCCCACCCTTGTTAACTTCTTCTAGTTCTTGTCCATCTACTGTGATTTTACTTGGTATGGTAAATGTGTTAAACATGACTTGCATTTTGTTGATATTCATCTTCAGGCCTAAATTGTTGCTTTCCTGTTGTATCTCAATGTTTTCTTGCAGGTTTTCAGGACTGCTGGCAAAGGTATGATATAGTTTGTAAAATGCAAGTGATGTAGGTAGTCTCCAATGATCTTAAATCCTTTTTTGTCCTAATTTAATTTTAGAATATTGATGTAACGCTATCTATTCCTTGGTTGATCAGGGTATTGATTATTGCTTTCTTTTTCAGTGAGTAAAAGGCCTTTTTGTAGTCAATGAATGCTATGCAGAATAAAAGGATGTATTCATTATGTCGCCCTATAACTTGTTGCACTGTCTGGATATGGTCCATTGTACTAAAACCACTCCTGTTGCCTGCTTGCTCTTTAGGTTGTGCCATGTTAAGTATTATGTCCATTCTTCCTTTGTGAAAACCTTGCAGACCACTTGCAATAGGCTTCTTGGCTGGTAGTTGTTTAGATCCAGTTTCTCCAAGAAAAAAAGCACACACAATCTGGGTGTAGACTACAATAACCTTATATTTCTTTCTTTGTACCCTTCACTGAGTGGACTTAATCCTTCTCACCTTCACCGTGGGAATCACCTTACAATTCGAAATAGGTATTTGACTCACCTTTAATAGAGGCAATCCAGCCTCTTGGTGTGATCTCCTCCACTGGATAACCCCCAGTGACAGTACCTTGGCGTCAGCTCCCTTCTTCTTTTCCCCTCCAGTTATTTTGGCCTTTCCTTAGACTGTTTTCTCTTAGGTTAACCACCAGTGTCTTCAGTCCTCTATCTAGGACTCTGCACATATAACCCAGGACTGTCTAAGGGACCTAACTGAAATAATAATCTGAGGGTTGAGCACGCCGCTTCTTCAGGGGTCTTTAAATAGGCTGAGAAACGCATTGGGCTATATAAACAGAATATTTTTGTTTTTAGGATTTTTTGTATCTGTGCAGATATATGTTTTATCTTATTTTTTCATAAATATTTGTATATTTGAGCTGGGAGGGACAGCAGAGGAGAGTGAAAGGGAAGAGTAAGAAGGACAGCAGAGGAGAGTGAAAAGGGAGGGTGGGAGGGACAGCAGAGGAGAGTAAAAGGGGAGAGTAAGAAGGACAGCAGAGGAGAGTGAAAAGGGAGGTTGGGAGGGATCGCAGAGAAGAGAAAAAGGGGTGAGTAAGAAGGACAGCAGAGGAGAGTGAAAGGGAAGAGTAAGAAGGACAGCAGAGGAGAGTGAAAAGGGAGGGTGGGAGGGACAGCAGAGGAGAGTAAAAGGGGAGAGTAAGAAGGACAGCAGAGGAGAGTGAAAAGGGAGGTTGGGAGGGATCGCAGAGAAGAGAAAAAGGGGTGAGTAAGAAGGACAGCATAGGAGAGTTAAGGGGGAGAGTGAGAAGGACAGCAGAGGAGAGTGAAAGTGGAGAGTGGGAAGGACAGCAGAGGAGAGTGAGATCAGCAGAGGAGAGTGAAAAAGGAGGGTTGGAGGACAGCAGAGGAGAGTGAAAGGGAAGAGTGGGAAGGACAGCAGAGGAGAGTGAGATCAGCAGAGGAGAGTGAAAAAGGAGGGTGGGAGGACAGCAGAGGAGAGTGAAAGGGAAGAGTGGGAAGGACAGAAGAGGAGAGTGAAAAGGAAGGATGAGAGGGACAGCAGAGGAGAATGAAAGGGGAAAGTGGGATGGACAGCAGAGGAGAGTGAAAAGGGAGGGTGGAAGGGACAGCAGAGGAGAGTGAAAAGTGAGAGTGGGAGGGACAACAGAGGAAAGTGAAAGGGGAGAGTGGGAGGGACAGCAGAGGAGAGTGAAAAGTGAGAGTGGGAGGGACAGCAGAGGAGAGTGAAAAGTGAGAGTGGGAGGGACAGCAGAGGAGAGTGAAAGGGAAGGGTGAGAGGGAGGGAGGGACAGCAGAGAGGCATGAAAGGGCAAGGTGGGAGGGAAACAGGAGTGGGGACATGACAAATGTGGAGGGTTGGAAGAAGGACAGTGGAGATGGCACTGAATGAGAAGGAGGTAATCCACCAACTTCTCAAAGTGCACATGATAAAACTAAACAAATTTTAGAGGATAAAATATCAGTGAAGCGTGTGAAACATACTTAATAAATCAAAGAAATATATAGAGTTAAAAAAAAAATCTCAGTGTGTTGGAGATCCTTATGGAGTAAAAACCCCATTTAAATTAAAGGGAGTTTTGTTTGTCCCCTTTGCCTTCATTTCTTTAGTACATATGGTCTTCAGACATGAACTGACTATCTTCTCAGTACACTATTGATCGTATCTCGTGTCATCTATGAAAATGGTTGATATTACCAGCCTGGAGGCATATCAGCAGCAGGAGGGTAACACAATGCAGCTGGTCAAAAAGAAAGGAGAACACTTCAATCCTTCCTCTGCCATCAACACCCTGTAGTTTCCTACTGTAGTCTGAAATGCCTGTACTTAAAACACTTTTCCATGGGCTTATCAAAATCAGGATAAACTATGTTGTATGAATTGATATTCTCAGTTTCAACAAGGTTTGCTTGCTGTTTCATCATAGTTTAACAATATAATAATCTCTTTTAGCCTGTCCCTCAATGTCATTTCCATTATTTTACATTGTAATGAGTATTAAACCATATGATTTTCTCTTGTGTATTATAACACCAGATTCCGATTACCCAGACCTCAGTTATTATCATTAGGCAGCTCACGCTGAGCTGGAAATTTCATTTCTGACCTCCACAAATATTTGTCTTATGTCCCTAAGATTACTTAATGTTAACATTCAGAAATGTGTGAATTTTATATATCCTATATAATAAAACTCTAGAATGTTTGTCCGATGCAGTCATGTGCAGTAGAGCCTGCCAGAATGTACAGAATGCTAGGAGCATTGTGTGCTGGGAGCATTCTGTGCGCTAGGGCAGTCTCTACAGTGCATGACTGCATCACGTGCACCACCTCTGGCATTCAAAGGGTTAACATCACCCAGAACTTGGCCTGTGTACACGGGCTTTTACACTAGTGTATATTTAATCAGCTATTAACCTGATAACAGGTGATTGTGAATGTACTATGAGTTAAAGGTAGAACTATGGTTAACATATTAACCCTTTAAGAAACAGAAGGATGTGCAATGCATTGTGTTGATAAGGTGTCTTTTGTTTTTGTTTGTTCTTTTGTGATAAATGAGACCTCTCTGGCTTATACATTCACTCCAGAGTAACTCACTAGCAGGGATGTAACTACAGGGGGTACAGAGTTGTGCTGGTGCTCAGCATCCAATGTGGCCCCACCTGCCCCATGGTCCAGTAAGTTCTAGATATGAATCTATGGAAATATTTTGTTTGCATCAGAGCCCTCTAGTGACTAGTTACAATACTGTCCACTATCTACATAAGCCTGTTGGACACATGCAGGATCTGGAAAATCAACCCCCTACAGAATTTACAGCTTCCAGGGAGGTAAAGCCTGTCAAGGCACATGGCTATCATCACGGCTTCTCTTTTGCCCTAGGACTCTTCCACTTTCCCCAGCAGTCTTTAATCAGTGTATCCCTTGCACCTGTTGGCTGAATCCAGTCCTGTCTTGGATTCTGAAAACCTGACCTTACCAGAGTTAAGGGTGTCCACAAGTGGTGGGGCAAAGAGTTGGTATTTGCCCACCATACATTTACTACCCCACCCAAATAAACGTAGGAGCTAGGCAGTATGTGATAGAGATTTCTTTATAATTGAGTTACAAATTGAGATACAATATTATTCCTTTTAATATGGGTATAATGTGGTTATTTTAAGTGCAGTGTTTTTCCATGAACTGGGTATATTTTACTTAACTGGGGTATAATATGGTATAAATTCTATATGAATGTAATATCATCAGTTAATGTAACCCCAATACATTCAACACATAATCATTGTATTGATATTATTATAAACATCTCATTCGTTATTAGACCCTCATTTAATCACACGCAGTTTCAACATCTCCAATATATCTCTAGGCTACATATCCTTTTGATGTATGTTTCCATTTACCCATTAAGTAACGGCATTACATCTTTTTGGTTTTTGATCGAATATATGTTTTATTCAATGTATTCATCCATTTGGTTATGCATTCATTTGACAAAAACACAATAAAGGTTTATTCAATGATGATTTACACAAATTGTTTTTATTTTTACTCTGTCATCTTACATTAATTATTGGCTATTTTTGCTTTCATAGTCGCATTTTATAAAATACATTGATATGAATTATTTCATTTTATAATTGATATCTATTGTTTTATGATTCCATTTTATTTGTTAGTTTCAGGTTTGAAGCTAATTTTTGTTATTAAATGTTTTAACTGTTTA
Source organism: Rhinophrynus dorsalis (assembly GCA_037306005.1). NCBI lineage: Eukaryota > Metazoa > Chordata > Amphibia > Anura > Rhinophrynidae > Rhinophrynus > Rhinophrynus dorsalis. Next base: position 633,780,229 of record CM074718.1, read on the forward strand.
AATCAATTTTACATTAGTTACAATATAAGCTTCATAATTCCTTGTGCACAACCTTTTGGCCCCTGAGGATGCAGTCAGACGTCTGAGAAAACGTTTGGGACTCTAACACATCACTGCACTGTGGTATCGGGACTCCTCCATGCCCCCTGCAAGTTTCTCCCGCCCCTCAACAGGCCCTTACTCCGTCCTGCAGCTTTCAGACTCACCTCTCCACGAGGTATACAATTCCATGTGGGTAGTGTCATTCTGCACCTTTTACCCAATATAATTTTCTCCTCCACTACACCCTTATTGGGTGTGGATCACGGTGGAGACAAGATCTATTCCATCTTCTCATTCTGGGGACATTGGATCTAGATTTTATGAACTACAGCTTTGTGGACCTGATAAAGGAGAGCTGGAGGACGCAGCCCGCTGGCTAACAAGGGAGAGAGAGACACGTTTGATGAGCTTAAAGCCCAAGAAGGGCTCTTGTGAGTGCATTTTATTATGTTGTTTTAAGATTTTTTACTATTAAACTACTATACTTAGATATTTTTTATCTCTCTGTGTCATGTGCGCTGTTCTGAGTACTTCTAGACCCAGTTTCCATGATTAGTGGACAAGGCCACTATACCTCATCTGCTGCATTGCATCAGAGACAATACGCTCCTTTCTTTCATTCATCTAATTGAACTCATTATTTCATCATTCCATCCATTCCATCTCATTTCATATCAATCTCAATCAAAGAACTGTGGGTATATTTTGATTCGATTATCAATCCATCTATACTATTATTGACTTTCTTGTTTTTTGGGGGTCACCCTATATATCATTTTATCATTTTATTATTATTATTACTGGTTTTCTTCACATGTTTTTGTATTTTTTATTACTAATAATAATGTGTTTTTTTATATCAGTAGTGATTCTGTTTCGATTCCTATGAGATAACATTAGATCCTAACTAGGAATTTTAGGAGCGCTCCACCATTTGAATATTTTCTTTTTTTTCAATGTAGACTTTAAATTCCCCCCTGTGTCCCGCCAAGTCAGGGGGGTGTCCTCTGACCAACCTACCATGGTTATAGAGCTGGGTAAGCTGGAGTGCTCAGCATATTATGGTACAATAGTACTTTTTTCTTCTAATCTGCATAGAACCTGAGAGCAGGGTAACCCAGCTTTGGCAGGATGACTTTTAAAAAAGTAATTTGGTCCATGAGCTGGGGAGCCAATTAAGAGCGCTGGGGGCTAAGTATATCTCCGGTTACAGAAAATACCCACTCACTCTGGACAGTGGTTGGGGGGCAAGAAAGCAACTTCTGGGCTACCAGGTACAAAGTAGGCCACACAGCCCTATTGTTATCCCAGAAAGTAAAGGGATCTGTACTTGGGGGCAAAGCAGGTTCCGCAAGGTAAGCCTTAACCTCAAACTCAGCACTTTTTCTATTGATGGGGAGCTCTTTGTTTTGTCCGAAGCATAATCTGTCCATTGCCTCATCATAAAAAGCAGCAGCTGCTCCACCGGAACAAGATTAAGTGCTACTGGCGCTGCTACTGATAGGTTCTGGAAGACCGCTACACTCCTCCAACTCATTTGCCGAATCTTCTCTCGCTTCCTGAGACTGCATCCTGTTTTTCCTTTGCCACTCCTGCACCCTCACTATCAATTGTTCTCTCCAGGCAATGAGTGAATTGGAACTAACTGCGATCTTGCCTTTGATTCGAGGATTGCAAGTTGTGGCAAGCATTAACTCGGGACAATTGTCCATGTGCTCTTCCATGCTCCGAGTCAGTTCCTTCTTCAGCCTTGTTAGAAGGGCAGCAACATCGGGAAGTATATTACCCACAGCACCATGCAAGCGTTCCCTATGGGCAAGAAAATCATCCAATTATAAGGAGAGGTGTGTGAAGAGGGGAATGACTTCTGCCAGGCTAGCATTCACTTTGCTTACAATTTCTGTCAAAACACGGAAAGGTGTGAGGACTGTCACTACCTGTTCCATCAGGGCCCAGTCAGCCCTGCCCAGTGTTCTGTTACTGCCAATGAAATGGTAACATGACATTGCGTGAATTACCTTTTTCTGCTCCAGGATACTCTCTAGCATATCCAAGGTGGAGTTCCACCTGGTCCCAACCTCTTCTTTTAAGCAGTGCTCTGCCTTTTTCTGTTCCTCCCTGAAGAGCTGGCTATCTTTCCAGTGTTACTGCTATCCTCAAGAGCAGCCTTCACTACCAGATGTAGGACATGCCCTGAGCAGCGCACACCCACAAATCTGCCATCCCAGAGAGCCTTTATCATGTTAGCTGCACCATCTGTAACCACAAACCCCATTTGTGCCTGTGCACTTGCCTGCTCCCCTAGACACTGCGCCACCATTTTCTGCAGTGCTTTGCTAATGATATCTGAGGTGTGCTGCTGAATTATTACCTCAGAATGAGGAGGAAAGAGCAGTGCCCTGCCTGCTTAGCTACTGCACCTTAACTTATTTTTGGTAATGATGTGTCTTGCAACACATTGGGCTGCCACCAATGCGCCGTCAATGAGAGGAAGCCATGCTGGCCATTCCGAGCACTCCATAAATCAGTGGTAAAGTGCACCGACTGGCCACCAGCCTTTCCTAGCAGTTCCTTCAAAAGACCAACACAAGTCTGGTACAGTGAGGGCACTATAGTTCTACTAAATGTGGTGCGGGATGGAATTTTATATTGGGGCGCGACAGCCTCCATATGTTGCTGGAAGGGCTCCCCGTCCACCAAATTAAAAGTAGCACCCCCAAAGACTATGAGCTGTGCAATGAGGCATGTCATTTTCCTGTACTGTTGTCTGCACATCCCCTTGGAATGAAACCCACCAAAATCTTCCAGTGTGGCCTGTATTGATTTTGGGATGGGCTTTGACTATCTGCTGCTCTTACTAAGACCAGATGTGGCATGATCCCCCTGCCCTTTCTCCTGCTGCCTACTGCTGGGGAGTGTGACATTGCAGACACAATAAGGTACTAGGCCTGCCTACAGAACTGTGAGACTAGCTTAAGTGACACGCTGAAAATTATTCAGACAAATTCCTACTACTATTTTTAATATTGTACACAGAAACAAGGGTGACTTTCCCTTGAAAACGCAATAAGGTGTTATGCCTGCCTACAGAACTGTGAGACTGGCTGAAGTGTCACTCTGAAAATTATTCAAATTCCTAATATTATTTTTAATGTTTAACACAGAAACAAAGATGACTTTCACTTGCAGACGCAGTAAGGTACTAGGCCTACCTACAGAGCTGTAAGACAGTCTGAAGTGTCACTCTGAAAATTATTCAAACAAATCTCTGATATTGATCGCTGTCTGCCTATGCCTAATGCTACCTGCCTGCCTACACAACAACTGGACACTCTAATATATCCTGCTTCTTCTCTCTCTCAGCTCCAACAAAGCACTAAGAGGAAATGCAAGCTGTCTGTGTCATTAGTCCAACCCCCATCATGAAACGAAGAAGCTAATTGGAATAGAGACAAAGTGGGAAAGTAGCACATGAGAAGCTAGTTGGACTAGAGACATGGAGGGAAAGTATGGATGGAAAGTAATCATGCGCGGGTAGTAGGCACAGAATTTGCAAAGATTTCAACGACTTTTGGACCAGGGCTAGTTGGATTCTGATTTTTTTTGGTGAACGATCCATGCCTTTCGGATGGCCCGAATGTCACCGAATGACCTCTTTTTCGTTGAATTCCGAATGTCGACGAACCAAATCACACAAGTCTAATAGCCAGACACTGGAAAAAGACTGACCCACCATCTTGAAGAGAAACCCTACAAATATTTCACTCCCAGAAACAAACAGAAAAAACTCTCCCTCTCCGTCCAATAAAAATTACAATTCATCTTATATAATAAAACTAGTTTTAAAGCCCGTATACACGGGCCAACACTGGTGGTGCTGCAGTCATGCTCAGTATTGACTGCCTGAACACACCACGGCTGTTACAGAGCAGGGCGCTCTGAATTCAGACCGTGGTCCTCTCTCCGCTTGGTCCCAGGAAGGTGCACAGAGAGGACTCTGGTCTGAATTCGGAGTCCCCGCTCCTCATCAGCCGTGGCGTGGGCAGTCTCTACTGCTCATGACTGCAGTGCGCGCAGCCGTCTTTATTGCACATGAGGGCTTCTGAGGCTTGGTCCCAGGAAGGTGCGCAGAAAGGACCAAGGTCTGAATTCGAAGTGCCCTGCAGCGCAGGCTGTCTCTACTGTTCACAGCTGCAGAGCATGCAGCCGTCTCTTCTGCGCATGACAGCTTCTGACAAACATCCTAGTGAATTATAATATAGGATATGGGATACTTCGCTCTTCCATTATAGAATTTAGATTTTTGCATGTACAAATTGTCATTGATGTAATTGTTGATGATATCTTCTCTGTCTACTAGACCTATAGCTATTTTTCCTTTTCTTTTCTTTTTTTTCTCGGGCTTATCCACCTTTTAATTCTTTTCATATTCCTTGAAACTAGCAGCAACTTGCAAAATGTCACTGCAGGTTGTGGTAATGCCCATTCCCAAATGCATCTCTGATACTCTCTATGCCACCTGATGCTCCACCACTCAGGAACTTTCGTCACCATTGATGATGGTGGAAAATGTAACCGTTCTTACTGGAAAATCTGTGGGGTTAGTGAAATGGAGAAAAATGTATGAGTTTCTGTATGAGCGTGGGACACCTCTCTCAACATCTGCCCTTTCATCATACTTCGAAGTCCAGTCCAACATAAGAAATATCTATCCAATATTGTCTGCAGTGACCCTTACTACCAACTTCAATATCAATAAAACAGTAACTAAAACCACTTAAACCAGGAAGAAATGTATGCATTGCTCTGTTCAATTTCTTTTTAGCTCTCTCTAGAGGATGGGAATGTAACCACTGAGACCTTGGAACTACCTCCGACCATATTAAAATGGTCAACAAAAAGATATTTTGAATTCGGGCCAAGTCCCTCTTTATAAGTTGCATAAAATCCACTAATGGTCCCTAAGTAATGTCCAGTTAAATTAATAATAATAGCATCTGGTGTAGGAAAAGAAAATTTACAAGACCATAACAAAGTGAGCAGGTTCCTCCACCCCACCCTAGGAATACCTGTCCACTAAATATGACATGTAGATGGGCCAATCCCCCAATCTCCCAATAAATGAACTTGTGAATATATTCAATTTCTTGTCCTCACCCATTCACTGCAAGTGATCCCTGTTTGAAAGCAGGACAAATTGGCAATGGTTGTATTTAGTGTTGAGCGAGCATGCTCGGCCGATCTCGGTTCGGCTCGAGCATCGCTCTGCTCGGCACATGGCGGTACTCGTACAAGTACCGCATGTGCTCGCCCGCCATGTTCGGGTCTCCTCCCCGCACGTTTCGCGGCTGCTGCGCAGCCAATAAACGTGCAGGGAGGCTCTGACATCAGTGTAATGCCAGCAGCCATGTTGGCTGCTGGCATTACACTGATTGGCTGGCCAGAACCCGTGGTCGGGTGCTGTATAGCACCTGACCATCGAGTTCGGCTCAGTCTTAGCCAGGGAGAGATGAGGATCGGAAGGGAAAGTCAGTGTAGGGAGAAGAAAAGCAAATTTGTAAAAAAAAAGACCCAAAAGTCCTTTTTAGGACTACTGTGTGTGGGGGCAGCAGTTTATTTTGTGTGTGGGGAAAAAAAACAAAAAAAAAAAACTTCATATATTCTGTTTAGTGTGCAAAGTTGCAGATTAGAGCACATTCTGTTTAGTGTGCAAAGTTGCAGATTAGAGCACATTCTGTTCAGTGTGCAAAGTTGCAGATTAGCAGCACATTCTTTTTAGTGTGCAAAGTTGCAGATTACAGCACATTCTGTTTAGTGTGCAAAGTTGCAGATTAGAGCACATTCTGTTTAGTGTGCAAAGTTGCAGATTAGAGCACATTCTGTTAAGTCTTCAAACTGTAAAATATCAAAGTCACATATTCCATTCAGTGTGCGTCGCCGCAGTTTAGCAGCACATTCTGTGTACTGTGCACAGTTGCAGAATAGGAAAAAATACTGTTAAGTCTTCAAACTGTAAAATATCAAAGTCACATATTCCATTCAGTGTGCGTCGCCGCAGTTTAGCAGCACATTCTGTGTACTGTGCACAGTTGCAGAATAGGAAAAAATACTGTTAAGTCTTCAAACTGTAAAATATCAGAGTCACATATTCCATTCAGTGTGCGTCGCCGCAGTTTAGCAGCACATTCTGTGTACTGTGCACAGTTGCAGAATAGGAAAAAATACTGTTAAGTCTTCAAACTGTAAAATATCAGAGTCACATATTCCATTCAGTGTGCGTCGCCGCAGTTTAGCAGCACATTCTGTGTACTGTGCACAGTTGCAGAATAGGAAAAAATACTGTTAAGTCTTCAAACTGTAAAATATCAGAGTCACATATTCCATTCAGTGTGCGTCGCCGCAGTTTAGCAGCACATTCTGTGTACTGTGCACAGTTGCAGAATAGGAAAAAATACTGTTAAGTCTTCAAACTGTAAAATATCAGAGTCACATATTCCATTCAGTGTGCGTCGCCGCAGTTTAGCAGCACATTCTGTGTACTGTGCACAGTTGCAGAATAGGAAAAAATACTGTTAAGTCTTCAAACTGTAAAATATCAGAGTCACATATTCCATTCAGTGTGCGTCGCCGCAGTTTAGCAGCACATTCTGTGTACTGTGCACAGTTGCAGAATAGGAAAAAATACTGTTAAGTCTTCAAACTGTAAAATATCAGAGTCACATATTCCATTCAGTGTGCGTCGCCGCAGTTTAGCAGCACATTCTGTGTACTGTGCACAGTTGCAGAATAGGAAAAAATACTGTTAAGTCTTCAAACTGTAAAATATCAGAGTCACATATTCCATTCAGTGTGCGTCGCCGCAGTTTAGCAGCACATTCTGTGTACTGTGCACAGTTGCAGAATAGGAAAAAATACTGTTAAGTCTTCAAACTGTAAAATATCAGAGTCACATATTCCATTCAGTGTGCGTCGCCGCAGTTTAGCAGCACATTCTGTGTACTGTGCACAGTTGCAGAATAGGAAAAAATACTGTTAAGTCTTCAAACTGTAAAATATCAGAGTCACATATTCCATTCAGTGTGCGTCGCCGCAGTTTAGCAGCACATTCTGTGTACTGTGCACAGTTGCAGAATAGGAAAAAATACTGTTAAGTCTTCAAACTGTAAAATATCAGAGTCACATATTCCATTCAGTGTGCGTCGCCGCAGTTTAGCAGCACATTCTGTGTACTGTGCACAGTTGCAGAATAGGAAAAAATACTGTTAAGTCTTCAAACTGTAAAATATCAGAGTCACATATTCCATTCAGTGTGCGTCGCCGCAGTTTAGCAGCACATTCTGTGTACTGTGCACAGTTGCAGAATAGGAAAAAATACTGTTAAGTCTTCAAACTGTAAAATATCAGAGTCACATATTCCATTCAGTGTGCGTCGCCGCAGTTTAGCAGCACATTCTGTGTACTGTGCACAGTTGCAGAATAGGAAAAAATACTGTTAAGTCTTCAAACTGTAAAATATCAGAGTCACATATTCCATTCAGTGTGCGTCGCCGCAGTTTAGCAGCACATTCTGTGTACTGTGCACAGTTGCAGAATAGGAAAAAATACTGTTAAGTCTTCAAACTGTAAAATATCAGAGTCACATATTCCATTCAGTGTGCGTCGCCGCAGTTTAGCAGCACATTCTGTGTACTGTGCACAGTTGCAGAATAGGAAAAAATACTGTTAAGTCTTCAAACTGTAAAATATCAGAGTCACATATTCCATTCAGTGTGCGTCGCCGCAGTTTAGCAGCACATTCTGTGTACTGTGCACAGTTGCAGAATAGGAAAAAATACTGTTAAGTCTTCAAACTGTAAAATATCAGAGTCACATATTCCATTCAGTGTGCGTCGCCGCAGTTTAGCAGCACATTCTGTGTACTGTGCACAGTTGCAGAATAGGAAAAAATACTGTTAAGTCTTCAAACTGTAAAATATCAGAGTCACATATTCCATTCAGTGTGCGTCGCCGCAGTTTAGCAGCACATTCTGTGTACTGTGCACAGTTGCAGAATAGGAAAAAATACTGTTAAGTCTTCAAACTGTAAAATATCAGAGTCACATATTCCATTCAGTGTGCGTCGCCGCAGTTTAGCAGCACATTCTGTGTACTGTGCACAGTTGCAGAATAGGAAAAAATACTGTTAAGTCTTCAAACTGTAAAATATCAGAGTCACATATTCCATTCAGTGTGCGTCGCCGCAGTTTAGCAGCACATTCTGTGTACTGTGCACAGTTGCAGAATAGGAAAAAATACTGTTAAGTCTTCAAACTGTAAAATATCAGAGTCACATATTCCATTCAGTGTGCGTCGCCGCAGTTTAGCAGCACATTCTGTGTACTGTGCACAGTTGCAGAATAGGAAAAAATACTGTTAAGTCTTCAAACTGTAAAATATCAGAGTCACATATTCCATTCAGTGTGCGTCGCCGCAGTTTAGCAGCACATTCTGTGTACTGTGCACAGTTGCAGAATAGGAAAAAATACTGTTAAGTCTTCAAACTGTAAAATATCAGAGTCACATATTCCATTCAGTGTGCGTCGCCGCAGTTTAGCAGCACATTCTGTGTACTGTGCACAGTTGCAGAATAGGAAAAAATACTGTTAAGTCTTCAAACTGTAAAATATCAGAGTCACATATTCCATTCAGTGTGCGTCGCCGCAGTTTAGCAGCACATTCTGTGTACTGTGCACAGTTGCAGAATAGGAAAAAATACTGTTAAGTCTTCAAACTGTAAAATATCAGAGTCACATATTCCATTCAGTGTGCGTCGCCGCAGTTTAGCAGCACATTCTGTGTACTGTGCACAGTTGCAGAATAGGAAAAAATACTGTTAAGTCTTCAAACTGTAAAATATCAGAGTCACATATTCCATTCAGTGTGCGTCGCCGCAGTTTAGCAGCACATTCTGTGTACTGTGCACAGTTGCAGAATAGGAAAAAATACTGTTAAGTCTTCAAACTGTAAAATATCAGAGTCACATATTCCATTCAGTGTGCGTCGCCGCAGTTTAGCAGCACATTCTGTGTACTGTGCACAGTTGCAGAATAGGAAAAAATACTGTTAAGTCTTCAAACTGTAAAATATCAGAGTCACATATTCCATTCAGTGTGCGTCGCCGCAGTTTAGCAGCACATTCTGTGTACTGTGCACAGTTGCAGAATAGGAAAAAATACTGTTAAGTCTTCAAACTGTAAAATATCAGAGTCACATATTCCATTCAGTGTGCGTCGCCGCAGTTTAGCAGCACATTCTGTGTACTGTGCACAGTTGCAGAATAGGAAAAAATACTGTTAAGTCTTCAAACTGTAAAATATCAGAGTCACATATTCCATTCAGTGTGCGTCGCCGCAGTTTAGCAGCACATTCTGTGTACTGTGCACAGTTGCAGAATAGGAAAAAATACTGTTAAGTCTTCAAACTGTAAAATATCAGAGTCACATATTCCATTCAGTGTGCGTCGCCGCAGTTTAGCAGCACATTCTGTGTACTGTGCACAGTTGCAGAATAGGAAAAAATACTGTTAAGTCTTCAAACTGTAAAATATCAGAGTCACATATTCCATTCAGTGTGCGTCGCCGCAGTTTAGCAGCACATTCTGTGTACTGTGCACAGTTGCAGAATAGGAAAAAATACTGTTAAGTCTTCAAACTGTAAAATATCAGAGTCACATATTCCATTCAGTGTGCGTCGCCGCAGTTTAGCAGCACATTCTGTGTACTGTGCACAGTTGCAGAATAGGAAAAAATACTGTTAAGTCTTCAAACTGTAAAATATCAGAGTCACATATTCCATTCAGTGTGCGTCGCCGCAGTTTAGCAGCACATTCTGTGTACTGTGCACAGTTGCAGAATAGGAAAAAATACTGTTAAGTCTTCAAACTGTAAAATATCAGAGTCACATATTCCATTCAGTGTGCGTCGCCGCAGTTTAGCAGCACATTCTGTGTACTGTGCACAGTTGCAGAATAGGAAAAAATACTGTTAAGTCTTCAAACTGTAAAATATCAGAGTCACATATTCCATTCAGTGTGCGTCGCCGCAGTTTAGCAGCACATTCTGTGTACTGTGCACAGTTGCAGAATAGGAAAAAATACTGTTAAGTCTTCAAACTGTAAAATATCAGAGTCACATATTCCATTCAGTGTGCGTCGCCGCAGTTTAGCAGCACATTCTGTGTACTGTGCACAGTTGCAGAATAGGAAAAAATACTGTTAAGTCTTCAAACTGTAAAATATCAGAGTCACATATTCCATTCAGTGTGCGTCGCCGCAGTTTAGCAGCACATTCTGTGTACTGTGCACAGTTGCAGAATAGGAAAAAATACTGTTAAGTCTTCAAACTGTAAAATATCAGAGTCACATATTCCATTCAGTGTGCGTCGCCGCAGTTTAGCAGCACATTCTGTGTACTGTGCACAGTTGCAGAATAGGAAAAAATACTGTTAAGTCTTCAAACTGTAAAATATCAGAGTCACATATTCCATTCAGTGTGCGTCGCCGCAGTTTAGCAGCACATTCTGTGTACTGTGCACAGTTGCAGAATAGGAAAAAATACTGTTAAGTCTTCAAACTGTAAAATATCAGAGTCACATATTCCATTCAGTGTGCGTCGCCGCAGTTTAGCAGCACATTCTGTGTACTGTGCACAGTTGCAGAATAGGAAAAAATACTGTTAAGTCTTCAAACTGTAAAATATCAGAGTCACATATTCCATTCAGTGTGCGTCGCCGCAGTTTAGCAGCACATTCTGTGTACTGTGCACAGTTGCAGAATAGGAAAAAATACTGTTAAGTCTTCAAACTGTAAAATATCAAAGTCACATATTCCATTCAGTGTGCGTCGCCGCAGTTTAGCAGCACATTCTGTGTACTGTGCACAGTTGCAGAATAGGAAAAAATACTGTTAAGTCTTCAAACTGTAAAATATCAAAGTCACATATTCCATTCAGTGTGCGTCGCCGCAGTTTAGCAGCACATTCTGTGTACTGTGCACAGTTGCAGAATAGGAAAAAATACTGTTAAGTCTTCAAACTGTAAAATATCAAAGTCACATATTCCATTCAGTGTGCGTAGCCGCAGTTTAGCAGCACATTCTGTGTACTGTGCAAAGTTGCAGATTTGCAGCACATATTCCGTGTAATATGAAGAAGGCGGTTAAAAAGGGACGGGGAAGTGGACGTGATCCTGATAGTTCAGGGCGCGGGTCAGGATGCGTAGAAACTGCGCCTGGTGCCAGAGCACAAGACAGAAAGACATCCACCATACCTAGCTTCATGTCTCATTTTACAGGGCGTCGCAGGACATCACTCTCGAGGTCCGACCACTGCAAACAGGTGGTCGGTTGGATGTCAGCTGATACTGCTTCCAGTCGGTTAAGCACCACCCTGTCTTCCACCAAGTCCACTCTCAGTAGCCAAGAGTCTGGTCAACATAATCCTCACTCTGATCATCCTTCCTCCCACCATAGAGGGTCTGGTCAAAGAAGTGATCCCACACTGGGATATAGTGAGGAGCTCGTCTCATCACCAATCCTTCATTTGACCCTCTCTCCAAGCACGCTTGCAGAGGAACATGACATCTTGTGCCCTGATTCACAACCTCTAGAGGGTACCCAATCACAAGAAGATGACAGATGTGAACGGCATTTAAGGTCAAAGGAAGTAGTGGATGATGATGATGATGAGACACAGTTGCCATTAAATCAACCACTATTACTGTCTCAAGACCTTGATGAGGAGGATGATATACAGTTGTCAATGACTGAGTATGTGGTGGGATCAAGACATGAGGAGGATGATCAGAGTGAGGAAGTGGAGGAGGACTTGGTGGACGATGAGGTGACTGACCCCACCTGGGAAGGTGTAGAGCCGAGCGATGACAGCAGTCCTGAGGGTGAGCCATCTGCAGCACCGCAACAGGCTGGAAGAGGCAGTGGTGTGGCTACAGAAAGAAGGCGGACCGCACCAAACCGGCCCGCAAATGTTCCACGGAGCACCCCCTTGCGTAAATCTACCTTGCCAAGGGGTAGGTGTTCCGCGGTATGGCGTTTTTTTAAGGAAAGTGCGGACGACAAAAGAATTGTAGTTTGCAACCTGTGCCACACCAGAATGAGCCGAGGCATGAACACTAGAAACCTCACCACCACCAGCATGATCCGACACATGGCATCCAAGCACCGTAATAAGTGGGAGGAACGCCTGGATCGCCCATCTGTGTCTGCAGGCCACACCACTGCCTCCTCTTCCCCTGTTTTCGGTGCCGGCCAATCGCCTGTCGAAGGCGCAGGCCCGCATACCTCCCGCCCTGCACCTGTACCATCTGAAGCACCATCAGCGACCACATCCACTTCCCTGTCCCAGCGCAGCGTCCAAATGTCGTTACCCCAGGCATTTGAGCGCAAGCGAAAATACCCAGCCACCCACCCACAGGCCATAGCACTAACCTCACACCTTTCCAAATTACTGGCCATCGAAATGCTGCCATTTAGGCTTGTGGAGACTGAGTCCTTCCGCAGCCTGATGGCAGCAGCTGTCCCTCGGTATCGGTCCCCAGCCGCCACTACTTTTCCCGGTGTGCCATCCCCGCATTACACCACCATGTGTCCCGTAACATCACCCGTGCCCTGACCAACGCAGTTACTGGAAAGGTCCACTTAACGACTGACACATGGACAAGTGCTTGTGGCCAGGGACGCTACATTTCCCTGACGGCACACTGGGTGAATGTCGTGGAGGCTGGGAGCGACTCGGACCCTGGGATGGCACAGGTGCTACCCACGCCGAGGATTGCGGGCCCTGCCTCCATCAGGGTTTCCGCCAACACCTACGTTATTGGCTCCTCCTCCTCCGTTTCCACCTCCGAATTCTCTGCACGCAGCGCCACTCACCCATCAGCCGGTAGCTGGAAGCAGTGTAGCACTGCAGTGGGGAAGCGTCAACAGGCCGTGCTGAAGCTGATCTGCCTTGGGGACAAACAGCACACGGCCTCAGAGCTGTTGCAGGGGATTAGTCACCAGACCGAGCAGTGGCTCTCGCCACTCAACCTGCAACCAGGCATGGTTGTGTGTGATAATGGGCGTAACTTGGTGGCGGCTTTGGAGCTCGGCAAGCTCACACACGTACCATGCCTAGCGCATGTATTTAATTTAGTGGTTCAGCGATTTCTAAAAACCTACCCCAATTTGCATGATCTCTTGACCAAGGTGCGCCGCGTGTGTGCACATTTCCATAAGTCATCTACAGCTTCAGCCAGCCTGTTGAAGCTGCAGCAGCGCTTACAATTGCCAGCTCACCGGCTGCTGTGTGACGTGAGCACGCGCTGGAACTCCACCTTCCACATGTTGGCCCGGCTTTGTGAGCAGCAGAGGGCAGTAGTGGAGTACCAGCTGTTACACGGTCGTTGCCTCTCCGTTCAACTTCCTGTAAACAGAAGTGAGGAGTGGGAATGGATGTCAGACCTCTGTGAGGTTTTACGCAATTTTGAGGAATCGACACAGATGGTGAGCGGCGATAACGCTATTATCAGTGTAACCATCCCACTTCTGTGTCTACTGAAACGCTCGCTGCTCACAATTAAAACCGACGCTTTGCATGTGGAAGAGGTGGAAATGCGGGAGGAAGAGCTTACACAAGGTGATAGCCAGAGCACCCTCACTTCGTCTTCTCAGCGACAATTGGAGGAGGCGGAGGAGGAGGAGGAGGAAGACACGGTTGCCTCCGCTACAGAGGGTAGCCATGGAACTTTAGTTCCATCTCTTCAGCGTGGGTGGGCAGAAGAGGAGGAAGAGGATGAGGAGATTGAGAGTCATCCTCCTGGTGAGGACAGCGAAATCTTGCCTGTTGGTACTCTGGCACACATGGCTGACTTTATGTTAGGCTGCCTTTCCCGTGACCCACGCGTTATACGCATTTTAAACAACACGGATTACTGGGTGTTCACCCTTCTGGACCCCCGCTACAAAGAGAATTTCTCATCTCTCATTCCTCCGGTGGAGAGGACAAGCAAAATGGTGCAATACCAGAAGGTTCTTGTTGAAAAATTGCTCCAAAATTTTCCATCTGACAACGCTGGCGGCAGAGTACGTGCTACCTTGGCCAACCGAGAAGGGGAGAAAAGGGGAGCACACAGAAGTTCCGAGAAAGGCAGGGCAACACTCTCCAAGGCGTGGGACACCTTCATGACACCCCGCCAGCACCCTCACCCTGATGCGCAGCCTAGTGTCACAAGGAGGGAAAAGTTTTGGAAGATGGTGAAGGAGTACGTAGCAGACCGTGTCAGCGTCCTCAATGATCCCTCTGTGCCTTACAACTACTGGGTGTCCAAGCTGGACACGTGGTATGAACTGGCACTCTACGCCTTGGAGGTGCTGGCCTGCCCTGCCGCCAGCGTTCTGTCTGAGCGGGTATTTAGTGCTGCTGGTGGCATCATAACAGATAAGCGTATCCGCCTTTCCACCGACAATGCTGATAGGTTGACACTTATAAAAATGAACAAGGCCTGGATTTCCCCTGACTTCTCCACTCCACTGGAGGAAAGCCCCGGGTGAACATAAAGTCACTTTATATATGTTATTTACAATGATGGGAATACTCTGTATTCCCATTCACCCCTTCCACCCAAAAAACGGGTATATGGTTGACTCTTAATCTTCTCATCCTCCTCCTCCTCTTCCATATACCTGGTGATATAATTTTTATATAGGGCCAGCTCACCAGCGGGCCCTGTGATATAATTTTTATATAGGGCCAGCTCACCAGCGGGCCCTGTGATATAATTTTTATATAGGGCCAGCTCACCAGCGGGCCCTGTTTGACAATTTTTGTATAGGTCAGCTCACCAGCGGGCCTTCTCATATAATGTTTTATTGGGTCAGCTCTCTAGCGGGCCCTCTCATATAATGTTTTATAGCGTCAGCTCACTAGCGGGCCTTCGCATATAATGTTTAGGATGGTCAGCTCCGCAGCAGACCCTCACCCATAATGTTTTAGATGGTCGGCTCAGCGCACGTTTCCCTCTTAATCATGGCCTCAGTTCAGAAAAATCAAGGAAATTTTTGGGAGAATTTGCCTCTGCGCACGCTTCCCTCTTAATCATGGCCTCAGTTCAGAAAAATCGAGGAAATTTTTGGGAGAATTTGCAGATGATATACAAGTAAATATACAGCAAATACTGTTTGGTAACAATTTTTCACCTAAAGTCGTTTTTATCTTCCTTTTTGTGTGTTTTACGGTCAGTCTGTAAAAATGGCGTACTACGGGCGAAAGATCGTTCCCAGCAGCGATGTTGGAGTCCAAGATGCATCCAGACATCCTCTCTATGCTGTCCCTGAACCATTTCTGTGGTGTTTCCATCCTTTTCTGCCCTTTTCCTATGGACCAGGCACCCTCCCCTCATCAGAGCAGGGGGTGCCTGGTGTAATGCTCGAGTCCTCCCATTGACTTCAATGGGGCTCGGGTGCTCGGCCGAGCACTCGAGCCTCCGGGGGTGCTCGGTCAGAGCACCCGAACACCCGAGCATTGGGGTGCTCGCTCATCACTAGTTGTATTAGATGGATTCAGCTTTTAATATAAAGTATTTTTGTAAGCCATAAAAGATGGTAATATGTAATAGGACTCACACAAAAATGTAGTAACCTGGCTTGGTAAGTAAGCTTAAAGGGGAACTACCACCCCGCAGTAACTTTACATGAATTCAGTCTTCATCTGGCGACTAGCTGCTTAGTAGAGTTAGTCGCCAGAAATATTTCCTGGTTCCAAAGATTTTGCAGTTTTTCCGAGGCTCACAGGAGCAGGAAGCACGGACATCTCGTCACAGTGACGTCCATGCTCCTGCTCTGTCAGTCCCTTTTGGAGCCGGCCAGCTAGAATGAGCTAAGGAGATATGCAAAACAGAAACAAAAGTAGAAAAAAGCTCACAGCGCTGACTCACCATAATAAATACATATCGCGAATAAAGTGTATGTAGATATAAAGAAATTGGTGCTTAGATAGCAGCAAGGAATAAGAAGGTTCTCCATTACCCCTAATAATAGGCCGAAGCCTAAAGTGTATACAGAAAACAAAAAACATACCAGTGCTCCTCTATACCAATGTGTAAATAAGTACCCTTCCGTAGGCATATGTCCTAACTGTTAGTAAATATGAGGATTTAGTCCATAATTTGGCCAAAAGATGTTATGCTGCCAACCCCGTCAAGGTACCTCAATATTTTGGAAGTACATAAGCTAATATATCTACACATCCTAGTAAAAATTATAATCAAAACGTTTTTTTTTTATTTTATAGTGTATGCAATTAAAACCGGTATATCCTGTATTTATCTCCCAGTCATTAAATACAAATAAAAACACAATAGTTTGTAAAGTATAAGAGAACCGACCTGATGTGAACCTCCTAGACCTGTAGCAAGTGGACACTGGCATAAGAGGACGCAAGCCTCACAGTCCCTCTTTTGAACCAAAATTAGCCACCCACACAGGTCACACAAGGAACAACAGTTAACTATATATAGGCAAGGGTGTGCAAGCAAGAAATAGGCAAATAAAAACATGCCTTTTAAGAGCCTTTAAGATAGCTCAGTGCTCTGACTGCAGAGCCTATTCCAAACCTGAAGGTTGCAGGTTCAAGTCCTGGCAGGGCCAATTCAGCCCTTCATCCTTCCGAGGTCGATAGATGAGTACCATTGATTGGGTAATAACATCTATTATTCAGCTGCTGATTCGGTTAATTTCGAGAGAGTGCGGGGAAAGTGCTTCGAGTCTCACTGGGAGAAAAGCACTATATAAATACTAGTTATTATTATTATATCATACTTAATTCTATGTTTAATATTTTGAATAGTGAATTCTAGTGAGTAAAAAGCAATTGCTAAGGAGGTATGCAAAACAGAAACAAAAACAGAAAAAGCTCACAGCACTGACTCACCATAATAAATACATATAGTGAAAAAAGTGTATATAAATATATAAAGAAATTGGTGTTTAGATAGCAGCAAGGAATAAGAAGGTTCTCCATTACCCCTAATAATAGGCCAAAGCCTAAAGTGTGTAAACAAAAAACATACTTGAGCTCCTTTATACCAATGTGTAAATAAGCACCCTTCCTTAGGCATTTGTCATAACTTAGTAAATATGAGGATTTAGTCCATAATTTGGACAAAAGATGTTAAGCTTGCCAATAAATGAATATGTTGGTATAATATATGCTATACAGAGTTCCTATTTAAATGTGTGGGGACTGTGGAGGGTCCCTTCTCCCCTTTCTTCACTAAGAATTCCTTAGAAGCAGACAAAATAAATTAAATATTAATATTATCCTCATTCCAAATAGTTTCTCTCATTGCCGGCAATGAAATCCCAGTGAAGAACTATATCTGAATGCCTCTTTATAGCACAATTTAGAAATCACAGAAATAACTACAGAAAAATCTTTTTGTACTAAACAAGTTTGGTTATCAGATGTAACAGGATTATGAGCTATCCCCCTGGCATTAGGTCCTGACACATGAAGAGTCCTCTTCCAAGACAGGGCCCCTCTCATACCCTTACCTCAGTAGTTGTCAGATGAAGCTGAAACATGAGGATCCGAATTCAAACTGTGTAAGGCATCCACACTTTAACTCCATAAGAAGACACTGAAGTATTAGTTTTAGATAGTGAAGCAATTAGACTATGCAGACTATTTAGTACACTGTCTAGAAGCATAGTATCATACTCACCAGACCTACCTGCCACAGTACACACGGCATTAACCACTTGCCTCTGATACCTATTCCTTGACAGACCTTGATTCCTCTGACAGATGACCTCAGTTGTCACTGCTTCCACTGGATGTCATTCTGCAGAGATGTGACATTCTTCTTGCTGGAGTTCTTCTGCACTGATGATGCCTGATGGTCATCAAGTTGCTTCACAGGATATGATGGGACCTCACCCTGTCTGCACCACCAATGCCAGAACTTCCACCTCAGTCTGTACCACTGATGGAGGAAGCACTTCGAAGCAGCTATTTAGTCATGCTGCTCTATCTTCCTGTTCCTTTCTGTCATGGATCCACTGCATCAAGTCTTCAAGCTCCATTCCCCTGCTGCCACTCACTTCAGTTCTTTTGCTGTTTTTTTGCAGGCAAACTGCTGAGCATAACCATAAAGGAAAACGTGTGGATTTTAAAGCTGTATAAGCTGGAGTGCTCCTTAAAACCAGCCCAGACAGAGGCATACAGTCTCATTAGTGGGAGTAGGTTACAGTTAGTCACAATGGTGTGTGCATTCCCTTAAAAGCAGCACAGACAGGCAGGATCCTAGTTCATCATACTCATCTGTCTCTTGCATATAAATGCCCTCATTTGTGATTTTCAACCATAGTATCATGGCATTCTTCTACTGTAATAACTTCAAAACTATTTCCCCACCTATATTTTTCTTTGTGTAGCCATTTATAGAAGGGTGGGTAAACAGACAGGTAGATACACAAAGGGAAGGCTACCCAAAGATAGAGAGTGTTATTTCAATGCTGTGAGAGTTGTAGTTCAAGAGTAATTGAATGATAAAGTTTCCCCTTCCCGTCCCTTTTACCTAGTGTAAACCCCCACTCCTCAGATGTGGAATCCAGTCCATAGACCAGACAGCTCACATCAAGGGTCAATATTCTACTGTGAGAACAATGAAAACCTTGCCCCCCTTGACAGGTTTTTTAACTTTTTCCCTTACCTTAATTGAAGATTGTCCCTCTCTGCAGTCTACCTGGACACTCCCTGCTGCTCTTAGGTGAACAGTGTTATATCAGTAAAAGGGGTGAGAGGGGGATATTTTATCATTCAATTACTCTTGAACTACATCTCTGACAGTATTGAAATAAAACTCTCCAAGGCCCAAATACTATGAAGATTAATTAGAGCTGCTTTTATTATGAAACATTACTATCCCTTTAAGCCCCTCTACTATAAAAAGGCATCCCTCCTATTTACTGTGACTGAGATTACCTTTGATTTTTCACAGCTGTTTACTATATCACTTTATGCTATCTCCGCTGCAAAAGTTGATCTTTGTATTTTAGTGCTCCTATTTCTCAAAGACATAATGTAACCCTTTAAGTGCCAGGTGGGTGTGTAATGCATTGATTGCAATGTATTTCACACCCCAATGGCACTCCAGGGGTTGATTTAATTGTATTGTTTCTAAGGTATATATATATAATATGATTTTTGAGATGGAGGCCTTTTGATTCTATGGCTTACACTACAAAGTGTGTGGTATTGATTCAATTGGAAACATCTGGTCTTTTGCAGATGTCTGCACTAGATTATGCTACTGAAATAAAGCCTTATTCCAGACTAATCAAATACTTGGTCTGCGTGCATAAACCATATAAGGCTGTAATGTTTAAAGTTGTAATAAACCCAGTTTAACCTTTTAGATGCTAGACAAGTCTATGCTGGAGACCACCCTAGCATCCAAGGGGTTAATAATGTAGTGTTCCACCATGTCATAGCAATGTTGTAACAATATCTTTTTGTCTCTTATAAATCATGTATATTACATTTTTAGCTATGCAAGTAATGTGGCATTCTGGATTCCATCTTGACTTGAGATTTATATCCTGTGAAGGGAACCAGGTGGCTGATTTTGCAGCGCTACTGTTCAAACATCAGAATGAAATTCTCTTATTCACAAAACCATAAATAAGAACATTTATATATGTATAGAATAATAGATCTATTAACAACAGACCTGAATAGGAACAAAAATGAGTGAAATGTGAATATTGCTGTGATATGTACATGTTTTGTGCCTAAAACTGATTCACCCATTCAAAGCACTCAAGTGAGGTGCATAAAATAGTTCACTGCCATCCATCCTGGACGTTGAACAAGACGGTAATGAGGCATGGGTAAAAAAATATAAGAGCAATCAAATATTCTGGCCTCCAGGTCCTTAAAGCACTTGTCACTTTTCTCTCCAGTCTGGGTCACACTTGGTGGCACCACTTGGCTACTGCAAGCATTTAGTCTTTTTATATCAATACCCTTAATTTCTATAGATTGTAAGCTCTTGCAAGCAGAACCCTCTTACCAGTGGCATAAGTAGACATTGGAGTGTCTTAATGCAAACTTTTTTGGGCCCTCTAACATAAAAATATTTCCCCAGAGGCATAACTAGAATCTCCTTGGATGTTGGTTCCCCATCACAATTGTACCCTCCCCCCAAATTATGCCCCGGCCTTTTACCTATCAGTTCCAATGCCGTACATTTTAAATGTCCTTGTATCTTTGTCCTCCAATGGACATTGTTGCATTGTGTTTATAAAGGACCATACAGCACTGTGGAATCTGTTGGCAATTCATACCTCCCAAGTGTTCCTCTTCAGGAGGGACAGTCTATCTTTGAGACCCAAATCCTTCTATTTCCCTTTCCCACTCTGGTGGCCCTCTGTTTAGATCACACTGTGTGGTGTATATAAGTGTATCATATTGCTGTGTTATATATGTATGTATATATAACATAGTTGACCAGA
Source organism: Rhinophrynus dorsalis (assembly GCA_037306005.1). Classification (NCBI taxonomy): domain Eukaryota; kingdom Metazoa; phylum Chordata; class Amphibia; order Anura; family Rhinophrynidae; genus Rhinophrynus; species Rhinophrynus dorsalis. Next base: position 633,800,819 of record CM074718.1, read on the forward strand.
CTGAAAAAAGACATTAGCCCATGCCAAAAACACCCCTGTTGATCCAGAGGAAGGCAAAAAAAAGCAAACCCTGAAGCCACTTGCAATTTAGCCCCATGTGGGTAAAAAAAATTCGTTCCTGACTCCAAATAGAAGTCAGAAACTTTCCTGGATCAACAACCTATCTGCATTGAAGCCATCTGTCATAATTTTCAATATTACTTTTCTGAAAGCAGTTACATTATCTGCAAGTACAAAACCCTAAGGCAATGAATTCCATAGCTTTATATCCCTTACTGTAAAAAAAAATCCCTGCCTTTGTTTTAGACCAGTGTTTCTCAACGTTAGTCCTTGGGGCACACCAACAGTGCAGGTTTTCAGGTTGATCCTGCTTAATCACAGGTGAGTAATTAGTGTCTCAGTCATTGTGATTGGTTCACCTGTGATTAATTAGGGATATCTTGAAAACATGACCTGTTGGTGTGCCCCGAGGACTGGAGCTGAGAATCACTGTTTTAGACAAAAGTGCCTTTCCTCTAGTCTTTATGGATGACCTCTTGTTCTTGGCTCAGCTCTTTGCATAAATAATTCAATGGATCGTTATTTGTATTGCTCTTAAAGGTATTTGTAAGTGGTAATCATTTCACCCCTTAGACGTCTCTTTTTTAATGTAAACAAACCCAGTTTGCCTAGTCTCTCCTTATAACTCAGATCCTCCAATCACTTTATCAGTTTTGTTGCATGTCTCTGCACTTTTTCTAGTTCAACAATGTCTTTTCTTAAGAACTGGTGCCTAAAATTGTAATCCATATTCTAGATGAGGCCTAACCATGGATTTATATAGAGGTAGGACAATATTAGCATCACTTGCATCTGCACCTCGTTTTATGCAGGGTAGTACCCTATTTGCTCTTGCAGCAGCTGAGTAACTCTGCACACTGCTGTGAAGTCTATCATCTATCAGTGCTCGTAAATCTTTTTCTAATGAGGATTCCCCAAGTTGTTTCACATTTAGAGTATATGTAACATGTTTGATTCTACAGCCCAAATGCATAACCTTACATTTATCTACGTTAAATGTCATCTGTCATTTTTCTGCCCATTCACTCAGTTTATCTAAATCCTCATGCAGAGAAAAAACATCCAGCTCTGTATGTATTTCCTTATACAGCTTAGTGCCATCAGAAAAAATGCTAGGCATTTAAATCTGCTTAGTTAGCCAATAAAAGGTATCAAAAACTATATTTGCCTCCTGTATTTCTACGGCTAACACGGTACCAACTCTCATCTGTTATCAGAAAAGGTTGAGACAGTACTGTCAATTCCCACTTCTAGATCTAGATTAATAAACAAATTAAAAAGCATTGGGCCCAGGACTGAAACATGTGGTACCACTCTTGTAACTTTAGACCAGTTCTCAGTCCATGTACAGATAATACCGCCAAACCCGAAGCCTTTTAGTTTATGCAGTAAACTGTTGTGAGGCACTGTATCAAAGGCTTTTGCAAAATCCAAGAATATCAGATCAACAGCAATTGCCTTGTCTAAATTACTACTTACTCTTTCGTAAAATTAAATTAGTCTGACATGATCTATTCTTCATCAAACCATGCAGACTCCTACAAATAATATTGTTTGTCTTCACATTGATCCGAATACTGTTAGTTAGTAACCCTGCTAGTATCTTATTTACACTATGGAAGTCAAGCTCACAGGTCTATAATTTCCTGGTTTGGATCTTGCCCCTTTTTGAACAATGGAACTACATCAGCTTCCCTCCAATCAGAGGGCACTATGCCTGAAGAAAGTGAATCAGTAAATATTAAGTATAATGGTCTTGCTATTACTGAACAAAGTTCTTAAGTACCCTTGGGTCTATACCGTCCAGTCCAGTCGCTTTATTCACCATAACCTTTTCTAGTCTCTTTTGGACTTTGTCCTCAGTAAGCCATGTGCATGATGGAGGAAACCCTGTGGTTTTGTCTATATGCCCATATCTGTCATCGTTGCTTCCTTTGTATATACAGAGGCAAAAAATGTATTTAGAGTGTCAGCCATAGCCTTATGCTCACTAACCAATTCACCTGTCTCAGTCCTAATAGGACCAATATCAACTTTAACTTTTTTGTAATTAATATATTTGTAGAATTGTTTAAGATTTTTCATGTTCTCATTTGCAATATTTCTTTTTTCTTATTTTTTAAGTGCTGCATCTGACCCATTTGACTTGAACACTTTAAAAACCTTTTTCTTATTTCTCATTTCCCTGCAAACCTCATTTTAAGGCACACTGGTTTCACGTTACTCCTCTTGTGCATATTCCCCAATGGTATATATTGATGCGCATATTTTTCTAAGAGCATTTTAAACAAATTCCATGATTCTTTTGCATTTTTATCTTTGAACATTAAATCCCACTGACTATCCTTTAATACTGCTCTTAGCTTTGTAAAATTATCCTTTTTAAAATTGAATGTTTTGGTTAAACCCTTGATGTTGGGTTCACTGCTGCCCAAATGTTCCTTTGCTTGTATACTGTTTATTATGTGGGCATTGCTTGAGACCACTAGGTCAAACAAAAACTATTTTCTAGTTGGCTCCTCTACTAGCTGGAACATAAAATTATCATTTATCATACTTATAAAATTGTTTCCCTTTGTTGTGGTGCAAGTCATATTGCTCCAGCCAGTTTCAGGATAGTTGAAATATCCTGTTATAATTACGTTTCCTGGCCTCAAAGCCTTTTCCATTTGCATCAAACGTTGGGCTTCCTCCAGCTCCCCAATATTAGGTGGCTTGTAGCAAATCTGCACTAACATCTCTTTATCATGTGTGCCCCCCAGGGCTGGATTTACATCTCAGGTGCCCCTAGACACAACACCCTCTGGCGCCCCTAGCACCGCCCCTAACCACACCCATCACTTAGCCACACCCATTCACAACAAAACATATTTTTAGATTTATTCTTCACACTGTACCAACGCATTAAATATCTTAAGCTCACTACATGATGTTCCCATCAACCAAGCCAACCAAGAAAAGGAGAAACCTGAATAAAATGAATATCTTACTCTTTGGTCCGCTCTACTCCATTCCATCTCCTTGACCTGCTCTCCTCCCTTCCATATCCTCTAATCCACTCCCTCTCTTCCATATCCTCCAGTCCTCTCCCTCCCTTCCATATCCTCCAGTCCACTCCCTCTCTTCCATATCCTACAGTCCTCTCCCTCCCTTCCATATCCTCCAGTCCACTCCCTCTCTTCCATATTCTCCAGTCCACTCCTTCCCTTCCATATCCTCCAGTCCACTCCCTCTCTTCCATATCCTCCAGTCCTCTCCCTCCCTTCCATATCCTCCAGTCCACTCCCTCTCTTCCATATCCTCCAGTCCTTTCCCTCCCTTCCATATCCTCCAGTCCACTCCCTCTCTTCCATGTCCTCCAGTCCACTCCCTCTCTTCCATGTCCTCCAGTCCACTCTTTCCCTTCCATATCCTCCAGTCCACTCCCTCTCTTCCATATCCTCCAGTCTACTCCTTCCCTTCCATATCCTCCAGTCCACTCCCTTTCTTCCATATCCTCCAGTCCACTCCCTCTCTTCCATATCCTCCAGTCTACTCCTTCCCTTCCATATCCTCCAGTCCACTCCCTCTCTTCCATATCCTCCAGTCTACTCCTTCCCTTCCATACCCTCCAGTCCACTCCCTCTCTTCCATATCCTCCAGTCCACTTCCTCTCTTCCATACCCTCTGGCCCTCTCCTACTTCCTTCCATGTCCTTAACAGCTCCATTTGACATGTTTTTCTTTGACATCTTCCCTTTCCCACTAGTACACCACATAACAATACAGGCGATTATATGGCGAAACAGTATATTATTATGTTGACTGTGAAAAACTAAAATTGCGAGGCTGAAGGACACACATACTGCACTTGAGGCAGTTGAGGGGGGGCTACTGTCACTACTGCCGCCTCCGCCAGGTCCTCCCACCAGTAACCTGTGGCCTGCTGTCTATGTACTGCACCGCTGCTCACACACGTTCCCGCACAGGAGGCAGACTGGTTCTTGTGTTTTTTATGCAGCCGCGCATAATACTCTGTAGTGCGCGGCTGCGTTTGATTACGTGTGCTGTGACGTGCTGATGTTGCAGGAGCTCCGATCTGATCAATGAGCAGAGAGCAGTGCAGGTGCAGCAGTGGGTCACATGGGGTGGCCCAGACAGCTCAGGTACTAAATGTGAACCGGGGACAATTTGAATTGCACAAATTTGCAACAAAGCGTCCTTGCAGGCACGCCACGCACTATTATTCTTTAAAACCTGCCAGGGAGCAATCACATTATAAAGTGGACGGGCAGGTGGGCATGACAGTGCCATTGCCAGGCGCCCCTGAAAATCTGGTGCCCTAGGCAAGTGCCTCGTCTGCCTATTGACAAATCCGGCCCTGGTGCCCCCAGTGTGTATTTCAACCAACAGGGCCTCTACATTATCATTAGACCTTTCATTAATATCTTCCCTTACTAGGTTTTAGGCATGCTTTACATATAGGCAAATCCCCTCCTCTTTTATTTACCCTATCCCTCCTAAAAAGGAAATAACCCTCTAGATTGACTGATAAGTCATATGTATCATCTAGCCAGGTTTCAGACACACCAATTAGACTACAAGCATTTGCATTAATACATTTAATCTTTTTGTCATTCTGAAAGATTTAATTTTTTGTAAAATGTATTTGCCTTTTATCAGGCTGTAAAAATGGCACCTCCCTATCAGGCCATTCCCCTTCTCCACCCCCCATTCCTCTCCTCTAATCCCATTTCCTCAATTATAATACCTTTCCCATCCTGCATTGCAGACACCCCCCCCCCCACACACACACACAACTATATCTCAACTATAAAGATTGGCCCAAATGGAAAAGGTCACCCAGTGCTCTAGGAACCCAAACCAATGTTTGCACACCCAGGGTATTAAAAGGAACACCAGGGGGTTATTCTCTAAAGCGTGATAAAGAGGTGATAAAGTAGAAATGACTTTTCCAGTGATATCACTTCTCTAGTTCCTGTTGTATTCTATAGAGCCCTCAGATCCCCAAAGCTGAAGAAAAAAAGCATTGGTTCCAAAGAATAACATAGGAATTGGAGAAGTGATATCACTGGAGAAGTCTCTCCATTTTATCACCTCTTTATTAGTGTTGAGCGAGCACCCCGATGCTCGGGTGCTCGGGTGCTCTGACCGAGCACCCCCTGAGGCTCGAGTGCTCGGCCGAGCACCCGAGCCCCATTAAAGTCAATGGGGCGACACCAGGCACCCCCTGCTCTGATGAGGGGAGGGTGCCTGGTCAATGCCCCCTTCATCTCCGCTATGCCCCCTTCATCTCCGAATGCCCCCTTCATCTCCGCAATGTCCCCCTTCATCTCTGCTATGCCCCTCTTCCACAATGTGCCCCTTCATCTCCGCTATGCCCCTCTTCCACAATGTGCCCCTTCATCTCCGCTATGCCCCTCTTCCACAATGTCCCCCTTCATCTCCTCTATGGCATAGAGGAGATGAAGGGGGACATTGTGGAAGAGGGGCATAGCGGAGATGAAGGGGCACATTGTGGAAGAGGGGCATAGCGGAGATGAAGGGGCACATTGTGGAAGACGAGCATAGCGGAGATGAAGGGGGACATTGTGGAAGAGGGGCATAGAGTCTATGCCCCTCTTCCACAATGTCCCCCTTCATCTCCGCAATGCCCCCTTCATCTCCGCAATGCCCCCGTACCTCCAGTCCCTGGTGGTCCAGCGGAGCGTCTTCGGATCTGTGCCTCTTCCGGCACAGATCCCCGCCACCCGAACATGGCGGGAGAGCACATGGCGGTACTCGACGAGTACCGCCATGTGCCGAGCAGAGCGATGCTCGAGCCGATCCGAGCATCGGCCGAGCACGCTCGCTCATCACTACTCTTTATCACTCCTTTCTGCAAAACCCCAGAAGTTTTACATTTTGGAAGATAAATATTAGCACTGGTTTTATCTCAGTCACAAATTCATAGTAAACCTTAAGGAGAAATTACTAGAATAAGAACAGTTATGGAATCCAACTTTAAGTCTGCAGTTTGATTGTACGTTCAGCTGTTTAACGTGATATTCTTTTCATAACAAACAGCTAATGTGCAATATAAATGTATGTATAAGCTATACCAGTGACACCCAAACTTCTGTTGACTTATTGTTGACTTAGAACCATATATAAAGGTAAACTAATACAAAATCCTTTCTTATACCTTTATTCAAGAGAAAACATCTTTAATCAGTCTTGAATGTCATGTCCATGGAGGCTGACATGACAGTTGCTGGCATAATTTTCAAACTGAAGCAGCAGGGTACATGAGCATACTTAACCATTTATGAACCAGAGGTGTATGCAAGGCATTGCAAAGCAATACATTACCTCTGATCATTTAAAGCGGAACTACGACCCCATAGCAACATGGCCCCACATAATTCCTCATCTGGCAACTAGCTGCTGAGTAGTGCTAGTCGCCAGAATTATTACCACGTTAAAGAGAATTCGCCATTGTTCCTGGGCTGACAGGCAGGATGGAGAGCAGACATCTTTCCATAAAGATGTCTGCACGCCTGCGCTGTCAGTCCCAGCCGGCTCTAGGAGGTATTGCTAGGAGCCGTTCGGCTCCAAAAGGGACTGACAGCGCAGGCATGCAGAGGTCACTATGGAAAAATGTCTGTGCTCCGTCCTGCCTGTCAGCCCTGGAACAATGGCGAATTCTCTTTAATGTGGTAATAATTCTGGTGACTAGCGCAACTGAGCAGCTAGTAGCCAGATGGGGAATTATGTGGGGCCATGTTGCTATGGGGTATTAGTTCCGCTTTAACTGTTAAGATGACCATGTGCATGAGCAAATGTCATGTTTGCCTCCATGAACAGGACATCCAGGGCCAAGGATCAAGGATAAACCAAGGATCAAGGGTACAATTCACAGGCCATTATTTTTTTGGGCAATAGCAAGGCAAGTTGGAGAGTATTATTAGGAGGTGCTGACTCTCCTTTATTTAAAAAACAACTTAACAACAAATACATAAATAAATAAAAAATCCTTTGGAGAGACATCCACCAAATCACACTCAGACAGTACACTCTCTCTTGAGAAGTAATCTCTCTTTTCATTTCCTCATCTAGACACTATCTGTTTTCCCTATCACTTTCTCACCATCATCTAATTCCCCAGACTCCCTAGAAATATATTCCTGTTCAGATGGAGGTTTCCCAAAATAAATGAAGTATGCAATAACTATACCTATAAATTTGCAGTTACTATGTAAGAATGCAGTACATATACCAGGAACTATAACTATTAGTATGCAGTAACTATACCTGTAAATATACAGTAAATATACCTATACCTACAAGTATGCAGTATCCATACCTACAAGTATACCATATCTATACCTATATGTAAGCAATAATTATCCTCATATGTATACAGTAATTATACCTATACATATGCAGAAATTATATCTACATGTATGCAGTTATTAAACCAATATGTATGCAGTAATGATACATATGTGTATGCAGTAATTATATCTAAATGTATGCAGTAATTATACCTTTGTGTATGCCGTAATTATACCTACATGTATGCAGTGATTATTTCTAAAAGTATACAGTAATTATACTTATCAGTATGCCATAATTATATATATATTTTCAGGAACTATACCTATAAGAATGTATGCTGGATTATACCTATAATTATACTTGTCACTATGCAGTAATTATACCTACAAATATGTTGGTAGTGTACCTATAAGTATACACTACTATATCTATATGTATGCAGTAGCTATACCTAAATTATGCAGTTATTATACTTGTCACACTGCAGTAACTATACCTATATGTATGCTGTATTACACCTATCACTATACATTAATAATACCTATATGTATGCTGTATTACGCCTACCTCTATGCAGTAATAATACATGTATGTATGCTGCATTATAACTATCACTATGCAGTAATAATAAGTTTGTTTATGCTGTTTTACACCTATCACTATGCAGTAATAATACCTATATGTATGCTGTATTACGCCTACCTCTATGCAGTAATAATACATGTATGTATGCTGCATTATAACTATCGCTATGCACTAATAATAAGTTTGTTTATGCTGTTTTACACCTATCACTATGCAGTAATAATACCTATATGTATGCTGTATTACACCTATCACTATGCAGTAATAATACTTATATGTATGTTGTATTATAACTATCACTATGCAGTAATAATACGTTTGTGTATGCTGTATTACACCTATCACTATGCAGTAATAATACCTATATGTATGTTGTATTACACCTATCACTATGCAGTAATAATACCTATATGTATGTTGTATTACACCTATCACTATGCAGTAATAATACCTATATGTATGTTGTATTACACCTACCTCTATGCAGTAATAATACATGTATGTATGCTGCATTATAACTATCACTATGCATTAATAATACGTATGTGTATGCTGTATTACACCTATCACAATGCAGTAATAATACCTATATGTATGCTGTATTACACCTATCACTATGCAGTAATAATACCTATATGTATGTTGTATTACACCTATCACTATGCATTAATAATACCTATATGTATGTTGTATTACACCTACCACTATGCATTAATAATACCTATATGTTTGCTGCATTTCACCTATCACTATGCAGTAATAATACTTATATGTATACTGTATTACACCTATCACTATGCATTAATAATAATACGTATATGTATGCTGCATTACACCTATCACTATGCAGTAATAATACCTATATGTATGTTGTATTACACCTATCACTATGCAGTAATAATACGTATGTGCATGCTGTATTACACCTATCACTATGCAGTAATAATACCTATATGTATGTTGTATTACACCTATCACTATGCAGTAATAATACCTATATGTATGTTGTATTACACCTATCACTATGCAGTAATAATACCTATATGTATGCTGCATTACACCTATCACTATGCAGTAATAATACCTATATGTATGTTGTATTATAACTATCACTATGCAGTAATAATACGTATGTGTATGCTGTATTACACCTATCACTATGCAGTAATAATACGTATATGTATACTGTATTACACCTATCACTATAAAGTAATAATACCTATATGTATACTGTATTACACCTATCACTATAAAGTTATAATACCTATATGTAATCTGCATTATACCTATATGATACCTATCACTATGCAGTAATAATACCTATATGTGTTGCATTATACATATCACTATTCAGTAATAATAAGTATATGTATGCTGTATTATTCTGATCACTATGCAGTAATAATAACTATATGTAAGCAGTAATTGTACCTATAAGTAGCATTAATTATATCTAGAGTTATTCAGTATATATATATATAGCTAGACTTTGTTTTGTGCAATTCCACATGTACAGCCATTTCAGCTATCTACATAGATAAGGAATACACAACCTGAATCCCTCCATCTTTTGTTAGACTACAATTTCCATCACCCTCATCCAGGGAACATCCAGCTGATATGATGGGCATTTTAGTCCAACTGTAGGCTGTAGGCTGCCAATCTCTGACATAAATTTGCAAAGCAACAACAAACACTTCACATTATTGAGATGCTAGAGTTTTGTGTGTCTCTGATATGATATCAGCAATATAGTTCAGGAGAAATATCTGGGATATTTGAAATTCTCCATCAGTTTGCCCTTATTCTTCATTCTGTCTCCCTACTTCTCCTTCTTTCCCTCCAAAGCCAAAAAAAGTAGGATGTATTCCAAGATCCAACAGTGAGCAACATGTAACTATCAAGCCACAGACTGGTGTCCCATGGGCTGTAATAATGATGTTCATTCTCAATTCATTGCACACACTCCTGTAACTGATTGGTTGATTAAATAATTGACTGAGTCACTTTTGCTATTCTTTAAAGGAGCAGTAAACTTTTTTTATGAAAACATATAGTTTACAGAGAATTTCCTGCTGAATAAAACAAGGTCACTCCCATCGCTGTCAGGTGTTTTATTCAAAATTTATAGCAATTTAAATAATCAGGAAGTGAATTACTGTGTTTACTTCCTGATAGTTCTAACTGACAGGAAGTGACAGGCAGTTTCTATCACATTCTATGGAGAACTGTATGTCTCTGACATTTCTGACTTTCCTCTCCATTAGAATCTAACAGGAAATCAAATTAGAATTTGACCACTAGAGGGCACTGCTAATATAAAAAAATATGGGTTTAAACTGTAATAACTCTGGAAATATAAATCTCTCTGCAGTGGCAGTACCCTTATTTTACTCAATAGGAAAATCCCTACAATATATATTATTTTCATAAAAAAAATTTACCGCTACTTTAAACCTGGTTTTATGAAATGTTCTTCATGACTAGTACGAATTTCACTGGCTGCTTTAGAAATGTTCACCTAAATAATTTAATGAATACAAACTGTAAACTATGAAGCTATGACTTTCTAAATTCTGGACAGTTTCTACAACCAAAAATAAATATTTAACCCGAAAAAGGCATAAATTAAGTTTTTTTGGCTATTTTTACAGAAACATTGCTTTTTGTAATTCATATAAATATAAACCAATATTAACAAATATATAGCAATTGATAATGGATAGATAGATAGATAGATAGATAGATAGATAGATAGATAGATAGATAGATAGATAGCTTTTTTTTAAAGACTCCTACACATTAAGATATCTATAGGTATATTTCCCCTTTAAATCGCATATTGCTATTTCACGACAGCAGTTTTGCCTGTTAGATTATAGTACATAGGATAAAGCTACCAGATAATTTACAGACATCTATGAAGGGTCCACCTTTGTATGATTAACAACTGCAGGAAATTGCTTCTAGAATATACCAGCAATAAGGTGCAAGGAAATCTGCTCTGCATATCTCTACTATTGCTTTCATGCTTTTATGACCCAAGTGAGGGATGTGGCATTAGCAATATGTAGAAAGAGAAAACAATCATATAAAATGGTCATAAATTTATATGATTTGGAGTCAGTGATGTGTCAGGAATCACAACTTTAAACTTCTGCAGCTGTGATGAACCAGGAATACATTAAATAGTTCCTGACCCAGAAAATCCATTTAAATAGTTTCCAGTAAAAATACGATTTTATTCTTGAGTTATTGCTGCTGTACTAATAAAGTATTCAATATCCTCTATATTTGTTTAGCATTTAAAATAAAATTACAGCCCCGGTAGTACTCTTTGTTCTATTAATTTACTTATATTCTAGTGATTAAAGTGCAGTATTGGCAGACCACAGGATGTAATATCAATTAGGAAACACGTGTTTGTCTACAAGAACCTGTGGAAGTAGAACATGGGTTGTAACTTTATTTTATGCCTCTTTGGCAAGTGCTGAGGCAGAAGGTGTGGTGGTTTATGTCTTAGGCGGAGAACACTGGTCTGGATTTCGGCATATTTACTGGATCATATGAAACATTATCTGAAATTCAAGGGGATTAAAAGAGAAGTAACATGTCCTATTAAATAAAAACACCTTATGATGACAAAAAAGTCCCAATGACCCTTATGTGTACTGATCTTGTGCGTTTGTTCAACAGAAAACCACTTCAATCAGTTCTGGATGTCATGTCAATGGAGGAAGACATGACAGGTGCTGGCAGTTTTTTCAGACTATGGCAGGCAAAACTGATGTGCCTACTTAAAGGGATAGTAATACTTCGTTTTAACTTTATTTTATTTTGTAGGCATTAAAAAAACATGAAGAATGATATAAGTCTTATCTCTGAAACCTTTATGGTTTAAGAGATATTCACAAAGTATCCCTTCCCTGTTCAACCAGATCAGAAGGGAGCTGCCCAGGTAGACTGCGGAGAGGGACAATCTTCAATTAAGATAAGGGAAAAAGCTGAAAAGCTTGTCAAGGGGGGGAGGGCTTTCATTGTTTTCATACAAAGAAAATTGTCCCCTGCTGTTATCTGTCTGGTCATACAACCAGATTCACATCTGAGAAGAGATTGTTTACACTAGGTAAAAGGGGCGGGAGGGGAACTTTGCTTGTGAATATCTCATAAACCATAAAGGTTTGAGAGATAAGACTTATATCATTCTTCATGTTTTTTTAATGCCTACAAAATAAAATAAAGTTAAAACGAAGTATTACTATCCCTTTAATCCTTTAAGGACCAGAGGAGTACACATCCCACTGGTGCTGAAAGGGTAAAGATTAACCTGTGCAGTGCTTGGAGTTTGTGTCCTGTGGTCCTGATAACATTTGTCATGTCCCCCTCCATGGACATGACGCCCAGGGCTGATTGAACAAAGGCACAAGAACAAAATCAAAAGGGACATGAGAATTTTTTGAGTAAAGTATTGTGAGTGGAAGGTTATTATTAAGAGATGTTATGGATGTTTCCTGTTATCTGCTCTACACTATTCTTTCCACTACTTGCAGGGTTCTGTGTTCTGAACTGATATTTAACTCACTGAATTACCTCTTGTTATTCCCTATTAGTACGTAAAGTTATTTCTTCTCTGCAGTCTCGTTTATAACATCTCCATCTCTCTCTTACTGTTAATGCCAATGTCATCTCATGACCTGAAGAGCAATTTCTTTTGTAATGTAAAACTCCTTTCTCTTATAGGAAAGGTATGGCCATTTCTCAGTCTCTAACAGTTATTGATAAATCAATTAAATTCATCACAAAAGATTATTTGGGTACACACACACACTGACACAAACACTGACACACAACAAATTGGCAGTTAACAGAGTGGCAAAAAAGTGGCAGTTAACAAAGTGGCAATTACATTTAAATATCAGTGACATTAGTGGAGGGCAGATAACAGAAAAGATCCATTGTTACATCTCTTTTCATTATTCCTCTAAGTAAGAAAATATTATTGTGTTCTTTGTGTTGGAAATAGAGCTTGTTAATGTCTTGGATGGTAATGAGCGCTCAGCGCATAGCTCCACAACATGTTAGAGACCTGTCTAGCATCCAAGGGATTACGGGCTTGATCCAAATGTTGGAGACGGCTGTTTTTTCTGCCGACTGCATTTTTTCCAGCACATAAAGCTATGAAAATGTCTGTGCTGTGAAAAAATACCGGCAAAAAAAAGAGCCGTCTTGTGTTAAAGTTAAGAGGTGTTTTCATTCATTGAAAATGATTAAAACACCATAAATAGCAATTCAAATGTCTGCGTTAGCCAAGAAAACATGTAAGTTTAAACAGCCGATGCAGAAACTTGAAGTAAAAAAAACCTAAGTCATCAGTGGATGTATTGACATGGGGCTCAAAGCCCCATATCAATACATCCAGAGTATGAAAAATGTGTCGGACTTTAGTAGAATTAACCCTATGAGTGCCATTGGGGTATAATTATCCCGTACGTATTCATAGGGTTAACCCTAGTAAGTAAAAAAAAAATCACATTACAAGTAACACTTACCATTAATCCTGATATCCAGTGGAGTCCTCAGCCTCCTGATCATCTTCTGCCCTTCTTTCTTCTCTTCTATCTTCCCTTCTGTCTTCTTTCTTCTCTTCTATCTTCCCTTTTGTCTTCTTTCTTCTCTTCTATCTTCTTGCTTCTCTTCTATCTTTTGTCTTCTTGTTGTAAAACACAAAAACAAAGTATAAGTCAAAAGTCAAAAGCAGACATATGCAGCACACTAATATATAGTTTAACCTCTTGAGTGCCAGAGGGGTACACAACGCATTGCAAAGCAATGCTTTGCGTACCTCTCTGGGGCTCAAAGGGTTAAAGTATGCAACAGTGTGCCGGTTGTTAATATATAAATGCCCCCGTGCATAGTAAATGTTTAGAAGTTATGCCAAGAAAATAGTATTCCCATAAGTAAAAATGCCAACATGATACTTAGCATTGATGTAGCTGTCTCCGCCGCTGTGGCGGCGAGGTGGCGGCAGAGACAGAATAATGCGCCACCCCCCTATTTCATCAGCTTTGAGCGGCTGTGCTTTAAACTGATTGGCTGGGAGGTGCATAAGCATATCTCAGCCAATGTCTGTGAGAGAATTATATGTAAGACTGCCCATATATAAGGGCAATCTCAATTCTAGTTCCCTCAGACTGGAGCAGGCATCGGCCAGTGAACATGAAGAGGTGGCTTGGCACCTTATTCTGTCTCCACGGCTGCCTCAGCAGCCTCACACAGCGCTGAGACAGCTACATCAATGCTAAGTATCATGTTGGCATTTTTACTTATGGGAATACTATTTTCTTGGCATAACTTCTAAACATTTACTATGCATAGGGGCATTTATATATTAATAACCAGCACACTACTGCAAATTTTAACCCTTTGAGCCCCAGAGAGGTACGCAACTCATTGTTTTTCAATGCGTTGCATACCCCTCTTGCACTCAAGTGGTTAAGCTATGTATTAGTGTGCTGCATATGTATGCATTTGACTTATACTTTGTTTTTGTGTTTTATAGCAAGAAGACACAAGAGAAGAAAGAAGATGGAAGAAAGAATGGAGATAGAAGGAGACAGACAGTGGACGACAGGTAAGTGTAACACAGATTATTTAACGATCGGTGCTTGACAGTATGTCAGGCACTGATCGTTAGATTTTTCACTTTGAAGTTCCCAAAACTGCCGGTATTTATCTGCGTTTTGGGAACTTAACACACAAAAAGGACGTTTGGACACAATGCCAGTTTCATGGCCTAACGTCCATTGTGCTTAATGCCGGTAGGACATTTGAATACCGACCAAGACATTTTATTTGGTTGGTCGGTATCCATTTTGCTTTACCGGCATTTTTTACTCCAACATTTAGATCGAGCCCTACAGCCTGGATTACATTACATTTGTTAACATTATCACTGGTTTCATCTATCTGACCAGAGACTCTAGATAAAACCAATTATATTAATCACCTGAAATGTAATCTAGGTCTAACTCAGGAAAAGTTTTAGAAGAAATGTAGTGGTGTTTTTCTGATTCTTCTTTCTGTGATTGAGCTGGCAGAATCTCAGGAGGTCCAGAATTACCATAGAAATAGTTGTAGTTTGAAGTTTAGGCCTAGATTCCATTCCATTAGAAAAATATCTGTCAGGTGGCTACTTTAGTGACATTAGCAGATACTTTCTGATTCACAGATTTGCAATCACTATGGACTAGGGCCAGAATCTGGTTGCTCAATTAATTATTTATTTTTTGAAAAACAAAATGCTGCTTTGAAATCTTCTTGGGCCACTGAAAAATTCTCCAAATTATTCCAAAAAGAGGATCAAGATGCCAAATGAAATTGTTGGATGTTGACTGCTTCCTTTGGGTATGAGCAGGCAGGGGAAGCAAGGGGGGTCAATTTCTGCATGGCAACAGAGGGGTTAACTGACATTGGATGAGAGTCCGTACCGTATTAGCCGCAGAAATACAGGAGGCAAAAATTTAGAAAAGTTGATATCTTTATTGGCTAACTAAACAGATTTAAAATCCAAGCTTTCAAGACTTCTTAGGTTTCTTCCTCAGCTTGCATTTTAAATCTGTAGTAAGTTTTTGGAATACCACTGTACTAAATGTCCCTGAACTGCTATTACTCCTTTTCCCCTACCCCTGATCCTAGTACATATGATGCACTTCATTAGAATACTGTGGATTTTAACAGTAAAGTACATAAAATAACTGATTGCGTGTGATGTCGTGTCCTAGTATCTGTCACTGTCAGACTCAGTCACAGCTCACGTCCTTTTCCCTGTCTCTGTCACCTATCAGTCAAACTATTTTTTAGTTTTATTAACTATCCCTATTTGTCCCTGTAAAAAAAAAAAAAAAAATACCCACGCACGCCCATTCACCTGCTTCTTCTCCTCTTGGCCTTTAGCTTAGGTGTCTCGGGTGTCAGTCTGCAAAGTATATCTGTCAGTGACAGATGGTCAGCCAGTCCAAGAAAGGAACTTGTATCATCTGCCTGTCTCTTCTCAAGCAATATTTTGAGGTATTATGTTTAAATCCCTTTCTCACTTTACACTCTCCCAGACTCCTTTATCACAGAGGTTCAGCCAGCTCAGGAAGGAACTTGAATCACCTGTTTGTCTTTTCTCAGTCAAAGAAAAATTTGGAGTATTTGGGGTAAATTTTCTTTTTCACTTCACACTCTCCCAGACTCCCCTAACACTGAGAACTAATCATCTGCCCACAATAATCCCTAAACTAAACTACATCTCCACTTTTCTTATCTTTTCTAGATCCAGTAACATGCTACTATCTCTCTCTCTCTCAAACAAACATAGAATGACAAGCTATGGGAATGTGGCACCTCTTTTATATGTTCCATGTTAACGAAAATTCATTCTTACCATTGATTTCAATGCAATGAGAAAGGTGGGAAAAAGTAAAAATCTACACTTTTCGCAGAAATTTCCTACTCGGCTGGATATGCCATTTTTCACCTTTTTCAGGTTGAGGCAAAAGATTTCAACAATCCCTACACCACAGTGGTTCCTAAACCAATCTTCAAGGAACAATTACAAGACACATCCTTAGGATTTTCCTGTTTGTGCACAGGCCAGTTAATTAAATTACTGATCCTCTGATTAGCTTGCTGTATTCTAGCAGTGAAGTCCTCAAAAACATGGTCTTTTAGGGGTCCCTGAAAAAAGTTGTGTTTGAATATATACCCATGTGTATATATCTACCATCTACCAAGAGTCAATTTTTAAGATGAAACTCAACAACCTAATGCAAGGATGTCCAAGTTCAGTTCTCAAGGGCTACTAATAGGCCAGGAATTAAGAATATACTGGATTCGCCCAGGTGAGTTAATCAGTGACTCATTTATTTTGACTGACCCAACTCTGATTAAGCATGGAAATTCTTAAGGGCTGGCCAGTTAGTAGCTCTTGAGTACTGACCTTGGGCAGCCCTGAGCTAAAGAGTTGAAATTCTGGAACAATCCAACTGCACTATAGGGAAGAAATTTTGCAATGCGCATGCATTCACCTGATTAAAAGCTACTTTTAAATCTATGAAAAATTCAGAACATTTTATTTGACCCTATAATGCTGTTGGTTTTCTCCAGATTTGCTTTACTTTAATTTATTGCATTTTGAATTAATAATAGTTAATAATGTGCATGCCTGTTTGTGTGTGTATATATATATATATATATATATATATATATATATATATATATAATATATTTTTATTAACCCCTTAACAACAAGTGGTTCGGAAAATGAACTGCTTTGATCTTGTTCGGTGCAACGGCACACGTGACTGATGTGTACCGCCATGCCGAATGGGGGTGTGAGAGAGACCACTCTGGTATTAGTGCAGTCAGTTTCAGACCCAGCCCCACATTGATGCCACTTCCACTAAATCTCAATTTTGGCTATCTGACCTCAAACTAGACTTGTGCGATTTGGTTCGGCGACATTCGGAATTAGACGAAAAAGGGGTCATTCGGCAACATTCGGACCTTCTGACAGGCAAGGGTAGTTCGCCAAAAAAATACAAATCCGACTAGCCCTGGTCCGAATGGCGTCAAAACTTTCAGAAATTCAGCAACTACTACCCGCGCTCGATTACTTTCCCTCCATACTTTCCCTCCATGTCTCTAGTCCAATTAGCTTTTCCGTTTCATGCGCTACTTTCCCATTTTTGTCTCTATTCTAAATGGCTTCTTCGTTTCATGATGGGGGTTGGACTACAGCGTGTCCAGTTGTTGTGTAGGCAGAGTGACACCTCAGCCAGTTCTGTAGGCAGGCCTAGTACCTTATTACCACCGCAAGGTAAAGTCATCTTTGTTTCTGTGTTTAACATTAAAAATAATAGCAGGAATTTGTTTGAATAATTTTCAGAGTGACACTTCAGCCAGTCTCACAGTTCTGCAGGCAGGCCTAGTACCATATTGCATCCGCAAGGGACGTCACCTTTGTTTGTGTGTAAAATATTAAAAGTAATATTAGGGCTTTATTTGACTAATTTTCAGAGTGACACTTCAGCCAGTCTCACAGTTCTGCAGGCAGGCCTAGTACCTTATTACCACAGCAAGGGAGTCACCTGTGTTCCTGTGTTAAATATTAAAAATACTAAACTAGTAGGAATTTGTTTGAATAATTTTCAGAGTGATACATCAGCCAGTCTCACAGTTCTACAGGCAGGCCTAGTACCAAATAGCGTCCGCAAGGGAGAGTCACCTTTGTTCTTGTGTAAAGTATTAAAATAAATATTAGGCATTTGTTTGAATACTTTTCAGAGTGACACTTCAGCCAGTAGCCAGATACAGCCAGTTGTGTATGTTTATTGTGGAGGCAGGCAGGATGCCTTATTGCTACATCCATCCTTTAGCTACTTCATCCATAGTACCATAAGTCTAAATGCCCACCTTACTCTTTTCCACCATCTTCATTTAAACCCTGGACATGGTTCCATTAATTTAATTTTCATTGTTCATCGTATTTTTAAAGGTATTTTAAAGTCACCGAATAATTCAGACTGTCGCCGACTTTCGTCCGAGTCGAACAGGTTGGATCCGAATAGCAGAGTCAATAAATGAAAATAAAAAAAATTTGTCCAACATCAAATTTTACCGAAAATTTTTGTCCTGCACAAGTCTACCTCAAACTCATTTGTTCAAAATTGTCTGAACTTCAGCTCATAGAAGCCTGGTGGACCCCACACCCATCAGACAGAGAATACACCTTTTACTGCGCACCACACTCCACGTATTCTAGGATCGATTATGCCTTTTTTACGCCTTTTACCTCACATTTTCTTTTCCACTCTCTTCATTTCTCCTCCATTGATACGATTTCTTGGTCTGATCACTCACCGACCTCTATATTTCTTTCTCCACCTGCCTCTTGCTCGTCCACTGGGATCTGTAGATTGAACAAATCTCTCCTTTCAGATGCCAATTTAATCATGACCTTATAGAATTTCATAGATGAATACTTTCTGACAAATTCCTCACCCAAAATCTCCTCCACTACACTCTGGGAAGCTCATAAATGTATGATTAGAGGTCTTCTGATCAAACAAAATGCTTTTTAAAGAAAAGAGGAGTGGAGCTGGATAGAACAATTAATCAGTCGCATTAAGGAATTGGAAAAGAAACATGTAGCGGACAAAAATCCCCAGACCCTCTTATCCATCGCTCAAAGGATGCACTTAATAACTTACTAGGAGACTCAGCAATTAAATCCCACATGTGGGTGAAATATCAGAGATATATATATTGGGAAAGAAGTGCGGCTGTTCCATGGCTCGGCTCATACGACACAAAAGGAAAGCTTCCTACATATCGCACATGTCACAACCGGGAGGAGGAGATTCCTCAACCTTCCCACAAAATGCATCAGCTTTTAAATCATTTTATGAGCCCCTTTACAACCTGGCAGACCCTTCCTCCCCTTCCTCTCCTGATTGGGCTACCAAAATGTCTTCCTCTCTTCACAGAGTGAATCTCCCCACACTTACACCCGACATGAGTTCACCCCTGGATTTCCCCATAAATGACTCTTAAATACTGCACACCCTAAATTCTGCCCCTCTGGGGAAGAGTCCTGGATCAGACGGGCTCTCGAAATTGTACTACCGCAAATTCCACCCATCTCTTATTCCCCATATGAACAGTGCATATAATGCGATTATGTCTGGGACACCTTTCCCTCCACAAGCTCTTGCATCCCATATAGCAGTCCTCCCTAAACCAGGAAAATACTAGTGATGAGCGAGCATGCTCGGCCGAAGCTCGGTTCGGCTCGAGCATCGCTCTGCTCGGCACATGGCGGTACTCGTACGAGTACCGCATGTGCTCGCCCGCCATGTTCGGGTCTCCTCCCCGCACGTTTCGCGGCTGCTGCGCAGCCAATAAATGTGCAGGTAGGCTCTGACATCAGTAAATGCCAGCAGCAATGTTGGCTGCTGGCATTACACTGATTGGCTGGCCAGAACCCGTGATCGGGTGCTGTATAGCACCTGACCAGCGAGTTCGGCTCAGTCTTAGCCAGGGAGAGATGAGGATAGGAAGGGAAAGTCAGTGTAGGCAGAAAAAAAGCGCGTTTGAACAAAAAAAAGACCCAAAAGTCCTTTTTAGGACTACTGTGTGTGGGGGCAGCAGATATATTTTGTTTTGGGGGGCAGAGTTTAAAAAAAAAACGTCACATATTCCGTTCACTGTGCCTAGCCGCAGATTAGCAGCACATTCTGTTTAGTGTGCAAAGTTTCAGATTAGCAGCACATTCTGTTTAGTGTGCAAAGTTGCAGATTAGCAGCACATTCTTTTTAGTGTGCAAAGTTGCAGATTAGTAGCACATTCTGTTTAGTGTGCAAAGTTGCAGATTAGCAGCACATTCTGTTCAGTGTGCAAAGTTGCAGATTAGCAGCACATTCTTTTTAGTGTGCAAAGTTGCAGATTATCAGCACATTCTGTTTAGTGTGCAAAGTGTAAAAAATAAAAGTCACTTATTCCGTTCACTGATCCTAGCCGCAGATAAGCAGCACATTCTGTTTAGTGTGCAAAGTTGCAGATTATCAGCACATTCAGTTTAGTGTGCAAAGTGTAAAAACTAAAAGTCACATATTCCATTCACTGTGCCTAGCCGCAGATAAGCAGCATATTCTGTTTAGTGTGCAAAGTTGCAGATTATCAGCACATTCAGTTTAGTGTGCAAAGTGTAAAAACTAAAAGTCACATATTCCATTCACTGTGCCTAGCCGCAGATAAGCAGCATATTCTTTTTAGTGTGCAAAGTTGCAGATTATCAGCACATTCTGTTTAGTGTGCAAAGTGTAAAAAATAAAAGTCACTTATTCCGTTCACTGATCCTAGCCGCAGATAAGCAGCACATTCTGTTTAGTGTGCAAAGTTGCAGATTAGCAGAACATTCTGTTTAGTGTGCAAAGTGTAAAAACTAAAAGTCACATATTCCATTCACTGTGCCTAGCCGCAGATAAGCAGCATATTCTGTTTAGTGTGCAAAGTTGCAGATTATCAGCACATTCTATTTAGTGTGCAAAGTGTTAAAAATAAAAGTCACATATTCTGTTCACTGTGCCTAGCCGCAGATAAGCAGCACATTCTGTTTAGTGTGCAAAGTTGCAGATTATCAGCACATTCAGTTTAGTGTGCAAAGTGTAAAAACTAAAAGTCACATATTCCATTCACTGTGCCTAGCCGCAGATAAGCAGCATATTCTGTTTAGTGTGCAAAGTTGCAGATTAGCAGAACATTCTGTTTAGTGTGCAAAGTGTAAAAACTAAAAGTCACATATTCCATTCACTGATCCTAGCTGTAGATAAGCAGCACATACTGTTTAGTGTGCAAAGTTGCAGATTAGCAGAACATTCTGTTTAGTGTGCAAAGTGTAAAAACTAAAAGTCACATATTCCATTCACTGTGCCTAGCCGCAGATAAGCAGCATATTCTGTTTAGTGTGCAAAGTTGCAGATTAGCAGAACATTCTGTTTAGTGTGCAAAGTGTAAAAACTAAAAGTCACATATTCCATTCACTGTGCCTAGCCGCAGATAAGCAGCATATTCTGTTTAGTGTGCAAAGTTGCAGATTATCAGCACATTCAGTTTAGTGTGCAAAGTGTAAAAAATAAAAGTCACTTATTCCGTTCACTGATCCTAGCCGCAGATAAGCAGCACATTCTGTTTAGTGTGCAAAGTTGCAGATTATCAGCACATTCTGTTTAGTGTGCAAAGTGTTAAAATTAAAAGTCACATATTCTGTTCACTGTGCCTAGCCGCAGATAAGCAGCACATTCTGTTTAGTGTTCAAAGTTGCAGATTATCAGCACATTCAGTTTAGTGTGCAAAGTGTAAAAACTAAAAGTCACATATTCCATTCACTGTGCCTAGCCGCAGATAAGCAGCACATTCTGTTTAGTGTGCAAAGTTGCAGATTAGCAGAACATTCTGTTTAGTGTGCAAAGTGTAAAAACTAAAAGTCACATATTCCATTCACTGTGCCTAGCCGCAGATAAGCAGCATATTCTTTTTAGTGTGCAAAGTTGCAGATTATCAGCACATTCTGTTTAGTGTGCAAAGTGTAAAAAATAAAAGTCACTTATTCCGTTCACTGATCCTAGCCGCAGATAAGCAGCACATTCTGTTTAGTGTGCAAAGTTGCAGATTAGCAGAACATTCTGTTTAGTGTGCAAAGTGTAAAAACTAAAAGTCACATATTCCATTCACTGTGCCTAGCCGCAGATAAGCAGCATATTCTGTTTAGTGTGCAAAGTTGCAGATTATCAGCACATTCTGTTTAGTGTGCAAAGTGTTAAAAATAAAAGTCACATATTCTGTTCACTGTGCCTAGCCGCAGATAAGCAGCACATTCTGTTTAGTGTGCAAAGTTGCAGATTTGCAGCACATATTCTGTGTAATATGAAGAAGGCGGGTAAAAAGGGACGGGGAAGTGGACGTGATCCTGATAGTTCAGGGCAGGGTCAGGACGCGTAGAAACTGTGCCTGGTGCCAGAGCACAAGAAAGAAAGACATCCACCATACCTAGCTTCATGTCTCAGTTTACAGGGCGTCGCAGGACATCACTCTCGAGGTCAGACCACTGCGAACAGGTGGTCGGTTGGATTTCAGGTGATACTGCTTCCAGTCGGTTAAGCACCACCCTGTCTTCCACCAAGTCCACTCTCAGTAGCCAAGAGTCTGGTCAACATAATCCTCACCCTGATCATCCTTCCTCCCACCATAGAGGGTCTGGTCAAAGAAGTGATCCCACACTGGGATATAGTGAGGAGCTCGTCTCATCACCAATCCTTCATTTGAACCTCTCTCCAAGCACGCTTGCAGAGGAACATGAAATCTTGTGCCCTGATTCACAACCTCTAGAGGGTACCCAATCACAAGAAGATGACAGAGGGGAACGGCATTTAAGGTCAAAGTAAGTGGATGATGATGATGATGAGACACAGTTGCCATCAAATCAACCACTTTTACTGTCTCAAGACCTTGATGAGGAGGATGATATACAGTTGTCAATGACTGAGTATGTGGTGGGATCAAGAAATGAGGAGGATGATCAGAGTGAGGAAGTGGAGGAGGACTTGGTGGACGATGAGGTGACTGACCCCACCTGGGAAGGTGGAGAGCCGAGCGATGACAGCAGTCCTGAGGGTGAGCCATCTGCAGCACCGCAACAGGCTGGAAGAGGCAGTGGTGTGGCTACAGAAAGAAGGCGGACCGCACCAAACCGGCCCGCAAATGTTCCACGGAGCACCCCCTTGCGTAAATCTCCCTTGCCAAGGGGTAGGTGTTCCGCGGTATGGCGTTTTTTTGAGGAAAGTGCGGACGACAAAAGAATTGTAGTTTGCAACCTGTGCCACACCAGAATGAGCCGAGACATGAACACTAGAAACCTCACCACCACCAGCATGATCCGACACATGGCATCCAAGCACCGTAATAAGTGGGAGGAACGCCCGAATCGCCAATCTGTGTCTGCAGGCCACACCACTGCCTCCTCTTCCCCTGTTTTCGGTGCCGGCCAATGGCCTGTCGAAGGCGCAGGCCCGCATACCTCCCGCCCTGCACCTGTACCATCTGAACCACCATCAGCGACCACATCCACTTCCCTGTCCCAGCGCAGCGTCCAAATGTCGTTACCCCAGGCATTTGAGCGCAAGCGAAAATACCCAGCCACCCACCCACAGGCCATAGCACTAACCTCACACCTTTCCAAATTACTGGCCATCGAAATGCTGCCATTTAGGCTTGTGGAGACTGAGTCCTTCCGCAGCCTGATGGCAGCAGCTGTCCCTCGGTACGCAGTCCCCAGCCGCCACTACTTTTCCCGGTGTGCCGTCCCCGCCTTACACCACCATGTGTCCCGTAACATCACCCGTGCCCTGACCAACGCAGTTACTGGGAAGGTCCACTTAACGACTGACACATGGACAAGTGCTTGTGGCCAGGGACGCTACATTTCCCTGACGGCACACTGGGTGAATGTCGTGGAGGCTGGGAGCGACTCGGACCCTGGGATGGCACAGGTGCTACCCACGCCGAGGATTGCGGGCCCTACCTCCATCAGGGTTTCCGCCAGCACCTACGTTATTGGCTCCACCTCCTCCGTTTCCACCTCCGAATTCTCTGCGCGCAGCGCCACTCACCCATCAGCTGGTAGCTGGAAGCAGTGTAGCACTGCAGTGGGGAAGCGTCAACAGGCCGTGCTGAAGCTGATCTGCCTTGGGGACAAACAGCACACGGCCTCAGAGCTGTTGCAGGGGATTAGTCACCAGACCGAGCAATGGCTCTCGCCACTCAACCTGCAACCAGGCATGGTTGTGTGTGATAATGGGCGTAACTTGGTGGCGGCTTTGGAGCTCGGCAAGCTCACACACGTACCATGCCTAGCGCATGTATTTAATTTAGTGGTTCAGCGATTTCTAAAAACCTACCCCAATGTGCATGATCTCTTGACCAAGGTGCGCCGCGTGTGTGCACATTTCCGTAAGTCATCAACAGCTTCAGCCGGCCTGTTGAAGCTGCAGCAGCGCTTACAATTGCCAGCTCACCGGCTGCTGTGTGACGTGAGCACGCGCTGGAACTCCACCTTCCACATGTTGGCCCGGCTTTGTGAGCAGCAGAGGGCAGTAGTGGAGTACCAGCTGTTACACGGTCGTCGCCTCTCCGTTCAACTTCCTCTAATCAGAAGTGAGGAGTGGGAATGGATGTCAGACCTCTGTGAGGTTTTACGCAATTTTGAGGAATCGACACAGATGGTGAGCGGCGATAACGCTATTATCAGTGTAACCATCCCACTTCTGTGTCTACTGAAACGCTCGCTGCTCACAATTAAAACCGACGCTTTGCATGTGGAAGAGGTGGAAATGCGGGAGGAAGAGCTTACACAAGGTGATAGCCAGAGCACCCTCACTTCGTCTTCTCAGCGACAATTGGAGGAGGCGGAGGAGGAGGTGGAGGAGGAGGAAGACACGGTTGCCTCCGCTACAGAGGGTAGCCATGGAACTTTAGTTCCATCTCTTCAGCGTGGGTGGGCAGAAGAGGAGGAAGAGGATGAGGAGATTGAGAGTCATCCTCCTGGTGAGGACAGCGAAATCTTGCCTGTTGGTACTCTGGCACACATGGCTGACTTTATGTTAGGCTGCCTTTCCCGTGACCCACGCGTTATACGCATTTTAGACAACACGGATTACTGGGTGTTCACCCTTCTGGACCCCCGCTACAAAGAGAATTTCTCATCTCTCATTCCTCCGGTGGAGAGGACAAGCAAAATGGTGCAATACCAGAAGGTTCTTGTCGAAAAATTGCTCCAAAATTTTCCATCTGACAACGCTGGCGGCAGAGTACGTGCTACCTTGGCCAACCGAGAAGGGGAGAAAAGGGGAGCACACAGCAGTTCCGACAAAGGCAGGGCAACACTCTCCAAGGCGTGGGACACCTTCATGACACCCCGCCAGCACCCTCACCCTGATGCGCAGCCTAGTGTCACAAGGAGGGAAAAGTTTTGGAAGATGGTGAAGGAGTACGTAGCAGACCGTGTCAGCGTCCTCAATGATCCCTCTGTGCCTTACAACTACTGGGTGTCCAAGCTGGACACGTGGTATGAACTGGCACTCTACGCCTTGGAGGTGCTGGCCTGCCCTGCCGCCAGCGTTCTGTCTGAGCGGGTATTTAGTGCTGCTGGTGGCATCATAACAGATAAGCGTATCCGCCTTTCCACCGAAAATGCTGATAGGTTGACACTTATAAAAATGAACAAGGCCTGGATTTCCCCTGACTTCTCCACTCCACTGGAGGAAAGCCCCGGGGGAACATAAAGTCACTTTATATATGTTATTTATAGTGATGAGCGAGCACCCCAATGCTCGGGTGTTCGGGTGCTCTGACCGAGCACACCCTGAGGCTCGAGTGCTCGGCCGAGCACCCGAGCCCCATTGAAGTCAATGGGAGGACTCGAGCATTACACCAGGCACCCCCTGCTCTGATGAGGGGAGGGTGCCTGGTCCATAGGAAAAGGGCAGAAAAGGATGGAAACACCACAGAAATGGTTCAGGGACAGCATAGGGAGGATGTCTGGATGCATCTTGGACTCCAATATCGCTGCTGGGAACGATCTTTCGCCCGTAGTACGCCATTTTTACAGACTGACCATAAAACACACAAAAAGGAAAATAAAAACGACTTTAGGCGAAAAATTGTTACCAAACAATATTTGCTGTGTATTTACTTGTATATCATCTGCAAATTCTCCCAAAAATTTCCTTGATTTTCTGAAGTGAGGCCATGATTAAGAGGGAAACGTGCGCAGAGGCAAATTCTCCCAAAAATTTCCTTGATTTTCAGAACTGAGGCCATGATTAAGAGGGAAACGTGCGCAGAGGCAAATTCTTCCAAAAATTTCCTTGATTTTCAGAACTGAGGCCATGATTAAGAGGGAAACGTGCGCAGAGGCAAATTCTCCCAAAAATTTCCTTGATTTTCAGAATTGAGGCCATGATTAAGAGGGAAACGTGCGCAGAGGCAAATTCTCCCAAAAATTTCCTTGATTTTCAGAACTGAGGCCATGATTAAGAGGGAAACGTGCGCAGAGGCAAATTCTCCCAAAAATTTCCTTGATTTTCAGAACTGAGGCCATGATTAAGAGGGAAACGTGCGCTGAGCTGACCATCTAAAACATTATGGGTGAGGGTCTGCTGCAGAGCTGACCATCCTAAACATTATATGCGAAGGCCCGCTAGTGAGCTGATGCTATAAAACATTATATGAGAGGGCCCGCTAGAGAGCTGACCCAATAAAACATTATATGAGAAGGCCCGCTGGTGAGCTGACCTATATAAAAATTGTCAAACAGGGCCCGCTGGTGAGCTGGCCCTATATAAAAATTATATCACAGGGCCCGCTGGTGAGCTGGCCCTATATAAAAATTATATCACAGGGCCCGCTGGTGAGCTGGCCCTATATAAAAATTATATCACAGGGCCCGCTGGTGAGCTGGCCCTATATAAAAATTATATCCCAGGGCATATGGAAGAGGAGGAGGAGGATGAGAAGATTAAGAGTCAACCATATACCCGTTTTTTGGGTGGAAGGGGTGAATGGGAATACAGAGTATTCCCATCATTGTAAATAACATATATAAAGTGAGTTTATGTTCCCCCGGGGCATTCCTCCAGTGGAGTGGAGAAGTCAGGGGAAATCCAGGCCTTGTTCATTTTTATAAGTGTCAACCTATCAGCATTGTCGGTGGAAAGGCGGATACGCTTATCTGTTATGATGCCACCAGCAGCACTAAATACCCGCTCAGACAGAACGCTGGCGGCAGGGCAGGCCAGCACCTCCAAGGCATAGAGTGCCAGTTCATACCACGTGTCCAGCTTGGACACCCAGTAGTTGTAAGGCACAGAGGGATCATTGAGGATGCTGACACGGTCTGCTACGTACTCCTTCACCATCTTCCAAAACTTTTCCCTCCTTGTGACACTAGGCTGCGCATCAGGATGAGGGTGCTGGCGGGGTGTCATGAAGGTGCCCCACGCCTTGGAGAGTGTTGCCCTGCCTTTCTCGGAACTGCTGTGTGCTCCCCTTTTCTCCCCTTCTCGGTTGGCCAAGGTAGCACGTACTCTGCCGCCAGCGTTGTCAGATGGAAAATTTTGGAGCAATTTTTCAACAAGAACCTTCTGGTATTGCACCATTTTGCTTGTCCTCTCCACCGGAGGAATGAGAGATGAGAAATTCTCTTTGTAGCGGGGGTCCAGAAGGGTGAACACCCAGTAATCCGTGTTGTTTAAAATGCGTATAACGCGTGGGTCACGGGAAAGGCAGCCTAACATAAAGTCAGCCATGTGTGCCAGAGTACCAACAGTCAAGATTTCGCTGTCCTCACCAGGAGGATGACTCTCAATATCCTCATCCTCTTCCTCCTCTTCTGCCCACCCACGCTGAAGAGATGGAACTAAAGTTCCATGGCTACCCTCTGTAGCGGAGGCAACCGTGTCTTCCTCCTCCTCCTCCTCCTCCTCCGCCTCCTCCAATTGTCGCTGAGAAGACGAAGTGAGGGTGCTCTGGCTATCACCTTGTGTAAGCTCTTCCTCCCCCATTTCCACCTCTTCCACATGCAAAGCGTCGGTTTTAATTGTGAGCAGCGAGCGTTTCAGTAGACACAGAAGTGGGATGGTTACACTGCTAATAGCGTTATCGCCGCTCACCATCTGTGTCGATTCCTCAAAATTGCGTAAAACCTCGCAGAGGTCTGACATCCATTCCCACTCCTCACTTCTGATTACAGGAAGTTGAACGGAGAGGCGACGACCGTGTAACAGCTGGTACTCCACTACTGCCCTCTGCTGCTCACAAAGCCGGGCCAACATGTGGAAGGTGGAGTTCCAGCGCGTGCTCACGTCACACAGCAGCCGGTGAGCTGGCAATTGTAAGCGCTGCTGCAGCTTCAACAGGCCGGCCGAAGCTGTAGATGACTTACGGAAATGTGCACACACGCGGCGCACCTTGGTCAAGAGATCATGCACATTGGGGTAGGTTTTTAGAAATCGCTGCACCACTAAATTAAATACATGCGCTAGGCATGGTACGTGTGTGAGCTTGCCGAGCTCCAAAGCCGCCACCAAGTTACGCCCATTATCACACACAACCATGCCTGGTTGCAGGTTGAGTGGCGAGAGCCATTGCTCGGTCTGGTGACTAATCCCCTGCAACAGCTCTGAGGCCGTGTGCTGTTTGTCCCCAAGGCAGATCAGCTTCAGCACGGCCTGTTGACGCTTCCCCACTGCAGTGCTACACTGCTTCCAGCTACTGGCTGATGGGGGAGTGGCGCTGCGTGTAGAGAATTCGGAGGTGGAAACGGAGGAGGAGGAGCCAATAACGTAGGTGCTGGTGGAAACCCTGATGGAGGTAGGGCCCGCAATCCTCGGCGTGGGTAGCACCTGTGCCATCCCAGGGTCCGAGTCACTCCCAGCCTCCACGACATTCACCCAGTGTGCCGTCAGGGAAATGTAGCGTCCCTGGCCACAAGCACTTGTCCATGTGTCAGTCGTTAAGTGGACCTTCCCAGTAACTGCGTTGGTCAGGGCACGGGTGATGTTACGGGACACATGGTGGTGTAATGCGGGGATGGCACACCGGGAAAAGTAGTGGCGGCTGGGGACCGCGTACCGAGGGACAGCTGCTGCCATCAGGCTGCGGAAGGACTCAGTGTCCACAAGCCTAAATGGCAGCATTTCGATGGCCAGTAATTTGGAAAGGTGTGAGGTTAGTGCTATGGCCTGTGGGTGGGTGGCTGGGTACTTTCTCTTGCGCTCAAATGCCTGGGGTAACGACATTTGGACGCTGTGCTGGGACAGGGAAGTGGATGTGGTCGCTGATGGTGCTTCAGATGCTACAGGTGCAGGGCGGGAGGTATGAGGGCCTGCGCCTTCGACAGGCGATTGGCCGGCACCGAAAACAGGGGAAGAGGAGGCAGTGGTGTGGCCTGCAGACACAGATGGGCGATCCAGGCGTTCCTCCCACTTACTACGGTGCTTGGATGCCATGTGTCGGATCATGCTGGTGGTGGTGAGGTTTCTAGTGTTCATGCCTCGGCTCATTCTGGTGTGGCACAGGTTGCAAACTACAATTCTTTTGTCGTCCGCACTTTCCTTAAAAAAACGCCATACCGCGGAACACCTACCCTTTGGCAAGGTAGATTTACGCAAGGGGGTGCTCCGTGGAACATTTGCGGGCCGGTTTGGTGCGGTCCGCCTTCTTTCTGTAGCCACACCACTGCCTCTTCCAGCCTGTTGCGGTGCTGCAGATGGCTCACCCTCAGGACTGCTGTCATCGCTCGGCTCTACACCTTCCCAGGTGGGGTCAGTCACCTCATCGTCCACCAAGTCCTCCTCCACTTCCTCACTCTGATCATCCTCCTCATGTCTTGATCCCACCACATACTCAGTCATTGACAACTGTATAACATTCTCCTCAACAAGGTCTTGAGACGGAAATAGTGGTTGATTTAATGGCAACTGTGTCTCATCATCATCATCATCATCCACTACTTCCTTTGACCTTAAATGCCGTTCACATCTGTCATCTTCTTGTGATTGGGTAGCCTCTAGAGGTTGTGAATCAGGGCACAAGATGTCATGTTCCTCTGCAAGCGTGCTTGGAGAGAGGGTCAAATGAAGGATTGGTGATGAGACGAACTCCTCACTATATCCCAGTGTGGGATCACTTCTTTGACCAGACCGTGTATGGTGGGAGGAAGGATGATCAGAGTGAGGATTATGTTGACCAGACTCTTGGCTACTGAGAGTGGACTTGGTGGAAGACAGGGTGGTGCTTAACCGACTGGAAGCAGTATCAGCTGTCATCCAACCGACCACCTGTTCGCAGTGGTCGGACCTCGAGAATGATGTCCTGCGACGCCCTGTAAAATTAGACATGAAGCTAGGTATGGTGGATGTCTTTCTTTCTTGTGCTCTGGCACCAGGCACAGTTTCTACGCGTCCTGACC
Source organism: Rhinophrynus dorsalis (assembly GCA_037306005.1). Lineage (NCBI taxonomy): Eukaryota > Metazoa > Chordata > Amphibia > Anura > Rhinophrynidae > Rhinophrynus > Rhinophrynus dorsalis. Next base: position 633,831,353 of record CM074718.1, read on the forward strand.
CGCGCCCTGAACTATCAGGATCACGTCCACTTCCCCGTCCCTTTTTACCCGCCTTCTTCATCTTACACGGAATATGTGACTTTAATATTTGAGTTTGAAAACTTAACAGTATTTCTTACTATTCTGCAACTGTGCAGAGTACACAGAATAGGCTGCTAAACTGCGGTGACACACACTGAATGGAAAATGTGACTTTAATATTTGAGTTTGAAAACTTAACAGTATTTCTTCCTATTCTGCAACTGTGCAGAGTACACAGAATAGGCTGCTAAACTGCGGTGACACACACTGAATGGAAAATGTGACTTTAATATTTGAGTTTGAAAACTTAACAGTATTTCTTCCTATTCTGCAACTGTGCAGAGTGCACAGAATAGGCTGCTAAACTGCGGTGACACACACTGAATGGAATAAGTGACTTTAATATTTGAGTTTGAAAACTTAACAGTATTTCTTCCTATTCTGCAACTGTGCAGAGTACACAGAATAGGCTGCTAAACTGCGGTGACGAACACAGAATGGAATATGTGACTTTAATATTTGAGTTTGAAAACTTAACAGTATTTCTTCCTATTCTGCAACTGTGCAGAGTACACAGAATAGGCTGCTAAACTGCGGTGACACACACTGAATGGAATAAGTGACTTTAATATTTGAGTTTAAAAACTTAACAGTATTTCTTCCTATTCTGCAACTGTGCAGAGTGCACAGAATAGGCTGCTAAACTGCAGTGACACACACTGAATGGAATAAGTGACTTTAATATTTGAGTTTGAAAACTTAACAGTATTTCTTCCTATTCTGCAACTGTGCAGAGTACACAGAATAGGCTGCTAAACTGCGGTGACGAACACAGAATGGAATATGTGACTTTAATATTTGAGTTTGAAAACTTAACAGTATTTCTTCCTATTCTGCAACTGTGCAGAGTACACAGAATAGGCTGCTAAACTGCGGTGACACACACTGAATGGAATAAGTGACTTTAATATTTGAGTTTGAAAACTTAACAGTATTTCTTCCTATTCTGCAACTGTGCAGAGTACACAGAATAGGCTGCTAAACTGCGGTGACACACACTGAATGGAATAAGTGACTTTAATATTTGAGTTTGAAAACTTAACAGTATTTCTTCCTATTCTGCAACTGTGCAGAGTACACAGAATAGGCTGCTAAACTGCGGTGACACACACTGAATGGAATAAGTGACTTTAATATTTGAGTTTGAAAACTTAACAGTATTTCTTCCTATTCTGCAACTCTGCACAGTACACAGAATGTGCTGCTAAACTGCGGCGAAGCACACTGAATGGAATATGTGACTTTGATATTTTAGTTTGAAGACTTAACAGTATTTCTTCCTATTCTGCAACTCTGCACAGTACACAGAATGTGCTGCTACACTGCGGCGAAGCACACTGAATGGAATATGTGACTTTGATATTTTAGTTTGAAGACTTAACAGTATTTCTTCCTATTCTGCAACTCTGCACAGTACACAGAATGTGCTGCTACACTGCGGCGAAGCACACTGAATGGAATATGTGACTTTGATATTTTAGTTTGAAGACTTAACAGTATTTCTTCCTATTCTGCAACTCTGCACAGTACACAGAATGTGCTGCTACACTGCGGCGAAGCACACTGAATGGAATATGTGACTTTGATATTTTAGTTTGAAGACTTAACAGTATTTCTTCCTATTCTGCAACTCTGCACAGTACACAGAATGTGCTGCTACACTGCGGCGAAGCACACTGAATGGAATATGTGACTTTGATATTTTAGTTTGAAGACTTAACAGTATTTCTTCCTATTCTGCAACTCTGCACAGTACACAGAATGTGCTGCTACACTGCGGCGAAGCACACTGAATGGAATATGTGACTTTGATATTTTAGTTTGAAGACTTAACAGTATTTCTTCCTATTCTGCAACTCTGCACAGTACACAGAATGTGCTGCTAAACTGCGGCGAAGCACACTGAATGGAATATGTGACTTTGATATTTTAGTTTGAAGACTTAACAGTATTTCTTCCTATTCTGCAACTCTGCACAGTACACAGAATGTGCTGCTAAACTGCGGCGAAGCACACTGAATGGAATATGTGACTTTGATATTTTAGTTTGAAGACTTAACAGTATTTCTTCCTATTCTGCAACTCTGCACAGTACACAGAATGTGCTGCTAAACTGCGGCGACGCACACTGAATGGAATATGTGACTTTGATATTTTAGTTTGAAGACTTAACAGAATGTGCTCTAATCTGCAACTTTGCACACTAAACAGAATGTGCTCTAATCTGCAACTTTGCACACTAAACAGAATGTGCTCTAATCTGCAACTTTGCACACTAAACAGAATGTGCTCTAATCTGCAACTGTGCACACTAAACAGAATGTGCTCTAATCTGCAACTTTGCACACTAAACAGAATATATATATTTTTTTTTTTTTTTTTTTCCCCCCACACAAAATAACCTGCTGCCCCCACACACAGTAGTCCTAAAAAGGACTTTTGGTTCTTTTTTTTCACAATTTTGCTTTTTTTCCTCCCTACACTGACTTTCCCTTCCTATCCTCAGCTCTCCCTGGCTAAGACTGAGCCGAACTCGATGGTCAGGTGCTATACAGCACCCGACCACGGGTTCTGGCCAGCCAATCAGTGTAATGCCAGCAGCCAACATGGCTGCTGGCATTACACCGATGTCAGAGCCTCCCTGCACGTTTATTGGCTGCGCAGCAGCCGCAAAACGTGCGGGGAGGAGACCCGAACATGGCGGGCGAGCACATGCGGTACTCGTACGAGTACCGCCATGTGCCGAGCAGAGCGATGCTCGAGCCGATCTGAGCATCGGCCGAGCATGCTCGCTCAACACTACTCTGCGCACGTTTCCCTCTTAATCATGGCCCCAGTTCAGAAAAATCGAGGAAATTTTTTGCAGAATTTGCCTCTGCGCACGTTTCCCTCTTAATCATGGCTCCAGTTCCGAAAAATCGAGGACATTTTTGGGAGAATTTGCCTCTGCGCACGTTTCCCTCTTAATCATGGCCCCAGTTCCGAAAAATCGATGAAATTTTTTGCAGAATTTGCAGATGATATACAAGTAAATATACAGCAAATACTGTTTGGTAACAATTTTTCGCCTAAAGTCGTTTTTATCTTCCTTTTTGTGTGTTTTACGGTCAGTCTGTAAAAATGGCGTACTACGGGCGAAACATCGTTCCCAGCAGCGATGTTGGAGTCCAAGATGCATCCAGACATCCTCCCTATGCTGTCCCTGAACCATTTCTGTGGTGTTTCCATCATCTTCTGCCCTTTTCCTATGGACCAGGCACCCTCCCCTCATCAGAGCAGGGGGTGCCTGGTGTAATGCTCGAGTCCTCCCATTGACTTCAATGGGGCTCGGGTGCTCGGCCGAGCACTCGAGCCTCCGGGGGCGCTCGGTCAGAGCACCCGAACACCCGAGCATTGGGGTGCTCGATCATCACTAGAAAATACCCTTCCCAATGCAACAGCTATAGACCTATATCTCTGTTAAACATTGACCTTAAACTTTGCCCTCACCTATCACATTTAATCTCCATGGACCAATGTGGCTTTGTCCCGGGCTGTGCAGCTCGACATAACACCACAAAAGTTATTTCCCTGTTGCATTTTGCTGTATGTAAACATATCTCTTTATTCATTTTGACAGATTCTGAGAAGGATTTTGATCGGGTGCGAAGGTTGTAGATCTTTGAAGTTTTGTCCCGTGTGGGCATAGGCCCTCATCGTATGAACTCCATTAGGAGTCTATACGCCGCCCTGTCAGCTAGAGTGCTAGTCAATAGCACACTTTCTGAGCCTTTTAGCATTTCGAATGTCACTAGACAAGGACACCCTTTATCTCCTATAATTTTCATCCTTTCTCTGGAACCAACATATTGTACGATCTTCACCAGATGTTCATGGTCTACACTCGGGCTGGTATACACATAAACTAGCAGCCTTTGCAGAAGATTCACTTTTCTTCATTACTAAATCCTTGTCCTCACTACCATCCCTGATTAGTATCCTGGATGATTATTGTTATGGATCTCAGGTGCAAATCAACTACATCAAATCGGAGGTGCTAGAGGTGGGTGTTCCCAAAAGAACATCAGCTTCTCTTCAGTCTCAATTTAAATTTAAATGGACTACTTCCACTACACTGGGAATTCATATCTCCTCTAATCTGTCTTCGTTGTGCGACATTAACCTGTTGCTATGTATCTCTGAAGAAATTGACACCTGAAGACCTCTCACTTTCTCCTGGATGGTCAGAATAAATGTGTTGAAATTGGTTTCCCTTCCCAAACTTCTCTACTTATTTAACGCACTTCCTATCCACATCCCCAAACAATACTTATCATCGCTACATACTCTTTTCACCTCCTTTATTTAAGCGGGGGAAAAGCCACATATTTTCAAATCTATTCTTGTGCTTCCTCTTTCAGAGGGTAGGTTGGGTGTCCCAGAGATACAGAGCTACTAGCTTGCATCTACTCTAGACAACATTTTTGATCTGGCCCCTAATGCACCATGGAGCCACACAATGGATGCTTTCCTAGGCTGTCTAGACCCCCTACAGATATGTCTTGCATGGGATCAGGAGATCGATGCCTCCCTCAAGGACCATATCATTTTCGAGCATGTCCTCAGAGTTTGGCGCTATCTCATCTCTTCTGCTAAAATAGCCCCGTATCCTTTGCTGCTTTGCTCCATACTTGGAAATCCTACCTTTCCAGGAGGTCGTGATGCACTTCCATTGGCCTCTCAGAATTCTGCTGATGAACTCACTCATGAGTCGCTTCCTCCCAAATTTCCAACCTCTCCTCACACTCTCCTAGCTTACCTCCCTCCTCTATGCCTATCTCGTGACTACTAGCGAGACAAATCTTGCACTGGATGAGCGCACTGTGTGGATCTCCACCAAACGTAAGGGCCTTGACACTCTTCGAGACACACTTTCGTCCACTTTCATCCACTTTTCTTCTGCCATGGTCTCTTAGCTTCACCATATCCTCCATCCAAACATTACTTCTTTCGCCTTTGGAAGAAGAACCTACAAATCACAATGGATGTGCCCATGTGGCTTTCGATTACTTCTCATCTACACAAATCAGCCAGGGACATAGCCACCAAGGAATTCAATTATAAGTTGCTCGCTAGATGGTATCTAACTCCCCTGCTCCTGGCTTCCTTCTCGTACTCCTTCTCTCCCACCTTTTGGAGATGCGGATCTGCAAATGGTTCCATGTGCCACATTTGATGGCCCTGTTCTCGGATCTCACCATTGTGGAATGCGCTTATCTATCATATTAATAGAGCTTTTCACTCTACCTTTAAAGTGAATCCCTCACTTGCCTTTTTATATATATTTTTCTCCTCCTAATTCTATACTCGCCAAGGGTCATTGGTCTTGCATACAAATCATCCTAAACGCAGCTAAATACCTAATATCCTTACATTGGGGCAAAGATTTTCCACCACCACTGGCTGAATGGTATACCAGAATTGCCTTCTTCATAAATTTGAGGCTCTTCATTCAGCATCCACTACTAACTCCTTTCATATTTCACCTTCTTGGTCCGTATGGATCAATTATGCAAATCTGCCTTATTCCACCGTGATACCTTCTTCTTCCCTGATTTCCACTCCATAAGAAATTCTGAGTGAGGGTCCTGATGTTGAGTGGGATTTTGTTATCTCTCTGGTTCAGGCCGGGTGGGGTTCGGTGTCACATGACATTGGCCCTTCCCCCCTGGGCCAATGTGTGCTTAGGCCTCCAAGGGGGGATGCGGGTGAGAGTGGGTCCAGGTCAGGTTGCCCTGAGACAGGGACACGTGTGTGTTTTTTTGTTTTTTTTTACTTCTCCACTTTCCTCCCTTATATTCCAACGTACTTATGGACACACATTTATCAACATACTACACCTATCATGCGTCTTTGCGTATCTGATTAGACCTTGTTGAAGTTGACGAGAGCGACCTTTCTGTTTGAATGTTTCAACATCCCTCACACAATAATCTCTCAAGATATTGCTGATCTCTTTTTCTCCTCATCCTTCACTCGTATTGAGTTGTAATGCTTTATTAAGGTTGTTGTATTTTCTATATTACAACATTGCAATGTTTGTATTGGTTGTATTATACCAATTTTTACTTCATCAAATAAAGCCTTTGAAAAAAAAGTGACGTGCCAGGACCGTCACCGGTCCTTTAGGCAAGTTTACTGGTGACGGTTCTGCCACGTATGTGGTCCTTAAGGGGTTAAAGACATGTTTATGACATGAAGCAGGTAATATTATTTATATACCACTGAACAGTTTCAGTGGCAATATGTGTGTGTGTGTATGTGTGTATAAATATATATATATATATATAAACAACAAGATTTGACAGTGGAACTCTTATAAATTATTAAACAAACAAAATTATTGTTGCACGTCCCATATTATATATAACAAGTGTACTTAGCTGGGCTATAGTAGAAAAGACAGCACTCAGATGATATCGAAAAACGTGAAGAATTTATTCAGACATTGTTTCCAACCAGAAACAATGTCTGAATAAATTCTTCACGTTTTTGGATATCATCTGAGTGCTGTCTCTTCTACTATAGCCCAGCTAATATACAGTTCTTTGCAGATAAGACAGCACTATCAGGGACCATTTGAAGTGAAGACAAAAGTGTTCTATTGATTCGACGTTTCGGCCAAGAGGCGCGGCCTTTTTCATGTGCACTTCTCTCTCCCACCCACTGGCCAACAGTTCATGTGCACTTCTCTCTCCTACCCACTGGCTGGAAGTTCATGTGCACTTCTCTCTCCCATCCACTGACCGGCAGTTCATGTGCACTTCTCTCTCCCACCCACTGACCCCGCAGTTCATGTGCACTTCTCTCTCCCACCCACTGACCTGCAGTTCATGTGGCAGGAGGCACTTACACCGAACAGCACTTACTCCTTCTGTGTCCAACCTACCTTCCTATACACTGTAAACTTTCACAAGCAGGGCTGAGCTGCTCCATCTAGTGTTGAGCGAGCATGCTCGGCCGATGCTCGGATCGGCTCGAGCATCGCTCTGCTCGGCACATGGCGGTACTCGTACGAGTACCGCCATGTGCTCGCCCGGCATGTTCGGGTGGCGGGGATCTGTGCCGAAGGAGGCACAGATCTGAAGACGCTCCGCTGGACCACCAGGGACTGGAGGTAGGGGGCATTGCGGAGATGAAGGGGGCATAGCGGAGATGAAGGGGGACATTGCTGAGATGAAGGGGGCATAGCGGAGATGAAGGGGGACATTGCTGAGATGAAGGGGGCATAGCGGAGATGAAGGGGGACATTGCTGAGATGAAGGGGGCATAGCGGAGATGAAGGGGGCATAGCGGAGATGAAGGGGGCATAGCGGAGATGAAGGGGGACATTGCTGAGATGAAGGGGGCATAGCGGAGATGAAGGGGGCATAGCGGAGATGAAGGGGGACATTGCTGAGATGAAGGGGGCATAGCGGAGATGAAGGGGGACATTGCTGAGATGAAGGGGGCATAGCGGAGATGAAGGGGGACATTGCTGAGATGAAGGGGGCATAGCGGAGATGAAGGGGGACATTGCGGAGATGAAGGGGGACATTGTGGAAGAGGGGCATTGTGGAGATGAAGGGGGGCATTGACCAGGCACCCTCCCCTCATCAGAGCAGGGGGTGCCTGGTGTAATGCTCGTGTCGCCCCATTCAATTCAATGGGGCTCGGGTGCTCGGCCGAGCACTCGAGCCTCAGGGGGTGCTCGGTCAGAGCACCCGAGCATCGGGGTGCTCGCTCAACACTAGCTCCATCCAAATGATAAAAATGTGAACCCTGAAAGGCATTTATCATATAAATGTGTTAATATTGCTAATAGAAAATTATGAGCGTTTTGTTCTATAGTTTGGCCAAAATATGTTTACGTTCACTCACCTCACCAATGAACCCCATCTAGAGGGAGTCCTAACATATATATGTTACATTTAAAAACATATGCGTTTAAAATATTCTCTTAATGAAATTATGTTTTAGGAAACTTGTAAGCAGACCTATTTAAAAGCAAATAAAACATGAAAAAACCTTATAAGCCTGTATATCATGACTTCCTAGGTACAAGCCAACACTATCTTTATTATTTACTATCTTTATTATTTCTGCAAATGGAGTTGGGGATTTGGTCAGAATTAATGGTATCCTCAATGCTGAGAAGTACAGGCAGATACTTACACCATGCAGTACCATCAGGGAGGCATCTGATTGGCCCCAATTTATTCTGCAGCATGACAATGACCCCAAACATACAGCCAAAGTCATTAAGAACTATCTTCAGAGTAAAGAAGAGCAAGGAGTCCTGGAAGTGATGGCATGGCCCCCACAGAGCCCTGATCTCAACATCATCAAGTCTGTCTGGGATTACATGCCAGGGTGCATAAATGAAAATGGCAATATTGAAATCAAATATGTCTTTTAACATTTCAGCCATTTTAAATTTTAATAGAATCCCCTAGAATATCAAGGAGCTACTGTCCTCCCGTGAAAAATGTACCCCATTGATATGGACTGACATACCATAGGAAGAAGGGTGCTAGGAACCCAAAACTATATCACTCATTTAGTACTAGGCAGCATTTTGTACTTTTATGTCTTGAAAATAGAAATAAGCATATGTACCACAGGAAGTGGGAAATAAGGACAACTCCTTTTTCAAATGAGGGGTTTCTTGTCCCTCTGAAGCAGGAAGGGCTCCTTGAGATTGGAGATATGCATTATTTATTATCCTTGTCACACTCCATATTAACTGATTAAACATAGAACCATTTGGCTCATCTAGTCTGCCCATTTTTCCAACTGAAAAAACTCAAACCTTATTTGGTCCTTGGTCTTGTCTTATGTTCAGGGCAGCTTTATGCCTATCCCATGCATGCTTAAGTTCTGTCACTGTATTAACTTCTACCACTTCATCTGGTAGGCTATTCCACTTATCTACTGCCCTCTCAGTGAAGTAAATCTTTCTTACATTATTTGAATGTTTCTGTCATATCCCCTCTTTCTCTTCTCTCCTCCAGGCTCCATGTTCAGATTCTCTAGTCTAATTGATATTTCATTGTTGGTAAACCATTCACCATTTTAGTAGCCCTTCTCTCAATTCTGTCTAGAGTGTCTATATCCTTCTGTATATGGCAGGCAGGCACACTTTGTAGACCATTCTAATGAAGAATTTCTTTGATTACAATCTTATTTTGGCTCTGCAGATGAGCCGAACTGTCCCGGAATCAGGATCTCAGTCTTTCAACTAGAGCGCTGACGTGTGTAAATGGGACGGGAGGGGGAAATTTACAAGTTTATTTCTCTAAAAAGATACAAATTTGAGCAACGGGACTTACATCTCTTAAAATTAGGGTATTATTGTATCCTTTAAAACAATGAGGGGGCACAATATGGGCTTTTTTATTTCCCCCTAAAAACCTTCAATTTATTCTTATTTTTTTAATTACTGTCAGGGGATAACTTGATCTGGCATAGATACTATAAAGAGTACCTTTTGTGGCATGTAACATTCCTGGAAAGGGAAGTCTCACCCATTTCCAACAAAAAATGGTGAGGCTTTCCTTGGGAGTTTATAGGAGGAATGGGGGTGAGACCAGGATTCTGACTAAGCTTACCATTGCTCTTGATTCCATTAACTTTAATGATGGATCTAGACCTCATGGGCATACCTGGGAACTTCCAATTGAGGGCTACCCGGAGGGGAGTCCTCTGTTCAGCAGGGGGTGACAATAATGACGCTAATGGTGTCAAAAAGGGGCAGGGCTTGACGTGAGTTGGGGGGGCAGGGCTTAAAGATGTCACACAGAAGGCTGGGGAAGGAGGAAAAGCGGGAGAAAAAGCAGATGTGGCAGAGTTTCAATAGAAACTCCCCACATCTGGAGGAATCAGCCCCTGCCCCGGAGACCCGGTAAAGTTCTGTCAGAACCAGAGTAAATCCGGAGAGTTCCCAGGTATGCTCATGGGCATTGGATGCCAGTTTAACCCTTTGAGTGCAATGCATTCCGTATCACTCTGGCACTCAAAGGGTTAACTTTATAGGAGGAAAATGGTAAAATATGGTCTATGACATGGTTCTTTCTTCTCTTGTTACCTGGTAGACTTGTGCCTTGTGGATTTAGTAGTAGCCCCATTCTTCTGACAACACTGCACATGTATGATATAACAAGAAAGTTGATCCAGCACTGATCATCCTGTAAGTTCATCCAAGATCTTCAACAGAGCCCTTGAGTGCCATGATATCTAGGGACACATCAACTGTATCCGGGCAAAAGAAGCATGATGTTTTTCAAGACATCAGCCACATACAATGGGTAAAAGGGAAACTAACATAATGAATCTTAAAATCCAAAATGTTAAAAAACATTATTTTAGTTTGTAATCACTGTTTCTTCAGCCTCAGAGAGTAGCAGCATGAAGAACATTTATAAGTACCCTCTCTCAAACTCCTCCTCCAAGCTGATGCTGTAGATGGGGTGGGAAGCCCATGAGGTCTCTTGGGCAACTGTGATATCACACTCACCCGCATAGCCAATAGGACTGAGGTTGTCATCTGCTGTTTTTTACTCTTGCAAGAGGTGGGACAAGGAGCTCAGGGAGGGCTTTAAGTTTACCATTCTACTACTCCCAAAAGTGCAAGCAGCAGAAACAAGTAAAATACTGAGCTTTAACATATTTCTTTTTTCATATTAGTTACCCTTTAAGTTGCACACTTTTATTATGGCAATGCAGTCACCCATAGGCATCAACTGTTGAAAGTCAGCAGTCTCTACTGTTATCTAGGGGGAGCTGCATAGACTGCCTCTGAAACTGATAGGGCCTTATTTATCGAACAAACTAACTGCATGTTACAGTTGGAGTGAAAATTCTGCAAATTCTCACTGATTTAAACTGACATTCTCTACATTTATAGGTGTTAAAAGTGTAATTTAAATTAATTTAAATTAATTCATATTATCATTCCCACTTGAGGTGCTGTTAGTTTGATACAGAATTGTACCTATTTAGTTTGATGAACAGCACCCAAAGGTTCAGGGTCAGTATTCCTGAGTATTCAGGTTGCATAGATAGGACAGCAGATATGCCCCTATAAGAGAAGATTTGTTTTAGCGTAATTATTGGATGGCATCTCCCTTTTAATTTTTTCATGTTTTTCACCATCATGATGGATGAAAGAAAAAAAAAAAAAAAGTCATCAAAAGTTACTTTTTTTTCAAATAGTTCTTTTTATTCTCATTTTCACCCATTTTGCATATAACAAAACAAGGAGAGAGAATTTCATTTATAGTACAAAAAGGTTCCAAATGTGTACCATGTGACCATAAGCACACAATTTGGCATTTTTAACAACCTGAAAAGGAAAATTATAAGCTTAGCTTTATGTAACATGATCACTTATAGAACCGATAGCAATAAAATTAAAATTGCTATTATTATAATTATTATTATTATTAATCTTTATTTATATATCGCCAACAAATTCCGCAGCGCTTTACAGTAGGGAATAGACATACAGCGGTATTAAATAGTACAATCAATTGCGTAGAACAGAAGGATCAGAGGGCCCTGCTCGTGATAGCTTACAGTCTAGAGGAAGGTATACAGTATCAGAGATTATTTCATAAAAATACATGTATCAAAAGTCTTAAATCATTATACAGTTTGCCATAAAATATCTTACAGCAGACCATTATTGTACATGGCTATTTTATAGCACTAATAGATTAACCCTTTGAGTACTAGAGGGGTAACCAACACATTACAAAGCAATGCGTTGGATACCCCTCTGGTCCTCACAGGGTTAAGTTGTAGTGATTAAAAAGTTGAACTAAATGCAAAAAACCCTATTTCTCAAAACTCTATGGTTTGAGAGATATAAGCAATAAAAGTTCCCCCCTCCCTCCCATTTCCCTGACGTCAGCGCTGTGCTGCAGCAGAGCCACAATCGTGTTATTTAAAAATAATTACATCATTGGAAAGGTCTACAAAGTGTGCCTGGTTTGCAAGCACACTTTGTAGACCATTCCAATGAAGTAATTAATTTTAAAGGGTCAGTAATGTCCCAGAAAAATTGTATCCAGTTTTATAGAGTTTAAATAATGAATACTAAACAATATGCTCCAACCCCAATCTCTCAAACCGCTATGGTTTGAGAGATATAGGTATTCAAAGTTCCCCCTCCCTCCCCTTCTCCAGATGTCAGCTGTAAAGCTGACAGCAGAACATTCGAGTCATGCGACTCGAGGAAGCTCTGCAGCAGAGCTGCAGTCACATTATTGCTAAAGAATTACTTCATTGGAAAGGTCTACAAACTGTGCTTGCAAACCAGGCACACTTTGTAGACCTTTCCAATGAAGTCTTTCTTTTTAAGTAATGCGATTGTGGCTCTGCTGCAGAGCTGCCAGTTGGTCCCTGGACAGGATTCCCCTGCAGTCAGCACAGCGCTGACATCAGGGAAAGGGGAGGGAGGGGGGAACTTTGACAGTGAACAAAGTTCCCTGTGTGGGAATACTAACACACATGCCATCTGTGGTGCAGCAGTCACATCTCTCCTCACAGTCCTTGTGGATGTATTCAAGCAGATGAGGGGAAGTAGTAGTCGGACGGGTGCGACCATGAGAATAGGGACATGAGAATATCGCCCTCTTCATATTCTGATGTCGCCAGCATAGGGAAGGTGACATTCTGATCTCTCCATTTTCATGGTCGCTAACTAGAAAGTGACATTTCCAGAGGATACCCAGAGTAGACAAGTCTAAGTACATATAAGGTTAACATTAATCAATCCTAAACTTTATAAGAGCCAGAGGGGTATCCAAATCGTTGCTTTCAACCCTTTGAGTGCCAGAGGGGTACACAAAGCATTGTTCTGCAATGCGTTACTTTCTCCTCTGGCACCCAAAGGGTTAAATGAATTGGATACCTCTCTGGTATGCAAATGGTTAAAATAGGAGTCCTACAGGTCTATGTGTGTTCAGTGTCCTTAATAATATAATAATTTTAATACCAGCTGGTGGTGTTTTCGGTATAAGCTGTAAGCCTTTTTTTGAGTGGGAGTATCCATGTTTTGATCAGCAGGAAAGTTGTATAACATTTAGTTTTTCAGGAAAGGTTATTGCTGCTTTATAGGGATAGTAATGTCTATATTAAAGTTTAGCTCCAAGTCTTCTATATTGTTTTTATAACATGCAGCGCTCTGTTTAATTACTTGCATGTTTGTAGTTAAAAAGATATTCAAGCTTAAAGGGATAGTAATACTTCATTTTAACTTTATTTTATTTTGTAGGCATTAAAAAAACATGAAGAATGATGTAAGTCTTATCTCTGAAACCTTTATGGTTTAAGAGATATTCACAAACAAAGTATCCCCCCCCTGTTCAACCAGATCAGAAGGGAGATGCCCAGGTAGACTGCAGAGAGGGACAATCTTCAATTAAGATAATGGAAAAAGCTGAAAAACTTGTCAAAGGGGGAAGGGCTTTCATTGTTTTCATACAAAGAAAATTGTCCCCTTCTGTTATCTGTACTGTCATACAACCAGACTCACATCTGAGAAGAGATGGCTTACACTAGGAAAAAGGGGCGGGGAGGGGAACTTTGCTTGTGAATATCTCTTAAACCATAAAGGTTTGAGAGATAAGACTTATATCATTCTTCATGTTTTTTTAATGCCTACAAAATAAAATAAAGTTAAAACGAAGTATTACTATCCCTTTAAAGGATGTTCCTCCCGCCCCTTCTGGCCATGTCACGCTACCTCTCTGTCTGGTCCGGATGGAGAGGGACAATCTTCAGTACCAAAAGGAAAATCCTGCTCTCCTTCAACAAGACTGCAGGGTTTTCCTTATACTTACTCACTGAAGATTGTCCCTCGCTACATCCGTCCAGTCCCATGACCAAATTGCAGCACTAAGGGGAGGCAGCCAGAAGGGGTGGGAGAGGATCCTTTCAGTTTGAATATCTTTTGAACTACAAACATGTAAGTAATTAAACTTAGCACTGCATGTTATAAAAACAATATAGACAACTCTGAGCTAAACTGTAATATAGACATTACTATCCCTTTGAAGGTGAACTTAACCTATAGATCGTGGATAAAGTGATGCACCAAAACCTAATATGGAGTATTAGGGATGTCTCTAATAAGACTAGGTAATGTGTCTAATTTAGAATAGCAATATAATATGAAAAATGAAAGAGCTTCGCTTACCTTTTACATGTCATTCAAAGTGAGTTCCTGTCCAGGGCAGTAATCTGTGCCAGAGCATTTTAGAGAACATCTCTCACCCTCCTGCTTTCCCCCACCCAATTAGCAGTTTCTTCATAATCATCCTTGGCCTGCTCCCCTTTGCTAGCCATTGCTAAGATGGTATAATAAGAAAAAGAGGCTTGTCTAGGCCATGAAGCACAGTCAATGGACTACTGAAAATTTTTCTAAAAGTGGTGTTTATTAAGTTAAAACATACTGCGCTTATAATCAGAAACGCATACAAAATATAAAATATATTTTGCTTATCTGTCTCCTGGCAATAGCGTCCACGTTGCTGTGTCCACTCCTCTGTCTAATTTTCGCCGTCAGAAAACACCAGAGTCCTCAGGTTTTTAGTTAGAGCATCCTCAAGGTACCATTCTGGGTCAGGTCTTGTTACTCCATTGGACGGATAGAAGCGGTGGTGGATTTCTCACAGGGGGACTTGCTCAGGAGTTGTTTGAAGTTCAAAAGTTATGAAGTGGAGAAAGATCCCCTCCCACTTGGTCAAGGGAGGACAGGATTTCCCTTTGCATCCTGAAGTCTGTCCCTCGCTGCATCCATCCGGACTGCAACTTCAGTGTGACGTGGACAGTGGGAGGGGATCTTTCTCCACTTCATAACTTTTGAACTTCAAACAACTCCTGAGCAAGTCCCCCTGTGAGAAATCCACCACCGCTTCTATCCGTCCAATGGAGTAACAAGACCTGACCCAGAATGGTACCTTGAGGATGCTCTAACTAAAAACCTGAGGACTCTGGTGTTTTCTGATGGCGAAAATTAGACAGAGGAGTGGACACAGCAACGTGGACGCCATTGCCAGGAGACAGATAAGCAAAATATATTTTATACGTGTTTCTGATTATAAGCGCAGTATGTTTTAACTTAATAAACACCACTTTTAGAAAAATTTTCTCTATCTCTTGCGCCCTTAATCTATAGACTACGGATGTATGTGTGTGAAAGAGGACGCTCATAAGGTGCAGCATTGAGAGGAGTAGTAATTGAAAAAGATTGAAAAAGAATTGATTGAACGCATTTCATCATCATTCTACTCATCATTTCATCCATTTCATTCAACTTATCCATCCATCTATTCATCTCATTTGTTGTCTGTTTGGATCACAAACTTTCTTATGTGAAGAACTAAGATAAGTGACTATAGATCTGTTCAGTATCTGTTGGTCCTTTCTTCTGTTGATTCCACAATTTATAGTTGTGTTGACAATTTTCCAAGATATTCTTGTCAATTTTGTTTTCATTTGTTGTGTATCTCTTGTATTTTTGGGGGAAAGTGGATAATTTATGGCAATTCAATAGAAAGGATAAACATTAATATCCACATACAAATATTTGGAATCTACATTGCCATAATATCAAGGGAAAATTTTCTTTCAGTTTTTGGGGTTTATAAATAGGCGCATCTCATTAATTTATATTTTTAGTGGACTACTGAAGACTGGAAGAAGGTCTTATGGACCAATTAATCAAAATTTGAGCTCTTCGGGTCATCATGCAGGGTTTTTGCATGCCGTTGAGTAGGCAAAAGGATGGTTCCTTAGTGTGTGACATCAACTGTCAAACATGGAGGAGGAAGCTTGATGGTCTGGGGCTCTTTTGCTGGATCCTGAGTCAGCGACTTGCACAGAGTGAGTGGCACTCTGAACCAATACTCCTACCACAGCATTTTGCAGCGCCATGCAATACCCTCTGGTATATACCTTGTTGGTCAGGGGTTCATCCTACAGCAAGATAATGACCCAAAATGTACCTCCAGGCTGTGTCAGAACTACCTTAGAAGAAAAGAACAAGATGGTAGGCTTCAAATCATGGAACACCCAGCACAATCTCCACACTTAAACCCCATCGAGCTGGTTTGGGATAAACTGGACAGAAGGGTGAAAGCAAAGCAACCTACAAGTGCAACGGATTTGTGGGTACTTCTGCAACAGTATTGGGAAGGTCTTTCAGAACAATATTTGATTTCCTTTGTGGAAAGAATGCCACGAGAGTGTTCGGTTGTTATATCTGCAAAAGATGGCTACTTTGATGAGACAAAAAGTTACATTACATTTTGTTATGGAAAACTATTTCTTTTTAATGTCCAATTGTTTAGATGTTTTGTGCTTTATTTTCAGAGTACATTGAGACATTAAACTGTATAACTTTTAATAAAAACTGGAAAAATGGGGGTGTTCTAAAACTTTTGACCAGTAGTGTGTATATATCTATATCTTTAATTTACGTTAGTCATGTTAGTGCACTGGTATAGAGGCCACATGAATGAGTATTGCAGTGTGTAATAATACATTTTTAATTGGACTAACATTCAATTATACGGACAAGCTTTCAAGAGTGATGCTCCCCTTTTTAAATCTAAAGAAAGCTTTAGCCTTGAAAAAGGGAGCATCACACCGCAATACTCATTCTTTTGGCCTATATACATATATATATATATATATATATCTGTGTGTGTTGTATATACATATATGAATAATCCAAGAAAGCAGCACTCTTGAGACTATTTTATATTGTTAGCAGTGTAAATTTACATTATATGTGTTGGCCCCATCAAACACCTTCAGTGCAACTTGATCAAAGTTTGCTCTGCTTAATTAAAAATTTTAAAACGTTCATTGAGTGCTGCTTTATTGTATTATTCATATATGGTATCTGAAGCAACTTACAACTAGGCACCAGTCCTTGATTTTTTGAGTGCAGCTCTTTCCACACTGTATAGGATTTTGTGTTTGCTAGGACATGCTTCATTCAAAAGTTATTAAAGCATACACTTGCAATTTTTACTTTTTACATGGTTTGTGACCCGGAGGATTTGTTGTTTTTGCTGTCTAAAGAGAGTTCCTATCTGTGACGCAAGCTCTCCAAAGACAACAGTGCCACCTGGCCACAATGCATATAAACTCAAAATCAGAAAGCAAGTTCAAGTTTGGACTGTTATACAGTTTGAATAAATAACCCCTCATATATTATTTATCATGTTAAGGCTTTACTACCCTTTTAGAAAACAATCCTTGTTTCTGATATGCAGTAGCATTTATATTGATATAATAACATTCTATGTCACATAGCACCATTTTTTTAGTGGTTCTATCTTGTGATAAAGGATCCTACCATGTCATCACAGGTAGGTGGAATCTAATGTAAAGTCCACTTTTGTCAGATGTACCATAATAACACTATTTTTGAATGAACAGGCAGGATAAAAAACAGTTCTGGAAACTTTTATCTCAAGTGATATTAACAATAAAAATATAGCTTTGACCCATTTTTCAATAAGAAACCTTCAATAAAAGCCAGCTGAAAATACATACATAATTATCTTCCTATAATAATACTGTAACGTAGACACTTTTCTCTTTACTTGAAAAGTGTAATCAAAGAAATTGTACAGAAAAAAATAGAAAAAATCTGAAAATGAATATCGTACGCACTCAAAATGTAATAAAACTGTGTAATAAATGTATCTGAAAAAGGAAGTATCTGTGTGGAGATGCATTAAGGTGTCAAATAGAGGTGATAAAGATGTGATAATTTCCAGTGTGATTTACTCTTCTAGTAGTATGTTATTCTATGGAGCCTATGCACTAAGATCTCTCCAGCTTGGGAGATTTTAGTGCATAAGCTTCATAGAATAACATAAGAAATGGAAGTTATCACCTCATTATCATTTCTTTACATAGTAACATAGTTGATGAGGATGAAAAAAAGACATGCTTTCATCAAGTTCAGCCCATGCCAAAAACATCCCTGTTGGTCCAGAGGAAGGAAAAAAAAGTCCTCTGAAGCCATTTCCAATTTAGCCCCAAGTGGGTAAAAAAATTCTTTCCTGATTTCAAATGTCAGATAGGTCTCTGGATCAACAACCTATACGCATTGAAGCCATCTGTCATAATTTTTAGTATTGTTCTGTGCTAGATAGGCATCCATTACTTTTTTGAAAGCAGTTGCATTATCCCGAGGCAAAGCATTAAAGAACCCCTGCCTTTGTTTTAGTCAAAAGTGCCTTTCCTCTAGTCTTAATGTATGACCTCTTGTTCTTAGCTTAGCTCTTTGCGTAAATAATTAATTGGATAGTTCTTTGCATTGACCTTGAATGCATTTGTAAATGCTAATCATATCACGCCTTAGACATCTCTTCTGTAATGTAAACAAACCCAGTTTGGCTAGTCTCTCTTTATAACTCAGATAATCCAATCCCTTTATCAGTTTTGTTGCACGTCTCTGCATCTTTTCCAGTTCAACAATGTATTTTTTAAGAACTGGTGCCGAAAACTGTACTCCATATTCTAGATGAGGCCTAACAAAGGATTTATGCAGACGTAGGATATTATTAGCATCCCTTGCATCTACACCTCTTTTTATGCAGGCTAGTACCCTGTTTGCTCTTGCAGCAGCTGAGTGACTCTGCACACTTCTGTGAAGTCTATCATCTATCAGTAATCCTAAATCATTCTCCAATGAGGATTCCCCAAGTTTTTTCCCATTTAGTATATATATGTAGCAAGTTTGTTTCTACAGCCCAAATGCATAACCTTTTATTTATCTACATTAAATGCCATCTGCTACTCCTTTGTAACACCTTAGTGCATCTTCCTCCCTGGTATAATCCTAGGGGCAAACAAACAGCACCATCCTATATTATAATTATCTAAGGATGTTTGTCAGAAGCCGTCATGCGCAGTAGAGATGACTGCACCCTGCTCCATATCAGCTGCGGTGTGAGCAGTCAGTACTGCACATGACTGCAGCGCAGCCAGTGTTGGCCCATGTACACAGGCTTTAAAACTAGTATGGAATAAATTACCCATTTAAATTAATGGAAGTTTGGGAAATTTAGTTTCTCCCCAGTGGTACAGATGCTTTGCCTTAGAATTAATCCATTTCTTCATAGTTCATCATCCTCTCTCAAGGATTCTAGCATCCAAGCATTAAGAAACAGATAGATGACACCTTCTTGTAATCTTATTTACAGTAAAATGATATTTTGTCAAGACTCAAGTGCAAAGTAATTCACATTATAAAAACAAAGTTTCCCCATGAATTACAACCGTTGGACAATTAGATCACCAATGTTTATGTCCCTATAGTACTATCACACCAATTTCGTCTGGATTTTTTATTATTTTGATAATAATGAAAAGCAAGAATTTAATACGTGACAAAGTGCAGTGTCAAAATGAAATGATAAGGCAAATTGTTTTAGTATTTAAAAAGAACATTTACTGAAATAAATGGATGTTGAGTGAAAAAAATTGGTAGGCAAGGGTATAATTAACCCAGTATAATTAACCCATTCAGTGTCAGAAAGGGTTAAGAGCCTTATGTTCAAAAGAAAATTGGAGGAGCTGTCTGGGGCAAGCACTATAGGGAAGAAAAGGAAATTCCAAAAATCCCCATTGATTTAAATGGAGATTTTAAACCATTGAATGCTAGAGAAGTCTTCAGCTTCTAGCATTCAATAGGTTAAAATCCCCATTTAAATCTATGGGAATTTTTACTTCTCCCATATAGTACAAATGGCAGAGCTCCTCCAATTTTCTTTTGACCATACGGTCCTAAGACGATAGCAGGGGATGTTGTACATACAGATGAATTTTAGCCAGTTTTAAAGGAGAATTATGCCATTAAAGAAGTGGTAATCATGTTACTATCACATTCAGTGGAGAACTACAATTGGTCAGGGGTTATTTTCTAAAACACCTTATTCTTGGTGGATAAAATGGCAAAATATATACAGTCACTGACAAAAGGAACCAGGCCCCTAACAAAAGGTGCAGGGTTGCCGACTTGGCAAAACCTGACTGAAAACCAGTTCTGCAGTCAGTGACTCACCTATCCCATAAAATACAATACTGTTTGGATGTAAGGTGACCTGTAGGTGGGAGCACTATTAATATAAAAAGCCAATAGTCTACACTTAAATAGTTCTGGAATTATACACATTTCTCAGCAGGGGGGGTACCCTTATTTTACTCAGCAGGAAATGCCCTAAGTGTTTTTGTTTTTCTTCATATGAAATGTTTACTTTTCCTTTATGTTATCTAATGCTTCATACAACAGTCAGTTGTGTCTTTTACTGTTTGTGCATTTGAGCTATACTGTAGTCTCTAAATTAAAAGGGACATTTTACTTTTATGAGAACAGCAGATTTTTCCCTCTATGACTAAACTCATTCAGAATGATAACTACTGTATATTTTGTGGAGATGAAAACTAAATGCTAACCTAAAATGGTGTGAAGCAGGGCTGTCCAAGTCCAGTCTGCAAGGGAAACCACCACCACGCCATGATTTAAGGATTTCCCTGATTAAGCACAGATGAGTTAATCAGTGGCTTAATAATTTCCGCTGACTCACCTGTGGTTAAGCAGGGAAATCCTTAAATCCTGGCCTGTTGGTGGCGTTTGAGAACTGAACTTGGACAGCCCTGGTTTACAGAAAATACAGGCAACTGCAGACACTATGCAAAAAATTTATAAAAATATTATCCTGATGTATGTCTGACTGTTGTACGAGGATACTTACCTAGATGAAGAAGGAGAGTGGTAGAGTAAATGTGGTACATTTATTGGCTGAGTAGCTCAGTTAACCAATAAAGGTTTCACTTTTACTCTACCAGTGGCAACCACGGTACCACCTTTTACCTAGACTATCTAGGTAAGTCAATATATTAAACAAATAAGAGCCACGAATTACTATACGTGTAGTTCTGTTTTTAGCGTCCATTGTTTACTCTCCTTTGGACCCTGATCTCAATAATTCCTGGATGGTGGTCAGGGTACTGTTAGACAGTTCCCACTTATAAAAGTTTGTTTAGCGGTCTATGAAATTCTAGATACACCCCACAGCAAGGTGATCATAAAAATAAATTAGCATTATTTGTAAACTGAAAGCAATCTGCTTATTACAGGGTTTGACAACTAGTACCTTTGGACATTTTTTAAATAAAAGCCTGTGGATACATTTTTAATTGGTAATAAAATCCAAAGTGATTTACTATAGCTATAAAGCACATTGTCATGGTCATATTAGATTAAGAACCAAAGAAGACAAGGGCAATATGTGTGAAATGTACCAAGTTGTTTCTAATGTGACATCACTTCCTGTGATGAATCAAACAAGACCTGTACTTAATAAAACATTGAAATGATTATGTTTCTGATTAAAAAATCCACCATATAGCTCTGTTGATATGAACCTTATTTTTTTCTTTTATTACAATGTTAATTGTTAATATCTCCGTGTAACAAAATGAATAGGTTTAGCAAGTTCTATAAGCAATACCATTGTTGAACATTTCGATGTAACTTCCAGATAATCACAGCACACAATACAATAATGTTTCCATATTCCAAAAATCTTAACATAAATTCCATAAAACAGTTTAGAATTTAATTTATTGCAAGGTAAACCAGAGTTATTTTAGTTGAAAGTAGTAGCATGTAACCAAAATTAAGAACTCAGATATGTTCTAATTTATTATCACAAACTCCTTACTTACTGTTCTTGATTTAAACCTTGCTGCCATTATTTTAGACACCACAATATGTTAGAAGTTAGATCAGTTTATAATAATTGATTGCACCAATACGTGTGTTCCTTGTGGTCAAACTTTGGAGATATGAGTTAAAATGATTGTTTTAAATCTGATCAGCCTTTTAATAATAAATATAATCCTATTTTTTTCAGCACAAAGTCCAGCTTTGAGACTGATAAAGGCCCCACATCCCTCCAATGCTACATTTAGCCAGTTGCTGTTTGGTTGCCAATGACTCGAAGGATTTCTTTATGGATGCTCGGCTCCTGTGTGTTAATACTTGTGTCACCCACTTGTCCGTCTTCATATCTAGAATAAAATAAAGAAGCCATTGGGGGGAGATTCACTAAGAAGTGATAAAGAGGTGATAAAGTGGAGATGACTTCTCCAGTGATATTACTTCTCCTATGTTATTCTATAGAGCCTATGCACTAAAATCTCCAAAGTTGAATAAATCTTAGTGCATAGACTACATAGAATAAAATGGGAACTGGAGAAGTGATATCACTTGGGAAGTTGTCTCCACTTTATCACCGCTTAGTGAATCTCCCCCATTATGTTGCAAAAGTGATTATGCAGTGATTATGCATACACTTACATGTTTATAGAATATAAACTTTCATGATGCGGCAGATAAAAAGTTGTACGATCGACAAAAAAGGATAAAGTGGCAAAGGAGAATAAAACATTAAAAAAAGAAAAATAAAGATGAAATGGATTGAGAATAAAGAAGGAAAAGGATGGAAATGAAGTAGGAAAAAGAATTAAAAAAGGAAAATGAATAATATTAAGAAAAAAGAGGAGGAAGATGAAGAATGAAGAAGAATAAAGAAGCTAGAAAAAAAGAAGGTGAAGATGGAAGAAGATTAAAGAGGAGGAAGAGGAAGATAGGCATAGAATAATTAAAGTAGCTAAAGACAGGAGAAGAGTAAAGAAAGAAGAAGAGGAAGAAGAATATAATGGAACAATAGTAAGGGGAAGAAGGCAGAATAGTATGAATGGGAAGGAAGAAGAGGAAGAAGAATATAATGGAACAACAGTAAGAGGAAGAATAGTATGAATAGGAAGGAAGAAGAATATAATGGAACAGTAGTAAGAGGAAGAAGGAAGAATAGTATGAATAGAAAGAGGAAAAAATAAAGCAAGGTATCAGCCACACTGATTATCATTCAACTGTAACACTATTTTGACTTTGATATGTTACAGTTCAATTAATTTACCTTTAACCCTGTGAGTGCCAGAGAGGTATTTAACTCATTGCAGCACCATGCACTGGATACCTTTCTGGCACTCAAAAGGTTAATGGCCATATGCATTTCTTTTTGCTACTCTCATGTGGTTATTCATAAATACCCTTAGGGGGAGATGCACTAAGGAGTGATAAACAGGTGATAAAGTGGAGGTGATATCACTTTTCCAGTTATATCACTTCTCCAAGTCATATGTTATTCTATGGAGCCCATGCACTAAGATTGCTCCAACACTGGAGAGTGCATGGGCTCTATAGAATAACATAGGAACTGGAGATGTGATATCACTGGAGAAGTCTTCTCTGCTTTATCATCTCTTTATCATGCCTTAGTACATCTGCCCCTTTGTATATTTGTTAGTGATCAAGTGAATTCCCTGGATATTTTATGCTAACTATGGACATAAAACAGACATCCCCATTGAT
This sequence comes from Rhinophrynus dorsalis, assembly GCA_037306005.1. NCBI lineage: Eukaryota > Metazoa > Chordata > Amphibia > Anura > Rhinophrynidae > Rhinophrynus > Rhinophrynus dorsalis. The sequence continues at coordinate 633,854,925 of CM074718.1, forward strand.
ATATATATAGGATAAATGAGTGAGTGATTAGAAATTCTATATTTCCATAGGATATCATTGTACTTGCGCATTGATAAATTACTGAAAACAGCTCTGCTGTTAATATGTAGCTGAAAAACAAATGGAAGATGTGTATTTATTAGGGTCATTTGTTTAAAAGTGAAGGAATTCTGGAACAAACCAACTGAATCACAGAGAACAACAAAAAAAATCCAGTTGATTTAAATGTGGATTTAATCACCTGAATGCTAGAGAGATTTCCAATGCACTGCAAGATTTATTAGATATCCCCTTAAAGGGATAGTAATGTATTTTTTAAACAAAATATTGTAGATCTCACAAACATAAATTATATGGAGCAAGTCCCATCTCTCATACCTTTATAGTTTGAGAGATATACAATGCTAAGGTTACCCCCTCCCCTTTCACTGACATCAGCTGTAAAGCTGAAAACAGGAGATTCGAGTCGTGCGACTCGACTGCAGCTCTTCAGCAGAGCCGGAGTACCACGAGCAGAGCCGGAGTACCACTAACTAAAAAGAAATACTTAATTGGAACATTCTACAAAGTGTGCCTGGCTTGCAAGCACACTTTGTAGACCATTCCAATGAAGTATTTCTTTTTAGATAGCTGTATTTCGGCTCTGCTGAAGAGCCACTGGCCGGTCCCGGGACCAGGATCTCCTGCTGTCAGCTTACAGCTGACGTCAGTGAAAGGGGAGGGAGCGGGAAACTTTCTGATGGTATATCTCTCAAACCATAAAGGTGTGAGAGATGAGACTTGCTCCAGATAATTTATTTTTGTAATATCTACAATATCGTTTTGCTTAAAAAAGACACTACTATGCCTTTAATACAGTTGGGTTGGCCCAGAAATCCTCCACTCTTTTTAACATATAGCTCTTAGGGCCACATGTTCAAAGAAGTAGTGATATAGCTTTTGCTATTTGTAGCGACATTTCAAAGTACGGTGTTGTTAGGCTCAGTAATATTTTCAGAGAGTGTTGGATGTGATGGGAAATATGTAATTGAAGTAAGATTCCTGACAGAAATTATCGTATGTAACCACAAAAATGCGACATTTTTCCTACACTTCTTTCTTAACTTACAAATTCTGTCGTTTGTACTGCATTTTTTTTGTCATTGTATAAGACAAATTTTCTTTACCTCTATATGATGCTGGCTAAGTGCACAGCCACGGCCTTGCCTCACAATTCTGGAGTTGTGTGGTAAATGATGGACATTACTAGTTTTTTGTCATATACGCTATAGAATAATATGTCGTTCATGCATACAATTACTTATTTTTGTCGATCATACAACATTTTTTTGTCGTTATCCCTTTGAACATATGGCCCTTAGTGTGTTTTTCATTCACTCTTGGCCACAAAGTACCCTAAAGCAAAAAATTAAACAAAAAGTACAAAAACTGCATTGTACTGATATCAGTTATATCAGTTTTACATATGTAGAAGAGGGCAGAGGGTACTTACACAAAAAAGAATCTTGTACAGACATGATCAGTATTGGGAACAACCCAGATTTCCCCATGTTTGTGCAGTTCTGGTGAAGTAATCACTGTATATATAAGAGAACAAATGCATGCATTACAGAAATTGTAATGTGGATTATCATCGTACAACAAAAGGCAATAAAGCATCAGACAAGACAGCAAAATCTACCAGTACAGACAATGAATACTGGGGAAATGTCAGCATATATTTAGATAAATTATCTTTTTTTTATAGGAATAGTATTGTCACATTTTAATAAAACTGAATCTTGTAGCTATTAAAAAAACTAAACTAAAAGACCCCAGTTCTATCTCTCAAACCTTTATGGTTTTAGAAATAATTGCAGCAAAAGTTTCCCCCTCCCTCCCCTTTCCCTGACGCCAGCACTCTAGCTACAAGATTCAGTTTTATTAAAATGTGACAATACTAAGCCCTTAAGGTATAACCCTTTGTGTGCCAGAGTAGTACACGATGCATTGCAAAGTAATGTGTTGCGTATCCCCTTGGGCATTCATAAGGTTAAAACTAGTTGTATATCTAACAATGAACATCAATAAAGAAAATATTTGTAAAAAAAAGTTAGATCTTGAATTTTGGTATAAGATACTCCTATTTTTTTTTATATATATAAAGATTATATCCTGGTATTCTGGGCTCTTCAGTGATGTGTATTACTGTAAAATAGGATTTTAGTCTTACCTGTTAAATCCTTTTCACTTAGTCCATACAGGTCACTGGTACTCTGGGAGGCGATCCCGCCCCTTTAATAGGCAGGAACAATTTCTCAAATGTATGCAAGGGGTGGAGCCTTCTCTCCCTCTTAGGCTGCTTCTCTGGCAGCCCCACCCAGAAAGATCTGAGACACTATACTGACCAGAGAGAAGAAGGAAAAAGGAAGACTCCTGTGAGCATGCCCCAAAGGTCACCCACCGAATGCCACAGGAGAACCAAGCATGGCCTCTTGACAGGGCGGGTGACCAGTGACCTGTATGGACTAAGTGAAAAGGATTTAACAGGTAAGACTAAAATCCTATTTTCACTGTCGTCCAATACAGGTCACTGGTACTCTGGGATGTACAAACATTGAGTTGACCCAGAGGCGGGAAAAAGGCAAGGGCCAGCGTAGGACCCCAACCGACACCAGAACCACTATGAGCCAATTAATCATAGAGCCCAACAATGGAAGTGTCAACGGACACCAACCAGGGGTAAAACAAACCCCATGAACAACACAGCACACTTAACCAGAGCCAACAGGGCTCAACAGTAAGGAAGCACTGAGATCTCAGAAGAAGAAGACCCTAGACAGGCAGAACTGCCTCCAGGACCTTCCTCCCAAAGCTGGCATCAGCAGAAGCCAGCACGTCCACACGGTAGTGCTTCGAAAAGGTGTGCACCGAGGACCAAGTGGCCGCCCGGCACAGTTGATCAGCAGACGCTTGATTCTTATAGGCCCAAGAGGCCCCAATTGATCTGGTAGAATGAGCAGTGACCCGAAAAAGGCACATGCTTATTCCGCACTTCGTAAGCCTTACGAACAGTGGATTTAATCCAAGAAGCAAAGGTCACCTTGGATGCCGGTCTCCCAGCCCTAGGCCCCTCAGGAATAACGAACAGGGCGTCAGATTTCCTGATGGACTCAGTGCTATGAACATAAAACTTGAGACAACGCACAACATCCACCAAATGAAGATCCCTCTCCTTGACAGAGGAAGGGTTAGGGCCAAGGAGGGCACCACTATCTCCTGATTGATGTGAAAATCAGAGACAACCTTGGGCAGAAATTCTATAGAAGTGCGAAGCACCGCCTTATCCTTGTGGAACACAAGGTAAGGAGGTTTACAAGACAGAGCTTGTAACTCCGCCACCCGGCGGACAGACACAATAGCCAAGAGAAAGGCCATTTTGCAAGTCAAAAGACGTAATAGAACTGAAGCTAAGGACTCAAACGGGGGCCGATGAAGAACCCCCAGCACGATATTAAGGTCCCACTGAGGAGCCGGACTCCTGAAGGCAGGCCGAACACGAGCCACGCCCTGAACGAAGACCTTAACATCAGGGAGAATGGCAATGCGCTCCTGGAAAAAAAACAGACAAAGCAGAAGTCTGAACCTTAAGGGAACTCAAGCTGAGTCCCTTCTCAACCCTGTCCTGTAAAAAGGCCAGGACATTGGGAAGATGGAAATCCAGAGATAGATCCCTATCAGCACACCATGCTACAAAGGTTGACCAGATCCGGTGATATATCTTGGAAGACACAGGCTTACGAGCCTTAAGCATGGTAGATACAACAGAAGAGGAAAACCCCTTTTTCTTCAATATTGAGGATACAACCTCCATGCCACCAAATGGAAACGATGAACATCCTCCTTCCACAGGTAACCTTGAAGTAGTAGGTCCGGACGGGAAGGTAAAGGAAACGGATCCGCTACTGACATGGCCATCAGGTCTGGATACCAGGACTGACGAGGCCAATTTGGAGTGATCAGGATAGCAGGACAGTGCTCCGCTTTCAGCTTCTGGATGACTCTGAGCAACAGAGGAAGAGGAGGGAAGATGTAGGCTAGGGAGAAATCCCAAGGAATCGACAAGGCGTCCGCTGCTAGAGCCAGTGGATCCCTCCACCGACAGCAGAATACTGGAACCTTCCTGTTGTGTCTGGTGGCCATCAGATCCACCACAGGAACCCCCCACCTCTGTGTGATGAGATGAAACACCTCTGGATGAAGAGCCCACTCTCCGCTGTCGACTGTGTAACGACTGAGAAAGTCTGCCATGACGTTGTCTATGCCTGAAATGTGCACCGCCGAGACGGCGGGGACATGTGCCTCTGCCCAGGAAAGGATGGCTTGAACCTCCGACCAAGCGTCGAGACCTCTTGTGTCGCCTTGCCTGTTGAAGTAAGCCACTGCCGTGGCGTTGTCGGACTCCACTCTGACTGGACGACCTCGGAGGCTGGCATCCGTCGTAACCGTGGTCCAAGAAGGAATCCGGAAGGACTTCCTTTTCAGGAGATGAGACCGGTCAAACCACCACTCCAAGCTCAGTCTCACATGTGGAGGAAGAGACACAGACAAATGCAGAAGGTCTGGATGGGTCTGGCATGTCCGGATGACAAATCTCTGAAGTGCCCTGGTGTGAGCCATGGCAAAGGGAACCGCCTCGATGGTGGGGATGAACTTCCCCACGAGAGAAGTCAACTGAGGCACTGGAACCCGGTCGAGATTCAGAATCCTCGATACACGGAGGGCAAGTTGATGAGCCACCTCGTCCGGTAAGAACACCCTGCACTGCTGAGTGTCGAACATAAGACACAGGAATAGAATCCGTTGGGATGGAACCAAGTCTGACTTGTCCAGGTTCACTATCCACCCGTGGCAATTGAGTGTCTGAACGCAAGTCTGAACTTGCTGATGAAGTAGGGCCACAGAAGAAGCTTTCAAGAGCAATTCGTCCATGTAAGGGGTCACCCTGACTCCTTTCTGATGGAGCAATGCTAACAAAGAACCCAGGACTCTCTGAAAAACCTGCGGGGCTGTAGTCAGTCCAAAGGGAAGAGCCGAAATTGAAAATGGCCCATGTGGCAGGCGAACCTGAGATACCGCCTGCTCTCCTGATGGATAGGAATGTGCAGATACGCATCCTGGAGATCCAGGGAAGCAAGGAACTCCCCCGGAGACATAGCAGCTATCACTGAGCGCAGAGATTCCTGGCTATAGAGGGTACTCACAACAAAGGAATAGAGAGCTTTGAGGTCCAGAATAGGACGGGCACCCCCGTCCTTTTTGGCTACCACGAACAGGTTGGAATACAATCCGGAACCTGTGTCCTCCATGGGAACCACTTCCAGGACCTCTTTGTCTAAAAGATCCTGAATAGCGTCGTCGAACAGACGTCTTTTTGTAGGCTCCTGAGAAGGACGAGAAAAATGGAATCTAAAGGGGGGGAGGGAGGAAAAAGGGATCCTGTATCCCTCCAATACCACCTGAATAACCCAAGGGTCCGCCACTGACTCCTCCCAGGTCCGGCGAAAGATGTGAAGACGACCACCTACAGCCGGATGCAGACCCGGGTCCGGAGAGTCATGCCGAAGCAGTCCTGGAGGTCTTGGCCTTGGGGGCGACTTTAGGCCTCCAGGACTGCTTGGGCTTGGAGGAAAAGCAAGAAGCGGACGGACCCACCTGGGGCGCCGAGCGTGTCTCGGTTTGGAAGGAACGAAAGGACCGATTTCGCTTGGCTGGAAACTTCTTTCTGAAGACTGATGGTAGAAGAGTACTCTTACCACCAGTAGCCTCGCTAATCATCTCCTTAAGCTCAGAACCAAACAACGACGTCCCCTGGAAGGGCAAGGAAAGCAAGGCCGTCTTGGAAGCAGTATCAGCAGACCAAATTTTCAGCCACAGAGCCCGTCTGGCTACCACCGAAGAGGTGGAGGCCCTCGCCATCATGCGCACAGCATCAAAAGCAGCATCAGAAATGTAATTCTGAGCCTCAGAAATATTAGCCAGAAGTTGTAACTGTTCAGATACTGGCGCATCCTGGCGAACAGCCTCAGTGAGCTGTTCAGTCCAGACAGCTATAGCTCGGTTAACCCACGCCACAGCAAAAGTTGGGCGCATGGCGGTATCAACAGAGACAAAAAATGGACTTAAGACAAGTCTCCAACTTCTTGTCCGTCCAATCTTGAAGAGCAGAAGCATCAGAGACAGCCAAGGCAGTAGACTTGTACAATCTAGGAACAGGGGCATCCACCTTAGGGGAATGAACCCATTTAGTCAATTCAGCCTCAGGAAAGGGATAAAGTTTAGCAAACTTTTTAGAGACTGAAGAAGATTTGTCAGGATGCTTCCACGCATTAGAGACTAAACGTGCAAGGGTAGGATTAGTAGGAAAACATGTAATAGCCTTAGAAGGTTTTTGAAATACAGGCGTTGGGTCATGAGTAGACTCCTGACGCAAGGGGAGATTGAGGGTGGTTAACACAGCCCTGATCAAGCCTTCAGCAGAAATTTCAGGGTCACATTCATAAGGGTCCCCAACAGACCTGGTGGACTCAATCACAGTACCATCCTCAACATCAGAGTCCAGTAACAACTCTTCCTCAGAAGAGTCAGTCACTGCAGGAGCTCCCTGTGGTTTGGGCAAGGAGGTCCTGATAGAGGAGGGGGTCTGCCATGCTTGGAGAGCCCCCTGAACCTGAGAGGGAAAGAGCTGAAGAGTGGATCTGAGATCCCTAGTTGCAGCCTTGAACTCTTTAACCCATATTAGCTCAATCGCATGGCTGGAAAGCCCTGGGTTGCTGCCATGACTTTCCACACACGCTAGGCATAAATGACCAGAAAAATCTCGTGGTAGCCCTGATTGACAGGAGGAGCAAAACGCAGTGGGGGCCACAGACACCCCAGCCTCCGTAGTCTTGGGTCTAGCCCCTTGCTCCAGTGGAGTAGACATGCTCACAGCGTCAGATATACTCCACCGATAATAAACACCCAGAGAAAGTGTGAAAGATTAAAGATTCACCCCAGAAATGCTAAAATATAGACTTATCTGGCGAGCGAAGGGTTAATCTGTGGAGGAGAGAGAGAAGGCTCGGTCCCTGCGTAGTGTACTCACTGAGAAGAACTGACAAAATGGCTGCCGCGACGGGAGCCAATCAGGAAACGGGCGCGAAACAAGCACTCAAGGCAAATGTAGTTTTTCTCAAAAGTACCCTAAAAACAGTGCCCGAAGCCCCCCAAGACCCCCTACACACCGAAACTTGCAACCGGATGATAGAGCAGGGGAAGACAAACATTTTGAGCCCACTCTGAAGTCGCTATGACAAGCGGTTCCAGAGAAACGTCCCATACTGTGTAATACCATAGAGAGTAAAGGAGCAATGGCGTCTATGCGGGAAAAAGCGCGCTTAAAGGCGCGGAACATAAATTTTTAATAAAGTTACCCTGAGGGGGAAAAGTTATAAAACACACCTCAAACACATGTAAAACATGAGAAAACAGTAACCCAATATGGAAACTAGCAGGGAAAGGGTTAAAACCCACATAAACTGCTCCAAAACCCAGGACAAACACACAGACATTGCATAAATACATTGCAATACATAGAAAAACACCCTATGAGTGCTGGAGTGCATAATGAGAACTCCCAAATACAAGCCCAATGAAGGGACACTGTGGGACAAGTGGACCTTCAGCACTCAAAGGGTGGCTCACCTTCTTGCAGGACTTCTGTCTTCAGGTAACAATGTGAAAAGAGGATTAACACTGAGAAAATCCCCTCCAGGGAAGCTACTTGAAACCAAGTTGTTCCCTCTTCAGGGCATAAGGTCCACCAGAAAATCCCTGGAAGCTGCGCAAGCCACTTTGAATAGAGCATAGTCAGCCATGGTCACCCTCCTAATGGTGGTATTCCATATTTGCAGAAAATAATAAAAGAACTAAAGTTGATTGAGAGATGTTCTCCACCTGTGTGCACAGCACAAGGAACAGATCTTTCTGGGTGGGGCTGCCAGAGAAGCAGCCTAAGAGGGAGAGGAGGCTCCACCCCTTGCATACATTTGATAAATTGTTCCTGCCTATTAAAGGGGCGGGATCGCCTCCCAGAGTACCAGTGACCTGTATTGGACGACAGTGAAAATGTGTCATTAATTTACATGAACCATTTTCAGTTTGAAGGACCCACATACAAATTTTACCTGATTTATTGTACCCTAAGGGTCGACTGTTAAAATTTAAAGCGGAGGAATTCTGAGGCAATCTAACTGTAACATGGGGTAAAAATATATATTACAAAAATTCCCACCTATTTCTATCGGGATTACAACCCCTTGCATGACAACGTGATATCCCACAAATTGTAAAGCAATGGGGGAGATTCATATCGGTGATAAAGAAGTGATATAATGTGGAGATGACTTCTCCAGTTTATCACTTCTCCAAATCCTATGTTATCCTATGGATCAAATGCACAAAGCTTTCTTCAGCTTGGAGATCTTAGTGAATAGGATCTATAGAATACCATAGGAACTAGAGAAGTGATAAACTGGAGAAATCACCTCCACTTTATCTCCTCTTTATCACCACTTAGTGAATCTCCCCAACATGTTAGAAACCTGGTTAGAATTGAAATTTAAATCCAATGGGATTTTATTTCTACCCTGTAGGGCAGTTGGTTTGTCCCAATAGTGGATAGTTTAGAGGAAAAAAGTGTACAGATATAGAGACAGGGGAGTTGTATGTAGGACCTGAAAGCCATGCCTGCAGTCAGGCCTTTAGCATTATCTACATGGGTGTTTGCAAAGCACAGTTTTCTTTTTGAAGCATGGCAATTGCATTAAAAAAGAAATCAATTTAACTGGAGTTTGTAAAGCTATTTTACTGCATTTTTGATGCGTGTATTATTGTTTTTTTCTGTGCATGGTGCTGAGGCAGGAAGTAGACACGCCAACACAATACAGCTTCAGCTATGCATGAAAAATATGAACACAAGTGATGTTAACCCCTTAAGGATCCTTGATGGTCCTGGCACGTCATGGGTCGGCGATCCATAAGGACCCATAACGTGCCAGGACAGTCATGGAATTCAGGGCTCCCCACATGGCTGCACGCCATTCGGATTCGGAGCCCTGAATTGGATTCGAAAAAAAAAAAAAAAGGTCCGTGGTCCTTAAGAACCGGCCAGGTGTGCGATCAGCTGGTCCTTAACCCTTTGAGTGCCAGAGTGGTACGGAATGCACTGCAAAGCAAATGCATTCCGTACCACTCTGGCACTCAAAGGCTTACGGTGTTAATGTGTCTACATTAAAATTCACAGTATACTTCCAAGAGTGTGTACACACATCAGTGCACAAGATCTTCAGCATGCTGTGTAGGCCTGTGTTGTGTGCTCAGATAAATGCTCATCTGAACAGCCTCATAGGAGGCTGTTTTTTTTTGGGGGGAGAGGCCCTGAAAACGTTATTTAACCCCTTGAGTGCCAGTGAGGCATCCAGTGTATTGCATTGCAATGCTTTTGATACCACTCTGGCACTCAAAGGGTGAATAACAAAAGCTGAATTACATGCTGGTGTGCATAGGATTAGTGGGTTCTTTCCGGTTAGTTCCATTATAATCAGACTGCAGAGCTTGTTGTCAGACTTGATAAAATGCACTAATATAAAGATGTCCTCTACTGAACACATGCACTATATAAAAACAGCGAAACTAAACAAATCTTTTATTCAGTACTAGTATAAAAGCCCATGTACATGGACTAAGGTCCGGGTAATGTTAACCCTTTGAGTGACAGAGGAGTACGCAACGCATTGCTTTGGAATGCATTGCATACCCCTCTGGCACTCAAAGAGTTAAGAGGCCGCTACCGCACTGCTCCATGTGATGCAGTCTTGCTTCGTCTCACTCACGCGATGCAATCATGCTCAGTAGAAACTGCCCAGAATGTGGGCAGTCTCTACTGCTCATGACTGCATCGTGACAAACATCCTAGCAAATTATTATATAGGATTGCAGACAATTTTTTTTCATTCCTTCCATCATATTATTTCTGTATTGAAGATGTAGTTTCAGTGGTCAGGAAAATGATCAAAACCTATATCTTGAATATAGTAAATGCAGTTTTTTTAGAAAACTGAGCATATCATCGATTGCATATAGTTGTCTTCTGATATTAACCCTTTGAGTACCTGAGGGGTAAGTAACGCATTGTAAAGCAATGCGTTGTGCTCCCCTCTAGCATCCAAAGGGTTTAAAAAAATATTTTCAGTGAGCAAAACATAGTCTTACCTTCACATAAGGCTATGCATTTCAAGTTACGGCTTTGCAAAAATTGAGATTGTTGTCCTTTCTTCTGTGACTACAATAAAAAAGTTGAATTATTGAAGTGAATTCTACACAAAATACCTCCCGCTCTACAGCAGACACCTATATTTTTCTCCTCTTCATACCTCTCCTTGTTCATCTCACCTTATATAAAGCTGGGACCTTTCAACATAGGCTGACCCTTAGATCTTAAATGAGCAGTAAACTTTTTTTTATGGAGAATGTATATGTTATAGAGCTTTTCCTGCTGTTTTGTTTTATTCAGAAGTTACAAAAGTTCACATAATCAGGAAGTGAATTTACTGTGTGTTTACTTCCTGAAAGCTCTAACTGACAGGAAGTGACTCAGCAGTTTCTATCACATTCTATGGAGAACTGTAAGTCACTGACTTTCCTCTCCATTAGAATGTAACAGGAGAACTAATTGGAATTTGACCACTAGAGGGCACTGCTAATGTAAATAAACACATGTTTAAACTGTAATAACTGTGTAAATATGCATATGTCAGCAGTGGGAGCACCCTTTTGTTATTCAACAGGAAATGCCCTACAAGATACGTTTTTTCAAACGTTTACTGCTCCTTTAACCCTTTGAGTGCCAGAAGGCTACACAATGCATTGCGAAGTACCCCTCTGGCACTCGAAGAGTTAAACCTTAAACCTTAAAGTTCTCCAGAACATTGATGCTAGACAACCGAAGGAGCACCAATCAGTCCACAAGGATCATTTAATCAATTGATACCTATTTGGCAGTCAAAGGGTTAACATGCCACAACTCAGAGATCACACTCCTTGAATACAGAGTAGACTAGAAGGAATTCTCCTTCTGCCATTCTGGTAGCGATGGTATCAATGTAGACATTAAAAAAGCAGTTAATTGGTGCAGATAACGTAGTAAGTAAAACATGACTTTCTTCCCCCTTGAGAATTCGTCCCTTCTTCCTGAGACCTGACATCTTCATTAAAGGAACAGTAATGTTTCAAAATAAAAGCAGCTCCAATTAATCATCATTGTATCTGAGCCATGGAGACTGTTATTTCAATACTGCCAGAGTTGTACTTCAAGAGCAATTGAATGATAAAGTATCCCCCTCCTGCCCCTTTTATCTAGTGCAAGCCACCTCCCCTCAGATGTGGAATCTGGTCCACCGACCAGACAGCTCACAGAAAGAGACAGTCTTCTTACTGTGAGCATAAGGAAAACACTGATCCCCTTGATTTTTTCAGGTTTTTCCCTTATACTCACTGAATATTGTCCCTCTCTGTGATCCATCTGGACAGTCTTGCTGCTCTGAGGTGAGCAGTGTTACATCAGTAAAAGGGGGATACTTTATCATTCAATTACTCTTGAACTACAACTCTGACAGTAATGAAATAACACTCTCTATGGCCCAAATACTATGAAGATTAACTGGAGGTTCTTTTATTTTGAAACATTACTATTCCTTTAAAACACGGAGTTTAGGCATCAAACCCTAAAATTTACCAGGCATGTATATACCCCTGTACAAGATCACATTATATACACAGTCACAGATTTCTCCACACAGCACCATTTACCACTGTCTCATATCTGAAACATTTCTTTATCAAGTTGTCCTGTCTGTGTGGTATGCTGTACCAAGAGTGATTTACCTAGCATGTACTTTAGCTTTAAAATCCAACTCAAAGCACTTCTTCCACATGAGGTTGTCCTTTAAGATTTGTGACAATGAACCTCCAAATATTTTTTCAATTTCACTCCAGAACACAGCTTACACATTTTTTTTTATTGTTTCTATTTGTCTCCTAGCATGTCCAATAGATCGCAAGCTCTCAAATCGAGAACTTTTATTTGTTCACTTTTGCCTCTTAACTGTACTTGCTGCCTTGGCTATATTTTCACAAGAATTGTAACTGAATTTACAAAGAGTTAAGATCTGTCCATTTGTGTGTTTCAGTGTTAATGTATCACCCAATAGCTTTATACCTGCCAACCCGAAAGAGGTTTGTACATGTTAAAGAAATTCAGATCTGCATATGTATCATACTAGCAAACAGGTCAAAGGCTGCATAGTTTACTGTGGATGGTGAGCTCTCTCAGCACAGCACTTTGCCTAGCAACATGCATATGCAGTTTTTAATTAAGCTTTCAAATATTTAAGATGACAGAGCCACGTCAATGCAATATAATCTATAAATGCACGACAGTAGTTTACGTCTTCAGTGTTTTAGAGGCCTAATTGTTTCATATGATGAATGCATTTCTTCGTGAGAGCAGGCATTTTCCCAAGGTTTTACATAAAACTATGAAAAAAAAAATCTTGTTGAATGCCATAAGCCAGGTACAGTCAACTTGTGGGCCTCAACTGTTAAGAACTACATTTCCCATCATCCCAATGATGATGTCATCCACAAGAGCTGGAGGGCCCCAGATTACCAAACTCTGCCATAAGCTCTAAAGCAACATCTCCCTAACAACCCAATTTGCCTACCTACTTTCCACTCTTATGACCTCCAGGTCGCTCGTTCAGTGTCTCCTTTTCCTTTAACTCTTCCACTCTCTCTTTTTTCTTTTAGGCCACAGTAAGGGTTAGTTCTAAGACATCTGGTAAATGTCCTTACAAAGTGTTCATGTAATGAATCAGGGAGATATGTAGGGAACTGTTATATAACAATACAGGAAGTATTCCAAAGTTACAGGAAACAGTCTAAGACAAGAACACTCGGAGGTCCTGACTTCTGCAACTCTTAAGACTATATGTAGCTATTTTGTATATCAGATATGAAAGCCAAAGAAGGGGAACTAGGGAAATCTATCAGTAATAAAAGTAATATTTGATTCTGGTTCTCATTTCAAATAATCAATGGGAAGCAATACATTATGTGGCAATTCAGGCAATTCAGATGACGCATTAATAATGAAGGTTGTCAGATTATCCCATAGGCCTTATGTGAGTTGTAAATTGAGGACCTACATTTTTTCATTTCATAAGATTCCCACACCTTTTGAATAACCCTACCCTAGTTTTACACTAAGGAACTATGTGCTGCTAGATTTATGAGTGCAATAAATAAATGCAGAATTGAAAGGTCCATTGATCTCTCACTACTGGTTTTACTAAACACTGCTGTAGGAAAGTTTGGCCAAAAACCCAAATTAGATTTAGGGAGGGACATTCCCACAAACAGTGGAGATAGACCCCCATGCCACCACATCTCCAAGGAACCATTGCTTAGGGAGTTTCAGAGGAGTAATGTACCAACTCAGCAAACATTTGCAACCTTGTTCTTTATTACACCATTCTAGGTGAGAGTCCAGGCCTGTCTCCCATTTAAGCATATAACAAAACCTATGATTTCTTGGATACATTAGGATATATATTGGATATCAATCCCTTAGAGCAGGCATCTGAAACTGAAATACAGTTGAGGGTCTTGTGTCCACTGGTATCCACAGAAACACCCATACATTGTCTGTTTCACTGGGGCACCCAGGTGGATTAGTTAACTTAAACAACATATTGGACACTTCACTGGCATTCAGAAAAATCCCACTGATCTAAGTGGGGATTTAACCACTTGAAACTTAAACAGTTTGTCTCTAAGGATGGGCTAACACTGCCGGCCTGTGGGCCAAAAGCCTCATGTTTTCGGCCCATAGGCTGAATGTTTGACATGGCTGTCTTAGAAGTATAATTGTAATCCTACTTGACTGGGATGGAAGAGCTAGAAGGGGATAAATGGCTACAATTCTGGGTAATATTTTGTATCTGTGTTGATGAGGGAGATGGGTTGGTAATTTTCTAGCAAACTGTGGTCTTTATTTTCTTTAGTTATAAGTGATATATGGGCCCTAAGAAGAATGGGAGGAAAACTAGAAACAGAGAGAACTGCATTGGAAAGATCAGAGAGTGGATTACAGTGCTAGAGGTGTACGCAACTCATTGCAGAGTGATGCATTGTAACATAGTAACATACATAGTAACATAGTTGATGAGGCTGAAAAAAGACATGCGTCCATCAAGTCCAGTCCATGCCAAAAGCAGCTCTGTTGATACAGAGGAAGGCAAAAAGAATCTCTCTGGAGTAATTTCCAATCTAGTCCCAAATGGAAGAAAAACAAACATTCCTTCCTGACTCCAAATGGCAGTCAGATATTTCCCCGGATAAACATCCTATCTGCTTAGAAGCCATCTGTCATAATTGTCAATATTGTTCTGTGCTAGATAGGCATCCATTGCTTTTTGAAAAGCAGCTGCATTATCTGCAAGCAAAACATCCAGAGCCAAAGAATTCCATAGCTTTACCACCCTTACCGAAAGTGCCTTTTCTCTAGTCTTAATGGATGATCTCTTGTTCTTAGCTCAGCTCCTGGCATAAATAAATCATTGGATAGTTCTTTGTATTGTGTACGCCTCTGACATTAAAGTGTTAGAAAGGAATGCCCATGAAAAGTGAAATTGTTACACTTTTTTTCTCTGTAACCATGGTAGCCATAGAACCATACATACTAATCCCCACAGATGCCACAGAACCACACATACTGACCTTCCAGCCTTGTCCTCCTGCAATGGTAGCTCTGGTTAACTGGCAAAGTTTCACCCAGAGCAAAATCTATATGGCAACAGGAATTGTAAGGGTGGAAAAAAGGTAGTGTCCTTAATCAAAGTGTTGTGTAATCTCCATATATTGATCAGTATTGAAGTTCTAAAGTTTTTAAACATTTAGATAGCATTTTATCAGATTTGGAGTTGCAGGGGATGTGTAATATATCTAGAGCTGAGTAAAGGGTATGGCACTGAAGTCTAGACCAATAACAATGCTACCTGCAGCAATTTTTCTAGGTGAATGTGCTCAGTGTCTCAGAAAATGAACAATGGATCACAGGGGGCATAGACTTTTATCAAAGAGAGAGAAAGGTGGTTAATTTTGCTGTTAAGGAGAATGTATAAAACCTCTCTATCATGGTGGGAAGAGGATTTCTCATTGGCTATTTTCTCTGATTAGTATGTTAATACCACTACAATCATTGTGATTTAAAGAATGAAATGCATATGAAAAGTTGTCCCGTGTCATATTGGGACAATAGCCGAACCTTAAATGGGAATCCTGTATAAAGTGTATATCCACTTTTCTTTTCCATTCAAACATGATGATGATTCTTTTACACAGAGTTAAGGTCTTTTGCATCGATGGATGGTAGTAATAGAGATATTACCATTACTTTGGGAAGGGTAGGGTAAACAAATTAATGTTAGGAAGAACCAGAACTCCTGGGGTTAACCTCGACTTGAAAGCAATAGTGGCCAGAGCTCACATATACTATGTGTGCTATAGGAGGGATGGAGAGGGCCTGGGGAGTCATAACGATACAGAGATCAACTTCTAAGTGTCTGTATATACAAAAAGATCATAAGCGGGATTTTATAAATGTCCCTATAACATCTCTATGGAGTCTTAATAATGGTTCCCTTTGCTGCTAATCCTTCAAACGCCATGTGTCAACGCTCCACCAATGTGAGGTACCATACATGTAAAACAGAACAAAAGAAGGAGGGGGGATGGCCCAAAAAAGCACCTCTAAGTCTAGTATTAATATTTTATTTCAGGGCACATAAAACAAAAAAGAGAAGCACATGAATAAATAACGCTTGGATAAATGAAACGTAATTAAATAAAGAAAGAAAGAAAAGAAAGAAAACATGCAACGCATTAGTGTAAGTATGTGCTCACACTACATATGCATGAAAAAGGTACACAATAAATTAAAAAAATGAAATATATAGAGAAAATCACAGTTGTGCAGTTAAAATGAACTAAAAATTCCAACGCAGGAAATGAAGCTATGTGGTGGAACAAATAGGTATGCGGACAACCAATGACAATACTATAAATGGGTGGAGAAGTACAAACAGAGTAAGTGAAATGGGAATGAATCGAAACGCTTACAGACGAATGTCTTGTTTCTAATCAGGCAAAAGTATATGGGAGTACATCTTCTGTCCCTCCAGTGCACTATGCGCTTACTTGACTAGAGCTTACATTGTAACATAGTTGATGAGCCTGAAAAAAGATATGTGTCCATCAAGTCCAGCCCATGCCAAAAACACCCCTGTTGATCCAGAGGAAGGCAAAAAAAAAAAAAATCCTCTGGAGCAATTTCTAATTTAGCCCCTGGATCAACATCCTATCTGCTTTGAAGCCATCTGTCATAATTGTCAATATTGTTCTGTGCTACATAGGCATCCATTGCTTTTTTGAAAGCAGTTGCATTATCTGCAAGTACAGTAGTAAGGCTGCAGTCCGATCTCTTCCCCTGTCTATCACTCCAGTTCTGGTTGTTCTGTTGAGTAGCTGGTGAACCGGTCTCTGCCGCAAAGTTGTTCCCCACTAGGCTTGGATCCTTTCCATATAAAGAACTATTGATCTGATTGACACATTTCAACACTCAAACTGGTGCCTGAAGATCAAAGAGGGAGACCGTCTCCTGCTTTCCCTAATTTATATTCAGATGAACCAATGAGCATTCATGGGTGGTCTTCCACCAATGTAAATCAGTGTCTAGCCTATGAAGGGGCGATTAGCTTATTCAGTGGTGTTACATAGTGTCTATCACGGTTGAATTGCATAGAGTGGTAATAGGGTATTCAGTTTAATGCCCCTTCCATCCTCACTATACATTAAAGACTTATATGAATGCATATTGCAAGGCTTGATATGTTTTATGATTGGTAAAATGATTAGCTTGAATAGCCCCATAGGCAAATACAAAGCAATGAGAATACATTTATCAGAGTTATATATACAAACATTAATATAATGTATAACACAGAGTTCTTGAATTAAAAAAAATGCATCAGAAGAGAGTATACAAAGTGATAATGAGAGGACTTGGTAATTTCTATATTTGGACAAAGTGTCTACAGTTAGTTGGATGGAACATGAATGAGTTTGAACATGATTGTAAATAAGACCTGAAATAATGCAGACTTTTGTGTGGAAATAACTGGAATTGATAATTAAATGTGTGTGATATTTGCAGGTTATCTGTGTTAATAAGTGGTAGTTATGATATGCTCTCCCATAAAATGGATATCACCTAAGTATATTTGGCAATGTTGATATACAGTAAGAGACTGAATAAGGCTACTGGTTAATCTCTATACTGGAATATTTAAAGGGATAGTAATACTTCATTTTAACTTTATCTTATTTTGTAGGCATTAAAAAAACATGAGGAATGATATAAGTCTTATCTCTCAACCCTTTATGGTTTAAGAGATATTCACAAGCAAAGTTTCCCCCTCCCGCCCCTTTTACTGCTCAGCCAAAGCAGAAGAAAGGTGCCCAGGTAGATTGCAGAGAGGGACAATCTTCAATTAAGATAATGGAAAAACCTGAAAAGCTTGTCAAGGGGGGCAGGGATTTCATTGTTTTCATAGGAATAAGAGTGTCCCCTTCTGTTATCTGTCCAGTCCATGGACTGCATTCCACATCTGAGAAGAGATTGTTTACAGTAGGTAAAAGGGGCGGGAGGGGGAAACTTTGCTTGTGAATATCTCATAAACCATAAAGGTTAGAGAGATAAGACTTATATCATTCTTCATGTTTTCTTAATGCCTACAAAATAAAATAAAGTTAAAACGAAGTATTACTATCCCTTTAACGTCACTAATCATTCTCAAGGCAGCAAAAGATGTATTCACGGAGTTGGAGTTGTGAGGTTAGGTAATGCACCATAAATCCAGTTTTTCATTTAATCCCTTGGGGCTCATTGTTTCCAGATTCCCCAAATCCGTGGGGGAATGTGGTCAATGCTTTGTGATCACTATTGTGGTGAAAATCAAAATGTCTCGGTACACTATGTTTCAGGTTCTTTTTAATGATGCTCCTCCTTCAGGGGCACTGAAAGATGTAAATGACATAGTCCGTATTACAGCTGAATATGCCCTCAACTTGAAAAGTTTCTCTTGTGGTGTGACCAGTGAAGGTTCCCCTTTATAATGGCCGCCTGGAAAAGGGATGGCATTTTTGGTGTATTTGTTGATCTCTTAATATTGCTTGGAGCTAGTTTGCTTTTTAAATCCTTCAATTTTTTTATATATGATTTTAGGTTTGTTTGGTAATAAGAGTCTCAAAAATTTGTTACCAAGTAGGATTGACCAGTGTTTGTCAAGAATGATTTCTACGTGTTTCCCTGCTGAATTGTATCTGGTGATGAAGAGAAGGATTAGATTCTTCTTTCTCCTTGATTGTTTGGTGGATAATAAGACACTTCTTTCTGTAGTTTGTACCTTATCCAACGTATTTCATTTATGCAGACTAATTTATAAACACATATACTGAAGATTAAAAACACAGTAGATTACTGTTGTAGAGCAACATGATATACTTATATACACACCACATAGTCTGATCTCTTAAAAAGAGGGATACCAGGGTGGGAAATAGGGAAGAGGGATTTGGGTCTCAAAGTGGGATTGTCCCTCCTAAGGAGGGACACTTGGGCGGTAGGTTTCTTCTGAAGAGCTCTGCTTCCTCCTGACCTGGTGTTGTGTCTTTCTAGTCTTCTCTCCAGCCTGGTGGATCTGTCTGACCAGATTCCTGCCCTTTACCAACTTCCATGACATCTCTCCAGCAAGGGGAACTTGGTACTCCACTGTCTTCAATTCATCTTGGCTTTCCTTAGGAAAGTCCTGCTATTTTCCATTTGGCCACAAGAGGGAGCCCTGATTCCACTTATATAACCATTCCTATTGATACTATCTCTGCTAATTCTCAGCAGGGTATTTTCAAGTCTTTTGGGGCTGATTAACCCTTTGAGTGCCAGAGAGGTATCTAGTGTATTGAGTTGCCTCTATTCTTCTTTATGGGATTCATTGTTTGCTTTTAGTAAGCAGTGTTTCCCATTGAGTGAACTTTATATCTCGTGGACAGAATAACCCTTGGAGTACCAGAGAGGTGAGAAATGCATTGTGCACCTCTCTGATACTCAAAGGGTTAATGTCAGTACCAGCTCCCAATCCTTTGTTTTGTAGACACGTTTCACCAACTAGGAACTCAAACACTAAAAATGAATGTGTCACCCTCAGACAAGTTTAGCTAATTTTGAAGAGAAATACAAACTGTCTCTGTGTTTTAAAGTCATTAACCTTGGTGGCTCAGTATAATGAATCTAGGACAAAGTCGCACACACAACAACAGTAATTGGTACGTTTGACCTTGGAAAAAAAATAACTAGCATATTGTTATTAAGGGAATAAGAATAAAATGTCACATAGGCCACCACAACATAAATGTTAGTTTATGAGAAATTATCTTTTTTAAAGAAAATTGGCTAATACAACATCTAGACAGTTATTAATTAATCTGTAAAACAAACTAAATTTGTTTTAACAGGACAAATCCATTTTACTAGGTCTAGTGTGAACCCTTTTCTATGTCCTAGTACATCGTAACTTCAGTCATATAAAATTTAAAGGTAATTATCACATTTTGCTAAATGCAGCCTATGACAGAGGAAGGTAAAAAAAAATCCACTGAAGCCATTTCTAACTAGTAAAACAATGTTTCTTCCTGGGTCCAAATGGCAGTCAGATTGTCATGTTTCTCAGTATTGTTCTGCGCTAGAAAGGTATCCATTACTTGACTGAAAGATGAGATAAGGACCCCTATATATAGATGTGTGGCCAAAAGAAGAAAGGGACAGGAACATATATTACATTCCTAACAGTGAAAACTTACAAAGAGGTGAAAAGTATAACTGTAGTCAAAAAGACCGAAGAGACTAGTCTGGGAGTCACCAAAGACTGGATACTGGAGATGAGAATAGTAGAGGATAAGTCAAAGGATCTGTGCGGGCAGCAGACAAATAGAATAGTGAAAATAAAAAGATAAAACAAATAAAAAAACAGTGATCACCAGCTGTACTAAAATAGAACTCTAGCTGATATCAAGCACAATCATACATAAAGCACAACTCTATACAGATGTATATAGCTCTCTATCAGCAAATTCCCTTCAAGGCCCCCTGCAGAATCCCTATATATCCCCAGTAGACCATTAAGATGCCAATGGTGATATATAAAAGAATAAGTACATAAATAGATAGAATATTATATCAATTAGAGACCTAATAAAATGCCCAGTCACTGTCTTCTGAATAAGGGGAGAATGGGCAAAAAATATGTGGGTGTTCCTCTCTATTTAGTAGTCCTCTGGACCCCACCGTCACCCCAGGCAAAACAAATGCCAATTGAGGCAAAACAGTGGGGAAACAGGTGGGCAAATTAGCAAACTGACCTCCCAATAATATAATAAGTCCCCATAAATATATAGGTATACTGGGGTAACACACTCTTAGGTATTAGGGTGAAACCAAAAAAATATATATATCAAATAATAAAAAAGACAGACAGCATCAAATAGAGCTATGTGGACACATAAACTGACAATGAATGAAGTCTACAGACAAATTACAATCAGCAAGAATACGAGCAATTGATACCAGTCACTCTCAAGATGAAGCTTAGAGACCTTAGTTATATCAATATATTAGATTTCCTTGCTCCAAACAGGGCTCCTGAAACCTCAGGTAATGTAGTTCCAATACAATTCCTTCTTCCACAATAGTTTTCCTTAGTATCTCAGTATCTCTAATCTCTGCGCTGCTGTCCCAAATTCCAGAATCCTCACCGAAGGTGAAAAACCAAAAACTCAAAAAACACAATAGAGCACGTGCATCATAGTGCTTGACCCTTAGCAGTCCATCCTGTTATCAACGGTGGGATCCCTGGCCCGGCCTATCTGTCCATCTAGTCGGGTGTATGTCTGGATTCCCCGGAGATTAAGAGAACCAGAGGGAAATGTGAAAAAGGAATTTATATGGAATTGACACTGCAGGAATGACACATATGATGAGCAAGAATTGAAAGAATCTATCAAGTAAACATATTTAGGAGGGAGTAGTGCTGGGACATATTGGTTCTCATACACTTATATTCTTACTTGTGGACCAGACGGAGGCACTATTGGAAGTGTATCTTTAGCCACTTACAGATTGGGTCCTGAAAGAGATATATATATATATTTTATATATGCTAACTCCCTGCAGCCAGCTTACTTTAGTCATTTACCTGCACATTCTGTCCGACCATACATACCTGGCAATAGCAATTTTTAAATATAGCAAAGTTAAAAAAGCATTGAGCCCAGGACTGAACCCTGTGGCACCCCACATAAAGTTTAGATCAACTTAAAAAGGTTCCATTTACAATAACTCTCTGCCACCTATCATTTAACCAGTTCTGTACCCATGTACAGATATCACCTCTCAAACCAAAGCCTTTTCATTTATGCAGTAACCTGCTGTGTGGCACTGTATCAAAGGCCTTTGCAATCAACAGCAATTCCGCTGTCCAGCTTACAACTCACCTTTTAATAAAATGGAGGTAAATTAGTATGACATTAGCTTTTTGTCATAAAACTATTCTTCCTCCTATTAACCCTTTGATTGCCAGAGGGATATCCAATGCATTGAGAAGCAATGCCTTGGATACCCCTCTGGCATTCAAAGTATTAATGCTGTTGGTCGCCATATAGTCCTGAATGCTATCAGCTAGTAACCCAGTACTGAAGTCAAGCTCACAGGTCTATAATTTCCTTGTTTAGGCCTTGCCTCTTTTTTGCATACTACTGTACATCTGCTTTCCTACAATGACAGGACACTATGCCTGATGATAGTGAGTCAATAAATATTAAGTACGAGTATTGCTATTACTGAGCTAAGTTCCTTCAGCTTCCTTGGGTACCTGCCATCAGATCCAGGTTCTTTATTCACCATAACCTTCTCCAGTCTCTTTTAGAATATGTTCTCAGTAAGCTATGTACATGATGGAAGAAACTCTGTGATTCTCTTTGTTTGCCAGTAGCCTACCATTGTTCCCTCCTTTGTATATACAGAAGAAAATAATGTGTTTAAGGTGTCAGCCATAGCACTATCTTCACTAACGAATTCACCTGTCTCAGTTTTAAAGGGATAGTAATACTTGAAAATAATTGTATTTTATATTGTAGCCCTTAAAAAAACATGAAAAAAGGTTATAAGTCTTATCTCCCAAACATTTATGGTTTGGGAGATATTCACATTTAAAATATAGTAAAATGCTCTTTTCCTGGCTGTTTCAGCTAAGTCTGCCATCTAGTGGACAGATTTGGAATTCGGTCCACAGAGCAACCGGCAGCTCTTTAGCAGTGCCGAGATCACGATCTTTGAAAAGAACTACTTAATTGGAACTATCTACAAAGTGTGCCTGGCTTGAAAGCACATTTTATAGACCATTCCAATTAAGAAATTATTTTTAAAGATGGTGATCTCAGCACTTCTGGAGAGGCACAGCCGGTCCCGGGACCAGATTCCAAATCTGAAGGGTGGAGCAATGACATCACTCCAGGGGAAACTTTACTTCTGAATAATTCCCAAACCATAAAGGGTTGGTAAGATAAGACTTATATCATTTTTCAAGTTTTTTTAAGGCCTACAATATAAAATAAACTTATTTTCGAGTATTACTATCCCTTTAAGATGGCCAATGTTTAAAATGTTTCTTGCTCTCTTTTGTAATGCTCATTTTCAATATTAGCTAGCCAAATTGCTTGTTTTCAGATTCTATTATATTTTATTTTTTATATTTTTTTAAGGCTGCATCTCACCCTTCTGACGTAAGCCCTCTGACTTAAACCTGAGTCTTATTTCTCATATCTATGCAAACCTCTATATTAAATAACTTTTGTCTTAATTTGCTCCTCTTATATTTAAACTTATAGCTAAATTACTGAAGTCTTTCTTAATTGACTTCCATTTCCCACTGACTTTGTCATTGGTGCCAACATGTACCATGACAGCTGGGTCATGCCCAGCTCCTCCCAACAATTTATCAACCCAATCTGCCACATGTGAAACCTGAGCCCCTGGGATACAGGAAATAGTTTGATTGTAGCAATCCCATCAAC
Organism: Rhinophrynus dorsalis; assembly: GCA_037306005.1. NCBI lineage: Eukaryota > Metazoa > Chordata > Amphibia > Anura > Rhinophrynidae > Rhinophrynus > Rhinophrynus dorsalis. Next base: position 633,878,247 of record CM074718.1, read on the forward strand.
CCTAGAGTGCTGCTCTCCCTGCTGTAACAGAGAACAGTTCTGTCCAGTAAGGGCATTCCTCTTACAAAATCCCCACCATCATTACTCAAAGTAGTAAATCTGTTAGGATGAGTAAATACAGGAGTGTCCTCCCTATCCCGCTGCCCCCCTTTGCTACGTCTAAGTGTAACCCATATAACTACATGCTCCACTTTAGGCCGTCTCCACCCTACATAATTGCTATGCCAGCAGCAAATACCTTCCAGAACTGCCCATCTCTCTTAATGTTGCAACTTGCCTATCCAGATGTCTAACTTGAGCTTACATCTGCCACAGAGGTATGTAGCCTGGAATGGTTGTTCAGGTGTGCAAACATAAGGCAGTTTGAGCATAGAGCTAAACAGACACACATATCATACCAGTTACTGCAAGTTAAAAGGCAGGCAGAAACAAAAATATATGCAGACAAGTTAACATTTGTTGAATCTCCTGTGTTTGAATTTCTTGCTGTTTAAATTCCCAGCACTTACCAAACTGCTGCACTTCTACACTGATTTACATGTTTAAGTATTCCTCCTCCCTCTGTTTTTTATAGCAGAAAGCCACCAATTACACCCCGTCAATCAAAAGATACACATCCACCACAGACACAGACTGTAATAATTTGCATACCTGCAAGGGGAGGATAAAAAGCATTGTTTCATAACCCTTACCCTACCACATTAACAGAATGCAGGTGATACAGAAAATACAGATATTCAATTAGTTCACCACAGAACTTCCAAAACTTAGTGTGTTTCAGCTCGCGGCTTACAGACTTCACTCTCCCTCTGCTTTCTACATCAGAAAACCACCAATTACACCCCAGCAATCAAAAGGAAATACACCGACAACAGACACAGGCTGCAATCACTTGCATGGAGGGAGCAGACTTGGTAGAAAGCCTGGAACTGTACTGCCAGAGCCGGATCACCGGCAAGGTGACCGAGGCACCTGCCTAGGGCCCGGCTAAGTTGAGGGGGCCCGATAGAGACTGCCTCCTGCACCCTCCTCTGCTATTGGTTCAACAGAAGACTGCCGATAGCAACAGCCGAATCAGCAGAGTATACATAACACTCCCACAATTGTTCCACTGCCTAGTGCGCGTGTGTCAGGGCTTTTCCTGTTATCTAATCCTGGCACATGCGGACAGGGCTGAGTTGGTCACGCAGTGGCGGAGCTTTAAATTGGAAGAGCTCCCGCACACTAAGCCTTTTGGAGCCAGATTCGTCCCTGGAACTTGGCACTCGTAGTCGCGGCGGCACAAGGGTAAGGGGCAAGGCAGGCCCTGAAGCTATTTTGAAATCTGCCAGTTTCTGTCCCTATATTATTTTGTTCAAAGTGGCAAGAGAGGTCTCCAACTCATTGCTTCACATTGCTTTGGATACTTCTCTAGCATTCATGATGTTAAAAGCCCCATTTAAATCAATGGTCATGTGTAATTATCCCCAATACAGCAGTCAGGTATATATATATATATATATATATATATATATATATATATATATATATATATATTTAATTACTGTGTGTAACAGAAGCACTTACCTTTGTAGGAGTCCATCATACAGCAGTCAGGTGTTATCTATATAATTACTGTGTGTAACAGAAGCTCTTACCTAGGTAGGAGTCCATTATTATCACGGTGCCCGTGATTCTGCCTGAGCGAAATTCTTATTTCCGGGTTTGCTTTGGCTGCTTCTTATTGGCTCTGGGTTTTCAACCCCTCCCAGGGCTTGCCTTTATATACGGCCTCCTGTCACTATACCGGTGCCCTTTCGTGGTGTTCCTGACTAGACGTTTGTTGCTGTGTTCCTGTTCCATGTATGATCCGGTTTCATCTGACCTTGCTCCTGTCTTCACTGCCCATATTGTTTATGACCCGGCTTGCCTGACTACGATCCTGTGACCGATTCTGCTACTACCGCCCTCTGTGTACTGATCCAGGCTTTGGCTGACTACCGCTCTCTGTGTACTGATCCAGGCTTTGGCTGACTACCGCTCTCTGTATACCGATCCAGGCTTTGGCTGACTACCGCTCTCTGTGTACCGATCCAGGCTTTGGCTGACTACCGCTCTGTGTACCGATTCTGACTTTGGCTGACTACCACTCTCTGTGTACCGTTCCAGGCTTTGGTTGACTATCGCTCTCTGTGTCCGACCCAGGCATTGGCTACTCGCCTAGCGTCAGCTTACCGCTAGTGCATCTGTTGCCCCGGTCTTGTGTCTGATAGCCATTGCTTTACGGGTGCCTGTCAGCCTGCACCTATCCGTTGCCTCTGGTTGTGCTACTATACAGCCTGTGCTCACTGCTGCCTCCGTTTACACTACTATACAGCCTGTGCCCTAGCAGTCACTAGTGGTCGGTGCCTCACTGTCACCTCCGGTTGCACTACCATACAGCCTTGCCTCAGTGGGTACTTGTGGTTGCACGACCTGTCCGTCTGCACCTATCAGTTGTCTCCGGTTGCGTTGCTGTACTGCTGCACTTTCTATTGCCTCCGGGTGCGTTATACTCAGTCTGCCTACTATCATCTCCGGTTGCGCTCCGTGCAGATGGTGCCTATTCCGGTTACCTCCCGGCATCTCCTCCATGTATTGATTTGAGCCGTCACATGGGCTGCGTTTACCTGGTTACAGGCAAGGCCGGTAGAGCCTATCCACACCCTATTCTATTGGGGTGTCTGCCCTGCAGTACTTGCCTCTCCTCAGTACTGCTGAGGTTTTGTTCCAGTTCCTGTTCCAGTCATTTTTCTGGATTTCTGTATTTTGTACATATCTATTGCTATATACCCTGACCTGTGTCAGATTCAAAAGTGCTATCCTCTGTTTGGGTCTGGACCTGTGAAGGGCATTTCTGTTCTTTATTATTTGTTTAATAAAGCTTCATTGTTTTTACCTTAACCAAATTGTCTGAGCGTTCATTAAAACCGTGACAATTATACAGCAGTCATGTATATCTATATAATTACTGTGTGTAACAGAAGCCCTTACCTAGATAGGAGTCTCATATTCAATACTAAGGTACATCTATATAATGCATTTAATACATCAGTAGTCATAGAAATGTAGTCTCTGTGGTATCACTAGTGTAGCTCTTTCGCTTGTAAGCTCTGTGGTGTCACTAGTGTATCGCCATTTGGATTGCAAGCTCTGTGGTATCACTAATGTAGCTCTATTTCAATTCTAAGCTCTTTTTTACATTTCTAATACATTTAACCTCATGCGTGTCAGGGAGGTGCCCAATGAATTGCTTTGCAATGCTTTAGGGACATTTCTGCATCCAAGGGGATAACTTATTCATTTTGTCTTCAATTAAGTTAGTACCAATACCTCTACCTGCAAGAACAATAGGCCAATTGAGAAAGGGTTGAGGCAAGGGTGGGGTAGTTTGCCCGATCTGTCAGGGAGCCCCAGTGTGGGATCCTGCCTAGGGCCCCATTGAGTCTGAATCCGGCTCTGTGTACTGCAGAGACCCAAAAAGGCTCCTGACAGACATTTAGGTTGTTAATAAAACTAATCCTCACAGCTGGACACAACCCATAAGTGTGTGGCTCTCAGCCACAAACTCCTGGGTTGCATGCACAATCCCCATAGACTCACTGTGTGGTGCGTTAAAGCATAATAAAGGGGGTCTATGGGAACCTACATCTCACAGGACAATGATGTACTAGGGGTCCACCTCTCACACTGGAGCCATAGCTTCACCTGTAGGTCTGCTCCGAGGGGAGCAGGTTTGTCGATGGGGAAACTATCAGATGATCTTAACCCTTTAAAGTCAAATTAGACCTACTCTTTATCCAATTCAGCTTCTTCCTCTAGATGTGTAAGCTCATGAGCAGGACCCTCTCCATGACTTGTATCTATGCCCCTTGCCTTTAATTACTGTTCCACAGCTCTACAGTGCTGCTGTATATGTTGCTGTATATAAAATGTGTATCAGAACAGATTTCATAAAGAAAATAATAATAATGAGTCAGGACAAATTCCATAAAGCATATAATCATCATATAACATTAATGACAGATCAGATCCCATAAAACATAACATATCAGTGTCAGCACAAGCAGAAGCCTTTGGGACTTATCCACGAAAGAAAATACGGGAAATTCTGGAGCAAACCAACAGAACCATAAGGAAAATTTAATAATTCTTAAAATTTTCACTGACTGAAATCAGGCTTTTACCCATTAAATGCTATCTAGCATTCAAAGGGTTAAAGGACCCATTTAATTCAAGTGTTTTATTTGTCCCTACAGTGAAGTTGGTTTGTCCCAGAAATTCTCATCTTTTCTTTTTTGAATAGGGCTCTTTATCTCAAATGAGAACACTATGGAAATGTGCAACATTAAGGTTTTTCCACTCTCACTGTGAAGACACACTGAATAAATAGCCTACCTGTACTGCACTGCTGCTTTTACTGCCTGAAGGAGGGTCATCCTTGGCTGATACTTTCTGTTGCTTTTTATTCATCCCTGTAAGGAAATTGGTTATTTTATTGAGTAAGGCTATTGTCATTACCAAAAAAAAAAAAGAAAGAAAGAAAAGCAATCTCATGCACAACATGGGTAGCAAAAAGATATGTGCCCCCAAACCCATAACCCCATGTCCACCCTGTCATCTCCTGCTGTTGAACTACAACTAGCCAGCTGAGAATTATGAGAGCTTGCAGACTGCTACTTTAGATTGTTATAGGAATGTTAATAATAACAGTTCCTATTTTCTAATCTGTATATATAATGACAAGAATGTATGTAAGAAATGATAAACCCCCCAACCAAAAAGACTCTTGGCTTCTGATACAGGGAACACATTGTTCCAAAAAAAATGAACTAGTATATGTCTAGATGTCTTTTCTCTGTAAATAAACCCAGTTTGGCTGGTCTCTCTTTAACACTCAGATCCTCCAATCCCTTTATCAGTTTTGTTGCAAGTCTCTGCATTTTTTTCTAGTTTAATAATGTATTTTTTTAAGAACTGGTGCTCAGAACTGTACTACATATTCCAGGTGAGGCCAAACCAAGGATTTATACAGAGGTAGAATTATATTTGCATTCCGTTTATCAATGCCCCTTTTTATACAAAATAGTCCCCTATTGGCTCTTGCAGCAGCTGAGTGACACTGCACACTGGCATAAAGTCTATTGTCTATCACAACACCTACCATAAAATCTCATGTATAATACGCACCTGTGTATAATATGCAGATGCATATTATACCTAAGATTTTAGGGGAAAACAAGAGTGCCTATGTTTAATACGCACCCTTGTTTTCCCCCTTACTAAAACATTTTTTAATGCCTGCAAATACCTTCCCTCCCTCCCCCCAGCACAATCCGCTCTCCAAAAAAGCTTAATTTTATCCCACATAAGTCCCCCATCTTCCCTCCCACTCCCCAGCTCAATTAATCTGAAAATATGCCTTACTATTATCCATCAGAAGTCCCCATGATCTCTGATCCCAACCTCACAGGGCATTACCATTGGCTGGAGGCGGAAGGTTCTGACAGCCCATTGCAGGAAGCAGGCAGCATATGCAAGCGTGCCTCCCGCAGAGATCATGGGGACTTCTGATGGATAATAGTAAGGCATATTTTCAGGTCGATTGAGCTGGGGAGCGGGAGGGAAGATGGGGGACTTACGTGGGATGAAATTAAGCTTTTTGGAGAGCGGATTGTGCTGGGGGGGAAAGAGGGGGGTATTTGCCGGCAATATACTTTTTTATAAAAAAAAACTCTCGGGTATAATATGCACCCCCCACTTCACATAAGGTGAAGACGTGTAAAATTGTGCGTATTATACCCGAGATTTTACAGTATTTCTTTCTGTATTAAGGATTATTCAGGTAGTTTGCGATTTTATATATATATATATATATATATATATATATATATATATATATATATATATGTAACATGTTTATGCAGCCCAAATGTATAACCTTATTTATATTAAACCTTATCTGCCACTTTTTCATCCATTAAATCAGTTTATCCAAATCATTTTGAGGAGGAAAAACATCCTGCTCTGTATGTATTCCTTACATAGCTTGGTGTCATCAGCAAAGATTGAGACTCCACTTTCATTAGTAATTCCTTGATCATTAATAAGCAAGTTGAGCCCAGGACTGAACCCTGTGGCACCCCACATAAAGTTTAGTTCAACTTAAAAAGGTTCCATTTACAACAATAGCTCTCTGCCACCTATCATTTAACCAGTTCTGTACCCATGTACAGATATCACCTCTCAAACCAAAGCCTTTTCATTTATGCAGTAACCTGCTGTGTGGCACTGTATCAAAGGCCTTTGCAATCAACAGCAATTCCGTTGTCCAGCTTACAACTTACCTTTTAATAAAATGGAGGTAAATAAGTATGACAGCTATTTTTCATAAAACTATTCTTCCTCCTATTAACCCTTTGATTGCCAAAGGGGATATACAACGCATTGAAAAGCAATGCCTTGGATACATTTCTGGCATTCAAAGGGTTAACGCTGTTGGTCGTCATATAGTCCTGAATGCTATCAGCTAGTAACCCCTCTAATATTTCACCCAGTACTGAAGTCAAGCTCACAGGACTATCATTTCCTTGTGTAGGCCTTGCCTCTTTTTTGCATACTACTGTACATCTGCTTCCCTACAATGACAGGACACTATGCCTGATGATAGTGAGTCAATAAATATTAAGTACGAGTACTGCTATTACTGAGCTAACTTCCTTCAGCTCCCTTGGGTGCATGCCATCAGGTCCAGGTTCTTTATTCACCATAACCTTCTCCAGTCTCTTTTAGAATATGTTCTCAGTAAGCTATGTACATGATGGAGGAAACTCTGTGATTCTCTTTGTTTGTCAGTAGCCTACCATTGTTCCCTCCTTTGTATATACAGAAGAAAATAATGTATTTAAGGTGTCAGCCATAGCAATATCTTCACTAATGAATTCACCGGTCTCAGTTTTAAGATGGCCAATGTTTAAAATGTTTCTTGCTCTCTTTTGTAATATTCATTTTCAATATTAGCTAGCCAAATTGCCTGCTTTCAGATTCTATTATATTTTATTTTTTATATTTTTTTAAGGCTGCATCTCACGCTTCTGACTTAAGTCATCTGACTTAAACCTGAGTCTTATTTCTCATATCTATGCAAACCTCTATATTAAATAACTTGTGTCTTAATTTGTTCCTCTTATATTTAAGCTTATAGCTAAATCACTGAAGTCTTTCTTAACTGACCTCCATTTCCCACTGACTTTGTCATTGGTGCCAACATGTACATGTATTTGGGGAAGCCCTTGACGTAGACGTTCCATATCCTGCATTCTTACAATGCTATTATAAGAGCACACAGGAAGCTTTCACATGAATACTGATCAGTGTTTTCACAGATAATCCTATGGCTTAGCATGAACAAAACAAATGTTTTCAGATGTTATGTAGAAGAATATTCTATGCTACACTAGTCACTATTCAATATTTATCCTGCTTGATCGATCTCTCAGCTGCTTTTGACACTGTTGATCATGCTCTCCTCCTCCAAATTCTTCACTCCTTAGGCATCCATCTTAACTCTGCACTGGACTGGCTCTTCTCTTATCTAACTGACCAATCCTTCCGTGTCTCATGCCACCTCTTTATCCTCTCACGTCCACCTCTCTATTGGTGTTCTAGGGCTGCTTTTGTTCTCTCTTTATACAATAACACTTGGTGATCTTATTAACTAATTCATACTCAAATATCACCTCTATGCAGATGACACCCAACTTTATTTATCTGCACCTCAACTGGCTTCTGATATTCAATCTAAAGTCACAGATTGCCTCTCTGCTGTTTCAGACTGGATGACTCATAGGCACCTCAAGCTCAACATATGTAAAATGGAGATAATCCTCATCCCACCCATGCCTGGCCCAGTATTGCCCTTCCAGGTGACAGTAAATGGCACTACCATAAATTCAGTGTCAGAAGCATGGCACCTAGGGGTGATAATAATTAGCACTCCTCATATTAACACCATAGTTGAATCATGCCACTTTCTCTCGTGTAACATAGCAAACATCTGTCCCTTCCTCTGTTCTTCCACAGTTAAAATGTTTACACAAGGGCTCTTTCTGTCCAGCATTGACTACTGCAACCTTCTCCTCTCTGGTCTTCCTGCCTGCCAACTCCATACACTCCAATCCGAACAGAATGATGCAGCACAATTACATTAATATTGCCTAGGTGTGTCCCTGCCCACTCCTCCTCCAATCTCTCCAATGGCTGCCTATCAAACTCCAGATATCTTACAAAATATTGCTTTTCTCATTCAAGACCCTTCTCTCCTCTACTCCTTCCTACATTTCTGCTCTGATCTCCCATTATAACCCATCCTGCCACTTATGATCAGCCAATGACATTCTTTTCTCAGTTCCTTTTTGTCTACTGTTCTCTCACATATCAAACCCTTTTCTCCCATTGCTCCTTATCTGTGGAATGCTCCACTTACCAATCTGTACCAATGCTATAAAACATGTAGTGTCACCTGAAAAGGAGGTAATCTGGGTGTCTCTGTCAACACAACAAAGCTACTACAAACCATCCTACATTTCCAGAGCCTTGTAACCTGCACACACCGTTCCTGCCATACTCTATATGAAAGAGCATATGTAAAAGTGAAGCAAATCTAGACCCAACGAACAGCACTATAAGGGTGAATATAAAAATCCAACTGATTTAAATTAAGCGTTTAACCCTGTGTATGAATATGTTTATTTGTATAGTGCCACAAATGTATGCAACACTTTACAATTTAAGGGTTTATACAGGGTTAGAATGAGTGGAACACTAGATGTGAGGTCCCTGCCTAAAAGCTTATAATCTAAAATGGTAATGGGTGATACACAGAGTACATAAGGGTCAAGTGCTGAATACAGTGCTAGAGTTCTGGTCAAGATAGGGGATGAATAATAGAGATGTCTTCATTGCATTGATTCACAGTTGGTTGGAGACTTCTCTAGTATTCAAAGAGGTTAATAGCTTCAGTTAAATCAACAGGAATTTGTTTTGTTTTCTCCTGTGGTGTAGCTACTATGTCCCAAAGCACTCATTTTTTCAGAATAAAACACAATTTTTGGATTCCATTGCAAGTGATAAATGCTATCACTGGTTTCATCTCATGGATTCCTACTGAACTCTATTGGGCCAGTTAAGATAAAAACAATAATAAAGTCATCACCCATGATGGAATCTAGACCTCACTCATTAACATGCACATATTACCTGAGTAACCAAACGATATGCTTGATAGAGGACTAAGATATATTCCACTTCCATACATGGCACCATGAAGCTGAAACAATATGGAAAAAATTTAGAAACATAATCCAAAAAAGTGCAATAACTAGACATAGTCTAGTAGGGTCTTGCATAGTACCACTATTTCATTAAATGAGCAGTAAACTTTTTTTCTATGAAATCCTATATGATATAAGGGTTTTCCTGCTGAGTTAAACAAAGTCACTCCTACAGCTGTCATGAAGTAACAGTGTCCTTACTTCCTGAAAGTTACAGGAAATGACCCAGTAGATTATGTCCCATTCCATGCAGAACTGTGTCAGTGACTGGCCTCTACTACAGAATGCAACAGAATAACTAATTGAAATCTGACCACTAGGAGGCTCTACTAATGTAAAGAAAACAACAACAACTGTAATAACTGCAACTCAACAGGAAAAACCATAAAATGTATATTTTTCCATTCAAACTGTTTATGTTCCTTTAAAGGAATGCTGATACCTCCTAATAAGAAATCTCGACTTTCCTTCACCTGAGTAGATAATCCTAGTAGTACAAAGCACTGTCATGTTGGTGTACTTGGGTTTAAATTTGCTCTCCGTTCTGCCTGTGTGGAAACCTTTTCTGTATATACCTGATGAAAGTGGCAACATAGCCACTGAACCATTTGATTATGGCTGTGTTTAATCATTTATAATAAATATTCTTCTTTATATTTGTTGTCTTTCTTTTCTATAAATTGGAAGCAGTTGTAGTGTGATACTACTAGCTGGATTGTATTTATTGATGGGTGCAACCTCTGTAACAGAAATTGCAAGTATTAGTTGGCCATTATTTAAAACATTTTCTATATTAACAGCCACAATTAATCAGTTCTTTGTGGGCTGTTTCCTTAACACCCCTTGGTCATTAAATGGTTAAAAGTAACATTTAAATCTAAACAAAATTTTTTCGAGCACGGCAACAAGGTCGGCATGTATCTGTCATGTCAACTGCGTCACAAATTGGCAAGTCACTATGTCCCAACCATTAAAGATAAGAACATGACCTCTTTGATCAAAACAAAAGACATCACAGAAAGGTTCCGTTCTTTCTATGAAGAACTATATAACCTGCCTTTGCCAGATATTACTTCTGTTGAATTACAGTACAAAACTGATGATTATTTAGACTCATCACACCTTCCTCACTTAGATCCCACTGTAGCCAATGAACTTGAACACCCCATTTCTTTAAATGAAGTACTGAAAGCTATCAAGACTTTGCTCCATAACAAAAGCCCAGGGCCGGATGGTTTCTCCCAATCTTTCTACGCTGCTTTCCCAGATTCTCTAGTCCCAATCCTAAATGAAGCTTTTGTCTCATTTCGGACTCACATCATCTCAAATCCAACCATCTCCAAGACTCACATACCGGTTATCCATAAACCTGGAAAATACCATCAATACTGCAAACACTATAGGCCAATCTCTCTTTTAAACCTTGATTTCAAGATATATGCCAAGATTTTGGTGGAAAGTATTAAACCCCTTCTCCCCTCGCTAATACATTTCGACCAAGTGGGCTTTGTCCAGGGTAGGGCGACTAGGGATAATACCAGAACATTACTCAACATTATTTATCATTCTAATGCCTCTCCATCCCCAAGAGTACTCTTCTCAACCGACACTGAGAAGGCATTCGATAGGGTCCGATGACTCTCTTTTGAACGCTGAAAGCCATTGGTTTTGGTCCTTCATTTGTTGCTAACATCTCAGCCCTTTAAGCCAACCCCAATGCTTGTGTCCGGGTGAATGGTGTCCTATCGTCTCAAGTTAAAATTACGAACGGTACTAGAGAAGGTTGTCTGCTTTCCCCCCTCCTATTTGTCTTAATGATGGAACCCCAGGCCCAACTTGTTCGAAAGAACCCCTCCATTAAAGGTCTCCAAGATGTTGAGCATAAATTATGACATCCTTTTCATTCTTGCCGACCCTGATCACTCCTTACCTTTAGTTTTGGATGAACTTAATACTTTCTCGACTCTTTCAGACTATAAAATTAATTTATCCAAATCAGAGGCATTACTACTCCATTGTCCCATCCCCCCCTTCAACTTAAACTACAATATCTACATTCCATACATTGGGTTACAACTACGATTAAGTATCTTGGGGTTCACCTTCTGTCCTCTTTAGCTGAGGTATACCCTATTAATTTCATCCCTCTACTATCCAATATCAAGAAAGATCCGAAACACTGGAACCCCCTGTATATAACCTTGACAGGTCGTATCAATGTTCTCAAGATTAATGTTCTCCCTCTCCCTTTATACCTTTTTCAGTCACTTCTGGTGAAGATTCTGCAACTATTCTTCTCCCAATGTAATAAAGCGTTCTCAGATTTCATTTGGAGGTCCAAGTCTCTAAGTCGAGCGACATTGTTCCTTTCTAAAGACCTTGGTGGTCTTGGCCTTATAAATCTACAAAAATATCATCAAGCCGCTCTTCTCGCCTCAATCTATGACTGGACCCACAATACCAATTCTAAACTATGGACTCAGATAGAAAGAAGAAGGTCTTCTCTTTCAGATCCTCTAGCAGAGGTTTTCCTCCCCTCTTCTCTACAGTCACGCCTGCTGAAATAGGATTTTAGTCTTACCTGTTAAATCCTTTTCACTTAGTCCATACAGGTCACTGGTACTCTGGGAGGCGTAAGTCCCCTTTAATAGGCAGGAACAATTATGCAAATAATTGCAGGGGGCGGAGCCTCCCCTCTTACTTAAGCCACCTTCTGGCCAGAGCCACTTAGATTGATTTGAGACCCTAAAACTGACCTCAGGTAAGCAAGAAGAAAGACTCCTGTGAGCATGCTCCAACGGTCTCCCACTGAATGCCACAGGAGAGCCAAGTCTGGTCCCTTGACAGGGTGGGAGACCAGTGACCTGTATGGACTAAGTGAAAAGGATTTAACAGGTAAGACTAAAATCCTATTTTCACTGTCGTCCAATACAGGTCACTGGTACTCTGGGATGTACAAACATTGAGCTGACCCAGAGGCGGGAAGTAAGGCAAGGACCAGGCGCAAGGCCCAAGTCACTAGAACTGCTTTGAACCAGTTAATTACATAGCCCAAACTGTAAGTGTCAACGGACACAAACCAAGGGAAACAATCCCTGAACTAACACAGCACACGGAACTAGAGCCAACCGGGCTCAACAGCAAGGAAGCACTAAGGATCACAGAGCGGAAGACCTAAACAGGCAAAACTGCCTCCAGGACCTTCCTACCAAAACTGGCATCAGCCGAAGCCAGTACATCAACTCGATAGTGCTTTGAAAATGTGTGCGCAGAGGACCAAGTGGCCGCTCTGCACAGCTGATCCGCAGATGCCTGATTCTTGGAGGCTCAGGAAGCCCCAATAGACCTGGTGGAATGGGCAGTCACCCGGAAGGGAACATGCTTATTCCTCAACTTATAGGCTTCACGGATGGTAGCTTTAATCCAAGATGCAATAGTAACCTTGGCAGCCGGTCTCCCTGCCCTAGGTCCCTCAGGAATGACGAATAGAGCGTCAGACTTCCTGATAGACTCGGTGCGATGGACATAAAACTTGAGGCAACGCACCACATCCAACAAATGGAGATCTCGTTCCTTGTCAGATGAAGGATTAGGACAGAAAGAGGGAACCACAATTTCTTGATTGATGTGAAATTCGGACACAACCTTGGGTAAGAATTCCTTGGTAGTGCGAAGCACAGCCTTATCCTTGTGGAACACCAGGTAAGTAGGTTTACAAGACAGAGCTTGTAACTCTGCTACCCGGCGAACTGAAACAATAGCCAAGAGAAAGGCCATTTTCCAAGTCAAGAGACGTAAAGGAATGGAAGCCAAAGATTCAAACGGAGGTCGCTGGAGAACTCCCAGCACCAAATTGAGGTCCCACTGGGGAGCAGGACTCTTGAAGGCAGGCCGAACATGAGTCACACCTTGAAAGAAAACTCTGACATCAGGAAGGATGGCAATCTTTTCCTGGAAAAACACAGACAAGGCAGAGGTCTGAACCTTGAGGGAACTCAGACTGAGCCCCTTATCAACACCGTCCTGCAAGAAGGCTAGGACAGTGGAAAGATGAAACTCAAGAGACAATTTCCTATCAGTGCACCATGCAACAAAGGTTGACCATATGCGATGATAGATCTTGGTTGATACAGGCTTATGAGCACTTAGCATAGTCGACACCACAGAAGGAGAAAATCCTTTCTTAGTTAGAATCGAGGATTCAACCGCCATGCCATCAAATGGAGAGTGTGAACATCCTCCTTCCATAGATATCCCTGAAGAGGTAGGTCCGGACGGGCAGGAAGTGGGAACGGATCCGCCACTGACATGGCCATCAACTCTGGATACCAGGACTGGCGGGGCCAGTTTGGAGCAATCAGGATGACAGGACAATGCTCCTGCTTCAACTTCTGGATGACTCTGATCAATAGAGGAAGAGGAGGGAAGATGTAAGCCAGGGAAAAATCCCAAGGAATCGACAGGGCATCCACTGCTAGAGCAAGGGAGTCCCTCCACTGGGAGCAAAACACCGGAACCTTCCTGTTGTGTCTGGAGGCCATCAGGTCCACCACAGGTACCCCCCACCTCTGGGTGAGCAAGAGAAACACCTCTGGGTGAAGAGCCCATTCTCCGCTGTCGACGGTGTGACGACTGAGAAAGTCCGCCATGACGTTGTCCACGCCTGGAATGTGAACTGTAGAGATGACAGGCACGTGATCTTCTGCCCAAGACAAAATATCCTTGACCTCCCACCAGGCGGAACCGCTTCTTGTGCCGCCTTGCCTGTTGATGTAAGCCACCGCGGTGGCGTTGTCGGACTCCACTCTGATCGGACGACCGGTCAGTTGAGACTCCCAGTGCCTCAGGGCAAGCCGGACAGCACGTAGTTCCAGAACATTGATGGAGAGAAGGGATTCCTCCAGACCCCATTTCCCCTGAGCACTGAAGCGACCCCATACTGCACCCCAGCCCCGAAGGCTGGCATCCGTTGCGACTGTGGTCCAACGAGGAACTAGAAAGGATCTCCCTTTCAGGAGATGAGAGATCCAACCACCAGTGCAGACTCGACTCGACATGAGGAGGAAGAGAAACTGACAGATGCTGATGATCTGGATGATTCTTGCACGTCTGGATCACAAAACTCTGAAGTTCCCTGGAGTGGGCCATGGCAAATGGCACTGCTTCGATCGTGGAAATGAACTTCCCCACTAAGGACGACAACTTCGGTACCGGAACTACGTCCAAGTCCAGAATCCCAGCCACTCGGATGGCTATCTGGTGAGCCACATCCTCTGGAAGAAACATCATGCAATAGTGAGTGTCGAACAGGAGACCCAGGAACAGAAGTCTCTGAGATGGAACCAAGTCCGACTTGTCCAGATTCAGGATCCAGCCATGACGGTTCAGAGTGTGCATACACCTCTGTAGTTGCTGATGGCGAAGCTCCGCAGAGGAGGCTTTTAGTAGGAGATCGTCCATGTAGGGGGTCACTCTGACCCCATCCTGATAAAGCACAGCTATCAATGAGCCCAACACCCTCTGGAAGACCTGAGGGGCTGAAGTCAGCCCAAAGGGGAGCGCTGCAAACTGAAAGTGTCCCCTGTGGCAGGCAATCCTGAGATACCGCCAGCTCTCTGGATGAATAGGGATGTGAAGATAAGCATCCTGAAGGTCCAGGGAGGCAAGAAATTCCCCCGGAGACATAGCTGCAATCACAGATCGCAGGGATCCCTGACGGAAGTGGGAAGTCACCACATAGGCATTGAGATCTTTGAAATCCAAAATGGGACGAGCCCCTCCGTCCTTTTTGGCCACCACAAACAGGTTGGAATAAAATCCTGAACCTGTGTCCTCCCGAGGAACCACCTCCAGGACCTCTTGTACAAAAGATCCTGAATAGCGTCGTCGAACAGACGTCTCTTTGTAGGTTCCTGAGAAGGACGAGTAAAATGGAACCGAAAAGGAGGAAGGGAGGAGAAAGAGATCCTGTATCCCTCTGACACCACCTGGAGAACCCACGGGTCCGCCACTGACTCCTCCCAAATCCGGCGAAAGATGTGGAGACGTCCACCTACAGCCGGATGCGGACCCGGGTTCGGCGAGTCATGCCGAAGCAGTCTTGGAGGGCAACTTTGGGCTTCCAGGACTGTTTGGGCTTGGAGGAGGAGCGTGTAGCGGGAGGACCCGTCGGGGTCGAGGAGCGTGTCTCAGTCTGAAAGGAACGAAAGGACCGATTGCGTTTGGCTGGAAACTTTTTCTTAAAGACTGAGGGTAGAAGAGTACTTTTACCCCCAGTAGCCTCACTGATCATTTCTTTGAGTTCAGACCCAAAAAGCAAACTCCCCTGGAAGGGCAGGGAAAGCAAGGCTTTCTTAGAGGCTGTATCAGCAGACCAAATTTTCAGCCAAAGGGCGCATCTGGCCACCACAGAAGAAGTGGAGGCCCTCGCCATCATGCGCACAGCATCAAAAGCAGCGTCAGCAACATAATTCTGAGCTTCAGTAATATTAGCAAGAAGCTGCAACTGTTCAGACACTGGCGCATCCTGGCAAACTGCTTCAGTCAGTCGCTCAGTCCAGGCCGCGATAGCCCTGTTAACCCACGCCACTGCAAAGGTTGGACGCATGGCAGTGCCAATAGAGGCAAAAATGGACTTAAGAGAAAGTTCCAGTTTCTTATCCGTCCAATCCTGCAGGGCAGAGGCATCAGATACAGCCAAAGCGGTAGACTTGGATAGCCTGGAAACAGGGGCATCCACCTTGGGAGGATGCACCCATTTAGCCAGCTCAGTCTCAGGAAAAGGGTACAGCTTAGCAAACTTTTTGGAGACAGAGGAAGACCTGTCTGGATTCTTCCATGCCTCAGAGACTAAACGGGCAAGAGTAGGATTAGTTGGAAAACAAACAACAGGCTTAGATGGCTTCTTCTGAAAAACATCAGTAGGATCATAAGTGGATTCCTGAGTCAGAGGAAGGTTGAGCGTATTCAGAACAGCTCTAATCAGACCCTCAGCCGAAACTTCAGGGTCACAATCATAAGGGTCCCCAATGGACCTGTTAGATTCAATAACAGTCCGTTCCTCAGCATCAGAATCCTGCAAGAGTTCTTCTTCAGAAGAATCAGTCACATCAGGAGCCCCCTTAGCTTAGGAGGGAGGTCCTGATGGTAGAGGGGGTCTGCCAGACCTGGAGAGCCCCCTGTACCTGAGAGGGAAAGAGTTGAAGAGTGGATCTGAGATCCCTAGTGGCAGCTTTAAACTCCCTCACCCAAGATGGCTCAATAGCGTAGCTGGGAAGCCCAGGGTTGCTATCTTGACCAGTACAATTAGGGCATAGATCCCCCACATTATCGCTAGCCAGCCCAATGTGGCAAGAGGAGCAAAACGCCATCGGGGTAGCAGACCCCCCATCCTCCTTAGACTTGGGTCTAGCCCCTAGCTCCAGTGAAGTAGACATGCTCACAGCGTCAATATACCCCACTAATAACACTATCACCCAGAAAAAGTGTAAATGATTAAAGTTTCACCCCAGAAATGTCTAAATTCGGACTTATCTGGCCAGCGAAGGGTTAATCTGTTGAGGAGAGAGAAGGCTCGGTCCCTGCGTAGTGTACTCGCTTAGGAAAAGTTCCACAAAATGGCGGCCGTCATGACAGCCAATCAGAAACGAGCGCGAACCAGGCGCACATGGGAAATGTAGTTTTCCCTTCACACGTACCCCAAACAGTGCCCGAAGCCCCCCTGAACACCCCACATAAATAAAACACATTCCGGATGATAGAGCAGGAGCCTAGTATTAAAATGAGCCCTCTCTGAAGGTGCTGTGACAAGCGGTTCCAGAGATATGTCCCACACTGTGAATTCTCATAGAGAGTAAAGGAGCCCTTGCGTCTGAGTGGGAAAAAGCCGCGCTTAAAGGCTCGGAACACCATTTTTAATAAAGTTTAAGAAAACATTAAAAAGTTCCCAAACAAGTATGAAACACATAAGAAACATAAGTAAACGAATACCCAAAGCTCCAAAACCCAGAGAATACCACAGAAATTGCATAAAACAGTAATAATGCAATAAAAACACCCTATGAGTGCTGGAGTGTATTGGAACTCCCAAATACAAGCCCATCAAAGGGACACTGTGGGGACAAGTGGACCTTCAGCACTCAATGGGTGACTCACCTTTCCTGCAGGACTTCTGTCTTCAGGTGACCATGATGAAGTGGGAAAGAACCAGAGGTAAATTCCCCAGTAGGGAAGCTGCTTAACACAAGCTGTCCCCTCTTCAGGGCATAAGGTCCACAGAAAATCCCTGGAAGCTGCACCAGCCACTTTAAAGAGGGCAATTCACAGCCATGGTCACCCTCCTAATGGTGGTATTCCATATTTGAATAAAAAATAATAAAACACTAAGATGCATAGATGTTCTCTACCTGGTGTGCAAAGCACTCCAGGAACAAATCAATCTAAGTGGCTCTGGCCAGAAGGTGGCTTAAGTAAGAGGGGAGGCTCCGCCCCCTGCAATTATTTGCATAATTGTTCCTGCCTATTAAAGGGGACTTACGCCTCCCAGAGTACCAGTGACCTGCATTGGACGACAGTGAAATCACACCCTATTCTGTCTGCTGTTGCAGCGACTGCGCATTTATGCTTCTAATTCCCTTTTTTCTTCCCCTTTTTGGGACTCACTGATATTTGCTCAGAATAGTGCTGGTTGGTCTGACTCCTGTACAAAATGTGAACCCATGCTACTATCAGAAACACATATGAATGGAGTCTTAGAACGTCTATACACCATGATTACTTCTTCCCCTACAATCTGGAAACCGAATTATGCATTAACTTAGGTATCCGAACTTCGTATGACTTTGACCCTTGATGAGTGGTCCCTCATCTGGAAACCGCCTCTCACTCTTTGTTATCAGCCCAGATATTAGACATGCACTATAAATTCCTACTCAAGTGGTATTATACCCTGCTTGACTTGAATTTTTTTAGGTACAGTATCACAGTGGCCTGAAATTGTACAGTGGTGCTGTTGCTACACCATCTTTTGGACAGTTCTGGTCAGTTGACCATAAACCTCCCACGTTTGAGGAATGACTTACTAAGGTCGATGATCATTTACATTTTCCTAGACTTACCTGGATTCATCTTCACCAAGATCCAAAGGTGTTGTCTTTCGCGATGGTTTGAAGCAAAACAGTAACTACTCTTGTGACTATCCTATACCAAAGCGTGCTCTGGGGGGGGGGGGGGCATAGGACCTTGTTTTGACCCTCATCGATCAAGTAGATTTTACTCCAATTCTTTTATATAGATATATACTGCACTCTCACTCATACCCTTTCTTCTCCTGTTTCTATTCCACATCTCCTTTCCATTCTACCTTGCCCTCCTTTTCTCCCCCTTCTATCCTGCTCCCGCTTTCTTTCTCTTACCTCACTTCTACATGCCTTTTTTCTTATCTTCCGAAAATGGGTTGGTACACTTGCACTGCAAATGCGGGGCTATATGTCAAATTATATGACTTTATTGCTTTGTCTACTGTTAAATCTCCATCTGACACTCTATTCCCCCTCCTAACGGGGTGTGTTATACAATTTTACATTTTTGTATTCACTCCTCTCCCTGCAAATCTTTTTGACGTTTTCACTGTATGTTTTATCTTGCATTGCTTCACTGTATCTTTTTCAAATGTTATGTAATGTTGACTGTACCTCCTAATAAAAACTTTCAATAGAAAAAAAAACAAACAAAAAAACACCTTTCAGCAGTGAGAGTTCCCTTTTTTCACCCAGGGGGATAAACACTACAATATATATTTTTTACATATTAAGTGTTACTATCCCTTTAATACAGCCAATACTCCTCGTGATACTTGGCAGACATAATTAACAGTCTCTTTTGATAGACTGATGATAAAGTGCAGACTCAATGTGCTAACTATCTCTCTGGCACTTAAAGGGTTAAAGAAAAGTGGTAAGTAAAATAAATGCATGTCTACTACTAAAAGAAAGAACTCGTGTATTTTACTATGTCTGCTCAAACGGAACAAGACTTATTAAAAAGCTTGGTGGTTGCACTGTACCATGCCAAAGTGTCTCTTTTTAAATACCTAATATGTGTCAGACAATGGACCTGCAGTGTGTCTCATGTTATCAATGGCAAAGAAGTCTTAGTTTCCTCTTCCCAAAGGAGCAGAACACAACTCTATACAGTGCCTTGCAAAGTATTCACCCCTCTTGGCAATTTTCCTATTTTGTTGCATTACAACCTAGAATTGAAATTGATTTTTAGGGGGTTTGTGTCATTTGATTTACACGTCTACCACTTTGAAGATGCAAAATATTTTTTATTGTGAAACAAACAAGAAATAAGACAAAAAAAACAGAAAACTTGAGTGTGCATAACTATTCACCCCCCAAAGTCAATACTTTGTAGAGCCAACTTTTACAGCAATTACAGCTGCAAGTCTCTTGGGTACGTCTCTATAAGTTTGGCACATCTAGTCACTGGGATTTTTGCCCATTCTTCAAGGCAAAACTGCTCTAGTTCTTTCAAGTTGGATGGTTTCCGCTGTTGTACAGCAATCTTTAAGTCATACCACAGATTTTCAATTGGATTGAGGTCTGGGCTTTGACTAGGCCATTCCAAGACATTTAAATGTTTCCCCTTAAACCAATCGAGTGTTGCTTTAGCAGTATGCTTAGGGTCATTGTTTTGCTGGAAGGTGAACCACCATCCCAGTCTCAAATCTCTGGAAGACTGAAACAGGTTTCCCTCAAGAATTTTCCTGTATTTAGCGCCATCCATCATTCGTTCAATCCTGACCAGTTTCACAGTCCCTGCCAATGAAAAACATCTCCACAGCATGATGCTACGACCACCATGCTTCACTGTGGACATGGTGTTCTCTGGGTGATGAGAGGTGATGGGTTTGCGCCAGACATAGCATTTTCCTTGATGGCCAAAAAGCTCAATTTTAGTCTCATCTGACCAGAGTACCTTCTTCCATATGTTTGGGGAGTCCCACATGCCTTTTGGTGAACAGCAAACGTATTTGCTTATTTTTTTCTTTTAGCAATGGCTTTCTTCTGGCCACTCTTCCGTGAAGCCCAGCCCTGTGGTATGTACGGCTTAAAGTGGTCCTATGGACAAAACTCCAACCTCTGCTGTGGAGCTTTGTAGCTGCCTCAGGGTTATCTTTGGTCTCTTTGTTGCCTCTCTGATTAATACCCTCCTTGCCTGGTCTGTGAGTTTTGGTGGGCGTCCCTCTCTTGGCAGGTTTGTTGTGGTGCCATATTCTTTCCATTTTTTAATAATGGATTTAGTGGTGCTCCGTGGGATTTTCAAAGTTTGGGATAGTTTTTTATAACCCAACCTCGATCTCTACTTCTCCACAACTTTGTCCCTGACCTGTTTGGAGAGCTCCTTGGTCTTCATGGTACCGCTTGCTTGGTGGTGTTGCAGGCTCTGGGGCCTTTCAGAACAGGTGTATATATACTGAGATCATGTGACAGATCATGTGACACTTAGATTGCACACAGGTGGACTTACTTTAACTAATTATGTGACTTTTGAAGGTAAATGGTTGCAATAGATCTTATTTAGGGACTTCAAAGCAAAGGGGGGTGAATACATATGCAAGCACCACTTTTCCATTTTTTATTTTTTAGATTTTTTTTTAAAACAAGTTATTTTCTTCATTTCGCTTCCCCAGTTTGGACTATTTTGTGTATGTCTATTACATGAAATCCAAATTAAAATCCATTTTAATTCAAGGTTGTAATGCAACAAAATAGGAAAAATGCCAAGGGGGGTGAATACTTTTGTAAGGCACTGTACTACTATGAGTTTCCTATTAACCTTCAGACATTGCTATTCTGCATTGCACACCCCTCTGGCACTGAAAGAGTTAAACAGACTGCCACAGTAGCTATCCTGCCAGCCCTCAACTTTGCCTTCCTTGGATTTTAATTTAGTATTATGCGCAATGCGCTAGAACCTCCCTAGCATCCAACGGCAATGTGTAGTTGATTCTTAGCATTTGTATTCTTGTTAATGGTTTTGTGTTTCCAAAAAAAGTTATGCCTTCAAAAGTATTAATATTAAAAAATAAATTAAAAAAAAAATCAGACAACTTTAATCCCCTTCCTGCCATAAAAAAACCTGCCATCAAATTTATTTATTTCATAAATCAATGTAAAGCACAAATTTCAGAGAAGAGCTTTTGAGATTGACAGTATGTGTCACAAAATATCTACAACTATTAAAATCACTAGTCACAATCTTATTACCTGCTGGAATTCTACTTGCTTAGCTCCAATGTCATAAACAATTCTGATGTAATGATGTTTGAAGAATAAATCTAAAGTAATATTTTTCTTATAGTTATTTCAAGACTACCATAAAACCCACACTGTAAGGACACGTTTCTTTAACCTTTGAGTGCCAGAGGGGTACGCAACGCATTGCTCAGCAATGCATTGCGTACTACTCCAGTGCTCAAAGGGTTAAGACTTTTTGAGTACTAGTGAGGTATCCAATGCATTGTGTTTGATATCTTTCTGTCACTCAAAGGGTTTCAGGGTAGCTGAAATATGTTATATGAAATACCGATTAAACCATTGGGCCTAATTCAGAAAGTAAAAGAAGACCAAGGCCGAGATGCACAGATGGCTCATAATAGCAATATCCTGTCAGAGCAGCCACAAGGACTATGCACTAAAGTGTCTTCCACATCATATCCACATCCATTCGAAAAAAATCTGCCCCCATCGACATGCCTTCAACAGGTTTATGAATTTTCACTTATCACATCGATAATGGCCTATTTCCGTATGGAAATGCCGCATAATGAGTCTCATTTCCATATGGAAATGAAGCATAATGAGCCATTATCGAAGTTGTGTGGGTGCGTTTATATTTTAATGTGGCTGTTCATCACATGCACTAAGCTCCATTAGCTGCCTCTGCTGTTGGAGTTCACAGTAATGACTTTGCCTACTTGAGGTTGGTGATGCTGGGATCTCCCTGGAATTTTCTGTGCAGTACCAGCCCTCAATCAAACAAAAGCATGGAGGGCTGGCGAAATACTGGTACTGTGGAAGGGATGCTCTCCTTTACACATCACCAGCAGTAGACAACCCTGAAGTTGGAGAACATTCTCCCTGCTTCTCCACTTGGTCAGTGGGGGATTGAGGAGGATCCTTTCAGCACCAGAAACAGAAGTACTCCCTTTCCCCTTTGAGTGTCATAGGGATGTGCATTACTCACCTCTGTGGCACTCAAAGGGTAAGAAAAAGAGAGTACACCAATACACAATCATCAGCTTCAGCTACGTATCATTTTTCATAGTCATATTTGTTGTGCAACCCCAGGGGAATAAGGCTGAGGGTCAGGCAGCGTCCATGGGGATTTGTGGCTACCAGCTGTCCCCCAGCCTTGTTCCCTTGCCCACTGGTAGCCATAGAACACAATGTAGACTGCCTGGCCTCGAGCCTTGTTCCCTTGCACACTGCCTGGCCCCCAGACTTGTTCAATTGCCCTCTGGTAACCACAGATCCCCATTTACACAGTCTGACCCTTCTAGCCTTGTTCCCTCGCCTGCTGGTAGCCACAAATCCCCATGGACACTGATTGGACAAGGGAACAAGGGGGGGGGGGTCAGTCAGTGTATGTGGGGCTAACACATAATGGTGATGTTCCCCATTCTTCCCCCACAATGAATGCGTTCGACAAGCTGGCCCAAAATGCTTCCCCATTCTAGCACACATTACAGTATACACAATCACTCCTACTGGCATGGGAGCGAACGTGTGTATATTTTTTAAAAAAAATGCACATAGTGCAGGATCTCTTTACACCTTGTGTACCCCTGTGATGCTCAAAGGGTTACTCCTGCACTATGCACCGTTTGCTTATTTTTTAAACAAAATCAGACATCGTGGTGCACATCTGGACCCCTCTTGATGTCCCCTGGCATTGATCATTTATCCAATAGGATAGGTGTTCAATGAAGTGACCAGGAAGGTGATCACCACCTTCCCCTACCCCTTCCTCTTCAACCCGGAGTTCGACGAATGTTGCTATTGTTAATTAACATTACCTGTAGTCTTGTATTGGAGGCAACAACTAAACCATTCCTTAGTATCGAGTGCCAGTTTTCTATGTGCGAGCCACTGAGATAAGAAAGCATATAAGACAATCTTTTAGCATGTTGCAGTGCAGTGATTTAATATGCTGGTAAATATGCAAAACCCCAAAAATACATCAGTAAACAAGGATATAATGCTGAAAGACATGAGAAAACAATGTGATATACAATTAAAAACTGAAATATTAAAGGTATGTTATGTCTGTTTGACAGAGTAGTGGTAAAGGTAAAATCACCAACTAGCTTTAGTTTTAGACAATGCACACATATTTATATCTATAGCACAGAACAATTGGAGAATTATGACAGATGACTTCACTGCAGATAGGATGTTGATCCAGGGAACTATCTGACTGGAGTCAGGAAGGAAATTTTTTTTTACCCACTTGGGGCTTAATTGGAAATGGCTTCAACACTGTTTTTTTTTTTTTTTTGCCTTCCTCTGGATCAACAGCAGTAATTTGGCAATGAGTTGGACTTGAAGGACACTTTTTTCAGCCTCATCAACTATGTTACTATGCTTTTGTGGGGGAGGTAAACAATGGTACTCCCACATCTGCAAGATTTTTCATTCAAAAGTTATTACACAGAGGGGATGCATGGCTAGTTGGGGTGGGGTGAGGGGATTCCATTTTTTGTTTGTTTTGTTTTAAGGTTTACTTTTTTGTTAAACAAAACATTATATCTGGTGTTTATATAACTCAGCACTGTTTTCTTATGGATGTTGTGTATCCTGCCTGCCACATTGTTTGATATGTACTCCTATCTTTGTGAGTGCTGGATAATTTGCTAACCAGATGCTTTCTTTAATAAAACAACGAAAAAAATACCAAACTGTAAGCCAGAGCAAATCTGTTTATTTTAATTAGAAATGTTTCTCTGTTTTTAACTATTACAATCAATCTGTGCTCTCCAGATACAGGTCAAAAATCAGTTCTCTGCCAAATATATATTTTACTTTTAACAACTGCACACCTAAATGGGCTGCACATTTGTATTACTAGAGAAATCTCATAAGGAGTTTAGATGCAACCAGAGTTGTAATTATTAAAGCGGAACTTTCACATATTAATAAGTTGCCCTTCAATCATTAAATATATGGCAACTAGTTTGATAATATGTGTACTACCTATCAAAAGTGGCAGATTCTAAAGAAATCTTTACTGTAATCTTCAGAGACAGTTTGCGCTCCTACACTGTCAGTCCCTTCCGGTTACCTTGTGGCACACTGCAATACTTTTTACACAGACTGGGACTGACAGCGCAGGCGACCAAACAAGATGTCTGCGCTGATGCCTGGCTTCTGGTCTCCGAAGATTAAAGATTTCTTTAGAACCTGCCACTTTTGATAGGTAATACATGTATTATCAAGCTAGTTGCCATATGTTTAATTATTGAAAGGCGACGTATTAATATGTGAAAGTTCAGCTTTAAATCTTTAATGAACCTAGATGTGAGAAACTGAAAATACCCCAGATAGGAAATATCGCTTATGTTTACATTAACCGAGTACTAACATCATCTTATAATAACCCCCACCCCCAAACACACACACACTTAGAGTATTATGGACAGAACATCTTATGGCACCTGTCAGTTTAGTGATAATGGGTAAAATGCACTATGGTGTAATACAGAGGTGATAAAGAGATAATAACTTCTCCAGTGATATCACTTCTCTAGTTCCTATGTTATCCTCCCAGCCACTCAGCTTCTAGGGGATGACGAAAACCTCCTAGAAGATGATTGGAAAATGATTGGATGATAGGTGTGTAATTACACATTCCAGCCAATTGGAGGCTACCAATCATTTTGAACAGAGACTGGCATATAAAACCAGTTTCTGTTCAAAATTCTTGCAGTATGACTCAGGCAACAGACCCAGTGATAGGCAGGGGGCTCTGTCAATCTACATGCCTGCCGCCATCAGTGGAGACAGTGGTGGCAAGGGGAACATGTGGCCGGCACTCTTTTTTTTAATATAAATGGACAATAAAAGAACTTTTATTTTTTTAAAAATGTCAAAACAAACAAAAAAAAAATTGGATGACAGATGCCACACTTTATAAAGCCTTCGAGCTCCAGAGGTGTATTCCTCCGGCACTCAAAGGGTTAACTGTGCCGTCTTTAGGGAGCTTTATTTTTTTTTTTTTTTTTTAAATAACTAATCATTGATTTTTTTTTTTTTTACAAGATTGTAAAGCAACAAGAAGAGAAGAAGAAGGGAAGATAGAAGACAGAAGATTAAAAAAGAAGATGGCCAGTAGCTGCTCAAGGTGCTGAGGACCCTGCTGGACATCTGGATTACTGATAAGTTTCTATTTTCCAGGATGTGTGTTAACTCTTGGTAGATAACCCTATGAGTGCCAGTGGGGTATGCTACACTGTACGATGCACTACATACCACACTGGCACTCATAAGGTTAATTTTTTTTTTTTTTTTTTTTAAACCACATATGTGTTGGAAACCAGTTTTCTAACACACACAGTTGGTTTCCACTGCATGCCTACTTTTTATGGTGTAGGTTTTTCACCATGAAAAGTATAGACGTTAAAGGGATGATAATGTTTCAAAATAAAAGCCGCTCCAATTAAGATTATTTGGGTCATGGAGAGTGTTATTTCAATACTGTCGGAATTGTAGTTCAAGAGTAATTGAATGATAAAGAATCCCCCTCCTGCCCCTTTACTAATGTAACACTCCTCAGCTCAGAACAGAAATGTGGTGCCCAGGTAGATTGCAGAGAGGGACAATCTTCAATTAGCATAAGGGTAAAAACCTGAAAAACCTGTCAAGGGGGGCATGGTTTTCATTGTTCTCACAGTAAGAAGATTGTCCCTTGCTGTCAGCTGTCTGATCTTAAGACCAGATTCCACATCTGAGGGGAGGTGTCTTACACTAGGTAAAAGGGACAGGAGGGGATACTATCATTAAGTTACTCTTGAACTACAACTCTGACAGTATTGAAATAACACTCTCCATGGCCCAAATACTATGAAGATTAATTGGAACTGCTTTTATATTGAAACATTACTATCCCTTTAACATGCGGTGAAGCCACCGTATGGAATAGGATAGCAAATTCAACTTTTTTTTTTGTGTGGTGGTATTGACAGTGCGGTTAATAGTATAACTAACTGTGCTTTCAAAACCACCACTGCTGGTTTTAATAGAATCAAGCCCTTGGTGCTTTAGTTCCATAGAATAACATATTAAATGAAGAAATGATCTCCACTTTATCACCTCCTTATCATCTCTTTATCACACCTTAGTACATCACCCCCTTTGATTCTAGTATCTTTTTATCATGCTTCCATCACTAGGTACATTATAAAAATGTAATCAGTGAAAAAAAACCAAACTTACTGAAATGCAAATGTGCTCCCAAAGAGTTTTTTAGCAGCTCGAAAATTCGATTCTTTGGCTGGTGGACTGCTGAGAAGTAGGAACTGGTGAGGGGTGTGCATAAATTTAAGTTGCTGTAAAATATAAAATAAACATTTAAGGTGGAACTGACCCCTTTAAATATGTTTAGTTCATTTTAAAGAGAGGTAAACGACGACACTATATTGTGCTAGTCATTTCTATGTAATATACATATTTTTTAGAAATTAATCTTTATTTGTTCTTGGCACAGTCTGACACTTTATGATAATTAGTTTATTAACCCCTTAACGACCCTTGCCGGTCCTGGTACGTCATGAGTAAAAGTGACTAAACGACCCATGACGTACCAGGACCGTCATGGATTTCAGGGCTCCCCACCCGGCTGCACGCCATTCGGGGAGCCCTGAGTCAGATCTGCAAATAAAAAAAAAACATGCTCTGTGGTCCTTTAGTGACAGCAACGTGCCTGCAAGGCCGGTCGTTAAGGGGTTAACCGGGACAGTAATAACACACACTGGCCCATGTTTACAAATAAACTGGTGTTATTCTGGAGGAATCCAACTGTACTATAGGGGACAGATAAAAAAAAGTTGCCTTTTTAATCCCTTGAATGCTAGAGGTCTCCAATGGAGACCTTTCTGGCATTCAAGAGGTTAAAAAGATATTTTCAAATGCATGGGTATTTAGATATTTGTATTTGTCCCTTATGGTGCTGTTGGTTTACTCCGCAATAACTACAGTTTTATAAATATGGATCACTGTGCTGTAAATAAACCTAGGCCGAGCCCACACACTGTAAAGGGCTGAGCACCCCTCTGGTCCCAATTAGCATTGTCAATTTTTCATATATTTTCCCTTTAATAAGTCTCCAAATTTCTTCAACAACTGTGAGAAAATGGTATTAAAGGGGATGCATCACCTACAAAAATGTTTTGCCCATAGGTTTTGTTAGTAAAGTATTATTAGGGAAGCTGTTTTTTTTTTTTAAATGTAAATCCTTTTGCAGATATTTAATATTTAAGTCAGATAGAGCTGTGCCGAAGAATCAGCATACTGCATTATGCTGACTGGCATAGCTCTATCTGACTGCCTAATTCTCCTCCCACCTCCCTCCCAGCTGCCCCAGGGAGTGCATTCACGCTTCTCTTCAATGTCCTGTTAATGTCTGCTATTGTTATAGCAAGCTCCAGTAAGCATTATAATGAGGCTGCAACCGGAGTTTGCTGTAACACTAGAAACCGTTCACAGCACACCGAATGGAAGCGCAAACTACTGCACATCTAATGGTACTCACATAAACACAGTCCACTGGTAGTAACAGAACCACCACAAGTTCTGCGATAGTTATAGATCCATACATACGCTGGTAGTCATGTCAAGACAGGCCCATTGGTAGTTACATAAGCACAAGTACATTGGTATTCATAGAACCAAAAGTCTACTGGTAGTCACATAACCACATATTAACTGGTAGACACAGAACCATATATTCACTGGCAGTCACAGAACCATGCATATGGTAATGCTGATGTACTAATTAAAAGTGGACCCATTCTGGAACAAACCAAATACATCATAGAGAACAAACAAAGATTCCCCAAATCCACAATGATTTGGTCTGTTTTTAATCGAGCCTACTTCTCACATGTTATCAGCTTTATTTTCTCTTAAAGGGATAGTAATACTTAAAATGTAAAAAAAAATATGTTGTAGGGTTTATCCCCCTGAGTAAAACAAGAGTACTCCCACTGCTGAAATGTATTTCATTCAAAAGTTATTAATTTTCAAAGTTGAATTTTTTAGATGCAATATCACAGTGGCCTGAAATTGTACAGTGGCGCTGTTGCTACACCATCCTATGGAGATTTATGGTCAACTGACCAGAGCTGTCCATAGGATGGTGTAGCAACAGTGCCACTGTACAATTTCAGGCCACTGTGATATTGCACCTAAAAAATTCAACTTTGAAAATTAATAACTTTTGAATGAAACACCTTTCAGTAGTGGGAGTACTCTTGTTTTACTCAGGGGGATAAACCCTACAACATATATTTTTTTACATTTTAAGTATTACTATCCCTTTAAGTTTTGTTTGATTGGGCAAGCTTCTTGTGCACAATCACAATTTTTGGGCTTACTTTTTGTTTCAATTAAGATCACTTTAGATGCACAATCAGCAGTATTTTCATGTTAACTTTTGCCCAGTCTAGCATACTTTGTAATCACTATCACCTTTTTTTAATCTATCTAGTTTTTTTTGACTGATCAATATTTTTTTCTGTTGTAATGTTTTGTGTGATCAGGTACACTTCAGGCACACTATCAATTTTTTTAATCAGTAAGGTTTTGTTTGCTTGAGGGAGCTTCATCTGTATATTTTATTCTCAATTTCATTCAAATACATCATTCTTCACTCATTTGTTTAACTAGTTTCTTAGATCAATCAAGTACGCTTAAAATGACTGATCTAAGACAAACTATATTAACTGCGTACTGTGATAACTAAAGTATTTAATGGACATGAGGACAAAAAGCAGTAGCTACGTTTATGCTTTCAGCATATCATACTGTATATGTGCAAAATGGCAAATTCAGGGCCCAATATCTTGGAAACGGGTCCAACAGTCAAACAATGATACGTGATGGTAAACTGTCCCTTATAAAATGTGCCAAATTTGGTTGATATCTGATCTATGGATTTTTCTGTAGCCAGTCTAAAATTTCATGACATTAAAACTTATAATGGGAATTTACTGTTTTTTTTTTAAATTCTCATATTTTTTTACCACATGGATTTGGACAAATCTTTAGGTTCAAAGGTTATAAGCGTTTGAAAATGACTGCGTATATATATATATCAAGGAAAGCCACTTATTCCTAAAGGTTTACTTCCACTTTAAATAGTGGGTTTCAGAACTGCAATAAAAACAGAACAAAACAAAAAAACCCTTCAGACAGCCACAACCATCCATTTTAATATCTGTTGGCTATTTAAATGCATCTGTAAAATGTAATAGCAATAAAATATTGAGAAAAAAATAGCACATATAAAGAAGCCACCTGGACAAATGAAAATCCCACATCAGGTTATGTGATATGTTTCATTTCAATGAATGTATAATGTTTTACACAGTTTAATGTCGACTTACCCTGTTAACTGGCAATTTCACTATATGGGATCTATTACTTGAAATAACCCTGGAAAGATGAGAAAAAAAGGAATGATGAACAAATGTGTTTTATTTTGTCCATTTAGTTGTTAAATTTTAGGATGTATGAGAGATTTGCATATATATTGTTTACAAACAGTAAACTTTGGAAGCATATACCACAGCCATATCTTTTTCCCTTTTGTGCCATTAAAAATCTAAATGTGGTAGGAAACACGGTGGAAAGGATTGCATGTAATAAATGTATTTTCAGTCAATAGGGAAAAGCTAAGAACACTATCTGCTTACAACTAAGAATAACGACTGTAGTTACAAAAGAGAGTGAACCATGAAAATGACTCATTGAACCGTAAAATGAAAGATGTTGTATACAGTTTGAAAGCCATCCAAGTTACAGTTTGAAAACTAAGCTATTCTTTTTATCATAAATCCATAGTTTATTAAAGGAGCACTCATACCTATTTCTATACCTTAATCTGAGAAAAAAATCCTAAAGGCTACTATGAACCAATTTTCATTAGACTCGCTCCTCAAAATGAATCTTTAATAAGTACAGGATAACATGCCCATGGAGGCAGATGACTATTTCTAGCAAGACTATAAGACCCTAAACTCTTCTGACTGAAGGCTTCCTAAGAAGACTTCCAATGAAAGAGCTTGGGTTCTTGAGTCCTGTGAAAAGATTCATATCATCTTAGCTGACATGATATCTAGTAGTATTTAACGATTCATTATTTGGGGGTCTGAGCCGACAGTCCTCTAAGATGGTCATGTGTTGAATTGCTCTGGTGCACCAATCTCTACTTTTCTAAGATTTATTCCTCACTGATGAGCCGATTCCTGCTTTGTAGCACTCTGAGGCCGGACTGTTCATGACTGGGAAATGATGCTCCAGTGCCCATAAACCCTCTGTGAGGCATAAACTCACCTCCATAAAACCTGCAGGCATTGTGCATTATCTTTATTCAAGATCCTGCCAGAATGGTGCAGGAGAGAATAAAAATTTCTCATCTACTGTTCCAGAAGCCAAACCATCGCTAGAGCTTAATTTCCCTCTGTCTATGTCTCATGTGGTAACCAGGATGGATCTCCTTCTCCTGCCCAGTAAAGATTACCTTAAATCTATTGCTGGTGATATAAAGCTGGCACACAATGCAGATATCACCAGTGTCAGGAAGGACATACAATGATTGGGCATGGGTAAACCTCATTGAGGAATCCATTGAAGGACTACATAACCAGGTTCATACCCTGGAGCAGGTAATGCCTGACCAAGAGTATTCTATCTCAATACTCGCCTATGAAATATATGATCTTGATAACCAAGGACAAACAAACAACGTTAGAATCAGGAATGTGCCTGAATCGATTCCTGCTATGCACCTGAGATCCTTATTGTAGTTTTTATTTTCTCACATACTGAAGATGTCATTGAACTCACCTGCTTTCGTTGATCACATGCATCGGGTACTCCAGAGGCCCTCCTTCGAACAGACCCAGGGACGTAATATGCAGACTGTGTTACTTTGCAGATAAGGATAGACTTATGTCTAAAGCAAGAGTGTTGAGAAAGGTAACCTATGCCAGTGATGATATCCAGTTATATATCTACATATTCTCTTCAACTGCAACACCAACGGAAACACTCTGAGATCACATTTGTTCTCTGAAAGTCAAGTGTAAATGGGGGATTCCCATTTAGTCTTCAGGTTCAGCGGGAGGGTTGCCTGCTCTCTTTGAAGCAACCGGATGAGATACCAGCTTTCTGCAATACACTGGAACCCTCACCACCTCCGGATAAACCATGCTAGGCCTTTGGTTCTGGATAAAATGAACACCTCTGATGGCATCTAGTGAGTGAACCTCTAACTAACAGGTCTGGAAAGGGTCCAATCTTGCTTTAACACCAGTTGGCCTAGCTATGTTTTTGCCTGTTATACCCTTTTGTGTTACCTTCTATGCAATTACTTTCAAATAGTTACTCTTTTTTGCACATAATGGGTGCTAAATAACAATGATTTGAATTATTTAGCTGTTCTGTTAATATGACTTATGTGCAGGGTTACGCTGGTACATTCAGGGGATCTTCTCCTATTTGATGCCGGAGTATTATCTAATGTATGCATAGGGATTGGTTCTGTTGTGGGTTTTTATTTTATTCTCCACTGTGAATAATTTGATGCTGAGCTCTAATGATCCTTATTGCTTATATGCTCAGTTATTTTGTCAATAAGCTTTTTAAGTTTGCGCCTCTGATTGAGGTTCTGATTGGCTTTGGATTTTCTTCTTTGGACTGGGGTCCAGGCTACTGCCTAATTTGCTGGTAATATTTTTAGGGATATTCAGTTTGGCATTACTTCTGTATTACTCCACTTTGGTGCTTACTGTCCCTGTTTTGCTACTGTTTGGTGCTTGCTGTAATCTTTTTTACCCACTGACTGGGATAGCCTGTCTTGTAATTGGTTTGGCTGGGTTGCAGGCTGTCCGACTTAGTGGTGCATTACACCCACCCTACAAGAATATACCGACTCCTAATTTCTGGGATGTTTAGTGAGTTCTTTTGTGAATGTCCTGGAGTGTGTTAGTTTTTTCTGTTTGTACATAGTTCTTTCTTATGTCTTCTGCCTCCTTCCTCGTTTATGTCACAGCTGCTGATAACTTTCCTTAAATGTCTTGTGTCTTGACTACTGTAACTCTTTACTAATTGGCCTCCTCTCACCTGACTAACCCCGCTACAGTCCATAATGAACTCTGCTGCAAGACTAATCTACCTCACTCATCGCTTCTCTAACACCACACCCCTCTGTCAGTCCCTACACTGGCTCCCATTAGCATACAGAGTAAAATTCAAAATTCTGGTGCCAACTTATAGAGCCCTCACTAACACTGCACTCCCCTATATTTCATCTTTCATTTCCAAATATACTCAGGCCCGCCATCTTCGCTCTGCACACGACCTTCTGCTCTCCACAGCTCTTATCAAATCCTCCCACTCCCACCTACAGGACTTCTCCCGTGCTGCACCTGAGCTGTGGAATTCCCTCCCCCGCCCCCTCAGACTCTCCCCCAGCCTTCAAATCTTCAGAAGCTCCCTGAAGACTCAGGGAAACCTATCAACTACCTCCATAAACATCATCACCAAGATTCACCCCTTGCACGGACTACTGCACTCAACAGCACTTCTCACTCCCACCCACTGACTGGCAGTTCATGTGGCAGGAGGCACTTAAACGCAATAGCACTTACTCCTTCTGTACCAAACCTACCTTCCTCTAGACTGTAAGCTCTCACGAGCAGGGCCCTCTGATCCTCCTGTTCTCCACATCTGATTGTACTATACCTCTGTATGTCTATTCCCAATTGTACAGCGCTGCGGAATTAGTTGGCGCTATATAAATAAATAAATAAATAAATAATAATAATATGCCCTTATCCAGAGTCCTAGTTTCCTTCCCATCCACCACTGCAGCACCATCAATGAGCCCATACTGGATCTTCATATATATTATTATAATTTTTCCTCTCTTCTTCTCTGGTTACTGCTGTATTACTATGTTCTATTGTATGGAGCTGGTCTTCCACAGCCTGGGGTCTGGGTCTTCCTTGCCCTGCTGATAAGTGATTTGGGTTTGAGGTGGAGCAAGGTCCTCTTGTGGCCTGTCTCCCAATTAATTGGTAGCTTGCTCTGCGTATGTGTCTGGTTGGACTTGCCTATACCACCCTCTCAACTAGTGGGCTGGGAACACCCTAATTCGATGGCCAAAGTTCATTCTCTGAGCATTGTGAATGCATTATTTTTATTAGGCATGTTATGGGATGTGATTAGGGGGCTGGTCTGCCTATATAATTTCAGATGTCTACCTATTCTATCTGTGTTGTTCTGTATTTTCTTGTATAACCTGCCCCGTTCGATGGCTTGAATCTGATTATGTACTGACTCCATTTTATGAGACTGTTTCTATCTTTACAAGAAAAGCTTTAAAAAAAAAAACATTTTGGGGGAACCAATCCATGTAGAAATGATTCATATTAGCCATTTTGATTTTCTACCCAGACTCCGGAAATCAGAATTATTATTAGGAGCAATGTGTATTAGTCCCCCTCCCCTGTGCTTGTTGTCACCTTGTTGCATTTAGCATCTGAGTGCCACTTTTCCTGGCATATAAATATTTAATATATGGCTGATACATATATAATGCTGCAGCTGACCAGTGTGCACTAGTGAAAGGGGCTCATGATCTGGGTCACACACAACTCAAGATATAAAAACTTTAAGCCGTCTATAACATTGCATCTCCCTATGTCTCCAAATACTCTCCAAACCTCCCTCTTATCATCACTTCCTCCAATTTCTGTCTCCAGGACTTCTATCATGCTTTACCCATCATGTGGAATTCGTTATCTCACTCTGTGAGACTCTCATCTACATGCCTCAGCTTTAAATAGTCTTTGAAAAACCACTTGTTCAGAGAAGCTTACCACCTAGGTCAGTAAAAGCTGCTATACAGACTTCTGTAGCTAAACTAAACAATATAGGTGAGAGATAGGACACTATTCAATTTTATATATCCGACTTTGCAGGTCAAAAGGTCAGAGTCAAAAAGTCTCCTTTTTGAGACTTCTGTAGCTGTCTTTTGCCTTCTCTAACTCTCATTATTCAATAAGGTATAGCCATCTCACATATCCATTGGATGTTCCCAGTGTAATAT
This sequence comes from Rhinophrynus dorsalis, assembly GCA_037306005.1. NCBI lineage: Eukaryota > Metazoa > Chordata > Amphibia > Anura > Rhinophrynidae > Rhinophrynus > Rhinophrynus dorsalis. Next base: position 633,912,995 of record CM074718.1, read on the forward strand.
ATGGTCACCCTCCTCCAAGCAGTCCCTTTATCTTAAGTGTCTACCACCCCATATCGCAAGAGTAAGGCCCTCCAGGCTTTTTGTGTCATATCTGTGTCCCTCATGTAAAGTTTAATTGTATGCCAACTTGTTTGTAACCCCATTCTTTTATACAGTGCTGCAGAAACTGATGGTGAGATAACTCAGTTGGTTAATGCATCAGTTGTAGAATCTGATAAAACCACAGGGTCAAAGGTTTTAGTTCCGCTAAGGTCAACTCAGCCTTTTACAACTCAGAGGTAGATAAAATGAGTACACAGGACAGACTTGAAAAGGACAATCTCAATGTATCCTTTCTGGTAAAACAGTTTTATAAAAACAAAAAGAGGATTTTAGTATGACCTGTTAAATCCTTTTCTCTTAGTCCATACAAGTTACTGGTAACTCTGGGTAGGCGATCTGCCCCTTTAAGTAGGCAGGAACAATTCTTGAATTGTATGCAGGGGGTGGAGCCAGCCTTCCCTCCTTGGCTGCAGCTAGCCAAGCAGCTCCAGAAAGATTTGAGACACCAACTATTGACTAGATAGTAGAAGGGAAAGAAGACTCCTGTCTGCCACAGGAGAGCCAAGCATGGTCCCTTGACAGAGTGGAAGACCAGTAACTTGTATGGACTAACAGAAAAGGATTTAACAGGTAAGACTAAAATCCTCTTTTCTATGTCGTCCAGTACAGGTTACTGGTAACTCTGGGATGTCCAACCATTGAGTTTCCCAGAGGCGGGAAGTAAGGCAAGGACGAGGCGCAAGGCCACCAAAGTCACCAGAGCAGATATGAACCATCAAATCAAAGACAGCCCAACAACTAATGAATTGTCAACGGACACTGAACAGGGATAACAACACCCCAAATGTTACACAGCACACTGAACTAGAACCAATGGGGGTCAAAAGTGAAGGAAACACCAAGAACTAAGAAAATCCTAGACAGGCAAGACTGCCTCCAGGATTTTCCTCCCAAAGCTGGGGTCAACTGATGCCAGCACATCAACACGGTAATGCGTCAAAAAGGTGTGCACAGATGACCAGGTGGCAGCTTGCACAACTGATCAGCAGAGGCCTGATACTTCTATGCCCTAGAGGCCCCAATAGATCATGTAGAATGAGCCGTGACCCTGAAGGGGACAAGCTTCTTCCTCAGCTCATAAGTAGTGTTGAGCGAGCATGCTCGGCCGATGCTCGGATCGGCTCGAGCATCGCTCTGCTCGGCACATGGCGGTACTCGTACGAGTACCGCATGTGCTCGCCCGCCATGTTCGGGTCTCCTCCCCGCACGTTTTGCGGCTGCTGCGCAGCCAATAAACGTGTAGGGAGGCTCTGACATCAGTGTAATGCCAGCAGCCATGTTGGCTGCTGGCATTACACTGATTGGCTGGCCAGAACCCGTGGTCGGGTGCTGTATAGCACCTGACCAGCGAGTTCGGCTCAGTCTTAGCCAGGGAGAGCTGAGGATAGGAAGGGAAAGTCAGTGTAGGGAGAAAAAAAGCAAAATTGTGAAAAAAAAAGAACCAAAAGTCCTTTTTAGGACTACTGTGTGTGGGGGCAGCAGGTTATTTTGTGTGGGGGAAAAAAAAAAAAAAAAAATTTCATATATTCTGTTTAGTGTGCAAAGTTGCAGATTAGAGCACATTCTGTTTAGTGTGCAAAGTTGCAGATTAGAGCACATTCTGTTTAGTGTGCAAAGTTGCAGATTAGAGCACATTCTGTTTAGTGTGCAAAGTTGCAGATTAGAGCACATTCTGTTAAGTCTTCAAACTAAAATATCAAAGTCACATATTCCATTCAGTGTGCGTCGCCGCAGTTTAGCAGCACATTCTGTGTACTGTGCAGAGTTGCAGAATAGGAAGAAATACTGTTAAGTCTTCAAACTAAAATATCAAAGTCACATATTCCATTCAGTGTGCTTCGCCGCAGTTTAGCAGCACATTCTGTGTACTGTGCAGAGTTGCAGAATAGGAAGAAATACTGTTAAGTCTTCAAAGTAAAATATCAAAGTCACATATTCCATTCAGTGTGCGTCACCGCAGTTTAGCAGCCTATTCTGTGTACTCTGCACAGTTGCAGAATAGGAAGAAATACTGTTAAGTCTTCAAACTAAAATATCAAAGTCACATATTCCATTCAGTGTGCTTCGCCGCAGTTTAGCAGCCTATTCTGTGTACTCTGCACAGTTGCAGGATAGGAAGAAATACTGTTAAGTCTTCAAAGTAAAATATCAAAGTCACATATTCCATTCAGTGTGCTTCGCCGCAGTTTAGCAGCCTATTCTGTGTACTCTGCACAGTTGCAGAATAGGAAGAAATACTGTTAAGTCTTCAAAGTAAAATATCAAAGTCACATATTCCATTCAGTGTGCGTCACCGCAGTTTAGCAGCCTATTCTGTGTACTCTGCACAGTTGCAGAATAGGAAGAAATACTGTTAAGTCTTCAAAGTAAAATATCAAAGTCACATATTCCATTCAGTGTGCTTCGCCGCAGTTTAGCAGCCTATTCTGTGTACTCTGCACAGTTGCAGAATAGGAAGAAATACTGTTAAGTCTTCAAAGTAAAATATCAAAGTCACATATTCCATTCAGTGTGCGTCACCGCAGTTTAGCAGCCTATTCTGTGTACTCTGCACAGTTGCAGAATAGGAAGAAATACTGTTAAGTCTTCAAAGTAAAATATCAAAGTCACATATTCCATTCAGTGTGCGTCACCGCAGTTTAGCAGCCTATTCTGTGTACTCTGCACAGTTGCAGAATAGGAAGAAATACTGTTAAGTCTTCAAAGTAAAATATCAAAGTCACATATTCCATTCAGTGTGCTTCGCAGCAGTTTAGCAGCACATTCTGTGTACTCTGCACAGTTGCAGAATAGGAAGAAATACTGTTAAGTCTTCAAAGTAAAATATCAAAGTCACATATTCCATTCAGTGTGCTTCTATCACGGTGCCCGTGATTTGCTGCAGTTACTTGTCTGTCACCAGTAGGGGGCTTCTATTGGCTGTCTGCAGATAGCCCGCCTCTTATTGACTATTAAACCTGGATTGGGCACCCTTTGAGTGCCCTTTCGTGTTGTTTCTGACCCTCTTGCTATCACTATGCTAGTGATAGCTGGGCCTCTGTTCCAGTGTTCCTGAGTTCCTGATCTCATGTGTTCCTGAGTTCCTGATCTCTACTGTTCCAGTGTTTCCTGCATGCTGAAGTACTTCCAGTCCTGGTTCCGGCCTAGTCTCTGGTGTTGCAGTTCCTGCTGAACTTCTCTGCTGTTTTCTGACCTGACTGATCGTTGCTGGTTCCTGTCATCTCATCACCTGTCTTCAGTATCCTGGCGACCTTCTGCCTGGTCGCGTTGGTGACATTGCTACAATTCCGTGTTGGTCCCAGCGTGCGGACGCTGGTTTGCTCCCAAGCCTTGCGGCTATACAAACTCGCTTGTTACACCAGTGTGCGGTCACTGGTTTGCTCCAAAGCCTATCAGCTATACAAATCTGTGTTGGTCCCAGCGTACGGACGCTGGTTTGCTCCTAAGCCTTGCGGCTATACAAACTCGCTTGTTACACCAGTGTGCGGTCACTGGTTTGCTCCAAAGCCTATCAGCTATACAATTCTGTGTTGGTCCCAGCGTGCGGACGCTGATTTGCTCCTAAGCCTTGCGGCTATACAAACTCACTTGTTACACCAGTGTGCGGTCACTGGTTTGCTCCAAAGCCTTTCAGCTATACAAATCTGTGTTGGCCCCAGCGTGCGGACGCTGGTTTGCTCCTAAGCCTTGCGGCTATACAAACTCGCTTGTTACACCAGTGTGCGGTCACTGGTTTGCTCCAAAGCCTATCAGCTATACAAATCTGTGTTGGTCCCAGCGTGCGGACGCTGGTTTGCTCCTAGCCTTGCGGCTATACAAACTCACTTGTTACACCAGTGTGCGGTCACTGGTTTGCTCCAAAGCCTTTCAGCTATACAAATCTGTGTTGGTCCCAGCGTGCGGACGCTGGTTTGCTCCTAAGCCTTGCGGCTATACAGACTCGCTTGTTACACCAGTGTGCGGTCACTGGTTTACTCCAAAGCCTATCAGCTATACAAATCTGTGTTGGTCCCAGCGTGCGGACGCTGGTTTGCTCCTAAGCCTTGCGGCTATACTACTCGCTTGTTACTCCAGTGTGCGGTCACTGGTTTGCTCGCTAAGCCTAACGGCTATACTATTCAGTGTTGTTTCCAGCGTGCGGACGCTGGTTTGCTCCAAAGCCTTGCTGCTTAATGATTCTGCTAATTTACCAGTTCCATCTGACTGCTGCTATTATCTCTGGGCTGCCCTGCCCGGTATTGGTAAGGCCGGTAGAACCTTTTGCCACATTCCATCTGAGGTTGCCTTACCCGGTATTGGCAAGGCCGGTAGAGCCTAAAGACTGTCCTGTCCGGTATATTGACAGGACCGGTAGAGTCTGCCTTCTGTCTGTGCTATATTCTGTATATATATATATATATGTATGTTATTGCCATCCTAAGTTATCATTTATTATTTCAATAAAATTGATTGTTTTTACCTAAAACTTGTGTCTGAGAGTCATAATAAACCGTGACAGTACGAAAGGGCCATGACCTCAGACAGCAAGGGTGAAGGTAACGCACAGAATATCCATTGGAGGATGGATGTGCTCGATCAACGTTTGGATCAGTTGGCAGTTGCAATTCAAGCGATCCTTGAGCGCACGGTACCTGCTGACCAGTCTAGCTCTAGCCCGGTGGTCTCTCCAAGTCAGACACCGGAAAGTGATACCAGACCCCTAGGGGGTACTGTTAAAGGGTTGACGGCTTCTGCACCCTTGCCGCTAAGATATGATGGTGACCCTAGTCTCTGCAGAGGGTTCATCAATCAACTCGAAATCTTTATGGAATTGACGGCACACGCATTTCCCAATGATCGTAGTAAAGTGGGGTTCACGATATCACTGCTCACTGGCAGAGCATTGGCTTGGGCTAACCCCTTGTGGGAGAATGCTAAACCTTGTACTAAGAACTTTAGTGAATTTGTGCGTTCCTTTCGAAGAGTGTTTGAGCCTCCTGGTAGAACCACCTCTGCTGCCAAACGCCTTATGGAGATACAACAGGGCAGGCGTACAGTGGGCGACTATGCCATCGAATTCCGCACATTGGCAGCAGAGGTAGGTTGGAATAACGAGGCATTATTGGCAGCCTTCTCTCAAGGCCTGAATGACCACATTAAAGACGAAATCGCTGCTAAAGATCTACCTATTGATCTAGATGATTACATTGAGTATGTTATGATAATTGACTCCAGAATACGTGAGAGATCAATTGCCAGAGATCGTAAGTTACGGTCAAAAAATAATGAGCCTAGTAGCATGTTTTGCCCACCCATCCCTCCCTTGGCATTGAAGTCTAGTGAACCAGTACGGGAAACAAGTGAACCTATGGAAATAGGCTTCACTAGACTATCCAAGGCAGAGAGACTATATCGCAAAAAACAAGGGTTATGTTTATACTGCGGTAAAAAAGGGCACTTGCTAAATTCCTGTCCGGTACGTCCGGGAAACGCACACACCTAGGGTATCTTGGGGGACAGGCCCTAGGTGGTGTACAATCGTCCCCAGTGTCGGGCATAATGAAACCCACCATACAGGTGGTATTGTCTTGGGCACAACGCTCTGTGGAGGTTTTGGCCTTGGTTGACTCCGGTGCAGCAGGGTATTTTATGGATAATACCTTTGCTGAATTGCACGGAGTTCCACGCATTGAAAGAGAAAACCCCTTGACTATTGAAGCGATTGATGGTAGACCCTTAGAACCGCCTCAGGTTATATTTGAAACTATGCCTTTGTCTATGACTATTGGGGCACTTCACAGAGAAGAGCAGCAGTTTCAACTGATTAATTCCCCGCACCATGCGGTGATATTGGGATTTCCGTGGTTACAGTTACATAACCCACAATTCGATTGGAAAAAGTGTGAAATTGCTGCTTGGTCCCAGTTTTGTATGGACAAGTGCGTCATCCAGCCTATTAAGGTCATGTGCACCTCCTCTGCTATGCCGGATGTGTACCAACAGTTTGGCGATGTTTTTAGCAAAGGAGAGGCTAGTATGCTACCCCAGCATAGACCTTATGATTGTTGCATTGAATTGCAGCCTGGTGCAGTACCTCCGAAAGGACGCACTTATCCATTATCTTGTGATGAAAATAAGGCTATGGAGGATTACATTTCTGATGCCCTTGCTAGAGGGATCATACGTAAATCTACCTCTCCAGCTGGGGCTGGGTTCTTTTTTGTAAAAAAGAAAAATGGCGAATTAAGACCATGCATTGACTACCGGGGTTTGAATAAACTAATGGCAAAAAACGCATACCCAATACCACTCATCACCGAGCTTTTTGACAGGCTTAAGGGCGCTTCGATATTTACCAAGTTGGACCTACGGGCCGCTTACAATCTGGTTCGCATTCGAGCAGGTGATGAGTGGAAAACTGCCTTTAATACTCGAGCTGGGCACTACGAGTATCTAGTAATGCCTTTTGGGCTGTGTAATGCACCCGCAGTTTTCCAGGAACTGATAAATGATGTTCTGAGAGATATGTTACAGACATGTGTTGTGGTGTACCTCGACGATATACTGATTTACTCCCAAAACATGGCACAGCACATCAAAGATGTATCCGCAGTATTGCTACGACTCCGTGAGAACAAATTATTTTGTAAAATGGAAAAATGTGAGTTTCATAGAACCAGTGTGCCATTCTTGGGGTTCATAATTGGCAATGATGGCATTGCCATGGACAAAGAAAAGTTGTCAGCTGTCCTACAATGGCCAAAACCCAAGGGTCTTAAAGCCATACAGCGTTTCCTGGGTTTCGCTAATTATTATAGGAGGTTTATTAAGAACTTTTCTTCCATTGTCAAACCTCTGTCCGATCTTACGCACAAGGGTGCTAATCCTTCTTGTTGGCCGGTATCTGCTGAGAAAGCCTTTGAGAATTTGAAGCTGGCATTTGCTGCGGCTCCTGTGTTATCCCACCCCAATCCTTTACTTCCATTTACGTTAGAGGTTGATGCCTCAGATATTGGGGTCGGGGCAGTACTTTCGCAGCGACACGAGAAAGGTGGAACTCTCAGACCTTGTGGGTTTTTCTCTAAAAAGTTGACTGTCACTCAAAGCCACTATGAGATAGGTGACAGAGAATTATTGGCCATTATCCTTGCTCTTAAGGAATGGCGTCATTTGCTTGAAGGTACTAAGAATCCTGTCTTAATCCTAACAGATCATAAGAATCTGACCTATCTCTCGGAGGCCAAGAGATTGTCCTCTCGTCAGGCCAGGTGGGCACTGTTCCTGTCTCGATTTAATTTCATTGTATCATATTTACCAGGGTCAAAAAATATCAGGGCTGATGCACTGTCAAGACAATTTGAGGCCGACAGTGACAGAGTGGAAGCACCAGCTCCTATCATCCAACCTGATAGAATACTGGCTACTATACGCACGAGTATCACTTCTCCTCTAGGGGAGGAGATCCTGGCCTCTCAGGGGTCCGCTCCCCATGAAACCCCAGTGGGCAAATGTTTTGTCGCTGAATCATTTCGTACTAGGCTGCTCGAAACCTACCATTCCTCTAAGGCTGCGGGACATATTGGTAGAGACCAATTGTTATGGTCCCTTTCTCAGTTATTTTGGTGGCCTTCCATGAGAAACGATTGTGCCGAATTTACGAATGCCTGTGCCACCTGCGCCCGCGCTAAGACCCCGAGACATCTCCCTGTGGGCTTGCTTCAACCGGTGCCTAATGGCGAACGCCCCTGGTCTCATGTTTCCATTGATTTTATGGGAGAGTTGCCTATGTCGAAGGGGTACTCCTTTATATTCATGGTGGTGGACAGGTTTTCTAAAATGGCTCATTTCGTGCCCCTCCGTGGTCTTCCTTCAGCGAAGGAATTGGCAATGGTGTTCGCCAGAGAAGTATTCCGGTTGCATGGAGTGCCTAGGGTACTGGTGTCTGACAGGGGGAGCCAGTTTGTGTCTAGATTTTGGAGGGCATTTTGCCAACAGATGGGCATACAGCTGTCCTTCTCCTCTGCCTACCATCCCCAGACCAATGGAGCCGCTGAACGAGCTAATCAGGGCTTGGAACAATTTCTCCGTTGTTTCGTTACTGACCATCATGATAATTGGTCCGACTTGTTGCCTTGGGCAGAGTTCGCCAGGAACTGTGCGGTCAATTCTTCATCTGGGAGCTCTCCGTTTCTGATTAATTATGGGTTCCAGCCCTGTTTGCTTCCAGACTCATTTCAGACGCAACAGATTCCAGCTCTGGATGAGCATATCGAGCAACTCCGTTCCACATGGGCACAAGTTCAGAGGGCACTTGGTCAGTCATTTCAGCGTCATCAGCGCCATGCTAATCGAAGAAGGCTTCCAGCGGTTTCCTTTCAGGTTGGGGATAGAGTATGGCTTTCCTCCAGAAATCTCAAGCTGCAGGTTCCGTCTAATAAGTTGGCTCCTCGGTTTATTGGTCCATACAGAGTTATTCGCAAAATTAACCCTGTCTCCTATGCACTAGACCTACCTGCATCCATGCGTATCCATAATGTGTTCCATGTGTCCCTTCTTAAGCCTCTGGTTTGCAATCGCTATACTACCACACCTGTGGTGCCAGGACCTGTTGAGGTCGAGGGCCAGGAGGAGTACGAGGTTCAGAGCATTATTGATTCCCGTAGGCTTAGAGGAAGGGTACAGTACCTGGTACATTGGAAAGGGTATGGTCCTGAGGATCGATCATGGGTGGATAGTACGGACCTTCATGCACCTAGGTTAACTAGGGCCTTTCATGCCAATTACCCGCAGAAACCTAAACCCTATTCTAGGAGAGGGGGTCTTTGAAAGGGGGGTACTATCACGGTGCCCGTGATTTGCTGCAGTTACTTGTCTGTCACCAGTAGGGGGCTTCTATTGGCTGTCTGCAGATAGCCCGCCTCTTATTGACTATTAAACCTGGATTGGGCACCCTTTGAGTGCCCTTTCGTGTTGTTTCTGACCCTCTTGCTATCACTATGCTAGTGATAGCTGGGCCTCTGTTCCAGTGTTCCTGAGTTCCTGATCTCATGTGTTCCTGAGTTCCTGATCTCTACTGTTCCAGTGTTTCCTGCATGCTGAAGTACTTCCAGTCCTGGTTCCGGCCTAGTCTCTGGTGTTGCAGTTCCTGCTGAACTTCTCTGCTGTTTTCTGACCTGACTGATCGTTGCTGGTTCCTGTCATCTCATCACCTGTCTTCAGTATCCTGGCGACCTTCTGCCTGGTCGCGTTGGTGACATTGCTACAATTCCGTGTTGGTCCCAGCGTGCGGACGCTGGTTTGCTCCCAAGCCTTGCGGCTATACAAACTCGCTTGTTACACCAGTGTGCGGTCACTGGTTTGCTCCAAAGCCTATCAGCTATACAAATCTGTGTTGGTCCCAGCGTGCGGACGCTGGTTTGCTCCTAAGCCTTGCGGCTATACAAACTCGCTTGTTACACCAGTGTGCGGTCACTGGTTTGCTCCAAAGCCTATCAGCTATACAATTCTGTGTTGGTCCCAGCGTGCGGACGCTGATTTGCTCCTAAGCCTTGCGGCTATACAAACTCACTTGTTACACCAGTGTGCGGTCACTGGTTTGCTCCAAAGCCTTTCAGCTATACAAATCTGTGTTGGCCCCAGCGTGCGGACGCTGGTTTGCTCCTAAGCCTTGCGGCTATACAAACTCGCTTGTTACACCAGTGTGCGGTCACTGGTTTGCTCCAAAGCCTATCAGCTATACAAATCTGTGTTGGTCCCAGCGTGCGGACGCTGGTTTGCTCCTAGCCTTGCGGCTATACAAACTCACTTGTTACACCAGTGTGCGGTCACTGGTTTGCTCCAAAGCCTTTCAGCTATACAAATCTGTGTTGGTCCCAGCGTGCGGACGCTGGTTTGCTCCTAAGCCTTGCGGCTATACAGACTCGCTTGTTACACCAGTGTGCGGTCACTGGTTTACTCCAAAGCCTATCAGCTATACAAATCTGTGTTGGTCCCAGCGTGCGGACGCTGGTTTGCTCCTAAGCCTTGCGGCTATACTACTCGCTTGTTACTCCAGTGTGCGGTCACTGGTTTGCTCGCTAAGCCTAACGGCTATACTATTCAGTGTTGTTTCCAGCGTGCGGACGCTGGTTTGCTCCAAAGCCTTGCTGCTTAACGATTCTGCTAATTTACCAGTTCCATCTGACTGCTGCTATTATCTCTGGGCTGCCCTGCCCGGTATTGGTAAGGCCGGTAGAACCTTTTGCCACATTCCATCTGAGGTTGCCTTACCCGGTATTGGCAAGGCCGGTAGAGCCTAAAGACTGTCCTGTCCGGTATATTGACAGGACCGGTAGAGTCTGCCTTCTGTCTGTGCTATATTCTGTATATATATATATATATGTATGTTATTGCCATCCTAAGTTATCATTTATTATTTCAATAAAATTGATTGTTTTTACCTAAAACTTGTGTCTGAGAGTCATAATAAACCGTGACAGCTTCGCCGCAGTTTAGCAGCCTATTCTGTGTACTCTGCACAGTTGCAGAATAGGAAGAAATACTGTTAAGTCTTCAAAGTAAAATATCAAAGTCACATATTCCATTCAGTGTGCTTCACCGCAGTTTAGCAGCCTATTCTGTGTACTCTGCACAGTTGCAGAATAGGAAGAAATACTGTTAAGTCTTCAAAGTAAAATATCAAAGTCACATATTCCATTCAGTGTGCGTCACCGCAGTTTAGCAGCCTATTCTGTGTACTCTGCACAGTTGCAGAATAGGAAGAAATACTGTTAAGTCTTCAAAGTAAAATATCAAAGTCACATATTCCATTCAGTGTGCGTCACCGCAGTTTAGCAGCCTATTCTGTGTACTCTGCACAGTTGCAGAATAGGAAGAAATACTGTTAAGTCTTCAAAGTAAAATATCAAAGTCACATATTCCATTCAGTGTGCTTCGCCGCAGTTTAGCAGCCTATTCTGTGTACTCTGCACAGTTGCAGAATAGGAAGAAATACTGTTAAGTCTTCAAACTAAAATATCAAAATCACATATTCCATTCAGTGTGCGTCACCGCAGTTTAGCAGCCTATTCTGTGTACTCTGCACAGTTGCAGAATAGGAAGAAATACTGTTAAGTCTTCAAAGTAAAATATTAAAGTCACATATTCCATTCAGTGTGCTTCGCCGCAGTTTAGCAGCCTATTCTGTGTACTCTGCACAGTTGCAGAATAGGAAGAAATACTGTTAAGTCTTCAAAGTAAAATATCAAAGTCACATATTCCATTCAGTGTGCGTCACCGCAGTTTAGCAGCCTATTCTGTGTACTCTGCACAGTTGCAGAATAGGAAGAAATACTGTTAAGTCTTCAAAGTAAAATATCAAAGTCACATATTCCATTCAGTGTGCGTCACCGCAGTTTAGCAGCCTATTCTGTGTACAGTGCACAGTTGCAGAATAGGAAGAAATACTGTTAAGTCTTCAAACTAAAATATCAAAGTCACATATTCCATTCAGTGTGCGTCACCGCAGTTTAGCTGCCTATTCTGTGTACAGTGCACAGTTGCAGAATAGGAAGAAATACTGTTAAGTCTTCAAACTAAAATATCAAAGTCACATATTCCGTGTAAGATGAAGAAGGCGGGTAAAAAGGGACGGGGAAGTGGACGTGATCCTGATAGTTCAGAGCGCGGGTCAGGACGCGGAGAAACTGTGCCTGGTGCCAGAGCACAAGAAAGAAAGACATCCACCATACCTAGCTTCATGTCTAATTTTACAGGGCGTCGCAGGACATCACTCTCGAGGTCCGACCACTGCGAACAGGTGGTCGGTTGGATGTCAGCTGATACTGCTTCCAGTCGGTTAAGCACCACCCTGTCTTCCACCAAGTCCACTCTCAGTAGCCAAGAGTCTGGTCAACATAATCCTCACTCTGATCATCCTTCCTCCCACCATAGACGGTCTGGTCAAAGAAGTGATCCCACACTGGGATATAGTGAGGAGCTCGTCTCATCACCAATCCTTCATTTGACCCTCTCTCCAAGCACGCTTGCAGAGGAACATGACATCTTGTGCCCTAATTCACAACCTCTAGAGGGTACCCAATCACAAGAAGATGACAGATGTGAACGGCATTTAAGGTCAAAGGAAGTAGTGGATGATGATGATGATGATGAGACACAGTTGCCATTAAATCAACCACTATTACTGTCTCAAGACCTTGTTGAGGAGGATGTTATACAGTTGTCAATGACTGAGTATGTGGTGGGATCAAGACATGAGGAGGATGATCAGAGTGAGGAAGTGGAGGAGGACTTGGTGGACGATGAGGTGACTGACCCCACCTGGGAAGGTGTAGAGCCGAGCGATGACAGCAGTCCTGAGGGTGAGCCATCTGCAGCACCGCAACAGGCTGGAAGAGGCAGTGGTGTGGCTACAGAAAGAAGGCGGACCGCACCAAACCGGCCCGCAAATGTTCCACGGAGCACCCCCTTGCGTAAATCTCCCTTGCCAAGGGGTAGGTGTTCCGCGGTATGGCGTTTTTTTAAGGAAAGTGCGGACGACAAAAGAATTGTAGTTTGCAACCTGTGCCACACCAGAATGAGCCGAGGCATGAACACTAGAAACCTCACCACCACCAGCATGATCCGACACATGGCATCCAAGCACCGTAATAAGTGGGAGGAACACCTGGATCGCCCATCTGTGTCTGCAGGCCACACCACTGCCTCCTCTTCCCCTGTTTTCGGTGCCGGCCAATCGCCTGTCGAAGGCGCAGGCCCGCATACCTCCCGCCCTGCACCTGTACCATCTGAAGCACCATCAGCGACCACATCCACTTCCCTGTCCCAGCACAGCGTCCAAATGTCGTTACCCCAGGCATTTGAGCGCAAGCGAAAATACCCAGCCACCCACCCACAGGCCATAGCACTAACCTCACACCTTTCCAAATTACTGGCCATCGAAATGCTGCCATTTAGGCTTGTGGACACTGAGTCCTTCCGCAGCCTGATGGCAGCAGCTGTCCCTCGGTATGCGGTCCCCAGCCGCCACTACTTTTCCCGGTGTGCCATCCCCGCATTACACCACCATGTGTCCCGTAACATCACCCGTGCCCTGACCAACGCAGTTACTGGGAAGGTCCACTTAACGACTGACACATGGACAAGTGCTTGTGGCCAGGGACGCTACATTTCCCTGACGGCACACTGGGTGAATGTCGTGGAGGCTGGGAGCGACTCGGACCCTGGGATGGCACGGGTGCTACCCACGCCGAGGATTGCGGGCCCTACCTCCATCAGGGTTTCCGCCAGCACCTACGTTATTGGCTCCTCCTCCTCCGTTTCCACCTCCGAATTCTCTACACGCAGCGCCACTCCCCCATCAGCCAGTAGCTGGAAGCAGTGTAGCACTGCAGTGGGGAAGCGTCAACAGGCCGTGCTGAAGCTGATCTGCCTTGGGGACAAACAGCACACGGCCTCAGAGCTGTTGCAGGGGATTAGTCACCAGACCGAGCAGTGGCTCTCGCCACTCAACCTGCAACCAGGCATGGTTGTGTGTGATAATGGGCGTAACTTGGTGGCGGCTTTGGAGCTCGGCAAGCTCACACACGTATCATGCCTAGCTCATGTATTTAATTTAGTGGTTCAGGAAGAGGATGAGGAGATTGAGAGTCATCCTCCTGGTGAGGACAGCGAAATCTTGACTGTTGGTACTCTGGCACACATGGCTGACTTTATGTTAGGCTGCCTTTCCCGTGACCCACGCGTTATACGCATTTTAGACAACACGGATTACTGGGTGTTCACCCTTCTGGACCCCCGCTACAAAGAGAATTTCTCATCTCTCATTCCTCCGGTGGAGAGGACAAGCAAAATGGTGCAATACCAGAAGGTTCTTGTTGAAAAATTGCTCCAAAATTTTCCATCTGACAACGCTGGCGGCAGAGTACGTGCTACCTTGGCCAACCGAGAAGGGGAGAAAAGGGGAGCACACAGCAGTTCCGACAAAGGCAGGGCAACACTCTCCAAGGCGTGGGACACCTTCATGACACCCCGCCAGCACCCTCACCCTGATGCGCAGCCTAGTGTCACAAGGAGGGAAAAGTTTTGGAAGATGGTGAAGGAGTACATAGCAGACCGTGTCAGCGTCCTCAATGATCCCTCTGTGCCTTACAACTACTGGGTGTCCAAGCTGGACACGTGGTATGAACTGGCACTCTACGCCTTGGAGGTGCTGGCCTGCCCTGCCGCCAGCGTTCTGTCTGAGCGGGTATTTAGTGCTGCTGGTGGCATCATAACAGATAAGCGTATCCGCCTTTCCACCGACAATGCTGATAGGTTGACACTTATAAAAATGAACAAGGCCTGGATTTCCCCTGACTTCTCCACTCCACTGGAGGAAAGCCCTGGGGGAACATAAACTCACTTTATATATGTTATTTACAATGATGGGAATACTCTGTATTCCCATTCACCCCTTCCACCCAAAAAACGGGTATATGGTTGACTCTTAATCTTCTCATCCTCCTCCTCCTCTTCCATATGCCCTGGGATATAATTTTTATATAGGGCCAGCTCACCAGCGGGCCCTGTGATATAATTTTTATATAGGGCCAGCTCACCAGCGGGCCCTGTTTGACAATTTTTATATAGGTCAGCTCACCAGCGGGCCTTCTCATATAATGTTTTATTGGGTCAGCTCTCTAGCGGGCCCTCTCATATAATGTTTTATAGCGTCAGCTCACTAGCAGGCCTTCGCATATAATGTTTAGGATGGTCAGCTCCGCAGCAGACCCTCACCCATAATGTTTTAGATGGTCGGCTCAGCGCACGTTTCCCTCTTAATCATGGCCCCAGTTCAGAAAAATCAAGGAAATTTTTGGGAGAATTTGCCTTTGCGCACGTTTCCCTCTTAATCATGGCCTCAGTTCAATAAAATCAAGGAAATTTTTGGGAGAATTTGCCTCTGCGCACGTTTCCCTCTTAATCATGGCCTCAGTTCAGAAAAATCGAGGAAATTTTTGGGAGAATTTGCAGATGATATACAAGTAAATATACAGCAAATATTGTTTGGTAACAATTTTTCGCCTAAAGTCGTTTTTATTTTCCTTTTTGTGTGTTTTACGGTCAGTCTGTAAAAATGGCGTACTACGGGCGAAAGATCGTTCCCAGCAGCAATGTTGGAGTCCAAGATGCATCCAGACATCCTCCCTATGCTGTCCCTGAACCATTTCTGTGGTGTTTCCATCATTTTCTTCCCTTTTCCTATGGACCAGGCACCCTCCCCTCATCAGAGCAGGGGGTGCCTGGTGTAATGCTCGAGTCCTCCCATTGACTTCAATGGGGCTCGGGTGCTCGGCCGAGCACTCGAGCCTCAGGGGGTGCTCGGTCAGAGCACCCGAACACCCGAGCATTGGGGTGCTCGCTCATCACTACTCATAAAATTTACGAATAGTGGACTTGATCCAAGAAGCAATAGTCACTTGGATGCAGGTCTTCCTGCCCTAGGACCCTCAGGAATGACGAACAACGCATCAGATTGCCTGATAGACTCAGTGCGATGTATATAAAACTTGAGACAATGCACCATGTCTAACAAGTGGAGATCCCTCTTCTTGTCAGAGGTGGGGTCAAGGCAGAAAGAGCGCACCACACTCTCCTGATTGATGTGGAACTCCGAAACCAACTTCAGGAGAAACTCCTGAGAGGTGAGAAGCACAGCCTTGTCCTTGTGAAACACCAAATAGTGTGGTTTACAGGACAGAGCATGTAACTCCGCGACACGACAGACAGACACAGTCGCCAGGAGAAAAGCCATTTTCCACAGGCATAGAGGAATAGTAGCCAAAGACTCAAATGGAGAGCTCTGAAGAATGCCCAAAACCAAGTTAAGATCCCACGGAGAAGCAGGAATCTTGAAGGCAGGACGAGTATGAGCAACTCCCTGGAAGAAAACCTTGACATCAGGAAGGATGGCAATGCATCTCTGAATGAAAACAGAGAGAGCAGACGTCTGAACTTTAAGGGAACTCAAACTGAGGCCCTTATCCACACTGTCCTGCAAAAAGGCCAGGACCGTAGGCAGATCAAATTCCTGAGAAAGGTCCCTGTCAGCACACAAAGAGAGAAAGGTCGACCAGACACAATGATAGATCTTGGAAGAAACAGGTTTGCAGGCACTGAGCATAGTAGCCACCACACCAGAAGAAAACCCTTTCTTCCTCAATATTGAGGGTTCAATTTCCAAGCCATCAAGGCTAGACGATGAACATACTCCTTCCGCAGCTAACCCAGTAGAAGAAGATCCTGACAGATCCAGAAGCTCTGTAAACTAAACTGGGCAAGGCCAGTACGGAGCAATCAGAATGACTGGAAAACGCTCTAGTCGTAATTTCCGTAACACCCTGTGCAACATGGGGAGGGGAGGAAAGATGTAGGCCAGAGGGAATAACCAAGGAATGGACATTGCATCCACCACCAGAGCTAGAGGGTCCCTCCATTGAGAGCAGAAGCTCAGAACCTTCCTGTTGTGTCTTGTCGCTATCAGGTTGATTTAAGGAAGACCCCATTTCTGAAAAATGAGGGTGAACACCTCTGGGTGCAGCTCCTACTCTCTGCTGTCCATTTTGTTCCGACTGAGGAAGTCCGCCATGACGTTGTCTACTCCAGGAATGTGCACTGCGGATATGGCAGGAGCTTGTTCTTCTGCCCAGGACAAAATAGCCTTGACCTCTAACCATGCAGCGAGACTTCTTGTTCTGCCCTGCTTGTTGATGTAAGCCATGGCCATGGCGTTGTCGGATTCTACCCGGACTGGACAGTCTTCCAGCTGAGATATCCAATGATGGAGGGCATGAAATATCGCCCGAAGCTCCAACACTGATGATGATGGGAAGGAGAGATTCTTCCGGAGACCACCGACCCTGTGCACTCAGGCGACCCAGGACCGCTCGCTATCCAGAGAAGCTGGCATCTGTCGTCACCGTGGCCCAGAAGGAAAATAGGAAGGACTTGCCCTTCAGCAGATTGGAGAGGTCGAGCCACCAGGACAAACTCAGTTCCACATGAAGAGGAAGTGACACCGACGTCTTCAGAAGGTCTGGCCGACCCCTGCACACCTGGATCACAAACCACTGGAGTTCCCTGGTGTGCGCCATGGCAAACGGTACCGCCTCTATGGTGGAAATTAATTTCCCCACGAGAAATGACAGCTTCTTGACTGGATTTTGAGCCAGTATCGCAGAAACCCTGTGGGCGATCTGGGGAGCCACCTCGTCTGTGAGAAACACCACCAAGGGACAAATCTTTCTGGAGCGGGTTGGCTAACTGCAGCCAAGGAGGGAAGGTAAGCTCCACCCCCTACATGCAAATCTAGAATTGTTCCTGCCTACTTAAAGGGGTGGATTGCCTACCCAGAGATACCAGTAATCTGTATTGGACGACAGAG
The DNA here is from genome assembly GCA_037306005.1 of Rhinophrynus dorsalis. Classification (NCBI taxonomy): domain Eukaryota; kingdom Metazoa; phylum Chordata; class Amphibia; order Anura; family Rhinophrynidae; genus Rhinophrynus; species Rhinophrynus dorsalis. The sequence continues at coordinate 633,930,498 of CM074718.1, forward strand.
AAATAATAATAAAAAGTTCAAAACTGTGTTATAAGATACAAAATTCACTTTTAATACAAATGTAGAGGTGTCTAGAACAGAAAACAGAAACACAGAATTTGATACCAGTCAACCAATAGACCCACCTAGTGTACCTATTTCCCTAGCTCGCTCTGACTTATTTCAATCTTACAACAGCCATATATCTATCCTAAGAGTTCCTAAATTAAATTTACTTTTTAGCATCAAACATGCAAAGGGTTAAAACTGCCATCGTAGTAGTAGCTGAAGGTTGCTTGGTTGTTATATTGGCACTAGAGAAGTCACCATCTGCAGTACAACAGTAATAAAAACGTACACCTCCTAATAGAAACATAGAATTTGGCGGCAGATGCGAACCATTTTGGCCCACCTAGTCTTCCCATTTCCTTACTGTAAAAACCTTATTTGGTCCTTGATCTTGTCTTATGTCCAGGACAACCTTATGCCTATCCCATGCATGCTTACATTCCTTCACTGTATTGACTTCTTCCGCTTCTGCTGGTAGGCTATGCCACTTATCTACTACCCTCCCAGTGAAGTAAAACTTTCTTACATTACATCTAAACCTGTGTCCCTCTAGTTTTAGACCATGGCCTCTTGTTCTAATATTTTTACTCCTATATAAATACACTTCCCTCCTGCACTTTATTGAATCCCTTTATGCACTTGAATGTTTCTGTCATATCCCCTCCTTCTCTTCTCTCCTCCTATTCAGATCCTTTAGTCCACAGCTGTCCCAGTTTAGACCTCAAGGGCCACGAACAAGCCAGGATGAAAGGATTTCTCCTGTTAAGTACAGGTGAGCTGATCAGTGGCTCATTCATTTTCATGATTCACCTGTCCTTAATGAGGGAAATCCTTACATCCTGGCCTGTTGGTGGCCCCTGAGGACTGCACTTGAACAGCCCTGCTTTAGTCTATCCTGATATTTATTTTCCTGTAGATCCTTCATCATTTTAGTAGCCCTTCTCTGAATTCTCCGTAGAATATATCTTTCTGGAGATGGGATCTCCAGTGATAATAACGCCTACTTACCTCAGTATTGCCAGACAATCCTAAGGGCCCCTATTTTGCCCTTGTGCCTTTGTTCAAGACAGGCAGAGCACATAAGCCTACTTAACCTTTTTATGGACCAGAAGGGTTCTCAACAAATGAACAAGCAAAAATGTCATGAGGGCCATTAGCATTTTATGACCAAAGAAATTGGAAGGTTATTATTAGAAGGTGTTACTTCTTCTTTAAGGTATCCAACGTATTGCAACGCAATGTCTTGGACACCTCTCAAGCATTCAAAGGGTTAACTAGACACTGCACCAATGTATCCTTTGCTGTTTTAAATATAATGGACTAGACAAACATTTCTATGATGGTAGAGAGCTCTACAGCACTGCAACTCTCGCAGACGTCAATGGGCCTTCTGTATAAAGGCAAAGCAGAGCAATTGTGGTGCCAATCAAATGCATCATAAGGGACATAAAACATTTCAGTTGGTTTAAATGGTACTTTAACCCCCTGATTACGAGGGGACCTCTCTAACATTACAGGAGTTAAATGCACCATTTAAAAAAAATAGAAATTTGGGTAATTTGGTCTTGTCCCCTGTGTACAGCTGGTTTGCTCCAGAATTACTCTCGTAATATGCACCTGACTCCTATACTAGTCTTGCTCGTTGAGCATTCCATCCTCTTTTTATATAAGTTGCACTTTATACAGCTAAGATCATTCTCTTTTAAGTCTCTTATGTCTTAAGTTTCTACTGTCTGAAGTAACCATAGTAACGTCTCTCTAGATAGCCATTCTAAGCTCCGAGACACACTGAAATCTCGACTACACTTCAAGAGAATCATTTAATTGCACAAAAGAGAATTATAAGGCCAAATATCAGGTTTCTGTCCTTGAACACAGACATTGTGTAAGGAAAGACCTGTCACCTTATAACAATTAAGAGATTTTGAAAGAACTTTCAAAATATTTCTGGTTAGCAATTTTTTTTTGTCTTATTTTACTGGATTGAGTTGAAGCTACACTGACCAGTTCTGAATGACAGGTCATTTTACAATGAACTCCCCATCCCTACTCCTGTCCATTCCACATCCCACCCTCCCTTCCCACTATCAATACCGTTATAGAGTACCTGTAAAAAATATACCACAGAAATAGGTTTGTCACACAACACCCCCCTCAGCATACTTACCATTTCCCATTACTAAACCCAAGAATAGTCACAATAGTTAATATATGGTGTATGTGCGTGTGGATGTGTCTGGGTGTGTTTGCACACCAGGGCAGCCTACCCATCAGCCAATCTGCTAACCCTTTGAGTGCCAGAGAGGTTTGCAACTCTATGCAGAGCAATACGTTGCATACCCCTCTGGCAGTCAAAAGCTTAAAGGGATAGTAATGTTTCACAAAAACAGAAGCCCTGATTAATCTTTATAGTATTTGGGCCATGGAGAGTGTTATTTCGATACTGTCAGAGTTGTAGTTGAAGAGTAATTGAATGATAAAGTATCCCCCTCCCGCCCCTTTTACCTAGTGTAAGCCCCCTCCCCTCAGATATGGAATCTGGTCTTGAGACCAGACAACTCACAGCAAGGGACAATCTTCTTATTGTGAGCATAAGGAAAACCCTGCCCCCCTTGACAGGTTTTTCCCTTATGCTCACTGAAGATTGTCCCTCTCTGAGATCCATCTGGGCGGTTTTGCTGCTCTGAGGTGAGCAGTGTTACATAAGTAAAAGGGGCAGGAGGGGGATACTTTATCATTCAATTACTCTTGAACTACAACTCTGACGGTATTGAAACACTCTCCATGGCCCAAATACTATAAAGATTAATTGGAGCTGCTTTTATTGTGAAAAATTACTATCCCTTTAATCTATCACTTGAAAACTACCTAATAAACAAACAGCCCATGGCATTCAAGACCTCCCTAGGCAGCTGTTCCCCGGATCTGGTACTCTAAGCTAAGGAGTGCCAGATTTGATGTCACACACACCTGCACAGCCAATGGGCACAAAGCTGCAGTTCATACATGAGGTAGGTACAGACTAATACAATAAGGGCTGTAAAGTTATAGTGGCTGCCCACAGACTTACACATTACACTGATTAACTAGACAAAAAAAATTGAGCTTTAACATTTGCATTTTTTAGCATTTTTTTCATATTAGTTGCTCATTAACCCTTTGAGTGACAGAGGGGTACACAACACTAGCATTTTTTTTCATATTAGTTGCTCATTAACCCTTTGAGTGACAGAGGGGTACACAACACATTGCTCTGCTCTGCAATGCATTGCATACCGCTCTGGCACTCAAAGGGTTAATGGTCTTTACCACCCCTTTCCCAGGAACATCACGTTGCTAATTCAGTGTAAAATGCATGAAAAATGGAGATCAGAAGCTCATAAGGGCAGTTTAATCAGTCATTCAATGGTTTGTGAGGAGGGAGAGTAAAAAAAAATACCAAGGCTTGCTAGAGCAGTCTCCATTGCATTGTGAAACTGGAGATCTCTTTCTAGCATCCAAGAAGTTCATTAAATATAGCAGTTCCAATAGGATGCTAATCCAGGAAACTATCTGACTGCCATTTGGAGTCAGGAAGGAATTTTTTTTACCCACCTTGGGCGTAATTGGAAATGGCTTCAATGTTTATTTTTCTGCCTTCCTCTATGATCAACAGGGGTGTTTTGGCATGGGCTGGACTTGATGGACGCTTGTCTTTTTTCAGCCTCGTCAACTATGTTACTATGCAATGTGAGATGTTTGACTTTCACTGCATTATAGGTTGAAAATTGGTATCTGTACTGTGATGTTAAAGGGGAAATATACCTCTGATTTGAGTGGCTCTCTCGTAATTTATCAGAAGGGTTTACCTAAGCAGGTGTATCTCCTTACTGTTTTTATATAATTGAAATTGGACTGTAGCTTATAACTGAATAGGGACATTTTACTATGATTTCACAGCCCGTCTGAATAATGCAGAGCACTTTTACTTTATATTTTAGCCATACAGAGAGAGAGCGCTCTGCCCATAACTCTAATGAGTTATGCAAACATTCTCAAGATAGAAAAATGTCCCCATGCAGCTTCAGACTACAGCACTGTTTAAATTCAAACAGTAGAGACACCCACAGCTGTGTGAATAACACCTGCCTAGGTACTGTCAACCAAATTAAAGGGATAGTAATACTTAAAATGTAAAAAAAAATATGTTGTAGGGTTTATCCCCCTGAGTAAAACAAAAGTACCCCCACTGCTGAAAGGTGTTTCATTCAAAAGTTATTAATTTTCAAAGTTGAATTGTTTAGGTGCAATATCATAGTGGCCTGAAATTGTACAGTGGCGCTGTTGCTACACCATCCTATGGAGATTTATGGTCCCAGGACCAGAGCTGTCCATAGGATCGTGTAGCAACAGCGCCACTGTACAGTTTCAGGCCACTGTGATATTGCACCTAAAAAATTCAACTTTGAAAATTAATAACTTTTGAATGAAACACCTTTCAGCAGTGGGAGTACTCTTGTTTTACTCAGGGGGATAAACTCTACAACATATTTTTTTACATTTTAAGTATTACTATCCCTTTAAGAACTCCTTACTACAAGGTTACAGTTCCTCTTTCAGTGCCAGAGGGGTATGCAATGAGAGCAATGCGTTGCGTACCCCTCTGGCACAGAAAGGGTTAATGTAATGTAATTTAGTAATCCTCTAGCAAATAGGAATCAAGATCTTCAATCACCTTAGACATACAGTAAATATAAATTGATTACTGCCAGACTAACATCAATACCTGAAGCTATTTACTTTTAGTGTTTATTCTTTGTCAGTTTTCAAACTGAAAACCCCTTTCTTAACTAAATTCTCAGAGCATAAATCATTGATTTCTCTCATGAGCCAGAAGAGAAAAACAGATGTGTAGAATACTTCATATATTATCAGTGTGCTGCCACCCAGTGGATAGATTTGCTGGAGAATAAACTTTAATTCTTTATGAGTTTGTTTGCTTTTCGTTTGACTGTTTGTCAAGCTGTGCTAGTTTTAGCTCCTTGATCTAAGGCTACATTTCATATTGTCCCAATGGCTTAGCAACAAATTTGATTTGGAAGATAATGTACTTTCCAGGCAACTGCATGTTCTGTATAGCTTATAAACAGGAACACAAACCATTGCAGCAAAGGGTGGGCTAAAGGATCTTGTTTATCCATCTGCTTCTTAATTTCCAAATAAGGTGCCTAAGAAAAATGGCAAACATATTATGTAAATGTGCATGCTACATATCTCTAGACAATACACTTTATAAACACCATAAAAGACACTAAAATCATGGAGATATGAACCCTCTATGTATACTAAAAATATGCCTAGGTAAGTGTAACAAATACTTTTCCAAACTACCATTATTTCTCAGTTGCAGTGAAAATTTTAACGACAACTAACTCCACCTTAATAATAATAACCACCTACCTACCTTACAATAGCTACTAAATCATCATGGACACTACACATTTCATTCTTGCATTGTTATTCATGAGATAACATTGTTATTGAGTCTCCTGGATACCATAGCTATGGAGATGGAAATGACAGTTGGTAGCAGGACTACTACATCTCAGCCCCTGCCCACTGTACATGGTATTCTTCTGTGGCTCATGCACTGTGGTTGCTTTTGGGCCCCCCCCCCCCAAAAAAAAGACATTCCATTGGGTGAAGTTGAGGCCCGTTAGATCTGCCAGCAAGCGTCATGCCCACCTTTGTGGCTTTGGCATCCAGTATAGATTGTAGATGTCATCTTCAACAAAGGAGCAAGGATAAAAATCATAGTGCCCATTAGAATTTTATGCCCGTAGTAGGGTATGTGTAGGGTTATTATTAGTAGTTGGTATTGTTCCTTTAAATGTTAAAAAAAAAGTGATTACTTCTTTTGAACTATAAGTCACACTGTAATATTAAAGGGGAACCATATCCTTGCAGTAGGTGGCTCATAATATGTGTAACACAGTGTCTCCCATCTCCAGTCCTTGGGATGCATCAAGCATGCAGGATTTCAGGATACCTCATTGACTCAACCAGTGGATGATAATTGTAATAATACTCACGTGAGCTCAAATGAGGTGATCTGGCAAAACTACATTGTTTCTGTATGCCAGTGATTGGAACTGGGAATAACTAGTTTAACAGATGGACTTGCATTACTATGTCTGTAGCAGGACACTGGCTTTTTACCATATTGATAATATTTACATGATTCTAAAGGGCCATCAATAGAGTCCATTGTTTACAGCAATGATTCTCAGCTCCAGTCTTTAGGACAGAAGAACAGATAGGGGGAGATGCACTAAGGAGTGATAAAGAGGTGATAAAGTGGAGATGACTTCTCTAGTGACATCACTTCTCCAATTCCTGTGTTATTCTATGGAGCCTATGCACTAAGATCTCCAAAGACAGACATGTCAGTGCATTAGTTCTATAGAATAACACAGGAACTGGAGACATGATATCATTAGATAAGTCATCTACAGTTTATCTCACCTTAGTGAATATCCCCCTCATGTTTTTAGGATATTCTACTGAAGCATAGCTGGATTAATCACAATCACTGAACTGCTGATTAACCCTTTGAGTGTCAGAGGTGTATGCAAAGCATTGTGAATCAATGAGTTGAGTATCCCTCAGGCATTCAAAGGGTTAAACACGTAATCAGGCAGATATACCTTGAAAACCTGTTGGTGTGTCTTTCAAACTAAGATTCTGAATCAGTGGTGGACAGTGATGAGAGAGGAGATAAATGCAGAAATAAAATGGGAAACAACAAATGCAAGCAGCTAGAGACACTACCAAGTGTACAAATAAGAATCCTCTCTGTGGTTCAAACGTACATTATGCAGAGCTATGAAGAACAACACCAACTACAAAACACGTATAGTATATTTATAGTTCCCATTAATAAGGTATTTATTCAGAGAAAAAGTGAGTATTTGAGTCAGAAAACCAAGAAAATACATTTAAAAATCCCAGTAGGCTCAGAAGGCTTAGGAAAAGAGGACTAGATCTGGAGAAATGCAAGTGCACCATGGGGAAGGAATAAAAATCCCCATTGATTTAACTGGGCCTTTTACTTCCTAGAATGTTAGAGAGGCCCCCATGCATTACTTAGCAATGTGATGGAGACCCTTCTAGCAGTCAGGTGGTTAAAAGACCCATTTAAATAAATTGGTATTTGGGGAATTTTTGTTTCTCCCCTATGGAGAAGTTGGTTTGGCCCATAACTGCTCCTCTTTTCTTCTGTGCACAACATGAACAGAACTGACAGTTTGGCCAGTTTATTCACAGCTTATATGCCCCTGTACTAGGCAGGTTATTTAAGTATTTGTATTCAAGTGACCACAAATCCCTTTAAATCAGGGACACATGAAAATGTCATTGCGCAGGACTGCACAGGAATCAGTGTGTGTTTTTTATTACATGACTGATTTAAAGGGCTTTGTGGTCACCTTAGACTATGTATGTCATAGTTTAAAGGTAATTTGTGTGGCAGGCAACAGTGGATGGTGCTGTCAGGAGTTGTGGTGTGGCCAAAGGCAAGGCTAGAAGCACCTAGTTTGCCTTGCCAAGGGGCACCTTAGATGTAAATGTGGCCATTATATCCAGGCATATCAAATAATTTGATCTGTGTAGTTGTGTTGTCTAGTGTGTCCCAGGATTAGATACTGTTCCTGGCCCTGTGGTATATCCTGAGAGTCCTGGAAATGATTGTCAGGTGCCACTATGACATAGATACATACAGTTCTGATTGACAATAGGAAAGTTTGTAACTTTTATCCTGGTCACACATCAGTATTATAGAGGGGCGATTGTTAGTATCATATGCGTACCTGAAAGCATTGGTGGTTTACTGCCCCGGAAGTCCTCCACGCTCCTTGTGGTGTACGGGACTAAATAAAGAGATTTATATCATGTAGGGGGTGGTGCATACACAAGGTGAGCAAGGATGATATGTGTCAGAGAAGTAAACTGGGCTGAGTTGGGCAAGAAGTGGGCAAAATGGGGAGGAAATAGGCATAGTGGCATAAGTGGGTGGGCCAACTTGGAGAGCTCCCTACTTAGAGGAAGGACCATAGCACCTAAGATTAACAATAAATTTGAGGATTCACAGATATGATTATAAGCATTTCTATACCAGCAAGGACATTTTCCTATTTGGGTCTGGGAAGTATGTTCCAAGTTTCCTCCAGTCAGTGTCTTGGTGTTTACTTGTGATCATCATGACTCATTTTAGGTTATTCCCCTACAGTGCAATAGCAATACTGATCAAATCTACTTATTGACAATCTGATTTATATTACGGTATGTGTAATTACAGTACCCCTGAGTTATAACACATGGGTAGGATCACATAATCAATGTGTGCTATTTTATTTGCAAAAATGCAAGGGAGTCTATCAACTAAAATCAACTTTGGCAATTTTGACAGAGCTTTCAAAATAACATTTATATTGTATTAGTCATTTATTTATTTAGAAAATAAGCCCTTGAGTAATTTAGATGTACAGATTAACCCTTTGAGTGCCAGACGGGTATGCAACGCATTGCTTTGCCGTGCAGGAACTTCCTGTCTTAGCAAAGAAATGAATAGCTCACAGCGCTAACTCACCATATAATTAACGAAGTGTAAATGAGAATGAAACGAGTAATATAAAGATAGCCACAAGGAATGAGAGGGTTCTCCAGTCCTTCAGGTGTCAGGCCAAAACCTAAAGTGCAAACACAAAACAGAAAAACAGACCTGCTCTCCTCTATACAAAGTGAAAATGTGTGCCCTGTATTGGACATATATAATACTACTGTGTAAATAAATTTGAGGATTTTGTTCCATAGTTTGGCCAAACAATGTAATAGCTTGCCAACCCCGTCAAGGTAAATCAATATATGGCAAGTCCTAATCTAATGCACTTAACAGGGTTGGCAAGCTTACACATTGTTTGGCCAAACACCTGGGGGACTGGAGAACCTTCTCATTCCTTGCTGATATCTATATATTAATCCTTTTATTCTCATTTATTTTATTCTCATTTACATTTCACTAATTATATGTCATGTAATTATATGCCAGCACCGATACCCTGTGTCAGGGTTGGTGCTGCAGAGAGGGAGCCCGGGGAGCTGCTCACAATGCTCCCCGGTCACCTCTCTCCCTCCTGTAGAGTCGGAGCGTTGCTGCGGGTTACCATGGCAACGCTCCGATGCTGACTTCTGCTGGGGCTCGCAAGAGAACAGCGAGCACCCGGCAGAGGAGGGTAAGGGAGGCAAGATGGGGCATCGAGCAGGTGGTGAAAGAGGCAGAGAGGGGGGTCAACAGGGAGAAAAAGAGGCAAAAGGGACTAAGAAAAAGAAAAAAAAAAAAAAGAGGCAAAAAGAGGAAAGATCAGGAGACAAAAGGAGGGGCACCAAGAAGAGGCAAAAAGGAGGGGGGATCAGGAGAGAGCGAGAGAGGCAAAAGAGTGGGATCAAGAGTCAAGGAGGGAGAAAAAGGGGGATCAAAAGGGAGAGAAAAATCCAAGGCAAACAAAGGGGGATCAAGAGGGGGAGAATTAATCAAAAGGTGGGAATCAAGAGGGGGAGAAAAAGGCAAAAGGGGACAGTCAAGAGGTGATGTGTGTATGTATGTGTGTGTGTGTGTGTGTGTGTGTGTGTGTGTGTTTATATATTTCACATACTCACCGATACTTTTTTTTGCGGTCATTTGCCAGTTTTCCAAGTGCCTAAAACATATATATATATATATATATATATATATATATATATATATATATATATGCGCTTTAGGTACTTGGGTATACGTAATTGGTATCGGTGAGTACTTGAAAAAAGTATCGGTACTCGTACTCGGTCTTAAAAAAATTGGAATCGGTGCATCTCTAAACAAACTCCTACTATTATTTTTAATGTTAAACACAGAAACAAAGGTGACTCCCTTGCGGTGGTAATAAGGTACTAGGCCTGCCTACTGAACTGTGAGACTGGCTGATGTGTCACTCTGAAAATTATTTAAACAAATTCCTATTATTATTTTTAATGTTAAACACAGAAATAAAGGTGACTCCCTTGTGGTGGTAATAAGGTACTAGGCCTGCCTGCAGAGCTGTGAGACTGGCTGATGTGTCACTCTGAAAATTATTTAAACAAATTCCTATTATTATTTTTAATGTTAAACACAGAAATAAAGGTGACTACCTTGTGGTGGTAATAAGGTACTAGGCCTGCCTGCAGAACTGTGAGACTGGCTGAAGTGTCACTCTGAAAATTATTCAAACAAATTCCTACTATTATTTTTAATGTTAAATACAGAAACAAAGGTGACTTCACCTTGTGGTGGTAATAAGGTACTAGGCCTGCCTGCAGAACTGTGAGACTGGCTGATGTGTCGCTCTGAAAATTATCCAAACAAATCCCTAATATTTTTTGCACAGGAAAAGATGACTCTCCCTTGAAGTGGCAACAAGGCACTAATGATGGCTGCCTGCCTATGCCTAATGCTAACTGCCTGCCTACACAACAACTGGACACTCTATCTCCTTTTTCTCTCTCTGAGCTCCAACAACACAATGAGGAAATGCACACTATCTGGGTGTCTGTGTTATTAGTCCAACCTCCATCATGAAATGAAGAATCCAGTTGGAATAGAGACAAAGTGGGAAAGTAGCGCATGAAACGGAGAAGCTAATTGGACTAGAGACATGGAGGGAAAGTATAGAGGCAAATTAATTGAGAGTGGGTGGTAGTCACCGAGTTTCCGAAAGTTTTGATGACATCTGGACCAGGGCTAGTCGGATTCGTATATTTTTTGGCTGAATGACCCTTGCCTGTTGGAAGGTCCGAATGTCACCGAATTACCCCATTTTCATCGAATTCCGAATGTCGCTGACCCGAATCGCATAAGTCTAGCCTGTGCTGCTGCTGATACAGAGCGGGGTGATCCAAATTCAGACCGTAGTCCTCTCTTTGTACTTTCATGCACAGAGAGGACTACAGTCTGAATTCGGAGCCCCGCTCCGTTATCAGCCACAGAGTGGGCAGTCTGTAGTGAGCATGACTGCAGCACGCACAGACGTCTCTACTGACCATGATGGCTTCTGGCAAACACACATTTAGCGAATTATTATATAGGGTTTTATGGTGAGTTAGAGCTGTGAGCTATTCTTTTCTCTTGTTTTTTGCACATCTCCTTTGCTCATCTAGCTGCTTCTTACTTATTCTATTCCATCATGAATATAACATAAAAGCTGCATTACACTATATCTTTTCCCTCTTTTCTGTATTCAGTTGCCTTTTAAGACACGGCTTTTAGCCTGCCCTATCTGTTGGTAATAAATGATTCCAAGCATGGCCTGTGGAGGTGGAAATATTTTATCTATGGGGAGGGCTGGTGGATCCACAGTGCTCTTGGACAGGTACCCATTTACTGTGGGAGGCTGGTGAATCCATGGTCTTTTTGGATGGGTACCTACTTACTGCAGGCCTACTAAGTTCTTTATACTAGGAAAGTCCTTCTTCTACATCATTTTAAACATTTTTATGTCTGTTGTTTTTAATTGCAACATTGGGATTCCCAAGCATCAACATCTCTCTGGGGCATGTTTTTAATCTAGACAGAGCTTTACTGGTGTATTAGATTAGGACTTGCCATATTGAGGTACCTTGACTGGGTTGTCAAGCTTATACATTGTTTGCCCAAAATATGGAACAAAATCCTCATATTTATTTACACAGTAGTATACATATAAACAAGGGCACACATTTGCACTATGTATAGAGGAGTTCAGGTCTGTTTTTCTGCTTTGTATATTTTGTCTTAGCCCTACAGTAACGTGCTAGCTCACTGACATGTAACCCTTTCAGTGTTAGGAGAGGTGGGCGATACTTTGATGAGAAGTGTCAGTGAGTGGTGGAGGTAATATAGGCCTCAGACAGGATGTAACTGCATGTATATATTAAAACTACTGAAAAAACTAGTTTACCAAATAAAATTATGGCTAATACAACATATAGGTGACTTTGAAACTTATTTCAAATTCATCAGTTTGTTTTAGTTGATAACGTACCTTTAAAGGGATAGTAATGTTTCATAATAAAATCAGCTCTAATTAATCATCATAGTATTTGGACTTTGGAAAGTGTTATTTCAATTCTGTCAGAGTTGTAGTTCAAGAGTAATTCAATGACAAAGTATCCCCCTCCCGCCCCTTTTACTGATGTAACACTGCTCAGCCAGATCAGAAGGGAGGTGCCCAGGTAGACTGCAGAGAGGGACAATCTTCAATTAAGATAAGGGAAAAAGCTGAAAAACTTGTCAAGGGGGGCAGGGCTTTCATTGTTCTCATAGGAAGAATATTGTCCCTTGCTGTTATCTGTCTGGTCTATGGACTGCATTCCACATCTGAGAAGAGATGGCTTACACTAGGTAAAAGGGGCGGGAGGGGAAACTTTGTTTGTGAATATCTGTCAAACCATAAAGGTTTGAGAGATAAGACTTATATCGTTCTTCATGTTTTTTTAATGCCTACAAAATAAAATAAAAGATAAAATGAAGTATTACTATCCCTTTAAGTACAGGTCACAGGCAGCGATGGCCCATATTTATAAAAGCAAACTGGAGTTATTCTGGACTAAGCCAGATGCATCACAGGGGACAAATCAAAAATCCTGATAAATTAAATTGGGCTTTTAACCCCTTTGAAAGCTAGAGAGGTCACCAATGCATTGGAAACCTCTCTAGCATTCAAGGGGAATGCTCTATTCAAGTGCATGAGAATTTAGGAAATGTTATTTGTCCCCTATGATGCAGCTGGTTTACTCCAGAATAAGTCCAGTTTGTCTTTATAAATATGGGACATTGATCGTTCAAATTTATCCTGTTAACCCTTGGATTGACAGAAAGTTATCCAATGCATTGCAACACCTCTCTGGAACTCAAATGGTTAAACATATTTCTAGAGGGCTAAACATGACTTGATTAATTTATGCTGGAAAAAAATCTGGCACCTTACTGTTAATTATAAGACACGCTGTCAGTGCCCAGTTTCCTTCCATTTCAACATGAACTAGGGAATGAAAGGGATAGTAATGGATGCAAATAAATGTAGCTCTGATTAATGCTCATATATTATGATTTATGTAGCTCTGTATATAAATTGTGTCTGACTTGTTGTTCAAAATTAAATACATTTTATATTATCTCTCTCCGACCCCTTTTCCCTAAGTAATGTGCCCCCCCAGCCAGTCTGGACAGCACACAGAGAGGGACAATCTTCAGTGAGCATAATGAAAATTCGCCCCTCCTTCGTCAAGGGGGGCAGGATTTCATTATGCTCACAGTAAGAAGATTGTCCCTCTCTGTTAGGTGTCCGGTCAAGTGACCGGATTCCACATGTGCGAGAAGGCGCATCCAAGAGGTTAAAGGGGCGTGAGGTGGATATTTTAAAATAGGGTGACCACATTTCCGTTCTGCCATTCCGGGACATGTGGTCACCCTAGTCCTGCGGCTGAGGCTCCCGCCAGTGCTGATCATCTTTCTGAGGTTGACACGGAGTAAAAGTTCCCAGTGGGAACTCTTACTCTGTGTTAACCTTAGAAAGATGGTCAGCGCCGGCGGGAGCCTCAGCCGCGGGTCTCACTTGCAGCACCAGCATACCTGCTTCATCCCAGCTGTCTCACATGCACCAGTCCAGCCAGCCAATGAAATGTCTTTGCTATATGGTCCTCATTGGCTGACTCAGCCAGCCAATGAGGACCATATAGCAAATACATTACATTGGCTGGCTGGACAAGTGCGTGTTGCTCCATTCCAGGAAGCTTTTTTGTCACAGTGGGGGGTGACCGGGGACACGGGGCACAGACCCCCAATAAGGGACAGTCCCAGGCATTCTGGGATGTGTGGTCATCCTACTTTAAAACAGATTTACTTCTGAACGGCAAGGTAGACACATTTTATATATGGCGCAACATCAACCATAATATATGAGCATTAATCAGAGCTACATTTATTCACATCCATTACTATCCTTTTAAAGAAAACCAAGCATTCAAGTAAGTGCTTGATCTCCTGTCAGTTATTAGGAAGATTAGCACCATAAAATGCTGTTACAACAGTAGTTCAGCACATTGTACATGTCAGTATCACAGACACAAAGAACCTTAACCCTTTGAGTGCTAAAGGGGAGTATAACGCAATGTGGAACAATTATTTGCACATCCCTTTAGCATTCAAAAGTTTAAGGCATTTAGAACAAAATCAATTGGGAGCAATTGTGCAGCAAACCAGTGAAATAATAAGACAAAAAAAAATAAAATTCCAGAATTCCTATTGATTTAAAAAGCTTTTAACCCCTTGAATTCTATACAAGTCTCCAGCTCATCGTGAAGCAATTCAGTGGGGACCTTTCTAGCATTTAAGGGGTTACAAGATTAATTTTAATCAATTAGAGGATTTTTATTTGTCTGCTCTGGTGAATTTGGTTCGTCCAGGAATTTTTTTTTTGTACATAACATTCATCAAACTTGATGGAAAATAAGAAGCAATTTGCCTGATCTAATTTATCCTGTGCTGTCAACTTAAAATGGAACTGTCCCTTAAACCTTCAAGTGCCAGAGGGGTACACAACACATTGCTTTGCAATGCTTTCCATACCCGTCTTGCATTCAAAGGGTTAATAACAAACAGATGATTCGGAAGGAACTTTTAAAAGCACTTACATTTTATTTTAGCATTTTTTTTTTTTTACATTTTAAACAACAGTTTACTTAGTTATCTGTTAATACAAATGACATAGTACTGGTGGGTAGGGAGTGGGAGTTGGGATGGGGAGCAAAGCGGCAGTGCTGGCCAGTGTCTGTCAGATTTGCACTAACTGATATATAAATAACACTAAAGATATCATAAAAGATTGTTTTAGTGCCAGTGCCAAAGCCAGCATTGCTCACTCCTCTGGCACTCAAACAGATAAATAAAAAATGGCCATCGTAAAAAAAAGTGCTTTTGAAAGCTCTTTCCAAAGCCCCTATTTGTTACAAAGTGACAGTTCCGCTTAGAATGCTGGGAGGTCTCCATACACATTACTAAGTATTGAGGTTTAGACCTATCTAGCATTCAAGATGTTAAAAGACCCATTTAACACTCAAAGGTTTAAATCAATTGCATTTGTTTTCCTGCAGAACTGCTCTTTTGAGCATAAGGCCCTAAGAATCTCAACAACTGAGAGTCGTAGTTCCCCTTTAAGAAGATAAATTACTTTTCCTAATACATACAGCACTAGGGAAGCTTATGCCTGGTACTTTTATGTGGCCTCACAAACCTTAAAAATGTACACTTCACTTCATTTTCAATCTTTTCATAATTATCTGAATTTCTCTGTGGCCTCTAAATTCAGCATGAGCTGAGATGGCTGGGTGGGATCTGAGCAACTGACATTACCAGATATGAAATTAACAGAAAAGGCTTTTTTTATATAATGGTATTGTGAATTAGAGATAAATGGATACAAATAAAAACACTGATCTAATGTATGTCCTCTCAATTTTGTCTTAGGAGGCATTGCCCCTTTAAAATTGAATCTAAAGAGAGAATGTACATTTAAATTTGTGAGCATGTGCCGTAGATTTGGGATTTGGTGTTCTAATAAGGAAAGCATCCTTGAAATGGGAACTGAGAACATCCAGTCATCTAATCTAAAGGGGAAATACCACCTCCGAAATAACCGCCCCCCAATTACATTACTGTGGGCAGAAAATCTCAATGGCCCCTATAATTTTTAGCTCTTGTTACTTTATTCAAAAGATAGCACTGTCAGTCAGTTACGAATGTCATGTTTGTAGAGGTGGACATGACAGTTAGTAGCAGGATCACAAGGCATAAATGCTGTCTATTTCATATGGTGGTCCTAAACCCTTAAAGGGATAGTAATACTTCGTTTTATCTTTATTTTATTTTGTAGGCATTAAAAAAACACGAAGAACGATATAAGTCTTATCTCTCAAACCTTTATGGTTTAAGAGATATTCACAAGCAAACTTTCCCCTCCCGCCCCTTTTACCTAGTGTAAGCCATCTCTTCTCAGATGTGAATCTGGTTGTAAGACCAGACAGATACCAGAAGGGGACATTCTTCTTACAATGAAAACAATGAAAGCCCTTTCCCCCTTGACAAGTTTTTCAGCGTTTTCCCTTATCTTAATTGAAGATTGTCCCTCTCTGCAGTCTACCTGGGCACCTCCCTTCTGATCTGGCTGAACAGGGGGGGGGGGGGTACTTTGCTTGTGAATATCTCTTAAACCATAAAGGTTTGAGAGATAAGACTTATATCGTTCTTCATGTTTTTTTAATGCCTACAAAATAAAATAAAGATAAAATGAAGTATTACTATCCCTTTAAGGATGTAAGCTGTATGCAGTATATTGCTTTGCAGAGTGTTGAACACCACTCTTGTGCTTAAAGGGATAAGTGGGTTTATGCACTCTGTCAGCAACTGTCATATCTGCCTCCATTTACATGATGACATCCAGGACTGAGTGACATTCTTATGTCTTGGGCCAAGGTGCATGGACACAACTCATAAGGGCCACTAGGATTTTCTGTCTTTAGTAAGGTAATTGGGGGATATAATAAGAAGGCGTTACTTCCTCTTTAATGAATTACTTTCAGTTCACTCAGAAATAAAGAGCAATCACCATAAAAGTCATGTTCTTACCATTAAAGGAGAAGAAAACTTTTTCCTGCTGAGTAAAACAAGGCCACTTCCACTGCTGACATTTGTTTTATTCAAACGTTATAACAGTTCAAATAAACAGGAAGTGAATTACAGTGTGATTACTTCCTGATAGTTCTAACTGACAGCATGACTCAACAGTTCCTATCACATTCTAAGAAGAACTGTGTGTCTGTGACTTTCCTCTCAAACAGAATCCAACAGAAAAATTAATTGGAAGCTGACCACTAGAGGGCACTGCTAATGTAAAGATAAAGCTTAAACTGTAATAACTCAGGAAATATGCATGCACCCTGATTTTACTAAACAGGAAAAGCCCTACAATATATATTTATTCATAACAAATGTTTACTGCTCCTTTAATGCAGCCAATGCTGATAATGTCCAGGAATGATTAGTACTGATCAGATTCCATTATCCAAAGTTCAAATAAACTAAACACAATTATTTAAATTTCAGTCACAATGCCCCTTGAGAGCTAGAGGTCGCCAACGCATTGCTTTTCAATGTAATGGAGACTTCTGTAACATGAAAGGGGTTAACAATACAGGGGACTTGTGAAGTTTAAGGAAAATAAGTACCGTAAAACCTCGGGTATAATACGCACAATTTTACCCCACTTCACCTT
Source organism: Rhinophrynus dorsalis (assembly GCA_037306005.1). Taxonomy (NCBI): domain Eukaryota; kingdom Metazoa; phylum Chordata; class Amphibia; order Anura; family Rhinophrynidae; genus Rhinophrynus; species Rhinophrynus dorsalis. The sequence continues at coordinate 633,947,906 of CM074718.1, forward strand.
ATGTGAAGTGGGGGGTGCGTATTATACTCGAGAGAGTTTTTTTATTTAAAAAAAAAATTAAGCCTGCCAGAACCCTTCCCTCCCTCCCCTGGTGCTACCCGATTCTAAAATGCCACTTACTTTCTTATAAAGACAAGTCCCTGCATTTTCAACATTATCAGGAAACATGTAAACGATGTGAATCTTCCCCTGCGGGCAGCATGCTTGCATTTGTCGTCCGATTCCTTCAACTGGCTTTCAGGACTTACTGGCTTCAACCAATGGTAATGCCCTGTGAGAATCTGAAGGTCCTCACAGGGCAGTACCATAGCCGGAAGGAAGCCAGTCTTTTGAAGAAAGTAAGTGGCATTTTAGAATCGGATAGCACCGGGGGAGGGAGGGAAGGGGTCTGGCAGGCTTAATTTTTTTATCATAAGAGGATAAAACAAGGGTGAGTATTATACATAGGCACTCTTGTTTTCCCCTAAAATCTTGGGTATAATATTCACCTGCGTATTATGCACAGGTGCGTATTATACCTGATATTTTACGGTACACATAAAAGAGTTAAGAACTACATTGCTCTGAATACATCTCACATCTCCAGTTCTTAAAAGGGTTAATCTTTTACAAGCTGCACCATGAGTGTCAGTCATTTTATGTATGACCATTACGGCCTCATGCCAATAGAAAATGATAAGCAATTCTGTGGTCAACTGACAACACCACAGGTGAGGGATGAAAATTCTCATTCATTTAACTCCTTGAATGCTAGAGAGGAGACAGATGTACTGTGAAACATGTAGACTTTTCTGGCAGTCGAGGGGTTAAAATGCATTCAAACAAGTTGGAATCTGGGAATTTTTATTCCCGCCCCATTGGTGGAGTTGGTTTGCTCCACGATACCTTCTCTTTTGATTCTCTGAAGTCCGGACAGGGAAAGAACCATATTTATTAAAACAGAAAATATCTACTCACTTGTGTCATCTCTCTGATGGAAGTAATGCTATCCAGTGCTTTCATAACTCTGTCATAGTTCTTTTTCTGTTAATAGTAAAAAATATAATTTATATTACACATTTATGTAAAAAGGAAAATCAGAAAACCTGCAATATACTCAGGAAAATCTGAACAGTTCTATGTCATCTTGCTTAAACTAGTCAGATGAATGCAATTCTTCGTGATAGACTTAACTCTTTGAGTGCAAAGCAATGCATTGGATACCTTGCTGGCACTCACAGGGTTAAAAGATCAGCACATTTTTACTATGAAAAATTATTTCTGAGAGATGCATTCGAAAGATAGAAGAAACGGTAGTGAAGAAGACTTAGTGGAACATTCTATGGAAAACTGTAGGCATTGGCTCAACTCTTCCATAGAATATAAGAGTATGACTGTCTGGATACTAAGGAGGAGAAATACTAAACTTCAGTAAGGCTACAGTTTGGAGATATGGCGGCAAACTGCTTGCATGTCTATCTTCTGGTTTGCACTAAAGTGTCTTTGAAATCCTATCCCTGCAATTACACCTCAACTACATCACCGTGCCTTCTCCATGCCAATGCCAGGTTTACAATATTAAACTGTCTCCTTTGTCAGTGGCTCATTTGAATATGGAAATATGTCTTAAAAATCTAGTTTATTTTTCCTGAGGGTGTGTTTATATTTTAACCTGGGCATTCGTCACATGCACTAAGCTCCGATAACTGGCATTGCTGTTGGACCTCACAGTAATAAGTTTGTTTCCTTTTTTCTGGCAAAGGGGAATGAAAAAAAAAATAGGTATCAATGATAAAAAAAAAAGCAAAAAGCGAGTGCACTTCTGGTACCTCTTCCTTGGGTAGTAAGTAAATAAATATGGGGTTCCAGACCCCATACTTATAGATTTTGTTAAAAAAATAAAGATTATTGTACTGCATATTGTTTTGCTTAATTAAGAATGCATGCACGATGCCTGGCATCAGTGGGGTTAAGGGGGATATGGCTGTGTGTAATGATGGTGCACTTTGGAACACTCAGGTGGGCTGTGCTGGTAGTGGCCTTTTGCAGATGAATAGGCCTTTTTCCCATCCTCTACAGCCCTGTGCTGCCGAGTCACTGAAGGCTTGTCCAGCCACAGAAGGGACAACTACAAAGGCCATTCTGCCAGTAAAATCAGAAAGCCTTTTAGCAATGTTTTTTGGCATTTCTTTTCCCCACAATTTAACCATCTCAGTGCCAGAGAGTTATCCAACACAGCAACACAATGAGAGGGCAGATGCGCTAAGACGTGATAAAGAAGTGATAAAGCGGAGATAAAAGAGAGATGACTTCTCTAGTGATATCACTTCTCCTAGTCTTATGTTCTTCTATTGACCAAATGCACTAAGATTTCTCCAGCTTTGGAGATCTTAGTGAATAGGCTCTATAGAATAACATAGGAACTGGGGAAGTTATCTCTGCTTTATCACCTCTTTATCACGCCTCTGTGCATAATCCCTAATGTGTTGGATACTTCTCTGGCACTCAGAGGATTAATTATATCCTGTAATATCATGCATAGCTTCCGGAATGCAATGGCAAATCAGAAAAGGGCTAAAAGAAAGCCTTTTTCTTCTCTTTGCAAACCAACATTCTACTGGAATGGAATTTCTGTCTCTTAATATTGTGCACAGCAACTTTGCTATACTTGAAAGGAAATAAACAGGAAATGACTCAGTTTAATGGCCCAGTTTAATAAAAATTGAGCCTGAAATTGCAGGATAGATATGTAATGGACTTTATGCAATTAGCTCCAGCTGTGTCATTGATAATGCACTCAGAAAGTTGTTTAGCTTTAAAAAAAAAATCACATAGCGTAAAAAAAAAAAAAATCATGTAGAGTACAAACAAATTTGAATAGAGATACCTGAATCTTTGGATGTCTTGAGAAACTTCATTAGCACTGCTAACTTTTTAAAGAAATACTTAATTTTTTTTTTTTTTAGAAGATACAATGTTTTAGCAATGCAAATTATTATGAGCAGTGGAAAATTTTTGTAAGGAATACATTTTTTTAGAAGCAATGTAACATTTTTAAAGAGGAAAATTTGACAAAGACAATTATAATCTCTATTTTATATGCACATTAAATTGGACCCTCATTTTTTTCATAAAAATTATTTCTTCAATAATTTGGGCTAAACAGAAATATATTGTATATAAAACACGTACTCTTGGATTAAAGGCCAGGGTCTGAGGGTCATTGGGATCTACCACCGATGGATATGGCTCAAAAATGACTACTTTCCTTGGAGATTCCAAAGCAGACCGACACATTGAAACTAGGAGATCTACCACCTAGAAGGACAAACAATTTAACACATTAATTCTTCATATAGGCACTTACCAAATACAATTTCAACCTCAATTCTATTTAGGAGTAATGTATCATTATGATTTAGACAGTAAAGCAATTCCCCTGTTTATGGGATCTCAGAGTTACTTTTTGTTATCTTCTATACATTAAAGGGACAGTAATACTTAAAATGTAAAAAAAAATATGTTGTAGGGTTTATCCTCCTGAGTAAAACAAGGGTACTCCCACTACTGAAAGGTGTTTCATTCAAAAGTTATTAATTTTCAAAGTTGAATTTTTTAGGTGCAATATCATAGTGGCCTGAAATTGTACAGTGGCGATTTTGCTACATGATCCTATGGACAGCTCTGGTCCCGGGACCATAAATCTCCATAGGATGGTGTAGCAACAGCGCCACTGTACGATTTCAGGCCACTGTGATATTGCACCTAAAAAATTCAAATTTGAAAATTAATAACTTTTGAATGAAAGACCTTTCAGCAGTGGGAGTACTCTTGTTTTACTCAGGGGGATAAACCCTACAACATATGTGTTTTACATTTTATGTATTACTATCCCTTTAACGAAGGGATTAAGTCATACTGGAGAAAATGGCTGGGAGATACAAGTTGGAAAAATGAAACCTGGCTCCTTAACTACTATCCAAATAATTTTTGTAATGCGGTTCAATAGCAATACAAAGATCAAAGAACGGACACAGAGTGATGAATGTGCAAAATGCAGGGAACTGTATTCTTGCTCTTCTGTGTAACTGTATAATAACAGTTATTATACAGTTGAATAACTGTATAGTGTTCTAAACTTTGGGCTTCTGGTTTTCCAGTGGTGCAATAAGTAGCAGAAGTTAGTAAAATAGTAACATAGTTGATAACGCTGAAAAAAGATATGTGTCCATCAAGTCCATGCCAAAAACATGCCTGTTGATCCAGGGGAAGGAAAAAAAAAAGCCTCTGTAGCAATTTCTCATTTAGCCCCAAGGGGGGTAAAAAAAATTCCTTCCTGAATCCAAATGGCAGTCAGATAGTTCCCTGGACCAACATCCTATCTGCTTTGTAGCCATCTGTCATAATTTTCAATATTGTTATGTGCTAGACAGGCATCCATTGTTTTTTTGAAAGCGGTTGCATTATCTGCAAGTACAACATGCCGAGGCAAAGAATTTCATAGCTTGCTTTTATATCATATATACAAGGCCTTATTTTAAGAGTGATAAATGTCACTGACAGTAACTGGACTTTACAGGTGACATCCAGATCTACTTACCTAAACACTTCCAAATAATTAAGATTTGTTAATTTTATAAGTTCATTTATCAGAACTCTGCTTCTGGTGCCCTCTTTATTTAGCATCTTATTTTATCTCTAAAACTGAATATTTACTAAATGTTTCAGTACATCAAACACCTGTGTATTCACAAATTTCCCAGCCTGAAGGTCATGTAAATGGATGAAGTGTTTAAGAAATTGTGTATTTGGACCAACATCTTACTACGTACCTGAGCACCAGTTGCGATTTCATCTGCAGCTTCATTCATTACACCAAGTGTCTGAAAAGCAAATACACACAGCTCCCTTTCACACACGGTGGGCTGTCAATGAAAAATGTGTTATTGAGTTAGAAGACAAAAATGGTCATAGTTGTTAATACATCATAAAACTGGCATGTGAAATGCATTAGACATCACCATCTTCTAAAATATGTGACCACAAATTTACAGTGAAGCACAAAGTTAACTCTAAGTCATTGGGTGGGAGCAAAAAAAATGATTAACATATTAGCCCCAGGCTGTATCCCTGTGAGTAAAACTCACCTGACATGCAAAAGTGGTTACATATTCTTAATATAAACTGCATTTTCCTTACACTAGAATAAGCATCTCTTAATTTGTTCATGGGAAGACTTTGCCTAGGTAGATGTCCTTCCAGCAGCAGTCATTTCTTTATTGTTTTTGTTTGCATTTGATCTGATTTGGTCTTCTGCTAGCTGTTTCAGATTCGGTCTGATAACGAGTGTTCCTTAGGAGTCATTCAGGTTTATTGAAGCTTATTGCTTGCTGTGAGAAGGTGTGACCTAAAGGCAGGCATGAATATAGATCCCTGTACATAGAAAAGTGCAGATACAATGGCAAAACTATTGATATAGCTATACCTAACTACTGTATAAAGGACACCTACCTAGGTAAGTCAATGTGTTAAATAAATTAACCCTGTGAGTGCCAGAGAGGTATGCTACAGATTGTGATGCTATATCTTGGATACTTCTTTGGCACTGAAAGAGTTAAAAGTGACTATAATAAGAAGATTTATAGAACTTTTTTAAGGAGCAGTTCTTAAAGGGATAGTAATACTTCATTTTAACTTTATTTTATTTTGTAGGCATTAAAAAAACATGAAGAATGATATAAGTCTTATCTCTCAAACCTTTATGGTTTATGAGATATTCACAAGCAAAGTTCCCCTCCCCGCCCCTTTTACCTAGTGTAAGCCATCTCTTCTCAGATGTGAGTCTGGTTGTATGACAGGACAGATAACAGAAGGGGACAATTTTCTTTGTATGAAAACAATGAAAGCCCTTCCCCCCTTGACAAGTTTTTCAGCTTTTTCCATTATCTTAATTGAAGATTGTCCCTCTCTGCAGTCTACCTGGGCATCTCCCTTCTGATCTGGTTGAACGGGGGGATACTTTGTTTGTGAATATCTCTTAAACCATAAAGGTTTGAGAGATAAGACTTATATCATTCTTCATGTTTTTTTAATGCCTACAAAATAAAGTAAAGTTAAAATGAAGTATTACTATCCCTTTAAAGGGATAGTAATACTTAAAAACTATCCCCCATGTAGCCAGTAAAAAACTGAGTTAAATGAGACCAGCAGCATCTCTCAAACCTTTATGGTTTGAGAGATATCCGCTTTAAAAGTTCCCTCTTCCCTGACATCAGCGTTCTAGCTGACAGCAAGGGAATCTGGTCCCGGGACCAGCGCAGGCTCTGCAGCAGAGCTGAGATCAGGTTAATAAAAAATAAATCCTTAACTTAAAAGGTCTTCTGCAAACCAAGCACACATAGAAGACCTTTTTAGTAAAGGATTTATATTTTATTAATGCGATCTCGGCTCTGCTGCAGAGCCACTGGCTGGTCTCAGGAGAGGATTCTCCTGCTGTCAGCTAGAACGCTGAAGTCAGGGGAAAAGCCAAAAAGAGGGAAATTTGAAAGCAGATATCTCTCAAACCATAAAGGTTTGAGAGATGCCACTGGTCTCATTTAACTCCATTTTTTACTGGCTACAACATGGGGCATAGTAATTTTTAAGTATTACTATCCCTTTAATTCATAGCAACTGAAGATATTGTGGGGGCAGATTTATAAATATGATGTTATTTCTCTGATATTAATGCCTGGAATGGTTAAGGACAGTGTATACCTGGCATTAAGATTCGGGTGAAAGTTCTGTCGCAAAATTGTTGCATCTAGTGACATTTCTTTATAAATTCACTGTGCAATGTTTTACAGACGTCATTACTCCATTTTTTTAAAACATACTACATGGTGTATTGTATGGTATAGTACATGGTATATATTATGGTATAGTACATGGTGTATAGTATGGTATAATACATGGTATATATTATGGTATACTACATGGTGTATAGTATGGTATAGTACATGGTGTATAGTATGGTATAGTACATGGTATATATTATGGTATACTACATGGTGTATAGTATGGTATAGTACATGGTATATAGTATGGTATATAGTATGGTATACTACATGGTGTATAGTATGGTATAGTACATGGTATATATTATGGTATACTACATGGTGTATAGTATGGTATACTACATGGTGTATAGTATGGTTTAGTACATGGTGCATAGTATGGTATAGTACATGGTATATATTATGGTATACTACATGGTGTATAGTATGGTATACTAGATGGTGTAAGTACATGGAACATAGTATGGTATACTACATGGTATATAGTATGGTATACTACATGGTGTATAGCATGGTATACTACATGGTATATAGTATGGTATACTACATGGTGTATAGTATGGTATACTACATGGTATATAGTATGGTATACTACATGGTGTATAGTATGGTATACTACATGGTATATAGTATGGTATACTACATGGTGTATAGTATGGTATACTACATGGTGTATAGCATGGTATAGTACATGGTGTACAGCCCTCCTAAACTGGCGTTTTCAGTTTTATAACTATCAAAGACACAGTTACAGCTATTTTAACACTTCATTCAGTTTATTTCCCCCTATGTTCCTTAACCCTTTAGGACCAGCCATGCACACTCATGGCTGGCAATTAAGGACCACTGAGCATTTTTTTTTTAAATTGGATCTGATTCAGGGCTCCCCACATGGCATGCAGCTGTGTGGGGAGCCCTGAATTCAATGACGTACCAGGACCATCATTGGTCCTTATGGAAAGTTTACCCATGGTGGTTCTGGCACGTCATGGTTCCTTAAGCGGTTAAAACCTATTTGTGCCAGAGGATTGTGCAAAGCACTGCTCTGAAATGAGTCGCTCACCCCTCTGGCACTCTAAGGATTAAAGGAGGAATGTATGGAGCAAACTTAGCAACATCATCCATACGGAAAGGTGCACATATGGCATTTGAACAACAGGGAAAAGTTAGCAGAATAATGATGAAATCGATTGTTTTTAACCCTTTGGATGCTAGGGATGTTTACTATGTGTTCATCTGCAATGAGTTGGAGACAATTCTGGCATCTAAGTAGCTAAGAACACTAGACACCAAGTCCCTATCAATAAATAAGACATAAATCTTAGCCACTGCACACTGTATTCCAGGCCTAAGAGAAAAAATAATACTGACAATAAATTATCCTCAAATCTATTAACCTGAAAATACAGTATATGTATACAGCAGGGATTTATTATTATTGTGAATTGTACTGCCGGGTACATTTGATCTGCTTTCAAGACTGTAATCACTCTATAACTCAAGGTACATAGGCCTTCTGTATAATAGAAAAGTGGAGCGATTCTGGCCCAAACCACCTTCTCCATAGGTGAAAATAAAAATATCCCAAATCCCCATTGGTTTAAAGGGATAGTAATACTTTGTTTTAGCTTTATTTTATTTTGTAGGAATTAAAAAAACATGAAGAACGATATAAGTCTTATCTCTCAAACCTTTATGGTTTGAGAGATGTTCACAAGCAAAGCTTCCCCTCCCGCCCCTTTTACCTAGTGTAAGCCATCTCTTCTCAGATGTGGAATGCAGTTCATAGACCAGACAGATAATAGCAGTGGAAAGTCTTCTTCCTATGAGAACAATGAAAGCCCTGCCCCCCTTGAACAAGTTTTTCAGGTTTTTCCCTTATCTTAATTGAAGATTGTCCCTCTCTGCAATCTACCTGGGCACCTCCCTTCTGCTCTGGCTGAACAGTGTTACATCAGTAAAAGGGGCAGGAGGGGGATACTTTGTCATTGAATTACTCCTGAACTCTGACAGAATTGAAATAACACTCTCCAAAGTCCAAATACTATGATGATTAATTAGAGCTGCTTTTATTATGAAACATTACTATCCCTTTAAGTGCATTTTATAACACTAGGGGGGTAGATTCACTTAACAATGTTAAAGTGGTGATACAGTGGTGATGACTTCTCCAGTTCCTATGTTATTCTTTGGAGCCTATGCACTAAGATCTCCAAAGATGAAGAAATCTAAGTGCAAAGATTCCATAGAATAACATAGGAATTGGAGAAGTACTAAACTGGAGAAGTAATCACCTCTTTATCACCGTTTAGTGAATCTCCCCCATTGAATGCTAGAGAGCTCTCCAACACATTTCAAAGCATCTCAAGCATACGAGAGGTTAAAAATTCCATTTTCAAACAATGGTAATTTTTATTCCTACACTATGGTACAGTTCATTTTCTCTACAATGGCTTCTCTTTGTCTTTATACATAAGGCCCTACGTCTCAAGTCTAAAGGTGCGATGATGTAAAACTCTGTGTAATAAAAATAAATGTCATGAATTGGAGGTAAAAGAAGGACAGTATTTTCAGAAATAAATCCATCATGTCTGGAAAATGTGTCATACAGAATGAAAAATGCCAGAAAGATGAGCTTGATGGATATGGCCCTTAGAAATTCTGATGTTAAAAATGTCTTCAATAAATCTTTGAACCAACGGGCTTTTAAAGAAATAAAGTCATTTTTTAACACGTTGAGTGTCTGAAGGGTACGCAACGTGTACCTCTCTGGCATTCAAAGGGTTAACCGGTTAACACCATACTACTGCTTCTCACACCTATCTGCTAATAGTACTTTCATGTGTCTTCCGAGAGTTTAATCCATTTTGTTGAAAAAAAATTATGGAAATCAGACAAAAACATGACGGCTACAAGAATAGTTTATTCTGAATTAAACCACACCCACTTTCAACCCTTTAGCTGCTAGAGGAGTGTCCAATGCATTACAAAGCAATGCATTAGAATCACTCTGTCACTCAAAGGATTAAAGGGATAGTAATGTTTCATAATAAAAGCAGCTCTAATTAAAAGGGGCGGGAGAGGAAACTTTGCTTGTGAATATCTCTTCACCATAAAGGTTTAAGAGATAAGACTTATATTATTCGTCATGTTTTTTTAATGCCTACAAAATAAAATAAAGTTAAAATGAAGTATTACTATCCCTTTAAGAATGCGTTTTCCCTTTGATGGAGATGGCGGTACTGTATGCAAAAAATCATGGTAATATTGTTGAGAACTGATGACCCTAAGAGGCTATTTTCAAATTAACAACAGGGAGGAGATGCACTGAGATGTGATATGGAGATGGTAAAGAGGAGATCATTTCTCAAGTGTGATCAATTGTCCAGCTCCTTTGTTATTCTGTGGAGCACATTCATTGACATTTCTCAAGTTGAAACGATTTGGGCCTGACCAACAGCCAGAAACGTCACTAAAGGTCAGTGCTTTGGTCAATGCCCATCAAAATTACATCTCTTTTTAGTGCTTCCTTGTCATCTGGGTATATGCTCAAAGCCTGGAAAGTGACTAGACTTGTACCTATCCACATAAGTGGTGATAAAAATGTGGTTTCAAATGATAGACCATTGGGGTAGAGTTATAAAAAGTGTTCTTGTTAATTTTTGCGAACGGATCCTTAAAATTCCCTTATTCCTTATTATGAGTGTTGGTATTTATAGGTACTTTTACAAATGTGGTGACCATAAAGGATAAGAACAGGTCAGGCATGGTGTTAAACATGTGGTGACAATTATGTCGCTAAATTGTCACAGATAGGGATATTTCTTTATAAATTTGCTGCATCACTTATAAAAAAGCTACTACATAGTGTTAAGAGCTCCTAAACTGTTGTTAAGACTATTATAAATACAGATGACAAACTTAAAACCATTTTAATGGTTCTTTTCTATTAACTCCACTTTTATAAATATCTTCCATTATCTTTATTCTGCATGTTATCTAAAGTCCTGGAAAAATGTGTTCACATGAAACGATGTAAGTTTTACCAACTGTCCAGCTTTTTCACCCAACTTCAGTTTGTCTTTTGTTAAAATCACTCGAGTCATGGCCCTACTAAACGTGTAAAATGATATCCAGCATGACATGTAAGAAGGTGTACTTACTAGAGCTATTTTTCCACATTTTGCAAAGGCCTTTGATATAATAGACAATAATATTTTGATAAAACAGGTCAAAAGCTCAGGATTGGCTAATCATTCTCTAAACTGGTTTTGATCCTACTTATCATACACAAAGCAATGTGTGTCTAAAGCTGACAGTGTTTCCCTTCTACTGAAAGGGATAGTAATGTTTCACAATAAAAGCAGCTCTAATTAATCATCATAGTATATGGGCCTTGGAGAGTGTTATTTCAGTACTGTCAGAGTTGTAGTTCAACAGTAATTGAATGATAAAGTATCACCCTCCCACCCCTTTTACTGATATAACACAGCTCACCTCAGAGCAACTGGGAGGTGCCCAGGTACATTGCAGAGAGGGACAATCTTCAATCAAGATAAGGGGAAAAAGCTGAAAAACCTGTCAAGGGGGGCAGGGTTTTCATTGTTCTCAGAGTAAGAAGATCGTCCCCTGCTGTTATCTGTCTGGTCTTACAACCAGATTCCACATCTGAGGACAGCAGTGTTACACTAGGTAAAAGGGGCGGGAGGGGGATGCTTTATCATTCAATTACTCTTGAACTACAACTCTGACAGTATTGAAATAACACTGTATATGGCTCAAATACTATGAAGATTAATTGGAGTTGCTGTTTTTGTGAAACATCAGTATCTCTTTAAAGTAACATATGCAGTTCTCCAAGTCTTCATTATTGGCCCTCTTCTATTTTCCCTTTTTATAAATGATCTGCCCAAAGTCTGCAAAACATCTTCTGTGCACAAGTGTGCAGATGACACAATAATCTATACTAAAAATCCAAATGTTTCACAACTTCAGGCAGTATTACAATACAGGATGATTTCTCAGAAACTGAGAGATGTATCTCTAAAAATGTTTGTTCGTAAACACTGGCAAAATATCACAATGGAATTTTGTACAAAAAGTAAATTACTTAAACTCTACTAATTCCATATAACCATTGTAACAAAGTCTAATTGTAACTTGGCCCCAGTTGACCCCTGCAAATATCTTGGCATGTGGCTTGACCCCAACCTAACTTTTGTTCCTCATATTGATAAATTAACATCCAAACTTTATCCTAAAGTAGGGCCTGTGTTTAGAAACAAATCTTGTCTAAGTCCCCTGGTAACAAAATGTATTGATCAACAGATGTTAAAGCCAGTCATAGACTATGGGGACATAGTATACGATTCTGCATATAACAAAGATATTTTCACAGATGCATAGCTAGAACCTACTGAACAGCTGGGGGCTGATGGGACTCCCTTGAATGCTGGGCACCCATGCAACTGCACACTCTACGCTCCCTATGGTTATGTTCCTGAATAAAAAAGAGCTGAGGCATGATATATAATAAAGTGAAAGCTGGGGCTATTCTATATAATAATTCACTACGGTATTTGTCAGAAGCCATCATGAGCAGTAGAGACTGCCTGAACGCACAGAATGCTGGGAGTTCTGTGCTGGGAGCATTCTATGCATTTGGGCATTCTCTGCAGCGTATTGTGTGAGTGATAGCAGACAAAGAGCAGGACCAAAGCAATGGGTTGCGTACCCCTCCAGCACTCAAAGGGTTAACATCTCCCAGAAATTGGCCCGTGTACACGGGCTTTTACACTAGTACACAATAATTAAGGTCTGTTGCAAAATGTGTAAGGGGTGTATGAAGCCTTCAAGGAAAACCTCTTATATTTTACAGAAGATGTTGTAATGTAAGGCATCATCTAGATAAATAACACATAGGATCAATGAAAACAGAGCAGCTATATTTTGGGCACCATGCCAGTAAACTCTTCCTTGTCTGGGGTGATTTTGTTGCAAAAGTGTTATGAAGTGACCCATATTTAAAAAGCCAAGAACCCAGAAAAGAAGAGAGGGGTGTGCATTCTGTTTCGATCTTTCTTTCCCTGAAAGCTAAGTGAACAGATACTTATTCCAGTTGGTCACTTTAATATACTGTACTCTACTTAACGTGTATGGTCTCAACTCCGGCCAAACTTCCTTACTGCATCATATACTTTCTATGCGAGATTCTTATGTGGAGGGCAGGGTCATCATAGGGTGCGATCTGTATGTAGTTCTCTCATTTATGCAACCTTTCCCAGCACCTATCTCAATTATCCCTAATAGATACCTGGAGAATACTTCACGAGGAGGAGAAAGATTTTACCTTCTATTACCCATCTCATACATCATATAGTAGAACTGATAATCAGATCATTCCCTTGTCTTCTTCTCCCTCAAGCTACCCGAGATCCCTGACCTCCCCAAACTGTGTAGACTTAATTATTCATTCAACTTCTTTTATCTAAACATTGGAGGGATATTTTAAATTTAACTCAGGGATAGGCAATCCAGATCCCATTGTTTGGGAAGCCCACAAAGAGTATTCAAGGGCAGTTTATAAAACTAGGTCTTCAACGGAATAGGGAGAGGAAACAAAATTGCTCTACTGCATCACCATCACCCACAGATCTTGCAGATCTAACCCACACTAAAGAGGAGTTTAATACACTCCTCAAAACAGATGTCACCAAAACTCACATGTGGCATAAATATATCTCGGGAGATAAATGTGAGAAACTGTTAGCTCAAATCATTAAAAAACATTGAAGAGCCACTCACTTCAACCAGATTAGTTTCTCTACAGGCCAAATAGCATCTATTTATCCACAAATCGCTAAGGGCTTTGTGGATTTCTCTAAAAATCTTCATAACTTAGATAGGGAGGTTAAAACGGAGGCGCTTTCCTTCAAGACTAGACTCAAAGCATTTTTAGCCAAAGCTAAATTAGCCAAACTCCTGCCGAATGTGGCCGAAGACTTGGAATCCTCCTTCACAACTGATTAGGTGGGTAAGACAATTCTGGCCCCGATGGTTTTTTCGACATCCTATTACCGAAAAGTCCAGTCTGTCCTGATTTCCTGATGCTCTCATCTTTCAACGCCATCTTGCAAGGACAGTCTTTTGCCCATCAATTATTAGAGGCACAAATAAAGATCCTTCCCTTTGTAATAATTCCCCCCCCATATTCCTTCTCAATATTAAAATATTTGCCAAAATCCTAGCCACTCGTCTTCAACCTTTTTTACCCTCCTTGATACACCTGGATCAATGCTGATTTGTACCTGGGAGACAAGCTATCCATAACACAGCAACAGTGTTGCTCTCCTTTATTCGGCTCTTAAGCAACGATCATAGGTGATATTCATCTTAAACAATGCAGAAAAAGCTTTCAATAGAGTAAAATGGCCATATATTTCTGGAGTTCTGGAAAACCTAGGATTAGGGCCTTGCATGATGAAAGGCATAATAGGACTGTACTCCAACCCCTCAGCAAAAGTTTTAGTCAATGGTACTCTGACCCCTTTCCAATTATAAACGTAACACAACAAAGCTGCCCCCTATCCCCGCTGATCTTTATTCTTTCTCTCAAAGCCCTGCTCAACATCATCAGACAGGATTGGGGAACTCAATGTTCAAAGTGGCTGCTTTTGTGAACGATGTGTTGATATTTCTTAGTAACCCAGAAGGCTCAATTCCTCCTCTTCTTTATATTCTGGAAGAATATTCACATGTATCTATGGCTAAGATCAACTACTCAAAATCTGACATTCTTAATATTAATCTTGACTCCACGCAAGTAGCTTCTCTGAAGAGGAAATTCACCTTCAAATTGTCTACCTCCTCTATCTCATATCTGGGTATAAAACTATCCTCCTCTTTAACCTCTCTTCCTGAGATCAGTTTCTCACTGCTCCTCACTTCTGTTTCAGACGATCTTAAGACTTAGTCTTTCCACTTTATATCATTGGTCTAGAAGAATCAAAAGCATTAAAATTATGATATTGCCTAAAATACTCTCTTTAACGCTCTTCCATTTGCATCCCCAATAGCACACTGAACTAGCTTCAGACACTCATCGCATCATTTATTTGCATGAACAAAAAACCTAGATTATACCCCTCTATTGTGTCCTGCAAACCCCAGACACAGAGGACTGGGCCTACCTGACCTCCACTATTACTACAAAAGCAGTATCACTTTGAGACCTGGGACTTCTCCAACTGTTATGGACATCACAGTCCAGACTTCCCTCACTCTGCTCAGATCATATCATTATGTGACATCTCCTGAAAACATGTCACTAAAGAGTGGAACCTAGCTCCACTGCCTTCTCCTCTCAAATCTTTAGTGGGTAATCCTGACTTTCAGGCTGGACTTCACCATTCTTGTTTTTTGCAGTGGAAAACTAAAGTCATGGATACTCTTCTTTCTCTAACCTCAGAATGAGAACTCCTTACTCAAGCAATCCTGAGAACTTGCCTACAGTTACCCATCATTACGTAGTGGTCCCTTTTCCAAGTACAACATCGAGTCTCCCAGAAAGTTTGGATAGAAATCATCCTGTGTGATTTAACACTAGTTGAAAAGTGCATAGCCGCCCCCGCCCATCTACTCTTCGCTCACTATCTTTTTGCCACTCCATTCTGGGTCTCAGACAAAACCTTATTTTCTCCACAAGTGGAAGGACGAACTAGGTAGAACCTTAGACATTTCCCAATGGTCCACCATATTCTTTCTTAACTTAACAAGAGATACTAAAACCTGGGAGATGAATTATAAATGTATTACTAGATGGCATATCACTCCTTTTTGGCCAGCTTATTTCTCCTCCTCAGCTTTGTGCTGGAGGTGTTTGTCTCAAGTGGGCTTCATCTTTCACATCTGGTGGTTGTGTCCAGATATTGTTCCATTCTGGAATCAAGTCCTACAAGTGATTTTTCAGGAGATAGAACAAAATGAGATGTACTGGCGTAAGACAAAATGAATGCAACAGGCCCATGTGATATTAATAGGGATTGGCAGGATATCTGGAGGATGTTATATAAACATTGTTCTTTATGGTGGAATAAATATGGAATCTGAGTAGGTGACAGTTTGGTTCTTTTTTTGGTTACTTTAGAAAACTGTGATATTTTTAATCTTTATTTTATGTTTGAAAAAGACATCCTTCATACCGAATGGAAAAAAGTGGTATTTTAAACTGTCAATTGCTCCCTGATATTTTGTTATGGATGCTGAGACATTGTTGCTAAGCAACAGACGTTTTGTATGATATCACTTCCTGTGTAGAACTGTTGATATGCCATGTCACATAAGAGGAGTGTCTTAGTCTATATATACACCAATGCACATAATTAAGGGGCCTTGACAAAGGACTGTACTTTAAAATCACAGGACAGACTCTTAAGTACCCAAAAAGTGGACATTTCCAAGAAAATCCAGACACTGGATTTCATGGGAAACATTGCTATTATTCATATATATATATATATATATATATATATATATATATATATATATATATATATATATATATATGAATTTGGAGAATATGTGTTCCCTGTGGTAAATATGGTTTGCTCCAGAATTGTCTACTTTCTCCTTACTAAATCAGGCTCACTAGCCAACTAAATAATTCCTTATACTGAGTTTGAATTATATTTATCGTAAACATATTTCACTTAAACATCATGATAATAAAACCATAATAAAATCATGTGCTGAGGCAAATACCTGCAAATACAGCTCCTAACAAGGTCTTCTTTTCGATGCATTTATATCACTCTGCACCACATGGTGGCACTGTTATGACAAACTAACCATGAATGGAAATTGCTCAAGTTGAATTAAGAGATTGTACTCTTCAGACTTTTTTCAGGTTTATGGGATTTCATTCATGAAATATTTCTGAATTGCTCAGCAATTGTTAAATGAGATGTCAGATAGGATGATAAATAGCAAAACGGCAACACATGAGTCTTGCTTCATTGCTCTAGCTGAGAATGAGGAGATGATTATTAATTTCAGAATATAAATCTGTAAATTGCTCACAGCCATTTGTTTTAAAGAAGGGCTAGAACACATTTGGCTCTCCAGCTGTTGATGACTCCAGCTTCTATCAGTCCTGTAGTCTTCCACTGTTGGAGAATCATGGGTTGTCCACTACCCATGTTTTAGAGTATTCCATTACTGGATTGTGGAGTATAATTCCAGATGTGAACTGTCTCTGTAATCAGGTAGTTTTGAATGTAATATTTTCTACCCTCTGAGTCCAGAGGGGCACACAAACCATTGGTCTCCAAAGCATATATTGTAACACCAAAATGTGTTGAGGTCCTACCTAGAATAACACCAAAATGTGTTGAGGTCCTACCTAGAATAACACCGAAATGTGTTGAGGTCCTACCTAGAATAACACTAAAATGTGTTGAGGACCTACCTAGAATAACACTAAAATGTGTTGAGGTCCTACCTAGAATAACACTAAAATGTGTTGAGGACCTACCTAGAATAACACCAAAATGTGTTGAGGTCCTACCTAGAATAACACTAAAATGTGTTGAGGTCCTACCTAGAATAACACTAAAATGTGTTGAGGACCTACCTAGAATAACACCAAAACATGTTGAAGACCTACCTAGAAAACAAGTAAAGTTGTCATATATTAAGAACTATTCACAGGAATCAGTTTGTCAGACTGAGAATTTAGAGGACGAGCTTCATCATATGGCTGGTGATCTGATTTATAGGTTACAAGAAAGACAATATCCAATGGAATAAATAAGGAAATCTTATAATGATACCTGCAAAATGGATAGAAATATACTTTCACTGAGTCTATACTAGTAACAATTGGTTAAACCAATGCATGCCAGAGGGGTACACAATGCAATGCGTACCCCTCTGGCATTCGAAGGGTTAAATGTGAATGGGTGTTACAGTTGTGGTGATTTAATGAAATGGCTGTGTTTTATAAAACTGGTATTTATTGTATAAATATTTATATAAATATATATATATATATAAAATACAGGTTCATCCATTGATGTGCCAGAGGGGTACACAATCCACTGTTGTGTAATGCATAAGGCAATTTTGGAACTTGTTTCTGACTTCCAGAGTTTTGATATACTCAAAAAAATACATGATTTTATATGGAGTGGATGAGATTGTTTGATGGCTCGCATGGCTATGTTTGTTAATGAATAATATTATTCCCCATACATTATTTAAGGTACTTTCGGCTTTAACTATAAACAATATATATATATTTTTTTTAAACAAATAACCCCCCATTACAGTGCAGCTGGAATGTATTGAATGCAAATTTCATTTTGGTAATTTTTAAAATATCATGTTAATGTAAGGTAACCCCTCCGTAAACAAGAAATTAGCAATGCATTTAATAGTAACACAGTGAAAACGTGTATGGCAACATAGGGGTTAATGTTGAGTAAGTGGAAAAGGTTTTTACAGTCATTTGAGAGGCTTTTGTTCCTTATTGGACATATTTCTCTGCTTCTACAGCCAGGACACAAAGACCATCTGAGCATATTCTTAAAGGGATAGTAATGTTTCACAGTAAAATCAGCTCCAATTAATCTTCATAGTATGTGGGCCATGGAGAGTGTTATTTCAGTACTGTAAGAGTTGTAGTTCAAGAGTAATTGAATGATACAGTATCCCCCTCCCGCCCCTTTTACTGATGTAACACTGCTCACCACAGAGCAGCAAGACTGTTCGGATGGATAGCAGAGAAGGACAATATTCAGTGAGCGTAAGGAAAAACCTGAAAAACCTGTCAAGGAGGGTGGGGGGGTCAGGGTTTTCATTGTTCTCACAGTAAGAAGATTGTCCCTTGCTATGAACTGTCTGGTCTTAAGATCAGTTTCCACATCTGAGGGGAGGTGGCTTACACTAGGTAAAACTGGCAGGAGGTGGATACTTTATCATTCAGTTACTCTTGAACTACAACTCTGACAATATTGAAATAATACTCTTCGTGGGCCAAATACTATGAAGATTAATTGGAGTTGCTTTTTATTTTCAAACATTACTATCCCTTTAAGATTTCAGTTCACTAATAATTATGTAGCTCTGTCTGTAGAACAATAGCAGGAGTGAGATGTGTAGCACCTATCACTATAGATGGTACTCACAGGGAAAGGCTTGCATTTTGAGCATAAAATTGCTGCTGTACTGACCAGAAGGGTCCTTTGCACACTTGGTCAACAGTCTAATGCATTTCACGCGGTGAAACCCTTGCTTCATCATAGACCATAAAGTGTTTGTCCTATAGAAGCTGGATTAAGTAGACATAAGTCTTCTCAGCCTCCTGATTCACTAACATACTGTTAGGTAATGGTGAACTAGTGCACCTGGTGTATGTGTAGGGCAATGTGCAGTTTTGGCCTAGTGGAGAAACTGGCTCTTATGAAAGGGTATGTGCAGTTGGTGCTAGAGCTGCCCAAGTTTGCTATTATTTGTAAAACCGGTATATTTCTCCAGCAGTGATTTACGGACAACTTTCTATTTTCTTTGGTAGCAGAAGCAGTTTCCATGAACAAAGTAATTGAATAGTATTTTCAGGCACCATAAAGCAACTATCCATAGGTTTTGCAATGTAATGTTTAGTGATGGATGATATCAATTCATTTGCCTCAAGTCAAAAAAAAAGCTAACATGGTAATTAAACAAGGCTGCTTCAGACTCAGTGTCAAAGTTATTGTAGTTATCTGCCATATCAAGGCATCTGTCAGTGGATGTATGCTTGAGCAAAATCCCTGGAGCACTATAAAGAGGCAAAAAAACAAAAAACTCGTGGACCAAGTAAAGAGCAAGCACACATTAAGAAGCAATCCATTGGAGAGGCAGAGTTAAAAAGGTCAAAATATAAACATAAACTTCAACAAGAAAAAAAAACTTTACAGACTTTAAAAAAAAAAAAATGAGCTTAACCCTTTAAGAACCACCAGGTCATTAAAGGTTTAAAGAGATAGTAATGGTTCACAATAAAAGCAGCTCAAATTAATCTTCATAGTATTATGGCCATATAGTCGCACGCTGTTTGGCATGCGACATTTAAAATGTGAAACGTCTGCAGCATAGAACTTCATTAGCATATGGTGTGACACTGACATGAATCATATCCCAGAAATGTGCATCGCATTAGAGACCTTTCTAGTATAGGGTTATAGATAATATCAATATTAAATCCTCTTGAATGTTCCCCATTTACACATAAACATACATAAATACAGTACCGTGCAAAGGTTTTAGGCAGGTGTGAAAAAACATTGTAAAGTAAGAATGCTTTCAAAAAGAGACATGTCAATAGTTTATTTTTTTCAATTAACCACATGCAAAGTGAGTGAACAGAAGTAAAAAATATAAAACAAAATCAATACTTGGGGTGACCACCCTTTGCATTCAAAACAGCATCAATTCTTCTAAGCAAACAGTCAGGGAAACAGCTGTGTAGGAGGAATAAAACTGGGTGAGGAACAGCCAATCTCAGCTATCAAGGTGAGGTTGCTGAAGACAGTTTAATGTCAAAAGTCATACACCATGGCAAGGCTGAGCAAGGCAACAAGGCACAAGGTAGTTATACTGCATCAGCAAGGTCTCTCCCAAGCAGAAATTTCAAGGCAGACAGAGGTCTCCAGATGTGCTGTCCAAACTCTTTTGAAGAAGCACAAAGAAAAGGGCAACGTTGAGGACCATAAACGCAGTGGTCGGCCAAGCACATCATGCTTACTTTCTTTTGCAATTGGAAGATGTCCAGCAGTGCCATCAGCTCAGAATTGGCAGAATTGGAAGAAAACAGTGGGTCCCTGATACACCCATCTACTGTCCGAAGAAGTCTGGTCAGAAGTGCTCTTCATAGAAGACTTGCGGGCAAAAAGTCATACCTCCAATATGGAAACAAAGCCAAGCAACTCAACTACGAACAAAAAAACACAGGAACTGGGGTGCATAAAAATGGCAGCAGATGCTCTGGACTGAGGAGTCAAAATTGGAAATATTTGCCTGTAGCAGAAAGTAGTCTGTTTGCTAAGGGCTAAAGAGCAGTACACAAATGAGTGCCTGCAGACAACAGTGAAGCATGTGGGGAGGTTCCTTGCAAGTTTGGGGCTGCAGTTCTGCAAATGGTGTTGGGGATTTGGTCAGAATTAATGGTCTCCTCAATGCTGAGAACAGGCAGATACTTATCCATCATGCAGTACCATCAGGGAGGCTTCTGAGTGACCCCAAATGTATTCTGCAGCATGACAATGACCCCAAACATATAGACATAGTCATTAAGAACTGTCTTCAGTGTGAAGTAGAAAAAGTAGTCCTGGCAGTAATGGTATGGCCCCCACAGATCCCTGATCTCAACATCATCGAGTCTGTCTGAGATTACATGCAGAGAGAAGCAACTGAGGCTGTCTAAATCCACAGAAGAACTGTGATTAGTTCTCCTGGATGTTTGGAACAACCTACCTGCCGAGTTCCTTGACAAATTTTGTGCAAGTGTACCTAGAAGAATTTATACTGTTTTGAAGGCAAAGGTGGCGGGAGGGGGGGGGGGGGTCACACCAAATATTGATTTGATTTATATTTTTCTTCACTCACTATCATTTTGTTAGTTGATAAAAATAAAAGATTAACATGCCTAGTTTTGAAAGCATTCTTACTTTACAGCATTGTTTCACACCTGCCTAACTCTTTTGCACAGTACTATATGCGTACTTACTAATACTTCTTTATTATTGTGAAACAGGTTCCTTCCTGTACAAAAAGAGGAAAGACAAGCGCAAAAAGATCTAAGAGTGGCTATTAGCATGTCATAAGTCGCCAATGCAGTTTAGATTGTACTCACAAGAATTATCCTTGTTAGGAGAGCCCACATAGATAACCTTAGTCCAGCCTAAAGGAATATTAATCTAATCGGTAGTGATCGCACTTTCCAGCTCAGTAACCGTATTGACAGGGTAGTCACAGTAACGGAGCAGTCACATTAGCGGAGCTATATAATTCTCCACGTGATAAAGGAGAAAGATCCTTCTAAGGGTAATACTGTTTGATAAGAAAACCCATATAATCAAGCCCTGAATGGACGCTACTCACCAGATATATGTTATTAATAGATCTGGAGTCGTCGTTGCTACCATGTATCAGAGACCAGACAATATGGTATACAGATGATCAAAATTTAATTAGTATAATTCCCTACGCTTTTCGTGAACGTTGTTCACTTTGTCAGGGGATACATATATAAGAATAATTCTTATGAGTACAATCTAAACTGCACTGGCGACTTATGACATGCTAACAGCCGCTCTTAGATATTTTTGCGCTTTTCTTTCCTCTTTTTGTATCTAGAATTTCTGTATGGTGCCACTGAGGACACCAATAAACACAACTGCATATCGAGGAGTGGGAATATGTATGTCTAAAAAACTCTTTTTGAATTTTGAACTTTTTATGAACTTTTATATGATTATTGATTTTTAGGGGATTTTATTGGACTGTTTGGCTAGTGGGTTACTTTTAGGAGCGCTGTCTTACTCTTTTCCTATACAGGTTCCTTCCTGTATGTGACAGCAAATTTGTAGTTTATAGGGGAACTACCACCCCACATAAAGTTACACTCCAAGAATTACCCATCTGGTGACTAGCTGAACAATAGTACTAGTCACCAGAATAATTACCTCCTTACAGAGAAATTGTACTGCTCACGAGGCTGATGGCCAGGCAAAGGCAATTTAAAAGAATCTGTGCACCTGTGCCGACAGTCCCTTCCGGTACCTTAAGGTACCAAGCAACACTTCCTAGAGCAGACTGGGACTGACAACGCAGGCGTGCAGACGTCACTATGTAAAGATGTCTGCACTGTTTCCTGGCTGTCAGTCTCCGGAGCAGCAGAATTTATCTATTAGGAGGTAATTATTCTGGCGACTAATACTATTGTTCAGCTAGTAGCCAGATGGTTAATTCTTGGGGGTTTAACTTTATGTGGGGTGGTAGTTCCCCTTTAACTCTTTCAGTGACAGAGAGGTGTGCAATGCTGCACATCTCTCAACCTCTGGCATTCAAAGACTGAACCCCTTGAGGTTGTATATTGCTCTGGTCCTCAAGGGGTTAAAATCTAAAAGTGAAAGTCAAGGACATTTCTGTAACGTTCTAGAAAAATACCAGCATTTCTTCTGCTTAACATAAAACAAAACCAAGTTGGAATATGATTTCATTTTACTGTTCTTTGTCTAATTAGTCTAGAGATATTCCCTGATTTATCCTGTAGACTTTAATATGATTGTCTCAAACAGAAGTACTTAAACCATAAAGATGTGCTGGTAAAGTAGGATAAATGAACAGTTTACTCAAAACAGAAGATGAAGTGCAATCAAAGAAAGGTAATTAGCAAGTGATTATCCCATATTTGTTTTACAAACATAGATTACAAAACACTGCATATCTATTTATAAAATATACAGATGAAATTGGGATATTGTAACATTAGGGGTCATATACATGTAGCCGAAATGGACACATTATGGAGCAAATCAATTGAAGCATAGGTGATAAATACAGAAAGAATGGAGACTAAGGATTAGTCGAGGCAAGCCAATAAGTCGAAGCAGGCAGAGGTCAAGCAAAGTCAGGTTACAGGCCGAGGTTGAGCCAGGTGGCATTGAAGCAAAGTCAAGGTACAAGTCGAGGTCAAGACAGGGGGGAGTTCAAGCAAAGTCAAGGTACAGATTGAGTTCAAACACAAAATTAAATACAGTGAATAGGAAACAGAAAACCACCAGGGCTAACCACTGTGTATTGGGAGCTCAGAAGGGCTAGGTTAAATAGTCTCCCAACAGGTACAGCTGGAAATCATTAGTCAATTAGTGCTTGGAGGCAGACCCAGGATTCAGGAAGAATAAAAAGAGAATGCACCTACAGAACAACATGATGATAAAAAGATCCCCTTGTCACAGTGTTGGAAATTGCAGGACCCACAACCTACAGGTCGGTGATTTAAGCCCAGGGAGAAGAATGTCCAGAGGGATTACTGTGACACTGTCCAAATGTGAATGAGAAGCTATTGACTGATCTGTCTAATATTTGGGCACTTTTAACGTCCTTCAACTAGACTTAAACTTTGCCCACTGGAGCCCTCTTTGGTGCTTATAAATAAATGTATACCATTTACAGGGTTGCACATAGGAAACCCATTTAAGTCAATAAACCTCTGAGTATTCACCAATTGTTAAAGTGGACCTGTCAACTAAAGACAAGTTAAAAATCAGTTTATATGTTCTACCAGCCATTTTTCTGTAAAATAATTTGTTTTTGAGAAAAACATTTATGTTTTTGTGGCACAGAGAGAATCATGTGTATAAGACAAAGGCACTCAGGACAGGATCACTTTCGAGGTATTTAATATAATTTTATTGTGTCTCCAAGTGATGCAAAGTAACGACATTTCAATGGCGCTCTCTTGCTTCATCAGGTATAAAACATACTATAAACATACAATTTATAGGTGTTAGAGATCAGCCAATATCACAAGGTTCGTCCCTACTGGAGATGACATCATCAATATGATAACATTAATCAAATGTGCATTATTTATTACAATAAAATAAAATGCTAATTTACATATCCAAAGTAAAAACTCAACAAAGGAAATAAACAGTAACCTTATTGGTCAAATTATAAAGTTATAAGGCCTGGTGATCTGCTAGTTAACCAATTAAGTGAAATAAATAGATAAACCCCAATACAACTTGAAAGGAACAATTTTCTGTTATATCCATATACAAACCTTATGTTTATAAAAAACATCAGGCTATAATCCTCATTTAATCCATTATGATGCTTGAGTGTGTCACCTCCAGACCCAATAGCTTCCTTTCCTATGTAAATCTGTATCCTAATCCCCATGGTACTTTTTATATATCTTCTGAAGAATCTGCCATCTCTTTATCTGGCTGACATAATAAGATTTTGTTTTCTCTCTACATAATGGTTACTTATTAGAGCATCAACTTTTTTTCCATACATTTTTAATGTTGGCTTCATGTTCAATCAGTTTCAGTCTAGCACACGTTGTAGGTTTGCCAACATAATCTTTCTTTACAAGGGCATTTGCCCCCTTACTTTCTCGTGACAAAACTTTTCTATTTAATTTGTCCTCTATTAATTGGATGTGTGACATGTTCCTCTTTAATCATTCCAATGCAATGTCCACAGTCCAGGCAGGGAAAGGAACAATTATTTGGTATTCCAAAGAAAGGATGCACTCACCAAGGAATTGGTTATGGTTCTTACTTTTTATAGGGGAAAACAATGGGGAATCTTTATTTTATAATTAGATTTTTATTGAAAATAGCAGAATATAGCAGTACAATAATGAAAAGTCAAATGCAATGACAATCTTTGTATAAAAATCAAGTAAGGAGTGTCTTACAGACTTATGAACAATCATATGTTTGCTACATTATCCTAGCGATCTATGTTGTCTCAGAACGCCAACGCTATACTCTACTATTGGGGTTTTGTACTGGACAGAATAATAGGGGATGGGATAGGAGGAAGAGGATAGCAAGGGGAGAAGGAGGAAGAAGAAGGGTGAGGTCAAGAAAAAGGAAGGAGGGAAAGAACAATGGGGGATCTTTAAAGAGTTTTACTAACTTTGTATCTTGTTGTATGGCTGGGCAGTACTTCTTAATGATTGTGAAACTTAGATCCAAAAGGGATGTGCTTATTCAGATGGTTCTGTCTTTGAGTATTCTCAAGCAATCTCTCTCTTTCCTTGGTTTTGATCATGCGAATTATCTTATTGAGGAGTTTGCCACTATGCTCTCATGGACAAGTTTGTTAGCCATTTTGACCACTCCTACAGTAGGAAAAAACCTTTGCACCCTGGTGAGCTGATTTGTGTATACTTTCCATTACACCAGGTGGAGGAAACCTGGATTTTAAAAATATATTATTGATGTATGTAGGCTTAGTGTACAATCCTGCCAAAATTACACAATTTTCAATATGAACTTTATTATCCAAAAATTTTTTCAGACACTAGAAGCAGTAAATTTGATGGACTTTGTACTTCCTTAATACATTTGATAATCCCTTCAATACTGTCTGCACTCCCCCCCCCACCAGATGAGGATGTCACATATCAGAACATACTGCTATGTAAATAGCATAATTGTCACACTCAAACATCTGCATCAAAGTTTTAGCATATTTGAAAGAGACCTGCACAACCATTGAGGTTGTCTGAAGCTGGAGTAAAACATAATCTCAAATCTAAAATAATTTCTGGTTAGTACAAAAAAGTAAATCCATCAAGAAATACACATATTTGTATGGAAATATATGTCCAATACAACTTTCTCCACATATTTCATCCCCTAAAATATGGTATCAATGTCTAAAGACTTTGGACATCCGTAGTGCACAGCAGAATATTATTGTCTATTACACTGACTCTTTCAATCTGTTAAAAAATAAGTTGCTTCAATCAAACATATCAAATTTATGCACATTTGGTTGTGAATACCAATGCAATAAATTAGCCAACAGGTATATAAGTGAGATCAACCCAGAGGCAATAGGTCTTACGGGATAGATTTCAAGATGTTTATGCCCTTTGAGAGTATACAGCTAAACTGGGAGATATCAGTGATAGAGAGACCCTAGGGAAAATAGACTGCTATACCAAAGAACTCAACAAGATTGTGGGACAAGATAACAAATAGAAAAAAGGCTCTGCAAAGTTTACTATCAAAGTGACGCATGTAAAGTTTTTTGTCATAAAATGACGCATCTATTCAGCCACGTCATTTAAAGTGTTGCAAATTCTACATTTCTCGTCGTTGCGAATGGCGAATTCACCATATCATGCATTAACATGTCGCAACATTAAGGACGCAATATTGGTGCATTTATGACGCAAAGTGGGTGCAATATGGATGCAATATGACATAACATATTACATCAAATGTAAGAGAACTTAGCTCAGATGATTGTATCTCGGTAACATGAGATATCAGTTTTTATACACATCAATACAACATGTAATGGGCATACAACCTGTGCAGCATTATTTGAATGAGACATATTCTATAAAATCAAAAAAGGGACTGCTAATTGAGTTACTCAGCATTGTACTGTATGACAATTATTTCCTCTTTCAGGGTCTCTTCTGTTTTCAAAACAGGTGGAAGGTTATGTGATCCAACTTCGCCCCTACATATGTGAATCTCTGTATGGCCATATTTGAGGATTACATCTATAGGTCAGTTTTCTTCTGGAAGTATATGATCATGTGGTGGCAGTACACCGACAATGCGTTCACGGTGTCAAGTGGAAATGTTGGTGACTGAAAGCTTTTCCATGATGATATAAATGCTACACAAACAGGTATACAGTTTACTATGTCATATGATTTGACAAACATTTTTTTCTGGATACATGTATACAGATCTATACATGAAAGAGACTGACAGTTTGCTAATATTTGATAGTTTTTACCCAAAGGGATCAACGGTTTGTTGTTTTGAGGTCAGTTTTTACAGGTCATGAATATTGTCATGAAAGCTAGAGAAGGATTAGGCTAACTGAGATGACAAAAAAAATTCTCAAAAATGCATTCAAGAGTGAATTGGAGAAGGTATAATATATACATAGAGACAATCTGTTGCATGGCAGACAGTAAACAATGGAAAATTAATGAATTTCATCTGTGTTTGAATGTAACACAGATTGATTAGAAATAGAGGAGATACTAACAAACACTGTCACATACTATAGGACACACATCCAGATATCAGGAAGCTTGCACAAAGACCAGTGATGACATACAAGTGAGAAACAGATACGGTCTATGAAAAAGGCTGACCAAAGGACTTTGAGGACACCTACATGTCATACTTATGCCTGTTTTTTAAGGGGACACTACAATAGGGGCTCATCATAATTTGTCAAAATTCTGAAATGCCTCTGTGGGTTGAATTACATAGAAAAAAACTACTTGCAATACAAGGGATATGATTTTACAACACAAATTCACTATTAGAAAAAGAATATCGTTGCCAGTTCCTCGGCATTTCAGAAGAAGAAAAGTATAATGTTGCTCTGCTAAATGTTCATCTGAGAGACCATGATGTGTAAGCGACAGAACATAGTTATTAAAACGAAGATAACTTTATTGAATTAGAGAGATAAGAAACACTATGGCCAAGATGCCTCAACAAACAATATGATATAGCACAGTTTACATAGATTAGGAAGTGTAGTTCGCAAATAATGTTGTTTTTAATTAATAAGGCTGTTTAAACCAATGTAAGGAAAATGTCCAAATAGGTCTTTTGTGTAAAGCAATTTAAAGTATATGGTAGAAACATAATATAAGCTATATATCATCATACTGATAGAGTTAGTTATCAGATAAGTACATGTTGATAATTTTGTCATAGTTATGGATGCACCAATAAGTAGTGGCTATCTGGAAATGTTGTAACGTCCATTTCCAGGCATAGGTATTTGGTGCTCTTTGTAATTTAAATATATAACATGTTCATACCTGGGAACTCTCCGGTTTTGCCCTGGAGACTCCGGATTTCAAAGTGAATTACCGGGTCTCCGGGGCAATGTGTGAATCACCGGGTGGGCAGAGTTTAAGTAGAAACTCTGCCCACTTGTGCTCCATCCTGCCTGGTTCCTCCCACTCCCCGCCCTCATACCTTCATTTTGCAGGGTTTTTTTGTCCCGCCCCCCTCGACTAAGCCCCACCCCTTTTATGACGTGAATCGTGTAATTTTTGGCACTGACAGGGTTACCCTCCGGGTAGCCCTGCATGAAAAGTTCCCAGGTATGAACATGTTATAATATGCACTCAGCAATAGTCTAAACTACAGACATGGATGAAACACTGCTGAAACTTTCTTGGGTAGAGGTAGTTACAAAAAAGGTCTACTATTTCTCTTATCTCAGAGTACTGTTGGCTTTGTCTCCACCTGATGTGAACTGTGTGCGATCATTAACCCTTTGAGTACCAAAGGGGTAAACAATTCGATGAGTACCTCTCTGGCACTCAAAGAGTTGAAAGGTAAAACAACTCTCATCCAACTGACAGAGAATAAACTAAGTTGAAATGGTTTGTTACAGTAAGAGTAAGGGGACACATTATTAAATCAAATGCCCTAGAAGAAAAATGCATCTTGGCAAAACTACAAGAGGTGTTAGAATGAGCATAAATGACACAAATTAACATACAAATGGCATGGAAAAAAGTTGATACTGCAATAAGTATGCATTATGTAGAGACAAAACACCCATAATGTCAACCAGATGCAATGGCAGAGTCTCAAAAGGTGAATAAAAAAGTCAGCGTAAGGTTATAGACCCTAACGCCGAAAGGGTAAAATAAAGATTATCACCTTAAAAGGGTAAGTAGTAGTTCACTACATGTAATAAATTTATATTGAGTCCACTTAGGTTATGGATTTTTTTGGTGCCTAGCTGTTTACTTTGACTGTGCACTTGTTTTTAATTGTACTGTGATAAATGATGGAAACTTGATTATGTCACAGGCACCCTCTGTGTTGGCCTCTAACATCTTTAAATTGCATGTTTACCCAACCAGGGGGGAGATTCCCACAGTGGGGATAAAGAGGTGATAAAGTAGAGATGTCTTTTCCAGTGATACCACTTCTCCAGTTCCTATGTTATTCTATGGAGCCTATGCATTAAGATATCCAAAGCTAAAGAAATCCTAGTGTATATGCTCCATAGAATAACTAGGAACTGGATAAGTGATAACTGGAGAAGCCATCTCCACTTTATACCATCTTTATCACTGCTTAGTGAATCTCCCCCTATGTTTTATGCCTTCCAAAAGGAGGAATAGACCCTGAAGCACTGTTACTTTGTATCGATGGGTGCCACAATAACAGTAAGTGAAATCCCTTAAAGGGATAGTAATGGACCTTTTTACCGAGGCCAGTCTTATCTCTCAAATCTTTATGATTTGAGAGATATACGAATATAAAGTTCCCCCCTTCCTTCCCTGCACTATAAAGGTTTGAGAGATAAGACTGGCCTTGAATACAAAATTCAATTATGGAATAAAGATCCATTACCATCCCTTTAAAGGTATTCTGATTTCCCGAATGCCTTCTTGTTATCCATAGGAATCTGTTATATACTGTTTGAACAGGAGACACAATGTGAGGAATGAGCACAGAGATTCTGAATGATTCCAGATTCACTAAAGATAGTAAGTACCATTGATTACTGGTGACACAGTGTGCTGCATTATGCTAATTACTTGCACATTGTTCTAATTCTTTATGTTTGAGGTCAAAGTTATGGCTCGCTGTACTATTAGAAATGACCATAGTACGTGAGCTATGCCTAGAATCATTCATAGCACAGTATGTAGTAACATTGGCCCAGCACAGGAACTAATTAGCATAAAATGCCACATTATGCCACCAACACAAAATTATATATTATAACATAGGGAAATAATAGCATTTTTGTTACAACTAACTAAATATGTCTTAGAGTGAGATATCCCCTTTAATAATATATTACTTACATTTAAAGAGATAGTAATGTTTGTAGATAAATTCTAAATTAACCTTCTCCCCCATATCCAAGTTGTCACTAGAAAATGCTGCTTCTTACTAAAGAAATATTGCAAAAATACGTCCTTTCCTCTGCATGTCAATGGCACTCATTCTCTCTAGACCTGACTACTGCAACATTCTACTCTCTGGTCTTCCTGCTCCTCATCTTTCTCCACCTTCCCTCTCATCTCATCCTGAAATCCCTCAATTGGCTACCTATAAAGTATTGTATTTCTTACAAGCTTCTCCACTTCTCCTGTAAGTCTCTCTGTTCTTCAGCACCTTCTTACATTTCTGCTCTTCTCTCCCGCTACACCCCTTGCCGTCCCCTACGGTCTTCTCAAGGGTTCTTCCTGTCCTCTCTCTACACAACACGAGCCATCTCTTGACTACAAGCTTTCTCACTGGCTGCCCCTCAACTCTGGAATGCCCTCCCTATCACCATTTGCCAATCATCCTCATTCATCACTTTCAAGCATCTCCTCAAAACCCACCTGCTCAGGGAGGCATCTCAATAGCAACATCCTCCTCTTGCACACAGGTAGTCACACCAGAATCCTTCTGCACTTCTTTCACCACACCTTGTACCTGCACTTATAATTCTCCCCCTACTGTCTCTGTATGTCATCATGAATTCTAATTAGATTGTACGCTACTTGGGGCAGGGTCCCTTTCCCAGTCTATGATTCCCTTGCTGCACATTCCCCCACAAATAATGCAATGATGGCAGTTAATCTTAATGCTCTTAACCCAGTTCTGTAGTTTTGTATTATATTATTTCAAATTTTGTTAAGCGCTGTGTACAAGTGTGGCGCTATATAAATAAAGATGCATACATACATACATAAATTAAGCTTCAATCATTCATCATAGTTTTTAACAATGCAGAGCGCTATTACAATCCTGTAACTGGAAGTTCATGTGTAATTTATAAAATATAAATTGCTAGGCTGCAAAGCTACCTGTGTGCGTAACAGCACATGCGCAGTAGAGACTGCCAGAATGATGCAGTCATACGCAGTAGAGACTGGCAGAACGCGCTGATCTGGAGCAGGGCACTCAGAACAGCTCACCACCTGTCTCTGCTCCCGGCACTAGGGAAGCAGTCGATGCCGCTGGGTGGCACTTTAGCCTGTGTACACGGGCATTCATACTAGTTATATTATAAAGTGTCCTCTTCCCTCCCCTTTTACATACATAACACTGCCTCCCCTGAGATCTGGAATCTAGTCATTATATCAAATATCATCAACTGACTCAAGCAGTGCTTTAGGTAAGCATCATTATGTTACAATATAAAGTTTATACCAATAAATGAAAACAATCATATGCACATTTATTAAGTAAAACTATAAATTAGTTATTTTCTAATGAAATATTATGGATTGGATAAACACAAAATAAAATACACTTTAGTTTCCTCCAAGGTTTCAGAAGGAACTTTCCTTCTGATATCTTAACCTACTGCAGCACTTGGGTTAGATCTGCACTGTTATGTTACTGTACACGCTACTGAATGTATACCAATAAATACATGAATATATAGAAATAGGACTGTATCCATGACATACTCCTTTATAGTTTATCATAAGGACATATGGATATGTTAAAACTCCTCCCCTCCCTCCCATTATTAACTAATGATCACTGCGCACATGTATGACATGTTACATAAGGAATGGTGGACCTGATTTAATGTTTGTGCCCCAATATGTTTTCTTCAAAAATGAAAGTGAAAATACACTACTCAGCATGGAAAGACATTACTATGTTTCCATGGGTAAGTCGGCAACTTTTGAGGATTCCTATGCCCCTTGTTTAGTCTTTACAGACTACCAACTCTAATCTTTGACATCCTCTGCTACTGAAACCCCTGTACTCAGTACTTCTGTTCCCCCCTTTGTCCTTGCCTTTTGACCTCTATACCTCTTTCTTCTTCTCCTCCATACTCCTTCTTCTTTGTGTTCAGATATTTAAAAAGAACTTCCTTTTCTCCCCATATATAATATATGGTTTACTTTGCTTCCTGGAAAGCTTATATTTCGACTGTTCTTACTCTCCATCTTCAGGTTTTTGTTGAGGGTTTCTTATATGCTGGGGGTTACCTTCCGTAGGGATTCACTGATTTGTATTTCCCTCCTTCCGTTTACTTTGTCTTATCGTGTATATGTTTTACTGCTTGTGACTTTCCTGTTTATTTGGACATGCAGCATGTAAACTGTCTTTATCTGTATTGCACTACTGATTTTAATAAAGCTTTTTGAAATCTTAAAAAAAAAAATTGAAGTGAAAATAAACTTTCTTGACTGTCATTAATATCATTCAGTTTTGTTCTGAGAAAAAAAACACCATAGGTAAGAGTTTATAGAGCTTCTGTTTGGCTCCTGTCTTCTAAATTTAAACAGCTCTGTGAAATGGGCAAGACTGAGATTACAATTTTCACAAAGTGAAGGTGCATACATGACACCTCCGCAAATAACCCAATACTGTCATATCAGAAGCAAAAATACTTTACTGGCTCCCACCAACTGACGAGTCACAAGAGTCAGGTGTCCTCACAATATACACACAATGAACCTTATGTTCAAAAGAAAACTGAAGTAATTCTGGAGAAAACCAATTGCACTACACTGAAGAAATACAGTTCCAACAATTCTCATGTAAATTGGGCTTATTGGGCTTGGGGTTACCAATGCATTGCAACCTTTCTAGAGTTCAATGGGTTCACAGCCAATTTAAATCTATGGTGCAGTTGGTTTGTGCCAGAATTACGTCAATAACATAAGACTTAATATCTCAACAGACGATAACATAACTGATAAAAAAAAGGGCAGAAATACATACCCGCAGCATTGGTCCATTTTGAAATACATGGGGCTCATCACAAACTACACAATATTCATTTAGCACAGGTATTCTTTGTTCAGCAAATTCTATTGTCTAAGAGATAAAACACAGATTTATAGATAACACATAGCAAAATACTTTCCACAATGATACATAATAATAATGAAAAATAAAAATCGCCTGATAATATCCTACCTGAACAAGAAATCCATGACCCCGTACTGGAACACTTTTTGCACCATTGTTTGGCTATAAAAAATAAAAAAAATGTCAGTTTTAAAAATTATTTTCTTAAGAAAGTAAGTAACATCTTGATCTGATAAACAACTCCTACTGACTTGTATGGGGATCTTTGTTTAGATAACAAAAAATGTACAGATCAGAGAGGAATATCATGGAAATAAGTAGGGATACATCTATCTAACTGTCTGTCCATCAGTCTATCTATCTATCTATCTATCTATCTATCTATCTATCTATCTATCTATCTATCTGCCATTGTCACTCCACTGCAGGATGAAGGCCTTCTCAGCTAGCTTAGGTTCAAGTAGGACTTTAAACCCCTTGAATATTTCACAGTAGATGGGAGACCTCTCTAGGGTTCAAGGGTTTAAAAGCCTCATGTATATCAATTGGAGATTTGGGTAATTTTTATTTGTCCTCCATGGTGCGGTTGATTTACCCTATAATTTCTCATTTATTTCAGGGGCAATAAATAGCCAGTGCATCTTTTTGGCAAAGAGTAGGCTTGATTCAGCTATCCACTTGAAGTATTTTTTTTAATTAAGCTATTGCTTTTGGGCCAAAACAATTGACAGGCAATCTAAATGAATTCCTTAAGCTGAATCTTTTCCTGGAAAGCA
This sequence comes from Rhinophrynus dorsalis, assembly GCA_037306005.1. Lineage (NCBI taxonomy): Eukaryota > Metazoa > Chordata > Amphibia > Anura > Rhinophrynidae > Rhinophrynus > Rhinophrynus dorsalis. The sequence continues at coordinate 633,982,076 of CM074718.1, forward strand.
CTTTGGAAACTATCTCCATATTACTTCCAGCACCGACTACCCCAAAACTTCCATTCCTAATCTCCATAAAGTTAGCAAAAGTTCTTCATGTGGTTGGGGATTTTCCCAGTCTTTCTGATCCTCTCCCATGGAATAAAGGAATGCAATGCAACAGTGTTTGGCAATACATAAATGTGGGGTCTTTGGACCCCTGCATAAGAAATGCAGTTAATAAATATTGAGGAAAGAGGACTACCCCAAATCTGCCCGCACTGATCACCATCAAGCTAGCAAAAGTCCACCACATGGTTAGGGATCTCCCCAATCTTTCTGATCTTCTTCCATTGAATACAAGAATGCAATGCAATGTAACAGTGTTTGGGAATACATAAATGTGGGGTCTTTTGACCACCTGCATAAGCATTTACAATTAAAAAATATTGAGGAAGGATGGGAGCATGTCAGATCAAGAATTTTAAATATGCCCCTGAAAAACATATACAGTTGTAATGAAAATTATTCAACTCCCATTGCAAATCAGTTTTATTGAATGAATGAATGAATTAATGAATGAATGAATGACTGAATGAATATGTTTATTTCTATAGCGCCACAAGTGTACGCAGCACTTTACAATTTCAGGGTTTAAACAATACAGGGTTACAGGTGCTTTGCAGAGTGAAACATTGGGTGCTTTGTAGAGTGAAACATTGTCAAAATTTAAAGACTTTCAGCTGTTTGCAACGAACAAATCAATCAAAAGCAATTGAAATAGCGCAACACAATGAATGCTTCAAGTGGTTTCCCCAACGTCAACTGAAAATGAAACTTATAATGACTTCTCCAGTCTCAAAATTATTCAACCCCTTCATGGCAAGCATGTTTAATACTTAGTAGAGCAGCCTTTTACTGTTATGATCTGCTGCAAATGAGATGCACAGCCAGACATCAGCTTCTGGCAATGTTCATGAGGAATCTTAGCCCATTTCTCATGAGCAATGGCCTCCAGTTCAGTAATATTCCTGGGTTTGCGTGCTGCACCCACCTCCTTCATATCCCACCAGAGGTTTTCTATGGGGTTCAAGTCAGGTGACTGTGATGGCCACTGTAGAATCTTCCAGGACTTCTTCTGCAACCAAGCCTTGGTGGAATTTGAGGTATGCTTGGGATCATTATCCTGTTGGAAGGTCCAATGACACCCAAGCTTCAGCTTCCTCACAGACAGCATAATGTTTTCTCCTAGGATTTCCTGATACTTCAGTGAATCCATATTGCCTTCCACAGGTTACAGGTTTCCAGTGCCAGAGGATGCAAAGCAACCCCAGAGCATCACCGAGCCACCACCATGCTTAACTGTAGGCAGAGTGTTCTTTTCAGAGTATGCTTCATTCTTCTTCCTTCAGACACACCGCTGATCCATGAAACTTCTGTGGTTTATTTATATGAGTTTGAGCATGTTGGAGATTACTTTTCTTGTGCTTTTGGGTCAGTAGTGGTATACATCTTGGAGTTCTTGCAGAAACCTTCTGCGTTTAGTAAGCGCCTTACTGTGCTCACTGAAACCTCAGTGCCGGTTGCCACCAAGTCTTGCTGCAGGTCTTTTGCAGTCACTCAAGGGTTTTTCTCAACCTGCCTTCTCAGAAATCTGGTTTCAGCCATTGATAGCTTCCTTTTTCTCCCCTGTCCAGGTAGCATAACCACTGTTCGTTTGACTTTGAACTTGCAAACTATGCTTGCAACGGTGTCTCTAGGAACATTCGGTGCCTTCGCTATCTTTTTGTATCCTGTTCCTTGTTTGTGAAGGGCGATGATCTCTTCCTACTTAACTTTCTGCACCATTCTTTTGCATTAGCCATATTTCTAACATGCAGTCAAACGCGACACTCAACAAACCCCTAGACAGTTCAGGTATTTCATGTTTTCCAATTCAAACACACCTGGTGCAACTAATGAAGCCCTTGAATAGTTGAATCAGGTGTGCTTGAGACAACATCTGTTTTGCATATTTGTGCTGTTGTGGGGGATTCTATTCAGGGGGCTGAATAATTCTGAGACTGGAGAAGTCATTATAAGTTGCATTTTCAGTTGAACTTGAGGAAACCACTTGAAGCATTCATTGTGTTGAGCTATTTCAGTTGCTTTTGTTTGATTTGTTCATTGCAAACAGCTGAAAGCCTGTGCATTTTCACAATAAACCTGATTTTCAATGGGAGTTGAATAACTTTGATTACAACTGTAGATGTTTCAAAATTATTTTTACTGAATAGCCATTTTTGTCAATACACATCAGTAGTCATAGAGGGAAATACATCTAACCTTTTAAGTGCCAGAGGGGTATGCAACGCATTGCACAGCAATGCGTTGCATACCCCTCTGGCACTCAAAGGGTTAAGTACCAAACGAGTACAGTACTTTGTGTACCCCTCCTTAAAGGGACACAAATGTCCCATAACATTTTTTTCTTGTTTTGCCCTGGGACCCTCAGGAATGACAAAAAGAGCATCAGACTGCCGCAAGGACTCAGTGAGGTGCATGTAGAACTTGAGACAACACACAACATCCAACAAATGAAGATCCTTCTCCTTGTCATAAGTAGGGTTAGGGCAGAAAGAAGGAACCACAATCTCCTGATTAATGCGGAACTCAGACACCACCTTTGGGAGAAACTCTTGCGAAGTGCGAATCACTGCCTTGTCCTTGTGAAACACCATAAAAGGGTGGCTGACAAGACAGGGCATGCTGCTCTGCAACACGGCGAACAGACACGTTCGCCAGGAGAAAAGCCATCTTCTACGTCAACAGACGTAGCGGAATAGTGGCCAAAGTCTCAAAGGGAGGGCACTGAAGGACGCCCAAAACCAAGTTAAGGTCCTACTGAGGAGCGGGAGCCTTAAACACAGGACGGGAATGAGCAAAGCCCTGGAAGAAAACCTTGACATCAGGAAGAATAGCAAGGTGCCTCTGAAAGGAAACAGAGAGAGCAGAAGTCTGAACCTTAAGAGAACTCAGACTGAGACCCTTATCCACACCATCCTGGAGGTAGGAAAGAAAATCCTGAGACAGGTCCCTATCAGCACACCAAGAGAGAAAGGTAGACCAAACTCGATGGTAGGCCTTAGAGGAAACAGGCTTATGGGCACCAAGCATAGTAGCCACCACACCAGAAGAAAATAGGATTTTAGTCTTACCTGTTAAATCCTTTTCACTTAGTCCATACAGGTCACTGGTACTCTGGGAGGCGTAAGTCCCCTTTAATAGGCAGGAACAATTATGCAAATAATTTGCAAGGGGCGGAGCCTCCCCTCTTACTTAAGCCACCTTCTGGCCAGAGCCACTCATATTGATTTGAGACCCCAAGAACTGACCTCAGGTAAGCAAAAAGAAAGACTCCTGTGAGCATGCCCGAACGGTCTCCCACTGAATGCCACAGGAGAGCCAAGACTGGTCCCTTGACAGGGTGGGAGACCAGTGACCTGTATGGACTAAGTGAAAAGGATTTAACAGGTAAGACTAAAATCCTATTTTCACTGTCGTCCAATACAGGTCACTGGTACTCTGGGATGTACAAACATTGAGCTGATCCAGAGGCGGGAAGTAAGGCAAGGACCAGGCGCAAGGCCCAAGTCACTAAAACTGTTATGACCAGTTGATAACATAGCCCAACTGTAAGTGTCAACGGACACCAACCAAGGGAACAATCCCTGAACTAACACAGCACACAGAACCAGAGCCAACCGGGCTCAACAGTAAAGAAGCACTAAGGATCACAGAGCGGAAGACCTACACAGGCAAGACTGCCTCCAGGACCTTCCTTCCAAAACTGGCATCAGCCGAAGCCAGTACATCAACTCGATAGTGCTTAGAAAAGGTGTGCACAGAGGACCAAGTGGCCGCTCTGCACAGTTGATCAGCAGAAGCTTGATTCTTGTAGGCCCAAGAGGCCCCAATAGATCTGGTGGAATGGGCAGTCACCCGGAAGGGAACATGCTTATTCCTCAACTTATAGGCTTCACGGATGGTAGCTTTAATCCAAGAAGCAATGGTAACTTTGGAAGCCGGTCTTCCTGCCCTAGGCCCCTCAGGAATGACGAATAGAGCGTCAGACTTCCTGATAGACTCGGTGCGATGAACATAAAATTTAAGGCAACGCACCACATCCAACAGATGGAGATCTCTTTCCTTGTCAGATGAAGGATTAGGGCAGAAAGAGGGAACCACAATCTCCTGATTGATGTGAAACTCGGACACAACCTTGGGTAAGAATTCCTTGGTAGTGCGAAGCACAGCCTTATCCTTGTGGAACACCAGGTAAGGAGGTTTACAAGACAAGGCCTGTAACTCTGCTACCCGGCGCACAGACACCACAGACCAAGAGGAAGGCCATCTTCCAAGTCACAAGACGTAATGGAATGGAAGCCAAGGATTCAAACGGTGGTCGCTGTAGAACTCCCAGCACCAAATTGAGATCCCACTGGGGAGCAGGACTCTTAAAGGCAGGTCGAACATGAGTCACACCCTGGAAAAAGACTTTCACATCAGGAAGGACAGCAATCCGTTCCTGGAAAAACACAGACAAGGCAGAGGTCTGAACTTTGAGGGAACTCAGACTGAGCCCCTTATCCACACCGTCCTGCAAGAAGGCCAGGACAGTGGGAAGATGGAAGTCAAGAGACAACTTCTTGTCAGAGCACCATGTCACGAAAGTTGACCATATGCGATGATAGATCTTGGAAGACACAGGCTTACGAGCACTGAGCATCGTCGATACCACAGAAGGAGAAAAGCCTTTCTTAGCTAGAATCGAGGATTCAACCGCCATGCCATCAAATGGAGAGAGTGAACATCCTCTTTCCACAGATACCCCTGAAGAAGCAGGTCCGGACGGGCTGGAAGTGGGATTGGATCCTTCACTGACATGGCCATCAATTCCGGAAACCAGGACTGGCGAGGCCAGTTTGGAGCAATCAGGATGACAGGACAACGTTCCCTCTGCAACTTCTGGATAACTCTGACCAATAGAGGAAGAGGAGGGAAGATGTAAGCCAGGGAGAAGTCCCAAGGGATCGACAAGGCATCCACTGCTAGAGCAAGGGAGTCCCTCAACCGGGAGCAAAACACCGGAACCTTCCTGTTGTGTCTGGTAGCCATCAGATCCACCACAGGCATCCCCCACCGTTGAGTGAGCATGTGAAACACCTCTGGGTGCAGAGCCCATTCTCCGCTGTCGACGGTATGACGACTGAGGAAGTCTGCCATGACGTTGTCCACGCCTGGAATATGAACCGCAGAGATGACAGGCACGTGATCTTCTGCCCAAGACAAAATATCCTTGACCTCCCACCAGGCGGAACCGCTTCTTGTGCCGCCTTGCCTATTGATGTAAGCCACCGCCGTGGCGTTGTCGGACTCCACTCTGACTGGAAGACCGGTCAATTGAGACTCCCAGTGCCTCAGGGCCAGCCGGACAGCTCGAAGTTCCAGAACATTGATGGAGAGCATGGATTCCTCCAGACCCCATTTCCCCTGAGCACTGAAGCGACCCCAGACTGCACCCCAGCCCCGAAGGCTGGCATCCGTAGTGACTGTGGTCCAAGGAGGAACTAGAAAGGATTTCCCTTTCAGGAGATGAGAGAGATCTAACCACCAGTGCAGACTCGACTCGACATGAGGAGGAAGAGAAACAGACAGATGTTGATGATCTGGATGATTCTTGCACGTCTGGATCACGAATCTCTGAAGATCCCTGGAGTGGGCCATGGCAAATGGTACTGCTTCGATTGTGGAAATGAACTTCCCCACTAAGGACGACAACTTCGGAACTGGAATCACGTCCAGGTCCAGAATTCCAGCCACTCTGACAGCTATCTGGTGAGCCACGTCCTCTGGAAGAAACACCATGCATTGGCGAGTGTCGAACAGGAGACCCAGGAACAGAAGCCTCTGAGATGGAATCAAGTCCGACTTGTCCAGATTCAGGATCCAGCCATGACGGTTCAGGGTGTGCATGCACATCTGTAATTGCTGGTGGAGAAGCTCCGCTGAGGAGGCCTTCAGTAGGAGATCGTCCATGTAGGGGGTCACTCTGATCCCATCCTGATGGAGCACCGCTATCAAGGAGCCCAACACCCTCTGGAAGACCTGAGGGGCTGAAGTCAGCCCAAAGGGAAGCGCTGCAAACTGAAAGTGTCCCCTGTGGCAGGCAATCCTGAGATACCGCCTGCTCTCTGGATGAATAGGGATGTGAAGATAAGCATCCTGAAGGTCCAGGGAGGCAAGAAACTCCCCTGGAGACATTGCTGCAATCACAGAGCGCAGGGACTCCTGGCGGAAGTGGGAAGTCACCACATAGGCATTGAGATCTTTGAGATCCAAGATGGGACGGGCTCCTCCGTCCTTTTTGGCTACCACAAACAGGTTGGAATAAAATCCTGAACCTGTGTCCCCCTGAGGAACCGCCTCCAGGACCTCTTTGTCCAAGAGATCCTGAATAGCGTCGTCGAACAGACGCCTTTTTGTGGGTTCCTGAGAAGGACGAGTAAAATGGAACCGAAAAGGAGGAAGGGAAGAGAAAGGGATCCTGTATCCCTCTGACACCACCTGAAGAACCCATGGGTCCGCCACTGACTCCTCCCAAGTCCGGCGAAAGATGCGGAGACGACCGCCTACAGCCGGATGCGGACCCGGGTTCGGCGAGTCATGCCGAAGCAGTCTTGGAGGTCTTGGCCTTGGAGGCAACTTTGGGCCTCCAGGACTGTTTGGGCTTGGAGGAGGAGCGCGTAGTGGGAGGACCCGTTTGGGCCGAGGAGCGTGTCTCAGTCTGAAAGGAACGAAAGGACCGATTGCGTTTGGCTGGAAACTTTTTCTTAAAGACTGAGGGTAGAAGAGTACATTTACCGCCAGTAGCCTCACTGATCATTTTTTTGAGTTCAGACCCAAAAAGCAAATTCCCCTGAAAGGGCAAGGAAAGCAAAGCCTTCTTAGAGGCTGTATCAGCAGACCAAATTTTCAGCCAAAGAGCGCGTCTAGCCACCACAGAAGAAGTGGAGGCCCTCGCCATCATGCGCACAGCATCAAAGGCAGCATCAGCAACATAGTTCTGAGCTTCAGTGATATTAGCAAGAAGCTGCAACTGTTCAGATACAGGCGCATCCTGGCGAACCGCTTCAGTCAGTCGTTCAGTCCAGGCCGCAATAGCTCTATTAACCCATGCCACAGCAAAAGTGGGGCGCATGGCTGTGCCAATGGAGGCAAAAATAGACTTAAGAGAGAGCTCTAGTTTCTTATCCGTCCAGTCCTGCAAGGCAGAGGCATCTGAGACAGCCAAAGCAGTAGATTTGGATAGTCTAGACACAGGAGCATCCACTTTGGGAGGATGAACCCATTTTGCCAGCTCCGCCTCAGGAAAAGGGTAAAGTTTGGCAAACTTTTTGGAGACAGAGGAAGATCTATCAGGATTCTTCCATGCCTCAGAGACCAGACGGGCAAGAGTAGGGTTAGTTGGAAAACAAACAACAGGCTTAGATGGCTTTTTCTGAAAAACATCAGTAGGATCATAAGTGGATTCCTGAGTCAGAGGAAGGTTGAGCGTATTCAGAACCGCTCTGATCAGACCCTCAGCCGAAACTTCAGGGTCACACTCATAGGGGTCCCCAATGGACCTGTTAGATTCAATAACAGTACGTTCCTCAGCATCAGAATCCTGTAAAAGTTCTTCTTCAGAAGAATCAGTGATATCAGGAGCTCCCTGTGGCTTAGGCAGGGAGGTCCTGATAGTAGAGGGGGTCTGCCAGACCTGGAGAGCCCCCTGTACCTGAGAGGGAAAGAGTTGAAGCGTGGATCTGAGATCCCTAGTGGCAGCTTTAAACTCCTTCACCCAAGATGGCTCAATAGCGTGGCTGGGAAGCCCAGGGTTGCTATCTTGACCAGTACAATTAGGGCATAGATCCCCCACATTATCGCCATCCAGCCCAATGTGGCAAGAGGAGCAAAACGCCATGGGGGTAGCGGACCCCCCATCCTCCTTAGACTTGGGTCTAGCCCCTAGCTCCAGTGAAGTAGACATGCTCACAGCGTCAATATACCCCACTAATAACACTATCACCCAGAAAAAGTGTTAAGATTAAAGTTTCACCCCAGAAATGTTCTAAAAACGGACTTATCTGGCCAGCGAAGGGTTAATCTGTTGAGGAGAGAGAAGGCTCGGTCCCTGCGTAGTGTACTCGCCTAGGAAAAGTACCACAAAATGGCGGCCGTCGTGACAGCCAATCAGAAACGAGCGCGAACCAAGCGCTCATGGGAAATGCAGTTTTTCCTTACAAGTACCCCAAACAGTGCCCGAAGCCCCCCTGAACACCCCACATAAATAAAACACATTCCGGATGATAGAGCAGGAGCCTAGAATTAAAATGAGCCCTCTCTGAAGTTGCTGTGACAAGCGGTTCCAGAGATATGTCCCATACTGTGAATTCCCATAGAGAGTAAAGGAGCCCTTGCGTCTGAGCGGGAAAAAGCCGCGCTTAAAGGCGCGGAACACCATTTTTAATAAAGTTTAAGAAAACATTAAAAAGTGCCCAAACAAGCATGAAACACATGAGAAACATAAATAAATGAATACCCAATGCTCCAAAACTCAGAGAATAACACAGAAATTGCATAAACAGTAATAATGCAATAAAAACACCCTATGAGTGCTGGAGTGTATTAAAACTCCCAAATACAAGCCCATCAAAGGGACACTGTGGGGACAAGTGGACCTTCAGCACTCAATGGGTGACTCACCTTCCTTGCTGACTTCTGTCTTCAGGTGACCATGATAGGGAGGGAAAGAACCAGAGGTAAATTCCCCAACAGGGGAGCTGCTTAACACAAGCTGTCCCCTCTTCAGGGTATAGGTCCACAGAAAATCCCTGGAAGCTGCACCAGCCACTTTAAAGAGGGCAATTCACAGCCATGGTCACCCTCCTAATGGTGGTATTCCATATTTGAATAAAAAATAATAAAAAACTAAGATGCATAGATGTTCTCTACCTGGTGTGGAAGCACACCAGGAACAAATCAATATGAGTGGCTCTGGCCAGAAGGTGGCTTAAGTAAGAGGGGAGGCTCCGCCCCTTGCAAATTATTTGCATAATTGTTCCTGCCTATTAAAGGGGACTTACGCCTCCCAGAGTACCAGTGACCTGTATTGGACGACAGTGAAAAACCCTTCTTCTTCAAAACTGAGGTTTCAATCTCCATGCCGTCAAAGCCAGACGATTAACATCCTCCCTCCACAGGTAACCCTGTAGAAGAAGATCCGGACGGGAGGGGAGCCGAAGAGGTTCCACCACCGAGAGATCCAGAAACTCAGGAAACCAAGCCTGTAGAGGCCAGTACGGAGAAATCAAAATGACTGGGCAACTCTCCAGTCGCAGCTTCCTGATCACTCTGTGCAACAGGGGAATGGGAGGAAAAAGGTATGCCAGAGGAAAAATCCACAGCATTGACAAGACAACCACTGCTAGAGCCAAAAAGTCTGCCCAGAAAGAGCAGAGCGTTGGAACCTTCCTGTTGTGTCTTGTTGCCATCAGGTCGATGCATGGAAGACCTCACTGCTGTACAATGAGGTCAAACACCTCTTGATGCAGTTCCCACTTTCTGCTGTCCACTGTGTGTCTGCCAGAATGTTGTCTATGCAAGGAATATGAACTGCAGAAATGGCAGGGAAACGCTCCTCTGCCCAGGACAAAATAGCCTTGACCTCTAGCCAAGCTGCAAGACTTCTTGTGCCGTCTTGCTTGTTGATGTAGGCTACCGCTTTGACGTTGTCCAACTGGACCCTGACCAGGCAATCCTCCAGTTGGCGTGTCCAGTGTCGCAGGGCATGAAATATCGCCCAAAGCTCCAGGACGTTGATGGGAAGGAGAGATTCTTCCCGGGACCACCGGCCTTGAGCATTCAAGTGCCCCAGGACCGCTCCCCACACAGAGAGGCTGGCATCCGTCATCACTGTTGTCCAGAATGGCACCATGAAGGGCCTGCCTTTCAGCAGATTGCCCAGGTTGAGCCAAAACGATAGGCTCAGTTCCACATGAAGAGTGAGAGATAGGGACCTCTCCAGGACATCCGGTCGACCCCTGCATGCCAGGATTAGAAACCTCTGAAGTTTTTGGTATGGGCCACGGCAAACAGAACCGCTTCAAAGGTGGAAATGAACTTCCCCACCAGGGATGACAACTTCTTGGCAGGAACCGGATCCTGATTCAGGACAGTCTGGACCTTCAGTGCTATCTGATGAGCTACTTAGTCCGTGAGAAACACCATCACTCTCTGAGTGTCGAAGAGGATACCTAGAAACACTATCCTCTGGGAAGGAACCAGGTCCGACTTGTCCAGATTGATGATCCACCTGTGATGGGACAGAGAATGAGTGCAGTCCTGCACCTGCTGATAAAGGAGTTCTGGAGAAGATGCCTTCAGAAGGAGGTCATCCATGTATGGGGTAACGCTGATGCTGTCCCAATGGAGGACAGAAATCAAGGCTCCCAAGACTCTGTTGAAGACTTGAGGAGCCGTGGTCAGGTTAAAGGGGAGGGCAGAAAATTGGAAATGCCCTTGGTCGCAGGCAAAGTGGAGATATTGCTAACTCTCTGGATGAATGGTAATGTGCAAATATGCATCCTGAAGATCCAGAGAAACCAGAAATTCCCCAGGGGACATGGCAACGATCACAGTGCGTACTGACTCCTGGCGATACTGGGACCTGACTACAAAGGAGTTGAGATCCTTCAAATCCGAAATGGGACAACAGTCGCCATCTTTCTTGGAAGCCACAAAGAGGTTGGAGTAGAACCCCAACCCCCGTTCCTGTGGAGGAACTGGTTCCAAGACCGACTTGTCCAGAAGGGACTGAATGGCTCCCTCGAAAAGGAGGTGATTTTCTGCTCCCAGAGGAGAGCGAGAAGAGAAGGTCCGGGAAGTAGGAAGGGAGATGAAGGGGATCCTGTGCCCCGCAGACACCACCTGCAAAACCCACGGGTCCACCACAGAGGTTTCCCAAGCCGAGAGGTAGTGGCACAAAGCAGACACCCACCTGCAAGTGGGGGCCCGGATACGGCGAGTCATGCAGAAGAAGGTTCGGAAGCCTTGGGTATAGCTAAGGACTTAGGCCTCCATTGCGGCTTAGGCTTGGATGAGGAGCAGGGGCAGCAGCGCATGCTGGGCAAATGTGACCTGAGTATTCCCTAGGTAACTCTGAGTAACATGAGGAGCAATGAGCAATGGGGGACACAGATGCCCCAGTGACCTTAGTCTTAGGCCTAGCCCCAAGATTTAACGGAAGAGACATTTTCCCAGAGTCAAACGGTCAAAGTATCAGAAAGACCCAAAAAACAGCGTGTATGATAATTAAAATCACCCCAGAAACATTACAATAGACTTATCTGGCAGGTGAAGGGTTAAACTGCTGAGGAGAGAAGTCCAATCCCTGTGTAGGATACTTGTTCAGAGAAGGCACAAAATGTCTGCCGCAGCTGGAGCCAATCAGAAATGAGCACGTGAAGCAAGTGCTCATGGGAACTGTAGTTTCACTGAAAAAGTACCCCAACAGTGCCCGAAGCCCCCTGAGCCCCCCAACATGCCCAGAACATTGACCAGATAACAGAACAAGGGCAGACCAACCAGAGATATGTACCAAACTGTAAAGTCCCATAGGAGTGAATGGAGCAAAGGCGCCTATGAGGTAAACACACGCTTTAAAGGCTCGGAACACAAAATTACAGGGTGAATACCAAGATGTAAAACTACTCCAAGGGCCACTAGAACATGTCAGTAGAGCCAATAAACACTGACCCCAGTAGGGAAAGTGCCCACAACTACCCAAGAGATGCTAAACCAGCAGCTAAAGGTTCAAGTTACCACGTAAACGTGCTCCAAACACCCCACAGATATCCAGATAAACCCACTGAGTGCATGAGTATGTAATAGGAACACCAAATGAGACCCCTGTGCGGAGGCGAAGCATGGGACATGTGGACCTCAGCACTTAAACGTACTCACATTTTTAGCAGGACTTATATCTTCAGATTACTATATATCAAGAAGAAGCCTCAGTGGGAAGGAACTTGCAGCCAAGATTTTCCCCCAGGGCTTAGGTCCACAAAAGCACCTGGTAAACTGACCTATCCACATCTGGGTGATGGAGATTGTCAGTGATGGTAATCTGCCTAATGGTGGTATCCCATATCTAACAGAAAAATAATAAAAATGCTAAAACTATAGCAGAACTATTCTCTTGCCTTGTGTCATGACCAAGGAACAAATCTTACTGGATGGGGATTGGCTAGCTGCAAGCTAAAGAGAGGAGGTAGGCTCCACCCAGCAGTCACTTTTCAGAATTGTTCCTGCCTACTTAAAGGGACTGATTGCCTGCTCAAAGTTACCAGTAACCTGTATTGGACGACAGACAAAAATAAATTATGTGGCACAAATCCTATCTCTCAAACCTTTATGGCTTGAGAGATATAATAGCATCTAAATTCCCCCCCCCCCACTCCCTTTTCCTGATGTCAGCACTCTGCTGACAGCAGGAGATCACGGTCCTGGGACAAGCCGTAGGCTCTGTATCAGAGCCAAAATAGCGAAGCTGGAAAATAATTACTTCAATGGAAAGGTCTACAAAGTGTGCCTGGTTTGCAAGCACACTTTGTAGACCGTTCCAATGAATTAGTTCTTTTTAAATAACGTGATTTTGGCTCTGCTGAAAAGCCTCCTCGAGTCAGCCAATTCATATCTCCTGCTGTCAGCTTTACAGCTGACATCTGGTGAGAGGGAACTTTAGATGTGAATATCTCTCAAACCATAACAGTTTGAGAGATAGGATTTATGCCACATAAGTTATTTTTTAAACACTACAAAACAAGCAACATTTTTTATGGGACTTTACTATTACTTTAAAAGGTTAATAATTCAAAATCAACATTTTTGACTGTACACAAATTTAAATAGGTGAAAGATTATTTTAAAAAAAGCCAAAATAACAAAAGTCGGGTTATCATGGTAAATTGAATTGATTCACAAGACCACAAATGGCGTGATTTCCATCACAATGCAAGATGATTAATCTCATCACTGCAGTTTATAGTATTGCGTCACTTGTAGACACTTGTGTTATATGATTATGATATGGTTTACATCATCACTGACCAAACTGCACTACTGATAAATTGTTTTGTGGTAGCGCAGAAATACTTACATAGACTAGCACAATGACAACATTTGCACTTCCCTACAATTGCAATATTAATTTTCTTTGTTGTAGGGCTATTTATATACACATATAAACATTATTATAGGACCATTTTCTTCTCTTTTCAACAAAAAGTAAATTAAACAGGGCTTCACAAATGTTCCATACCAGTTAAAGGAACACTAACAGCTATAAATTAAAAAAGAGTTAATGCAATTAAATTCCCTATACTTCAAGGTAACATCAGGAAAAAGTATACATTTGGTTTTTCAAAAAATATATTTGCTACTGAAAGCTTTAACTCTAGTCTTATATATGTCTTTTTCAGGTATCCATTCAGGTTTTGTGTTGGACTCCATGATTAGTAGAAGTAAAGTTTCTAAGTGTCTCAGAAGTCACACAGAAGGGTTCTACTCATGAATTATAAAATAACCTTTAAAATTAGACTTCAGGTGTCTAGAATTAAATATTTCACAAATGCCATCATACCGTACTTAAATATTTAAAGGAACACTAAGACTAAAAAAATAAACTAGAGATAAATACATTTAGTGCTTTCATGCTATCCTTGGTAAAAAAATTATATATTTGTTTTCTGAGGCCTAAAATCTAATCTAAGGGAGCCACGATCCCTGCCTTCTCTGGGGCTACAAGGCTCCAATTGATTGACTAGGATTATCTGTGAATGGGCTGAGATAAGATAACAAAATACAAAAGCAGTGGACACCAATCACAATCAGTTAACTGACTATAGCTCTTATCTCCTAGTACAAACAGCACAGACATTAACCCCTTAAGGACCGGTGACGTGCCAGGACCACCATCGGTTTTTATACCCTTTAGGACCGGAGATGGTTATAGTACATCACGTACTTTGTATTTACATGCTCCTACGGGAGTACTGTTAGTAAAAACAAGGGTCTGAAATTGACTGCTCCAAGACCAGAGCAGTCTCTCTCAGACCAATGCTTGGCGAACCAGTACACGCACAGGTCATGTGTGTATGCGCGTTGGCAAGGATCAAAGCTGTCCTTAAAGGGATAGTAATACTTAAATAGTACTAATCCCCATATTTTAGCCATTTTAAAAATAATTTAATTGTCCCCAGTGTCATCTCACAAACCTTTATAATTTGAGAGATAACCGCAAAGTTCCCCCTCCCTCCTGCTTCCCTGAAGTCAGCGTTGTAGTTGACTGCAGGGATATCCAGTCTTATTTGCATCACTGAAACGGTCTTCTACGTGTGCTTGCAAACCAAGCACATGTAGAAGACTGTTTTAGTGAAATAACTCTTTTTCACTAATGCAATCTCGGCTCAGCTGCAAAGCCGCAAGCCTGTCGTATGACAGGCTTCCCCTCCAGTCAGTTACAATGCTGACTTCAGGGAAGGGGGAGGGAGGGTGGGGGAACTTTGCGTAGGTTATCTCTCAAACCATAAAGGTTTGACAGATGACACTGGGGACAATTAAACTCTTTTTACCATGGCTACAATATGGGGATTAGTAATATTTACGTATTACTATCCCTTTAAGGGTAGGTAACTTCCCTGAACCACTAGTCCTTAAAGGGATAGTAATTTTTGTTATAAAGTAGTTCGCCAAGTCTTCTATATAGTAAATGTAACACATTGTGCTATGTTTATCTCCTTACTTTTGTGTCGTTCAAAAGATATTAAGTGGAGAAAGATCCCCCAACCACCCCTTCTGGCCACGTCACTCTGAATTTGCAGTCTGGTCCAGACGGATACAGCGAGGGACAAACTTCAGTGAGCAAATTGAAAACCTGCCCTCCTTCGTCAAGGGGGTTTTCCTTATAATTACTCACTGAAGTTTGTCCCTCGCTGCATCAGTCCGGTCCCGGGAACAGATATCACATTCAGGGGGAGACGGCCAGAAGGGGCGGGAGGAGGAACTTTCTACAATTAATATATTTTGAACCACACAGACAGAAGTGTATATATATATATAGCGTAAAAATGGGCAGAAAGCACTTGCAGGTCTTAGATTTTGAAAGTGACTAATAGGTGTTTATTTAATACATCAACGTTTCGGGTGCCATGAGGCAGCCTTCATCAGGATAATAATGTGAAAAAAGTAACTCCCTTTTAAACCCTTTAACTCTCAATCTGATGCTAAAACGTGACGCTGATTGTTAATACCGCGTGTATGTGGTTACTAAATTAGCATAAATGCTTCAGTTCTAATATCGTGTCTTATAGAATAATGGAATAATATATGCACAGAACCATCACTGGTGTATAGTAAACATACATTACGTACAGTATTGTTCAAAGAAATATGCATAGAGGAAAACTGGCGTGTAAATACGGATACCGTTAAGGGTCACAAGTACATAGATATATTGTTATGCATGAATATGCAAAGAATAAGAGCAACATAGTAAATGTAGTCTATAGGGTAAGTGGTAAATGGAAGGTATGTCCG
Organism: Rhinophrynus dorsalis; assembly: GCA_037306005.1. Taxonomy (NCBI): domain Eukaryota; kingdom Metazoa; phylum Chordata; class Amphibia; order Anura; family Rhinophrynidae; genus Rhinophrynus; species Rhinophrynus dorsalis. Next base: position 633,997,724 of record CM074718.1, read on the forward strand.
TGCCATGCGAGCCAGTCAGTCTGCTATGATGTAGAGTTAAAATACTGTGGAATGTGGTGGAGATCCCCATGGACCATTATAAAGAAGCTACATAATGATAGATAGTTGAATGAAAGTGTGCAAATTTTGTATAACATGTGAGAATCTATTCTTCTAATATGCTGTTATAAGTCTGATAGTATAATGTTAAGATATTTAGTAGTTTACCCTGCTTGTGGGTATAAACAGTAGGCTTTATCCTTTGTAGTGGGTCATTTAAAAGTTTTCTGGTGGTGCCATTCTTTGCCGGGTTACTTTCCCATCACTGTTTTGGTCCACTCCATAAAGGACAAACTGTAGAATGCTCAAGATGGATTTAATGTTAATGAATGAAACATACTGTTCAGGTGGTGCCATCAGTGCTGGACCGAAGTCCTAGTTATTCGGTGAGGTCCACTTCTTGTTGATTAGTGTCTCCATTTTTTATTACTCATAGACTGGCAGATACCCATGATATCATCTTGGCTAGATCATGATATGTTTGTAGAAATATGAAGATTTTAGAAGAATGAGGCATAGGATATTTTTTCATTAAGTCCTCGTGAGGCTACCGTATCAAGGTGTCTGATCCAATATGTTTCTCTTTGTAGCAACCTTATTTTTCTGTTGCCTCCTCTGTTTGAGGCTGGCATTAAACAGTTAAGACTGGACACTACTGAACATTTACCAATTTACAGATTACAGAAGACTAACATCCAGCAGCATTGGCTTGATTGTAACTTGCTTGTCAATACCTGACAAGGCTCTGATGTTTATGAAGGACTACAAACCAAGAGCATGAAACTACTCTGGCAAACAAGATTTCACTTTAATATGTGGCACCTACATAACTTTCTGTGAAATAAATTCACGTAATAGGACACTGACGGTGAACTCATACATCTGGAACCCATCATCAAAGACGAATACATCACCATGGCATCCAATGCAAAAGACAGTACGAGACATTTTGTAGTACTCATCATCCAAGATTCAACTCTCACACTGGAGAGCTATTGAGGATTACATCTTGATAGTACTAGCACCCTTCTAGGGGACTTGAACTGTGTCTTAATCTTTAATAAGCGATAATAGTAATGTACATCACAGATATGTTTGCTGTAACTGTGTAAATATGTAAAGACTAGATCAAGTCTTTACACTGTTATAAGATTATTTGTTTGTGCACAACCTCTAACTTACAACTATCTACTAGCAGCATTGCTAAATAACACTCCTGATTATCTCGTTAGATTCATTAGAACTTAGCGCACTGACTTGATTCTTTGTATCTTCCTCTAATAAGGATACCATCCATCTGACTTCAATTACCAAATACTTCACTTATTTTACTGCATATTACTATTAGACTTATAACAACATATTAGAAGAATAGATTCTCACGTTATACAAAATTTGCACACTTTCATTCAACTATCTATCATTATGTAGCTTCTTTACAATGGTCCATGGGGATCTCCACCACATTCCACAGTATTTTAGCTCTACATCACAGCAGACTGACTGGCTCGCATGGCACGGACATACCCTTCCACTGACCAATTACCCTATAGACTACATTTACTATGTTGCGCTTATTTTTTGCATATTCATGCATAACAATATATCTATGTACTTATGACCCTTAACGGTATCCGTATTTACACGCCAGTTTTCATCTATGCATATTTCTTTGAACAATACTGTACATAATGTATGTTTACTATACACCAGTGATGGTTCTGTGCATATATATTTCCATTATTGTATAAGACACGATATTATAACTGAAGCATTTATGCTAATTTAGTAACCACATACACACGGTATTAACAATCAGCGTCACATTTTAGCGCCAGATTAAGTGGTAAAGGGTTTAAAAGAGAGTTACTTTTTTCACATTATTATCCTGAAGAAGGCTGCCTCATGGCACCTATTTGTCACTTTCAAAATCTAAGACCTGCGAGTGCTTTCTGTCCATTTTTACGATTAGCACCCAGGCGGAAATCTCCTTTTAAACGAGTCCCTCTTGGAACATATATATATTTTTTTTTTGTTTGTTTGTTTGTTTGTTTGTTTTTTTACTTTATCTTTGCTTAGGAGAACACAATGTATAGATAATTACATCTATATGTATATAGAGATAACAAGTAAATGCACCCTATGTATAATGGTCAGTAATAGAGGTACAGTGGCGATATCGGTTGTCCCTTAAGTATGTGATATTTAAACTTTTATCAGTCCATTTAATTTTTTGGTGCTAGTGTTCCTTTAAAGTAAAGTAATGTTTTATGAAAAAAGAGGATTTTAGTCTTACCTGTTAACTCCTTTACTCTTAGTCCATACAGGTTACTGGTAACTTTGGGTAGGCAATCAGCTCCTTTAAGTAGGCAGGAACAATTCTGAGAAGTGACTGCTGGGTGGAGCCTACCTCCTCTCCTTAGCTTGCAGCTAGCCAATACCCATCCAGTAAGATTTGAAAACTAACTATTGACTGTGTAGTAAGAAGGTAAAGGAAGACTCTTGTGAGCATGAACCCAAAAGGACCCCCACGTTCTGCCACAGGAGAGCCAAGCATGGTCCCTTGACAGGGTGGGTGACCAGTAACCTGTATGGACTAAGAGGAAAGGATTTAACAGGTAAGACTAAAATCCTCTTTTCTCTGTCGTCCAATACAGGTTACTGGTTACTTTGGGATGTCCAACCCAGAGGCTGGAAGTAAGTAAAGGGCCAGGCACCAGGCATCCAAAGTCAGCAGAGCATATATGAACTATCAGATCAGAGATAGCCCAACAAAAACAAATGAAGTGACAATGGACACTGAACAGGGGTAACAACACCCCAGGAACTGTCACATAGCACACTGAACTACAGCCAAAAGAGAAGGAAGCACCAAAGAACCAAAGAAGATCCTAGACAGGCAAAACAGCCTCCAGGATCTTCCTCCCAAAGCTGGCATTAGCCGATGCCAGTACATCAACACGGTATTGCTATTAAAAGGTGTGCACAGACGAACAAATGGCAGCCTTGCACAACTGATCAGCGGAGGCCTGATTCTTGTAAGCCCAAGAAGCCCCAATAGATCTAGTAGAATGAGCTGTGACCCGAAAGAGAACAGGCTTCTTCCTTAACTCATAAGCCTTACGAATAGTGGACTTGATCCAAGATGCAATAGTGATTTTGGAAGCAGGTCGTCCTGCTCTGGGGCCCTCAGGAATGATGAACAGCACGTCAGATTGTCTAAGGGACTCAGTGCGATGCACATAAAACTTGATACAATGCACCACATCTAACAAGTGGAGATCCTTCTCCTTGTCAGAGGAAGGGTCAGGGCAGAAAGAAGGAGCCACAATCTCCTGATTAATGAGGAACTCAGAAACCAAAGTCAGGAGAAATTCCTGTGAAGTGCGAAGCACCTCCATGTCTTAGTGAAACACCAAAAAGGGTGGTTTACAATACAGAGCACGCAACTCCGTGACATGGCGAACAGACACGATCGCCAGGAGAAAGGCCAATGTACCATGTCAGCAGACGTAGAGGAATAGTAGCCAAAGACCCAAAGGGAGGGCGCTGAAGGACACCCAAAACCAAGTTAGGATCCCACTGAGGAGCGGGAGTCTGAAATATAGGACGAATATGAGCAACGCCCTGGAAGAACCCTAGACATCAGGAAGAATAGCAATGCATCTCTGAATGAAAAACAGAGAGAGATCTGATGCCTGAAGCGTAAGGGAAGTCAACTGAGGCCCTTGTCCACAACTTCCTGTAGGAAGGTCAGGACCGTAGGAAAATCAAAATCCAGAGATAGGTCCTTATCAGCACACCAACAGAGAAAGGAAGACCAGACATGATGGTAAACCTTAGAGGAACCAGGCTTGTGTGCACCAAGCATAGTCGCCACCACACCAGAAGAAAATCCTTTCTACCACAGTGGTGAGGATTCAATGTCCAAGCCATCAAAGCTAGACGATGGACATCCTCCTTCCACAGGTAATCCTGTAGAAGAAGATCTGGACAGCAAGGGACCCGGAAAAGCTCGGCCACCGATAGATCCAGAAGCTCTGGAAACCAAGCCTGGCGAGGCCAGAATGGAGCAATCAGAAATACTGGACAGTGCTCCAGCCTCAGTCCCCTTATCACCCTGTGCAACAAGGGAATGGGAGGAAAGATGGAAGCCAGAGGAAATAACCAAGGAAGGGACATGGCATCCACTGCTAGAGCTAGAGGATCACTCCAGCTAGAGAAGAACGTCAGAGTCTTCCGATTGTGTCTTGTTGCCATCAGGTCGATGCATGGAAGACCCCACCTGTGAACAATGATGGAGAACACCTCAGGATGCAGTTTCCAGTCTCCGCTGTCCACTGTGTGTCGACTGAGAAAGTCTGCCAGGACGTTCTCTACACCAGGAATGTGAACTGTGGATATGGCAGGAACAGATTGCTCTTCGCCAAGGAGCAAACCTTACTGGAGCTGACTGGCTAGCAGCAGTCAAGGAGGGAAGGTAGGCTCCACCCCCTGCATTCACTTCTCAGAATTGTTCCTGCCTACTTAAAGGGGCTGATCGCCTACCCAAAGTTACCAGTAACCTGTATTGGATGACAGAGGAATACATATATTACATGGCCTGTCCTGCTGAATAAAACAAGGTCACTCTTACTGCTAGTAGATAATTAATTCAAATGTTATAACACCTCACAGTTGGTTGACTTATTATCTCTTTAGAATCCTCAAAAAAAAAAAAAAGACTATAATGTGCTGTTTGATTGGTCCTTAAGGAGAATTTATGTTAATCTACTGTATAGCTCTCCAAACACTGAAACAGAGAGACATAGAGGGAGATGTATAAAAAGCCTTCTTAGTGTATGTTTAAAGGGTTATTAATGTCCGGATATATATATATATATATATATATATATATATATAGATATGAGATATTGTAAATGTAACAAAAAAATTATGTGGAGCAAGTTTAAAGTTCCCAGATCCCTCCCCTTGCCCTGATGTCAGCTGTAAAGCTGGCAGAAGGAGATCTGTGTCAGCCAACTCGTGGTGGCTCTTCAGCAGAGCCAAAATACTGATATCTAATAAGAAATACTTCATTGGAACGGTTTTGCAGGCACACTTTGTAGAGCATTCCACTGAAGTATTTCTTTTTAGATATCGCTATTTCAGCTCTGCTGAAGAGCCACCTTCTGATCCCAAGACCGGGATCTCCTTCTGTGTGAAGTCAGCACAAGGGGAAGGCAGGAGTGGAATTTAAAAACCTTTTATCTCTCAAACCATAAAGGCTTGAGAGATGGGGCTTGCTTTAAATAATTTATTTTTGTTAAATCTACAATATTGCATACATTTATATCCTGACATTACTAACACTTTTTTGGCTAAAAGTAACACCTGGTCATATTTATAAAGAAGTAAAATGAAATGCATTAATATGTCTATCTGAGAATACGCTGAGAAAATTCAAAAGTGAGAAAGTGTTTTCGGATAAATAGTTCTCACTCTTTAAAGGGATAGTAATGTTTCACAAAAACAGCAGCTCCAATTAATCTTCATAGTATTTGGGCCATAGAGAGTGTTATTTCAGTAATGTCAGAGTTGTAGTTCAAGAGTAATTGATAAAGTTCCCCCTCCCGCCCCTTTTACCTAGTGTAAGCCATCTCTTCCCAGATGTGGAATCTGGTCCACATACCAGACAGATAACAGAAGGGGACAATCTTCTTACTGTGAGAACAATGAAAGCCCTGCCCCCCTTGACAGGTTTTTTCCTTATCTTGATTGAAGATTGTCCCTCTCTGCAATCTACCTGGGCACCTCCCTTCTGATCTGGGTGAGCAGTGTTACATCAGTAAAAGGGGCGGGAGGGGGATACTTTGTCACTGAATTACTCTTGAACTACAACTCTGACAGAATTGAAATAATACTCTCCAAGGTCCAAATACTATGATGATTAATTAGAGCTGCTTTTATTATGAAACATTACTATCCCTTTAATTTTAGTGTAATTAGCAAATTGCTTCATGAATAAGTTGCAACACAATTTTTATGTAGTCAAGGCCATTTCTATTCCTACAAAGTCGACTGACTGGTGTTAGTGCTTAGAGAAAATGTCACTAAACATTTATACATATTCTTACATCTCTTTATAACAATTTACAGACACATTCTTTGTAACTTAAGACGTATAAATCTCTCCCATTATTTGGAGTTGTTATAAGGTTGGAAGAAATGTTTTTCATCACTAGCAGTAACATTGTTTTCCTTAAGAGGAAAAGTCCTGCAATATGTCTATGTGCCATCTTTTTAGGCATTATTGTTCATCTAATGGACAGTGCATATCTCAGCACCTTATTCTTAAAACTTCCTAACTCTGAAAAATGTGCAAAATGGATGAACAGAAATGTTACAAACACACAAGTATTAACCAGAAAGTATGGCAATAAATAAGTCAGAAAATATTACAGAAATTGGTAATATCCGTGCGTTAAAATGGAATACATTAGTCTTACCAAAATACTCAGTATATGGTCAGTTTTATAAATGAGAGAATAGTTATCATTTTAACCCACTGAAGACCAAAGAATTGTGCAGATGATTGCAAAGCAATACACTTTACAAGAAGCAAATGCAAGATTGTTTGAGAATGGTTTCCAAGCTCTGTGTTATTCTATGGAGCCTATGCACTAAGATCTTTCAGGTTAGAGATATCTTAATACATTGGCTCCATAGAATAACACTGGACTTGAGGAGTGGAGAACACTGGAAAAGTTGTTTCTACTTTATCACACCTTTAACACACCTCGGTACATCTCCTTCCCCATTTGTTGCTGGACTACATTTTACATAATCCTCAATGGCTAGCTGAGAATTATGGGAATTGCAGTCCAACAACAGCTGGAGAACTGCAGGTTTACATATGAAAAAAACATGCAGCAAGTACTAGTTGAAGACTCATCATTCTGATTTGACTGGGGTAGAAAGATTCAAGGGTGGATCACCGGGAAACCGGAAACTTCCTCTCGCTTTGCCCATGTGCAAACCCCTATGGCCCTTAAACTTTTGATTGCCAGAAAGGCATCCAATGCAATGTGTTGCGATGTCTCTGATACCTCTCTGGCACTCAAGGGGTTAAATTTAAATGAAAAAAAAAAAATGATTAAACTTGTGTGCACACTCAAGTAATTATTAACTCAAATGAGAATTACTAAGCAGTGAAAACAAAAAAAAATGCCACTGAATTATACGCACAGCAGCTTGTGACGAGGAAGCTGGCGTTAAGATACCAATCAGCCCTGAGGTAAGAGAGAGCCTCCTGCCCTCCGCAATAGGTTCTTTCAAAAGGTCTGTTTTTGAAGACTTGGGGGCATTGGAATACGACTTGCTGAGTAACTTGTGGTTCTTCAGTCCATCTAATTCTTCCATACGAAGATTACTAGAATAAGACCTGCTTAAAAGTTTATGGGGCTTCAAGGTGCTGTTGTGCTCACATCTGGGATCTCCAGAACAAGAACGAGTTAGCAGTTTATGTTGCTTTAGTGAAATGCATTCCTCCTGCTTAATGGCTGTTGAACATTGACGATTCAAGAGTTTATGTGGTTTTAAACCCATTGGTTGTTCAGCCCTAGGGTCACTAGACAATGAACGGCCAAAGTTTCTGTGAGATTTTGTACTACAGACATCCTCAGTCTTCACTGTGCTGGAGCAAGTCCGTCTCAGAAGCTTGTGTGTTTTAGAGAGTCCATCTTGTTCAGGCTTTAGCTTTACTTTGCTTTTCCCACAACCAGGAGGAGGATAACTTGGCGACCTTGAAAGATCCAGTAAATAACATTAAAGCAATCATTTTTGTTACTTTGTAAAAATTAGTAATTTGGTGGTAGACATAAAGCCTTATGTATAAAAACAAACTGACACAATTTTGTGACATGCGACAAGCAAAAATCCACAATTCTTGTTTCATTAAAAGAGGTGTTTAACCCCATAAATGCTCATGAGTCCTCCAACGCATTGCGAATCAATGAGTTGGAGACCTCTCTAGCATTCACAGGGTTAAAAGTGCAATTTAACTATTTGAGTGCCAAAGAGTTATCGAATGCATTAGGCGCTCAGCCAGTGTGAATTTTCATTTACCCCTATGGAGCAGTTGGTTTGATCCACTCCAGAATTATTCCTCTTATGCTTGATGAATATGCATCTTATGTATAAAGGTAAAGCAGAGCTATACCAAATGCATAATAGGGGAGACATACAATTCACCAAATTTCCATTAATCTAAATGGGCATTTAACCCTGTTGAATACTATTGAGGTCTTGAAGGAGCTGCACAGTCTGGGCTTTATGCACAAAATTAAATTTGTTAAATACTGGTGTGCCCAACTGAGCTCACAGGAACAAATAATCAATTTCTCTGATTTAAAGTGATAGTAATGTTTCACAAAAACAGCAGCTCCAATTAATCTTCATAGTATTTGAGCCATAGAGAGTGTTATTTTATTACTGTGAGCTTTGTAGTTCAAGAGCAATTGAATGATAAAGTTCCCCCTCCTGCCCCTTTTACCTAGTGTAACACTGCTCACCTCAGATGTGGAATCCAGTCCATAGACCAGACAGCTCACATCAAGGGTCAATCTTCTTACTGTGAGAACAATGAAAACCCTGCCCCCCTTGACAGGTTTTTCAGCTTTTTCCCTTATCTTAATTGAAGTTTGTCCCTCTCTGCAATCTACCTGGACACCCCATGCTCCTCTAAGCTGAGCAGTGTTATATCAGTAGAAGGGGCGGGAGGGGGACACTTTATCATTCAATTACTCTTGAACTACAACTCTGACAGAATTGAAATAACACTCTCCATGGCCAAATACCATGAAGATTAATTAGTGCTGCTTTTATTATAAAACATTACTATCCCTTTAAATCAGGCTTAAATACTAGACGTATTTCCAATGCATTACTTCAAAATGCACTGGAGACATGTCTAGAATTCAAGAGTTAACAAAAGCCCATTTAATTCAATAGAAATTTTGATTTGTGCCATTTAAAACAATTGGTTTGCTCCAGAAGTGTCTCACATTTCTATTATAAATAAGGTCCACTGATGCCGGTGAGGAGATGTTCATTGTATTGTTCAATTCCCTGTGACCTTAGACAAGTCACATTATCTCCCTGTGCCTAAAACACCAAAATTCTGTTGTAAGCTTTAAAGAGAATAATAAAAAAAGTGCATGCATACCTGTGTATGTGTGTGTGCCTGTGTATGTGTGTGTGCGCCTTTGTATGTGTGTGTGCCTTTGTATGTGTGTGTGTATATATGTGTAAGCGTGTGAATGTGCCTGTGTATATGTGCGTGAGTGTATATATGTGTAAGCGTGTGCATGTGTGTGTATACGTATGTGTGTGTGTTTGTGTGTGTATGTATGTGTATGTATGTGTGTGTATATGTGTGTATCTATGTGTATATATGTGTGTGTGTATGTGTATATGTGTGTGTGTTTGTGTGTGTGTCTGCGTGTGTGTCTGCATGTGTATGTGTATATGTGTGTGTGTATACGTGTAAGTGTGTGTGTGTGTGTGTGTCTGTATGTGTGTGTGTATATGTATGAGTGTGTGTATATGTGTAAGTGTGTGTATGTGCGTGTGTATATATGTGTGTGTGACATGACTGTGTATATTAGACCCTGAGTTTTTGGGCAAAAGATCATTTCCTATTACCATACCTGGGAACTTTTGAAACAGGGCTACCCGACCTGGGAGGAAAATGACGCAATTTGCGTCATAAAAGGGGCAGGGCTTAGTTGCGGAGGGGGGGCGGGACAAAAAAAAACCTCCAAAATGTATCTAAGAGGGCGGGAGTGGGAAGAAACAGGCGGGACGGAGCACAAGTGGGCAGAGTTTCTATTTAAACTCTGCCCACCCGGTGATCCACACACTGCCCTGGAGGCCCGGTAATTCAGTCTGAAATCCGGAGTCTCCGGGGCAAAACCGGAGAGTTCCCAGGTATGCCTATTACTGGTTATTTCAAAGCATTTACCATTTCCTGTCAACTTTTACAAGTCAGTTGAGAAATCATGCTGCGTGATGAAGTATTTATAACATGAATAAAATGTTTCAGTTATATGACGTAACCCTTTAAGTGTCAGAGGGGGATCAAGCACATTGTGTAGCAAGGTGTTGGACACCCCTCTGGCACTCAAAGGGTTAAGATCTTCATTGTTATTGTCTGTAACACAAGCAGGGATGCCTATTCAACTACTTAATCTCCCAGCATGGCCTGCTGTTAAAACAAACTAAGTAGAGACAGCCTCACACCATACATTAGCACACTCTAGTGGATACAATGTAGCTTTTATTAACCCTCTTGGTGCCAGAGGGGTACGCAATGCATTGCAAAGCAATTCCTCTGGCAATCAAAAGGTTAATCTTTTTAATATCACCTGAACAGTCAGAACAGTTCTCATAGAGTCAGGGGAACTGTTCAACTGGGTTGTTGTTTTACCTACAAATTCTCCCACAGATTTCATTAGGAATTTGTGGGATCAAACAGTGATAACATTTATCATGTGCACAGAAATCCAGACTAGGAATGGGCTAGAAATCTGATTTGTTTTATTTGATTATTCATTTATTTATTTTTTGCAGCGGAAAAAACACACAAAGTGCCACTTTTTATGACAAAATGTCCTCGCATTGAACATTCATAATGTTTCCACATTTCTGTTACCGCCACTGAATTTCTCATGAGAACTTTGCTGTTTCCTGCCTATGCTTTCTAGGGCCACAATAATTTCTGCCCCTCTATTATAAAAATCCTGAACTTACCACTGTTCTGCTAGGTGTAACCACTACAGAAAGAGCTGTACAATGAGAGAACTAGAGTGAGGTAGAATTAGCAAGCACCATCAGTCCTGTTGCTGCTGTTGCACTTTGTGTGTGCAGGGGAAAATGGGTAAGGGGAGCTGGAGGAATGTTGCTTCTAGTGGAAGAGTGAGGGAAAACAATATTTGATCCCCTGCTGATTTTGTACGTTTGCCCACTGACAAATAAATGATCAGTCTATAATTTTAATGGTAGGTATATTTGAACAGTGAGAAACAGAATAACAACAAAAAAAAATCCTGAAAAACACATTTCAAAAAAGTTATAAATTGATTTGCATTTTACTGAGTGAAATAAATATTTGACTCCTTTGCAAAACATGACTTAGTACTTGGTGGCAAAACCCTTGCTGGCAATCACAGAGGTCAGACATTTCCTGTAGTTGGCCACCAGGTTTGCACACATCACAGGAGGGATTTTGTCCCACTCCTATTTGCAGATCCTCTCCAAGTCATTAAGGTTTCGATGCTGATGTTTGGCAGCTCAAACCTTCAGCTCCCTCCACAGATTTTCTATGGGATTAAGGTCTGGAGACTGGCTAGGCCACTCCAGGACCTTAATGTGCTTCTTCTTGAGCCACTCCTTTGTTGCCTTGGCTGTGTGTTTTGGGTCATTGTCATGCTGGAATACCCATCCATGACCCATTTTCAATGCCCTGGCTGAGGGAAGGAGGTTCTGACCCAAGATTTGATGGTACATGGCCCCGTCCATCGTCCCTTTGATGCGGTGAAGTTGTCCTGTCCCCTTAGCAGAAAAACATCCCCAAAGCATAATGTTTCCACCTCCATATTTGATGGCGGGGATGGTGTTCTTGGGGTCATAGGCAGCATTTCTCTTCCTCCAAACACGGCGAGTTGAGTTGATGCCAAAAAGCTCAATTTTGATCTCATCTGACCACAACACTTTCACCCAGTTCTCCACTGAATCATTCAGCTGTTCATTGGCAAACTTCAGACGGGCCTGTACATGTGCTTTCTTGAGCAGGGGGACCTTGCGGGTGCTGCAGGATTTCAGTCTTTCACGGCATAGTGTGTTACCAATTGTTTTCCTGGTGACTATGGTCCCAGCTGCCTTGAGGTCATTGACAAGATCCTCCTGTGTAGTTCTGGGCTGATTCCTCACTGTTCTCCTGGTCATTGAAACTCCATGAGGTGAGATCTTGCATGGAGCCCCAGACTGAGAGAGATTGACAGTTATTTTGTGTTTCTTCCATTTGTGAATAATCACATCAACTGTTGTCACCTTCTCACCAGGCTACTTGGCGATGGTCTTGTAGCCCATTCCAGCCTTGTGTAGGTCTACAATCTTGTCCCTGACATCCTTGGACAGCTCTTTGGTCTTGGCCATGGTGGAGAGTTTGGAATCTGATTGATTGCTTCTGTGGACAGGTGTCTTTTATACAGGTAACAAGCTGAGATTAGAAGCACTCCCTTTAAGAGAGTGATCCTAATCTCAGCTTGTTACCTGTATAAAAGACACCTGGGAGTCAGAAATCTTGCTGACTGATAGGGGGTCAGATACTTATTTCACTCAGTAAAAATGCAAATCAATTTATAACTTTTTTGAAATGTGTTTTTCTGGATTTTTTTGTTGTTATTCTGTCTCTCACTGTTCAAATAAATCTACCATTAAAATTATAGACTGATCATTTCTTTGTCAGTGGGCAAACATACAAAATCAGCAGGGAATCAAATAATTTTTTCCCTCACTGTAGCAGTCCTAGTAGTAGCAGTGGTCAGCAGCACAGCCCACGGGATGGTTCTGCTACTACCCCCCACTACATACACTGTGATTGAGTGGCTACAAAGCACCCTCCCCAGCGACAAATAATGCTTCTATAATACCCACCACATCCCTTGTGACTGAGAGACTCCAGATCCCACCAGTAGCATATAGTGCTGCTATGATACACACCCCATCACCTGTAACTGAGAAACACCAGATCCCACCAGCAGAAGATAGTGCCACAGAAACTGCTACAACTACCCTTACTATATACACTGCTGTGATTCAGAGACACCAGAGCCCACAAGCAGAGAGTGCTGCTGGCACATGCATCACCACCACATCCCCTATAACTCAAAGCCCACAGCAGCATCTTCAAAAGGTACAGCTATAATAAAACTTGCTGCTCCTTCACCCCAGCAACTGACTCTGGAAATAGACAACTGTAAAAGGGCAACTATCATACGTATAGTACCCAATGGCAGTTATGATACCCTGCAAATTAAACCCGAGTCACATTTTGAGCCTTGTGGCTGTCTGAAAAGATACCTCTAATTCTCCGTCACTAGAAAGTGAATGCTGAGACTTTTTACAGATCAGACTCATTAGCAGCAATTTAGTAAAGTCTGAAAATCTGATAATTGCTAGTGATGAACTTAATAATTCTATAAATTCAGAATACATACAAACAGACAAGACAAGAACAATATCTTGAAAAACAAGTGTTTAGTTTTGTATTTTGTTTACTGCAGAAAAAGCGATAATATGATATCTGAAAAAACTGGTTGCTTACCTTCAGATGTCGATCAAACAGGTTCCTGTCCTGGTCACATATTTGAACATGATAGGAGAGCTTCTTCAGTCAGTTAATAAGCAGGTAGTACTGATGGACAACTCTCACTCACCCCTCTCTGTCTCATACTTTCTTCCCTGCTGTCTTTGTCCCATTCTTGCTCTCTTTCCACCTTTCCATCTATCTTTTTCTTTCACTGCCATTTTTCCATGGCCCTGTCCTCCCTCTCTGTTGTCCTCCCTCTCTCATGAGATCTACAGGATGCAAAATTTTTTTGTAAAGTTGATACCTTTATTGGCTAACTAAACAGATTTAAAATGCAAGCTTTCAAGACTTCTTAGGTCTCTTCCTCAGGCATGTTATACAGATAAATATGAAAACTTATCTCTTAAATACAAGTACACATTACATTGTTTATAATGGAAATCAGATAAGAACGTTAGTCCAGATATCAATTCCTTGATCAGTCAATGGTAGAGGATGTGATTTAAATAGCATTCTTCCTCTGGGTCCAGGTATTTATGATTCCAGAGGGACTGTCGTAAAAGTTAATTCACCATTAAGTACTGTGACAGAAATTCCCTGTCCCTGTTCATGCCATAGGTCAAAGAGTCAAATTGTAACATTAATTTTACCTCCCATAATTTTCTGTCCCTCTGATTGCGAAATTGTCCCATTAGTACAGTCAATTTAATATCCCTGATACTGTGCCCACTTTGGCAAAAATGTTCTCCCACTGGTGTCTCTGTCTTTTTGTTGTTAATGCTGGATCTGTGGGAATTAAACCTCTTATGTAATTTCTGTCCCATTTCCCCCACATAAAGAGCTGTTGGGCATATCAAGAGAACTTCAAGCAACCTTACACACAGATGAAAGACTTAAGAACATATTTCCACAGCCTCCCTTACTCTCCTTCAGACAGCCTCCCAATTTAAAGCAACTGATGGTAAGGAGTGCCCTGAACAAAAGCACAAAAAATGGCACATTACCCTGCCTACAAAGTAGGTGTAAAACCTGTGCACACATTTATACCACAGACAAGATACCCATACCAAACACCCAGTTACACCATAAGATCAATGGTAATTTCACCTGCAAATCATCCAATGTAATATACCTTATCATGTGTGCAAAATGCCCAACAGCTCTTTATGTGGGGGAAACGGGACAGAAATTACATAAGAGGTTTAATTCCCACAGATCCAGCATTAACAACAAAAAGACAGAGACACCAGTGGGAGAACATTTTTGCCAAAGTGGGCACAGTATCAGGGATATTAAATTGACTGTACTAATGGGACAATTTCGCAATCAGAGGGACAGAAAATTATGGGAGGTAAAATTAATGTTACAATTTGACTCTTTGACCTATGGCATGAACAGGGACAGGGAATTTCTGTCACAGTACTTAATGGTGAATTAACTTTTACGACAGTCCCTCTGGAATCATAAATACCTGGACCCAGAGGAAGAATGCTATTTAAATCACATCCTCTACCATTGACTGATCAAGGAATTGGTATCTGGACTAACGTTCTTATCTGATTTCCATTATAAACAATGTAATGTGTACTTGTATTTAAGAGAGAAGTTTTCATATTTATCTGTATAACATGCCTGAGGAAGAGACCTAAGAAGTCTTGAAAGCTTGCATTTTAAATCTGTTTAGTTAGCCAATAAAGGTATCAACTTTACAAAAAAATTTTGCATCCTGTATTTCTACGGCTAACACGGTACCAACTCTCATCTATGAGATCTACAGTGATCCAAATCCAGCCCCTCAGTCTCCTGTACTCTCCAGTTCCTATACTTTCCCTCTTCATTACTTCCCTCTCCCACAGTCCAAATAGATTTAGAGAAATATGAAATTCTATCTGGGTCCTTCAAATTAATGTGCTTAGGTTTTGTTCATCTTTACTAATTGCCTTCTAACAGGGATTTGCCCATTGATTCCTTGAGCATTCGGCTATATATTTCTTGTTAGTCTGCTGCTGGCCTGAACACTGCACATTTTATCTCTAGAATTATTTGTGCTTGTTTTGTATGCAAGCTATGTTCACATATGCACCATTTATCTTTATATATTTTAACCTCTACAATACTGGCTATGTCTCCACCAAATTACTTCCTTTGGAAATGTATCTAGTATCCAAGATATTCAAGATGCTAGACTCAAGCCTCCATATGACAAGTTACTCATATTATATGCAAGCAGATTTCCATTAGCAGCAGCTATATGAGTAATTGGAAAGAGATAACTATGCCATTTTTATATTGTGGCTTTTACTGTCAGTGAACAGACTCTAGCACTAACATTCATGCTAGATTGGTTATTTGTACTGTAGAGGAGACATTTGGAGATAATTAAGAGAGCACTTTCAGAAAGCCATATGTGTGAAGTGCTATACACAACATTACCTGCGCAATGTAGAAAAAATGTGCAGAGGGGACTTTACTTTCTTATCAGACACTTTCTTGTGCGAACAATTGGATTTTTCTTTGCTCTGTTTCCATTGCTGAGTCACGAATGTTTGCATGATTCTGCAGAGAGATGAAAAACAACACTGAGATATGTAGATATATATTTTGTAAAGCTTGTTTTAGTCTCTAAAACATGGATCTGTGTGTGCATTTATTACCCGTACTAGTGAATACTGCATTACACAGAAGAAGAATTATAATAGAAATACAAAATTCAATCTAGGAAGATCACAGATAACACCTGCATGTAACATATGAGGATAGGGACATAAAAATGAAGGCCCTGGGGCCATTTGTTTAACATGGCAGATCAAGTCGCGAACCATATTCAAATAATCCGTTCAATGTGGCAAGCTGTGATACATAACAAAAATCATTACAGGTCTTTGCCAATGAGGTAAAATATAATGCAGTTTATGAAAGTATATGCAATTGCTTGTTAGGATTTCCCACAATACATTGCTATTTTTTTGTTCTAGTCCTTAAAGTGGAACTATCAATTTATAATGCCTTGAGTAATATTGAAAAAGTAATCCTGTATTTAAAACAATAGTTTATGAAATATTTAGCTTTATTTATTATTTTATGCAAATTAGCCATAGCCACACAACCTTTCTGAAGCTACTTACTAGGAAGGAAGTACCGGCTAATTTCCATAAACTGAGTAAAAAAAATAAAGTGGAATATCTCATAAACATGGCAAGCATAGCTGCACCTAAGTAATTATAAAGTGTTAGTTCCATTTTAGCAGGGCAGAAAAGAGTCAGTGCAAAACTATTTTAAACTATAGGCAGTGTCCTCAGCTATAGGAATTCCCTAACTTAAAACTCACCCTTTACACCTCGGTTAACCCTCCATGTCTCTGTGATCTGCAGGAATGGTTTATGTCGACACTTCATTCTATGCTTATTGGAGGTTTCTGTCCTCTACATAGACACCCATTGTTAGTGGATTTACTGACATAGGGCTCTTATGGAGCTCTGACTGAGACACTGTGATCTGTAGAGGAAATAAAGTGGAGATGACTTCTCCATTTTATCACTTCTCCAATTCCTATGTTATTCTATGGAGCCTATACTCTACGATTTCTTCAGCTTTGGAGATCTTAGTGAATAGGCTCCATTGAATAACATAGGAATTGGAGAAGTGATATAACTGCTTAGTGAATCTCCCCCCTCATGTTCCATCTTGAATATTGTAAAACCCTCCTGCTTGGCCTTCCTTTCACCTGACTAACCCCACTACACCATAATGAACTCTGCTGCCGGACTAATCTACTGCACATATAGCTCCTTTAACACTGCTCTCTCTACCAGTCCTTACACTCATTTCACTAATCCTTTGAGAATTCAGTTCAAAATATTCATACACATAAGTATAACCCTTACTGTCTCTGCACCCCCTACATCTCATTCCTTGCTTCCGAATACACACTTGCTTGCTATCTTCACTCTTCACAGGATTTCCTCCTCTACTAATCTCTCAATACATATTCCCATTCACTCCTGTAAGACGTCACCTGCACTTTGTTTGAGCTTTGGAATTCCCACTGCATTCCATCATCTTTTAACAATGCTTCCTGAAAACTCCCCTCTTCAGAGAAGCCTATTAACTGCCCCCATAACTTCTCTGAGTAAGGCCAGATCAACAACTCGCTCACCCTTGTTACTTTCTACACCATTCTACAAGCCACAAACTTATTGGGATATCACTGCTCTCACAGCATCTTTCACGTCTAACAGCCTTGCAACATGCCTGGACCACTGCACTGAAAAAACACTTTTACCTGCCATCCACTGATCTGCAGTTCACGTGGATGGAGGCAGCTACACCCTGTAGCATTTATACCAACCCTCCTACTTCTAGAGTGCAAGTCTTCATGAGCAGGTTTCCCGGTGATTTCTGTTCTAAGAGCAAGATGTTAAAAAAAATTTGTAACTGAAATTGTCTGTAATTGGAATGAAAACGTTCTTAACCATTTGAGTGCCAGATAAGTACTATATCTAGCGCATTGCAGGGCACTCAGTGGGTTAAGCCAAGGTCTGTCAATTCTCAGACATATTACCATATTTTTTTTGCATCCAATTCCACCATCTCCGTTAACATAAGCATGGTTTAATCTACAGTCATATCGAAAATATTCTTTTAGCCTTCACTTTTTTTTTATTAACATAATTGTTTTCCTACAAAATAAAAATGGTCTAAACTTGGAGAAGACAAATTAAAATCTTTGTTTGAAAATGTGTCATTTTAAAGACAAAAATGTCTATTTCTTTGAAAATGTTAATTACAGTCTCATCTTGCAACCATTTTTAATTCTTTACAACAAATTTTCAAACATGATGGATTTACTAATTGTTGTCCTTTGGTTGGTGTTGGTAACTTATGATCCAACAATTTTTTCAGTCCTGGGCCCAATGCTTTTTAATTTTTTTATTAATGATCTAGAAGTTGGAATTGAAAGCAGAGTCTCAATCTTTGCTGAGGACACTAAGCTATGTAAAAATCCTCATTAGAGAAAGATTTAGGACTACTGAGAGATGATAGACTTCACAGCAGTGTACAGAGTCACTCAGCTGCTGCAAGAGCAAATAGGCTACTATCCTGCATAAAAAGAGGCATAGATGTCCAGTATGCTATTATAACTCTACCTCTATATAAATCCTTGGCAAGGCCTCATTTAGAATATGGAGTACAGTTTTGGGAACCAGTTCTTAAAAAATACATTATTGAACTGGAAAAAGTGCAGAAACTGATAAGAGATTGGAGGATCTGAGTTATAAAGAGAGACTAGCCAAACCAGGTTTGTTTACATTAGAGAAGAGATGTCTAAGGGGTGATATGATCATTTATATATATATTCAAGATCAATACAAAGATCTATCCAATGAATTATTTTGACAAAGAGCTGAGCTAAGAACTAGAGGTCATCCATTAAGACTAGAGGAAAGCCGTTTTTGACTAAGACAAAGGCAGGGATTTTTTACAGTAAGGATGGGAAAGCTATGGAATTATTTGCTATGGGATGCTGTGCTTGCAGATACTGTAACTGCTTTCAAAACGTAATGGATACCTATCTAGCAGAGAATAATATTGAGAATTATGATAGATGGCATGGGCTAGACTTGATGAACCCGTTACTATGATGAATTTATGAACATGACACCCTAATTGTATTGTCTTAAGTCTTAGTGGCTTATATTTATAATAGCCAGCTGGAGTTATTCTGGAGTAAACTAATGGCATCACAGGGGACAAAATAAAAAATCCTAAATTCCCATGGAGTTGAATAGAACTTCTTAACCCACAATACTCCAGAATAACTCCAGTTTGCTTTTATACATATTGACCATTATGTCTAGTTCCTATTGTACAGATGTGCGGAATAAGCTGACTGCTTCTAAACAAAGGATGATAATAATAATAATAATAATAATAATAATAATAATTATAGGTAGAAATGGCACATGGGGGAGGTAGACAGCAGGAGGAGAGGGATAGGGTTGAATACCCTTTGAGTATCTCTACCTTCTCACCTAAATGTCTTACCAGAGGAAAGTGCAGTCTACTGCCTATTTATGTTTTACCCATCACCACCCACTCTTACAGCTGAAAAAACCTTACTTGAAATAACAAATCCAGAGAAATTTAAACACAAGACTTTGTAAAACTTTGTATTGAACTGAAAAATTCCAAGTACTCTAACAAAGAAAAGAAAGAGTAAGAATCTTATACAGCACCAAACCCACGCCTATTACTGTAGACAGATGAGATGCACCCAGTCCATGCATTGGTCTACAGTAATAGGTGTGGGTTTGGTGCTGTATAAGATTCTTTCTCTTTCTTTTTTTTGTATGACTAATTAATAATCATAGCATATTCCCCATATTCACTGAATATCCTAGACACCCATTGATTGGTAGTGCACCTATCATCTGTATATACTGTTCCAAGTACTGTAAGCTCAATAGAGCTAAACAAGCAACTCTACTCTTCCTTCTATTATATCTTAGGATTAAAAAGGTTAAAAATAGGGAATGATTTAGAACTTGATTGTCTAAGACAGAGGTGCACATGTTCTGTGCAAGAGGGTTAACAACAGGCCAGGATTTAAGGCTACAGCTGTATGCCAAAGTTAGGGCAGTCTCGGGCATATTACGTTTTGTTGATGCTTCAAGTGAGAAGTTAACACAACCTTTGCAGTGAACAAACTAAAACTTGATATATTTCTGCAAATGTTAGTGCACAGTTACTATTTATTTGCTGAACTTACCAGATTAAAAACACAAAAGAGAAACTGTGACATGCAAACTTTTGGGAACCTACCTTAACAGTCAGTACTTAGTGTAACTCTCCCTTTGGCAGAAATCACAGACTCCAAATGTGTCTTGTAGGCAGCAGAATGATTCTAGTACTAGTAATGCATATTTATGTTCTACCCACAGATATTCAATAATATTCAAGTCTGGGGATTGTGATGGCTACTCCAAAACCTTTAGTTTTATTTTTCTGAAGTAGTTCATGGTTGATTTTGAAGTATGTTTTGGATCATTGTTTTTTTTGTAAAATCCAACCTCTTCTCAGCTTCAGTTTCTTAACTGACTTTAACTTCTAGGATTTGTTGATACTTAGTAGAATCCATTCTCAACAGTTGGCAAGGTGTTCTTCTCTTCAACTGCTTCACCTGTTTTCCTCCAAAATTATCTTCGGTGATTGCAGCCAAAGAGTTCAATTTTTACTTCGTCAGACGACAGCCCTTCTTTCCAAAACACATCTGGCTTATCTAAGTGTTGTGTTGCATACTTCAGATGTTGACTTTTGTGATGAGATTGCAGGTACTGTATCCTTCTGATGGCTCTTCCATGCAGATTTTGTTTGTGCAATCAACACTGCTGGGTGGAATGGAGCACTATTTCTGTATCAGCTAAACTTTCCTGCGGGTCCTTTGCAGTGATATGGGAGTTTTGCTTTGCATTCCTAACCAGTGTACAAGCAGTTGTACCAGAAATTTTTATTGGTATTCAAGTATTTGTCTTGATTACAACAGATCCCCTTAACCTACATTCCTTAATGACATTACGGACAGTGGGAACTGCAAGCAGGAAGCAGTTAGATATTTTTTTTTTGCTTGTAAGAGTCAGTTTTCTTTATTTTCTGAACCTAGTGGAGCCCATGATTGTTGAGTGTAAACACAACACAATGAGAGGTTAGACGAGTCGGGAACTTATTAAAGGGATAGCAATACTTCGTTTTAACTTTATTTTATTTTGTAGGCATTAAAAAAACATGAAGAATGATATAAGTCTTATGTCTCAAACCTTTATGGTTTAAGAGATATTCACAAGCAAAGTTTCCCCCTCCCGCCCCTTTTTCCTTGTGTAAGCCATCTCTTCTTAGATGTGAATCTGGTTGTAAGACCAGACAGATAACAGCAGGGGACAATCTTCTTTGTATGAAAACAATGAAAGTGCTTCCCCCCTTGACAAGTTTTTCAGCTTTTTCCCTTATCTTAATTGAAGATTGTCCCTCTCTGCAGTCTACCTGGGCATCTCCCTTCTGATCTGGCTGAACAGGGGAGGGGATACTTTGCTTGTGAATATCTCTTAAACCATAAATGTTTGAGAGATAAGACTTATATCGTTCTTCATGTTTTTTTAATGCCTACAAAATAAAATAAAGATAAAACGAAGTATTACTATCCCTTTAAGCTTTGGAATTGTCTTCAGTTAACTTAGATTAAGGCCTAATAAGTCAATTAAGTTCTGAGACCTCACAAAAAATAATACTAGTGGATTAACTGGCAGGGTTATAAACTTTTGCACATGCCACATTTTCTTTTTTTTCAATCTGTTAAATTTAGCAAATAAATAGCAATTCTGCACAAATTTTCAGAAATATGTCAAGTTTAAAATATGTTCACTGCAAAGTGTATTAACTTAATTTCACTACGAAAATAAACAAAACATGTAATTTGGCCAAAGGTGCCCACTAGTGTTGAGCGAGCATGCTCGGCCGAAGCTCGGTTCGGCTCGAGCATCGCTCTGCTCGGCACATGGCGGTACTCGTACGAGTACCGCATGTGCTCGCCCGCCATGTTCGGGTCTCCTCCCCGCACGTTTCGCGGCTGCTGCGCAGCCAATAAACGTGCAGGGAGGCTCTGACATCAGTGTAATGCCAGCAGCCATGTTGGCTGCTGGCATTACACTGATTGGCTGGCCAGAACCCGTGATCGGGTGCTGTATAGCACCTGACCAGCGAGTTCGGCTCAGTCTTAGCCAGGGAGAGATGAGGATAGGAAGGGAAAGTCAGTGTAGGGAGAAGAAAAGCAATTGTGAAAAAAAAAAAAGACCCAAAAGTCCTTTTTAGGACTACTGTGTGTGGGGGCAGCAGTTTATTTTGTGTGGGGGGGCAGAGAAAAAAAACAAAAAAACTTCATATATTCTGTTTAGTGTGCAAAGTTGCAGATTAGAGCACATTCTGTTTAGTGTGCAAAGTTGCAGATTAGAGCACATTCTGTTCAGTGTGCAAAGTTGCAGAATAGGAAAACATTCTGTTAAGTCTTCAAACTGTAAAATATCAAAGTCACATATTCCATTCACTGTGCGTAGCCGCAGTTAAGAAGCAAATTCTGTTTACTGTGCAAAGTTTCAGAATAGGAAAACATTCTGTTAAGTCTTCAAACTGTAAAATATCAAAGTCACATATTCCATTCACTGTGCGTAGCCAAAGTTAAGAAGCAAATTCTGTTTACTGTGCAAAGTTTCAGAATAGGAAAACATTCTGTTAAGTCTTCAAACTGTAAAATATCAAAGTCACATATTCCATTCACTGTGCGTAGCCGCAGTTAAGAAGCAAATTCTGTTTACTGTGCAAAAGTTTCAGAATAGGAAAACATTCTGTTAAGTGTTCAAACTGAAAAATATCAAAGTCACATATTCCATTCACTGTGCGTAGCCGCAGTTAAGAAGCAAATTCTGTTTACTGTGCACAGTTTCAGAATAGGAAAAAATTCTGTTAAGTGTTCAAACTGTAAAATATCAAAGTCACATATTCCATTCACTGTGCGTAGCCGCAGTTAAGAAGCAAATTCTGTGTACTGTGCAAAGTTGCAGATTTGCAGCACATATTCCGTGTAATATGAAGAAGGCGGGTAAAAAGGGACGGGGAAGTGGACGTGATCCTGATAGTTCAGGGCGCGGGTCAGGACGCGTAGAAACTGCGCCTGGTGCCAGAGCACAAGACAGAAAGACATCCACCATACCTAGCTTCATGTCTCATTTTACAGGGCGTCGCAGGACATCACTCTCGAGGTCCGACCACTGCGAACAGGTGGTCGGTTGGATGTCAGCTGATACTGCTTCCAGTCGGTTAAGCACCACCCTGTCTTCCACCAAGTCCACTCTCAGTAGCCAAGAGTCTGGTCAACATAATCCTCACTCTGATCATCCTTCCTCCCACCATAGAGGATCTGGTCAAAGAAGTGATCCCACACTGGGATATAGTGAGGAGCTCGTCTCATCACCAATCCTTAATTTGAACCTCTCTCCAAGCACGCTTGCAGAGGAACATGACATCTTGTGCCCTGATTCACAACCTCTAGAGGGTACCCAATCACAAGAAGATGACAGAGGTGAACGGCATTTAAGGTCAAAGGAAGTGGATGATGATGATGATGAGACACAGTTGCCATTAAATCAACCACTATTACTGTCTCAAGACCTTGATGAGGAGGATGATATACAGTTGTCAATGACTGAGTATGTGGTGGGATCAAGACATGAGGAGGATGATCAGAGTGAGGAAGTGGAGGAGGACTTGGTGGACGATGAGGTGACTGACCCCACCTGGGAAGGTGTAGAGCCGAGCGATGACAGCAGTCCTGAGGGTGAGCCATCTGCAGCACCGCAACAGGCTGGAAGAGGCAGTGGTGTGGCTACAGAAAGAAGGCGGACCGCACCAAACCGGCCCGCAAATGTTCCACGGAGCACCCCCTTGCGTAAATCTCCCTTGCCAAGGGGTAGGTGTTCCGCGGTATGGCGTTTTTTTAAGGAAAGTGCGGACGACAAAAGAATTGTAGTTTGCAACCTGTGCCACACCAGAATGAGCCGAGGCATGAACACTAGAAACCTCACCACCACCAGAATGATCCGACACATGGCATCCAAGCACCGTAATAAGTGGGAGGAACGCCTGGATCGCCCATTTGTGTCTGCAGACCACACCACTGCCTCCTCTTCCCCTGTTTTCGGTGCCGGCCAATCGCCTGTCGAAGGCGCAGGCCCGCATACCTCCCGCCCTGCACCTGTACCATCTGAAGCACCATCAGCGACCACATCCACTTCCCTGTCCCAGCACAGCGTCCAAATGTCGTTACCCCAGGCATTTGAGCGCAAGCGAAAATACCCAGCCACACACCCACAGGCCATAGCACTAACCTCACACCTTTCCAAATTACTGGCCATCGAAATGCTGCCATTTAGGCTTGTGGAGACTGAGTCCTTCCGCAGCCTGATGGCAGCAGCTGTCCCTCGGTACGCGGTCCCCAGCCGCCACTACTTTTCCCGGTGTGCCATCCCCGCATTACACCACCATGTGTCCCGTAACATCACCCGTGCCCTGACCAACGCAGTTACTGGGAAGGTCCACTTAACGACTGACACATGGACAAGTGCTTGTGGCCAGGGACGCTACATTTCCCTGACGGCACACTGGGTGAATGTCGTGGAGGCTGGGAGCGACTCGGACCCTGGGATGGCACAGGTGCTACCCACGCCGAGGATTGCGGGCCCTACCTCCATCAGGGTTTCCGCCAGCACCTACGTTATTGGCTCCTCCTCCTCCGTTTCCACCTCCGAATTCTCTGCGCGCAGCGCCACTCACCCATCAGCCGGTAGCTGGAAGCAGTGTAGCACTGCAGTGGGGAAGCGTCAACAGGCTGAAGCTGATCTGCCTTGGGGACAAACAGCACACGGCCTCAGAGCTGTTGCAGGGGATTAGTCACCAGACCGAGCAGTGGCTCTCGCCACTCAACCTGCAACCAGGCATGGTTGTGTGTGATAATGGGCGTAACTTGGTGGCGGCTTTGGAGCTCGGCAAGCTCACACACGTACCATGCCTAGCGCATGTATTTAATTTAGTGGTTCAGCGATTTCTAAAAACCTACCCCAATTTGCATGATCTCTTGACCAAGGTGCGCCGCGTGTGTGCACATTTCCGTAAGTCATCTACAGCTTCGGCCGGCCTGTTGAAGCTGCAGCAGCGCTTACAATTGCCAGCTCACCGGCTGCTGTGTGACGTGAGCACGCGCTGGAACTCCACCTTCCACATGTTGTCCCGGCTTTGTGAGCAGCAGAGGGCAGTAGTGGAGTACCAGCTGTTACACGGTCGTCGCCTCTCCGTTCAACTTCCTGTAATCAGAAGTGAGGAGTGGGAATGGATGTCAGACCTCTGTGAGGTTTTACGCAATTTTGAGGAATCGACACAGATGGTGAGCGGCGATAACGCTATTATCAGTGTAACCATCCCACTTCTGTGTCTACTGAAACGCTCGCTGCTCACAATTAAAACTGACGCTTTGCATGTGGAAGAGGTGGAAATGCGGGAGGAAGAGCTTACACAAGGTGATAGCCAGAGCACCCTCACTTCGTCTTCTCAGCGACAATTGGAGGAGGCGGAGGAGGAGGAGGAGGAAGACACGGTTGCCTCCGCTACAGAGGGTAGCCATGGAACTTTAGTTCCATCTCTTCAGCGTGGGTGGGCAGAAGAGGAGGAAGAGGATGAGGAGATTGAGAGTCATCCTCCTGGTGAGGACAGCGAAATCTTGCCTGTTGGTACTCTGGCACACATGGCTGACTTTATGTTAGGCTGCCTTTCCCGTGACCCACGCGTTATACGCATTTTAGACAACACGGATTACTGGGTGTTCACCCTTCTGGACCCCCGCTACAAAGAGAATTTCTCATCTCTCATTCCTCCGGTGGAGAGGACAAGCAAAATGGTGCAATACCAGAAGGTTCTTGTTGAAAAATTGCTCCAAAATTTTCCATCTGACAACGCTGGCGGCAGAGTACGTGCTACCTTGGCCAACAAAGAAGGGGAGAAAAGGGGAGCACACAGCAGTTCCGACAAAGGCAGGGCAACACTCTCCAAGGTGTGGGACACCTTCATGACACCCCGCCAGCACCCTCACCCTGATGCGCAGCCTAGTGTCACAAGGAGGGAAAAGTTTTGGAAGATGGTGAAGGAGTACGTAGCAGACCGTGTCAGCGTCCTCAATGATCCCTCTGTGCCTTACAACTACTGGGTGTCCAAGCTGGACACGTGGTATGAACTGGCACTCTACGCCTTGGAGGTGCTGGCCTGCCCTGCCGCCAGCGTTCTGTCTGAGCGGGTATTTAGTGCTGCTGGTGGCATCATAACAGATAAGTGTATCCGCCTTTCCACCGAAAATGCTGATAGGTTGACACTTATAAAAATGAACAAGGCCTGGATTTCCCCTGACTTCTCCACTCCACTGGAGGAAAGCCCCGGAGGAACATAAAGTGACTTTATATATGTTATTTACAATTATGGGAATATTCTGTATTCCCATTCACCCCTTCCACCCAAAAAACGGGTATATGGTTGACTCTTAATCTTCTCATCCTCCTCCTCCTCTTCCATATGCCCTGTGATATAATTTTTATATAGGGCCAGCTCACCAGCGGGCCCTGTTTGACAATTTTTGTATAGGTCAGCTCACCAGCGGGCCTTCTCATATAATGTTTTATTGGGTCAGCTCTCTAGCGGGCCCTCTCATATAATGTTTTATAGCGTCAGCTCACTAGCGGGCCTTCGCATATAATGTTTAGGATGGTCAGCTCCGCAGCAGACCCTCACCCATAATGTTTTGGATGGTCGGCTCAGCGCACGTTTCCCTCTTAATCATGGCCCCAGTTCAGAAAAATCGAGGAAATTTTTGGGAGAATTTGCCTTTGCGCACGTTTCCCTCTTAATCATGGCCTCAGTTCAGAAAAATCGAGGAAATTTTTGGGAGAATTTGCCTTTGCGCACGTTTCCCTCTTAATCATGGCCTCAGTTCAGAAAAATCAAGGAAATTTTTGGGAGAATTTGCCTCTGCGCACGTTTCCCTCTTAATCATGGCCTCAGTTCAGAAAAATCAAGGAAATTTTTGGGAGAATTTGCCTCTGCGCACGTTTCCCTCTTAATCATGGCCTCAGTTCAGAAAAATCGAGGAAATTTTTGGGAGAATTTGCAGATGATATACAAGTAAATATACAGCAAATACTGTTTGGTAAAAATTTTTCGCCTAAAGTCGTTTTTATCTTCCTTTTTGTGTGTTTTACGGTCAGTCTGTAAAAATGGCGTACTACGGGCGAAAGATCGTTCCCAGCAGCGATGTTGGAGTCCAAGATGCATCCAGACATCCTCCCTATGCTGTCCCTGAACCATTTCTGTGGTGTTTCCATCTTTTTCTGCCCTTTTCCTATGGACCAGGCACCCTCCCCTCATCAGAGCAGGGGGTGCCTGGTGTAATGCTCGAGTCCTCCCATTGACTTCAATGGGGCTCGGGTGCTCGGCCGAGCACTCGAGCCTCCGGGGGTGCTCGGTCAGAGCACCCGAACACCCGAGCATTGGGGTGCTCGCTCATCACTAGTGCCCACACTTTTGCATTCAATTGTGTCCCTGATTTTGCACAGGTTAAACAGAGTTAATCAGTGGTTCGTTCATTCTAGGGTTTAATAAAATAATTTTTTTTATCTCTTATTAAAACCTTGCAGTTTATAATTTAGGCTGCAATGCTTTTGTGATATGTAGATACAATAAGACGTCAGGGGAACAGAGTCAGTTCTGCTTTGAAATATTTAAATGAGGTGAACAATGAAGCACAACCATTAATGAACTGCTCTTATGGTGACTATGGCCTAGATTTGTCGAGCGAGAACATTTCCTTAAACCCTATTAAGCTCTGTAGGTGATTTATCAGGTAATAAGGCTTTTTGTCACTTTAATAAATCAATCCCATCTCTCTCTCTAGAGAAATGTTTTAAGTCCACTTCTTCCTGTGTTACATTCAAACAAGTGAATCAATTCCAGGGCACATCATTTGTACTGAAGAGGACTAATAGAAACTCCCTTTGATTTAAATGGGGCCTTTAACCCCCTGAATTCTAGCGATATCTACAATGCATTGCTTTACTTTATGTTCCAAAATCTCTAACATTCAATGAGTTAAAGTGCGACTTTCAGTTACTAATAAGTCACTCTTGAACTATTAAACATATAGCGACTAGCATCCTAATACATGTATTACCTCTGTAAAGTGCCGCATTGTAAAGGAATCTTTCATCCTGTAAGAAGCATTGCAGTGTACCACATGGTAACCGGAAGGACTGATGGTGCAGGCGTGCAGACTGCACTAACCTGACCGTCAGTCTACTAGGATGAAGGATTTCTTTAGAATGCGGCACTATACAGAGGTAATACATGTATTAGGATGCTAGATGTCACATGTTTAATAATTCAAGGGCGACTTATTAGTAACTGAAAGTTCTGTTTTAAACTACCCCATTTAACTATCTGAGTGCAATAGGAATGTACAATTCATTGTGCTGCAATGCACTGCATACCCCTGTGGCACTCAAAGGGTTAAACGAAATGGATATTTAGGGAATTTTTAGTCTTGTATGGCACGGTCGGTTTGCTCCTGAATTAGTACAAGTTTATCTTCAATGTAGGGCCCTCAGCAAAGCAAACAATGGTTATTATTCCTGTAAACTACTGTATTAATAAGTAATGCCTCATGTTGACGAACCTAGGTATGTTACGATACGTTGATTTGAGCAACTTTATCATACTGAACACAAGAGAAAAAGTACGAGTTTGGGAATACTGCATTTTATAAGGCAGTTCATATGGGCAATTTACTTAACACTCTGCCAACTCTGATTGCATCAACTATGGTCCCAGGCCCGGACTAGGACAAAAAAAAGGCCCGGGCATTTAAGGCTGAGCAGCCCATTTTTACTTTTTGAGCAGCCCATAAGGGGGAGGGGGGGTATTGGCGGCGGCGGGCGTTCGTTATTTTTTTTTAAGCTCCCGGAACGGACCACTAGGCAAATGCCTGGTATGCCCGATGGCCAGTCCGGGCCTGTATGCTCCAATTGTTCAATTTTACTGTGTTAAAATTCTACTCTTGGTATTGCAATTGAATTATTCTGAAAACAAGGCTTATAATTTTAAAGGGATAGTAATGTTTCATAATAAAAGCAGCTCTAATTAATCATCATAGTATTTGGACTTTGGAGAGTGTTATTTCAATTCTGTCAGAGTTGTAGTTCAAGAGTAATTCAAGGATAAAGTATCCCCCTCCTGCCCATTTTACTGATGTAACATGTTCAACCAGATCAGAAGGGAGGTGCCCAGGTAGACTGCAGAGAGGGACAATCTTCAATTAAGATAAGGGAAACACCTGAAAAACTTGTCAAGGGGGGCAGGGCTTTCATTGTTTTCATAGAAAGAAGATTGTCCCCTGCTGTTATCTGTCTGGTCTATGGACTGGATTCCACATCTGAGAAGAGATGGCTTACACTAGGTAAAAGGGACGGGAGGGGAAATTTGCTTGTGAATATCTCTCAAACCATAAAGGTTTGAGAGATAAGACTTATATCGTTCTTCATGTTTTTTTAATGCCTACAAAATAAAATAAAGATAAAACAAAGTATTACTATCCCTTTAAGTCCTTTGCTACTAGCCAGACCTGAAAAGATACTCGCCACTGCAAGCCATAACATACCCATCAGGGCTGAATTTCTACTCGCCAGGACAAAATTTTCACTCGCCATTGGCTAGTGGCGAGTGGAAATTTTGAGCCCTGCTAAAAACGCAGGTAACTGCATTTCCAATAAGTTTTTGATCAGCTATTTAAATTATAAGCAAGGGATCCTGGGCACAAAAGAAAGAAAATTGCTACAAATTGCATCTGAATCATATGTAAAATGCAAACTAAACAAAGTAAAATCACAGAGAAAATGCAGTAAAAAGTATAACTTTCTTTATGCAATTAATACTTCATATCCACTGCTACAAAACAGCCTCCCATGTGAATATAATTTTACAGCAGAAGCAGTTTTTTTTAATCTGTGCTTCCCAAGAATTTAAACATAAATCTGCACTTTTAATTCAAACTGAAGAAAATTGTGAACTGAGTATGTATTGTGTTTATCAAAAGAGACAAAGCAAATAAACTGTACTTTGTACATAGACATTTGGACAGGTTGGTTATGGGGCACCAGCTTTTCTGAAGTGCAACCTTTTTAATGACAGCGCAGGCGCGTGGACGTCATTTTGGCAGGATGTCCACCCTCCGTGCTACTGACAGCTGGGGAATAAAGCATATATCTATTAAATCGGGTAATAATTCTGGCGACTAGCGCTACTAAGCAGCTAGTCGCCAGAAGGGGACTTATTTAAGCTACAAATTTTGTGACATGGTAGTTCCGCTTTAATTCACAGTAAAATGTTAACTATACAATGGGGGTAGTGGATGTTCCAGTACGATTTAATGCTGAGCTGGATTAGAAGAACAGGGGAAGGTCACTTGATTTTGAACCCTTTGAGTACCAGAGGGGTACGCAACGCATTGCAGAGCAATGCATTGCGTACCCCTCTGGCACTCAAAGGGTTAAGATAGCCCTTTGAGTTCCAAAGAGGTATGCAACAGCTGCACTGGAATTTTCAAACTTTACACCCAATAGTTACTTTTTGCTTTGCACTGCAATCAGGGCCGGCCCTAAACATTGTGCTGCCTGGGTCCAAGGATAAAATGCTGCCCCCCCCCCCGCACACCAAAACCACGCACACCAAAACACGCCACATCCTTAACCCCTTAGCGTCTGGTGACGTACCCGGACGTCACGCTGGTCCGGCACTTAAGGACCAGTGACGGTCCTGGTACGTCACGTACTATTACTCACCGCGCTCCTGCAGGGGGACTGAATTTGATCGCTACAAGAACGGAGCAATCTCTTTCAGTCCCTCAGTTCGGCATGCCGCCCCACGTGATCAGTCACGTGGGGCGGCACGCCAAAATTCTCTATAGGGTCCTTAAAGGACTACATACCCCACGACCGCTGGTCGTTAAGGGGTTAATTATATTAACCACTCTCCTGCCCTTAAAACCACATAGAACTGTAGTGTTTTTTACACCCCTTGTACCTTTCTCCCCATTTGCCTTTTTACACCCCTTGTGCCTCTTTCACTCCTTGTGCCTCTCTTTTCCCCTCTTTTCATCCCTTGTGCATCTTCCACCCCTTGTGCCTCTCTTTTCTCCTCTTTTCACCCCTTGTGCCTCTCTTTTCACCCCCTGTGTCTCTCTTTTCCTCTCTTTTCACCCCTTGGGCCTCTCTCTCCCCCCCTTGCCTGTTTCTCTTCTCCTTCTCGCTCGCTCCCTCTCTTCTCTGCTTGTCTGGCTCTTCTCATGCTTTTTTACTCAGTCTCCCCACTGCCCGCACTGACGACAGCCGGGACTATGCCACATATGGAGACGCAGCATGCTCCACACGATGTCTCCCTATGTGACACGGTCCCAGCAGCAGGGAGACGCTGTGCACAAAATAACATGCCTTGGGGTGGCAAATTGCCGCTTCTGTCAGAGTGCTGCCTGGATCCATGGCCCCACCGGGACGCATGTAAGGGTCGGCCCTGATTGCAATGTGGTGCCTAGCCCTTAGGTTCCCAAGTGGTTACCTTCTTGCATTCTACAACTCTCAAGTGAAAGTTGCACACTTGGGAGAAAGAAGAGTGACTCCTAACCTCAGATCTATAATGGTTTACTAGCTATGACATATCCTGATGACTCATACAATTAATGCTTATGTCAGTAAACCCCCCCAAAAAAAATCTCAGTATAAACTGCAACTTACTTTTTCAGCTGATGTCCCAAACCAAATTTTTCCTTAGTGGATATCTGAAACACATCAACTGTAGGCACTGGAGAAAAGAAGAAACTATTAAACAAATTAGATCTTTCATGATCATGTATCATAGTAGAGAACTGTGTTACATAACTCTCTGTTCATTAAAGGCTTAAAGGGATAGCAGTGTTTCACAATAAAAGCAGCTCTGATTAATCTTCATAGTATTTTGGCCATGGAGAGTAATATTTCAATACTGGCAGAGTTGTAGTTCAAGAATAATTCAATGATAAAGTATCACCCTCCCACCCCTTTTACCTAGTGTAAGCCGCCTCCCATCAGATGTGGAATCTAGTCTAGAGACCAGACAGCTCACACAAAGGGACAATCTTCTTACTGTGGGAACAATGAAAACCCTGCCCCTCTTGACAGGTTTTTCCCTTAGACTCAATGAAGATTGTCCCTCTCTGTGATCCATCCAGACAGTCTTGCTGCTCTGAGGGGCGCAGCATGACATCAGTAAAAGGGGCGGGAGGGGAATACTTTATCATTCAATTAGTCTTGAACTACAACTCTGACAGTATTGAAATAGCACTCTGCATGGGCCAAATACTATGCACATTAATTGGAGCTGCTTTTTTGTGAAACATTACTATCCCTTCATTGTTCTCACAGTAAGAAGATTGTCCCTTGCTGTTATCTGTCTGGTCAAGCAACTAGATTCCGCATCTGAGGTGAGCATTGTTACACTAGGTAAAAGGGGCGGGAGGGGGATACTTTATCATTCAATTACTCTTGAACTACAACTCTGACACTATTGAAATAACACTCTCTATGGCTCAAATATGATGAAGATTAATTGGAGCTGCTGTTTTTGTGAAACATTACTATCCCTTTAACTCTCTCTAGTAAGGACAGTATATATAAAATCAAGGCATTCTTATCCTCCTGGGAGGCTAGATAGTTATCTGATGCTTTGCAAAGCAATACACTGGAGATGCCTCTAACATTTAACCCCTTAAGGACCAGCAGTCCTGGGATGTTTCCGTCCCATAAGGACCACTTTGATCCTTGCCGACGCACCAGTACACGTGACCTGTTGCGTGTATCGGCGTGCCGCTTTGGGGCCTGAAAGAGATTGCTCCAGTCTTGGAATGGTCAATTTTAGGCCTCATTTTTACTTACAGTGCTCCCGGTGGAGCGATGTAAGTAAAAAAGTAAGTGACGTAGGAGCTCTCTGCACCTGCTCTGTCAGTCCTTTCCAGTGCATTAAGGCACAAAGGTATTCCACTCACCAATCGTGGAGTTGAAGGGGACGGACAGCGCAGACGCAGAGATGCCGGCTCTGCAAGATGTCTGCGCTGTTCCCCGGTGCCTGCCTGCATAAAAGGTTCTATATTTCTTTAATACAACAATTATACTTGAAAATAAACCTATGTCTATGCATTTCGCTAATGTAATGATGATTTGGGACTCAATATTAATCATATGAAAGTTCCACTGTAAGAAAAAGTAGTTAACTCTATGAATGCCATAGGGTACACAATATTTCGCACATAGCTCTAGCTCTCAAATGGTTAAACAATAGTTTGAATGTTGTTCAATAATTGTTAAATTAAATCCAAAAAGAAAGAGGAAAATGATTTGTACCTGAAGTAGTAATTAAAGCAATTTAACCTTGTGAGTGCCCGAGGTGTGTCAAACCCATTGCAAAGCCCTTTGGGAAACCCAAACGGTTAATATATCTTAATGACAAGAGAATATTAACCCTTTGAGTGCAAGATGGGAATGTAACGCATTGCTTTGCAATGCGTTGTGTACCCCTCTGGCACTCAAAGGGTTAAGTCTAGCATTCAGAAAGGGGCTCTGTCTGATTTCTAGAGCTAATAATGTCTTAGCTTTAGTATATATTAACCCATTGAGTGCCAAAGGGCTGTGCAATTGGTTGGATACACCTCCAGCACTCAGTGAGTTAAACTACTTTACTTTACTTACAGTTTAACATAAAGATCGATTTCTAACTTTTTTTCTGAATATAATATGAACTGCATTGCGTCCAGGAGTGATCAATTCCTATTACTAGATTATCTGGAGATGGTGAAGCATATTTATTATTATGCAATTTTTACAACTGTCCATTTGCCATTTTATTATATAAATAAATAGGACTGAATATTTTATAGGTATAATAATTGATGAGCTGGCTTGCATGCTGTCTTGCCTGACTGTGCAGTTTGTATTCACTGCGGGAGATGCACTAAGTAGTAATAAAGAGATGATAAAGCGAAGAGGACTTCTCCAGTTCTTATGTTATTCTATGAAGCTTATACACTAACATTTCTAGTACTTGATAGCTGTTAGTGCATAGGCTCCATAGGATTAGAGAAGTGATATAACTGGAGAAGTCATCTCTGCTGTATCACCTCTTTACCTACCTTCCAACATTTCAAATGGCCAAAGAGAGACACTTTTGTTTTAGGTGGTGTTTCTAGGGGCGTGGCTGGTGGGCGGGGAATTTTAAGGTTACTTTGTCATCTATTGACACCTCTTTGTGTAACTGAGTAAATGATTTAGAGCAAGACCAAAGTATTTTATTTACACAGATTCAATTACAAAACATATACTGAAGACTAGCTAAACATTTACCGTAAAATCTCAGGTATAATACACACCTGTGCATAATACGCAGGTGTATATTATACCCAAGATTTTAGGGGAAAACAAGAGCACCTATGTATAATATGCACCCTTGTTTAAGCCTGCCAGAACCCTTCCCTCCCTCCCCTGGCGCTATCCGATTCTAAAATGCCACTTACTTTCTTCAAAAGACAAGTCCCCGCATTTTCAACATTATCAGGAAACATGTGAATCTTCCCCTGCGGGTGGCACGCTTCCATTCGCTGCCTGCTTCCTTCCGGCTATGGTACTGCCCTGTGAGGACCTTCAGATTCTCACAGGGCATTACCATTGGCTGGAGCCGGTGGAGAACACTAATATTCTGAAAAACATATTGTAGGGCTTTTCCCACTCAGTACAAGTGTACTTCAAGTGCTGGGAGATTTTTCATTCCCAAATGATTACAGCTTTTTTAATTAGACAGCTATTCTATTGCATTCTGTGTGAGAGGTGAGCCTTACACCTGTTTTATCAAACATTTTCCTATTGAAGTCTATGGGGAAAACTGGAGTTAAAAGCAGTGATAAAATTGTTTGAAGGGTTATATCTTTTGAATGAGCATCTTCCAACAGTGAAATTACTCGTATTTTAATCTGGAGGAAAAGCCTTTCTATATACGTTTATACATAATAAAGATTTTCTGAATATTTAAATAATAGTGTTGCTGAAATGTTCATTTGTATTTGTATTCCCTACTGTAAAATTCATCATGCAAGGAATCCAGCTAATACACATACATGCAGAGGTCAATGGCTCATAAAATATACTGGATTCCACTGAGAAAGACTCCAATAAGCGTGATATAAAGCAATTGCACAGTACACATTATGATTTATATTATGACTTTCTTTGCACCTAACACATTTCATTATGTCAGTTGAAATAAAACATAAGAAAAAAAAGCTGGTACTAACCTGGGCCATTTAAATACTGTGTCAGGGAACAATGTAGACGGACTACAATAGGCTCTGTGCGGATCACATCCCAGGCAACAGCAATCTCTTCCTGTTGGAGAACAAAAGGTTACATTACAATGATATCAAGTAGACTTTATAATCATTGTTGTCATTAAAAAAAAATAAATGCAATCATAACTGTTGCAGTAAAAACAAAACCACAAACTGCAGGTGTAGGCTTAAAGGTGAACACTTTTTATTAATAACCTCCAATCGTGTTACTATGGCCAGAAAATCCTAATGCTCCCTATTAACTGTTTCCCTGCTCTTTGGTTCAAGAGATAACATCTTCAATCTGTCCTAAATGGCATGTACATGGATGCAGATATGAGAGTTGCTAGCTAGGCCACAGGACATCAGACTCTGCTCATTGCACATGGAAAGATTAGCCTTTTGAGTGACACAGGGGTACACATGGCATTGCAGAGAAATGTGTGGCATACCCCTCTGGCACTCAAAGGGTTAACATAGTGTTAACTAGTCTCATGCCCTCCGTCTGCTTCTGTTTGAAAAAATTGCCACAACTGTCATGTCTGTCTCCAGGGATACGACATACAGGACCGATTGAAGATGTTTCTATTGAACAAAGACACACGGAGAAAAATTCAGTGGTCATAGTAAGGTAAGTGTGGGGGTTCTAATTAGGAGGTATTATTCCTACTTTTAAAAGACCATTCAAAAATAATAACTATATAGTATGTTTATATGTATTCCTGTTTAGTCCACTGTGGAACACAGGAACCATGGGGTAAAGTATCCACCCACCGGAGGGCAGGCAAAGTATCCTCCCACAGGAGGGCAGGGCATGTGCATACAAGTACCCCCAGAGGCAGAGACTCCTTCTTTACTCCACTTTGGCCTCATCAGACATGCTCAGTTTTAACTACAGCAAAGATAAAAAGTAGTAGGGCAGAAAGAGGGTCACCTGAACAAGAGAACCCAAAGGACCCCCCACATACAGACACCCAGAACTCAAAAACCTGTTTTGCTCTGGTTGGGATGTCCTGTGTTCCACTTGGACTAAGAGAAAAGGATTTATTGGTAAGTACACAAAAATGCCCTTTTTCTAAGATGCACCTTTTTCTTTATTTTTTTAATGGTGGCATTTTGGATGACTAATTTGCTTTCTGTGCGTATAAGCCTGATAAGCAAGACTCCCTGGCACATCATGTTGGCTGAACACGTGTACTGCATTAAATATTTCAGTAGATATAGTATATGCAGTGCAGGGGTTCAACCAACAGATTGCTCTTGAGAGTACAAAATTAAAAAAGCAATGCATCTTAGAAAAAGAAAATAAATACACAAAGCACAGATGGGCCTCACAAAAAAGATGAGCTATTTATTGACTCACTTGTTTTCATGTGACAATATACTGACTACCTGCTCTACTGGGGCATCCCAATGATAGACCTTTACAACCTATATGAGTTGTCTGGTTACTAGTTAACCCCTTAAGGACTGGCGGTCATGGGACATTTCCGTCCCATAATGACCGCATAGGCGCACTTGGACGCGCCGGTACACGTGACCTGTCACGTGTATCGGCGCGTCATTATGGGGCTTGAAAGAGATCGCTCCGATCTTGGAGCGGTCTATTTCAGGCCCTATTTTTACTTATAGCGCTCCCGGTAGAGCGCTGTAAGTAAAAAGTACGTGACGTACCATGACCGTCATCGGTCCTTGAGTAGTTCAAGGACCGTGACGGTCCTGGTACGTCAAGGGTCCTTAAGGGGTTAAATAACCCACTGACTTTTATTACATTATTTACACAAAGTTCAACTAAACATACTTAATATTTTGTATGATTTTTCATATTTTCAATCACTTAAAATAATTGTAACACATAGCTGCTCAAACTAAATAGTTTTATATAATTCTCAGATTTGTCCTCAACTTGTGGTTTTCCCAATGACTTCTGTCTGCCTATCCCCAGTTCTCCTAACATAACTAGGAAAGCTGCACCACAGAGGAATGCAAAGCATTGCAACTCAATGTGTTCAATATCTCTCTGGCACTCAAGGGGTTAAGTTGATATAAGTGGGATAAAGAGGCTGTCTTTGTAAATTTAAAGAATTAATAAAAAATATATTTTTAGACTTCACCTGTTGATTACTCTGTACTGTCACTGTACGGATATATTTTATTTAAAAGTGAGAATTGTAACCAGAGGTTCATCCTTCCCATAGAATTCAATAGAATAACTGTCTGCAAACCAAATTAACTGTCTAGAGCAGGGCTGTTCAAGCTCAGTCCTCAAGGGGCCACCAACAGTGCAGGATTTAAGAATTTTCCTGATTAAGCACAGGTGAGATAATCAGTGACTCATTCATTTTAACACAGGGGAGTCAGTCAAAAGGAATGAGCCACTGATTAACTCACCTGTGCTTAATCAGGGAATCCTTAAATCCTGGCCTGTTGGTGACCCCTTGAGGACTGAACTTGGACAGCCATGATCTAGACACTGGGTGATACTGTACTAACTGTTTATAGTGATACTCAAATTCCTTTTTGATTTTACATATTTTGCAAGTGCATAATATGTACAGTAAAGTCAAATTTTCAATATAGTTTGTTATTTTTTTCAATTTCAACTTCACCATTTTTTTTTTACAATTTTATGTGACTGGGAGCTCACTGAATTTCTTTTTCCAGGGAGATTTCTGTCAGGGACAGCTGTATGCTGCATGTTCTACTATAGACTGGCTTTTCTACTGCAGGGGTAGTGTGACATTGTGTTTTTTTAAATGCAACACTGCATTTAACAAATTGAGGATAGATAGGAAAATTGCAAGACAATTTACCCCTTGTATGCTGGAGAGGTCCCATCCATTGCTACGAAAGGTGTTGAAGACCTCTATAGCATCCAAGGGGTTAAATGTCTTGAAAAAATGTTATGTAGCATCTGAAGAATACGTTAACAAAAAACAAAAAAAAAACTATAACAAATATAAAAACATAAGAACAAGCTGAATGAATTACTTGAAATACTAAAAATTGGAGATACATAAAAATGATGTATGCCTGTATTACGCCTGAACAAAGACATTATCAGCTAAGTGTAAAATGAGCATTAACTGCAATAATCTAGAGCCCAGGGCTTCACCACAAAATTACAATGCTTTTGGCTCCTGCTGATAAAACAGCAAATTCAATGATACTTTGAAAATCAATGCTAATTATTGTCATTAACATAATTACAACATGTCTGATGTAGTGATTTTTCTTCAATGTCAGGCTTTTTGTACAACTATAAAAGAATTTAACATTATACTCAGTTTCTACGGGAAAATACTATGATTTAATTATGATTACTTCAAGGGAAAATACTGCAATATAATCATAAGGCTAGCTCCAGTGCCCAGGATGATAAATGAACATGGCAGTATACAGTAAACCAGTAGAACCACAATTTAAAAGGGAAAAAAGCAATAATGAATTCCTAATGCATGCTGTTTAAGAAAAAAACTTTCCACTGTTGTTTTATGTCTGGGGGAGTGTGAATGGAGAAAGGAGAGTTACCTAAAATAATCCAAAATCTTAGTTGACTGAAACAGGCAGCTGTGATTCAAGTTCTTTCCTGACCTAGTTGTAATCTGTGTGTTCGGGGAGTCTGGGGGTATGTGAATGAAGAAAAGGAGATTTACCCCAAATATCTAAAAATGTTGTGTAACAGAGAAGACACAGACAGATGTGATCTAAATTAATTTCTTCTGGCTGTTCTTTGGGTTAAGGGAGCGTGAGGGAAGAATCAGTTGCACGGGGAGTGAGTTTTTATTTTAATAAGGACAGTTAAAAAAAAAATATAAAAATATAACCAAAAAATAAAAAATAGTTTGACTGATAGGTGATAGGGATTCTGACATGAAGTGTGACTGAGGCAGAGAGATACTAGAAGACAGAAAGTGTTTTGTAAAGGATGAAACATCACATATACTCAGTTTTGTTCTGTACTTCAATGTAAAATACTTCTTAATTGTGGATCTTTTAGAAGAACGGGCCAATACTTCCTAAATATCATCTCATATCACCTTCGAGCAACACTAAACAATTGAATAAGTGTAAGAAGATCAATAATGACTGTCCTACTTTCATAACTCAATACAATGTTGATCATAAAAGTATTGAGATGATATTTAGGAAGTATTGGCCCTTTCTTATAAAGAGCCACAATTAAGAAGTATTTTACCAGATCATCCAAGGATTGTATATAGGTGTTCAAAAAATTTGAAACAAAAGTTGGTTCCTAGTTTTATTAAGTATAAAACAGCAGAAACGTCTTACTTTAGAAGAGATTTAAAAGGTTTTTATAGATGCAATAGATGTCTGCCATGTAGGGTCACTAAGAATAAAACGTGAAATGAGATAATATTTAAAAGTAATCAAACTGAAAAGAGTTTTAATATAGAAAAAGTGATCATGTGCAGCAGTAAGAATGTTATCTATTTACTGGAGTGCCCATGTGGCCTCCAATATGTAGGACGTACCTCAAGATGTTTTCACATATGGATAGCAGAACATATCCGAAACATTAAGAAAGGTTTAGAGACACATAGTGTCTCTGAACATTTTGCTAGGGTACATAATAAAGATCTAACTGGATTAAAATTTTTGGGAATAGACCAGATGAGTAAAAACTGGAGGGGAGAAGATATGATTGTGAAAATATCAAAAAAGGAAACGGAGTGGATCTATCAGTTAAAAACTTAACTCCGAAAGGTTTATATATTAATATTGATCTTAATTGTTTTTTGAAGTAATGTACATTTCTTGGAAATAATGGTGGTATTCTATGTGGTGTAAGAATGTGTTTTAAAGGATTTAATGATAAATTACTTGTTTTAATATGTTTATTTTATGTATTGGCAACGTGTCTGTGTAAATTTGACAAAGTTTGATTGATTGAATAGCGGAAATGTCTGTGAACGTTGACACTACATTGTAACCTTTAAAAGAGAGTTAATGTTAGTAATCAATTGATTTCCCCTAAGGAAGTACTTACGTACGAAACGCGTTGGGCGTGGGTGGTGTGTGCCTGTCCAGATACAAACTTTACTTACTTGCTATTTGTTTATAATGTATCGAGTGGTGCGGTTCGCTACATAGATACCAGAACGAGTCTGTGTATTTGGATTTGGATTAGGCACCATCAACGATCTTAGCATTGTTTGTTTAATATTTTATATCAGCTTCTCAATAAATTTATTTTAATTTGAAGTTTTGCAACATATATTGGTAATCATTTATACTCTATACTACTATAATAATGTATGTATAGAGATAGAGCCATTTGATTGACAAGAGCTGTCGTGAGAGTGAGGTGTGACCATTGGGGATTCCACGTGGAGTAGTGAACAATCACGTGAATGGATACTTTATTTAGTATATCGTTGTTACTGCATCGTATTGAAGATTTTCTCCTATGTTTTATTCCATATTGAGGGATATTACCAAATAAATGGAAGGAAAGTGAGGGACCCCGAGGAGGTGATTATATCATTGACAATTCAGGCGATATTTGGAGAGATGGCCTATGAATCATTCGGAGAAAATAACTGAATTTTATTCTACGATCCACTGAGCTGCATACTTTGATTTTTTTCCATATATTGCTGTTGGAGTCTGACTGGTGTTTTCTCCTCTTTTCCTTAATATTGATGATGGAGTGGAGTACACAATAGGATTACTGCAATCAATTTGTGAAGATTTATTTTCTTAAAGAACATTCCTGATCTCAGTAGATATGGACACTGATAATCAAGGGATCGCCTGAATATATACGTTTGTATGAGGTGTACTTTTATCTATTTTTTGAGTAAGATAGAATTCGGGCTAACCCGGGGTATTTACTGTTTGGTATTAATATTGCACTTGAGTTTGTAGCGCTGATATTTATGAGTGTATGTTGCTATCTGTTGTCTGTGTAAGAAGCATGTGAACAGGGAGAAAGCAGGATCACACCTAGACACATCCACTTTGGGATCTCACCTGAAGTACAAACATAGGTATGATTGGATTACACACCATCAACAAATCAAACAAATGAAATAAGGAGTTTAAATGGATAGTATTGTTTCACAAAAACAGAAGCTACAATTAATCTTCATAGTATTTGGGCCATGGAGAGTGTTATTTCAACACTGTCAGAGTTGTAGTTTCTAGAGTAATTGAATGATAAATTAGTCCCTCCTGCCCCTTTTACCTAGTGTAAGCTGCCTCCCCTCAGATGTGGAATCTGATCACTTGACCAAACAGCTCACAGCAAGGGACAATCTTCTTACTGTGAGCATAAGGGAAACCCTGCCTCCTCATGACAGGTTTTTCAGGTTCTTACTTATGCTCACTGAAGATTGTCCCCTTCTGTGATCCATACAGACAGTCTTGCTGCTCTGAGGTGAGCAGTGTTACATCAGTAAAAGGGGAGAGAGGGGGATACTCAATTACTCTGAACTACAACTCTGACAGTATTGAAATAACACTCTCCATGGTCCAAATACTATGAATATATTAACTGGAGCTGCTTCTTTTATTGTGAAACATTACTATTCCTTTAATATAGGAAAGTGTAAAGTCATGCATTTGGGAAGAAAAAAATCCCAATGCTACTTATGAATGTAGTGGAATGATATTAGGGGACTGGTTGCCAGAGAAAGACCTGGGAATCCTTGTAAACTATAAACTTGGAAGCAATGACCAATGTCAGATAGCAGTAACAAAAGGAAACAAAGTCCTGTCTTAAATATAAAGGGGTAATAAAGCAAGAGTGGATAACATAATTTTGCCACTTTACAAATCATTGGTAAGACCTCACCTTGAATATGCAGTGCAGTTTTGGGCACCAATTCTAAAAATGGATATTCTAGTACTAGACAGAGTACAGCGAAGAGCAACAAAATTAATTAAGGGAATAGAAGACTTGATGTATGACAAACTTGGCTTATTTAATCTAGAGAAAAGATGACTAAGTGGAGATCTTATCACAATGTACAAGTATATAAGAGCTCAATACAAGGAACTCTCTCGTAAGCTATTCATTCCAAGGCCTGATCAAATAACCACCCCTTGAGATTAAAGAAAAGGATGATTCAACTTCAGCAGAGGAAGGGGTTTTTTACAGTAAGGTTTGTTAAATTGCGGAATTTCTTGCCCAAGTATGTGATAATGGCAGATTCAATGGATTAATATAAGAGAAGATTACGTACATTTATTTCAAGAGGAAACTTGCAGGGTTATATTGTTCAATAGTAGGCAGAACAGGAAGTTTAGATACAGACTATTTTATATGGCAGCAGGAAAGCTTATATAATTCTCATTTCTCTGGGTTATGAGGAAAAGGTTGAACTTGATGAACTTGCATCTTTTTTCAACCGAATTTACTATGTTACTATGTTACATGTCAGAAGTGCCACAACTAGCAGCAGCAGAATCACTCCTAAAAGTTCTTGGGGCTTTTGGCCTCTTATTAATATTGCTGTCGATGTGTCAGAGAGCATGCAAAGATTTTATTCATTTGAAAGTACACCCATGATTCCTGCTGCAGAGGAGTATGACTCTGAGCTTGTTGCTGGGGATGAGAAGAGTCATAGTGTACCCACACGTACCTCTGCCACCCCCACGAACTACACAAGTTATGTTAAAGCAATCAAATTGCACAGCTTTTCCTCTATGTGCTGTCAACCCACACTTACTGAGTTCTTAGAAAGGAGTCAACACCTGTACAAAAATTATCCAAAAGTACATCTTTGGAACAATAAACTTGCCATAAAATCTGGAATATTCCAAGCAGCAGTTATTTTTCAAGGATGGCTGTGTCAGTGTTACACAAGCAGGAGCTTTGTGTT
Organism: Rhinophrynus dorsalis; assembly: GCA_037306005.1. NCBI lineage: Eukaryota > Metazoa > Chordata > Amphibia > Anura > Rhinophrynidae > Rhinophrynus > Rhinophrynus dorsalis. The sequence goes on from CM074718.1 coordinate 634,040,997, forward strand.
CTAGGCAAAAAGACAAAGGCGCTCAGCCATCTAACAAATGATCAAGGAATACGTTGCTGTAGGACTCAGCCTGCTCACATCTTTTACTTTCAGCTGTTGAGTTCTCCACAGCCCCCAGAAGCAGTAGAATTGTGGCGGGAAAAATTGCAATCTTAGAAAACATAGGCAAAAAATGGAAAATTTATTGGCAGTGGCAAAAAGGCGGAAATGTTATGTATTTTCTACTGGAGGGAATTTTCATTGGAATAGTGAGAAATTGTTAGTTTTCTGCAAAAATTCCAGAGGGAATTTATTTTACTTTTCACCCATCCTTAACTAGTGTATTCATATGCTCCACAATGTAAAACTAAAAAAAGGCAAAATATTAATAAAGCATATGTTCAAATGTATGCAAATATTTTGCAGTGCAAATCTACCCACACAGTGAAAAAATATGTATATATGTGTGTGTGAGTGTGTATATTAAAGGCAAAATGTTGGAGGTTCAATTTAAGTTAAGTTTATTTTTTTACATAAATACAACTATTTACAACTTTAAACTAAAAAGGCAGTATGATATTTTATATACATTTCATAACAAAACTGCATTACTTACATCAAGGAAGCTAACATCAATATGTAGATCAATATCAACATCATCAATTGCACCATATTCCCTGCAAGACAAAACAGTGTTAAATAGCAGGGCACAGTCAAAAAAAAGCAAACCTGTGCTTCTCCTCCATACCAGTGTATAGGTGTGTGCCCTGCCTTGTGCATATATAATAACTTAAATAGCAGTGCAGTGTCTGAAGTTAATCTCTTATGAACCAGAGGGGTATGCGAATGTATTGCAAACCCCAATGGTCCTTAAAGGCTAAAAAACAAGTTATTCAATAGTGAAGTAACGGTTCCATTATCATTTCTGCAAAATGACAAGTTAATTATATAATTAAAATAATGTAAAAATGGATAGCTATCAATAATTTTATTTGCAAATCTGACAAGCAAACACAAAGTAGAGAACATTCAGGGAATTCTGGGATATAATTGCTGGCAGATTGGCATCCAAATAGTTTGTAAGCAAGTACATGACTTCAAACAATCTCCAGCATGTTATGTAACGAGAGAATCATTATTTAATTAAAAACAACAAATCTCTTTAGACAGGTTTGAAGACTAAATTAAGACTTCATTTAATTTTGAAACATTGCTGTTACAGCCTGAGCTAACCATTGGCTTACTGACTGATTTGATCACGCCCTCAGCCTACCATTTGGCTGGCTTCTGACTGAGTACACACTACTCTGCACGGAAAGAGAGATACATTGCATCAGTTTTGTTTAGAAAGTACAGTTTTGATACAATGCATCAAATTCTAGTGCACAGAGCTAGAAAGGACCTTTGTCTCACTCACACTTCATACTCTTCACTCCCCTCACTCACTACTAACTCTCATACCTCACTTTTTCATTACCTCCTCATCTCAAACTCATACCTCACTTCCCTTTCTCACTCACAACCCTGACAGATCCTTCTCTCTCTCTCTCTCTCTCTCTCTCTCTGTCACACACACACTAACACTCCAATAACGCAAATAAGCTCACATTAAGTCAAGGTTATAACGTTTACTCAAGCAAAAGTATGGAAACAAAATTTATAGTTTGTGGAATATTGATTGCACAATCTCCCTGAGCTTTGATGGAGACTTAATAAGTATTAATGAGAGCAAATGACAAGGTGCATCATGGAGTGGAACTGTAACTTTTTAACAAACATGAATTTGAAAGAAACTATACTTATGTTAGGCATTTTTGTATTACGAACAACAGTTTATGAGATATTTATTATTGACTTCTCAGTTTATGAAATTAGCTAATATCTCGTCGGCAATGAGTGGCAGTTGTGATGAGGACACTGTGGAATGTTTGTATCTGGTTGGCATCCAGACAGTACTGTGTAATGTGCTAAACTGACAAATAAATAAAGCTAAATAGCTTATATGCTATTATTTTATGTTAAAAAAAATGGATAACATAAATATAAATGATTTTGAAAGCTTCTTCAAAATCAGCAGTCTGGTACAAAGTGACATTTCCACTTCAAAGTTATCCAAACTAGAAACATGATTTCCGTGCTTGGCTGAGAACTGTGACATCTGCTATTATCTTATAGGACATTATGTATAAAAGAAAAGTGGTGGGATTCTGGGGCAAACCGATTGTACAAGAAGGTATAAATAGTCCCAAGACTCCCATTCAATTAAATAGTGATTTTTAACCCCTTCAATGCTAGAGGAGTCTCCAATGCATTGCATTGTAATGTGATAAGATACTTTCTCTAGCAATCAAGGGGATAAAAGTCCCATCTAAATCAATTTGAATGTTTGTCCTCTATTCTGCAGTTGGTGTGTCCCAAAACTGTCCAACTTTGCTTTTATAAATAACCCCTTAAAGGGTTAGCAATGTCTTAAAGGAATAAAAAGTAATATTGTAGATAATCCAAAAAGATATCAATTGGTGCTAGTCCTATCTCTCAAACCTTTATGGTTTTATGGACCTCTGAAGCCTTTAGGGATTTCCTCCCTTCACATATCACTAACACTACAACAATTTTGTTGAAGTTGAAGACTATTCTCTCTGCTGCCCCACTTGGCCAGTAGGGGAGTAGAGAGGATACTTTCAGCACCATGGACAGCATTACTGCCTTATACCTTTGAGAGCCATAGGGATGTGCATTGCTCACCCATGTGGCACTCAAAGGGTTAAAAAAATAAATAGTGTACACCAAGTACTACACAATTATCCCCTTTGCTCTGTATTAGTGATGAGCGAGCATGCTCGGCCGAAGCTCGGTTCGGCTCGAGCATCGCTCTGCTCGGCACATGGCGGTACTCGTACGAGTACCGCATGTGCTCGCCCGCCATGTTCGGGTCTCCTCCCCGCACGTTTCGCGGCTGCTGCGCAGCCAATAAACGTGCGGGGAGGCTCTGACATCAGTGTAATGCCAGCAGCCATGTTGGCTGCTGGCATTACACTGATTGGCTGGCCAGAACCCGTGATCGGGTGCTGTATAGCACCTGACCAGCGAGTTCGGCTCAGTCTTAGCCAGGGAGAGATGAGGATAGGAAGGGAAAGTCAGTGTAGGGAGAAGAAAAGTGTTGGAACAACATATAAAGACCCAAAAGTCCTTTTTAGGACTGTTGTGTGTGGGGGCAGCAGTTATATTTTGTTTGGGGGGGCACAAATTTAAAAAAAAAAACGTCACATATTCCGTTCACTGTGCCTAGCCGCAGATTAGCAGCACATTCTGTTTAGTGTGCAAAGTTGCAGATTAGCAGCACATTCTGTTTAGTGTGCAAAGTTGCAGATTAGCAGCACATTCTGTTTAGTGTGCAAAGTTGCAGATTAGCAGCACATTCTGTTTAGTGTGCAAAGTTGCAGATTAGCAGCACATTCTGTTTAGTGTGGAAAGTGTAAAAAATAAACGTCACATATTCCGTTCACTGTGCCTAGCCGCAGATTAGCAGCACATTCTGTTTAGTGTGCAAAGTTGCAGATTAGCAGCACATTCTGTTTAGTGTGCAAAGTTGCAGATTAGCAGCACATTCTGTTTAGTGTGCAAAGTGTAAAAAATAAACGTCACATATTCCGTTCACTGTGCCTAGCCGCAGATTAGCAGCACATTCTGTTTAGTGTGCAAAGTTGCAGATTAGCAGCACATTCTGTTTAGTGTGCAAAGTGTAAAAAATAAACGTCACATATTCCGTTCACTGTGCCTAGCCGCAGATTAGCAGCACATTCTGTTTAGTGTGCAAAGTTGCAGATTAGCAGCACCTTCTGTTTAGTGTGGAAAGTGTAAAAAATAAACGTCACATATTCCTTTCACTGTGCCTAGCCGCAGATTAGCAGCACATTCTGTTTAGTGTGCAAAGTTGCAGATTAGCAGCACATTCTGTTTAGTGTGCAAAGTGTAAAAAATAAACGTCACATATTCCGTTCACTGTGCCTAGCCGCAGATTAGCAGCACATTCTGTTTAGTGTGCAAAGTTGCAGATTAGCAGCACATTCTGTTTAGTGTGCAAAGTGTAAAACATAAACGTCACATATTCCTTTCACTGTGCCTAGCCGCAGATTAGCAGCACATTCTGTTTAGTGTGCAAAGTTGCAGATTAGCAGCACATTCTGTTTAGTGTGCAAAGTTGCAGATTAGCAGCACATTCTGTTTAGTGTGCAAAGTTGCAGATTAGCAGCACATTCTGTTTAGTGTGGAAAGTGTAAAAAATAAACGTCACATATTCCTTTCACTGTGCCTAGCCGCAGATTAGCAGCACATTCTGTTTAGTGTGCAAAGTTGCAGATTAGCAGCACATTCTGTTTAGTGTGCAAAGTTGCAGATTAGCAGCACATTCTGTTTAGTGTGGAAAGTGTAAAAAATAAACGTCACATATTCCTTTCACTGTGCCTAGCCGCAGATTAGCAGCACATTCTGTTTAGTGTGCAAAGTTGCAGATTAGCAGCACATTCTGTTTAGTGTGCAAAGTTGCAGATTAGCAGCACATATTCCGTGTAATATGAAGAAGGCGGGTAAAAAGGGACGGGGAAGTGGACGTGATCCTGATAGTTCAGGGCGCGGGTCAGGACGCGTAGAAACTGTGCCTGGTGCCAGAGCACAAGAAAGAAAGACATCCACCATACCTAGCTTCATGTCTCAGTTTACAGGGCGTCGCAGGACATCACTCTCGAGGTTAGACCACTTCGAACAGGTGGTCGGTTGGATTTCAGGTGATACTGCTTCCAGTCGGTTAAGCACCACCCTGTCTTCCACCAAGTCCACTCTCAGTAGCCAAGAGTCTGGTCAACATAATCCTCACCCTGATCATCCTTCCTCCCACCATAGAGGGTCTGGCCAAAGAAGTGATCCCACACTGGGATATAGTGAGGAGCTCCTCTCATCACCAATCCTTCATTTGAACCTCTCTCCAAGCACGCTTGCAGAGGAACATGAGACCTTGTGCCCTGATTCACAACCTCTAGAGGGTACCCAATCACAAGAAGATGACAGAGGGGAACGGCATTTAAGGTCAAAGGAAGTGGATGATGATGATGATGAGACACAGTTGCCATCAAATCAACCACTATTACTGTCTCAAGACCTTGATGAGGAGGATGATACACAGTTGTCAATGACTGAGTACGTGGTGGGATCAAGAAATGAGGAGGATGATAAGAGTGAGGAAGTGGAGGAGGACTTGGTGGACGATGAGGTGACTGACCCCACCTGGGAAGGTGGAGAGCCGAGCGATGACAGCAGTCCTGAGGGTGAGCCATCTGCAGCACCGCAACAGGCTGGAAGAGGCAGTGGTGTGGCTAAAGAAAGAAGGCGGACCGCACCAAACCGGCCCGCAAATGTTCCACGGAGCACCCCCTTGCGTAAATCTCCCTTGCCAAGGGCTAGGTGTTCCGCGGTATGGCGTTTTTTTAAGGAAAGTGCGGACGACAAAAGAATTGTAGTTTGCAACCTGTGCCACACCAGAATGAGCCGAGGCATGAACACTAGCAACCTCACCACCACCAGCATGATCCGACACATGGCATCCAAGCACCGTAATAAGTGGGAGGAACGCCCGGATCGCCAATCTGTGTCTGCAGGCCACACCACTGCCTCCTCTTCCCCTGTTTTCGGTGCCGGCCAATCGCCTGTCGAAGGCGCAGGCCCGCATACCTCCCGCCCTGCACCTGTACCATCTGAAGCACCATCAGCGACCACATCCACTTCCCTGTCCCAGCGCAGCGTCCAAATGTCGTTACCCCAGGCATTTGAGCGCAAGCGAAAATACCCAGCCACCCACCCACAGGCCATAGCACTAACCTCACACCTTTCCAAATTACTGGCCATCGAAATGCTGCCATTTAGGCTTGTGGACACTGAGTCCTTCCGCAGCCTGATGGCAGCAGCTGTCCCTCGGTACGCAGTCCCCAGCCGCCACTACTTTTCCCGGTGTGCCGTCCCCGCATTACACCACCATGTGTCCCGTAACATCACCCGTACCCTGACCAACGCAGTTACTGGCAAGGTCCACTTAACGACTGACACATGGACAAGTGCTTGTGGCCAGGGACGCTACATTTCCCTGACGGCACACTGGGTGAATGTCGTGGAGGCTGGGAGCGACTCGGACCCTGGGATGGCACAGGTGCTACCCATGCCGAGGATTGCGGGCCCTACCTCCATCAGGGTTTCCGCCAGCACCTACGTTATTGGCTCCTCCTCCTCCTCCATTTCCACCTCCGAATTCTCTGCGCGCAGCGCCACTCACCCATCAGCCGGTAGCTGGAAGCAGTGTAGCACTGCAGTGGGGAAGCGTCAACAGGCCGTGCTGAAGCTGATCTGCCTTGGGGACAAACAGCACACGGCCTCAGAGCTGTTGCAGGGGATTAGTCACCAGACCGAGCAGTGGCTCTCGCCACTCAACCTGCAACCAGGCATGGTTGTGTGTGATAATGGGCGTAACTTGGTGGCGGCTTTGGAGCTCGGCAAGCTCACACACGTACCATGCCTAGCGCATGTATTTAATTTAGTGGTTCAGCGATTTCTAAAAACCTACCCCAATTTGCATGATCTCTTGACCAAGGTGCGCCGCATGTGTGCACATTTCCGTAAGTCATCAACAGCTTCAGCCGGCCTTTTGAAGCTGCAGCAGCGCTTACAATTGCCAGCTCACCGGCTGCTGTGTGACGTGAGCACGCGCTGGAACTCCACCTTCCACATGTTGGCCCGGCTTTGTGAGCAGCAGAGGGCAGTAGTGGAGTACCAGCTGTTACACGGTCGTCGCCTCTCCGTTCAACTTCCTCTAATCAGAAGTGAGGAGTGGGAATGGATGTCAGACCTCTGTGAGGTTTTACGCAATTTTGAGGAATCGACACAGATGGTGAGCGGCGATAACGCTATTATCAGTGTAACCATCCCACTTCTGTGTCTACTGAAACGCTCGCTGCTCACAATTAAAACCGACGCTTTGCATGTGGAAGAGGTGGAAATGGGGGAGGAAGAGCTTACACAAGGTGATAGCCAGAGCACCCTCACTTCGTCTTCTCAGCGACAATTGGAGGAGGTGGAGGAGGAGGAGGAGGAAGACACGGTTGCCTCCGCTACAGAGGGTAGCCATGGAACTTTAGTTCCATCTCTTCAGCGTGAGGAGGAAGAGGATGAGGAGATTGAGAGTCATCCTCCTGGTGAGGACAGCGAAATCTTGCCTGTTGGTACTCTGGCACACATGGCTGACTTTATGTTAGGCTGCCTTTCCCGTGACCCACGCGTTATACGCATTTTAGACAACACGGATTACTGGGTGTTCACCCTTCTGGACCCCCGCTACAAAGAGAATTTCTCATCTCTCATTCCTCCAGTGGAGAGGACAAGCAAAATGGTGCAATACCAGAAGGTTCTTGTTGAAAAATTGCTCCAAAATTTTCCATCTGACAACGCTGGCGGCAGAGTACGTGCTACCTTGGCCAACCGAGAAGGGGAGAAAAGGGGAGCACACAGCAGTTCCGACAAAGGCAGGGCAACACTCTCCAAGGCGTGGTACACCTTCATGACACCCCACCAGCACCCTCACCCTGATGCGCAGCCTAGTGTCACAAGGAGGGAAAAGTTTTGGAAGATGGTGAAGGAGTACGTAGCAGACCGTGTCAGCGTCCTCACTGATCCCTCTGTGCCTTACAACTACTGGGTGTCCAAGCTGGACACGTGGTATGAACTGGCACTCTACGCCTTGGAGGTGCTGGCCTGCCCTGCCGCCAGCGTTCTGTCTGAGCGGGTATTTAGTGCTGCTGGTGGCATCATAACAGATAAGCGTATCGCCTTTCCACCGAAAATGCTGATAGGTTGACACTTATAAAAATGAACAAGGCCTGGATTTCCCCTGACTTCTCCACTCCACTTGAGGAAAGCCCCGGGTGAACATAAAGTGACTTTATATATGTTATTAACAATGATGGGAATACTCTGTATTCCCATTCACCCCTTCCACCCAAAAAACGGGTATATGGTTGACTCTCTTCCATATACCCTGTAATATAATTTTTATATAGGGCCAGCTCACCAGCGGGCCCTGTGATATAATTTTTATATAGGGCCAGCTCACCAGCGGGCCCTGTTTGACAACTTTTTGTATAGGTCAGCTCACCAGCGGGCCTTCTTATATAATGTTTTATTGGGTCAGCTCTCTAGCGGGCCCTCTCATATAATGTTTTATAGCGTCAGCTCACTAGCGGGCCTTCGCATATAATGTTTAGGATGGTCAGCTCCGCAGCAGACCCTCACCCATAATGTTTTAGATGGTCGGCTCAGCAGCAGACCCTCATTCCTAATGTTTTAGATGGTCAGCTTAGCGGCATGCCCTCGCCCCTAATGTTTCAGAGGGTCACCAGCAGGCCATTAATCCTAATTTTTCAAGGCTGTGTATGATGCCCTCCTTTATGTGTAATAAAGGGTGTATTGGAGTGACATTTCAGTCTAATTTTTGGCAGCCCTTTCACTTAGTGCATTGGCTTTATGAGTGTTGGACCACTACCTGAACTATTGTACCACAATGTGAATGAGGCCCTCCATTTTGTGATATTCAGGTTGTATCGGAGTGCCTCAGGTCCTCCCATTGAATTAAATAGGGCTGGGGTGTTCGACAGAGCAGAAGGTAGTTCTTGGCTTCATCCACTAAGTCACTTCGTCACTTTTACTGAATGGATCAGACCCCACTGTTCCGACTATAAATTTTGGACTTAACAAGGGCAAACGGACATGTTGTAAAACCTGTGGTAGCTGCGGCCTCCGTTCCTGAATGCTGTACCTTACCCGGGCCATAACCACGTTGAACACCTGCTTTACTCTGCGCACGTTTCCCTCTTAATCATGGCCCCAGTTCAGAAAAATCGATGAAATTTTTTGCAGAATTTGCCTCTGCGCATGTTTCCCTCTTAATCATGGCCCCAGTTCCGAAAAATCAAAGAAATTTTTTGCAGAATTTGCCTCTGCGCACGTTTCCCTCTTAATCATGGCCCCAGTTCTGAAAAATCTATGAAATTTTTTGCAGAATTTGCCTCTGCGCACGTTTCCCTCTTAATCATGGCCCCAGTTCCGAAAAATCTATGACATTTTTTGCAGAATTTGCCTCTGCGCACGTTTCCCTCTTAATCATGGCCCCAGTTCCGAAAAATCGATGAAATTTTTTGCAGAATTTGCCTCTGCGCACGTTTCCCTCTTAATCATGGCCCCAGTTCCGAAAAATCGATGACATTTTTTGCAGAATTTGCAGATGATATACAAGTAAATATACAGCAAATACTGTTTGGTAACAATTTTTCGCCTAAAGTCGTTTTTATCTTCCTTTTTGTGTGTTTTACGGTCAGTCTGTAAAAATGGCGTACTACGGGCGAAACATCGTTCCCAGCAGCGATGTTGGAGTCCAAGATGCATCCAGACATCCTCCCTATGCTGTCCCTGAACCATTTCTGTGGTGTTTCCATCATTTTCTGCCCTTTTCCTATGGACCAGGCACCCTCCCCTCATCAGAGCAGGGGGTGTCTGGTGTAATGCTCGAGTCCTCCCATTGACTTCAATGGGGCTCGGGTGCTCGGCCGAGCACTCGAGCCTCCGGGGGTGCTCGGCCAGAGCACCCGAACACCCGAGCATTGGGGTGCTCGATCATCACTACTCTGTATCATATATGATACGTGTTGTACACTCCCAAGGGGACAAGACTGGGGGTCAGGTAACATCTATAGAGATTTGTGGCTACCACTTGCCCCTTAGCCTTGTTCCTTTGCTCACTGGTAGCCATAGAACCCTATATACACTATCTGGCCCCCAGACTTGTTCCCTTGCCTGCTTGTAGCCACATATCCCAGTGTACAATGTCTGACCCTCTCCAGCCTTTTCCCCTTGCCCACTTCTAGCCACAAATCCCCATGGGCCTGCCTCGGCAAGGAAAGAAGGCTGGGGGTGTCAGCAAAATCCGACATATACTGCTCGCCTTAGCTAAATCCAACATATAGCGCTCGCCTTAGCTAAATCCAACATATACTGCCTGCCTTCTAACATATACTGCTCCCCTTCTAACATATACTGCCCCCCAGCCAAATCCAACATGTTCTCCCCCCCGACATATACTAACTCCCCTCCAACCAATACTGACCCCCCTAGCTAAATCTGGCATATTATGCCCCCTTCGACATATATTGTCCCTTTCTGACATATACTGCCCCCCCTTGCTAAATCCTTCATGTACTGCTCCCCGCACAGTTAACCATTTGAGTGCCAGAGAGGTATGCAATGCATTGCTTTGCAATGAGTTTGAGTATCCCTCTGGCACTTAAAGGGTTAACAGGCAATGTATGCATCTGCATAATGTTTGCCTTTATGTAAAAAAAAATTTAAATTTTATTAAAATATAATTCCGACCTTGTGGAGGGATATCTGGACCCCTCATGATGCCCCTTGGCATTTATCACCTATCCAGCAGGATGATAGGTGATCAATGCGGTGACAAGGAAGGTTATTGCTGCCTTCCTCTTCTACCTACTCTAGCTGGCTGCTTGTTTAGCAATAACCAGATCAAATGGGACTCCCTCCCCTTGGGAGTGCACAACATGTGTCACATAAGGGGATAATTGTTTAGTCCTTAGTGTACTGGGTTTTTTTTAATCCTTTGAATGCCACAGGGGTGAGCAATGCACATCCCTATGGCACGCAAAGGGATAAGGGAGTGATGCTGTCCATGGTGCTGAAAGTATCCTTTCCACTCCCCTACTGGCCAAGAGGGGAAGCAGAAAGAATGCTCTTCAACTTCATAATTGTCCTAGTGTTGGTGATGTCGGAAGGAAGGACATCCCTTCCACACTGACAACAGTTCACAACCCTCCCTGCTTGTGATTGATTGAGGGCTGTTACTGGATAGGCAAGTACAAGGAGATCCCAACTTCTCAATGTCAGGTAGGCGAAGTTGAGACTGTGAACTCCAAAAGCAGAGGCTGCTATCGGAGTTTAGTGAATGTGTCAAATAATCATATTAACATATCAACACACCCCCTTGCATACAAAACTGTCTCATTAGCCTGTATTTCCATATGGAAATGAGTCATTATACTTAATTTCAATATGGAAATAGGCCACCTGTAATGTGATGAGTGAAAATATGTAAACCTGTCAATGTGGGCAGATTTTTATTGGACTTATGGTGATGTGATGTTGTAGACACTTTAGTGAATACTGTTGTTGTGCCTTCGACACTTCAACAGGACATTGACATTTTCAGCCCACTTCAAATTTTAGTGAATCTAGGCCAATGTGTTAAAGATTTCCTAGCATTCAGGGATTAAAATTCTCATCAACATGACTTTTCTTTGTTACAAATGGTGCATTTAGTTCAGTCCAGAATGTTCCTCTTTTTCTTTATAGGTGAGCTCCTCGATGTTAATTCTGACACTTAAATTAATCTTTATAGTACTTGGGCCATGGACAGCATTATTTCAATATTGTCAGAATTGTACTTCAAGAGTAATTGAATGATAAAGTATCCCCCTCCCACCCACTTTACCTAGTGTAAACCACCTCCCCTCTTAAGACCAGACAGCTCAAAGCAAGGGACAATCTTCTTACTTTGAGAACAATGAAAACTCTGCCCCCCTTGACAGGTTTTTCCCTTATGCTAATTGAAGATTATCCCTCTCTGCAAGCCATCTGGACACCACCTTTCTGTTCTGAGATGAGCAGTGTTACATCAATAAAAGAGGCGGGAGGGGGATATTTTATCATTCAATTACTCTTGAACTACAACTCTTACAGTATTGAAATAACACTCTCCAAGGTCCAAACACTATCAAGATTAATTGGAGCTGCTTTTATTTTGAAACATTACTATTCCTTTAAGCAAGCCCTACACAAATATAGAAATATGATTTAAAAGATACATTTTGTGCATACTGACTCTTTTTATGGTGGATAAAACACAATCTCATTGCCGGTAATGGGATTACACACCTAATGAAGAACTGACCACAAATCAGTGAAAGGACTGTATGAGGAAAGAATAGAAGGAACCATTCTGGAACAAACTATTTGTGCTATAGGGGAGAGATGAAATTCTCACTGAGGGTTTTATCTCATTGAATCTCACTGGATGCCATAGAGTTACCCAATAATTTACAATGCAGTGAAGAACTCTCTACAATTCAAGGAGTTAAATCAATGGTGATTTGGGGAATTGTTTCCCCTATGGTGCAGTTGGTTTGCCCCAAAACTTGTTGCAGTTCTGCTTTGTACATCGGATCCAGAGAGTCCAGGCTATGGTTTGTAATGTCCTATGCCAAGTAGGTAGTGTAAGCACAATGTTATAAGCACTACAGTGGGGTTATGCATTAAGGTGTGATAAAGAGGTGATAGCAGAGATACCTTCTCCAGTGATATCCCTTCACCAGTTCCTATGTTATTCTTTGGAGCCTATGGACTAACATATCTAAAGTTGGAGACATCTTAGTGCATTGGCTCCATAGCAACTGAAGAAGTGGTATCACTGGAAAAGTCATCACCTCTTTATCACATCTTTATCACTCCTTAGTACATCTCCCCCATGGTAAGTCTCTTGGAAGAAAGAGAGAGGAGTGATAGTATAGAACGAAACTTGTAAATATCTAATAAGGGATTTAAAGAGATAGTAATGTTTGCAATTAAGTAGATCGTCGAGTCTTTTTTATTGTAAATCTAACAATGTGCATTATGTTTAGCAACCTACTTTTCTGTAGTTCTCAAGAAAATGTAGAAAGATCCCCCGTCGCCCCTTCTGGCCATGTCATGCTGCCTCTCTGTCTAGTCCAGAAGGATACAACGAAGGACAATCTTCAGTAAGCAAAGGAAAATCCTGCTCTCCTTCATCAAGGGGGCGGGGTTTTACTTATACTTAATCACCGAAGTTTGTCCCTTGCTGCATCCGTCCAGTTCTGGGACCAGATTGCAGTTTCAGTGGGAGGCGGCCAGTAGGGACGGGAGGGAGATCCTTCTCCATTTAATATCCTGAGAAATACAGAAAAGTAAGTTGCTAAATATAGTGCATTGTGTTAGATTTACAATAAAGAAGACTCAGCAATCTACTTAATTGCAAACATTACTATCCCTTTGATACAGTTCACGATGGAACAATTTAATAAAAAAAAAGGAATACTACAAAGATTATGCTCTGAAGTTAGAGGGTAGGAAATTCAGATGGATAGTGTAGTGAGAGGGTGAGTGATTCATGGAACAGCCTTGCAGCAGGTAGAAAATCCAAAAATGCCTGGGACAGACATGGCCAGAATGGATCAGATGGGCCATTTCTGTCATCCAAATCTATGTTTCAATGGCCTATATTATCAACGGAAACAAGTTATTCTGGGGTAAAGCAACTACACCATAGGGGACAAATAAACATTCCTGTTAAATTCAATTTGGCTTTTAACCTCTTGAATGCTAGAGAGGTCTCCAATGCATTGATTCACAGTGCACTGGGGACCTGTGTGGCATTCAAGTTCTTAAAAAAAAGCTCTATTTAACCCTTTGAGTGCCAGCGGGGTATGCAATGCATTCTGTACCCCTCTGGCACTCAAAGGGTTAAGTACATGAGAACTAGGAATTTGTATTTGTCCCCTAAGGTGCTGATGGTTTACGTCAGAATAATTCCAGTAAATATGGGTCAATGTTTCTAGGTATTGCTCATATGAAAAAATATGTTATGTGAATTGCATTGCATATTTCATTATTAACCCTCTGAGTGCCAGAGGGGTATGTAACACATTGCTTTGCAATGCATTATGTACCCCTTCTGGCACTCAAACGGTTAAAGGTCAAACTTGCATTTTTGTGGGTGCTCGCTTCCAGCAAATCCCTGCAAGGACCTTTTAAAAAGCCAATGGTAATACCTCAAGGTTCTCTCAGGTCAATACAGTACATTCAATGCACAGAGATCTATGCATTGGATGGACTGTATTGCCCTGTTAGGACCTTGAGGTCTTATCATTGGCTTAAATGAAAATGTCTTCTTAGGGATTTGCTGGAAGAAGGCGGCAGATGCAAGAGTGCTGTGCACAGCTGATCACAGTGGACTCTGGGCAGGAGGCAAAGGAAAGCAAAAAATAAAAATTGCATTTTTTTACACCCACCCACACTTCACATAAGGAGAAGAGGGGCAACATTATTCGTATCATACACAAGAGTTTACGGTAATTAAAAAAATATATATTATAATAATAATAATAATAATAATAATAATAAATAAACACAAGTTTAGCTGTACTATATTATGAATGATCCATGCCTCCTAACATTTCACTTAGACAAAATGGGACAATTTAGACTTAGGGGGTGTGGCTGGGGATGTGGCTAGTAGTTGGAGCATTACTTGGTATTTTTTGGTTATTTCATGACCTATTGACACCTCTTTGTGTAACTGAATAAATGCTTTAGAACAAAACCAAAGTATTTAATTTACACAGACCAATTTCTAACCATATAAAATGATGTTTAAACAAATATTAATGTATGTTTTATTGCTGTGGAGCAGTGTGATACACTTATATACACACCACACAGTCTGATTGCCTAAAAAGAGGGACACCGGGGACAGAGGGATTTGGGTCTCAAAAAGGGACTGTCCCTCCCAAAGAGGGACACTTGGGAGGTATGAGTGTTGCGTCTCTCAGTAGATGGAGTATCATGCATTATGCAATAGGAAAGCCCCTACAATACAGATATTTTTCATTATAAAAATTTACTAGGCCTGTGAAAATTGCATTTAACAGTATAATGTACTATTCCACATACATTTACATTCGAGACTGTATTCAAGAAAATAACCCTACTAGTTAAAATGCAGTACTATGAAATATCTATAAACCTTGAAGTATTTACCTGAGAGATACAGCATGGGGCCCGTAAATCTCTCTCACTGCTGCCAGGTCAGCTTCCAACTGTGGATGTTTATGAAGTTCTCCATCGTAGCTCACCTGCAGAACATAGAACAGCTTGAGGTAACAGAATATCATAGCGAGTGTGAAACAGCATCAAATGACTGCCAGATGAACTCAAATGACTTGATATCTGTTATACAGTAGAATGCAGTGTAGTCCAAGTTTCCCACAGTGCTTTGCACTTGTATACTAGAAACTCATGAAAACTAAAGAAAGTGCTTTGAAATGTGTTGGATACCTATCTAGCAGCCAAGCTGTTAAAAGGTATTCATATATATATATATATATATATATATATATATATATATATATATATATGTCCGTGTTAAATATCAGATATGCACCCCTGGGAGCAGACCTTTCTGTTGAATCGAGGCTGCATTGTTAGCCCCGGCACACCAACAGGGGAACAGAACCAGGATCTGAATATAGACCCCGAAAGTTGCCCCTGTTTATCTGTACATACATTGCTTAGGAAAACTTTCTGTCCTCTGCCATACAGGATATCCTATTGAAATGTCGTCCTCTACTTGGCGACCAACAAAACGATACATTAAAAATGTTGCCTGCTTGAAAAGGGTAACATCAGAATGTCGCCTGCATCAAAAAGATGACATTCATATGCCACAGGCTTAAGTGTAGAGTAGCCTCCAGCCGCGGATCATACTTCCATATCCAGTGTGTGCATCTGTGATAGGAGCTGTATATTAATCCTTTGAGTGCCAGTGGTAGATCTATGGCACTCAAAGGGTTAAACAGTCAGTACGATGCTCAAAAATTGCAAAGATTTTATAGACAATCATCTGTAATGCATGTCCCCGCTAGATTTGCATGCATGTCCTCCACAGCGTCATACTGGCTGTTTAACCCTTTGAGTGCCATAGATCTACCACTGGCACTCAAAGGTTTACTACACAGCTCCTGCCACAGGCACACACACACAGTTAAAATAAAAGCACTTCCATCTTGCTCTCTCCATCCTCCTCATTCCATTTCTTCCCCGCATAAAAAAATGGATATGGATGTATGTTCCACGACTAAAGGATACTCAACACTTAAGCCTTCAACATCAAAATGTCGTCCTTGACCCAGAAGAAGGAAAAAAAATACCTCATAGAAGCCATTTCTAATTAAGCCCCCAGTGAGTAAAAACATTCTTTCTTGACTCAAAATGGCAGTCGGATATTTAACTGAATCAACAACCTATCTGCTTTGAAGCCAACTGTCATAATTCTCAATATTGTTCTGTGCTAGATATGTATCCATTACTTTTTTGAAAGCAGATACAATATATATAAGCACAGTATCCTGAGATGAAGTATTCCATAACTTTACTGTCCTTACTGTAAAAAAACACCTGCTTTTGTTTTATCAAAAATGCTGTTCCTCTCGTCTTAATGAATGACCTCTTGTTCTTTACTCAGCTCTTTCATTAAAAAGTTCCTTAGAGAGTTCTTTGTATTGCCCTCAAATTTATTTGTAAATGGTAATCATATCACCCCTTAGACATCTCTTCACTAATGTAAACAAGCCCAGTATAGCTAGTCTCTCTTTACAACTCAGATCCTCCAATTCCTTTATTATTGTTGCATGTTTATGTACTTTTTCCCGTTCAATAATGTATTTTTTAAGAACTGGTGTCACACCAACATTGTACTCCATATTCTAGATGAGGTCTCACCAAGGATCTATATAGAGGTAGAATTATATTTGCATCACGTGTATCCATACCCCTTTTAAGCAGGATAGTACCCTATTTGCTCTCGCAGCAGCTAACACTGCACACTTCTGTGAAGTCTATATTCTATAAATATTCCTAAATCTTTCTCTAATGAGTATTCCCTAAGTAGTTTCCCATTTAGTGTATTTGTAGCATATTTTTATACAGCCCAAAATGCATAAACTTACATGTATCTACATTAAATGTCATCTGCAACTTTTCTGCCCATTCACTCAGTTCATCTAAATCCTTCTGCAGAGAAAGCATACTGCTCTGTATGTATTTCCTTACATAGCTTATTGTCATCAGCAAAGACTGAGACATTACTTTCAATGCCCACTTCTAGATTGGCTCTAGAGGTATCATCTTCAATCCACTCTGGATGTCATGTCCATGGAGGTGGGCATTACAATTGATAGCAAGACTACTGGTCCTCAACTCTGCCAACTGGAACCCCCCACCCCAAAAAAAAAAAAAAAGAAAAAAAAAGAAATGAAGCAGAGTGAATGACCCACATAGGCTTATTACAGTGTTTCTCAACTCCTGTCCTCAGGACCCACTAACAGGCTAGGATATGATGATTTCCTTGTTAAAGCACAGGTGAGTTAATCAATGTGAATGAGCCTCTGATCACCACACCTGTGCTCTAGCAGAGAAATCCCTAAGTCCTGGCCTGTTAGTGGGTCCTGAGGAGCGGAGTTGAGAAACACTGGCTTACTATGTGAAGTAAGAAGTGTTTGAAGTCCACTAGTCCGTCTAGTAAAACATCGAGGATTGATTGAAAATGTTATATCTTGAACCAAGAAGCAAGGGAAGTATTTTCAGTATCCATAAGAGTGCCCATAAGGATTTCCCGGCCATAGTATAGTAAGTCATTGTGTGGGGTTAATACTAGATGTTATTACTGATGTTTTAAGTTCTATCAAGTTGTACAAAACTGTTAAATATAGGTCTGTGACAGACTGAATAACCACTTCCATATAAGATCAATTGGTATTAAATCATTAGTAGCCCTTTAAATCTTTGTTACTGGTCAAGAATTAGCCACAGAAGAAAAGGCGATGACACAGGAAAATGCACCAATCAGAGAGCAGTATTGTCTAGCTGCTATATAATTATTATTATTATAGATACAGCTGGTGCTGGTATCCTTCTTTGTTTATCAATGTGGCTCCTTTAAATTAAGACAAAGGAAAACAGCACCTGGGAAAAACATATTATTGTACAGAAATTCAGAATCCTCTATATAAAGTCAAATAATATATAAAGAATTAATTTAAAACACTTCTTTAAAGAGATAGTAATACTTAAAATGTAAAAACAATATGTTGTAGGGTTTATCCCCCTGAGTAAAACAAGTGCACTCCCACTGCTGAAAGGTGTTTCATTCAAAAGTTATTAATTTTCAAAGTTGAATTTTTTAGGTGCAATATCACAGTGGCCTGAAATTGTACAGTGGCGCTGTTGCTACACCATTCTATGGACAGCTCTGGTCAGTTGACCATAAATCTCCATAGGATGGTGTAGCAGCAGCGCCACTGTACAATTTCAGGCCGCTGTGATATTGCACCTAAAAAATTCAACTTTGAAAATTAATAACTTTTGAATGAAACACCTTTCAGCAGTGGGAGTGCCCTTGTTTTACTTAGGGGGATAAACCCTACAACATATTTTTTTTTACATTTTAAGTATTACTATCCCTTTAATGATAGAAATAATGAATATAAGTATAGAAAGATCTGGTGCTGGCAGCCTCTTCTGTTTATCAACACAGCTCTTACAAATAAAAGAAAAAGGACATTATTATCAAAATAGTATATGATTTATTGGAGACTGATATGATTAGAAACATATTATACCAGAACTTCTATAGAGAATCTACGCAAAGTATGAATATTTAACCCTTTGAATGCTAAAGTGGTTTGCAAAGCAGGCATACCACTCTGGCACTCAAAGGGTTAATAACATGTAATTTCACTCTTGGAGACCAATATATTTAAAATATTTAAAAATACACTATACCAAAAACTCTATAGCAAGTCAATACAATTTAATAGCATGTCCTCTCACTCTTTATAACATTAGGTGTTTGAAACATTAAAGGCTGAAAGAGCACCTGGTGAAGTATGATTATCTTTGCTGTTCTTGGATGGTGTCTGTCCCAGACCACAGAGCGTAAACCAAATGGTTTACATGTAAGTTTAGTTTCTATGTGTGAATGTTAGTATACAGTGATCGTGTACCTTTACACTTCGCTATGAGAGTAACTACAAACTAAAGCAACTGCAATATGATTCTATCAGTATTTCTGCTAGTGAGATTCATTTACTGTCCCTAAGAGTTAGAGTACATGTAATTCAATAGCCTTTTTTTGTAATAGTATATACTATAGAGCAGTGGTTCTCAAAGTATTATTTCTGGTGGCTGCCAATGTGGCCACAGCCATGTTCTGGTGGCCACGCTAGTAGATTTCTAGTGCAAGTGGTACAGTGTGATTACAATTTAAACATTTTAGAATCCACATAGGATTGAAAGGTTCTTAAAACTTACTAGTTACTGGTTCTATATATTTCATCCCCAGTACTACATTCATAACCCACTTCTCTTCCAATAGCCAAACTCCCACTTATCCAGCCACAATATCTTTACACAATTCCCCTTGTCGGAATATAACACCTCAGCCGCTCCTCCTCAGTACAACCCCCCTTTTGCCCAGATAATATTGTCTCCTGCCCAAAATGAATAATGCATACTCACTTTTTTCTAATCTTTAGCTTGATGAATAAGATCCTTTGGTTTGTAACACTTGACTGGTAGCCATGATGCAAACACACACACTGACCCCCCAGCCTTGTGTCACTATATTGGAAGCTAAAGGACCACAAACTGACCCCCACTCTTGTCCCACAGTAGCCACAAAGAGAGACACTCACTGACCCCCCCCAGGCTTTTCCCACAGTAGCCACAGAAACACACATGCAGACCCTCATCTTTATCCCACAATAACCATAGAACCACTCACATACTGACCCCACTGAATTGGTAGCCTTACCCCCAGAAGCCTTGTCCCACTGCCACTTGTTGCCATAGAACCACACACACTGATCCCCCAGCCTTGTGTCAATGCACTGATAGCCATATAAGAACACATACTGACCCTCCAGCCTTGTACCACTGCACAGGTAGCC
The DNA here is from genome assembly GCA_037306005.1 of Rhinophrynus dorsalis. Taxonomy (NCBI): domain Eukaryota; kingdom Metazoa; phylum Chordata; class Amphibia; order Anura; family Rhinophrynidae; genus Rhinophrynus; species Rhinophrynus dorsalis. The sequence goes on from CM074718.1 coordinate 634,060,880, forward strand.
ATAGAACTACACATACTGACTCATCAGCATTGAGACACTAAACTGTTATCCATAGAAACACACATACCCAAGCCTTGTCCCATTTTGCTGGTGGCCATAGAACCATACATACTGACTCCTCAGCATTAAGCCACTGAACTGGTATCCATAGAACAACACATGCTGACTCCCCAGTCTTGTCCTGTTGCACTAGTAGCCATATAACCACACATAATTACGCCTTTACCTTGTCCCAGAAATAGCCACAAAACTATTCACATAGTGACCCCAATGCAGTGCTAGCCACAGAACCACACACTGACCTGCACCAGTTTCATGAATAATATAAAATTCACGTACTAGTTCTCCATCCTGGCATGCTCTGTTTATTCTGTTGTGCAGTGCCACTATATGAGATGTCTGACAAGAGCAGCATGAAAGGAGTGGGCTGAACGTCATACTGTAAATGGATTGGCTGGTGGGAGAAACGTCCCACAACTCCAGTCAGCCAGTCCATACACAGCTGAGGTTAAGCCCAACCCAGTTGCTTCAGTGCTGCTTCTTCAGGCACGGTTCCAATTACCACATACAAAATAGCTTTGGGATCATTGTGCACTACTAGGTTTATGGCTGCATGTGACCACCATGAGCATGTTTGTCATGGTGGCCGCATGCAACATTGCTGGTGGCTGCATGCGGCCATGGTACTAGTCACAATTGAGAACCACTGCTATGGAGTATTCGGCATAATGGATTTGTAAATATTTTAAACATATCCATTTCCAACAGTGAAATTATGTGTTATTAAATATTCATAATTTGTATAGATTCACTATAGAGTGTTTGGTATAATGCATATTTTATCATATTGGTCTCCAATAAATTATAGTTTTGATATAAAAAATTATATATACATTATTTATAAGGGCTACACTGATAAACAGAGAAGAGTGCCAGAGTCAGTTCTACCTATAATTATAGTCATGTTTTCAATCATTAAAGAGGTGGTCAGATCCCTTTAAGAACCAAGCTGAAGACCCCCCAGGAATTAACACTTTGAGTGCTAGAGCGGTATCCAAAGCATTGCAATGGAATGAGTTAGATACCTCTCTGGCACTGAAAGGGTTAACAAACATTATCAGAATTTATATCTTTTCAAGAATGCTGCTTTTTAATTAGTAGAGTAAACTTACTATATCAAATACAGCTGTATTTATTATATTTAAAGATATGTGTATCAGTGCCAGTCCAATTCCTTCCATTGCAGTGGTAGACAAACCTGCTTTTCAGGGGCTACCAACAGTGCATTGCTTTCAGGATACCCCTGAACGAGCACAAGTAGACTAATTAAATTGACAATCCACTAATTATTCCAACTGTAGTCTGCAAGATCCTGAAAACATGCACTGGTGGTAGCTCTTGAGGAACAGGATTGGGTACCCCTATGCTATTACTCCAGGTCATGCTGTCGAGATACCTCATTTGGTCAATACACCTGCTACAGAATCTGCTAAAACATCAAGCTTGCAGGTTCTACTCACAGCAGATCCAGTGTAGTTTTCTCATATTTCCAAGGTAGATAAAATGAGCACAATTAAATTGGGTAATAACAGCATCTATACCCCAGGGCATATGTGAAAATGAGAGACAATCTCTATGTGTTCTTCCTGGCACAATACTATTAACAGTCTATTCTATAAACATTTACTGTGAATATTTAATGTATATCCATATGAACTGCTAGAAATCCAATTATATGTAGCAATAATTAATTATATTTGCTTTTCAAGCACACTATCTATTCAGGATTGAGTTGTGGTGCTACCTACCCAAAAAGAGCCCTAAAGGACTGACTAGGGGACTTACAATTTATTTGATCCTAAAAAGTATGTGTATAGAGCATGTATGCACATATACACCCAATGCACCCTTTTATAAATAGTGCTCTCTAACACTTTAATAACTTAAATGCTCAATTTTTCTCACTTCAGTCTGCATGAATATGAATCAAAGTCCCATAGGGACATATTTAGTAAGACATGATAGTTGACCACTAAAGGGCTAATTGACTAATTTATTTTAATAAAATAAATGTTTTATGATTATCTTAATAAATGTATGATATAATCTTTGAGGCCAATCTATTTTTTCATATGAGGTATATGTTGTATATATCAAACAAAATCTTAATGCAGTCTTAATCCAGTTTATAACAATAACCATGCTCCAAGGTAACCTCCAGAGAGTCACTGGTATAGCTGTGTCAACCTTTACCATACTATGATGCTTGCACAACAATTGGTCTCCTGGCAATTAGATCACTCCAAGGCCTACCAATACTACCATAATACAAGACCCACAGAAGACAAAGGTGCTGAGTCTGACACCACTTTATGCAAGAATGGAGATGGAGAATGGAGATCCATACTCTTCACTGATAAGTCCTGGTTGTGTTTAGGACATTATGATGGCCAGACAAGATTTGGACGAGTGCTAATCAGTGAAATGCAGAATTATGTATCATCCAATGCCACCAAAAGCCAGCTTCTATAAATGGCACTATAAATGGCAGTATACATGGCATGGCTGATACACACTCAGTACACATTAAAAATTTCAGAGCTTACAGGGACATACACCTAGCTGTACAACCTGTCATCAGACCATTTCCCAAGCATGCTCTTGCCACATGTCCACCCACACAATTAAAATATTACAGTGTACAACCTCTGTAGCTTGGAGACACGGCCATGACCCTGCATGTTCCTCAGATCTGTCCTTCATTATGAAAGTGTGAATCCTTGCTGGTCACAACCTCTACCACAACTCTTCTGTGTCTACCCTGCAGGACATGTGTGCCCAAGTTGATGCTGCACGGACTAACATTCCCTAAGAAATTGACCATTTTATGACTATAAGTCTTGTTGCTTAACTGCCTGTATTGTCCCCTGAGGTGTGCATAATCACTAATGAAAAAAACATTATTGTGTGCATATTTTTGTCTCAAACTCTAATCACTTCTCTTATTGTCTTGTCACAAAATAATCTATCAATATAATTATCATAAGGATACCAAGAGCTCACAATATGCAGGTACCAGTTGAAGTATGTGATATTTACAGCTAATCTTGTTTTTAGATGTTATGTTCCTTTAGTGTAGTATTATCTTAGGACAATTCAATTAACTTTAATGAAGCAATGATATCAAAATATACATTCTCTCTGTACATAGAACATGATCTACTGTCTAATTAAATAAATTCTGGCATCAATAATTAATAGCTTAAGCTCAAACACACGCTACTTGGAAGTTTACGTACCTTTATTTATAATTTATGCATTTCAATTGGATCTTTATGTGAAGACATTGTAAAATGGATTAAGACTGCATTAAGATTTTGTTTGAAATACAACTCATGAGATAAAACACACTGGCCTTAAAGATTATATCATAAATTTAAAATGATAATCATTAAAGATTCATTTTATAAAAACATCATTACACAATATACCCTTTACTGGCTAACTATTATGTCTTATTTAGTCTTCTCCTATGTAAAAAGACTTTGGGTTATGCTCCGGAACCTTAAACAAACTGCACCCCAAGGGAAAAATAAAAATGCAGACAATTACCATTTATTTAAATAGCAGTCAACATAATTCCAAGCCTGCTCTAACCAAAGAAGTTTACTAGTGCAGGCCACACTTCTCGTATCATTCATGTAAATGGGGATTTTAGCCTTTTTCTATGGTGGATCATAAACATGTTGGAGTTCTTTCCACAACTCAAGGGGTTAAAAGCCCAATCTAATGAGTTTTCTTTTTCCCTTCTGGCACAGTCAGTTTGACCCAGAATTGTTATTCTTTATCTTTCTGTATATTTTGCAATATAGTTAATGAAGCTTAAAAAAAGACATACGTCCATCAAGTTCAGCCCCTACTCTATCACCCCTGTTGATCCACAGGAAGGTAAAAATATATAAAAAAAATTGAAGCCATTTCCAATTAAGCCCCAAGTGGGTAAAAAAAACTCTTCCTGACTCGATATAGCAGTCAGATTTTCCCATGAATCAATATATTTTCTGATTTGAAACCAACTGTCTCAATATTGTTCTGTACTAGAAACGTATCCATTACTATTTTGAAAAGCAATTACAGTCTCTGGAGGCACAGCATCCCGAGGCAAAAAATTCCATAACTTCACTGCCCTTACCGTAAAAAACTCTGCAATTGTTTTAGTCAAGTGTCTTTCAACTAGTCAATGGATAACCTCTTGTTTTTTGTTCAGCTCTCTGAGTAAATAGTTATTTGTATTGACCATGAAAATATTTATACATGATAATGATATAACCCTTTAGACATCTCTTCTCTAAAATTTTGGCTAGTTTCTCTTTATAACTCTGATTCTCCAATCCCTTTATCAGTTTTGTTGCATATCTATGCAATTTTTCCAATTCAATAATGCGTTTTTTAAGAACTTGTGCACAAAACCGTACTGCATATTCTAGATAAGGTTTTACCTAGGATTTATTTAGAGGGATTATATTCACATCCCATGTCCTCTTTTCATGCCCAGAGCTAGAGGGTCCCTCCATCGAGAGCAGAACCTCGGAACCTTTCTGTTGTGTCTTGTCGCCATCAGGTCAATGTAAGAAAGACCCCACTTCTGAACAATGAGGGTGAACACCTCTGGGGGCAGTCTCCACTGTCCACTGTGTGCAGAATAAGGAAGTCCACCATGACATTCTCTATGTCGGGAATTTGCACTGCAGATATGGCAGGAATGTGTTCTTCTGCCCAGGACAAAATAGCCTTGACCTCTAACCAAGCAGCAAGACTTCTTGTTCTGCCTTGCTTGTTGATGTAAGCCACGGCCATGGAGTTGTCGGACTGTCCAGCTGAGATGCCCAATGACGGAGGGCATGGAATATCGTCCGAAGCTCCATATGTTGATGGGAAGGAGAGCTTTCTATGGAGACCATCGACCCTGAGAGCTTAGGCTACCCAGGAACGCTCCCCATCCGGAGAGGCTGGCATCCGTCGTCACCGTGGTCCAGAAGGATACCAGGAAGGACTTGCCCTTCAGCAGATTGGAGAGGTCTAGCCACCATGACAAACTCAGTTGCACATGAAGAGAGAGGGACACAGACATCCTCAGAAAGTCCGGCTGACCCCTGCACACCTGGATCAGAAACTGCTGGAATTCCCTGGTGTGCGCCATGGCAAACGGTATCGCTTCTATGGTGGAAATTAATTTCCCTACTAGCGATGACAGCTTCTTGGCTGGAACTGGATCGTGAGCCAGGACCACAGAAACCCTGTGGGTGATCTGATGAGTCACCTCGTCTGTGAGAAACACCATGCTCTTCTGGGTGTCGAAGAGGAGGCTCAGGAAGACCAGACGCTGGCATGGAACAAGACATGATTTGTCCAAGTTGATGATCCACCCATGATGGGTGAGTTCATAAATGCATTGCTGAACCTGCTGATGAAGAAGTTCCGCAGAGGGGGCCTTCAGAAGCAGGTCGTCCATGTATGGAGCAACTCTGATGCCGTCCCGGTGGAGGACGGACACTAGGGCTCCCAGGACACGGTTGAAGACTTGAGGAGCTGTCGTCAGACCAAATGGAAGAGCTGAAAACTGAAAATGCCCCTGGTCGCAGGCAAATTGGAGACACTGCCAGCTTTCTGGATGAATGGCGATGTGTAAATACGCGTCCTGAAGATCCAGAGAAGCAAGGAATTCCCCAGGGGACATGGCAGCAATCACAGTACGTAGAGACTCCTGGTGATAATGAGTCAAGATCACAAAGGAATTGAGATCCTTCAAGTCCAAAATGGGACGACAACCGCGTCCTTCTTGGAGACCACAAAGAGGTTTGAGTAAAAACCCATACCTCTGTCCTGAACTGGAACTGGCTCTAGAACAGGGCTCAAAATTTCAAGTCCTAAGCTACTAGCCAGGCCTGAAAGTTACTCGCCACCAGTTTCCATGCCTAGCCCCACCCATACCCCTGCCTTAACCCCACCCATATCCCCGACCTTTAACCCCACCCATATCCCACTTTTAACCCCAACCATCTCAAGTTCTCTTTGATGAAATGACACTGTTGTTCTACGTTTTATATAACAAACTGCCTCATCTTCTAGACAAGGGGGTTAGGTTTTTACATATCAGTGTGTAGCTCTTACATTGACACTTCCCAAGTATGTTAACAAATATGTAGCAAAATTAGATTTTTGAGAAAGGATCATGGGAGAGTGACAAAATACTATATAGCCAATGCTATGCCATCCAATTAATTTGGGCAAGGCAATACTAGTTATACTAAATTATTGAACCTAGGAAGAGGGAACAATATTGTATACCTAATTGCCGCATTTTTAAATTACTAATCTTACTGTGTAATGTGCTTGAATGTTCTCTGCAGCCTCTGCTGGATACGCCCCTGCTCAGACCTCACCTCAGTGCCTCAATATTCATATACCAGTATTTTTAAATTAGTCATCTTTCTGTGTGCTCATGTACTGTACTCGGATACCTTTGCTGGATGCGCCCCCACTCAGAACTCACCCCAGTGCATCTGCCTCATCGTTTCCCACTTGATTAAGCGATCTGTAGTTATTTATTGGGATGGGATGCCGACCGCTGTGGCATCAGACACACGCAGTAGCAGCTGCGCAACTCCGCACCCGGCCCAGCGTCACACAGCAGAGGCGGAGCACCTCAGCAGATGACAGTGACATAACAAGTGATGGATGGTAGTGACACTGTGACAGACCCAACGAGTCCTTCTGTCCTCCTAAAGCACCAGGACACGCTCTTAACAATTGATCTGTCCTCCTAAAGCACCCAGGCTCAGTTTTTACAATTCATACAGGCACACCTCCCAACATTTCAAATGGCCAAAGAGGAACACCTGAGTTTTAGGGGGTGTTGCTGGGGGCGTGGCTGGTGGGCGGGGCATTGCTGATACTTTTTAGGTTATTTTATGACCTAATGGCAATTCTTTTGTGTAACTGAATAAATTATTTAAAGCAAGACCAAATTATTTTATTTAGACAGACTAATTTATAAACCCATATAGTGACGTTTATACAAACATTAATGTGAGTGTTATTGCTGTAGAGCAGTGATTCTCAACTAGGGTGCCGTGGCACTTTAGTGTGCCACAGACATCAGCTTAGGGTGCCCCATGTTTTCTATGAAGACTAACGAAAATGGACTTTTAAATAAAGATTTATACAAATTGTTATGCACAATAGATTTAGTTTTGTTATTATGATTATAAAACCTAATCATAACTGTATATTTATGTATTGTACCCTTCTTATGCCCTTGATAAAGTACATTAAATATGTTAGGGGTGCCCTGAATGTTGTAGATTATGTGTTAGGGGTGCCCCGAACAAAAAAAGATTGAGAACCACTGCTGTAGAGTAAAGTGATACACTTATATATACACCACAAAGTCTGATCTTCTAAACATAGGGACAGCTGGGTGGGAAAGAGGGACAGCCCTTCCTAAAGAGGAACACATAGGAGATATGCATTTCAAACCTCTCTTGCATTCAATGGGTTAAAAATCCCATTTAAATCAATAGAGAATTTTTTGATTTGTCCTTATAAATTCCCTGTTGTGCACTTTGTTTGCACTCGAATTGAGACACTTTTACTTAGTACGTCAGTTTTTAGGAATCTGAAGTACTAAGACAATTGCTGCTATTCTGGACCAAACCAACTGCACCATAGGGAAGAAATAAAAATCCCTAAAATTTCCATTTAAATTAGTGGGGACTTTAATTTGTTCCATCTTGTGCAGTTGGTGTGCATCATAATTCAAAGGGGTTAAAAATCTCTTTTTAAATAAGTTCATTCTACATTGTAAGGCTGTTGTTGCCCCCCCCCCCGTCATTTGATTCACTTCCCTTAGAGATAATACATATGACTGCAACACTGGCCCTGCAGGAAGCAGCCAGTCCACCTACAATGCCACAAGACACCCACAATCTGCAAAGTTTATAGCGACCCTGTCTCACCAGAGCACTGCCACCTCTAAGCAAGACAAGTGAAAGTTATCTCCTCCTTCACAACTGAGATCGGATTGCAGCTCCATTTTTGTGTGCAGCTGCACAGTACAGAGTAAGCTTAACTGAACTCTGTCTTGGAAGGTGGCTGCTGGAAGCTGCATAGAAAGAGAGACAGGGGGCAGATCTGGAGCACTGGCTTGTCCTACTCCGTGAATCACCAAGAAGGCACCAATATCCACTGATCCCCTGCAGAACAGACTTGCCAGGAGAGTAAGTGGATGGCATGGGGTGCAGCAACGCAGGAAACACATCCCATGCAGTAAAAGATAAGTGAATTTATGGCAGTTAAACTTTTAAGGACCAGAGGTATGTGCAGAGCATTGAGAAGCAATTCTTTGTATACCATCTGATGCTTAAAGGTTATTTTTTTAATGCCTTGTAATTGCAACTTTGATATCACTAAACATAACTATTTGGTCCCAAATCATCAGTCTAATTCATGACACTAACCATCACCAAATGAAGTGAAAGTATGAGAACATGACTGCAATCTCGCCTCCTCCCCCAGCTCTCTTCTCTTGCCCCAGACAACATCCGAGAAGACAAGATAAGAGCAGAGCACCTTTAAAATGAATCCATCCCTAGCTGGTGTAGTACCGCTGAGGTTGCAAGGGTGTGACTAAGCAGCTTGCGTGCATGATGTTTTAGTGAACAGGCCCATGTGCACACCTCAGGCTTAGACTGTATGCCTCACATATGTTAATACCAGGGACAGCCCCTGGCATTCTGATATGGGGAGGGGCTTCTGTTACACCAGCCAATGATGGCATGGAGGATAGATACACATGCCTAAATAACATAAATGATAGAGTTGATCGAGAGAAGCGGGCTGCAGGGACATTCACTGTATGTGGTGGGACTGCAGGAATGAGGCCCAAAATCAGGACAGAGTTGGGAGCTATATACAGGGCTTCAATTTCCTGCCCTGCTCTAGAACACGCTTGTCCAGAAATGCCTGAATAGCGCCGTCGAACAGACATCGTTTCTCTGTGCCCTGAGGCATACGAGAAGGAAAGATGCGAAAGGGAGGAAGAGAGATGAAAGGGATCCTGTACCCTTCCATCACCACCTGTAAAACCCATGGATCCGCCACTGAATCCTCCCAAATGCTATGATAGTGACGCAGACAACCACCCACAGCAGAATACGGACCCGGGTTCAGTGATTCATGCCGTAGGAGGCTTGGAAGCCTTGGGCTTGGAGGAGACCTTGGGCTTCCATTGCTGTTTGGGCTTGGAGGAGGTACGCGGAGCTGAAGGAACCATCAGGTTCGCTGGACGTGTCTCATTCTGAAAGGAACGAAAATACCGGTTACACTTAAGCTGCGTTTTCTTCCTAGGGACCAAGGGTAGAAGGGTACTCTTACCCACCGTGGCCTCACTGATCAGATCCTTAAGATCTGTCCCAAACAAAGAAGTGCCTTGAAAAGGTAAGGCAAGCAGTGCTTTCTTGGAAGCAGTGTCAGCAGACCAAATCTTGAGCCACAGAGCCCGTCTGGCAACCACAGACGTGGTGGAAACCCTAGCCACCAAATGGATGGCATCAAATAAGGCAGCAGAAACATAGTGCTGAGCCACAGAAATGTTGGCAAGGAGGCGCAACATATCCGAAGTCAGAGCATCCTGACGAACAGCAAGGGTGAGCTGTTCAGTCCAGATCGCAATGACCTGGTTCACCCATGCTGCAGCGAATGCTGGACGCATGGCAGTACCAGCAGTGGCAAAGATGGACTTAAGGGAGACCTCAAGTTTCTTGTCAGCCCAGTCCTTTAGAGCAGACGCATCAGACACTGGCAAGGCAGTAGAATTAGATAGCCTGGAGATAGGAGCATCCACTTTGGGGGGATGAACCCACTGAGCAAGCACAACCTCAGAGAAGGGATCAAGCTTGGCAAATTTCTTGGAGACAGACGATTTTCTGTCCAGAGACTTCCACTCTTCAGACACAAGGTGGTCAAGAGTGGGGATAGGTGGAAAGCAAGTAAGGGGCTTTTTAGGCTCCTGAAATACATCAGAAGGGTCAGAAGGAACCTCCTTTACTAAGGGAATGTTTGGGGTATTTAAAACAGCCCTGATCAGGCCCTCAGCCAAGGGCTCAGGATCAGCCTCAAAAGGATCCCCAAAACATTGAGAGGAGCCCACCACAGAACATTCCTCAACATCTGAATCTACTAGCAGTTCCTCCTCAGAGGAATCTGACACGTCAGGTCCACCCTGAGGTTTTGGCAGGGAAGACTTGATGGAGAGGGGTCTGCCAAGAATGGAAGACCCCCTGTAACTGCAATGAAAAGAGTTGCAATTTGGACTTAAGGTCCCTAGTAGCATCCTTGAACTCTTGCACCCAAACTGGCTCTAATGCATGGCTGGAGGTCACTGGAAGACTCTCAGGGACATCAGAACATGCTGGGCATAAATGACCTGAGAATTCTCTAGGTAACCCTGAATGACAGGTAGAGCAATGCGCAATAGGGGATACAGAGACCCCAGCATCCTTAGTCTTAGGTCTGGCCCCAAGCTCCAACTGTATAGACATTCTCACAGTGTCAATAACCTTACAGTATAATAAATCACCCAATTACAGTGTGTAGGATTAAAGTTTCACCCCAGAAATAACTAATTTAGACTTATCTGGCAGGCGAAGGGTTAATCAGCAGAGGAGAGAAGGAGAGTCCAAGTCCTGCATAGGATACTCGTTCTGGAAATAGCACAAAATGGCTGCCACGGCGGGAGCCAATCAGAAACGAGCGTGCGAAGCAAGCGCTCATGGGAAATGTAGTTTTCCCAGAAAAGTACCCCAACAGTGCCCGAAGCCCCCTGAGCCCCTCAACACACTGTAAACATGAACCGGATGATAGAGCAAAGGCAGACAAGAAGAATGAGCCATCTCTGAAGTCGCTAGGTTAAACGGTTGCAGATATATGTCCCAAACTGTACAGTCCCATAGGAGTGAATGGAGCAATGGCGCCTATGCAGTAAAGCGCACAAACTCAAATTTTACAAAAGTGAAGGTGTACTATTAAAAGACATGAAACATCACTAGAACATGTTAGGACACCCAAAAAACACTGAACCAGTAGGAAAAGTGTCAGAAACCCCCCAAATGCATGCCAAACCAGCAGCCAAAGGGTTAAGTGCCATATAAACCTGCTCCAAAACACCTAACAGACATAAAGATAGACCCAATGAGTGCAGGAGTGTGCAATAGGAACCTTTAGACTGAGGGGAACTGTGGGACATGTGGACCTGCAGTACTCAAAGAGTTTCTCACCTTTCCTGCAGATCTTCTATCTTCAGATTACCATGTTTTAAGAAGAAGCCTCGGTGGGCAACTCCTGAGGAAAGAACTTGTACCCAAGATGGGGGAATCCTGGGTACAAGTTCTTTCCTCAGGACCCCCCAAGGCTTAAGGTCTACAAAAAGCACCTGGTCACTGAGCTAGCCACATCTAAGGACATTGTCAGTTATGGTAATCCGCCTAATGGTGCTATTCCATTTCTAACAGAAAAATAAAAAACTTCTAAAGCTATAGCAGAACTGTTCTCTTGCCTGTGTGATCTTCACCAAGGAACAAATCTTTCTGGAGCTGGTCGGCTAGCAGCAGCCAAGGAGGGAAGGTAGGCTCCACCCCCTGCTTAAAATTCTAGAATTGTTCCTGCCTACAATTAAAGGGCCAGATTGCCTACCCAAAGTTACCAGTAACCAGTATTGGACGACAGAGAAATTGTTATGTTTTGTCAGATAATTGTAAATAGTTGATAGCAGTGAGACCTATATATCAAATTAGTTAATATAATCGTTGATATTTCTAGAATATATTGTGTTCCTAGAAAGTTTGTTATAGCTAATATTTGATCTGGGGGAATTCTTTGAATTCATTTATTAACCCTTCAACTGCTATTTGTCTATTTATTTTGAGTTGTTTCTTTAGATTTCTTTGTGTATGTTTTTGGGTTTAAACTTTTGTACAGTGAGAAGTTTATTTAAACCTCACACTAGACAAAATAAGTCGCCATCTTGGGTGTGGCTTCCTATATTACTAAGTGGATTAACCCTTAGAGTACCCTACAAGTTTTACATAGGATTGCTATGGTGCATGTGTATGACATATGTTGCATGAAGTTTGGTAAACTGTCTAGACATATTATTAGATTGATTCTGAGTATAATCTTAGTATAATCTATTACTGACTATATTAAATGTAATGTATATGTTTTATTCATAAGGTATGCAATATTTGAAATTGGTAGATAATTAAATTATAGTGATTTCAGTCTGGGATTTTATTCCAATTAGTTTCTATAAATTTGGTTATTATATATGGTATAAGGAAATTGTCAGAGGACCTGGCTTACTATTAAAGCTGACTCACCTGACAACATACCTTAAACCTCAATTAGCATAGTTTATACAGTTTCTGGGGCAGAGGTGTTTATATGCTGCCAGCTGTATTTTACTTAATTGTAAGGATCAATTATCCTTTTCTATGCTGCTGGGTTCAATTATTGTTATTTAATACCTCTGAACATACCTATGTGTGGTTAACCCTTCAATTGCTGGTAATCGTAATGGTGATAATTGTGGTTTGAGTTACTGTATATCTATTGTAATTGCTGGTCACTCATTTATATCATTGTTGTTTACACTTTATATATAGTATATTTTACTTAAATAAATTATATATATTTTTGCACAAATACGCAGGATTGGTTATTTTCATCAATTCTTTACTGTGAAGTAGCGTATCAATACCTAGTATAGTGTAAAGTTCTTAAATTTAAGTTTATGTGAAGATATCATCGTAATTGGTTCTTCTATTAACCCTTTCATTTCTTGGATACCTTCGAAACTATCATTCATCAGAGCAGAAAACTGACCACTGCTGGCAGGTGGACTGGACTACAAAAGTGAAGTTCAGGCCTCAAGTCACTCAATACAGCTCCCAAATGAAACAATGCTGAGGATTCCAACAGCTGTCTAAGAAGAACTAGATCAGCTCTAGAGCAAATGAATAGGGATGGGTGAAAATATTCTCCTCAAACTGAAATCGGTAAGTAATGGCACTTGGTTAATAATTTGCACCGAAAAGTGCCGTTAGCCAAGTGACTAACTGGCAAGACACAGGCATCTGGGAACCTATTTGCTTGCTGATCTTGCTGTTATTGTCCCTTTGCTGAGTGGGGAAGTCTGGCGAAAAGTTGTTGATTTTGTTTTTCAGTTATAATTTTTTTTTGGGACAGACTGTGACAGGATGGACAACTTAAATAATAAATAAATGAAAAAGAATAAAGAAATAAACAAATAACTAATTATATTAGATAACAGATAGCTGACTGGGCTTAGGCAAGACATCATACTCCACCAGCTGTGATGTGTACTGTAGAGTAAAAACACACAATAGTTGAGTAATGTCCAGCAAACACACAAGAGTAAGGGTGGAGAATTGCAGGGACGTGAGATTAAAGTAGTAGTTCAAAACCTGATTGCAGCAATGGATGCTGCAGCATGTGTAATAACTGATGATGATCCCTCTACTCCAAGGGAGGATGCAGTTTGTCTAGGTCCCTAACAAAACTTACAGCAGTGCCAATTCAACAACCATATAAGAATACTGAAGATGACAACAAGTCGCATTCAAGTGTTGATGATAGCAATAGCATAATAGAGGAAGGTGTAGCAGCTGAATCGAATGCTGCATCAGATAGTGAGACAAACAAGCACCAAAACACCTGTCCTCAAAGTAGTAGCGAACTTTGTCACAGTAAAAGTAAAAAAAAAAATTGTTTGAGATCTCTAAATCTTTAAATGTTGCTTTTAAACCTTTGAAAAGAAAACTGGTCTCCAATACATTGCTTATAAAATTTGGAGACTTCTCTGCCATTTACTGGGTTAAAAGTCCCATTTCAATAATTGGGAATTTAAGTAATTTTAATTTGTCCACTATGATACATATAGTTTGCCCCAGAACTGCCTCTCTGACTTCCTCCAAGCTGGCAGCAGAGACAGCAATGGTGGCCAGTTTTCCCTCTCCTAAACTGGCAGTTTATTTGCCCAGTGGACTGTACTGCAGTCACATAAAGGATCCACAAACTGTGTTCCATGGAATCTCAGATTTCTCATCAGAAATGCAATGAGTTACCCAGGGCAAATGTAAATTATGGCAGACAGTGGAACAAGGCTGGATTGGCAGACAGTTTACGTGTGGCTCTGTCACTACCAGTGAACAGGGGAACAAGACTGGAGTAGCAGACAATGTGTTTGTGGGTCTGTGGAAATGCAGCAGTGTCCAATAAATGGCATCTCAGATTATTATTTATTTAACCCTTGGATGCTAGAAGCATCTCCAACACTCCTCTAGAAGTCAGGTGGCTTAGATGCAGAATGGAGGGACACAGCACCAGTAGTCCAACCTGCTTGTACCCGGGAATATGGTAGACTGGAGTGGTGCATAGTAAGACTCCATAAGCATCCTCTGTCTTACCAACAGGAGGCTTGGTCGTGGGCTCAGACACAGAATTCAGAGTGATGTAACTAAGAAAAGGGACTGGAATCATTAGGCTGTCCACCTTCCTTGTTCTAAGAAACCTTTATACACTCTGACACTGAAGCAGTGATTGTGTCTTTCTAATAAGGTGCGGCTGCGTGGGTGGATATAGGTGTGGCAGCTGGCATGGTAGGCACTTACTTGATGCCCCAAAACGTCTGGAAGTCCAAATAAAACAAGGGGGAGGAGGGATGTGATCCTGATTTTGTTTACTCTTAGATTTATTTTGTAATAAGGATTCTAACCTAGTTTCTTCTATGAAAACAATATTGTCACGCAAGTACTTGGTATCTCGTACACAATCCATTTACAGTCTAATAGTTTATTCTTACATTACTGGTAACAACTTGTATAAAAAAACAAGTAATATTGATTGACTGTTGACCATTTTTTTGCTAGAAATGTCCTCAAAGAACAGAGAAGATATGCATTGGAGATCTATTTAGAATCTAGGAGGTTAAAGTGTCTGATTGGTAGCGTTCTGAAAGGATTTAATTTGAAACAAAACGGTTCCACCACTGCAAACATTTTAGAAGCACCCGAACCAGATCATCAGGTCCGTACCATCTCATGATCACTCCCCTTTAAACCTTTCAGTGTCAGAGGGGTACGCAACGCATTGCAGAGCAATCAATTGCGTACCCCTCTGGCACTGAAAGGGTTAAGTTTGCAAATAGTTAAAATTATTCTGTAACATTCAATGTATTTTTACCATATATGCAGCAATTCATTTATACCTCATTTATACCTTAGGATAATATAAATATTAAAAATGTAATCTAGTTAATAAACGGAAAATTACAGACTGAAATTTATCAAAGTTCAGGAAAAGGGGTGTATCAAATACTCTTCGCCAGCATTTTGATTTGCTCATTGACGAATACCTTTTAGTATTCATCAATGACCCAGGTATATCCCTGCCGCCTTGTTTATGCAATGCAGGGAAATATACAAAATTGCATAAATGGTGCCATTCCCACAATACACATATGCATTCAGAGTATGTGTCTGTGTGTGTGTTTGCCAACACTGCTTATAAGATAACCCCCAGCATGAACCTGACAGATCTATCTGCACTGAAGAAAAAGTGATGACCATATACAGCTATTGCTGAAGAGGAGAATGGCTAATGCTCAAGAAAGTCTTCTGATTTCCTTGCACCTGAGCCACTTGATCTTAGTTTTAACTTCACAAAAAGAAACAGAAAATGTATACTCACCTGGTGTTCCCCTTATGACTGTCTACATAAGCACTTAATTACTGCACTTATTGTACCCCTCTATACAAAAATGTAAAGTGCTAAGTACACCTGTTGGTGCTATATACATACATACATTCTTTTTGGTATGTGCCTTTCAAATACTTTGATGTTTGAAAGCAAATTACTAATAGAAGACAATAAGGAGTAATGATGCCTTAGTAAACTGCTAAACTGAGTTAAACAAAAATTCCCAAAAAATCTCATCTGCCTTAATGGGGTATTCAGTAAGTCCTAGGTGTCATGGTTGCAGGACAGACATGACAGTTGCTGGAAATCCTTGGAAACTGAAGCAGGCAGAATGTATGAGCCTAATTAATTTGTTTATAATCCAGTGTGAACATGAACATCAATCTGGTCCTTAAACAGTTAAGATTACCAGTACTATGGGAGTGGTCCTGTGGTTTTGCTAATAACTGTTATGTCGGCCTCCACTGACATGACAACCAGGACCAGATGTTATCTTTTGATATAATGGTAAAATTCATATTGGACATTAGGAGTTTTCAAACAAATTAAGATAAATGAGAAACTATTATTAGGAGGTAGTATGAGTTCTGATTGGAAACAGATAGGGACTTGCCCTCACTGAAGTGCCTTCTTAAAACAAGCAAGTTACCCATATTTTTGCTCATAAGGCTCATTTTTTTTTATTGATAGCAGTGGTTCTCACACTTTATCCTCAGCGTCATACCTGGGAACTCTCCGGTTTTGCCCAGTAGTTACCGGCTTTGATGCTAAATTACTGGGTCTGATTCTCCAGATGTGGGGAGTTTCTGATGAAACTCTACCCACTTGTGCTCAATCCCACCCTGTTCCTCCCACTTCCCGTCCTCTTCTCCTCCTACCCCAGTCTATTCTAGCTTTATTTTTGTGTTTTAGAAGTCCCACCCCCACTCATGATTAAGCCCCACCCCTTTTATGACGCGAATCACGTAATTTCTCCCACCTTATCGGCACCACAGGGCTCTCCTCCGGGTAACTCCAACCAAGAAGTTCCCAGGTATGCTCAGCGCCCACTACCAGTTCAGTACTTGAGGATTTCCCTGTTTCAGTGAATCAGAGGCTCTAGTTACCTCACCTGTACACAAGCAGGGAAATCCTCCAATCGTTTCTGATATGACTTAAGAACTAATGATCTATAGTAAGTCGCAAATGTATCCCCTTAATGACTGTTGACGAGTCATGACCATCATCAGAGGATGTGCGTTAAGGACTGGTGACGGTCCTGGCGCGTCATGGAATTCTGGGATCACAGTGTGGCTGCACACCACTCTGCAATCCCAGGATCCATTACACTAAAAAAAGGTGCCGTGGTCCTCTAGGGCCACCCACCTCCAGATCTGCTGGTCGTTAAGGGGTTAAGGTTGGGTTTTTCTTTTGTTTACTTTCTGTATATGTAGACAAAATATAGTTTTTGCTGCTCTCCTAACTACAGACACATATACGTAACTATTGATAAGTAAGATAAAACTTTCTAGGTTTTTGTGCCACCATAAACATTTCAAGCCATGGAAGTACAGTACCCAAAAGATGAAAGCCTGAGCTGCAATAACTTTGGAATAAAACATCTTTCAGTTGTTTTAAAGCATAAATCCAACAATGTATATTTTTCCATATTAAGTGACAATATCTCTTTAAAAATGTTAAAAAGGTTTAACAAAAAAGCCACAGAGAGTACAGCAAAGGTAATTAACCTGTTGAGTGCCAGAGGGGTACACAACGCATGCGTTGCTGTCATGCACATGACTGTAGAAAAGCCAGGCCAGCAGGACCAGCAGGAAACCTAGCAGGGAAACAGGGAACACAGCAGAGGTCAAACGCAGCCAAGGATTCGAGCAGGAGAGAAGATCAACCGTGGTCAAACAAGCCAGAGGTCAAGCCGGGAACGGAGATCAGACGTGGTCAGACAAGCCAAGGGTCAAGCCAGGAGCGGAGATCAGATGTGGTCAGACAAGCCAAGGGTCATGCCAGGAGCAAGATAAGGACGCAGACTAATGTCCAGAGTCCAGTAACTAGCTAGGAGTATCTTGTGGAATGGGCACCCTAAGCCTGGGGCAGCCTGTTTAAATACAAAGAATGGCCAGTGGGAGAGCTGGGAGAGAGAGGCTCGTGCGGGAGCTGAGAATGACTGAAGGAGTAGGAACCTATGGGGGAGCGAGCCGGGCGCATGCACACCCTGACACTGGAACCCGGAAAAGAGCCGCCGTGGGCGAACACGGTGGCGATGACAGTTGCATACCACTCTGGCACTCAAAAGGTAAAATTATTAGCCATCCAGCTGTTATGTACTACAACACCTTTCATCTCCAACTAGCCAGAGTACTAGAGTATGATTAATATTAAATAAGGGGCATCTTACTTTATACTGTATCCCGTCAACTGAGTGGACTGATCAGCTTTGTTTATACCTTATTTTAATTGATTTCTTCTGCAAGAAAGTCTGATTTTATGTCTACTACTTATAACATCCCGTAAAAAATAAATAACATTTGAGACCAGGAGAAATGAAAATTGAACAGACAGCTGACAGCTGTAATCATAAGAGAATTGTAAGGAAGCCAGAAAGTAGATGCATCTGCACCAGTAAAAGGCACACTAAATGCTTAAAATACAAGCTTTTCATGTGAAAAAAAGTATACTGCAGTATTTGCAGTTATATGCGTAAATTTAGCCATAACTTGGAAGAACCTACAGCAGGAGGGAAATGTAGTACTAGGATTATGTGCTAAAACAGGTACTGTAAAGAATTTACTGATTCTACGGCTGTCTGTTAGCCCTTTGGCATTAAAAGGGTTAAATCAGGCTTTTACCCCCCTGAAATCAAGTGAGGTCTCCAACTCATTGTAATGCATTTTAATCTGTTAGGGACAGATTTACATCCCAGGTGCCTCTAAGCAAATCATTCTAGGCACCCTTAGTTCTGCTCATGGCCACACCCCCATTCACCACAGGACCCAATCACCATTGCCATTCACTGTTTCCTGGCACAGGAAATACTTTTGGTCTATTACAAGCAAGGTTTAAAAAAAACAAAAAAAAACAAAAAAAACAAACAAAAGGTTTAACCCCTTGTTTGCTAGAAACCATCCTGCAGCATCCAAGGAGTTAAATAAAAGCCTTTAAAGTGGTATATAAACTGGTGCATTGCAATTGATGTGGCCACACTGACAATTCAGAATGTGGATGCGGCCAGCACAGCTGAGCTGTCCCTCAAAATTTGGATCTCTAGGCAGTTCATCACTCAGACTAATGGGAAATCTGGCCCAGCTCCTGAGACAGCAAGCACTCAAAACCAAATAACATGTTTATGTATACTTTCCCTGTTTGTATAAGATGGTGGCGGTCTGGTTCCTTGAGTCTTGCACTCAAGTATTTATTCCTATACTTGGTACGTGGAGGCTGAGTTTCCCCTAGCTGAATTTTTATATGTTCCCTATAATGTGGCAGGCTTGCTCAGCAATTGTTCTACTCATTTGTGCATATGGTCATAGTATTGACTTTATCTGTACATTATCTGTGCAGTCCCCACTCAGTAGACAAACTCTCTGACAAGAAATGCAAAGGAAAATCACTTCCTCTGCTTGTTAAAAAACAAGTGTAATTTCACATATCTGTCATCTAACAGCTATTGGTTTCATTAACATCTTGCATGCTAGAGGGGTATGCAACGCATTGCAAAGTAATGCGTTGTGCACCCCTCTGGTACTCAAAGGCTTAATATATATATATAGAGAGAGAGATTTATTTTGGTTTTCAGTCAGGGTAATGGTTTTAGAGATTTTTGATTTAGCAGTAAGTGACTTTTTAAAGTGAACCTGGCACCCAAACCTACTTATAGCTCACTTTAAAGAGTATTAAATGCTGACTATACAAAAGTGAAAAAGAAGAAAAAACGAAAAATGGGGAAAACAAGTCTGTAGAGAAGTAATGTTCAGTAATGGATCAATACTGGACATTACTTAGCTACAGGCTTGTTTTCCCCATTTTTTGTTTTTCTTCTTTACTACTATTGTGAAATATTTGAGACCTACAGCATAAACAAAATAATAATTAAAGGGATAGTAATGTTTCACAAAAACAACAGCTCCAATTAATCTTCATAGTATTTGAGCCACAGAGAATGTTATTTCAATACTGTCAGTAGTTCAAGAGTAACTGAATGATAAATTATACCCCACCCTACCCTTTTACGTAGTGAAGCTACCTCCCCTCAAATGTGGAATCTGGTCTTGAGAGCAGACATATCTTCTTACTATGATCATAAGGAAAACCCTGACCCCCTTGACAGGTAAATCAACTTTTTCCCTTATGCTAATTGAATATTGTGCCTCTCTGCGATCCATCTGGACAGTCTTGCTGCTCTGAGGTGAGCAGTGTTACATCAGTAAAAGGGGCAGGAAGGGGATAATTTATCATTCAATTACTCTTGAAATAACACTCTCCATGGCCCAAATACTATGAAGATTAATGAGCTGTTTTTAATGTGAAACATTATCCCATAAATTTAGATTACTGTGTACTAGTCATTAGTTTTTAATATAAATATTTTTTAAAATTTTAACCTGTATTTGCTGGTGGCACTTTATTCTAATTAATTTATATGATGGGCAATATTATCCAACACTGAACTGTGAGTGAGCAGTGCCCAAACACTGGGCAAAGCGAATAGTACGTTTTACTTTGAACAGAATGTATTAGTATACTGTGCAGAGATTTAGAATGTTGTGACTTTGTGCCACCAACATTTTTTTTATGTAAAGAAAAAAAAATTGTTTAAAGAAAATCAGCCATTACAACATAAAAGGCAGATTAAAATTCTTTATAAATGCCAACTTTAAGCTTTAAAGGATCCAAGAGATGTACAAAGCATTGTTTTACAATGCATTGCAAACTGCTCTGTTTTCCAAAAGGTTAACTTGACTGGAGATGAGTTCTCTGCCCTGCGTGGCACGTAATTAATTAAGCCCCTGTCCTGAAACTGCAGCCATCAATATTTCTTGTAGACTTCCAAACAAATCATCTTCCACCAAAGGGGCGGACTAACTTGATGGGGAGAAATCATTCAGATTCTATGAAGGCCCCCCTGAGGAGTGGATTTGGACAGGAGATATTCATTTTTAAGTTCTATCAAGCTATGAAAGTTTTACAAGGTGATTTTATTGTACTTTCTGATAAATTATTTTCTCTTAGTCCATGTGGCATCTTGGGGTGAAGTCCTCTGTGCAAGAGAGCAGATCACTTGTGAAAAGAGATTTCTGAGCCAGAGACTCCCATCCTGCACCACTTCAACCTGTCCAGACATGCTGAGTATGAACAGATCGCAAAACCGAAAAAAAAAGAAACATTGATGGAACAAGACAGGGAATACCCTGAACACAGAACCCAAGAGGAATCACCCTGTTGGGACTCAGGTCAGTGATTTTTTCATCAGAAGGGAAGTTGTGTGTTACATATGATTTATTGGTAAGTACACAAAAAAAAAACCTTTCTCTTTCTTCCTATGTGGAAAAAACCCTCAAAATACAGGCCAAGTTCAATTGGTAAATGAACTGGTAGAACATGAACCCCAGGTATCAATAGACACCAACACTATTAACCAAAGAATACAGACCAATATGGTTCAACAGGAATCAGGATGAACCACTACACAAACACAACAGTATGTAGAACCTTCCTTCAAAAAAAGACTTCAGTAGAAGCCAACACATTAACACAGTAGTGTTTGCCAAATATGTGAAGGGATGACCACATTGTTGTCTTACACAACTGCTCTGCAGAGGACTGATTCTCATAGGCCCAAGATGTGCCCACCAACCTGACAGGCTTCTTCCTGAGAACATACACCTGACAAAAAATCCAAAACCTCACTGTCAGCTTAGACACACCCATGCTTGCACACAGGCCCTGATGTATGAAAAACAGGGAAACAGATTTCAGATAAGGCTGTATGCGATGAACATTTTACATCAAGCACCTGAGCACATCCATAAGGTGAAGTTCCTGCTCCTGTCTATTAGATGGAGCTGGACTGAGAGAAGGAAGAACAATTTCTTGGTTGATGTGAAACTCAGAAACAACATTAGAGAGAAACCCTATACGAGTCTACAGAACCACCCTGTCAGGGTGAAAAACCAAGAAGGTAGGTTTGCAAGATAAAGAATGCTTTTTGACAACTCATCAAATCAAAGCAAGAGCCAAGAGAAAGGTGGTCTTGAGTGTCAAGAGACACAGAGAAACCAAAGACAAAGGCTCAAACAGAGCCTTCTGAAGTACTTCTAGAACGAGGTTCAAATACCACAGAGGAGAGGGATCCCAAAAATCCTTGTGGGCATGAGCCACCTCTTGGATGAAAGTTAGTACATCAGGCAATGAGGCAATATGCCTCTGGAAAAGGAGCTGGAATCTGATTTTCAACAGAATTAAGACTAAACCATTCTGAAGAAAGCACAAAACAACCAAAAGATGAAAAGGTTGTGGCTGTGACTCCTCAAACCACTTGTATACCAAGGACCATACAGTGTGATATGACTTGACAGAGACTGGCTTTAAAGTCTGTAGCAAGGTAGCAATAACAGAATAACTTTCTCAAGTTGCTGGCATCAAGTGTCAGGCTATCAAACCAACTTCTCCACATACGCATGGTAAAGCAGACCCTGAGGCAGTAGTTGTGAATTCAGAAACAGCCAAATAGCTCCACCACAGATAGATTAAGAAGATCTGAAAACCAGGCCAGAAGGAGCCAGAACAGGAAAATCAGCATGAGCAAGCTCCATTCTGATTTTCCTCAGTATCCTGGTAATCAAGGGAACCAGAGAAAACGCCATGGAATGACTATTGCATCTACCATGAGGGCTAGTGGATCTCGGGACCTGGCTTAGAACTGAGGAACCTTGCAATTCCATTGAGAGGCCATTAGGTCCACCATTGGGAGGCCCCATATATGAACTATGGAGTCAAAGACGTTCTGACTGAGATCACAAATGTTGGGTATCTAGACATTGGTGAATAAGAAAGTCTGCCTTGACATTGTCTACCCCGTAATGTGAAAGGTGGAGAAAGCCATCAGAAAGTCACAGAGATGTGAGCCACCAAAGCTGAAATGACCTTTGTGAATACGCGTGGATCAGACACTAATCTGAAGGGAAGAATGATAAATATAAAAGGACTGTCTTGGAAAGCAAGCAGCAGGAAACATTGTTGGTCTGTGTGAATAGGAATGTGCAAACAGGCATTTTTTTATGTCTGGAGAAACCTGGACATGTGGCAGCAATACCAGAGAGCAAAGACTCCATCTTGAATTGTGGAGCAAGCACAGAATGGTTAAAGGTCATCCGCCATCCTTCTTGAGGACTATGAAGAGAATAGAGTAGAATACGTTGAATTTTTGCAGAGATGGTATGGGTGTTTATACCTGCATGTTTTGCAGGAAAGTCATCGCATCCAGAAACAGATGGCTTCACTCTGGATTATGAAGATCTCTGGACATGAAGAAATGACGTGGAAATTACCTGCAAAATCCAGTGGTCTGCAGGGAAATGGCCCATGTGTCGTGGAAAAAAGACCTTCTATTGCATGAGTCATGCTGAGATAGACTTGTCGGTTTTGGGCTTGCCTGCCCAAGCCTGCTTGGGTTTTGGATCAGCAGTCTCCTTGGTGGCAGAGGAAATCAGAGTCCTGGAAGCATACCCATATGGGGGGGGGGGTAATTAAAACCATAAGCCTTCTGAGAAAAGAATGAACACTTTGGAGTTACCTGGAGTAACAAGGTAACCTTGCCTCCAGTAAAGTGGCTTATAACCATGTCCAAGTTCAGGCCAGGCAATTTTTTGCCCACAAAAGGAAGATAAACCAAGTTCTTAGAGAACTGATCAACCAACCAAATCTTAAAACACAAAGTGCGATGTGTGGCCACTGAGAAAATTGAGGCATTTTCAGTAAGCTTAGCATCAGAAAGAAAAGAATTAACATCAAGGATTTTAGATACACAATGTCTTCCTTTGGTGTGTCTGCATAGGCATCGAAAAGCAGATCCTCCAGGCAGCCATAGCCCTAGCAACCCATGTAATGGTGAAATTAGGGTGCAAGGCTATACCACAGGCATCTAAATTCACCTTCAAGAAGACGCCCAGCTCCTAAATGGCAAAGCAGTATTATTAGCAAGCATAGAAATTGGGGGGTCAACTGCAGGGGGAGGTTAGGGAAAAATATACTTTTGGGTGTCTTCCATTGCTCTATCAGAAATTGGTCCAATAATGGTGGGGAGGAAAAACTGCTACCTCCTTCTTCATTTTTTAAAAATATCCAAGGAAACGGAGCTAGAATTCGAAGCATCCAATACCTTAAAGTGTATCGAGGACAGCCCAAATAAGGGTATCCTTTTAATATATTACAATCAAAATAGTGTGGTACTACACGGCGACATGGTAAATGAAAAGGGCGACATGAGATTCTCCCCCTGCCTCAAAAGCGGGAGATTCTCATGTAGCGCTTTTGAAACGTCTCTTCAACCCTTACACCTCCATTCATCCCATCAGAAGTTCTCTCCCTACTATCAGACCTTGCTTGTGCGCCTGTGTCTTTACAGATATTAAAGCAGAGGTTAAAGACACAGGCGCACAGGAAATAAGAATGTCTCATACAAAAATAGGATTTAAAAAAATAATAATTTCCAAATACAACTGACTTACTACACCCCTTCATGCAGTCTATTGCACCCATGGAGGAACATAGTGCCAGGCCATAACACAAATAAAGTTGACCTTAACCATCTGAATTCCAGAGGGGTATGCAGCAAATTGCTTTCCAATGCGTTGCATACTACTGTGGCACTCAAAGGGTTAATCTTAACTCCAGAGTGCCACTCTCTAACATTGGATCTCACCCAGAGGCTAGGTCTCACTATTTTTGTATGAGACATTTATTTTCTGTGCGCCTGTGTCTTTAACTTCTGCTTCAATATCTGCAAAGACTGGTCTGGTAGTCAGGAGAGAACTTCTGATGGGATGAACAGAGGTCTAAGGATTGAAGGGATGTTTCAAAAGCACGACATGAGAATCTCACAGGGTGAGATTCTCATGTTGCCCTTTTCATCACTGTGACATGGTAAATGTGCCGTGTAGTACCATGCTATTGTGATTGCAACATTTTAAAAGTTAACCCCAAATAAGACCCACTGTAGAAGAGCAGGTAACCTCATCAACAGAGAAGGGCTTCCACATTGGTTTCCCCTTCCTCAGTGGGCCTCCCAAACTATAACATCATTTAAGTACCTTTTGGGGGTGGTGTCCCACTGACCATGAATCAAAAATTCACTTAATAGATAAGGGAAAAATTAAGGAAATTAGGACCTTAACCCATGGAAGCTTCTGTTCAACAGGTGAAAGCCCCAATGAAAAATCAAGGGCCCCAGAGCAAGAGGGACTTAGTGTAGCAGAAAACTCCCTAGGGAGCCCAATCTGGCATGAGGAGCAAAAGGTTAATGTGGTAAAAGCGAGCTTTAAATAATTAGGATCCTTGTATCTGCCCATGTGTCACAGAAGAGACCCAAAGAGTAAGATACAGATACTCAAAGTACTCAAACTTAAAAGGTACTTATCTGACTACAAAGGATTATTGTGGTAAGCATGAGGGAGTAATTGGCCTGAGAGTAGCCAGCAGGGTTCCAAGGGGAAGAGGACAATCAAGCACCATATCTTCCTTCGCACAAAAGCCAAGGAAGAATGGGTTGCTGGAAAAGGTAGTTTCCCAGTATAAAAATGGTGCCGCGGAGCTTCAGCCTCCATCAGGCGGCATCCCCCAATTGGGGGTTACTGTTTCACCAGTAATAAGGGAAGAAAGTTACAGGACCCATAAACCCCTTTACTGTCTCTGAAGAGAACGAAGAGGCAAGATACGTCCGACCATAACGGTCTACTCCTCCAAGCAATATGGGCACTGCACATGCCTATTCTTGAAGGCACCGTAGCACCGAAAAAAAAAATGACGAAAATGTTAATTATGACATAATGGAAATTGTTAAAGTCTAAAAAAGTGACTGCCATCAAGCGACTACCCCCTAGACACAGGAGAGAAGTTCCCCTGAGCCATAAAGCCCTTAGGTAGGTAGTGTAAAGATTAGAAAAGCTACAGAAATAAGGAGAACACTATTTGAAACCAAGTCAGCCTTGGAGTGCACTACAAGCAATGAAACCCTCATACAGAGTGGATGCCAGAGAGAGAGAGAAAAGGACATGCTCATAAGACCTATGTACTCCTTAACTCCTTTCTTCAGTTTATAGACACCTATTAGAAATGGATAAGCTTTAGAGAAGCTAAGAGGGAAACTGACTATGAATATAAGCTACCCTCCACAACACCGGTCCTGAAAGTTTTATGCACTGGTTAATGCTTTAAAAGGAAGCCAAGAATAGAAGCCCACTAAATGGGGGATTATACATCCCCATATCCTACAAAGGAAAAATAAAAAAGAATGTTTGAACTCTAAGATCACTTGTGTGAAAAGTAAGCTGCAGGTCCCAAAGACCACTGTGTAGATCTGCCCTGCTGGTCCTTTCCTGTGTTCTTGAATGAATACGGTCAAGATGCAGCTTGCTGGACTTTGGTGAAGTGAGGTGGAGAATCCCATCTTTCACCACTTCAACCCACTAAGACAGCCCTGCTTTTTCTCCTTGCAAGGGCACTTTTCAAACTGAGCATGTCCGAGCGGAGTTAAGTGGTGAAGAATGGAAGTCTTCACCACATTTCACCAAAGTCTAGCAATATGCACCTTGACTATATTCATGCATGAACACAGTAAAGGTCCAGTAGGGCAGATCCGCACATTGGCCTTTGGGCCACCAGCAGAGTTTTCAAACAAGTGATCTTAGAGGTCACAACTTCCAATGAAATGGCCAATTATGTGTGATTCAGCTAATAATATTTGTGTGCCAGTCATCAGTCAAACACCTCTGCATCTGGATAGGCGGAGGCATGGAGGAGTAAGGAGTATTCATAACAGGTATGCAGAACTGTAGCAGGGTGTTTCCACGAAAGAGTCGTTAGTATTCTTTCAATCTCTTGTATGCTAGAAGCAATACACTGGAGACCTCTCTCTAGCTTCTGAAAAAAGAGGTTAGTTGTCTTGGAATCATATACATAATAGTCACCATAGGCCTTATTCATCAAGCTAAAGAGGTGCTATTCTGGAATAAACCATAGGGCTAAATGAGAAATCCCATTGATTCAACTGTTATGTATCGCGCTGAAGAACTCTCTTGAACTGAAACTGAGATATTTTCATTTAAACCCTATGGTGTAATTGGTTAGTACCAGAATTGCACCTCTTCAGCTGTAAAGTAGAGTTTAATTGTCCTTGTTGTAGTCATAGTCATAGTGAATAAAATCAATGTCACACAATAAGCTTTATCAGTCATTATAGGGTACATTTTATCAGTTTTTAACTATCACTGAATCTAGTACATGGATTGGTAACATGTAGCCCATTGTTGTATTATATCTCCCATCATTCTCAGCTGGCAGATAGTCCTACAACAGCTGGAGGGCATCAGATTGCATCCCCATCTCCATCTTATTCCTCCAACTGGTACTAATGGACTTACCTGTCCTCCGTAATAAAACTCTTCTGAATCATTGTCCCCTTCAGAATCTTCCTCCACAGCACTGCTGTGCCTGGATTCCTACAGTGGAACACAACAACACTTGACATTTTAGATTTCAAAATGGGACACTGGTAAATGGCATACACTGGTAAATGGCATACACTGTAAGCCAAAGGCACTTCCAGAACATGTTGGTTTTTATTCCAAAAGTGACTGCAGCTCAATTTTTTTAATCAGTTAGCAACAGCACCAGTTGTTTTTTTTTGTTATTTTTTTATAATGCACTCAGTGGGATAACTTGAGTCATAGACTATTTTCTCTATAGTATGGCATACAAACATCACCACCTGTTGACTGCAATAAAAACTGTAGTTTAATGTAAAAACAATAATTACCATAATACTAATAATAACAATAACACATTTATGCTATAATACATGCACACATACCTACCATCCCTTCATAATACACTTACTAGAATTAACCTTCTAGATAAGAGAGGAAAGAAGGGCGAGAGAGGGAGAGAGAGATTAGTATGTGTGCGCTTGTGTGTTGACAGTAAAAATAAAGGCTGTCTTTTATCATGAATTCTGGGTGTTTTTAAACTGGGTAAGTGAAACATTGGGGGTTATACACTAATGAAGGGAAGGCTCTACCCCTGTACTTGTTCTAGAATTGTTCAAGCCCACTGGGAGGAGCTGTTGCCTCTCCATTGTACCTGTGAGTTATATTGGACGAAAGAGAAATAGGAATTGGAGAAGCGATATCACTAGAGAAGTTATCTCCACTTTATCATCTTCCTATCACATCTTAGTGCAAATCCTCTCTGCACTAGAGAAACAGCTAAACCCCCAACATACCTTTCAGCCTATCTGGGTCTAGTCAGTGGGCAGCAGCTGCCAGACTGCCACTGAAAATCTGAGTGAGAATGAATCACTATGAGACCAGAGGCCCAGACCAGCCCTCAACTGCTGGTTGCATTCCCCACTGGCACTCACAGGGTTAATCCACCTAAAGTTAAAAACATTCCAAGAAAATAAACACTTACCTGTAAGTCTGATGCCCAGCAGGGTCTTCGGCACCCTGGTCATCCCCTGTAAGTGTTCTTCTGTAATCTTCTATCGCCTGTCCTCTTCATCTGTGATCTTCTTTCTTCTCATCTTCCTTCTTATCTGTCTTCAAAAATGTTGTGCCCACGGAAGAAATAAAAATAAGTTTAAATTACTTATGCCCCTGAAGCTATATGTGCAATAAATGTATGCTGCCTCTGAACCCCCCCCCCATACCTCTTGGAATGTTGCCCAAGCCATAATGAGGTAAATTTGAACAGGGACTGGATTTGTATGGTCAGTCTCTGTTCAAAATGGTTCTCACTCCTCCATTAGCTGGGATGTGGGGTTATGCACCTCCCAGCCAATCAGCTTCTAGCAGGTTTTGTCATTCCTCCTGCTAGAAGCTGATTGGGTGGGAGGTGTGTAACACCCACATACCAGCCAGTGGAGACGTGGGAACCATTTTGAACAGAGACTGGCCATATAAAAGCCAGCCTCTGTTCAAAATGTACCTCAGTACGGCTTGGGCAATGCCCCAAGAAGTATGAAGGGGGGGGATTTTTCATTTGCTTTATCTGGCAGCGGCAGTGTACATTTATTGCACATATACCTTCAGAGGCATAATTAATTTAAACGTATTTGTATTTCTTCAGTAGATACAAGATTTTTGAAGACAGATAAGCAGAAGAAAGATGAGAAGAAAGTAGATCACAGATGAAGGGGAAAGAAGATAGAATATTACAGAAGAAGACTTTTAGTGGATGACAGGGTTTACAGCTATGGGGTATGGGTAATAGGATTGTGTTACGGCTAGTAATGGTGATGTTAGGGGTAGTGTGGGATTAGTGTTTTACTTTGTGCTAGTGTGTTTTTGAGCTTAAGCTTGCTGTTCGACACTGTCAAACACTGAACGTTAGCTGTTTTCCTTTGATGTCCTCATTTCTCAAGCTATTTAGTGAGAGTTTTGGAAACAAAAAACACATGACGAATGTTGGGCCACATGTTGGGTTCTGCGTCCTAGTGCCTGTCATGGTCCTGTTGGTAGGGAAATTGAATTCTGACTGTACCACTATGTGGGCCACAAGTTGTGTTCTGTGTTCCAGCGCTTGTCATGCTTCCTGTTGGTAGGGAAATTGGATTCCGAAGGTACCACTGCGTGTGTACCATTCGGTGTCCATTTTTACGCTGCCGACAGTTTTGCCAGTTGTAATTGGATCGAGCCCCTACTGAGGAGATAATAAAGTGAACACAAGAGAATGTGAATTCAGAACACAGGTGACTGAAATGTTGTAGGGAGGCTGTTATATTACCATATCTGGTAACTTTGTCCAAATTATGCAATTTGTGTCACAATATAGGCAAGACTTCATAGAAGTGGGTGGGATTTGGATTAGAGGGGTTTTCTCCCAAAATTGGGATAAATGAAGCTGGGAGTGAGTGGAATGAGGAACAGCACTGGGAACAAGATTGAGAAAGTGGGTAGAAATGCCACAGATCTCAAATACCTGGTGAATCACCCTCTGTCCCTGATGACCCTATGATTAAAGGGATAGTAATATAAGATAATAAATGGAGTTCCGATTCCTCAATATAGTTTATGTACCATGTAAAGCGGTATGTCAGTGGTGTCCGACTTGTAATTCAACAGGAATTCAATTATAAAGGATTCCCCTCCCACCCCTTTTACGTACGTAATGCTGCCTCTCATGCAAGACCAGGTGGAGCGCAGCGAGGGACAATCTTCAGTGAGCATAACCCTTTGAGCATTAACTCAAAGGATAAGTGGATGGCCAAGGACAACAGCAAGAGCATGCTGGTAACTTTTGACTTGTATGACAAGACCAAGTTTTACAATATTCAGTGGCCGCAAGACAAAAAAGCCTTATGTATAAAGGCTAAGTGCATCAATTCTGGGCCAACTCAGATGCACCGCAGTGGGCATACCTTGAAACCTTCTTCTGTGGAGCCCCAGAGAGGGATCATGGGCTGTGACTAGGCTTGTGTAAATGGCACGAATTGCATCATAAAGTGGGTATGTCAATTAGTGGGAGTGGCTTAGTCAGGACTGGACAAGAAGTGGGAGGAACAGGGTTGGAAGGAGGAAGAAAGGAGGAGAAATGGGCAGAGTTACCCAGGAAACTCACTATAGCCTCAGAATCAGCCTCTGTCCACAGAGACCCGGTAATTAACTCTAAAAAGTGGAGTCTCCAGGTCAGAACTGGAGAGTTTCCACGTATGAAAGTGAACAACCATTAGCATTGATTTAAACAGTGGATAAATTGTAGAGTTAACCACTTGATTTCTTGAGCAGTCTCCAACGCATTGCTTTGCAGTTGGAGTGTTCCAGTATTGGTGCCCTTTGACTTTACTCTTAAAGCCATTTGTTTTGGAATCCACCAATAAACTGACTCACACAGCTTGCTGTTTATGAAGAACTGACACAGGGTTTGCAATCCATTGACTCTAAACAATAGATATTTATATCCAAGGCTGGATTTAAACAACAGGCTCCTCTAGGCAAAGAACCTTAGGCACGGTCAAACCCCAACCACAGTGTCACCATACTTAAAGGTATAGTAATGTTTCATAATAAAAGCAGCTCTAATTAATCTTCATAGTATTTGGGCCTTGGAAAGTGTTATTTCAATTCTGTCAGAGTTGTAGTTCAAGAGTAATTGAATGATAAAGTGTCCTCCTCCCGCCCTTTTACTGATGTAACACTCTTCACCTCAGAGCAGCAGGGAGTGTCCAGGTAGATTGCAGAGAGGGACAATTTTCAATTAAGATAAGGGAAAAAGCTGAAAAACCTGTCAAGGGGGGCAGGGTTTTCATTGTTCTCACAGTAGAATATTGACCCTTGATGTGAGCTGTCTGGTCTATGGACTGGATTCCACATCTGAGGAGTGGGGGCTTACACTAGGTAAAAGAGGCGGTAGGGAGAAACTTTATCATTCAATTATTCTTGAACTACAATGCTTACAGTAATGAAATAACACTCTCTATGGCTCAAATACTATGAAGATTAATTGAAGCTGCTGTGTTTGTGAAACATTACTATCACTTTAAAAAACACCCCTCCCCTTTCACTATTGTCTGGCACAAAAATACTCTTAGCATACAACATACTAGCACAAAAAATATTAACTCTTAATGGTAGAGTTTTCCAACGCATTGTTTCACACTGCAATGGAGACCTCTCTACCATCCACAGGGTTAATAAAGGCCATTAAAGGTATGTGTATATGGTAAATAAAACAGCCACAAAGACTGTATGCCTGTTGGGGGCAGAAGCACTGATGTTGTTCTAACCACAAGCAAAACTCAGAATGATGATTAAGTGTCCTTCAAAATTTGGCAGTCCCCTATTCTGCCTAATGGAAAATCTGGCCCTGTTTCTATCTATAAAAACAACCACAGAGTTTGCAGTTCATAAAGAAAATCACCCACACAGCTTGTCATAGAGTACAACTGACAAAGCTTACAGATGTGTATAGAAATGTACCTAGTAAGGTATCCCAGTGAGGATCACCAAGCAGTCCCATCAACAACAGAAAAACAAAAGAAAACTAAGCAAAAAGAATACAAAGGTATATGTTGGACTTACACTTTATATGAACTTAATGAATTCAGTATTTCAAATTACTGGAGCTTTAACAGAAGCTGAATAAAAAATACAGTTAAAGGCGAAGGTTGTGAAAAGCATGCAAAGGTGTAAGAACAATTTAATCCATCAAATGCCTACCGGACTATCCTTCTTGCAGCTCTATGCTGAAGTACAGACATAATGGGACTCTTAACCAGAGATAAAGAGGCCAAGTGTGAGTCATTAAAGCATTCACTCACAGAACCTCATTCAATATGCAGCCTTCACCTTGCACAAAAAGATTTCAATTTCGATCAAATTAAATATTAAAATAAATGAAGACCAAATCTCTCCAAAGAAGGATTAACATGATTAACCCCAAATGAACTATATTTTAACGTGAACCCTTTTCAGTGCCAGAGTGGTGTCTGGACACACCTCTGGCACTCACAGGGTTAATATACATTACATCGCATCCATCATTCTCAGAGTCTCCCTTAAAATGTAAATGTGCTGCATTCCTCCCAAGTGTCCCTCTTTAAAAGGGACAGTCCCTCTTTGAGACACACATCCCTATGTTCCTCTTTCCCACCCTGGTGTCCCTCTTTTTAAGGAGATCAGAGTGTGAGGTGTGTATATAAGTGTATCACATTGCTCCATAGTAATAAAACTCACTTTACTCTTTGTTTCAACTTCAGTATATGTGTTTATAAATTAATCTGTGTAAACTGAATAACTTGATCTTGTTAATCATTTATTCAGTTACACAAAGTGGTGTTAATTGGCCATGAAATAACCAATAGAATTCTCTGTAATTCTCATCAACCAGCCACACCTCAAGGAACACCCACTAAAACACCAGTGCCCCTCATTGGCCCTTTGGAATGTTGGGAGGTATGGCACTGTATAATCTCAGAAAGGTTATTTACCAATTAATGTATGTGGATACCTCATAAAAAAAGGTTCAGTTTTTCTCCTAAAACAGCATCTTTTTTTACTTTTCAGTAAGTTCAAAAGGTAAGTGGAGGTGGTCTGGGTCAAACCATGTATACTATAGGGGAGAACTACAAATTCCCATTTATTTAAATGGATATTTTAACCCCTTGAATGCAATGAAATGCATTAGGAACCTCTCTAGCATGCACAGAGTTAAAATACCCATTTAAATCAATGGGCATTTTTGGAATTTTTAGTTCTCCCCTAGAGTGCAAATGGTTTGCCCCAGAACTCCACTTTTCTTTTGAACATACAGCCCTAAATTAGTGTTTGTGCAAACTCCAATGCAAGTGCCATTCATTTTGTTCTTACAAAGATAGTAATGTTTGCGGTTTTTGTCCTTTAAATTCATTATGATCCCTTAACCCTTTGAATGCCAGTTGGGTAGAGAATGCACTGCAAAGCAATACATTCCATACCCCTATGGCACTCGAGGGGTTAACGCGGCCGGCAGTTAATGACCACGGGGCATTTTTTTATTTTTTTTTTTTGCCATTCAGTTCAGGGATCCCCACCAGGCGTGCAGCCATGCAGGGACCACTGAATTCAATGTCATGCCAGGATTGTCACTAGTCCTTAAGTGCAAGACGGCCATGATGGTCCTGGCATGGCATTGGTCATTAAGGGCTTAAAGTATTAAAGAGTGCGACTTATGTCACTGACATTCTCTAATACACACTAGTTTAAAATATATAATTGAGTAAGGGGTTTAGAGTCCCATTTAAAACATTGCTTAAAGGGCTTATGCAGGTTCATGTATTCTGCCTGCTTGAGTCTGAAAAAACTTCTAGCAGCTATCATGTCTGCCCCCATGGGCATGACATCTTGGTCTAAATAAATCAAGGCATACCTGGGAACTCCCTCTTGTGGAGACCCCATAGTGGGCTCATGGCTTATGCCAGTGACATGATTCGAGTTGTAAAATGGGTAGGGCTTAATCAGGTGGGCGGAGCTTAACCAGTATTGGGCTGGAAATTGGCAGGAAGTGGGCATGAAGTAGGTGGAACAGGGTGAGGAGAAGTGGGAAGAGTTTCACAGAGTTCCCCAGCTGTAGAATCAGAATCTGTTTCCGGAGACCAGGTGATTAACACTAAAAAACAGAGTCTCAAGGGCAGATCCAGAGAGTTCCTAAGTATGGCACAAGAAGGGCCACTGGAATGTAAGTGGGAGGTTAATTTTAGGCTCCGTGGCATAATTTTTTTGGGAGGGGAGGATGATTGTGCATGGTGTTGCTGGAGCACACTCACCCATGTGAACGGAGCTTTAATAGGTTACCCAATGTTTTCTGTTCATATGGAAGGATACAGAAGGTAAAATGTCAACAGAGCTGGATGAAAGGCCTTACAGGCCTGGAGCTAAAAGTTATGATAAGCTGATTCCACTGGAAGCATGTTCAATGTACTGTTGCTATGGTGTAGAAGATGGAAAAATACAGAACTTGCAGGGATTGTTTAAATATTAATTCATTTGTATTCAAAGTTTCAGACGGTGTTAAGGTATAAGGTTGTAGCTTTTCTTGTGAGCCAAAATCCATCTCAGTCATGATGAGAATTAGCTTATTGTTTTTTTCATTGGGCCTAGAACTGCAGCTTCATCAACCCTCATGTTAAGTAGGCCCTGAACATCACAGTTGCCCTTTAACATGATGAATATATTTGTCTCCTGTATGCAACCTGTTCCACGGCAACATTCTAAAAAGACTTCTGAATAAAATTTGCCTGTTTAATTTGATTTCAAGGTCTGAATGACAGCAAAAACTACCTGTATCATTTAGCGTATTCCGCTGTGTGCCCTGTCCTTGTTCACTGTCTGGTCTGTGAGAAAATGCAAACAATGAACCATATTAATAAAAGCAACCTGGACTTATTCTGGAGTAAACCAAATGCACCATAGGGGGCAAATACAAATTCCTAAATTCTCAAGCACTTGAATGGAGCTTTTTAACCCCATGAATGCTAGAGAGGTCCCTATCTGAGTGTGTGTATGTATGTGTGTGTGTGTATTGTTGCATGTGTGTGTGTGTGTATTATTATGTGTGTATATGTATGCATGTGTGTATATGTATGTGTGTGTGTGTTATTATGTGTGTGCATATTTATGTGTGTGTATATTTATGTGTGTGTGTGTATTATTATTGTGTGTGTATATGTGTGTGTGTGTGTGTGTTAGTGTGTTATTGTGTGTGTGTATTATTATTGTTTGTATGTATGTGTATGTTATTACTGTGTGTGAGTTGTGTGTATTGTTTTATGTTTTGTGTGTGTCAGTTTTATTATTGTAGGTATGTATTGTATTGTTGTGAGTGTGTACTGTTGTATGTGTGTGTGTGTGCGTGTGTGTGAAACTTGTGTTTTAGGTGGTATTGCTGGTGTGTGGCTGGTGTGCAGAGAATTACTGAGAATTTTTAGGTTATTTCATGACCTACTGATACCTCTTTGTATAACTGAATGAATGATTCAGAGAAGTACCAAAGTATTTTATTTACATAGATTAATACATATACATATAGTGAAGTATAAACAAACATTAATGTTTCTCCTAAAAAACAGGGACACCAGGGATGGGAAAGAGGGACAGAGGAATCTGTGTCTCAAAAAGGAACTGTCCCTCCTAGGACAGGAACACTTGGAAGGTATGCAGTGCCTAGTTCAACAACAGCTCATTTGCATACTGACATTCAGCTTAATGAGTCATTGTCGTATTCTTGTGGGGTTGTTTATAAGCTAATGTGGCACTTTGTCACAAGTAAGCTCTGATAGCTGCCCATTCAGTCACAACATCGTCACCCTGAGGCTGGGGAAGTTATGATATTCCAGTAGTTTTCTATGGTGCCAGGGGACAGTTTGCTGTATTTACTAGAGAGCAGAGATAGCATCTACCCTCATTTATCCCTTACACATCCCTATGGCAAAGAAAGGGTTAGAGAATGATGATGGAATTTGTGTTACAGGTGAGCACATCCTCTCTTCTCCCAACTTGTCCTTCACCTTTCACCTTGGATTGTCTTTACATATTTGAAAACGTCATTCAAAACTGCCTATGTGTTATATTAACCAAAATTCCAGCAGATATATTGTTGTATTTCTGGGGAAAGTGAAAATTTCCTAGTACTGCACAGAGCTTCATTAGCATAAGAAACATCACTGAAACCATCATTAGCATATGACACATCACTGAGAAGGATTCATTATCATATGAAATATTGCTGAATATCTTAATTAGCATAAGAAAAGTCACTGGTACCATACAAGAACCACAATTAGCATACATTAGCATGTGCTAATAAGTGTGAATATATCCTCAACTGTAGATTTGCCAGTCTTTTAGATAACATGACACACTCAATTATTAATTAAGTTTTAAAATATGCAAATGAATTATGGTGACAGTTCCACACATCACCAGCAATACGACAACCCTACATGGTAATGGTTAAATTCTCCCTCCCCTTGCATAGCTAATTATTAGTGCATACTAGTAGAAGAACCTGTGTACACGGGCCTCAGTGGCGGGCGGTCGCGGCGCAGTCATGTCCAGTAGAAACTGCCCGGTCTGACTTCGGAGTGGCCAGCTCTGTATCACCCTCGTCACGGGCAGTCTCTAATGGGCATGACTGCTTCTTTACAAACTTTGTAGCGTATTATTATATAGAATGGTGAAGTGTGCTGTATTTTTCATAGCAAAGTGATCGCCACATATCACCACACTTTGTCTTGACATTGCCACTTAGTGTATCTCCTTCCCAGGATAGCAGGGAATCTGTAAATGTTTTATATGGCATTGAAAGAGTGTTGTCTTATTGAACCATCAAACTCTTTAAATGCCAGGGATCTATCCAGCACATTGACCTGAAAAGCTTTGGATAACCTGCATTAAAAGGATTACTAAAAAGTTAATTGGCTATCTATCTATCTGTCTATCTATCTATCTATCTATCTATCTATCTATCTATCTATCTATCTCTCTCTCTCTCTCTCTCTCTACATATATATATATATATATATATATATATATATATATATATATATATATATATATATATGAGAAAACCTCATTACATAATTTATGTCTCCACAGGAGACACACACACTCAGGGGTTGCAGTAAGTGAAGATGAAGATATAGAAATCACTCACTCTGACTCCCAGTGGTCTCAGCCGGACCTGTAATACAAGCACTGAAGGGAAGCTGCAGCACCAGGGGAACGTAATGACACTCAAAGGGTTAAGGTAGGCCCACATGCTCAATTATTTCATGAGCGTCAACATTTCCATGCAAGACAGAGGACAGGCAGCCATCAGATACACACTTAACCCCCTGACTGCCACAAGGTTGTCTATCAACTTTTACCCCACAGGATAGACCAGCAGCATAGGGGGGAAGCATCCTCAATACGTTCACAATGTAAACTTCCATTTCCATCCCAGTTTCCTTCCTCAGCCTATTCCTAATACTTTTTCACATGTATTTTAAGCCCTCCACCCCCTTTTAACACAAATTGCCTAATTGATCTCCCCCAGCAGCACCACTGGAGCCCAGGGACTCCACAAGACAAAGTTCCCAGGTATGAACATGCTTCCCACTGCTAGGTAACTCTGACCTGACACACCAGTGTACACTGCATGCCACCCTATACCTTAACCCTTTGAGTGCCAGCGGGGTACACAACACATTGCAAACCCCTCTGGCACTCAAATTGTTAACATGCAGGCACAACGCTCCTTTTATTTTCTGCTGTCCATTTGCACAACCCAAACACACACAGGTATAATACTGCAATAACACTGATGTGGTTTCAAAACCAGAGGGAGGGGGAGGTGCTACACATTGTGAAGCAATGTCCCCTGGTCCTTAAAGGGCTAAATTTACCTTCAAATGCTCTCAGTACTGGATATGTTCACTTCTATACAAGACTGTTACCCACACAGCACTGTGAAGTCCCTACACCAATCCCAGGGTTGCCAGTGTCCATACCTCTACACTCAGAACCTATAGATCCAGGGGACAAACAAGAACCACAACCATATCACGGTGCCCGTGATTGCCTCCAGCATCTGTGTGTGCAGGCGACATTCTTTACTTCCTGGTTGTCACGCTGTAACACATTCGATATTCTTATAGGCTACTGCTTGTTGCCAGAGTCAGTCTCCGCCTACTTGTTAGGCCTTAAAGGCCTCAGCCTGCCACTACTAGCTTGCCCTTTCGTGGTGTACCTGTGCGCTATAGCTCTTGTGGTTCCAATGCCTAATTCCCATGTAAGACTCCTGGTTTTGTCTGACTTCAACTCCCTGACTGCTTTCCATTCCGGTTTGACTCCTGGCTCTGGCTGACTACCCACTCCGATCTGACTTCTGGCTCTGGCTGACTACCTGTTCCGGTTTGACTCCTGGCTCTGGCTGACTACACCCTCCGATCTGACTCCTGGCTCTGGCTAACTACCTGTTCCGGCTTGACTCCTGGCTTTGGCCTACTATCTCCGCTAGCACTCTCGGTGCCCGGGCGATTCCTCTTTACTAGCAATGTACAATTGTGTCAGTCCGTGTCACTGACCTTCCCGTTGCCTACCATCCTGTACTGTTGCATGTTTAGTCATCCTAGCGTTCTAGGGAGAGTCTGCCTCTGTTGCCTGTCCAGTCTCCCTAGCGTTCTAGGGAGATTCTGCTTCTGTTGCCTGTCCAGTCACCCTAGCGTTCTAGGGAGATTCTGCTTCTGTTGCCTGTCCAGTCACCCTAGCGTTCTAGGGCGGTTCTGCCTCCGATGCCTGTCTAGTCACCCTAGCGCTCTAGGGTAATTTCCCTCTGTTTCAAGGGGTGTTACAGCTGCTCTTGTACTAGTAGCCACTAACATCCTTGCTACTAGAGCTTACCGGCAGTCAGAGTGGTACTCTATCTGCCTCCAGTCCAGTGATCCTGTCCTTGTCCTAACCTGACCTGTGAAGGTTGAGGAAGTGTCCAGTCACTGTCCTCATATCTGGCCCTGTGAAGGTTGTGAAGTGCTATCTATTTTATTGTACTATTCTTAATAAAGATCATTGTTTTACCATATTTGTACTTGTCAGAGTCATTATTCCTAAATCACTCCATGACAAACCTACAGAGACTGGGGTCCTTTCACTGTGTCTGTGTCCCTCTCTATGTGTGTGTGTATGCGCGTGCATATCTGTTGCATGTGTGTATGCATATCTGTTGCATGCATGTATGTGTGCGCATATCTGTTGCATGCATGTGTATATATCTGTTGCATGTGTGTGTATGTGTGATGCATGAGTGTGTCTGTGTTAATGTCTGTTCCATGTCTGTGCCTCACTGTGTGCATGTGTCTGCCTGTGTGTTGCATATGACTGCGTATATCAGTGTGTCTATATTTCAGACACATACGTCCAATGATCATAACACGACAGCCAATGCCATGCCACAGGGGCAGCAATAAGGAGGACATATTCATATCTCCTCCATACTGCCAGTCCTGAATATACGGGGGGGCATGATTTTGATAGGGGTGGTCAAAATCTCTGCAAGGACTTTGCCCTACCTCAACAACCACAAAACATGGCACCCACACACACACAAAACAAGCCCTCACCTGTGCTTGTCCTGTGTCCAAAATGTCCTCCTGCTCCACACACACACACACACACACACACACACAAAATGCCCTCACCTGAGCCTCTTCTATGTCTAAATGTCCTCCTGCTCCACACTCACAAAATGCCTTCACCTGTATGTCTCATGTTAACCCTTTCAGTGTCAGAGGGGCAATGTGTTGCAAACCAATCTGGCACTGAAAGGGTTAAACATGTATACACTCTTAACTTGCAGGGAAGTAGGGTACAAGGGAGAGAAGGATGTCCGATGCCTAAGCATTTCAAACAGTTAACTCTTGGAGTGTCATACAGTTATGCAACACCTTGCTTTGTAATGTGTTGAGAAACCCTCTGCCACTCAAAGGGTTAAAGGATAGTAATACTATTAAAGTTTAATATGAGTCTTCTTTATATGTTTTTTTAACATGTAGCGCTATATATTTTTTTTAAATTAATGTTTTTATTGGCAGACAGGCTGACATTACAAATCAGTTTATGTTACATAGCATTGTCAAGCATTATAACATTACATTACAGAGTTACATTGTCATTGGCAAATGTGTATATAGTCGTCTTAAGTTATGGGATGTGGATTTACCTGGCATAAACACTAGCACAAAGCCCACAAAATAGGCTATTTGGCACTCAAGCAAACTCCGAGGTGGAGAAAGTGCTTCTAAATATTAAATAATACAAACTCCAATATATTTCAGTACCTCTCTCCCATATATCAAAGGGTATATCTTAAAATTAAATAAAACCACAATAGTGAAGAAAAAAAAACTAACAAAGACAAAAAATAACAGTGATAAATATGACAAATATAAATCACAAATGAACATAAACCAAGACAAATGGAAAAGAAGCACAAATGTAATGAAAACAGATATCCCTCTTGTTAGTCACGATGGATATAAACAAAATGAAGACAGATGAGAGTTAGTAGACAATCCAACTTCGGTCATCCAAAAAGATCCCCCACTTATCGAATCCTTCTATGCTGCTCCTTAAATGGCCTTTTTCCATCCACAACAGTCACAACATCTACAATAGAAGCGCAAGAACAAGGATATCTAAAAGCAGGGTTTATTATAAGTTAAATCTTATCCACCACACTTAAGTGCGCTTACAAGATAAAATCATAAAAAACGCTTATCTGACTCCTCCAGGCACCAGTGAATGGCAGCTTACACCCCTTTGGAGCCATCGCTCCCGTGATCACCTCTGTGTAAACAGGATCTATCTCCTCCACATGCTCAAACGATTGGGTAGGTGTATTTAGAGGAATCAATGCCAAATCTTTCCTTCCACTCTATTCCTCTAGATCAAACTAAATCTATCCTCTCCACACTCCCAAACGATCGAATAAATGTATATAAGGGAATAAGTGCCAAATCTCTCCCTTCACTATAGTATAGTATATTGGATATAGAAGGGGGCAGAGTATTAGTTTAGCCATAGGAATAAGGGTTATTTAACAATATATAGATGGGATTTATGTGCAGCCATATAGGTACATAGTTATTACAGTCCATTTTTAACAAGTTTTATTTTTTATTAGTATTAGGCATGAATTACTGGATTGCACTATATTAGAGTTTGTAGTAATGAAAGTATTTTGAATATGATTATGTGAGACCATGTGACAAGAGGGGGGAGGCTCCGTTCGACCGGAGCTGAGTGCCACGTGATAAGCAATAGGTACTTCAGTCCAGTCGAGTGGTAGCCTCTGTAAGCCCTGAGGAAGCAGACAGTGACGTCTGCGATACGCGTTGGCAGTTTGGAAGATTGCTAAACAAGCACATCACGCTGTCTGTGCTCCAGCGCAGGACCAGAGTGAAGGGAGAGATTTGGCACTTATTCCCTGATATACATTTATTAGATCGTTTGGGAGTGTGGAGAGGATAGATTTAGTTTGATCTAGAGGAACAGAGTGGAAGGAAAGATTTGGCATTGATTCCTCTAAATACACCTACCCGATCGTTTGAGCATGTGGAGGAGATAGATCCTGTTTACACAGAGGAGATCACTGGAGCGATGGCTCCATAGGGGTGTAAGCTGTCATTCACTGGTGCCTGGAGGAGTCAGATAAGCGTTTTTTATGATTTTATCTTGTAAGCGCACTTAAGTGTGGTGGATAAGATTTAACTTATAATAAACCCTGCTTTTAGATGTCCTTGTTCTTGCGCTTCTATTGTAGATGTTGTTACCTGGCATAAAGCCCACTTGATCTGGATGAATTATAGACATGATAATAGAGTTAAGTCATTTGGCCAAAATCTTTGCTAAGGTTTTTTGTGTCAGCTGTCAATAAAGATATTGGGCGGTATGAATCACAGTGTCTAGGGTCCTTACCAGGTTTGGGCAGTATTATAATAGAAGTGACCCTGAGAGATTCTGGAAAACACCCGCTGTCAATAGCTGTACAGTAGATATTTAGCAAATGAGGGGCCAAGATATTGGAATAACGCTGATACCACTCCGCTGGCAACCCATCCCTTCCCGGAGCTTTCCCTGATGGCAAATCCCCAATCGCTTCAACTACCTCTCTTAACAGGATCAGGGCATCCAAAACAGATCTATGGTCTGCGGTCAGAGTCGGGAGGTCACACTGGGCCAAGTAAGCAGCTATTTGAGTTTCTGCTTTATCTGGCTCAAGCCTGCTATCATAAAGGTTCTTATAAAAGTTGCAAATTGGTCATTAATACCTTCAGGATGAGTAACTAAAGAACCATCGTCAGATGCCAATGCAGTTATGTCAGGGAGACCCCTACTACACCCCACCAAATGGTAGCGCTATATTTAATCACTTACAGTTTTGTAGTTCAAACGTATTCAAGCCATAAAGATCCCCCTCCCGCCTCTTTCCCTGCATCCCTCAGTCTCTCAGTCTGGTCCTGATGGATCTTGGCAAGGGACAATCTTCAGTAAGCAAAAGGAAAATCCTGTCCTCCTTCATCATGGGCGGCAGGGTTTCCTTATAGTTACTGAATGAAGATTGTCCCTCGATACATCAGTCCAGTCCCACAACCGGATTCTAGATCTAATGGGAGGCAGCCAGAAGGGACGGGATGGGGATCCTTTCAACTTGAATAGAGTTTGAACTACAAACCTGTAAGTAATTAAATATAGCACTACATGTTAAAAAAATGTAAAGAAGACGACTCAGAAATAAACTTAAATAGAAGTATTACTATCCCTTTAAAACATTATATACTCTTGAGTTTTTCCGCTGTGACCATGTTGGGGGTTTTAGGAGCCGTTTTGTTTTTTTTTTTAGATTGACAGTGGGTGCCCAGGAGGATCCTTGTTCTTTCCTCAACTCCCAGATGCCCAGCACGGCCTCTCCATGGCCGATACCCCTGCCAGCCCCGAGGC
Source organism: Rhinophrynus dorsalis (assembly GCA_037306005.1). Taxonomy (NCBI): domain Eukaryota; kingdom Metazoa; phylum Chordata; class Amphibia; order Anura; family Rhinophrynidae; genus Rhinophrynus; species Rhinophrynus dorsalis. The sequence continues at coordinate 634,103,938 of CM074718.1, forward strand.
TCAAGCCTGTTTCCTCTGAATCAACAGAGGCTTCTTCTTCCCGCACTGGATCCAGACATTGTGAGGTACATTGTGGGGAGAAGAGTGTCTCTGCTGTACCTGAGCCAGTAACACAGGGCACTGAATCTACATTATTTATTTCATCGGGAAAATATATGGCATTGGGACAACTTATTTACATTAACATTAACCCTTTGAGTGCCAAAGAGGTAACATTCATTGCAACACAATGCATTGGATGCCTTTCCAGCAATCGAAGGGTTAACTCTGACATGACACACCACTGTATACTGCATGGCACTCTTTGGTTTAACATGCTGCTATAAGTCTCGGTCACATAGGGCCAGATTTTAAGGTTTGTGTTAAAATAGCCCATAGGGCCAAAGTGAATACCGTCCAACATAGCAAAATGTCTAACCTGGTATTTAAAGGCCTTACCAGCTAAAAGCACAACGGACGTTAGGCCACAGAAATGGTCTTGTGGCTAAACATCCTTTTTGTGTGTTAAGTTCCTAAAACGCAGCAAATAGCAGCGATACTGGGAACTTAACAGTACAAAAGTTAACTATCGGTGCCTGACATACTTCCAAGCACTGATCGTTAACTTATATGTCTTACACTTACCTGTCTCCTTCTGCCTCCATTCTGTATTGTCTTCTCTTCAGCCTTCTCTTCTTTCTTCACTTCAGTCTTCTTGCTGTACAAAAAAAAGAAAAAGAATGGTATAAGTACAATGCAGAAATATCCAGAACACTAATACATAGTTTAACCCCTTGAGTGCTAGAGGGGTACGCCACACATTGCAAAGCAATGCGTTGTATACATCTCTAGGGCTCAAAAGGGTTAAAACATGTATTATTGTGCCTTTTGTGAATATGCCTCCCTTTAATCAAATATGTCCGACTTGTTAAAAATACCAGATATTCCAAGATTAAAATGCAAGAAATGCCATAATTAAATGCCATAAATAGCTGTATGCTATAACAAAATATGTAGCTTAAATTTTTCATGTCTCCGCAGTTGTTCAGCAGCGGCAGAGAGAGTGATGCGTGGGACAGTCTCCATTCCTGTCCTGTGAGGGGATTGGAACTGAGACTGCCCATATATAAAGACAGTCTCAGTTCCAATTTTCTCAACATGTAATGGGCATCGACCCTTGCAATACAGGAATGGAGACTGTGCCACGCAACACTGTCTCTGCCACTACAGACAGCGGCAAAGGCATGAAAAATGTAAGCTACGTATATTGTTATAGCATACAGCTTTTTATGGAATTTTAATCATGGCATTTCTGGCATTTTTAACAAGTAGGACTTATTTGATTAAATGTAGGCATATTCACAAAGGCACAGTAATACATGTTTTAACCCTTTTCAGCCCCAGAGAGGTACGCAGCACTTTGCTTTGCAATGCGTTGCGTACCCCTCTGGCACTCAAGCGGTTAAAATATGTATTAGTGCTCCGGATATTTCTGCATTGTACTTATACCTTTCTTTTTTTTTTTACAGCACGAAGAATGAAGAAAAGAAAGAAGAGAAGGCTGAAGAGAAGAAAGAAAGACAGACAATGACTTGTAATGAGATGTTGCTTTACTTAGTTGGGTTAACCCTATGAATGCCGGTAATTATACCCCACTGGCACTCATTGGGTTAATTGTACTAACTCTGGACACTTTTTAGGCACTTTGGATGTATTGATGTGGTGCTTTGGGCCAATACATCCACTGTTGACTGATGTTTTTTTTGCCTTTTTAAAGCTGCGTCGGCTGACTAAAGATCTCATAAGGGACTTCAGTAAAAAAACAAACTGAGTCTTAAATTTTATGTGATAAAGTGAGTAACACAGTCCTTTAAATGACAACTTATAGCTTTTTTTACATTTTTCAATGGGCCAAAACACATTAATATAGCGGCCGATAGGGTTTTTTTTTTTGCAGGCAATTTTTTCATAGCACTGATCTTTAAATTGCTTACAGTGCTTGAAAAAATGCCAACACCTGTTTTTTTTTGGAGTCAGCTGCATTTAAATCTGGCCCATAATCTTTTATTTTCTGCTTTCCACTTCTACACACCAATACAAGAGTGTTACATACACAGCACTGTAAAGCTCCTACACTAACCCCAGGGTGGCTGTAACCCACACCTCTACACTCAGACCTACGGACCTACAGCAAGATCCAGAACCTCCACACATAGGGGGGCTTTCTGTGTGTCCCCTGTGTGTGTGTATGTCTGTTGCCTGTGTGTATTTCTGTTGAGTGTGTATGTCTGTTGTCTGTGTGTATTTCTGAGTGTGTGTGCGTGCATGTCTGTTGCCTGTGTGTGTGAGCATTTCTGTTGCACATGTGTGTCTGAGTATGTCTGTTGAGTATGTGTATACATCTCTGTTACATGTGTTTGCACATGTGTGCATCTCTGGTGTGTGTGTGTATGTGTGCACGTCTTTTGTATGTTTTTGCCGCTCACTTTATTCATGTATCTGCCTATGTGTTGCATATGTCTGGGTGTATCAGTGTGTGTACATTTCAGACACGTACGCCCAACGGTTAATTTCAGTAATGTTCAAGCTGGTCGTGGAAGCAACCACATGAAATCTGGAGTAGGTATCTGGTGCCCCTCACCCAAAAAAAATACTGCTGCTTTGTTCAGTTGTGAATCTGTTCCTGCAGCCAGAGATGGATTAAGGCTCCATAGGGCCATAGGCAAGGTACCAATGTGCGGTCCCACATCTCTTGATCCGGTGCTTCTGACAGAGAGTGCTGATAGCAGGTACTGACATTGTACTTCTAATGGAAGTTGCAGCAACTGGATGATGCTGGTTTCTTTCAACAAAAAGGGGAATCTGACACAATATATTAGCATCAGCAACAGCAGGGCCTTTGTCTGTGAACCATCACTTGCAGCCAGGGTCCCTCATATTGCCACGGACCCTAGGCAGTAGGCTAGATTACTGTAATGGATGATCAGGCTCTGCCTGACGCTCTTAAATATTGTCACATTTTTGTACCAGAAAAATAATGATCTAGAATAAAACATACATTTACTAAGAGCTCATCTGCATTAATTGAACATCGGATATTTTAATTATTAAAATATATTGTTAAAGTTAATGTCAAGCAATCTTTTTTAAATGCTCTAAGCCTGCATTTTTATGGTTTCTACATAAAACTTTATATTTCATTACATTTCATAGAAGCATTTTTTGGTTTTTATCATTTGTATGACAGTTCTCTGGGGTATATCTAATTAGGGCAGTGATGGGGTAAAACCACAGGGAGGAATACAAATTCTCTAAAAGTCAATTGCGTTAAAAGGGGTAAAAAGTTCCATATAATTGGATTTTTTATTTTTATTCTTTACTTAAAGGGATAGTAATACTTTATTATTACTATCCCCCATATTGTAGATATTTGTAAAATAATTTAATAGCCCCCAGGTTCATCTCTCACACCTTTATGGTCTGAGAGATAACCGTACGCAAAGTTCCCTCAGCCCTCCCCCTTCCTTGAAGTCAGCGTTGTACTGACTGCAGGGGAAGTCTTGGTTTGCAAGCACACATATAAGACCGTTTCAGTGAAATAATTCTTTGTCACTAACGCGATCACGGCTCTGCTGCAGAGCCGCATGATGAAAGTCTGACCAGATAACCCTGCAGTCAGTACAATGATGACTTCAGGGAAGGGGGAGGGAGGGAGGAACTTTGCCTTTGGTTATCTCTCAAACTATAAAGGTTTGAGAGGTGAACCTGGGGGCTATTAAATTCTTTTACAAATATCTACAATATGGGGGATAGTTGTCAGAAAATTGCTCCACTTCTGTTCTTGTACATAAGCCTCTCTTCATTAAACAGGCAATGCCTCAAAAAACAAAAGGGAGATCAGTACAGTAGTATTTTAAAGGGATAGTAATACTTCATTTTAACTTTATTTTATTTTGTAGGCATTAAAAAAACATGAAGAATGATATAAGTCTTATCTCTGAAACCTTTATGGTTTAAGAGATATTCACAAACAAAGTACCCCCCCCCCTGTTCAACCAGATCAGAACGGAGATGCTCAGGTAGACTGCAGAGAGGGACAATCTTCAATTAAGATAATGGAAAAAGCTGAAAAACTTGTCAAGGGGGGAAGGGCTTTCATTGTTTTCATACAAAGAAAATTGTCCCCTTCTGTTATCTGTCTGGTCTATAGACTGCATTCCACATCTGAGAAGAGATTGCTTACACTAGGTAAAAGGGGCGGGAGGGGAACTTTGCTTGTGAATATCTCATAAACCATAAAGGTTTGAGAGATAAGACTTATATCATTCTTCATGTTTTTTTAATGCCTACAAAATAAAATAAAGTTAAAACGAAGTATTACTATCCCTTTCTAGCAAATTATTATATAGGATGATGGGAGTTGCAGTCTTCAACAGCTGAGCCGAGATGAACTCAAGTTTAGTAAGGGGCCAGTCTGGTGATTTTGTGTTGTATTTGTGTCAATAGCATATTGACAATATGCACTACAATGTCTTCACCATTATATCCCTGTGAACACTCCACAAATATGCTTATATTGCCCTAAAGCCACCATGCCTTTGCCAACTTCAAAAATGATTAATTTATATAGTGAAATGCAGTTTAATAATCCATTGTCGTATTCCTTTTAATATGTTAACGTGGCACATCTCCACATGCACTAAGCTCCAATAGATATCTAAGCTGTTGGAGTTCACAGTCTCAACATTGCCACCCTGAGGTTGGGGAAGTTGGGATCTCCCTGTAGCTTTCTATGTAGCGTCATGGTCATACCTCCCCCCGATCCTTCGAATGCCAGTGAAGAGTACAACACACTGCAAACCACTGCAAAACATACCTCTCTGGCACTTAAAGAGTCATTAATGGTCATTAATGGAAGGCAGGGCAATATGTATGGCTGTGTCCCTACCTGTGCGTAGATTTATACAAGATACTAGAGGAAAACAAGCCAACAGATGTCATATGACAGTGTTGGGTTAGGGTTCTCAAAGGGTTAATGCTGTTGTACATCAGACAACTTTATATTATTCATATTTATACTTAAGAAACAAACACTTGGAAAACACACTAGAGTTCTCTTGCTAAGTATGTTCTTATCCACCTCAGAATACTAATATACTTTATTTTTCAGGCCTTGGAAAAATGCATATTGAAATATCACTTGCTAATGTATTCTTTCTATCATAAAGTCACATATTCTCTTCATATCGCCAGACACACTGTGCCAGGCCAACAGTTCAATGTATTGCTTACCCCACTGGCACTAAAAGGACTGGGTGGGCACTGCTGCTGTTCTTCATGCTGAAGGTTCTCTGCATCCTAGCTGCTCCCACTCTTGCACTACCCAGCACATTGACACCTTTCTGATAGGATTATATGCTAATGATCACAGTCTCTTCCCCTCCTTTGCATCCCTAATTATTAGAGCATAAGGCGATGTGTGTCTCTATTGCCAAGGTGATCTGCTCTCTACACATCGACAGATACAAATTGCTATAGCATCGACTTTAAAGGTATAGTAATATTTCATTTTATCTTTATTTTATGTTGTAGGCATTAAAAAAACATGAAGAACGATGTAAGTCTTATCTCTCAAACCTTTATGGTTTGAGAGATATTCACGAGCAAAGTTTCCCCTCCCGCCCCTTTTACCTAGTGTAAGCCATCTCTTCTCAGATGTGGAATCCAGTCCATAGACCAGACAGATAACAGTAGGGGATAATATTCTTCCTGTAAGAACAATGAAAGCCCTGCCCCCCTTACACCAGCTTTTCAGCTTTTTCCCTTATCTAAATTGAACATTGTCCCTCTCTGCAGTCTACCTGGGCACCTCCCTTCTGCTCTGACTGAGCAGTGTTACATCAGTAAAAGGGGTGGGAGGGGGACACTTTGTCATTGAATTACTCTTGAACTATAACTCTGACAGTATTGAAATAACACTCTCCAAAGTCCAAATACTATGATGATTAATTAGAGCTTCTTTTATTATGAAACATTACTATCCCTTTAATGCAACTCTCCCATGAAGGTTTAAAGGTTGCCTACCACCAGGGCCGGATTTATAATTAGGTAGAGTAGGCACACCTCACAGAGGGTCGCTTGTCATTGGGATATATTTTTTTTTTTTTTTAATTAGCCTCACCCACCCAGTGGGATCATCTTTTGTTTTTTTGTCAAATTAGCCTCCCTCGTCCGGTGCCACAACATGGTGAGTTCTGTGCCTTCTTTGGCACAGACCTGTAGCTGCTGAGCTCCCTCATCGGCTCTTTAGTAATGCAGAGCACTGAGAGATGACATCATCTCCCAGCGCTCTGCATTACTGAAGAGAAGACCACACGGGAGCTCCAGCAGCTACAGGTCTGTGCAGAAGGAGGCACAGACTTCTCCTGCCGCAGGACCACCAGGGAGGTAGGAGATGGACACTGGGGGGGAGGGCAATGTGAGGGCAATATGGAGATGATGGGGCAATACGGAGCTGATGGGGTCAATATGGAGCTGATGGAGGACAAGGTGAGGGCAATATGGAGCTGATGGGGGCAATGTGAGGGCAATATGGAGATGATGTGGGGCAATGAGGAGATTAGGAGCATTGTGGAGGTGTCCAGTGGAGATGGACAATGGGGAGGGTGGCGCTTCAGATTTCTGTGCCTACAGGCTCCTGAGATGTAAATCTAGCCCTGACTACCACTAGTTCATTCACAATATGCGGGATAAAGCAATACATTACCTCTCCATTCTCTTTCTGTAGTTTAGATTTTATGGATAAGCAGTTGGTGACGTCATTGGACTTCCTCAACTCTGAAAGGAAAGTTTACACCGTGATTATTTCAAAGTTACGTACATATTCATGATGCATCTAAGAAAGAAAATAATTTTTAGTGTAAACTGGAACAGTGATACATTGTAATGAAAAATAAACCAATATTCTCCTACAGATGTAATCACCTCTACAAAAGTGAGACAAGGGCAATATGAACAAACAGAGTAGCAATTAAGGAGCAAACCAACTGCACTCTCAGGGGACAGACACAAATTGTCATTTTTTTAACCCTTTAAGTGCTGGGAGGGGTGCACAGCATTGCTTTGGCACTCAAAGGTTAAATGTAGCTTTAAGCTCCTTGAACGCTAATGAGGTCTCCAGGGCCACATTTAAAGTGGACCCATATTTTTAAACAAAAGTAAAAACTGCCTCTATGTTGAGTTAGACATTTGCTTCTGATATAAATAGTTTATAAGAAATTAACTTTTTCTTGTTGATGGCACAGCTTGGCACTCAATGCCAGGGCCAATATTATCACACACACTGTACTGTGCATGAATGTAGTCTGAGGCAAGAGCCCACACACGGGGGGGGGGGGCATTTCTACTCGCACAGTGAGTTGGAAGTTTGGACTCAGACAAAACTAATTAGCATACTGGACTGAGAATTAGCATAAAGTGCCACAAACAAATACGTATTTGTTTTTATGCAAAAATGGCTAGTACAGCATATAAACAGATTTTATTTCTTTGTACAACAAACTAAACTTGTCCTGTAACCCTTTGAATGCCAGAGGGGTGTTCAGCTTATTTTTTGGTAATGTGTGGAGCGTCCCTGTGACATTCAAAGGGTTAAATCCATGGATGCATTTTTATTTTCTCCGTGAAATAAAATAAACTTGACCACTTTAAATCAATGGGTAATTTATTTTCTGTAAAACAAACAAATCTTGTCCAGTTTAAATCAATAGGAGTTTTTGTTTGTTCCCAATGGTGTCATTCATTTGCTTTAGAACTGCTGTGCTTTTGATTTCTGCATACAAGCCAACCTTCCTAATCATATTCAGCCCAGTGAAAGTTGTGTGTCACGCTGTGATATCTTTATGTGTCATATCTGATTAAATAATGCAAAGCACTGTGTGCAGAAAAAGGGACAATTCTCTATCGAACCAACTGCACCATGGAATACATGTCAATTTCCTGAAATTTCCTTTGATTTAAATGGGACTTATGAAAAGGAGAGATGTTCTAGTACAATGCCGATATATATATATATATATATATATATATATATATATATATATATATATACATTCAGCCTGAGGCATCCAAAGCTGAGGAGAGACAACACACAGTGTTCTTATTCTGTATCAAGGAAGCAAGTTTATTGCATCTTTAAGATTTTATGATGCAATAAAGTCACTTCCTTGATACAGAATAAGACTGTGTTGTCTCTCACCAGCTTTGGATGCACCAGGCTGAGTATATTTGTATATTTTGTTTATGGGACGTGCACCAAACAAATTGTCTTGAGTATTTATGTGATAAACATTATTACACTGAGTGACACTGCCTGTATGTTTTGTTGATATAGATAGATAGATAGATAGATAGATAGATAGATAGATAGATAGATAGATAGATAGATAGATACTGGAGAATGGTGCACAACTCACCACCCCTGTGAGTTTCTGGCCATTCTTGTGAAAATCACCACCCCTATGAGTCTCTGCCCACTCCTGTGGAAATCGCCACCCCTGTGAGTCTCTGCCCACTCCTGTGACAATCACCACCCCTGTGAGTCTCTGCCCACTCCTGTGGAAATCGCCACCCATGTGAGTCTCTGGCCTCTCCTGTGACAATCACCACCCCTTTGAGTCTCTGCCTACTCCTGTGACAATCACCACCCTTGTGAGTCTCTGGCCACTCCTGTGAAAATCTCTGCCCCCAATTTATTGCCAGCCGATCTTCAGATCTCTACCCCCCTGCCGCCCTGGGGTAGACAGTGAACCAGAAAAAGTTAGCATTATCTGTCTGTCTGTTTCTATATTTGTATGTGTGTTTGTGTGTATATATATATATATATATATATATATATATATATATATATATATATTACAGGGTTTATCTTGTTGAGTAAAACAAGGGAACTCCCACTGCTGAGAGATGTTTTATTCAAAAGTGATTACAGCTCAGACTAGCATTTTTTAGATGCTAGCCCCTGCCTTTGTTTTATGCATTCTGTACTTCTCTGGCAATCAGAGGGTTAATGGATGGTCCCCCTATTTTTTCTTAGTTCTCCACAGTGTGCTTTGTATTATTCTTGAATGTATTTGTAAATGGGAATCATATATCCACTGAGACATCTCTTCTCTAATGTAAAGAAACGTAACCCATGTCTTCCAATCCCTTTATCATTTTGTTGAACATCTCTGCCCATTTTCTAGTTCAGTAATGTCTTTTGTAAGAAGCGGTGCCCAAAAATGTACCCCATATTCTAGATGAGGCCTAGATGAGCGTTGTCAGCCATCACTCTGCAAGTTACATTCTTGAATCTGGATCTGTGATTGCATCATGAGCGTGCATCATTTTTGTTTTTCAATTCGTCCTAAAGAAGTGGCCAGCAGGAACACAAAACATGTTGAGGTGTTTTTATTTCTTTTAATAAATTGATATACATTTTTTCATCCTGGTCTGCTGCACATTGTTTATGTGAAAGCTTGAATACTGATGCACACTGGTGTGGTTCTGTTGTGGGGAGAACCGGTATCTACATTCCCTGCTGATCCACGGACTGGTAGACTCTGTAGGAGACTGGTCAGTCACAGTTCTCTGTATCATGTTTCAGTATCTATGACCTTCTATGTATATGGTGCTCTGTGTCTGCTCTCCTCCTGGTTGATGTTTGTTTATAGATTAGATCTTGAACAAACATGTTATTGGTCAATGTAACAGTCGATGCCTGAGAGAACATAAACAGTCCAGTCTGACGTCAACTGACATAAAACACCAAGGGCTACAGCAAAAAAATAAAAACAAGAGCAATTTTGGGGCAAACTAACTGCTCCATAGAGGAAAACATAAAAATCCCTACGTTTCCATTGAGTTAAATGGGACTTTCTAACTCTTGAATGCAAGGAAGGACTCTAAAACTGGGATGAAAGTACAAATCTGCCAGTGCAGTTGCACTGCATTAGTTGCTATTAGACTGCACTCAAGAATACGTACTAGAGCTTATGATAACTGTACTGAATACCAGACACATTCTGCCACAATAAGACTTTAAAGGAGCAGTACATTTGTTTTTGTGAAAACCTGTTTTAGATCTTTTCCTGTTGAGTAAAAGAAGGGTAGTCCCACCAATGTCAGTTGTTTTATGTTAATGTTATAACAATCCAAATTATCCTATTATATAAAAGACCAGATGTATGTCTGTCAGATGCAGTCATGCACTGTAGAGACTTTCGATGCAATCGTGCACAATAGAGACTGCCCGAACAGACAAAAGCGCCATCTTCCCAGCCATTCTCCCAGCCCTGTGTGCCCGGTGTCTGTCCCGGTGTGTGAGGGAGCCCTGGCCCAGGTCGAGCAGTGTCTAGCTGGACCCGGAGGTGCAAGGTGTGCTCACGAACCCCCTGCTCTGGGTCAAGGCGTGCTGAGAATGACTCAGCAATTTCTATCACATTGTATGGAGAACTGTTTGTCAGTGACTCTCAATTAGAATGTAACCAAATAATTAATTGGAATCTGATCCCTAGTGGGCACTGTTAATGTAAAAAAAAAATTAAAAAACAAAAAAAACAAGAGTTTAAACTGTAATAATATGTGTCTTTCACTAGTGGGAGTACTCTTCTTTTACTCAAAAATGTAAAGCCCTATGATCGTACCCAGGAACTTCCAATTGAGGTCTGCACGGAGGGGAGTCCTCTGATGCAGCAAAAAGGGGCAGGGCTTGAGACGAGTTGGGGGGGCAGGGCTTAAAGGTGACACACAGAAGGCTGGGGAAGGAGGAACACCGGGAGAAACAGCAGATGTAGGCAGAGTTTCAATAGAAACTCCCCACATCCGGAGGAATCTGCCACTGCCCCGGAGACCTGGTAAAGCTTTGTCAAAACTGGAGTCTCCGGGGCAAATCCATAGAGTTACCAGGTATGCCTATGATATGTACGCATATATTTTTCATAAGAAAAGTGTTCTGTTTCTTTAATGCCAGCAAGCCTCACACTTCTTCTCAAAGATGCGAACTGAGTTAAAAGTAGAATCACACTAATTTTTCATTTCCTGTCATTTGAAGCTAGTGTGAACAAGAACAACTCCATCTATTCTACAGCAAACCAACAGCACAGTAGAAAAGAATAGAAAAATTCCCTAAATCCTTACTGATTTAAGTGAGGCAACTAACTCTCTTGAATGGTAGGGAGTAGGGATGGGCAAAGTATTTTGCCTCAAAAGAGAAACAGGAAAAAATGGCACTTTTCACAGGAAATTTTTCAAAAACGTACAGTGTTTTCACTTGTCCTTCCTGATCTGGCTGTTATCTCTGTCCCAGAGGAATCTGGGGGTATGAGAAGGGAGCAAGGAAGATTTACTCCAAATACCCCAACATTTTATGTTAGGAGTAGACACAGGCAGCCCTGATTCAAGTTCATTCCTGATCTGGCTGTTATCTCTGTGCTAGCGTGGACTGAGGGAGTGAGAAGAGGACAAGGAGGTTTACCTGAAATAGCCCCAAATTTTACATGATCAAGTAGACACAACAGGCAGCTGTGATCCAAATTCCTTCCTTATCTGGCTGTTATTTCTATCCTAGGGAAATCTGGGGGTGTGAGAAGGTTGATATACAACAAATTTCCCAAAATGTTGTGTGACAGGCAGCCCTGATCCAAATTCTTTCCTGATCTGGCTGTTAACTCTGAGCTAGCAGAGTCTGGGGGTGTGAGAAGGGAACAATGGAGGTGTACCCTAAATACCCCAACATTTTCTGTAACCAAGTAGACACAACAGGCAGCTGTGATCCAAGTACCTTCCTTATATGGCTGTTATCTCTGTGTCAGGAAAGCCTGGGGTGTAAGAAGGGAGCAAAGGAGAATTACCCAAATATGCCAAAATTGTGTGTGACTAACTGTAAAGACACCCAAGTTTATTCCTGTTCTGGCTGTTATCTCTGTCCTAGGGGAGTCTGGGGAAAGAACAAATTAACAGGGGGTATGTTTTTTTTTGTAGACAGTGATAGAGGACAATTAATTAAAATAAATAAATAAAATAATATAGGTGACATAGACCCTGACATGAGCTGTGACTGAGGCAGACTGACACTATACAAGAGATAGCATTTTGTACAGATACAAGACTATCTGTTCTATTGTATACCTTACAGTAAAAACACACACATTACTTATGTAATGACCAGCAAACATACAATGGGTAGGGTGAAAGGATTAAAGTGGGACTTTCAGCTATTAATAAGTCGCCATGCATTCATTAAACATACGATGACTTGCTTGAAAATACATGTCTTAACTGTAAAAAGTGGCAGATTCTAAATAAATCTTTACCGTTTCGAGACCGGAAGACAGACCGGAAGCCAGGTAACAGTGCAGACATCTTGTCTGTGCGCCTTCGCCGTCAGTCCCGGTCTCCTGTAAAGCATTGCAGCATGCCACATGGTAACCAGAAGGGACTGACGGTGCAGGAGCACAGACTGCATTAACCTGCCCACCAGTCTCCAAATGGTAAAGATTTCTTTAGAATCTGCCAATTTTTATAGGTAAGACATGTATTTTCAAGCTAGTCACCATTTGCTTAATTAATGCATGGCAGCTTATTAATAGCTGAAAGTTCTGCTTTAAGAGCAGTGCAAGGATGTTTGAGTAAAATTCTAGTCCAAAAACTAACTGCAGCCATGGTTGTGGCAGCGTGTGCAATAAATGAAGGTGATCCCTCTCCTCCCAAGGAGGATGCAGTTTGTCAAAGTCCCACCAATAGTTCAACCACCACAACCACCAGTACTATGAATAAACCATCTAAAAACACTGAAAATAACAATGAGTTGAGTGTTGATGTTATAGTGCAAGATAGAGCACCAGCTCAACCAACTGCTGGATCTGACATTGAAACAAACAAGAACAAAAACACCTGTCTTCAAAGTAGTAGCAAAGGTTGTGAATATCCCTCAAAGGGGAAAAGTAAAAAGAATGCTGAGGATGACCTAGTTACAGATGATGATGTTGATCTAGAATATATCCCTCCAGAATCCTCCTCTTCTTCAGATATAGATAAAGTTGAGAGTGAGAGAGATAATGACATGGCCAGAAAGTTAGCTGAAAGGCAAAGGCTCACTCTTCCAACACTGAAAGGAATCACTGTGCCTGTCTGTAAACTGTTTGAAAAAATAACTGGAAAGTATGACCATGGACATGCAAACATGCCAAAAAATACACAATTATCCTGTCAGTCGTCATCAGCATCATCACCACTTTAAAGACCAAGTCCCACTCAGCCACACAAACTAATAGTGTTGAATAACCAGCAACATCATAGGTTATCAGCATCCACAGCCTTAGCTATGATGAGTGGCTCTGCTGCTATAGGAAGTACAGCACCTGTGATACCTAGTAGTAGTAGTACTAACATCCTCTAGGATCTCCGCAGTCTATGAAGTCCACTGTATGGAGACACTTTACTCATGATTCAAAAGCTAAGAATGCTGCTATCTGTTGTGTGTGTAAGAAGCATGTAAGCACGGGGAAAGCAGGCTCACACTTAGGCACCTCCTCAATGAGATCCTACCTGAAGCACAACCACAGGTCTGACTGGGACACACACCATCAACAGGTCAGAGGTGACACAACTAAATGCTGCAGAAGTACTCCTAAACCTTCCCGGTGGCTCTGGGGTACATAATTGAAGCACTGCTGATGTGTCACAGAATGTGTCAATATTTTTTACTCCTGATGCAGAGGAGTATGACTTTGTTTTTGGAGATGACATGAGTGCTCACACATAGTTTCACCATCCCCACCACCTCCCCAAGAGATGTTGTTAAATCAATAAAGTTACACAGTTCTTCCACTATTTACTGCCATTCCACACTAAGTTCTTAGAAAGAAGTCAAAACCTGTACAAAAAAGTGCAAAAGTACACCTGTGGAATAGTAAACTTGCCAAAATGTTGGCTGTTGACATGCTGCCCTTTTCTTCAGTTGAAATCAAAGGCTTTGAAGAACTGATGTCTTGTATTGCACTCTGCTGAAATATCCCAAGCCACAGTTATTTCTCAAGGATGGTTGTGTGAATGTTAGTTAAGCACAAAGTTAGTGTTGCGGGCAAAGGGCAAAGGCATAAAGCCTGCTGACAAATTGTTCAAGGCAATGATTCTGTAGGACTCAAAACTTTTAGTTTCAGCTTTTTATTTCTCCACTTCAGCCCACAAAGGAAATAATATTGAATTGGAGATCTTGCTGTCATAGAAAAAATAGAAAAATGCCAACGTTTTCATGGGAAATGTATTGGCAGTGGCAAAAAGGAGAAAATGTTTTGTATTTTCTATGGTTGGGAATTCATTTTTTTTTGCAAAAAATACTGCATAAAATTCATCTGACTCCCCCCATCCCTACTAGTGAGGTTTCCAACTCATTGCTGCTCAATCATCTACAGTTTGGGGACTTTATATTCTTCCCCAGTAGTATAGTTGAAGTGGGTCTCCTGTTATCACCAACAAAAAAAATCTTACCACCAGGGCCGGATTTACCGTTAGGCAGAGTAGGCATCTGCCTACAGGCGCACCCCTCAGAGGGACGCCTGTCATTGGGACCCTTTAAAAAAATAATAAAAAAAAAAGTTGCCTCTCCGCCCACACTAACCCCACCCCCACCGCCCAGTCAGGTCTGTGCCTCCCTCAGGACAGACCTGTAGATGCTGCGCTCCCTCGTCGGCTCTTTAGTAATACAGAGCGCTGGGAGATGACATCATCTCCCAGCGCTCTGCATGAAGAGAACACCGCACAGGAGCTCCAGCAGCTACAGGTCTGTGCCAAAGGAGGCACATACAGACCTCTCCTGCCACTGGACCACCAGGGAAGAGGTAGGAAACGGACACTGGGGGGCAATGTGGAAATGATGGGGCAATATGGATCTGATGGAGGGCAAGATGGAGATGATGGGGCAATGTATGTGAGGTTAAGTTGGAGCTGATTGCAATATGGAGCTGATGGGGGATAATATGGAGCTGATGGGGCAATGTGAGGGTAAGTTGGAGCTAGTGGGGCAATATGGAGATGATGGGGGGCAATATGGAGATAATGGGGGCAATATGAGGGCAATATGGAGCTGATGCGAAGCGTAAAATCTGCATTGCCATTAAGGGATTTAAAGTACAATAAGAATATGTAACAGTTGTAATATTTATTATGTTTAGAACAAAACTCTGGACTGCTAAATAAAACATCAATTCCATTTGCCATACAATTTCCTTAGCTAAATTGTCTGATTTCCAAAAGTCAGCCACTGCCACTGGTATCCATACTATTCCTGAAAGGGATCTATCACCCACAAACATGTTTGTCTTAATATGTAGGTTATATAGAGACTAGGTATAATATTGTATCAATTTCTATTGCTATTTGACTGAAATCTAAGGAATAATAAATTCTGCCCTGCACCCTACTTCTGAACAGACTGCGTGTGCAGCTCTGCCCCACAGTCTGTCACTCTGCCTCTGCTCCCCTCCCTCTATCCAGCCTCCTCCAATGATGGAGGCTTTCTGCCTGTAAGCTGGAGTGATTTCATTGGCTAGAGGGGTGATAGATTCCCTTTAGCAATATAGAAATTAACCAACCGGGGCAGTAATAATTACCATTGATTGAAATGGGGCTTTTAACCTCTTAAATGCTAAAGAAAACACCAAAGCTTTCCAAATGGAGGCAATGGCGACATCTCTAAAAATTAAGGGGGTAAGAAACTTCTTTCAATTAATGGAATTTTTGGAAAATTATACTTGTCCTCTATAGCGTAGTTGGTTTGTCTTCTGTAGGCCTAGATTCTGGTGCAGTTGATAAATGTATGAATGGAACACATTTTTCCATAACCTGCAAAGGAGATCTGTACTAAATTCCATTCCATTTGGTAAGTGTCAACTGGTTATTTCTAACAGATTCTCACTAAAGTATATGGGGAAATTTATCAACTGCAATGGAATCCAGGCCATTCTTAGATTAAACCAGGGATAACCACTTACCAACTGCAATGCAATATAGGCTGTAGAAGCAGAAGAGATGCAATTTAAGGTCAAATCAACTGCACTACAGGGGACAAGTAAAAATTCTCCAAATGCACATTCTGCCAGAGTACCTGTCTACTGCTACAGCTTGATATACTTTTAAGTTTTTGAAAATAAACACTCAAGTGATTTTATTTTTGACTGACTGGCTCCTTCAGTGAAGGACTAGGGGGGTCTAACGAATGTGCTTAACTTCTCTCCTCTAACCTGTTTGTTCGGAAGCCAAGAGGCTGTTCGGAGCAGCTCTAGAGACACCGTGTAAGTAAAGGATCATTGAGTCAGATATTAAATCCTTGGTCATATTTTCAGAGTGTCTCATTTCTATTGTAAGATGAGAGGAATAGCAATGTTTCTCAAAAAAAGCAGCTCTGATTAATCTTCTATAGTATTTGGGAGATAGTTATTTCAATTCTGTCAGAGTTGTAGTTCAATAGTACTTGAATGATAAAATATCCCCATCGCTCCCCTTTTAATGATGTAACACTGCTCACCTCAAAGTAGCAAGACTGTCCAGATGGATCACAGAGAGGGACAATCTTCAGTGAGCATAATGAAAAACCTGAAAAACTCATCAAGGGGGGCAGGGTTTTCATTGTTCTCACAGTAAGAAGATTGTCCCTTGCTGCAACCTGTCCGGTCAAGAGACCAGGTTCCACATCTGAGGGAAGGTGGCTTACACTAGGTAAAAGGGGTGGAGGGGGATACTTTATCATTCAATTACTCTTGAACTACAACTCGGACAGTATTGAAATAACACTCTCCATGGCCCAAATACTATAAAGATTAATCGGAGCTGCTTTTTTTTGTGAAACATTGCTACCTCTTTAAGGAGTGATTTTTGCTTTTTCTGTTTGCTTTTTTGATATTCCTTGCCTGTCCTCAGATGACTCTTTCAATTAATCATGCAGCAGACCACATACAAGGGACAACATTTGAATTTTACAATAACAATATCATATACAAACTGTACTAAACTATCTTATCTTCTAAGACATCTTCAAGCAATCAACTCTAATCAGCCTAACTATAAATAATACTGATGCATTTACCTAGCGGTACTGAAACGTACGTATAATTAGCATTCAGTGACAACAGCTACACAGTATTGTCTGGCAGCAAGTCAGCATGAACGTTATTCTTGGCTTACTTTCTGTGTTGAATTTTTGTAAATTAAAAGTGTATATATATATATATATATATATATATATAAATGTTGAATGTTAATAATTTAAAGGAGAAGTAACACTTCCTAATCAAAACCCTGCGCTTACCTTACTGTGGCCCCTGTGATTTTCCTTTTGTGCCTTTATTCAAGTGATAACATTATTAATCAGTCTCCAATGTAATTTTTATAGTCATGGACATGACAGCACTGAACCTTTAACCCTTTAACCCTTTGAGTGCCTGAGGGGTACAGAATGCATTGCAAAGCAATGCGTTCCATACCCCTCTGGTATTCAAAGGGATAAGGACAGGAAGGTGTGCTTCTCTCCCTGGTCCTTATAGACTTAAAGGGATAGTAATGTTTCACAATAAAAGCAGCTCCAATTAATCTTCATAGTATTTGGGCCATGGAGAGTGTTATTTCAATACTGTCAGAGTTGTAGTTCAAGAGTAACTGAATGATAAAGTATCCTCCTCCCACCCCTTTTCCCCAGTGTAAGTCACCTCTCCTGAGATGTGGAATTTGGTCCTGTGACCAGAGCTCACAGCAAGGGACAATCTTTTTACTGTGAACATAAGGAAAACCCTGCCCCCCTTGACAGTTTTGTCAGGTTTTTCCTTATGCTCACTGAAGATTGTCCCTCACTGTGATCCATCCAGACAGTCTTGCTGCTATGAGGTGAGCAGTGTTACACCAGTAAAAGAGTTGGGATGGGGATACTTTATCATTCAATTACTCTTGAAATACAACTCTGACAGTATTGAAATAACACTCTCCATGGCCCAAATGATATGAAGATTAATTGGAAACATTACTATCTCTTTAAATAGGCTCACATTCTCTCCCTGACAGTTAGAAAAATCTGCCAGCGACTACTAGGTCCACCTGCAGGACTGACTGAAAGTGTTATCTCTTGAACAAAAACACCTTAAAGGGATAGTAATGTTTCACAATAAAAGCAACTCCAATTCATCTTCATACTATTTAGGCCATGGAGAGTGTCATTTCAATACTGTCAGAGTTGTAGCTCAAGAGTAATTGAATGATAAAGGATCCCCCTCCCGCCCCTTTTACTGATGTAACACTGCTCACCTCAGAGCCGCAAGACTGTCCGGATGGATCACGAAGAGGGACAATCTTCAGTGAGCATAAGGAAAAACACAGTAAGAAGATTGTCCCTTGCTGTGAGCTGTCTGGTCCAGGGACCAGATTCCACATCTGAGGGGAGGCGGGAGGGGGATACTTTATCATTCAATTACTCTTGAACTACAACTCTGACAGTATTGAAATAACACTCTCCAAATACTATGAAGATTAATCGGAGTTGCTTTTTTTGTGAAACATTACTATCCCTTTAATTACTAAGTTTTATAGCCCCTTGGATGCTAAAGAAAGATGTTCAATACGCTGGGAATCTCTTTATCCTGTGGGTTAAATCAATAGCTTTTATAATGACTAATTTTGATGTGGCTGAAACAGTAGATTCATCAAAGCCTCTGTGTAGGTTGATCCTTTTTAATAAGAGCTGATATAATATAATATTTTATATTTCTTAATAAGGGCCTCTGTTTTTAAGAAGGGTAATACTTAGAAAAAATAGAATGTAAATACACATTGTGCGGTACAATTGATCATACTGTCCTTCTTTCAAAATAATAAAGTTACATAGTTGATAAGGATGAAAAACATTTGCTCCCATCAAGAACAATCTTTGCCATATCACCCCTGTTGATCCATAGGAGGACAAAAGAAAACCCTATTGAAGCCTTTTCCAAATAAGCTCCATGTGGGTAAAAAATCCTTCCTAACTCCAAAAAGCAGTGTAATAAATACAACTGAAAGCAACTGCCATAATTTTAATTTAATCTCTGCTAGAAAATGATCCAATGCAGTTTTAAAGCATCCACAGTATCTGCAAACACAGCTTCCGAGGCAAACAATACCAAAACCTTACTACCCTTATTGTACAAAATTCCTGCTTTTGTTTTGGTCAGAAGCACTTCTTGTCTTGTCATATTGGATGACCTCTTCTTTTTTGCTTAGCTCTTTTTGTAAATAGATCCACAGAGATAGTTTAGCTAACCTCTCTTCATAACTAAAATATTCCAATTTCTTTATCAGTTTTGTTGCACTTCTTTGTACTTTTTCCAGTTCAATAATTCATTTTATGAACTGGAGCCCAAAACAATGCTACATACTCTAGTTGAAGTCATATCAAGGATTTAAAAAGGGGAAGAATTATATTCATTTCCCTCTTATCTATACCACTTTTTATACAAGTCCCTATTAGCTCTTGCAGCAGCTGAGTGACACTACACACTGTTCTGAAGTCTACTGTAAATCTAAATAATTTTTCTTTAAATTATTCCCCAAGCATTTATCATTTAGTGTATACATAGCATGTTTGTTTCTGCAACCCAAATGCATAACTTTACATTTATTTATATTAAACCTCATATGCTACTTTTTCAATGCATTCACAAAGTTTATCCACATCTTACTGCAGAGAAGAAACATACTGTGCTCTATGTATTTCCTTACAGAGTTTAATTTCATCAGCAACGATTTAAACATTACTTTCAATACCCACTTCAATTACATTAATAAACAAATTAAAAAGCACTGGACCGAGGACTGAAGCCCAAAGCACACCGCTTACAACTTTAGACCAACTTGAAAAGGTTTAATTAAAAACAACTCTCAGCATTTTGTCATTTAACTAATTCCCTATCCATTTTCAAATATCACTGTCATATTTGCTTTAAGTCTTAGATGCATCTGTCTCAGAACCTCAGTACTATAAGGTCTGTAATTTCCAGCCTGAGCCACTAACCCAAGCTGGTTAGGCAATAATTTGTATTGTTATGGCCTTCTAGAACTTTCCATCTTTCCTGGTTGGCCAGTCATGTCAACTGATCCCACTCAACAGGTATTTAAACAAGCCCAATGAGTCTCCTCCTTTCTCATTCAAAGATCCAGTTTGGTGATTCCAGAGAGCTTCATGAGACATTGTGTGTTTTGTCTACCTGACCTTGGCTTGTTCCAAAAAATTATTCTGCCTCCCATTTACCAGACCTCGGATTGTTCCAGACAACTATTCTAAAGCCTGTGTATCATACCTCAGCTTGTTCCTGCCAATGATTCTGTCTCTTGGTTCTTGACCCCAGCTATTTCCAGACTATGTTCTTCCAGACAACTATTCTGATTCCCATGCTCCAGACCCTGGCCTGTCCACGACCTTGTTTCTGCATCTGCCTTTGGATTGTGGATTCACTCTGTGACCTCCTTGATCCATTGTTAGTACCAGCTGGACCCTGAAACCCATCAGTAGAGGTGCAGTCATCCTCACTAATTTCCAGCTCAACTGGTTCTGGGTATCCAGCCTTTTAATCTATAACTTTAATCCAGCCTGTGGTCACAGAAAGACCATGTCTACTATCAATAATGCTTTCTCGCATCGCTCACCAGAATCCATTCCATCCTGTTGGTAGCACTTGGTCCATCCTGGTACCTCCGATCTGTAGGATCATTTGTCCTGATAATCACATCCCATGCCAATGGCTTTCAATTTATGTAGCAACCTGTATTAAAGGCTTTTGTAAATTCCAACTCAAGAGCAACACTCTCTTCCAAGTTGCCACTTACCCTTTCATAGAATGCCAGTAAATAAGTCTGACAATCTATTCGTCATAAACCTACACTAACAATGTTATCTGTCATCACCTAGTCCTGAAAACTTTTTGTTAGTAATCTTTGTAATATTTAACATACTACAGAAGTAAAACTCGCAGGTCTATAATTTCCTGGTTTAGAACTTGCTACCTTTTTGAATAATGTTACTACAGCTGCTTTTCTTCAGTCACAGGGCACTATGCCTAATGAGGGAGAATCAATAAGTATTAAGCATAGCATCAGAATTTGATCCAAAGTGGCAGTTCTACTTTAGGGTCTTTTCCTACAGAAAATGCAAAAATCGAAATCAGTTAGGCCATGAACTACACAAAAGCGTGTCAAAGCAAAAACTCCATAACTGTCAGATGTGCATTGCACATATTTATTGATTAACCAGGATATCAAAATGGTGTTTCATTACTTGTTTTCTATTTGTTGATTAAATCGTTTTTTTTCCCTTTTACCTGTAGTGCAGTTTTCTTTAAATTAGTCTTACCAGATTGGGGTCCTGACTCCTGACATCCAGGACCAGGGAGTGAATAATGGAGGTGAACTCCTGATTTGCCACCTGCTTAAGTGGCAATCCTGTTTTGCTTGCCAGTGTTTCTCATCAACCATGTGGGGGGTCGTCTAGAGCACTGTGAGCATGAATCTTGTATTTGTCCCTATAGTGCAACTGGTTTGCACCATCATTTCTTTTTCATGAAATATTTTTCCCAAGTTTCCAAGTATGTCCTGGGTACATATTTTATTTACCTCAGAAGAGTGAAAGGCTGAGCTGACCTTGCCAGGACTAGAACCTGGAACCCTGAGGTTCGAACAGATTCTACAGCTGGTAAAGGTCCTTCATGTAATTGGTGTATTTCGCAGTTCTTCGAAAGGGTCTATTTCAAAGTTCTCCACTATAGCATATTTCAAACTTATCCCTTGCAGTGTAAGTTATCCATACAGAAGGCTATCCCAGACTTCTACATAACCATTTAATGTGAAACCTCACGTAAGTAAATCTCCGATGACATGTAGCACATTGGTATAATTGTCAAATTTCATAGTTCTCCACAGAGGTGTATTTTAAATATATCAACTGAAGCCTATTTCAAACTTCTCCCTTGCAGAGTATTCCAAAGTACTCCACACAAAAGCATATTTCACATGTATCCATAGCCATCTCATGTGACACATCATGGAAGGCTGAAAGTATGAAGTTTGACAGTATATTATTATGGAGAACTTTGAAATATTGCCATTCAAATGTTTGACATGAAACTATTTATTTGCAATCACAACATGAAAAAGAGAATTACACCAAAATGATATGCTAATGAGTAACCCCCCCAATTGAATACATAAGGCTTGTATGTCTTATCCATCAAGACATGTGTTCACATCAAATCAGCAAGGAAAAAAAAAGCCATCACACGAACCTTAGCATATCTCCACTGGGTTCCACTGCAGATGATAACTGGTGTTATCTCTACATTTTCCCACAGACTTCAAGAGGAAATTGTGTTATTAAACCAGTCAAAACATGTATAATAGGGTGACCACATTTCCATGCTGCCAGTCCGGAACATGTGGTCACCCTTGTCCCTCAGCTGATCCTCCCGGCGGTGCTGAACATCTTTCTGAGGCTGACACACAGTAAGAGTTTCCAGGGGGAGCTCTTACTCTGTATCAGCCTCAGAAAGATGGTCAGCGCCGGTGGGAGCCTCAGCCGGGGCTCTCACTGGCAGTGCCAGCACACCTGCTCTTACACTGCCAGAGAACAATATGGATCTTCTACGGCTGATAAATTAGAACTTCTGTCTGTGTATGTGTACAGCTGGAGAACCACATATCCCCGCCTCTCGGAATAAACAGCCCGGGAGGTCTATAGTTGGTATCAGTAGATCTGGATATACACCGCTGCTTGTATCTAATAACACTGCCGACTCAACCTATAACATGGCCACATATCTCCCACAAAGCGACATTTCTTACACAGCGGTGTCTGGGGGGAAGTTCCAATACACAGTGAGTGGACGAGGCTTCTCTTTATCTGCAGCTGTCTCGCATGCACTAGTCCAGCCAATGAAATGTATTTGCTATTCAGTCTTCACTGGCTGGCTCAGCCAGCCAATGAGGACCATATAGCAAATACATTTCATCGGCTGGCTGGACTGATGCGTGTTGCTCCATTCCAGGACTCTTTGTTGTACCGTTGTGCGTGTATGTGGAGGGGGGACCCAGGATGCGGAACACAGACCCCCAATAAGGGACAGTGCCGGGCATTCCAGGACGTGTGGTCACCCGAATGTATAACCTTCAATGGGATCCATCTCAAAGTCTGAAGTCAATTTGTGGGAATACATTAAAAATAACAGATGGGTGTGTACTAGGGGTGTATGGATGTTTGCATTTCCTTCTCACTGAATTTAAACAGAAATTAGCATAACAAGAAAATACAGACAAAACTTTCCTCCACAAAGTGAAGCTCAGTGCTAGTTCATTGCTAGTTCTAATGTTCCCTCATAGCATTTCTGCACATACACACTAACACATAGGTTTGATGTATAAACACATACATCAGCACTGATCTGCGTCCTTTGCTCTTTTATATCACAAGTAGAAGACAAAGAAAAGGGCCTTCTTGCTAGAGTTCCTGCACGACATGGAAAGCCCTGTTTTCCAGTAAATCTCTTACTGCAGCAGAAAGTTCATATAGGCTTAGGGGTTGACAGGGATTTTTCTAGCAACTGCAAATTATCATATGATTTGAAGATCCATTGCTGTGCTATATTGCAATAAAATCTTGTTGTATTCATTTACATAAGTGCATTCAAATGTTTATATGTGTGTGTGTGTGTACAACAAAAATATGTTATATAGTTGTACATTGTCATTTTAAATATTAATTAATAGGTTATTTGCAGTCATATATTATAATATTATTATGTTAATATTTAGGATAGCAGTTCTCACTTTTTGCTCACAGTAGCCCTACACATCGTGGAATTTTCAGGGTACCATACTATTTTATAGGTGATTGGTCAGGGACTTACTGAAGGTAGGTCTCACAATTAGAATGACAAGTACCTGCATATTGTGAATGACAATTTCCATAAATATAAATCTGAAACATAATGTACACATTTTTATCAAAGTCTAAAGAAAAAACTGTGGCACAGTAAGATGATGCCCAGGGCACATTAAAATGCACTGGCACCCTGGCTGAAAAACATTGACTTAGGAACTTAACCCTTTGAGTGCTAGAGCTGTATGGAATGCTTTGTGAAGCAAGACACTGCACACCCCTTTAACGCTTAAAGGATTAATCAGAAAGAACAATAAGTGCAATTCACTAGGGGACAAAAAAACATTCCAGTTGACACTCATTTAACAATTTGCTAGAGACCTTTCTGTCATTGAAGTGGTTACAATCTCAATCGAAATCAAAGTTTTATTTCTCCCTTTAGTGCCGTTGGTTTGAACCCCAACTGCTTCTCTTTAGTGACACCAACACCAAGTTATTGATGGTGCTTTGGCTGTGTTGCATGTCCTGATAGGTATGCTACTGTGCTTTGGTGGTTGCTGCCTGTGAACTTTATTGCACTCATGCAGGAACACAGTAAATTTGCATCAGGACTTCACAGTGACCTATGGCGCTGCCAGCAGATCTCTCACACTAGTTACATTGGTGGTTATGATTTGCATTACAACCTCTAATACACTGCTGACCTTTGTGGACATCAATCAACAATATTCAGCTGATGCTCATAGAAACTGCAACCCCCACACCCACTACAACCACCACCATGGGATCTGTGGGGGGGGGGGATGCAGGAAAAAGTTGAGTGCAGATCTTGGGAGACAGGAAAGTAGAGGGGAGTTGCTTTATTTCTATTAACATGTATTTATTTAGTATTTTATTTATTTATTTAGAAAATGTTTTACCAGGAAGAATGCATTGAAATTTCTCTCATTTTCAAGTATGCCCTGGAGAGTATGAATGAGCAGTTTGCCTTCTGCATAAGAAACTCATTACATTCTTTAGTGCTCTAAACCTTTACATGTTATCACTACTCGGTTATAAATATTGATGATGGAATTGGCCTTTCTTGTGAGACAAGACAGGTTTTTGCTGTTTGGGCACATTTTAACACTGAATATACACTAGTAAAATTGATGGATGGAGAACAATATGATCAATTTTATCTGACTGTGTATATACACTCCATTTTATGTAAATATTCTCTTCATTAAAATTAGTGGTCCATGATAAGAGACAACATTTTCTCCATGATCAGCCCTCGTTAAAAATGATCAACTTACACCAAGGCTGCGCTGTAAGGAGTCTTCTCTTTACAAAATATTATAAGTAGAATTAAGTTAAACGGAACTTTAAAGGGATAGTAATAATTTATTATTACTATCCCTCATATTGTACATATTTGTAAAATAATTTAATAGCCCCCAGGTTCATCTCTCAAACCTTTAGGAAAATTAGCTCTGTATCTTGGACAATTCTTTTTTTTTTACATAGAAATACCTCAAAATCTATTATGACTGCTGCTTGAAATTATGGAATATATTTCCAAAATGAAATATGTATTCACCATAATTCAGAAAAATGGAGGATCAGTGAACAGGATGTACTATGCATGCATGAATGGCTTAAAATTCTCATTGCAAGAACAATAAGCAGAAAACTGCCTTTTTTTTTGCCTCCTGCAAGAATTCATGGAAGTTTCTGGTTCTTCCCAAGGTGAAGTACGGTGAGTGAATGTGCTTGCGCTTGCTTGAGTCTATATGTGTATGTGTGACAGATGTCATAAGACTGCATGCAGTAGCATAAATACAGAGGGTGCCAATGGTGTAGCTGCACACAGGCTCAGTGTACCAGGAGGCCCTGCTGACTTTGCACCATGGACCAGTTGGGAATATCAGAAGATCTCTTCTTAATGGCACACCAAGGTTTGAGATGTGATGGGGCTGAGGTCTGTGCCTCTTCCGGCACAGATCTCTATATCACCGCTCCCTCACAGTCATCCCACAATCAGATAATGTAGAATGATAGGATATTACATCATATCTCGGCTCATCTCTCTGTATCATTAGGCCATGCAGGGACCCTGGGAAAGTCCTGATATCAAAGCACAGACATTAGATCTAAAAGCTGGGCCGCCAGAGATGAGGCACCTTCCTGTGCCAGAAAAAGTAAGCACTTTGAAGGGGGCCTTAGGAATGTTTTTTCCACATGGGATGGGAGGCAGAGGTGATAAATAAGAAGAGATGAGGGAGACTGAGTGGGGAGGAAGACTGAGGGATAAAATACCGGACAAAGAGAATTTTGGCTGATGGAGAATACAAGAGGAACTTGGGGAGAGAAAATCAAAATGACTAGGGATTAAGGAGGAGATTGTAAGAAAGATGGACACTGTAAAATTACTAAAGGAAGGACAGAATGATGGATAAAAGCAGATGAGAGGAGAGGGAGAATCCTGGGGAAATAAGGAGAGGGACAGGGGAGAGAGAAGGGGGAAACATGCTTTAGGAGAAAGGGGAGAGAGGGGGCAAAAAGTCCTAATAAAGCAATGAAGTATAACCCCCCTGACGTTACTGTTAAACATGTATGAAATGTATCACTTTGTTTATGAATGACATTATTTTGCAATGTGAGCTATAAGTGCAATAAATGAGAATTAAAAAAGAGCCATCATTCTTTAACCCTATGAATTCCTGAGGGGTGTCAAAAGCACACTAATAAGCCCACTTATCACAACCTGAGGAGAAAGTCCTAATTGAAACTATATGTCAGTTCTATGTGGACTGAGTCATTAATTAGTACATTAATTAGTACATAATTTCATGTCGATGGAAGCACCCCAAAACTCCTCCCAACAAAACCTGAAAGGGTTAAGAATCCTTCATTGGGAGGCCTTTTGGGGTCCTTGGTCCTACAACAAAAAATCTCATCTGCTTCCAAAGACAATAAATATCCAGTACTACTTAAAGATTCATTTAGGAGAACCAAGCTATACATTATTAATAATGGCCATTAGTATTTTCTGCACACACTGAGATGTGTAGGCATACCTGGAACCTTCTTGTTCCAAGACACCAGATGTCCATTAAGGTTTGGGGGTGGGAGTGTCCACATGGTGCAATTTGCTTCATAAAGTGGGAGGTGCTTGACTAGGGTGGTGGCACTGGGAGGAAGGGAGGTGGATTTGCCATTAAAATGGGTGGACAGTGGAAAGTACAGAGCAGAGACTGAATGAAACTGGCAGTGAAGTGGGAGGAGTTACAAGGGAACTCACTGAGCCCTGAGAATCAGCCTCTGTCCCCTAAGATCTTGTAATTAAGTACAGAAAACAGTTTCTGGGTCAGATCCAGAGTTATGTATATTGGGGTTTAGTAACCATTTTAATGACAGAGGGGTGACCAACGCATTGCTAAGTAAAGAATAGGATACCCCTCTGATACTCCAAGGGTTGACAGGAGTTGGTTTAACCCTCTGGCACTCAAAGGGTTAAGATCTGAAATGCAATAATATAGCATAATCTTCAGTTATTGTACATCAACTCTGAAATGTTTTCATTTTTTCTTGCATTACCTGTAATTCGGTGAAAGATGATTGGAATTGGTTCAGTTGTAACTAGCACATCTTCATCGTTTTCTGAACTTGATACATAGGTGTTATCTGTAGAAATAAGCAGATTTTGCATTCATGTTAGACTTTTTCATAAAGTATGCACATAATGTGTAAACCAATAGCATTACTTTAAAGGAATTTGTTCTCAGTCTATATAACAACACATGAATTGAATGACTTATCATACTGGAAAAGGAAATCTAGTGAGACAAAGCAATATAATGCCAATTTTATTAAATATCTCAATATAAAGGAGGTATACCTTAATTATGAAAACAAATATCACACACATACCTGGGAACATTCTTGTCTGGGACTATGGCACCGCTGGGGTATATGTTTGACGCAAATCATGGCAAAAGGGCAGTGGCTTACATGTGGGGAGGGGCTTACCAGGTGCATCACAAAAGTGGGCGGGAAGTAGGAGGAACTGGGCGGAGAAGGAGGAGAAGTGGGAGGAACAGGGTGGGAAGGAGCAGAAATATGTAGTTTCAGAGGAAACCCCCCACCTCCAGAGAAACAGCCTCTGCCCCGGAGACCGGGTAATGCACTGTCAAACCCGGAGTCTATATACAAATGGGACTGTAGTGCACTACTCACGTTGGGTGTTAAAGGGATAGTAATACTTCGTTTTATCTTTATTTTATTTTGTAGGCATTAAAAAAATATGAAGAACAATATAAGTCTTATCTCTCAAACCTTTATGGTTTAAGAGATATTCACAAGCAAAGTTTCCCCCTCCCGCCCCTTTTACCTAATGTCTCTTCTCAGATGTGGAATGCAGTCCATAGACCAGACAGATAACAGAAGGGGACACTCTTCTTCCTATTAGAACAATGAAAACCCTGCCCCCCTTGACAAGTTTTTCAGGTTTTTCCCTTATCTTAACTGAAGATTGTCCCTCTCTGCAATCTATCTGGGCACCTCCCTTCTGATCTGGCTGAGCAGTGTTACACAACTAAAAGGGGTGGGAGGGGGATACTTTATCATTGAATTACTCCTAAACTACAACTCTGACAGAATTGAAATAACACTCTCCATGTCCCAAATACTATGAAGATTAATTAGAGCTGCTTTTATTATGAGACATTACTATCACTTTAAGAAGTATCCAAACATCTGACTCGGTAATGTGCTAATGTGTATTATAGATAATGGCAAAGGAAAGAAGATAAAAACACTAACAGCACCAAAACCTTCCTCTTGGATGCCAGTAACGGATAAACATTGCCAATAGATATCAGATGACCGTATACATGTTCTGTAGTATCAAAAAAGTATTAAAATCTAACTTTTATTATATACATTTAAAAGCAAAAACCAAATATTAAAAAAATCTGCGAATTTTAATGCGTATAATTTATCTGATAGAATTATAGCAGAAATATCATATATCACCATTGTGAATGGCTTGTTAGTACACTAAAGTCAATTTAAATATATTAAACTAAACACCTCCCATTGGGAATCGAATACTTTACTGAATCAGAGTAATCTTAAATCATAGATATGTCTGCTCCTGCTTCAAGGGTTACCTATATAATTAATAGATTCATTCTCATTCACACCCTTACTACTAAACCAATGGGTATTTGAGGATTCAGTGAACCCGGAATTAAATAGTGAACTGAAATGTGATTAGCACCAATTCCAGGGTGTGACTGGGTCTATTAATTATTTTGCTAACCCTTGAAGAGGGAACAGACGTATCTATGATTTAATATTACTCTGATTCAGTAAAGTATTTGATTCCCAATGGAAGGTGTTTCATTTAATATATTTAATATATTTAAATAGACCTGAGAGTACTAACAATCCAATCGCAACGGTGGATATATGTGATTTCTGCTACAATTCTATCAGATAAATTATATGCATACAAATTCGCAGATTTTATTTTAATATTTGTTTTTGTTTTTTGCTTTTAAATGTATATAATAAAAGTTAGCTTTTAATACTTTTTTGATACCCCAGAACATATATATGGGTCATCTGATATGCTATTGGCAATGTTTGCCTGTTACTGCCATCCAAGAGGAAGGTTTTGGTGCGGTTTGTGTCTTTTTCTTCTTTTCTTTGCCAAACCGGAGTCTCCTGGGCAAATCCGGACAGTTCCCCGGTATGATCATACAGATCACAATGAAGATAATTACTGTACTAGGGCTGGACACCATTTTCCTCACTCAAATCACTGAATGAACAGTTTTACAATCATAATCCTTAAAGGGTTAGTAATGTCCAATAATAATTTTATGTTGTTTTGTAGATTTAAAAAAAAATTAATTATGTGGAGCAAATCCCATCTCTCAAATCTTTATGGTTTGAGAGATATTCTAATCTAAAGTTCCCCCTCCCCCCCTTCTCCTGACGTCAGTGCTGTTCTGACACCAGGAGATCCAGCCGGTGGCTCTTCAGCAGAGCCGAAATAGAAATATTGAAAATAATTACTTCATTAGAATGGTCTACAAAGTGTGCCTGGTGTGCAAGCACACTTTGTAGACCATTCCAATGAAGTAGTTCTTTTTAAATATCACTATTCTGGCTCTGTTGAAGAGCCGCCTCGTGTGAGCCAACATGTATCTCCTTTAAAGCTGACATCAGGAGAGGAGGGTGAAGGAGGGAACTTTAGATTAGAATATCTCTCAAACCATAAAGGTTTGAGAGATGGGATTTGCTCCACATAATTTATTTTTTTTTACATCTACAGTACAACAAAAAATTATTATTGGACATTACTAACCATTTAAAGGTAATTTTAAAAGCATTCAAGAAAGAAAGACATTCGAACTAAGGATGAGAGTTCTATTTAAAAGGCATGAAACATGACTCAGTAAAGATCTGGGATTCTTATTACTGCTAGAAATTTCTATAACCAGTGCCTCTTGTAGTTTTACTGTCCTCCTCATCTTTTCTCTGCTTTGCATCTAAACTGCTGCTCAGAGACCCTTTATTTACTGCCAACCTTTTCACCCTCTCCAATCTTTTCCTGTAAGCATCTTAGATTGTTATCTGTCTTGGGAACTCTGCATTGTTTCCAACAAGACTAGGTAATTGAACAGACTTTGTGATTCAGTATTGCTTGACCTGAGGAAGAGTGTTGACCTCTTGAAAGCTTGTCTTAAAATATAAACTGTTAGTTCAAATAAGAAAGGTATCACCAAATATCAAAGTACTCATATCTTTGTTACCTTTTTAATAAGAAAGAAAGAAAGAAACATCTCCATACGTTTTGTGTGCTCTTGTTTTACTCAATAGGAAAAATACTGCAACATATACTTTTCACAATTAGGGTATGCTTCTCCTTTAACCCCTTAAGGACCGGTCACACCACGCACAGTGTGGTCACTTAAGGACCAGGGATTTTTTTTGGTTTTTTTTCAGAATCAAATTCTGGACTCCCTGAACGCCGTATACAGGTCTCCCCAGTACCAGGGTTATAATGTGTATTAATTACCTTACACCAAAATTTC
Organism: Rhinophrynus dorsalis; assembly: GCA_037306005.1. Lineage (NCBI taxonomy): Eukaryota > Metazoa > Chordata > Amphibia > Anura > Rhinophrynidae > Rhinophrynus > Rhinophrynus dorsalis. The sequence goes on from CM074718.1 coordinate 634,134,931, forward strand.
CGATCATGGCAACAATCCCAAATCATATGGAGGTACGTTCCCTGGACCCCTTCACAGCAAGGGCAGTAGCAGTATGAGAGGTCCCCACTTTGTTCAACCTGACTGGTGTATAGCAAATTTTGTGCAATATAATTAATTGTATAATTTGGTGTCTAGCCAATGTTGCCACCTGCACTGTATCTGCGTTGGTCATATCCCATTCCCAGTTTTCCAAAGGACCAACATCTTGTTCCCACCTACCTCACATAGGTCCTTCTTGATCCATGGCTGCACTCTCTAACCATTGATAAGTAAATGACAGTGACTTTGAGGGCTCCCTAAGGAGTAGCCTAGTGAGCAATGGAAAAGTGTCAATCACCGGAGCCCTCTCACCCCACTGAGTTCGTAGAGCGTGTCTTATACAGAGATATGAATAGAACAGATTGTTCAGTATTTGAGTTCCGCATGTAGTTGTGTAAAGAGTTTAATCTGATTGTCCTGATACAGTTGACCCACGTTAGTGACACCATATCTAGCCCAACTAGAACCGAAATCCCTGACAAGTAATTGTTTCAATCCTGCGGTGCCCCATAAAGGAGTGTCAGGGTCCATGGAACTGTATCCCTCTAGTTTCTGCACCCCAATCCGGCATCATAAAGAGCCCGGTCTAGAGGCATCTGTTCCCTAAATTCCACTGGCCCTACATGAAGAAGTTGTGGCAGAACATGTGGTGGTCACAGCAGCACTCTATCTACCTGGGTAGCTTGGTATCGAGGCTGTGGGGAAGTATAGTCCAGCACACAGCAACACTGAGCTGCCAAATAGTAACTAAAGAAATTAGGTAAAGCAATGCCTCCCTCTTTCTTTGTTTTCATAAGAGTGGCCAGTTTAATTCTAGAGAGCCCACCCCTCCATAGACAGTGTGTAACAATATTTTCAATGTCTTTAAAGTATATTTTGGGGATGCTCACTAGTGTATTTTGAAAAATGTATAAAAGTTTAGGTAATCAGATCATTTTGATGAGATTTGATCTGTCTATCTATCACGTTAAAGGGGATCTATCACCCCAGTACAAATGTGTGTTAAATGTTAAATTACCTAGCGATTAGGTGGATTTCTTGAATATTTTTTTTTAATCGTATGTTGCCGAAAATTAATGTTTAAAGACTGAACTTCTGGATAGACTGCTGGTACAGCTCTATACCCGCAGTCTGTAACTCTGCCTCCGCTCCCCTCCCTCTAGCCATGATGATGATGGAGGCTTCTGTCTGTAGGCTGGAATGATCTCATTGGCTAGATATCGATCTCTATCAATGAGACCGCTCCAGTTTAACACACATTTGTACTGGGGTGATAGATCCCCTTTAAAAGGCAGCTGGAACCATAAAGTCATTTTTTTCACAAAGGTGTTGGATAATAGGAACAAGGTTCCTCTCCTGGAAGGGTGCTGCTGAGGCCCTAGTCTGAATTCCAAAATAGGTGCAGTCCTTCACACAACGCATCTGAGTAGCTGCTATTTGGATTCCCCTAGAGAAGTCATCCACTGGGAGTAGGGATGATTTAGACCAATTAATTCACAATCCAGAATATGAGACAAATTTACCTACTAACTGCAGTGTGGCATGTAAGGAATTTTTGGCATCACCCAAAAGAGTAGTATGTCGTCTGCATACAGGGCAATCTTTTCTCTTCTGTTCCCTATACTAAGCCCTGAATGGCTGGGTCCTCCCTAACTAGAACAGCCAATGGTTCCAGTGCGAGAGTGAATAGACCAGGGAACAGTGGGCATCCCTGCCTAGTGCCTCTATATAATGCCTCTATATAAATGAAAGTCTGTCTAGCCCATCTCTCCCGTTACCACCCTTACTTTTGGGCCCGTATATAGAATGTGCATCCAATTAATGAAGGAGGGACCAAAGCCATAGCAAAGCAAAGCTGTAGTACTTTCCAAAGGTATTTTCAATAAATGGAGTGAAACACCTTAGAGGCGTCCAGAGAGGCTATCACGCAAGACCCTGAATTATCATGTGAAATTTGCGTGAACAAGCGTCTAAGATTGTGCAAGGTAGATTTAAGAGCCACACAGTTTTGGATTTTTTCCCAGTTCGGACAATATGATTATTGAGGCACATTTAAGAGATTTAGGGAAATGCCCATCATCTATAGCTGCATAAAGAGTGTTTAATAAGTGAAGGCCAATACATCCACAAATTCCCGATACCACTTGGCGGGAAGCCCATCCCTACCTGGAGTCTTGCAAGTCAGAAGACTGTGAATGGCCTCCATTACCTCTCTTACGATGATTGGGGCATCCAACATCTGTCTGTGTTCAATCGAAAGTTGTAGCAGGTCACACATGAGGAGGAAGTCATATAACTGACATTCTGAGTGGATCAAGCAAGACTTGCACACAGAATGTCCTAAATTGTGTGTTGATTTCCTGTGGGGCAACCACCAACTTCCCCTTTTGTGCCTAACAAGATGAGCCATCAGTTTACCAGCCTTGTCACAGTGTTCAAATATGTTCTGCCTCTTGAAGAATATACTTCAGGCATTTAGCTCAGACAATCTTGATGAGAGTTGTATAGAGCACGATATGAAATTTGCATAAGACGCTGAATCACCATCTTCCAGTGAAACAATCTCAATCGATTTGTTTCTTCTGTGCGACACTATGAGTGATATTAAAGATCCCCGCACCACCTCCTTAGCTGCCTCCCAAATCATCCCCTGTGTGGCAGAGTCTGCATTGTGAACAAAGAATTCCTTCAAGTGCTCACGATGTTTGGCAACAATCTGAGGACAGGTCAACCGCATAGGGCAGAGTTTTTATTCCCTGGATTGGGAATGCAATTCGGTCTCAATCGTCAGCATTAATAGAGAATGATCCGATGCCACCTTGGTTAGGAAGTTACAGTCTTTTAATATTCTCCAGGTTGAATGTCCAATAAATGCATAGTCTATCCGTGAGAGAGTTTTATGCGTGGCAGAGTGACAGGAGTATTCCCTAGTAGTAGGGTGCAGGTCTCTCCAGGAGTCTACAAACCCCATGTCATTTATAAGGCTACAGAAAGTGTCTTTATTAGATGGCTCTAAAAGCGGCGGGATGTATACATTTAACAGCACAAACAGAGCTCCCTGTAGTTTACATGTCATGAAGATATATCTGCCCTTAGGATCAGTTTTAAGATCTATAAACTCAAATTGGTTGTATTTTGTAATCAATATCGAAACTCCCCTAGCATACGTGGAATAGGTGGCATGATAATGACCCTGTATCCACTGTCTTGGAAGGAACATGACTCTGCCCTCAGAGAGATGGGTCATTCCAGTTCTTCTTAGTATATCAGCATTCCAGGGCTCAGTGGGCTCCTGTCATATACTATACTAGAATGGTGGTGGACAATTGATGGCTTGCCAACTGTTAGACTATAACTTCCAAAATCTTCAGAGAGTTGTCAGTTGGCCGAGGATTACAGAAATTATATTCCAGCAACATCAGAAAAGCCACACTTTTGCCAGCACCCCTGGGCCTGAAATTAATTGCTGATTAGTGTGACCACATGTTCCGGATTGCCTGGTGCAGTGTCGTATTTAAAATGTGTGTCCTGCATCCACAGCAACCCTGATCACACAATGAAGACTTTGGAGCACAGAATTCTAAACACTAGAGGGAATCCTGCTCATTGACTGCTGACAGAAAGTGAAGCCTGTGCTGGGCTACAAGAAAATTGTCTCTGCACAGAATTCTAAATGCTAGAGGGAAATCTGAGCCCTACTAATTGATGTCACATGTCATAGGAGGGTATGATCCTCCTAAAATGACCACAGACACATAACTTGGGAATAACGGGCCACAGCTTTATTTAAAATCTTCCATTAACATTATCTTTTAACCAAAATAAATTATTTAATTATTAAATTGACAGTCTTTGCCAAAATAGAACATACTTGAACCAAGCATGACCAAATTGACCGGGCTCATGCTAGAATCCCAACATTTTTCAGCATCTTGAATTACCCCCTTGACCATACACCTTAACTTCAATGGCTTCAATGGGTAACGTCACACTCATTACCTAAATCAGGAGCATAACTTCCTCTGACATTCAGCCCGAGGATAAATCCACATCACTTTACCACATAAGTTACTGATATCTGAAAAACAGGCAAGGACTACCCCCTCCTGAGACAAATACAAACTCAGTATAATAGGCTCTCTTCTTATCTGAATGGCTGACTTCTTCCTGACCCAGCCTCACTTCCACATCAATACCTTCTCCCATGATCCTCCAGCATCTATATCCGGCTCAGCACTCCCCATGACATGCTTCTTCTCCCTGTTCACTATGTTTCCCTGTCCGGGGAATTCTCCAGAGCTGCAGCTCAATTTTCTTGTAGGGTAAGGATACTCTAAAGTTTGGTTCCCATTTTCTTGTAGCACAAACTTAACTTTCAGTCAAAGCAGACAATGGGCATTTCTTCTTCTAGTGGTGAGAACTCTGTGGTGCCCCAGAGCATGAGCAGTTTAAGCACTCTCCTGTAACGTCACAGTAAGGTCACAAGTTATCAAATGATTACACCCTCAAAACTGCATTAGCTTATAAGAGACGTACTCAATTGCATTCATCTCAGCAGTGTCTCTGAATGGCAGATAGGGAATGTGGTCACCCTATGGCTGACTGATAGCTGGGCTACATACAAAAGCATAGGAATTATCTTGTACCGACAGAAGTGTATTCTCTTGAAGGTAAATCTAAGCCTCTGGCTATCATTTCCCAAGTGGAAAATTAGCTTTTACAAGTAAAAAAGGAGACGGGAAAGAAAAGGTTTGTTGATTTCTTCTTTCCGAAGCTTTACTAAAGGGATTACATGTGAGGCTCGGAGCTCTTTTAGAAGATTTCCACTCAGTGGGTCTCATCTACTAAGGAAAAGTGGTGCATTTTTTAAGCAAACCAATGGCACTATAGGGAAAAAATAACAAATCCTCACTGATATAAATGGGACTTTTAACCCCTTAAGGACCCATGCCAGGACCATCATGGGTAAAACGTGCTTTAAGGACCCATGACGGTCCTAGCATGTCATGGAATTCAGGGGTACCATGGTGCCCGCATGGTATCATTAAGGAGTTAACCCTTAAAGCAAGATTTTTCCAACACGTTTTTCACAATGTATTGAGACAATCTGTGGAGAACTGCAGTCAGTGACTCACATCTCCCACAGAATGAAAAGAATAACCAGGGAAACTATAGTTGAAGTTTCTGGATCCTAAAGGGCAGGGAGTCAGGAGCAATATCAATAACCAAAGCTAGGAGTCAACACCAAAATATACAAGGGACCAAAATGGGACAGAGATCAGGAATCAAGCCAAGGTCAGATCGCAGAGACAAAATTGAAGTGTACAACAAGGTGGTGTATAGAATGGGCATTCACTTGTGTGAGAGGCAAGTATTAACCCCTTGGATGTTGGAGAAATCATCAATGTATTGCAAAGCAATGCATGTGTCACTTTCCTGGCACACAAGGGGTTAAAAGTAGAAGATGGTGGGGACCAGCGGGGGAGGAAAAAACAGGTGACAGGTAAACCATGCATAGCAACTGGCATTGGCACATGACAACTTCCATTGCACATAAACCACTTCATCTAGGAGTATTTTTGCTTTTGTGCTAGGAACCTGGGCAGGAAGTTACAGTTCAATAAATATAGTTGACATGCAGTCTGTGCTTCCACTTCCACATATATGGGACCCACAGAGAACTCCTCAGGTATCCCAGTGAGCCATTGTGTCCTGCAGAAGGGGACTGTGGGAAGGTGCATAGGCAGTGGATCCGTGGGGACTGAGACCCATTGCATCTACAGCCTTTATGATCCCAGTACTGCTGAGTCAGTATTACCAGCCACACACATTGTCAGAGACATTGCCATGATGGGGAGGAAATGGTTAATTTTTCTTTTTAAGCCAAATTCTCTGAAAGTCTGTTTTTAAAATGTGTTTAAACTACCTCATGTAACAGAGACAATGAGCCTCTTTTACTCTATGGAGGGGGGAAACATGTGGGTGAATTTTAGGGGGATTTATGACCATTTTCCAGACAACAATTCTAAAGCAAACTCATTATCTTCTGTGAAAATCTGGGACGAAGTATACTCCCATGTGTGAAAGTCTGGTAGAATGACATGTTTATGTGACGTATGATAACGCCCCAAATTCCTGTTTTGTTTTTTTTAGAAAACACAGACCAGATGTCATAGCGTTATTACTAGTGTTTGGAATTTTTATCATAATGTATTCGTGGCATCACAGTAAAATTTGGAATTAGACTACCCAATTAGATACTACTGATGATGTCACGGCATAATGAGATTGCTATTTTTCCAATCAGATGAAATTCTGATACGGGTAATTTTACATTATAAATATGTAAGTTTTGAGAGAGAAGGGGGTCTTTTTCCTCTTGGTTTCCTGGCTTGAATTCCTGTTCTGTTTCCTGAAGTGTACCTGGCTGGCTGGTAAAGAGATAATAAGAAACACTTATTGGACTGGTAACTATATATTTCCTTATTTTAATTCTGCAAAATTCAGAATCAAATATATATTTCTTCTATATTTGAATAAACATATTTTTTCTTATAATTTGTCTTAATCGGACTGGCCACCCAATTGTGACCAATTATAATAAGCTATATTGGCTGTAGTAATTCTGAATTAAGCAGAATTCATTAATTAATTGGTAAATTGTTATATTTTGCCAGATAATTGTAAATAGTTGATAGCAGTGAAACCTATATATCAAATTAGTTAATATAATCGTTGATATTTCTAGAATATATTGTGTTCCTAGAATGGTTGTTATAGCCAATATTTGATCTGGGTGAATACTTTGAATTTGTTTATTAACCCTTCAACTGCTATTTGTCTATTTATTTTGAGGTGTTTCTTTGGATTTCTTTGAGTTTTGGGGTTTAAACTTTTGTACAGTGGGAAGTTTATTTAAGCCTCACACTAGACAAAAGAAGTTGCCATCTTGGATGTGGCATCCTATATTACTAAGTGGATTAACCCTTAGAGTACCCTACAGGTTTTACATAGGATTGCTATGGTCATGTTTATGATATATGTTGCATGAAGTTTGGTATACTGTTTAGACTTATTATTAGATTGATATTCCTGGTATAATCTATTATTGACTATATTAAATGCAATTTATATGTTTTATTCAGAAGGTATGCAATATTTGAAATCGGTAGATAATTAAATTGTAGTGATTTGAGTCTGGGATTTTATTTCAGTTAGTTTCTCTAAATTTGGTTATTATATATGGTGTAAGGAAATTGTCGGAGGACCTGGCTTAATATTAAAGCTTACTCACCTGACAACATACCTTAAACCTCAATTAGCACAGTTTATACAGTTTCTGGGGCAGAGGTATTTATATGCTGCTGCCAACTGTATTTTAATTAATTGTAAGGATCAATTATCCTTTTCTATGCTGCTGGGTTCAATTATTGTTATTTAATACCTCTGAACATACCTATCTGTGGTTAAACCTTTAATTGCTGGCAATCCTAATGGTGATAATTGTGGTTTGATTTACTGTGTATCTATGGAAATTGGTATTCAGTCATTTATGTAATTGTTGCTTACATTTTTTATATATATATAGTATTTGCTTAAATAATGAATTTTTTAGTCCAGTACAAATATCTAACAACCTGTAGCTTTCCAGCTGCACTGCATTGGGGTTCCAGCACAACAATGATGTCTCAGCAAAGGACAGGGGTATAGCATGAGATTACTGTCACACAAGTCATGCTATTCTGCTTTAGAAAGGGCAGTGGGATAACGTGTAGTAATGCAGGGCTTAAAATCTGAAGTCCTTTGCTACTAGCCAGACGTGAAAAGTTACTCGCCACTGCAAGTCATAACATACCCGCGAGGGCTGAATTTCTACTCGCCAGGGCTAAATTTTCACTCTCCATTGGCTAGTGGCGAGTGGAAATTTTGAGCCCTGTAGTAATGTATGAGTGTGTGTGTATGATTTGTCGATCCATGCACAAATAGTTACACATCATCTCTCTAAGAAAAGACAGTTGAAACCCCACACTTTATGTAGTAAACCCTTCCCCAATACATAGCATTGGCTCATCGTTCACACCCCACCCAAGGGCGTGGATGCTGCTGATTCAGAAACTGCCTAGCTAAGAGACAGATTAGCCTTTAGTATACATAGATATAAAAAAAATGAATGTAATGTGGTGGGTTTCTGGATCAGGCCCCACGTGTCTAGCAATGCCCATTACCAGAAGGACTTTCACTTGCCTAAAAATATGTTGACAGGGAATGGTTTGATAAATGCAAATCCCACATGACTTTATTAAGCCATTCCCTGCCAAGAGATATGTTACAGCCACAGATGGTAGCATCTGTAATCTTTGTCCGTTTCCTTTACCCATTATGTCCATTCCCTTCAGCCTGCTGGTCCTCACATTAGCCTCTTCACTGTAGTGCTACCTCCCTGACATTCGTCTCTTCACTGTAGTGCTACCTCCCTGACATTTGTCTCTTCACTGTAGTGCTACCTCCCTGACATTCGTCTCTTCACTGTAGTGCTACCTCCCTGACATTTGTCTCTTCACTGTAGTGCTACCTCCCTGACATTTGTCTCTTCACTGTAGTGCTACCTCCCTGACATTTGTCTCTTCACTGTAGTGCTACCTCCCTGACATTCGTCTCTTCACTGTAGTACTACCTCCCTGACATTTGTCTCTTCACTGTAGTGCTACCTCCCTGACATTTGTCTCTTCACTGTAGTGCTACCTCCCTGACAATCGTCTCTTCACTGTAGTGCTACCTCCCTGACATTTGTCTCTTCACTGTAGTGCTACCTCCCTGACATTCGTCTCTTCACTGTAGTGCTACCTCCCTGACATTTGTCTCTTCACTGTAGTGCTACCTCCCTGACATTTGCCTCTTTCCTGTTGCCTGCACACCGTCACATTCTCTTCTTAACTACAGCCCATCCTCACTCACATTTTCCACTTCACTTTGGTCTTCCAGCCCTCACATTCATATCTACTCTTTGGCCTGCCTTCCGTCACATTCACTGCTTTTCTTTGGCCTAGCCACTGTTCCTTTTGCTGCTTCCTCTCTTTCTCCAATTCTGTAAAAATAAAGAAATCACAGTGCACATTCTTTTCCATTCACCCTTTGCCTCTTCCTATCGCAGCTTTCCATCTTCCTTCCTCTCACCCCTTTGCCTCCTAGCTTCTCCCAACTTCCCTTTTGCTGCAGCTGCACAGCATTTCAATCACAGTGCACAATCAAAGTGCTATGAGGCCGCTGTGAAATGGGAAGCAGAGCAGCAAAATGCCCAGAGGGGAAGAGGCAAACTGATTACCCTCCAAAAGTCTCTAGGAATAATTGTTATTTGGTAGATCTGTTGCGAAGCAGCATTCACTTTTTATAGGAGACTTCTGCACTTGTATACTGCTGTTAAATTAATTTAAGCTAAGCTCCCATGCTTTTATGTGAGATTCCATCATCTAATACAATTACGGGTTGCTCATTGGTGCAATCCGATGTATCAATAACACCCTGAACTGCAGTGTGACTAGAGAAAGTAGTGATGAATTCTGAATGCTGCGCTGCTGCTAGGATTTAATCTGCAGTGTCTGGTATCAAGCTGATCCAGCAGGAACACTGACGTGGATTCACTAAGACGAGGGTAATTCATCCACTGGGTGCCAGAGGGATACGCAACATATTGCTTTGCAATGCTTTGCGTACATGTCGGGTACTCAAAGGGTTGATTAGGAAATGTCAATCTGTTGGGGACTACAACTCCCATCATCTACCGCCAGCTGCTGGCTAATTGGGGATGATGGGGCTGTAGTCCAACACACAGAGGACTAAATTTTCTACCTCTATATCAAGATCACCAGAATCAACTCTGAGGCAAACCAACCATACATATTCCCTTCAGTATAAAACAGCATTTAACCCCTTGAATGCTAGGTAGCTCTCTATCAGTCCTATGGAAGTAAATGGGAATGTCTGATACTTAGGGATTTATGTATTAGAAGGTATAGTAATCCAGCAGTACTCTAGGGCACAAGCAAATCCCCACTGAGAAAATGTGAGCATTAACCCTTTCAATGTCCAACAGATTTTAATGCATTACTTTACAATGTGTTACAGATTTCTAGCACTGAAGGGTTTAAAATTTAGTTCTTGGAATTATTTTATATATGTGCCATTTCTTCCTCTGTGTGTGTGTATTTGTGTATGTGCTCGTGTGCACAGAGGCGTAACTAGAAACCACCAGGCCCTGGGGCAAAAAGTGCCATGGGGCCCCCTGACCACATTGCCTCCACTGTCCACCTCCTCACTGTCCACTTCCACATTGCCCCCACTGTCCACCTCTGCACTGTCCACCTCCACATTGCCCCCACTGTCCACCTCTGCACTGTCCACCTCCACATTGCCCCCACTGTCCACCTCCGCACTGTCCACCTCCACATTGCCTCCTTTGTCCACCTCTACATTGCCCCTATTGTCCACCTCCATATTGCCCCCACTGTCCACCTCCGCACTGTCCACCTCCATATTGCCCCTATTGCCCACCTCCATATTGCCCCCACTGTCCACCTCCGCACTGTCCACCTCTACATTGCCCCTATTGTCCACCTCCATATTGCCCCCACTGTCCACCTCTACATTGCCCCCACTGTCCACCTCCGCACTGTCCACCTCCATATTGCCCCCACTGTCCACCTCTACATTGCCCCCACTGTCCACCTCTACATTGCCCCCACTGTCCACCTCCGCACTGTCCACCTCCACATTGCCTCCTTTGTCCACCTCTACATTGCCCCTATTGTCCACCTCCATATTGCCCCTATTGTCCACCTCCATATTGCCCCTATTGTCCACCTCCATATTGCCCCCATTGTCCACCTCTACAATGGCCACCTCCACAATACTCCTATTGTCCACCTCCACGTTGCAAAGCAATGCGTTCCGTACCCCTCTGGCACTCAGAGGGTTAAGCAGAACTGTAGTCATTCTGCAGTAAACAATTGCACCATAGAGGTAACTAAAATTACTTTTTTATTTAAAAAGCAAAACAAAGCAAGAGAGGGTGCTTCTTAGGGTAGGAGCATTAAAGGGATAGTAATGTTTTACAATAAAACCAGCTCCAATTATTCTTCATAGTATTTTGGCCGTGGAGAGTGTTATTTCAATACTGTGAGAGTTGTAGTTCAAAAATACTTGAATGATAAAGTATCCCCCTCCCGTTCCTTTTTACCTAGCATAACACTGCTCACCTCAGAACAGAAAGGTGGTGTCCGGATGGATCGCAGAGAGGGACAATCTTCAATTAGCATAAGGGAAAACCTGAAAAACCTGTCAAGGGTGGCAGGGTTTTAATTATTCTCACAGTAAGAAGATTGTCCCTTGATGTGAGATGTCTGGTCAAGATACCAGATTCCACATAGAAGGGAGGTGGCTTACACTAGGTAAAAGGGGAGGGAGGAGGATACTTTATCATTCAATTACTCCTGAATTACGACTCTGACAGTATTGAAATAACACTCTCCATGGCCCAAATACTACGAAGATTAATTGGAGCTACTTTCATTTTGAAACTTTACTATCCCTTTAAAATAAGGCAACCTTCACACAGTATTAACATGATTGTGTGGCTGCTGTGTAATTATAAATCAGTAACAGAAATTGCTTGTGGAGGGTATTATGATTCCCACCACACAAATGTCACAGTTATTTAACCCTTTGAATGCCAGAGAGCTATCCAACACAATTTGAAGCAATGCATTGGATATGTCACTGGCACTTTCATATTCCATTTACTGCAAGATTCAATAACGCGAATTCATTAAGGAGAACTAGGGCAATTCTGAAGCCAACCAACTGCACCATAGGGGACAATTTAAAAATCCACAAAATACTCATTAAAGGGATAGTAATACTTAAAATATATATAAAAAATATATCTTGTAGGGTTTAACCCCTGAGTAAAACAAGGGTACTACCACTGATGAAAGGTGTTTTATTCAAACATTGTTACAATTCATACTTGAATTGTTTTAGCTGCAGTATCTCAGTGACCTGAAATTTACAGTGGCACTACTGCTACACCATGCTAAGGACAGCTCACTCTCCATAGGATGGTATAACAACAGCACCACTGTATAATTTCAGGCCACTGTAATACTGCACCTAAAAAAAAAATCAAGTTTGAGCTGTAATAACTTTTGAATAAAACACCTTTCAGGAGTGGGAGTACCCTTGTTTTACACAGCAGTATAAACCCTACAACATATTTTTTTTTTACATTTTAAGTATTGCTAACGCTTCAATTTAAATGGGGTTGTTTAACACCTTGAATGCTGGCTAGATCTCCAACTAATTGCATTGCAAGGCAATGGAGACCTTGTTAGAATTCAAAGGGTTAAAACCTCAACCTAAATCAGTGGAAATGTAATTTGTGCCCCACCCCTGCAATGTGTTGGAGACGTAACTGGGAACCTTAATGTCCACAGCCACAGAGAGACAAAGTGTGAGTGGGCGTGTCCAAGTGATGTGATTAGTATTATAACATGCGGGGTTAAAGGGCGTGGGTGGGACTTAATCGAGAAAAGGCAGGGTTTGTCCTGAAAATAGGTGGAATGGGGTGGGGAGTGGGAGTGGTTACCAAGGAACTCATTTACCAGGGGAATCACCCCAGTGACCCAGTAATTAACACAGAATATATGAGCCTCCCGGGCAGGTCTGGAGAGTTCTCAGTTATGGTTTGAGAGGTACAAGTAAGGAGAAAATCGATTATGCATTATAGGTGACAAATTAAAACCTGCATTGAATTAAATGGGGCTTTTAACCCTTCAAGTGCCAGAGTTATCCAACGCGTTGGATACCTCTCTGGCACATGAAGGGTTAACAACTTGAATGCTAGAGTGGTCTCAAAGGTATTGCGCTGCAGTGCATTGGTGACCTCCGTAGCATTTAAGGGGTTAAAAGTTAAATTTCCATCAATGAGAATTTTGATCACACCCCCCCCCCATGATGCACTTGTTTTGACACAGAATTGCTCCATTTGTTCTTAGGAATCTATTTAATAATATTATGCTTTGAAAATGCTAAGCAAAACAAGCGGCATCAAGATTCCTTTTGTCATACTTAAAGGGATAGTAATGTTTCAAAATAAAAGCAGCTGCAATTAATCTTCATAGTATTTGGGCCATGGAGAGTGTTATTTCAACACTGTCAGAGTTGTAGTTCAAGAGTAATTGAATGATAAAGGGACAATCTTCTTACTGTGAGAACAATGAAAACCCTGCCCTCCTTGACAGGTTTTTCAGGTTTTTCCTTTTGTTTACTGAAGATTGTCCCTCTCTGCGATCCATCAGTCTTGCTGCTCTGAGGTGAGCAGTGTTATATCCGTAAAAGGGGCAGGAGTGGGATACTTTATCATTCAATTACTCTTGAACTACAACTTTGACAGAATTGAAATAACACTCTCTATGGGCCAAATTCTATGCAGATTAACTGGAGCTGCTTTTATTTTGAAACATTACTATCCCTTTAATATGATAGAAATTAACTCTTCTCCTTTTGCATTTTCACTCCTTATATAAAATGACATTGCTCAAAGAGAAAAATGTAATTGTTAATACATTTGTCATTGCTTTTATTAAGTTAGAAATGCTAATACAAATTTGCATTCAAAAAAGTTTGCAATGCTAAGCAAATCACATTGTAAAAGAAATAAAGCAAAGGACATAGAATTTGCATTTCTCCAAATAAAAGTTCTCATTGTTTCTAAAACTTAGCAATCATAAAATGTTTTGTGCGTCTAAAGCTGCATTTATTTATATACAAATTATTTTAGATGCAATGCAGATTTTTTTTTTTAGCTTATCAAAAAAAGATGCAGATGGAGCTGAATATATTAATACATTAAGCAATTTACCTATCACTATCTGCAAATTTTCAGGCACGGTTTTAGTAAACAGACCCAAGGTTGGATTTACATCACAAGCACCTGTAGTCAAAGCATTCTAGGAGCCCTTAGCTCTGCCAATGACCACACCCCCACTTCTCACATGAAGTCTCATCCACTGTTTCCTGGCACAGAAAAAGCCCTTGGCCTATAACAAGGAAAATGTTTTAAAGGGATAATAGGATTTTAGTCTTACCTGTTAAATCCTTTTCACTTAGTCCATACAGGTCACTGGTACCATGGGATGTGTAGTCCCCTTTAATAGGCAGGAACAATTATGCAAATAATTTGCAAGGGGCGGAGCCTCCCCTCTTACTTAAGCCACCTTCTGGCCAGAGCCACCCATATTGATTTGAGACCCTAAACTGACCCCAGGTAAGCAAAAAGAAAGACTCCTGTGAGCATGCCCGAACGGTCTCCCACTGAATGCCACAGGAGAGCCAAGACTGGTCCCTTGACAGGGTGGGAGACCAGTGACCTGTATGGACTAAGTGAAAAGGATTTAACAGGTAAGACTAAAATCCTATTTTCACTGTCGTCCAATACAGGTCACTGGTACCATGGGATGTACAAACATTGAGCTGATCCAGAGGCGGGAAGTAAGGCAAGGACCAGGCGCAAGGCCCAAGTCACCAGAATTGTTAACCAGTTGATAACATAGCCCAAACTGTAAGTGTCAACGGACACCAATCAAGGGAACAATCCCTGAACTTAACACAGCACACGGAACACGAGCCAACCGGGCTCAACAGTAAGGAAGCACTAAGGATCACAGAGCGGAAGACCTACACAGGCAAGACTGCCTCCAGGACCTTCCTTCCAAAGCTGGCATCGGCCGATGCCAGTACATCAACTCGGTAGTGCTTAGAAAAAGTGTGCACAGAGGACCAAGTGGCCGCTCTGCACAGTTGATCAGCAGAAGCTTGATTCTTGTAGGCCCAGGAGGCCCCAATAGATCTGGTGGAATGGGCAGTCACCCTGAAGGGAACATGCTTATTCCTCAACTTATAGGCTTCACGGATGGTAGCCTTAATCCAAGAGGCAATGGTAACTTTGGAAGCCGGTCTTCCTGCCCTAGGTCCCTCAGGAATGACGAATAGAGCGTCAGACTTCCTGATAGATTCGGTGCGGTGAACATAAAACTTGAGGCAACGCACCACATCCAACAAATGGAGATCTCTTTCCTTGTCAGATGAAGGATTAGGGCAGAAAGAGGGAACCACAATCTCCTGATTGATGTGAAACTCAGACACAACCTTGGGTAAGAATTCCTTGGTAGTGCGAAGCACAGCCTTATCCTTGTGGAACACCAGGTAAGGAGGTTTACAAGACAACGCCTGTAACTCTGCCACCCGGCGTACTGACACAATAGCCAAAAGGAAGGCCATCTTCCAAGTCACAAGACGTAATGGAATGGAAGCCAAGGATTCAAACGGTGGTCGCTGAAGAACTCCCAGCACCAAATTGAGATCCCACTGGGGAGCAGGACTCTTGAAGGCAGGTCGAACATGAGTCACACCTTGGAAGAAGACTTTCACATCAGGAAGGATGGCAATCCGTTCCTGGAAAAACACAGACAAGGCAGAGGTCTGAACTTTGAGGGAACTCAGACTGAGCCCCTTGTCCACACCGTCCTGCAAGAAGGCCAGGACAGTGGGAAGATGGAAGTCAAGAGACAACTGCTTGACAGAGCACCATGTCACGAAAGTTGACCAAATGCGATGATAGATCTTGGAAGACACAGGCTTACGAGCACTGAGCATCGTCGACACCACAGAAGGAGAAAAGCCTTTCTTAGCTAGAATCGAGGATTCAACCGCCATGCCATCAAACGGAGAGAGTGAACATCCTCTTTCCACAGATACCCCTGAAGAAGCAGGTCCGGACGGGCTGGAAGTGGGATTGGATCCTTCACTGACATGGCCATCAATTCCGGAAACCAGGACTGGCGAGGCCAGTTTGGAGCAATCAGGATGACAGGACAACGTTCTCTCTTCAACTTCTGAATAACTCTGATCAATAGAGGAAGAGGGGGGAAGATGTAAGCCAGGGAGAAGTCCCAAGGGATCGACAAGGCATCCACCGCTAGAGCAAGGGAGTCCCTCAGACGGGAGCAAAACACCGGAACCTTCCTGTTGTGTCTGGTAGCCATCAGATCCACCACTGGACTCCCCCACCGTTGAGTGAGCATGTGAAACACCTCTGGGTGAAGAGCCCATTCTCCGCTGTCGACGGTGTGACGACTGAGGAAGTCTGCCATGACGTTGTCCACGCCTGGAATATGAACTGCAGAGATGACAGGCACGTGATCTTCTGCCCAAGACAAAATATCCTTGACTTCCCACCAGGCGGAACCGCTTCTTGTGCCGCCTTGTCTGTTGATGTAAGCCACCGCCGTGGCGTTGTCGGACTCTACTCTGACTGGAAGACCGGTCAATTGAGACTCCCAGTGCCTCAGGGCCAGCCGGACAGCTCGAAGTTCCAGAACATTGATGGAGAGCATGGATTCCTCCAGACCCCATTTCCCCTGAGCACTGAAGCGACCCCAGACTGCACCCCAGCCCCGAAGGCTGGCATCCGTTGTGACTGTGGTCCAATGAGGAACTAGAAAGGATTTCCATTTCAAGAGATGAGAGAGATCTAACCACCAGTGCAGACTCGACTCGACATGAGGAGGAAGAGAAACAGACAGATGTTGATGATCCGGATGATTCCTGCACGTCTGGATCACAAATCTCTGAAGATCCCTGGAGTGGGCCATGGCAAATGGTACTGCTTCGATCGTGGAAATGAACTTCCCCACTAAGGACGACAACTTCGGAACTGGAATTTCGTCCATGTCCAGAATCCCAGCCACTCTGACGGCTATCTGGTGAGCCACGTCCTCTGGAAGAAACACCATGCATTGGCGAGTGTCGAACAGGAGACCCAGGAACAGAAGCCTCTGAGAAGGAATCAAGTCCGACTTGTCCAGATTCAGGATCCATCCGTGACGGTTCAGGGTGTGCATGCACCTCTGCAACTGCTGGTGGAGAAGCTCCGCTGAGGAGGCCTTCAGTAGGAGATCGTCCATGTAGGGTGTCACTCTGATCCCATCCTGATGGAGCACCGCTATTAAGGAGCCCAGCACCCGCTGGAAGACTTGAGGAGCTGTAGTCAGTCCAAAGGGGAGCGCTGTAAATTGAAAGTGTCCCCTGTGGCAGGCAATCCTGAGATACTTCCTGCTCTCTGGATGAATAGGGATGTGAAGATAAGCATCCTGAAGGTCCAGGGAGGCAAGAAACTCCCCTGGAGACATTGCTGCAATCACAGAGCGCAGGGACTCCTGGCGGAAGTGGGAAGTCACCACATAAGCATTGAGATCTTTGAGATCCAAGATGGGACGGGCTCCTCCGTCCTTTTTGGCTACCACAAACAGGTTGGAATAAAATCCTGAACCTGTGTCCCCCTGCGGAACCGCCTCCAGGACCTCTTTGTCCAAGAGATCCTGAATAGCGTCGTCGAACAGACGCCTTTTTGAGGGTTCCTGAGAAGGACGAGTAAAATGGAACCGAAAAGGAGGAAGGGAAGAGAAAGGGATCCTGTATCCCTCTGACACCACCTGAAGATCCCATGGGTCCGCCACTGACTCCTCCCAAGTCCGGCGAAAGATGCGGAGACGACCGCCTACAGCCGGATGCGGACCCGGGTTCGGCGAGTCATGCCGAAGCAGTCTTGGAGGTCTTGGCCTTGGAGGCAACTTTGGGCCTCCAGGACTGTTTGGGCTTGGAGGAGGAGCGCGTAGTGGGAGGACCCGTTTGGGCCGAGGAGCGTGTCTCAGTCTGAAAGGAACGAAAGGACCGATTGCGTTTGGCTGGAAACTTTTTCTTAAAGACTGAGGGTAGAAGAGTACTTTTACCGCCAGTAGCCTCACTGATCATTTCTTTGAGCTCAGAGCCAAAGAGCAAATTCCCCTGAAAGGGCAAGGAAAGCAAGGCTTTCTTAGAGGCTGTATCAGCAGACCAAATTTTCAGCCAAAGAGCGCGTCTAGCCACCACAGAAGAAGTGGAGGCCCTCGCCATCATGCGCACAGCATCAAAAGCAGCATCAGCAACATAGTTCTGAGCTTCAGTGATATTAGCAAGAAGCTGCAACTGTTCAGATACAGGCGCATCCTGGCGAACCGCTTCAGTCAGTCGTTCAGTCCAGGCTGCAATAGCCCTATTAACCCATGCCACAGCAAAGGTGGGGCGCATGGCAGTGCCAATGGAGGCAAAAATAGATTTAAGAGAGAGCTCTAATTTCTTATCCGTCCAGTCCTGCAAGGCAGAGGCATCTGAGACAGCCAAAGCAGTAGATTTGGATAGTCTAGACACAGGAGCATCCACCTTGGGAGGATGAACCCATTTTGCCAGCTCCGCTTCGGGAAAAGGGTAAAGTTTGGCAAACTTTTTGGAGACAGAGGAAGATCTATCAGGATTCTTCCATGCCTCAGAAACCAGACGGGCAAGAGTAGGGTTAGTTGGAAAACAAACAACAGGTTTAGATGGCTTTTTCTGAAAAACATCAGTAGGATCATAAGTGGATTCCTGAGTCAGAGGAAGGTTGAGCGTATTCAGAACCGCTCTGATCAGACCCTCAGCCGAAACTTCAGGGTCACACTCATAGGGGTCCCCAATGGACCTGTTAGATTCAATAACAGTACGTTCCTCAGCATCAGAATCCTGTAAAAGTTCTTCTTCAGAAGAATCAGTGATATCAGGAGCTCCCTGTGGCTTAGGCAGGGAGGTCCTGATAGTAGAGGGGGTCTGCCAGACCTGGAGAGCCCCCTGTACCTGAGAGGGAAAGAGTTGAAGCGTGGATCTGAGATCCCTAGTGGCAGCTTTAAACTCCCTCACCCAAGATGGCTCAATAGCGTGGCTGGGAAGCCCAGGGTTGCTATCTTTATCAGTACAATTAGGGCATAGATCCCCCACATTATCGCAATCCAGCCCAATGTGGCAAGAGGAGCAAAACGCCATGGGGGTAGAAGACCCCCCAGCCTCCTTAGTCTTGGGTCTAGCCCCTAGCTCCAGTGAAGTAGACATGCTCACAGCGTCAATATACCCCACAAAACACACTATCACCCAGAAAAGTGTTAAAGATTAAAGTTTCACCCCAGAAAAGGTCTAAAAACGGACTTATCTGGCCAGCGAAGGGTTAATCTGGTGAGGAGAGAGAAGGCTCGGTCCCTGCGTAGTGTACTCGCCTTGGAAAAGTACCACAAAATGGCGGCCGTCATGGCAGCCAATCAGAAACGAGCGCGAGCTAAGCGCTCATGGGAAATGTAGTTTTCCCTATGCAAGTACCCCAAACAGTGCCCGAAGCCCCCCTGAACCCCCTACATTAATAAAACACCAACCGGATGATAGAGCAGGAGCCTAGCATTAAAATGAGCCCACTCTGAAGTTGCTGTGACAAGCGGTTTCAGAGATATGTCCCAAACTGTGAATTCCCATAGAGAGTAAAGGAGCTCTGCTGCTGAGCGGGAAAAAGCCGCGCTTAAAGGCGCGGAACACCAATTTTAATAAAGTTTAGTAAAACATTAAAAAGTGCCCAAACAAGCATGAAATACATGAGAAACATAAATAAATGAATACCCAATGCTCCAAAACTCAGAGAATAACACAGAAATTGCATAAATAGTGATAATGCAATAAAAACACCCTATGAGTGCTGGAGTGTATTAAAACTCCCAAATACAAGCCCATCAAAGGGACACTGTGGGGACAAGTGGACCTTCAGCACTCAATGGGTGACTCACCTTTCTCGCAGACTTCTGTCTTCAGGTGACCATGATAGGGAGGGAAAGAACCAGAGGCAATTTCCCCAACAGGGGAGCTGCTTAACACAAGCTGTCCCCTCTTCAGGTATAGGTCCACAGAAATCCCTGGAAGCTGCACCAGCCACTTTGAAGAGGGCAATTCACAGCCATGGTCACCCTCCTAATGGTGGTATTCCATATTTGAATAAAAAATAATAAAACTCTAAGAAGCATAGCTGTTCTCTGCCTGGTGTGCAAGCACACCAGGAACAAATCAATATGGGTGGCTCTGGCCAGAAGGTGGCTTAAGTAAGAGGGGAGGCTCCGCCCCTTGCAAATTATTTGCATAATTGTTCCTGCCTATTAAAGGGGACTACACATCCCATGGTACCAGTGACCTGTATTGGACGACAGTGAAAGTAATGTTTCAAAATAAAAGCAGCTTCAATTAATCTTCATAGTATTTGGGCCATGGAGAGTGTCATTTTAATACTGTCAGAGCTGTAGTTCAAGAGTAATTGAATGATATAGTATCCCCTTTTACCTAGTGTAAGCTACCTCACCACAGATGTGGAATCTGGTCCTGGGACCAGACAGCTCACAGCAAGGGACAATCTTCTTACTGCCCCCATTGACAGGTTTTTCCCTTATTCTAATTGAAGATTATCCTTCTCTGCAAGCCGTCTGGACACCACCCTGCTGCTCTGAGGTGAGCAGTGTTACATCAGTAAAAGGGGTGCGAGGGGGGTAATTTATCATTCCATTACTCTTGAACTACAACTCTGACAGTATTAAAATAACATTCTCCATGGCCCAAATACTATGAAGATTAATTGGAGCTGCTTTTATTTTGAAACATTACTATCCCTTTAACCCCTTGGTTGCTAGAGAAATCTCCAACATCCAAGGGGTAAAATAGTAGCCTGTAAAGGGAAATAAAAATGGTGCAGGGCAATTGAGATTGCTCTGGCCACACCAACAATTCAGAGTGTGGATGTGGCCAGTACTAGGGTTGCCACCCAGCCGGTATTTTACTGGCAGGCCGGTAAAAAGTTGGCTTCTGTCCAATGTTAAGTCTATGGAGGGAATGCCATGGCCGGTATTTTTTTGAAGAAAAGGTGGCAACCCTAGCCAGGACAGATGAGGTGCCCCTCAACATTTTGTGGTCTAAGCACTTTAATTCTTTGCCTATTGGGAAATACGGCCCTGAACAGACCCTCTAGTTCATCATCCTCAATATGCAGCAAGACCCAGGCAACCTCATTTGCTCCTCACTAGTAACTGACTTTGAATGCTTATGTATTTGTTGTATCTTTCTGTGCTCTATGGAAATGACAAAGCTGATTGAAGTTCCTTCAGAGCACTAAAATAAAAAGTCATAAATCACAGTAATACTTGAATTATTGCCACTGCTGGATTTACAAGTAGTGATATATAAGTACACAAGATCAATTTGTCTTGGTTGTTTTAATAATGCATGTTTTCTAGAAGCTTTAAAAGTGTGTAAATCATATTTCACTCCCTTAGATCAGGGGTGGGCAGCCTGAGGCCTTTGAGCTGTTGAGAACTACAAATCCCATTATATCCCTACTATCCCCTGAGCTGAAGGAACTTCAATCAGTTTTGTCATCTCTATAGAGGACAGAAAGATGCAAAAATACATATAAATTCAGTCAGTGACTACTGAGCACCAAATGAGCAATCACAGGAACTTTTAAAATGAACTGACCCTGAGATCTTTTAAATATTAACCTTAAAGTTCCCCATAATGTAGTTTCTATGTGATATGTCCCTGTTTGGTCTAACCTAGAGTTCCTCCATTCCATCCTCAAATAACCTTCAACATGCTCCAAATAGGGTGACCACATTTCCAATCTGCCATTCAGGGACACTGTGGTGACGTGAGTACTTCTCTCCAGCTTTAGTGCAGCTATGTGGAAGGGGTCAGTATACATCACTGGACATCAATGCTCTTCATCTGGAGCAACACCGAGTTCTAAACACTACAGGGAGAACTGTCCACTGACTGCTGTGAAAGAAAGCAATGTCTGTGGTGGGCTACAAGATAATATAAATCACACCCAATGCCTTAGACTAGCATTATACTTCAATAAAATTGCACTGCAGCTCTTGTTTGATGTCAGGATCAAGGATTTTGTCTCTAGTGCTTACAGCTGTGTCTGGAAGCCATTTTCTCATAGCCCAACAGAGGCATCACTTAGTCTCACAGTAGGAAATGAGCAGTTCTATTCTATTGTTTAGATTCTTTATTCAGGGTCTTTGATTGTTCCTAATGGGGGTGCCCGGGACAAGGGACAAAAATATAAAATCCGGGACTATCTCTGGCAATTGGGACATGTGGTCCACCTAGCTCCAACTTAGACATCTCACTACTTAAACACACACAAGACAAGAAAAACATCTCTCTCTGCCTTTCTGGAAACTGCATGACTTTTTTAAGGACCCGCGACATACATATACGTCATGGGAAATCTTGCGCCCAGTGACAAAGGAGGGAGGATACTGAAAGGTTTGTCCCATTTCACCATCTGTTTCCAGGTCCGAGACTTGCAGGATAAGTATAAGGGGCATGAGGGGGATAATTTATTTTATTATTTCAAGCAATGTAGAGTGAATTGAGCATTAGTAACATCATTAAACAGTTGTATATAATACAAGGACAGATTGCAGTGTTGTTCTAATCGTAACATTACTATTCCTATAACCCTTTGAGTGCCAGAGGGGTATGCAAAGCATTGCATACCCCTCTGGCACTCAGAGGGTTAAAGTTCCCAGGTATGCAAAATAGGTTGCCTGAGTCTTGCCTTTGCATGTCAGAGAGGTATCCAATACATTGCAAAGCAATGCACTGATTACTCTATGACACTCAAAGAGTTAATTCATATACCGTCCACCAACAAAACAAGTTAAGCAGGCAGATAATGCATACTAATATAGGAGTCAAAATTAGACTAGCAATCATATATGCCTTTAAATGTATGTCTGCATAAATTCATTGAGGGATAGCGAGTGCTACTACAAGGTTCCCCTGCAGCTCTCTACTGCATCAAAATCAAATTGAAAAAGAAGCACACTAAACACATAATTCCCTTTATAAAAAGCAGACCCTTTAAAGGGATAGTAATAGTTAAAATGTAAAAAAATATATTGTAGGGTTTATCCCCCTGAGTAAAACAAGAGTACTCACACTGCTGAAAGGTGTTTCATTCAAAAGTTATTAATTTTCAAAGTTTAATTTTTTAGGTGCAATATCACAGTGGCCTGAAATTCTACAGTGGCGCTGTTGCTACACGATCCTATGGACAGCTCTGGTCCCGGGACCATAAATCTCCATAGGATGGTGTAGCAACAGCGCCACTGTACAATTTCAGGCCACTGTGATATTGCACCTAAAAAATCCAACTTTGAAAATTAATAACTTTTGAATGAAACACCTTTCAGAAGTGAGAGTACTCTTGTTTTACTCAGGGGGATAAACCCTACAACATATTTTTTTTTACATTTTAAGTATTACTATCCCTTTAAAACAATGAATCTTTATTAAACAAACATTAAAATTGAAAAGTACTTAACGTGTAACTACCATGACATATTTTATCGGAGGTGTTCCATTCATAAGTGATTTATCATTCATGGGTGCAAGGACGCTGGCATTTTCTGACAAATGTGATATCACGGTGCCCGTGATTGCTGCAATTCAGTGTCTATCACCTGTAGGGGGCTCCCATTGGCTGTCTGCCTTCAGCCCGCCTCACATTGCCTTTTTAAACTCAGTCTGGGCACCCTCTGGTTGCCCTTTCGTGGTGTCTTCCTCCTTACTGCAGTAGCTGATTGGGCCTGTTGCTGAGTTCCTGAGTCAACCTGTTCCTGAGTTCCTGTCTGCTTTGTCAGTTCCAGTTCAGTTCCGGTTGTTCTCATCAGTAGCTGATGCTCCTGTTGCCAGTCTGCTTGGCCGCTCTTGATCCGGTTGATCTTCTCTGCTGGTTCCTGTTGTTTCCTGCTTCCAGTTCCTGCATCTGTGGCGACATTGTTCTTCATTCGCTTCGGCGACATTTCCTCCTGTTGGTTCCCAGCGTGCGGACGCTGGTTTGCTCCATTTGCCTTGCGGCTCACATTACAGTCTGTTGGTTCCAGCGTGCAGACGCTGGTTTGCTCCATTTGCCTTGCAGCTCACATTACAGTCTGTTGGTCCCAGCGCGCGGACGCTGGTTCGCTCCATTAGCCTTGCGGCTCTCATTACAGTCTGTTGGTCCCAGCGTGCGGACGCTGGTTTGCTTCATTAGCCATGCGGCTCTCATTACAGTCTGTTGGTTCCAGCGTGCGGACGCTGGTTGCTCCATTAGCCTTGCGGCTCTCATTACAGTCTGTTGGTCCCAGCGTGCGGACGCTGGTTCACTCCATTAGCCTTGCGGCTCTCATTACAGTCTGTTGGTCCCAGCGTGCGGACGCTGGTTTGCTTCATTAGCCATGCGGCTCTCATTACAGTCTGTTGGTTCCAGCGTGCGGACGCTGGTTGCTCCATTAGCCTTGCGGCTCTCATTACAGTCTGTTGGTCCCAGCGTGCGGACGCTGGTTCGCTCCATTAGCCATGCGGCTCTCATTACAGTCTGTTGGTCCCAGTGTGCGGAACGCTGGTTCGCTCCATTAGCCTTGCGGCTCTCATTACAGTCTGTTGGTCCTAGCGTGCGGACCCTGGTTTGCTCCATTAGCCTTACGGCTCCCATTACAGTCTGTTGGTTCCAGCGTGCGGACGCTGGTTTGCTCCATTTGCCTTGCAGCTCTCATTACAGTCTGTTGGTTACAGCGTGCGGACGCTGGTTGCTCCATTTGCCTTGCGGCTCACATTACAGTCTGTTGGTCCCAGCGTGCGGACGCTGGTTCGCTCCATTAGCCTTGCGGCTATCATTACAGTCTGTTGGTCCCAGTGTGCGGACGCTGGTTCGCTCCATTAGCCTTGCAGCTCTCGTTACAGTCTGTTGGTCCCAGCGTGCGAACGCTGGTTTGCTCCATTAGCCTTGCGGATCCCATTACAGTCTGTTGGTTCCAGCGTGCGGACGCTGGTTTGCTCCATTTGCCTTGCGGCTCACATTACAGTCTGTTGGTTCCAGCGTGCAGACGCTGGTTTGCTCCATTTGCCTTGCAGCTCACATTACAGTCTGTTGGTCCCAGCGCGCGGACGCTGGTTGCTCCATTAGCCTTGCGGCTCTCATTACAGTCTGTTGGTCCCAGCGTGCGGATGCTGGTTTGCTTCATTAGCCATGCGGCTCTCATTACAGTCTGTTGGTTCCAGCGTGCGGATGCTGGTTGCTCCATTAGCCTTGCGGCTCTCATTACAGTCTGTTGGTCCCAGCGTGTGGACGCTGGTTCGCTCCATTAGCCATGCGGCTCTCTTTACAGTCTGTTGGTCCCAGTGTGCGGAACGCTGGTTCGCTCCATTAGCCTTGCGGCTCTCATTACAGTCTGTTGGTCCCAGCGTGCGGACGCTGGTTCGCTCCATTAGCCTTGCGGCTCTCATTACAGTCTGTTGGTCCTAGCGTGCGGACCCTGGTTTGCTCCATTAGCCTTGCGGCGCCCATTACAGTCTGTTGGTTCCAGCGTGCGGACGCTGGTTTGCTCCATTTGCCTTGCGGCTCTCATTACAGTCTGTTGGTTACAGCGTGCGGACGCTGGTTGCTCCATTTGCCTTGCGGCTCTCATTACAGTCTGTTGGTCCCAGCGTGTGGACGCTGGTTCGCTCCATTAGCCATGCGGCTCTCTTTACAGTCTGTTGGTCCCAGTGTGCGGAACGCTGGTTCGCTCCATTAGCCTTGCGGCTCTCATTACAGTCTGTTGGTCCCAGCGTGCGGACGCTGGTTCGCTCCATTAGCCTTGCGGCTCTCATTACAGTCTGTTGGTCCTAGCGTGCGGACCCTGGTTTGCTCCATTAGCCTTGCGGCGCCCATTACAGTCTGTTGGTTCCAGCGTGCGGACGCTGGTTTGCTCCATTTGCCTTGCGGCTCTCATTACAGTCTGTTGGTTACAGCGTGCGGACGCTGGTTGCTCCATTTGCCTTGCGGCTCACATTACAGTCTGTTGGTCCCAGCGTGCGGACGCTGGTTCGCTCCATTAGCCTTGCGGCTATCATTACAGTCTGTTGGTCCCAGCGTGCGGACGCTGGTTCGCTCCATTAGCCTTGCGGCTCTCATTACAGTCTGTTGGTCCCAGCGTGCGAACGCTGGTTTGCTCCATTAGCCTTGCGGATCCCATTACAGTCTGTTGGTTCCAGCGTGCGGACGCTGGTTTGCTCCATTTGCCTTGCGGCTCACATTACAGTCTGTTGGTTCCAGCGTGCGGACGCTGGTTGCTCCATTAGCCTTGCGGCTCACATTTCAGTCTGTTGGTCCCAGTGTGCGGACGCTGGTTCACTCCATTAGCCTTGCGGCTCTAATTACAGTCTGTTGGTCCCAGCGTGCGGACGCTGGTTCGCTCCACTAAGCCTTGCGGCTCTCATTTTGCCTGTATGTTCCTAACGTAGGGCGCCGGTTTACTCCCTGACTTGCAGTCAGGTTCTTGATGGTTCCGAGTGTGCTGTCCAGTCCTAACAGCTTTGATTCCTATAGTAAATGGGCACGAGAGTTTCTGATTACTGTGAAACCACTTGACCTGGTAACCTCTATATTCCATCTTACTGTCATTATCATCTGACAGTCATTAGGTCACTGTGGTTGTCATCTTCCTTTGGGCTGCCTTGCCCGGTATATTGGTAAGGCCGGTAGAACCTTTCACTTTGCCACCTTAAGGTTGCCTTACCCGGTATTGGCAAGGCTGGTAGAACCTACTTGTTGGTATTCCGTCAGGTTGCCTTGCCCGGTATATTGGTAAGGCCGGTAGAACCGCATACTATTCCATCTTAAGGTTGCCTTACCCGGTATTGGCAAGGCCGGCAGAGCCTACTACACTGGTATCCCTTTAGGCTGCCCAGCCCAGTATATTGGCTGGGCCGGTAGAGCCTCTTGTTCCAGACTCGCCTGGGTTGCCTTGCCCGGTATATTGGCAAGGCCGGTAGAACCTATTTGCTATTGTCATTATCTGCTATGTATTGTTTGTATGTGTATGAAAACCCTATGGGATTGCCTTTAACTTTTCAATAAAGTTATGTTTTTACCTAAACCTTACGTCTGAGAGTCTTAACAAACAGTGACATGTGATCAACTTGCTTTGTGAAAACTGCTTTTGCTTCATGATCATGAGCAAGTGCAGTTTGCACGAAACGTGTTGATCACATTTGTAGGCATATGGCAACGTCCTTGCACCCAAGAATAAAAAAATGCGTAATAATGGATCAGCTCCGATAAAATAAGTTATGCTGGTTACATGTTAAGCACTTTTCAGTTTTAACTTTTGTGCAATTAAGATGCATTGTTTTTAAAGAGTTTGCTTTTCTTAAAAGAAGGTAGAAAGTTTTTATCACAGCATACCACTTTCTTTATCCGGTGCAAGAAATCAAAGGGTCAATGCCATGTTATGACCCACAGTATCAACAGCAAAAGAAGGATGATATCTGCACACAGAGTTGTAGTTTAAGCTCTGCTGAGCAATTTTATTGATCACCATTTGCACAATGTTTCGGGACAAACTTCCCTTCTTCAGGTGCTAAGCAAAATATACATTCATGCTGTTTAAATACACAAATAGGTGCCAAAACTTCAATAATGATTGACAGCATTAGGTAGTTAATAATGTTAATTAACACACATTATTCTTATCATGTCAATTATTAAGCACATAAAGAAATCCCAATCCATTTTAAATAATACCTAAATCTTAATCAAAAAAACATCATAATGCAGAAAATGCTAGTACAATATTCAGATTGTCCAATTTTAATTAACTTGTTTCGTTTTAAATAGATAAAACGAAATAAAGTTAATTAGCCCTGTAAGTGTTAACTATGTGAAGAAACTAAGTATCAAACATGCACAGTTGAAACTAACTAGAAAAACTGTTAATGTTAAACATAAATTATTCTTTAGATACTAGATAAATCATATAAAGTGAAGCCAAACACAAGTCACAAATTATGTTTTTATGATATAAAAACTCAAGTTTCTTAACAAGGTGCTGGCTGTTTAAGGGATGTGCTACGGTTCTTGTATCACATCTAAGAGCCAATTCACTACACTAAAGTTATGAAACATTGTTGGAATAAGTTCGTGTATCAAAAAAGAATAAAAGATATGATTAAAGTCTCATATAAACACAATTCAAAGTGGAAACACTCCATAACATATCATAGCCTTGCCTTAAAGGGATAGTAATGTTTCATAATAAAAGCAGCTCTAATTAATCATCATAGTATTTGGACTTTGGAGATTGTTATTTCAATTCTGTCAGAGTTGTAGTTCCAGAGTAATTCAATGACAAAGTGTCCCCCTCCCGCCCCTTTTACTGATGTAACACTGTTCAGCCAGAGCAGAAGGGAGGTGCCCAAGTAGACTGCACAGAGGGACAATCTTCAATTAAGATAAGGGAAAAACCTGAAAAGCTTGTCAAGGGGGGCAGGGTTTTCATTGTTTTCATATAAAGAAGATTGTCCCCTGCTGTTATCTGTCTGGTCTATGGACAGGATTCCACATCTGAGAAGAGATGGCTTACACTAGGTAAAAGGGGCGGGGAGGGGAAACTTTGCTCGTGAATATCTCATAAACCATAAAGGTTTGAGAGATAAGACTTATATCGTTCTTCATGTTTTTTTATTGCCTACAAAATAAAATAAAGTTAAAACGAAGTATTACTATCCCTTTAATGCATCTCTCAGTTCAGCAGTCTCTTCATTGGTATTGCCAATTCTCCACATGTAGCAGCATAAAGAAGGAGAGTGCTTTTCAACCAACCCCATGCAATGTTCTTGCAGAAAGAATGAAATACGAGTTCCACAAAGAATCACAGAAAACAGTAACAGATTCTGTAGTTTTTGTTTGGAAGCTCAATAAAAATGTAATTATGGCAGACAAAATCTTTGTACTAAGGCAGAAAACATTATTTAACAGCAGCAAGAAATCAGTTCAGACAATTGTTATATTACAAAAATAATAACATTCTGGTATTTTATACTGTAAATCAAGAATAAACAAGATATGAGATGACACATAACCATATAGATAGGCGCCAGCCCTGTTATCTGATTGTGCTGTCAATGATGCATCACTGACTAATGAAATAATACATTCTCCTCTCCTGTGTCTGTGTGTACTAGAGGGTATCAACATACTTGGGAAATCTCTGGACC
The DNA here is from genome assembly GCA_037306005.1 of Rhinophrynus dorsalis. NCBI lineage: Eukaryota > Metazoa > Chordata > Amphibia > Anura > Rhinophrynidae > Rhinophrynus > Rhinophrynus dorsalis. The sequence continues at coordinate 634,164,007 of CM074718.1, forward strand.
TTTCATGGAGACTTTCAGACTTTATTACAGAGTCGTCAGTGACAAAGGCTGATTCTCCAACTTGCTGAGCCCACTTTTCTGCCACTTTCATCCAATCTCAGCCCATTCCCTACCAGCTCATTTAAGGGCAAAATCTTTCTTTCAATCTCTGAACTCCTCCCACACTATCTAATCCCCACCCACATTATGGTGTAAACTACCTAATTTGAACAATTCCCTCACCAATCCTTCATGTTTCTCTGGGATCCTTGGAAAGAAGGTTCCCAGGTATGTGTAAGATTGCTGTAGTTTGTATCAGTGCAAACACTCATTAGGATTTAAAGCGCAAATATCATCAAAATGAAATTGCCCCCCAAATCCTTATTACCATAGTGATATGCAGATACATTCTTTTATTATGCTAAATAAGACCGGCATTATTAAAACTCATTCAGCAGGCATCAGCAGGCAACAGCGCAGACATCTTGCAGAAAAGGCATCTGTGAGTCTGCACTGTCCGTCCCGTTCACCTCCAGGATTGGTGAGTGGAGTCCCTTGGTATCTTATAGCGGAACTACCACCTCCACTAAAGTCACCCTGCAATACTTATCCAGGTGGTGACTAGCTTATCATTACTTTACCTTAACAAAGTGCACTTGCATAAAGTTATGCTTAAGCTTCCGAGGCCGGAAGCCAGGCATCATCGCGGAAATTTTGAACGAGCGCCTGCACAGTCAGTTCTCTTCACTCTTCATAGGCATTGCACTGGCCCAGACAGCTCTGGAAGAGACTGATGGCGCAGGCGCGCAGGCTGCAGTAACCTGCCGTCAGTCTCAGAAACTTAAGCATAACTTTATTCGTGGGTACTTTTTAAATGTAAAATCATGATTAGTAAGCTAGTCTCCACCTGCATAAGTACTGCAGGGCAGCTTTAGTGGAGGTGGTAGTTCCGCTTTAAGGTACCAGAAGGACTGCCAGCGCAGGAGCACAGAGCATCTCTTGCCACTGATGCCTGCCAAACAAGTTGTATTTCTCAATAATGCCAGACTTATTCAGCATAATAAAAATATACATATGCGTTTTGTTAGGTTATTAAGGATTTTGGGGGCAAAATAATTTTGCTGAAAGTTCCTCTTTAATATGAGCAAGTGACAACTCGTCTACAGCATGAGTATGAAAATGGAGAAAAGTTACACCAATCTTGTTAATTCATAATATAAACGAAGACAAAAGGACAGGAATGCCCCAAACCTCCTATAAACTTTCCCATTAACCTTCACTTGGAGCAAGCTGTTTACAGAGGACCATTTTCTGCTAAAAGTGGAACTACCACCCCTTGTACACTTTGCCCCAAATAATAACCCATCTGGCGACTATCTGCTCAATAGTGCTAGTTGCCAGAATTATTACCGCGTTATTGAGAATTCTACACTGCTCCCGGACTGACAGCCAGGAAACAGTGCAGACACCTTTCCATAGTGACGTCTGCGCACCTGCACTGTTAGTCCCAGCCTGCTCTAGGAGACGTTACTAGGAGCCTTTTGGGGCCAAAAGGGACTGACAGCGCAGGAGCACAGACATCCCTATGGAAAGATGTCTACGCTGTTTCCTGGCTGTCTGTCCGGGAGCAGTATAGAATTCTCAATAATGCGGTAATAATTCTGGCGATTGGCACTATTGAGCAGCTAGTCTCCAGATGGGTAATTAAAAAAAAGTTTATAAGGGGTGGTAGTTCAGCTTTAAATATCTTAGTACATTGTCTGTCTGTCTGTCTCATAGTAAGAATCTAACTGTCTGTCTGTCTATATATCTGACTGTCTGTCTATCTGTCTGTCTATCTATCTATCTGTCTGTCTGTGTGTATGTCTGTCTATCTATCTGTCTTTCTGTCTATCTATCTATCTATCTATCTATCTATCTATCTATCTATCTATCTATCTATCTGCATGCTTGTCTGCTTGCCTGTCTGTCCGTCCGGGAGCAGTATAGAATTCTCAATAATGCGCTAATAATTCTGGTGACTGGCACTATTGAGCATCCAGTCTCCAGATCAGTAATTATTTGGGGCAAAGTTTACAAGGGGTGGTAGTTCCGCTTTAAGTAGCTTAGTAAATGATCTATATGTCTATCTATCCATCTATCTATCTATCTATCTATCTATCTATCTATCTATCTATCTATCTATCTATCTACCTATTTTCTGCCTTTCTACCTGGTGCCATTAATCAGCATGTTAACCATTTAAGGACCACAGAGGTGTGAAATAGATTACTTTGCAATGTGTTGCCCAGCCCTCTTGTCCTGAAAGCGTTACTATAGAGAATTTTTAAATTTTCTGGGTCAGAAAAACATCTGAGACAGAGCTAGAGTTAGATTAAATAGGGCGTAGGGTAGAAAATACCTCAGAAAAAACACATTTCTTAAGTCTTTAAAAGGGAACTATATCTATGTAATCGTTTGTGCCTTTTATGTAACAAAAAAATAGTGCGGCAATTCTTAGACACATCAGCAAGACCACCAAGGGTCAAAAGAGATTTCCATTGTCTTAAATTGGTTTTAAAACCCCTTGAATTCTAGCGACGGCTTCAACACAATGTGAATCAATGCACTGCCTAGCATTCAACAGGTTAAAGGTGCCATTTAAATCAGTGGGAGTTATGGGAACTGTATGGTACAATTAGTATGCTCCAGAGAATTACTAATCTGTTGCTTTCTGCATAAAGGCCTATGAGTCATCTTCACAGTTACATAATGAAATAGCTTAAAAAAAAGACATACGTCCATCAAGTCCAACCTTTGCTGCAGTTTATCCCATAAAATGGCTACAATATAACCCTTCCCATCTCAAAGATGGCTGCTTGTCTGTTTACCAGATGTTCAGTCAGCTAAAAAGAGGCATTTCTGGTGCAAGTCAACTATTTCCTAAACTTGCATTGCTTTAAATGGAGCATTTAACCCTTTCAGTGCTAGGTGGTCTACAACGCATTGTACCTCTTTATTTCAGTGAATACGGCCTTACGATTTATAAAATCAAACTGGAGTTATTCTGGACTAAACCAACTGCAACATAAGGGGCAAAGAAATATTCCTAAATTCCCATGCACTTGAAAAGAACTTTTAACCCTTGAATTCCAGAGAGATCTCCAATGCAATGCTTCGCAATGCACAGGAGTTGTATGTAGCATTCAAGGGGTTAAAAGCCCAATTTAATTTAACAGGCATTTTTATCTGTCCCCTACGGTGTAGTTGGTTTGCTCCACAATAACTCCAGTTTGCGTTTATAAATATGTGCCTATATTTCTATAATAAATGCCTCTTAATTTGTTTAATAGACGGACATTGATTGTAAGTGGTTATTATGCTTTAATATCCTGAAATATTTTTATGACTAATAAAATGTTCCATTTGCCAAAGTCCCAGAAGGAATCTCTTTACAGCGGCAGCACATAAGCCCAATGAAATGTGATTCATATGAGGACCTCAGTCATACTTCTCTTTAGGCATCTATTAGGACTTGTGGCACAGAAAAACACTTGTCTATGGGTTGATTCCCTTGTCAGCTACTTGTAAATTAGGCACTTTAAATGAGTTTACAATACCTTACACAATAAAGATACGCAGACATGCAGACCTACTTAGCTGTAGGAATAAATGGCTGTTGGTTTACCCATATTTACTCTTATTATATATATTATAAGGGTAAATTATGGTGCTGGGAGTTTTTTCATTTTTCTTTTGCTCTGCAAATATTTTCTCCTCATTCTAGCTGCCATTTCATTTCATTTCTCTGTTATAAATAATATATAATGCAATGCACTTAATGTTTAAACCCTAAAGTGCCAAGACAGTATAATGACGTTCTTGTTGTGCCAAGCACCATACAACATACCACATGACTGCTGTCGCTGAATAAGCTGTATTACTTGCATGTGGCATTCACAATAAACAAAAAGTGTCGGCCATTGTGTGTGTGTGTGGGGAGGACCTTCCTAACATCCCTACAGCTACTCCTATTCCACGTCTTCCCTACTTCCAACCTACCTGAACTTCTGGGAAGGAGTGGGAGGGATCAGGGAAAGCCTTCCAGTTCATATCATCAGTGATGTGAAAGGCTTTCTCTGATCCCTCCCACTCCTATTCAGTAGTTGGTGTAGAATGGAAGCATGCTACTCCCCTGAGTTACCTCTATTGATCTGTAGCTGAGGGGACATCAGGAGGGGTACTGATGCCCCCCTACAAGGTCTGAATTTACCTTTTGAATGCTAGGGAGCTATCCAGTGCATTGGGTAAATTTCTGACACTCAAAGGGTAAACAATACATGAAAAAATATATACCCTTTAGAGAGCTCTCTATTTTTATATTTTTTCCGGAGAGCATTCATTGTGGGGTTGTGAAAGCAGACAAAGTGCAATGATACAAGATACAATGTATAAAACACAGTGAAACAATGTAGAAGAGCCTTCCGCTACAGTATAAAGATTAATCAGTACTGCAGGCAGATGTGCAACATTCTAAAAATATCCCTACTTCCTCTGTCATTGACCAAAAGTTTTCAGTAATCAGAAATCAATGACCTCACTGTCAGGGACATAAAAAATAGGTATAGACAAACAGAGACAGCGCAAATACGCCTGTAAGACTAATCTTTTGACAGATAATTCCTCTATTCCAACTATAAAATCTCCCCTTCAGGGTGAGTACTCACTGGAACATGAGGCTAAACCAGCCTCTGGGTATTGTTGCACATCAACGATCTTTCTTTGATCTTTTAACCTCCAACGTCCAGTACTCTCTTCTCCTCTTGATGAAGGATTTATAAGGTACTTAAACCGTTATATAAAAAAACTACCTGGGCTTTATATATATATATATATATATATATTATCTGTCAAAAGATTACTCTTAGAGGCGTATTTGCGCTGTCTCTGTTTGTCTATTTCTATACAGTAATGTACTTTGAAGAAGTCACAAGACCGAGTGACTAAGGGACGGCAGCAAGAGCTCTAGAGTACAGAAGAATTTAAGATTCACATGAAGAAAGAGAAAAGAATAAATTAAGTGTGAATTAACGGACTTTTTAACAATATCTCATTTGTATTGTATATATCTATATTACTAAGTTGATTAGCGCAATCCTTGGAGGTAAGGTGTCCTGGGGGCCATAAGGACTCAGGATATCCTACAATAACGATAATTTTGTACATAAAAAATAGGTGATGGAGAAAGAAAAAAAAACCAAGTATAAGGTAATTTGACTTTAGATATTCTGCCTGACTGTGTGTCGAGGTAAGAGGATGCCAGTGGATGTTTTGCCATGCTGCATGAGAGTGGATGCTTCACCAAGATGCTCACTTCTGCTGACTTCACCGGACACTGTCTGGCGAAGCGAGCAGATGTGAGCGGATGCCAGTGGGGCAGCTTGACAAAGCATCCACTCTCATCCGAGATGCTAATCCACTTATGATGGGGTAGCATTTCCACTGAGATCTGCTACAATATCTAATTACAGTTGCCTTGCAAGAGCAACTATAAACCAGAAGAAGCTAAAACTGTCACTGCGCATAGAGGCTCAATAATTGGAGATCTCAATTACCACACATATTACAGCATTATTATTCTTAAAGGGATAGCAGCGTTCGAAAATAAATGCTTTATTGATTATTCTTCATAGTTTTTTGGCCATGTACAGCGCTATTACAATAATGTCCAATGTGTAGTTCAAGAGTAAATAAATTATACAGAGCCCCCCCGCCCCTTTTACCCATTGTAAGCCAACTACCTTTATTGGACTGGATAGCTTGCAGCGAGGGACAATCTTCTTGCTGTGAGAATAATGAAAACCCTGCACCCATTGATGGAGGAGGGCAGGCTTTTCCTTATACTCACTGAAGATTGTGCCTCATAGCGATCCATTCGGACCAGCTTGGAGAGCAGCGCTAGGTGGGTGAAGGGGCAGGAGGGGGGCACTCTTTATAATTTATTTACTCTTGATTTACACATCTGACATCGTAATATCGCTGCCAATGGCAAAAAAAAACTATGAAGAATAATCGATGGAGCATTTATTTATAAACATTACTTTTGCTTTAATGCTATTATTTCACAGTATGAGAGACCATAGCTACAATTGCTGTTCACATGCAAATACTGTCACAAGAAAGTTTAAAACGATTGGAGATACTAGCAATTAAGACTGCATCACCAATGTGAATGTTTAACCCCTTGGATGCTAGAGATCTGAAATGTTAACTCTTTCAATGCCAGAGAGTTATGCAATGAGTTGCACGCCCCTCTGGCATTCAAAGGGTTAAAGCAAAGATAAGCAACCTGTTGAGTTCTCTCTGGCTGGGTGGAGATGGCAGGAGCTGTAATTTCGGTCCTCAAGGAGTTGATGCACAATTCTTTTACCACTAACTTTAATCTCAGCTTTTTTGCCCCTTTCAGTACAAAAACAATGCAATGCACATCCCTATGGCACTGAAAGGGTTAAGGAGATGTGTTGTTTGTGGTGTTGAAGTCCGAGTACATCCCCTCCGCTACCCCTGTGAGTGGGCAAGTAGGGGAGAAGAGAGGATTCTCTCAGACTTCAGGGTTGTGGAGCTGCTGGCTATGTGTCGGGGTAGAATATCCTCATTAGCATGAAGGGACTGTAGAACTGCTGGTGCAGTGTGAGGAAGGGCATGGATGGTTCGACAACCATCCACGCTAATGAGAAGAGTCTCCTGCTTCCTTCCCCTTGCAACCCTAATTATCTGTGCATACATGGATTTCCAGAAACATATCATCGCCATAGCATCGCCCCTCAGTGCAGGCTGGCACAGCTGCTAACAGCTTGAATGAAAAATGAATGAAATAAATGAAAACTTTTGAATGAAAAGTCTTCCAGTGGGGAGCACTCGTGTTGAGCTCAGCAGAAAAAGTTTTTAAAAAGTAATTACAGAGTTAAAATAAGTGTGTGTGTGTGTGTGTGTGTGTGTGTGTGTCTGTGTGTGGGGGGGTTATAATGAATGACAGGCTGACTCTTAATAGTCTATTATTTAAAAAACAACAACTCTGAATTGCTTAACCCTTTGAGTGCCAGAGGGGTGCACAACGCATTGCAAAGCAATGTGCTGGGAACCCCTCTGGCACTAAAAGGGTTAATACAGAGGTGTGCAACCTGATGCCCCAGCTGTTTTGAACTAAATCTTCCGTGATGGGACTTGTACCCAAAAACAGCTGGATATCCTCAGGTTGTCGATCACTGGTTGGACACTGAATAAACTCTGACCCTAAGCCCAGGCTTTCCAGCCCTTTTATGGGGTGTGACAAATATTTTTAAACTTACTTGCTGATAGGTTGGACTCTAGTTATTGGAGACCTCTCTGGCAATCAAGGGGTTAAAAAGCTCTATTCAAGTATTTGGCAAGTTAGAAAATGTTATTTGTCCCCTATGGCGCAGAACAATAGTTTGCTTTTATAAATAAGTGCCTTTGTGCTCTAGGTAGTTACCTGCTCTGCCTAATGAGACATACAGACCTAATTATTAGTTCCTTCCAGTTTACAATCTGATAATGACAATTGTGGTTTTTGTACGATGAACTACAGAAATTATGGAGCCAACTGCATCATAGGGGACACATAAAAAAAAGCCAAAATTATGTTGATTAAAACGGGGCTTTCAACCCTTTGAATGTTATTAACCTTTTGAGTGTCAGAGGGATACGCCACACATTGCAGAGCAATGTGTGGTATACCCCTCTGGCACTCAAAGGGTTAAGACACCTAGTATGGAAGGTGTTAATAGCCTATTTAAATCAATAGTAACGTAGTTGATGAGGCTGATACAAGACGTGTCCATCAAGTTCAGCCCATGCCATATAACCCCTGTTCATTCAGGGTAAAGAAAAAAAACATTAAAGTAATTTCCAGTTAAAGCGGAACTACCAACTATTTTAAACTTTATGTCAAATAATTCCCCATCTGGCGACTAGCTGCTCAGTAGTGCTAGTCAACAGAATAATTACCTGGTTAAATAGAATGATACCCTGCTCTGGGGCTGACGGGCAGTAGAGAGCGCAGACATCATTCTATAGTGAAGTCTGCACGCCTGCGCTGTCAGTCCCTTTTGGAGCCAAACAGCTCCCAGCAATGCCTCCTAGAGCTGGCTGTGACTGACAGTGCAGGCGCCCAGACGTCACTATGGAAAGATGCAGGGTATCATTCTATTTAACCAGGTAATTATTCTGGCAATTAGCACTACTGAGCAGCTAGTCGCCAGATGGGGAATTATTTGACATAAAGTTTAAAATATGTGGTAGTTCCGCTTTAAGTCCCAAGTGGCTAAAAAATATTCCATCCTGACTCCAATAGGCAGTCAGATATTTCCTTGTATCAACATGTATTAACGATCTAACTGCTTTGAATCCAACTGACACATTTCTCAATATTGATCTGAGCTAGAAAAGTATCCATTACTTTTTGAAAGCAACTACAGTATCTACAAACACAGCAACCCAAGGCAAAGAAATCCATAACTTTATCACCCTTACTGTAACCCACCCCACACCTTTGTTTTGTCAAAAGTGTCTTTCCTCTGGTCTTAATGGATGACCTCTTGTTTTTATGCTCAGCTTTTTGAGTAAGCAGTTCCTTAGAGAGTTATTTGTGATGACTTTGAATATATTTGTAAATAGTAATCATATCACCCTTTAACTATCTCATCTCTAATGTTAACAAACCCAGTTTAGCTAGTCTGTCTTTATAACTCAGGTTTTTCAATCCCTTTATCAGTTTTGTTGCACTTTTTCCAGTCCAGTAAATATTTTGTAAGAAGTGGTGGCCAAAACTGTACTCCATATTCTAGATGAGACCGTACCAAAAATATTTATAAAGGTAGAATTATATTGCCACCCAGTGCATCTATACCCCTTTTTATACAGGATAGTACCCTACTGGCTCTTGCAGCAGCTGAGTGACAGTTTACAGTGCTGTGAAGTCTATTATCTATCAGTACCACTAAATCTTTCTTTAAAGGGATAGTAATACTTGCAAATTACTAATCCCCATATTGTAGCTTTGTTAAAAAGAAACTTATTGCCCCCAGTGTCATCTCTCAAACTCTTATGGTTTGAGATATGATAGCGCTCAAAGTTCCCCCCTCCCTCCCCCTTCCCTGACTGAATGCTGAATGCTGACTGCAGGGATATCCGGTATTACTTGCATCAGGTGGCTCTGCAGCATTGGCGAGATCACATTTATAAAAAAGAAATCTTTCACTAAAACGGTCTTCTACATGTGCTTGCAAACCAATCACAAACCAAGCACACATAGAAGACCGTTTCAGTGAAAGAATTATTTTTTATAAATGCGATCTCAGCTCAGCTGCAGAGCTGCCTGATGCACATAAGACTGTCGTACAACAGCTTCCCGTGCAGTCAGCATTCAGTCAGGGAAGGGGGAGGGAGGAGGTAACTTTGAGCGCTATCATCTCTCAAACCATAAGGGTTTGAGAGATGACACTGGGGGCAATAAGTTTCTTCTTAACAAAGCTACAATATGGTGATTAGTAATTTGCAAGTATTAATATCCCTTTAACAAGAATTCCCCAAGTTGTTTCCCATTTAGTGCATATGTAACAGCCCAAATGAATAACCTTACATTTATATACAGTATATTAAACCTCATCTGCCAATTCTGAATCCATTTACTCTGTTTATCCAAATATTTCTGCAACAAAAACAGTAGGAATATTACTGTGTCCCTTCTAGCACAGTTGGTCCAGTCCTGTTTTGTACATTAACCTCATTGACTCTGAAGAACCATTCGTTCTGTTGTAGCCTATTGTCAACAGACTAAAAAGATGATCGCTATATACAGGTACCTGTAGATAAATGACAATATATGTACAGAAATGCCTGCTCCTATATGACAAAGTCCCACCATGGTATCTCTTTCTATTAACCATTTGATGACCTGTTTGGTACTCAATGGATTGCTTCTTAATGGTTTACACAGCCCACTGATACACAAGGGGTCAACCAAAGAGCCACATTACTAGAGATCAGAGATAGGTTGCTAGGTACTGGCTAAAGGGGGCTGAAGCTTCAGGGGTAGATTCACTAAGTGGAGATAAAAAGGTGATAAAGTGGAGATGACGTCTCCAGTTCCTATGTTATTCTATGGAGCCAGTTCACTAAGATCTCCAAAGTCGAAGAATAACATAAGAATTGGAGAAGTGATAATCTGTCATCTTCACTTTATCCCATCTTTATTACACCTTATGAATCTCCCCCCACCCCCTGTCTCTTGCTTATCCCACGTTGCAAGGTGCTGGATACCTCTATGGCAATCAAAGAGTTACTGTTACGTGATTTTGAAAGTGCTTTTTGCAAAATCACAAATATGCTATGTTAGCCATAATTTATGAGAAATGTAACTTTATTTGTCAGATTATGCAGACTGGATAGTACTAGCTGACATGCCAACCAGATACTAACATTCCACACTGCCCTCCCACCCACCTGCTTCTCATTGGCCAATACGATCTCATTTGCATAAACTAACAAATAAATAAAGTTACATATCTGAAATAAGAAATGGACAACAAATATAGGTGACTTTGAATGTTCTGTCAATATCACCTGTTTGTTACAAAAGGATAGTTCCTTTTTAACCCTTTGAGTGCCAGAGTGGTACGCAACGCATTGCTTTGCAATGGGTTGCGTACCACTCTGGCACTCAAAGGGGTAACATGTTAAGGACCAAAGGGGGGCATTGCACTCATCTCTGGTCCTCAAGGTGTTAAATCCATTGGTCTTGTTGCTAGCTTGGGTAATGTAATGGTACTAATGTCCCTACCGGTAATGGAGCATTTCAGCTGCACTTTGCACTAATAATGCATTAGGCTGTCCCAAGCAAAGAGTATTTTGTGGACCTAGCAGCTTTCCAGCTATGGATATAGTTCCCAAGTTACACAATTAAATCAGTGGAGTGATCATGCAAGACTCAGGCTAACAAGTGCCCCTAGTGGACTGGATTTGGCCTGCGGGCAGCCAGTGGAACAGCTCTGCTCTAACTAAACTACCAGTATGCCATAAAATACAAGCTAAAATGTGATTTAAAATGATGAGCTCAACAAATCAAATATAGCAGAAGCACATTTATACAAGAATATTATTTTATTGTAAAGCAGAAATACAAGGGTCACTGTACCTGGATAATCCTCTGAGACATGCACTGAATAGGCAACACTGTAAAACAGAAAGAACATGACTCATTATAAGATTACGGTATCAGTCCTTACCATGCATATTTACATTTCTGGATTATCCATAGATTTTTTGAATATAAAAGAAATTGAAGGAATTGTGGTTTATTTATTAAGAGACTTGGAACAAACCATGTGCACCATAGGGGCAAATAAACATTTCCCAAATTCCAATTGATTAAATGTATTTAATTCCCATACGTTTAATGCTTCACAATCCACTGGAGATCTCTCTAGTACAGAAGGGGTTAAGAAATTGTTGAAATCAATTAACACTTTTATTTGTCCAGCAGTGATGAGTTTCTTCTGAAACTCCTCCCACTTCTCCTCCTTCCCACCCTGTTCTGCCCACTTCCCGCCCACTTTGTCAAAAGGGTGATAAGCCCCACCCAGCTAAGCCCCACCCCACCCTTATGCTGAGAATCGCATCTTTTAAGTCAGATGCACATAAGCCCTTTCCAGTGGCTCTAGTGGAGGAACTCCCCAGGTATGGAAGTAATGTATGTTATGCACATGCTCATATTAAAACAATGTATAAGATGGAACACAGAATTCAATACCTCCCAAAATATCAAACGTCCAAAGAGGAACACTTTTGATTTTGGAGATGTTGCTGATGGGCCAGCTGTTGGGCAGGGCATTACCAACAATTTTTAGTTTACTTCATGACCTATTGATAGCAATTTATATAACTGAATAAATGATTTAGAACTATACCAATGTATTTTATTTGAACAAATTTATAAACACATATACTGAAGTTTAATTAAAGTGATAGTAATGTCTCCTTAAAAGTATTGCGTTGAGTCTTCTTTATATAAAAACTAAGATTGCACTATATTTAAGTCTTTAGTTTTGTGCAGTTCAAAAGTTATGCAAAGATAAAGACCCCCCCGCCCCTTTGTGGCCGCCTCCTTCTGAATCTGTAATCAGGTCGTCTAATTTGATGGCTGCAGCGAGGGACAAACTTCAGTAATTAAGTATAAGGGAAATCCTGCCCCCCTTCCTCAAAATTTCCCTTTGCTTACTAAAGTTTGTCCCTCACTGCAGCCTTTCAGACCAGATTGCAGATTCAGCAGTGACTTGAAAGAAAGGGTGGGACGTGGATCTTTATCCTTACATACCTTTTAAACTACACAAAACTAAAGACTTAAATATAGCGCAGTCTCTTAGTTTTTATATAAAGAAGACTTGACGCAATACTTTTAAGGAGACATTACCAACCCTTTAAACCTTTTTTGTGGGTGTTATACACACATATATACACTGCACACTCTGATCTCCGAAAAAGAGTTTTATACACAAATAAATCAGGAAACTTGGGAACAATGGGGGAAATTTATAAAAGTGGAGTTAATGGAAAAGAAGCGTTAAAATGGCTGTAAGATTGTCGCTGGTAGTTATAAAAGTATTAAACCTTTGAGTACCAGAGGGGTACTGAACGCATTGCTCTGCAGGGATAGTAATGTTTCAAAATAAAAGCAATTAATCTTCATAGTATTTTGGCCATGTAGAGTGTTATTTCAATACTGTCAGAGTTGTAGTTCAAGAGTAACTGAATGATAAAGTATTCACTTCCCGCCTCTTTTACCTAGTGTAAGCCGCCTCCCCTCAGATGTGGAATCTGGTCTTAAGACCAGACAGCTCACAGCAAGGGACAATCTTCTTACTGTGAACATAAGGAAAAATCTGCCCCCCTTGACAGGTTTTTCAGGTACCTTTCTGCAATCCATCCGGATAGCCTTGCTGCTCTGAGGTGAGCAGTGTTACATCAGTAAAAGGGGAGGGAGGGTGATACTTTATCATTCAATTACTCTTGAACTACAACTCTGACAGTATTGAAACACTCTAAATGGCCCAGATACTGAAGATTAATTGGAGCTCCTTTTATTTTGAAACAGTACTATCCCTTTAAGGACAGTTTGGAAGGACATAATGCCATGTAGTACATTTTTTTTATAAAATGGAGTAAGGAAGTTTGTAGAAAGTGTATCAGCAAATTGCTGTTGTCGGAGTCAATTTTCACCGAATATTTAAAGCCATGTCTTTCCTGTTCTTATCCTTCACTGTCACCACATTTATAACTATAACTAGAATATTTTATAAATACCAACACTCATAATAAGCAATAAGGACATTTTTAGGATTCGTTCACAAACACGAACAAAAACAGTTTCTATAAATCTCCTCCTACAGCCCATATATAAAAAGCAAACTGGAGTTATTCTGGAGTAAACCAACTGCACCATAGGGACAAGTAATAATATCTAAATTCCCATACACTTGAAAAGAGATTTTTAACCCTGTGAAAGCGAGAGAGGTACAATGCTTTGGAGACCTCTCTAGCATTCGAGGGGTTAGAAGTCCAATTTAATTGAATAGGATTTTGTATTTGTCCCCTGTGGTGCATTTGGTTTACTCCAGAATAACTCCAGTTTTATATATGGGCCTAGAACTTTGTCTTCTGTTTGCCCTGTTCTTCCTAGTACCTCTGCCCCAGTGTGCCCCTAAGCTAGATGCATTGTATTCAATGGCCCCATTCAGACACGCAGTGTAAATCCGGATAACACATAGGTGCACTGCAAAATGCAAGTATTATATGAACTTGTTTTGTCCAAATTGTGATACTGCTGCTACATCTGTAAACATAATTTCTGAATTGAGCAGCAGTGTGCCACGCCCTCACTTCACTGGTTCTACTATAATCTGATCTACCAACAGCTCTTCAATTTACTGTTACATTGATTGATTGAAACGGCAGTATAAAGGTCTGTGAGATCTCATAACTAGGGATGGGCAAAACTTTCCGCCTCAAACTGAAATTTGCGAAAAATGGCACTTTCCGATTGGCGAAAAATTTCCCGCGAAAAATGCAGATTTTCCATTTTTTTACAGATAATATTTTATTTCCCAAAGGCATTGTATAAAAGGGACATGAGGGTGCCTGTGTTGGTGGGGTGTGGCGAAAGAATCTGTTGAACAGGGAATGTTTTTGGGGGGTTGTTTACTGGGATTGGGGGGCAGAAATCCAAAATAAAAACCATAAGACATGGTATAAAGGGGTCTGCGGAGGGCGCCTGTGTTGGTGAATGATTGAATCATTTGAACAGGGAATTTGTTTTGAGGGTCTTTCTTGACTGCTATTGGGGGGACAGTTAATAAAAAAATAAATCAATAAAATAAAATAAGACATTTGTATTTAAAGTGACAGAGACAGGAACCCCCTGACATAAGCTGCCACTGGGGTGGACTGATACTTGACTTGATAGAGTATTTTGTAGAGGATTATTTATTTGATTTGTTGTTAGAGGCCTTTGTAGCACTTAGAGTTATTAGAGGCCCAAGTCCTGAAGAAACATTGATTTGTAGGACTTAGACTTATTAGAGGCCCAAGCCATGAAGAAACATTGATTTGTAGGACTTAAACTTGTTTGGCACAAGCCCTAAGGAAACATTGATTTGTAGGACTTAAGCTAGTTTGGCACAAGACCTAAAGAAACATTGATTTGTAGGACTTAAGCTAGTTTGGCACAAGCCCTAAGGAAACATTGATTTGTAGGACTTAGGCTTGTTAGAAACAAACCCTCCGAAAATAGTTTATTTTTTTTATAGGACTCGTTTTTTGTTTTTTTTTTAACTTATTTTTTTTTTTTTTTTTTTCAAAACAGAAGCCCTGAGAAAAAAATAAAAATGCCATACTGGCCTAATGCCAGCAGGTCATGTTGGCCAGTGGCCACTGTCAAATGTCCTCCTGAGTTGCAACTGCTGTTCATACTGCAACAGGATGATTAGGCAGCTGAAAGGGAATGGGATCAACAATAGAAGTAACATGGAAGATGGAGAATGAAGGTTCCATTTGCCACAACTGGCTCCAGTGATGAGTCTGAGGCAGTAGCAGAAGAATAAGTAGCCCCCAGTATATGTGAAGAAAAGAACAAGTTCCTCGCGCACATTCACTAAGCTCTACTGCATATATCATAGTGCACAAACACACACATCACAGCACTAACATGAATGGATGTAAACACCTCAGATAATTTGGGGAAAGTGTTGGTGGAAGGGAATTTCTCAAATGAACTCCCATGGAAGGAGGAAGGTCTTATTTTCAACGAATATACCAGTTGCAAGGGTCATTTTTCTAACAATAAAATCAACTATCTGTCTGATCAGCTAGATTGCTAGGTCTTGTGTTGTGTCACACAGTGCATTGAAGACTTAAGCTATTAACTGAACTAATCAAGTCAACCAGAAAGACATGTTCGTCTTTTCCTCATCATTTTGCTAATCTATTTAAAACTCTGCCAGTAAAAACATCAATAAACAACTTTTTATGCTAAAACAATAAACAAGATCAAGCAGTAATGTCTTATTTCAGCTTCATGAAGCTAGTAATTGAGATCTGTTTTATGACTGTGTGGCATTATGTTGTGATAATGTGCCGATGTAAGTTAATGAAGGAGACTGTGTTATTGTCTATAGTTATGTGATACGACGGAATGTTTTTTAATTTTTTTCAAAAGGTAGTTAAAAAAAATCACAAATAGCATGTTTCTAGAAATATAATATGGAATGTACTAATATGATTATTATTCTCTAAAACAGGCACTGGGTCTATTTAAAGAGATAGTAATGTTTCATAATAAAAGCAGCTCTAATTAATCACCATAGTATTTGGACTTTGGAGAGTGTTATTTCAATTCTGTCAGAGTTGTAGTTCAAGAGTAATTCAATGACAAAGTATCCCCCTCCCGCCCATTTTACTGATGTAACACTGTTCAGCCAGATCAGAAGGGAGGTGCCCAGGTAGACTGCAGAGAGGGACAATCTTCAATTAAGATGAGAGAAAAACCTGAAAAACTTGTCAAGGCAGGGCTTTCATTGTTCTCATAGGAAGAAGATTGTCCCCTGCTGTTATCTGTCTGGTCTGTGGACTGCATTCCACATCTGAGAAGAGATGGCTTACACTAGGTAAAACGGGCGGGAGGGGAAACTTTGCTTGTGAATATCTCTCAAACCATAAAGGTTTGAGAGATAAGACTTATATTGTTCTTCATGTTTTTTTAATGCCTACAAAATAAAATAAAGATAAAAAAAGTATTGCTATCCCTTTAAGTCACTGGAATGCCCTGAGCAAATTATAAAGTAGAGGGTCACTAGATTCTTTTTATAATGTAAATATTTTTAAAGCCATATGTATAGGTTAGGTTTAGGGCTCGTTCTACATAGGGTAAATTAGCGAGGTGAGAGAGTTCCACCTCAGCAAGAAGATCTATAGCGGTCACGTTAGGTCCACCACCAGCTGCTTCATTGGGGTTGGCAAGTGTGACTCAGAGTCTCCTGCTGTCACAATGGCCATCATCTACTCCTCCTCCTGAATATCAGAAGGCACACTAGCCACACTAGTAGCAGGCACAGGTAGCTGACCTGTCCTGCTCACAATTCTACCAACTTCTTCCTGTGTCTTTGCTGGAGATGACACTATTTTCCCCAAGATCCCAATAGATAATTTTGGGTGGACTGGACATACTTGGGTCTGGGTATAAGGGCTCCCAGACCATATAATGCTGGTTGGGGTCACTTACTCTTCCTCCAACTCAGTGGATGCATCAAATTCCTTCCAGCTCCTCTTTTTTTTTAGATGGTTGCTCATCCTCCTAGCCAACAGTCTGAGCTTCTGCTGCCCTTATTTCACTGGATAAATAGCTACAAAATCACCTAGGCCTAGCACCCTCTCTATCTCTCTAGATGCTTAATTTGGTGTTTCACGTCCTGAAAATGCTGCACTTTTGGCGCTACAAGGGGTGAGAACTTTGTAGCCATTGAAAAAATTAGCGAAAACATTTTGGAAGTAGGTGAAAAAGGCAAAGAATTTAAGGGGTTCGTTTAAGGCAGATTATCAAGAAAAAAAGTGGACAACCATGTGGATTTCGCTGATTTTTTTCATGGGAACACAAGAGGACCTTTTACCCACCCCTACCATAGAAATTAACAAGGAGGTGTAAATGGAAAAGGTCAGAAATCACCCCATTAGAAGGAAACAAAAGCAACTGTTGTGTTCCCCCTAAAAAGTGATGCATATGAATTATTCAAAAGACAGACATCTGCACAGATGCAGCAGGTGTTATTACTCACAAATGAATCCGACAAAACAATAAACCAGAGGACACGTTTGCATTAATTTCCAGTCACGGATAAGCAAGGATAGGAATAGCAAGTGTAATATCCAGTCCTCTAGCACGTACCAGGTGGCCTGCTGATATGTTACTACATCTGTAAGACAGGTACTTTCATTGTTATTGATTTCTTCTAATAAATTCAATGACACAGCTTAAATACTGAAAATATTTTTTATCAACTGCAAGCATGGAAGAGCTCGCATCTAATGGGATTAACCCTTTGAGTACCAGAATGGCACCCAACGCTTTGCACTGCAATGCGCTGGACACCCATCTGGCACTCAAAGGGTTAACTTTCCCTTTTTTGTAAAGCGAAAGTAATGTTTGATATTGTAAAAATATATATTGCAGGGTTTTTTCCTACTGAGTAAAACAAGGGCGCGCCCACTGCTGAGAGATGTTTTATTCAAAGGTTATTGCAGCTCAAACTTGCATTCTTGGTTGTAGTACCCTCCATGGCCTGAAATGTTATTGTGGTGCTGTTTTTACTGTAGCCTATAGAGGTTGTCCCAAGAGGTACCCCACCCAAAAATTGTACGTCTAAGCTATAATCATTTTTAACCCTTTGAATGCCAGAGAGGTATCCAAATCATCTCTCAACAGTGGAGTTACCTTTTACTCAACAGGATAAAGTCTGAAATTTATATTTTCACTAGTAAGCACTATTTTCACTAGTAAGCGCTGTTTTCACTAATAAGGAATCCCTTTACTCGTTGACGTTTTATTATTGAAGAAACAAAATATAATGGGTTTGATTTTGCTTTGTTAAAAAGGACAACCCATTGATAGGAGATTATTCAATCAGTTCTGTCACAAAGAGGTGAAGCTGTTCTTATAATAATTTATGGACAGTGGTAGTCCTAGGCTCACCCCATTCACATAAGGCAATAGAAAAACTGTCTGAACATCATGTCCCACGCTTCCTAACAAAAAAACAAACACCAATGACATCAAAAGTTTGAGCTGTAATTACCTGTTTTTTTAATAAATATTAAAATAGGCAATTAATTTGACTTTCATATTAGGCACTTGCAGAATGTTAAGTCAAGAAGGACGCTGACTTTTTTGTTACCTAAGAGTAAGCCAGAGACAAAGAAACCTGTTTTCTAGTAGATGAGGCTTCCCATGTGAGTGAAGGGCCCCCTAGCTGTAGAGAGGCAAAAGATGGAGGTCCCCTTAAGGTGGCTTCTGTGGCGCTCAAGACGGTGAGTGAAAGCCTCCTGGTGGAGGAGTGGAAGTCTATCAGAGGGATAGGAGAAGAGAGAGGGAAGAGAAGCCCAGAATGAGGAAGGAGTGTGTTGGAAGATGTAAGTTCTACTTGTGTGCTGTGATAGAAACATAGAAAACATAGAATCTGATGGCAGATAAGAACCATTCGGCCCATCTAGTCTGCCCATTTTCCTACAGTACAAACCTCAAACATTTTTTGGTTCTTGGTCTTTTCTTACTTTAAGGACAGCCTTATGCCTATCCCATGCATGCTTAAATGCTGTCACTGTATTAACGTCTATCACTTCTGCTAGTAGGCTATACCACTTATCTACTACCCTCTCAGTCAAGTAAAACTTTCTTACATTAAGTCTAAACCTGTGCCCCTCTAGTTTTAGACTATGGCCTCCTGTCCTAACATTTTTACTCCTTTGAAGTGTACTTCAGTTTTGCACTTTGTTGAATCCCTTCATGTATCTGAATGTTTCTATCATATCCCCTCTCTCTCTTCTCTCCTCCAATCTATACATGTTCAGATCCTTTAGTCTATCCTGATATTTATTTTCCTGCAAACCAGTTACCATTTTAATAGCCCTTCTTTGAATTTTCTCTAGAGTATCTATATCCTTCTGGAGATGGGGTCACCAGTACTGTACACAATACTCTAGGTGAGGTCTAAATATAGATCTGTAGAGTGGCGTGACCGCTTCCCTTTTTCTGCTACTAATGCCCCTAGCTAAACAAACCAGTACCCTGCTTGCATTCCCCACAACTTTATTACATTGCCTGCCTACCTTTAAGTCATTAGAAATAATTACTCCCAAATCCCTTTCCTCTGTTGTCTCTGACACCACAGTACCTTTTATGTCCCAAGTGCATTATTTTACATTTATCAACGTTAAACTGCATCTGCCACACTCTTGTCCATTCTTCTAATTTACCTAAATCATTTGTCATTTGGCTTATTTCTCCCCGGAATGTCTTCCCTATTGCAGATTTTGGTATCATCTGCAAAAAGGCATACCTTTCCTTGAAGACTATCACGATGCCCGTGCTATTGCTGGCGACATTATTACTATGTTTCTTCCTGAGTCAGTCTTATTGGCTACATGGTGTTGCTCCACCCAGTAAATACCTTTATATACTGAGCCCTGTCACTTCTGCAGGGCCCTTTCGTGGTGTTTCCGTTACCAGCACTTGTTTCTGAATTTGTGTGTTTCCTGTGTATGATCCGGACTGCCTGACTACTCTGCCTGAATCGTTCCTGCTCTGTGTACCGACCAGGCCCGGCTGACGTTCCTGCTCTGTGTACCGACCCGGCACAGCTGACGTTCCTGCTCTGTATACCGACCCGGCCCGGCTGACGTTCCTGCTCTGTGTACCAACCCGGATTGGCTGATGTTCCTGCTCTGTGTACCGACCTGGCCTTGTCTCTACCCATCCGATATCCGATTGTGGGCCATATGGCAGTCTCTCTCTCTGTCCACGGATAGATCCTCTGTTGCCTCCGTTGCTGCTCAGGCAGCCAGTTGCCGTAACCCGATCAGTATTGTGCCTTGTGATCTCATCTGGTGTCGCATGTCCCACTGTAGCACCACGGTACGCTTGACCCATACTGCCTTAGCTGAGGTTGGTCTCCTGGGCTCCTCACGCTTTCTCCATCTGGTACTCGATTCTGGGTCTGAGCGTTCGTTAACCCCTTGTGGTTTGGTGCCTGGCACATTGGGTACAGCTTTAGCAGTCACTGATTGGCGTCACTCCATGCCTCCGTGGCAGTCCTCCTCTGGCAACTCCGGTAGTCAGTCATTGTCCAGGTCCCTCATTGCTGTTGCTGTCTTGGTCGCCATTGTGTCACTCTCTGCGTAGAGAGTATATTAAGGGTGATTGCGCTATTAGGGCCTACCCGTCCTCCCGGCCTAATAGTAATCAATATCTGTATCATTTGGACTCACGTGAATCGTGCCTGACCTGTTTCGGTATAGTATTGTATTTGTATATATATATATATATATATATATATATATATATATATATATATATATATATATATAGTGGACCTGTGTGGGTACTGTTAAATGAAATCTGTCCTGTGTCAGTATAGTATTGTATTGTATATATATACTGGACCGGTGTGGATATTTTGTACTACTACCTGTCCTGTGTCAGTAATATACTGTTGCATACATACTGGACCCGCGAGGGTTATTCAGTTATGGTTTTCTTTAATAAAATTGCATTTTACCCAAACCTTCCGTGTCTGAATGTCAATAAAACCGTTACAGTGACCTTTTGCAATATCACTAATAAAAATATTAAAAAGAATGGGCCCCAGTACAGATCCCTGAGGTACCCCACTAGTAACACTCCTTTTGTCTGAATATTCTCCATTGACTACCACCCTCTGTCTCCTGTCACTCAGCCATTGCCTTATCCATTTCACTATTTTTACATTCAGACCCAAACACTGCAATTTATTAATGAGTCTTCTATGAGGGACAATGTCAAATGCTTTATTGAAACATAGATAAGCTATATCTACTGTTCTCCCTTGGTCTATTATTTTAGTTACCCAGTCAAAAAAATATATGAGGTTAGTTTGATACGATCTCCCAGTTGTCATGTTCATGAAGGCAGACATGATACATGTGAGCAGGACCACAGGGCCTCAATCTTTGCTCAATGTACTGCACACCCCTGTGGTCCCTAAAGGAATACTTTGGAACTTTTTCTTCTGGACTACCCATAGGGGAAGTCTTGTGGTGCCATTGGGGGAGATAAATGATGCAATTTGCATCAAAAGGGGTGGGACTTAATTGTGAGTGGGGGTGGGGCTTAAGAAACATAATTAAAAAAAAAAAGCAGAATAGGCTGGGGAAGGAGGAGAAGAGGGCAGGGAGTGGGAGGAACAGGCAGGGAAGGAGCAGAAGAGGGCAGAGATTCATTAAAAACTCCCCACGTCTGGAGAATCAGCATCTGCCCTGGAGACCCTTTAATGAAGAGTCAAAATCAGAGTGTCTGGGGCAAATCCAGAGAGTTCCCAGCTATGCTTATAGGATTAAGTAGTCTCATGCACTCTGCCTGTTTCAGATTCAAAGAACTGCCAGCAACTGTCATGTTCGCCTCCTTGGACATGACATCCAGGACTGACTGACTGAAGATGTTTCATGAACTAAGGAAATAGGGTATAATTCATAGGAAACAACATGTGAATTCAGCAGCTCTTACCTGACATATTCAACCAGACATGATAAGATGTATCAACTAGTGGGCCATCCTATTATGATTGTATTTAGAAATTCCTGATGAGGTACAAGTTGACCAATGCAAATGTGGGTGCTGTGACTGTGCCTCATTCAGGCTCTAATAAGTGCTAGCAAAAGATGAAAATGTCACGCACTTCCAACGGAAAAGATTCACAGAGGTCCTTAAGTAAAAACAATTGTCGTTATTGACTAACGATAAACATACCTGTACAAAATGTCAATCGATATTAGTCAGTGGAGAGGTATAAAGCTATGGGTACAAGCAGTCAGATGTGTAGCAAAACATCTCAGGCAGATCCACGCGTTTCGCTTTTGCAAAGCTTACTCATGATAGTAGTCAATGGAAAGGTATAAAGCTATGGGTACAAGCAGTCAGATGTGTAGCAAGACATCTCATGTTGTAGCAAAACATCCACCTGAGATGTTTTGCTACACATCTGACTGCTTGTACCCATAGCTTTATACCTCTCCATTGACTACTATTATGAATAAGCTTTGTAAAAGCGAAACGCGTGGATCCGCCTGAGATGTTTTGCTACACATCTGACTGCTTGTACCCATAGCTTTATACCTCTCCATTGACTACTATTATGAATAAGCTTTGTAAAAGCGAAACGCGTGGATCCGCCTGAGATGTTTTGCTACACATCTGACTGCTTGTACCCATAGCTTTATACCTCTCCACTGACTACTAATATTGACTGACACTTTTGTACAGGTATGTTTATTGTTACTCAATAAAGACAATTGTTTTTACTTAAGGCCCTCTGAATCTTTTCCGTTGGAAGTGCGTGACATTTTCATCTTTTGCTATAATTCATAGGAGCCATTAGGATTTTCTGACCATTGCCAAATAAGTCTGTGGGGAAGTATTATTAGGAGGTTATTAGGACCTGGTTTAAAAAAGATAAAACAAAATTACAATAATATTGTAGCACATTTATACAGTTCCCATTTATTACGTGTTCGGTAAATACAAGTTGTGTGGTCGCATCTGGGTCTATTCAGTCACTCCTGTTGCTACAAATGAAATCAGTACCATGTTATCCGTTCTTCTGTACAGCTAAGGAATACAAGGATAACAGAGACACAGGAACTGCAGCAGTCTCTCCATTGTTCATTTCAATTTCTAAGTTCAACTCCAGGAATCAGTATGTAAATCAGCAACTGGCAATATAAGGTATAATTATGCATTTGTTCTGCAGAAGAAGATACAGTTAGCATGAAAAGTTTATTGAGCAAACTATTTTTACTTAATTACCCAGCAAAAAAGTATAAGATTTTCAAGGCTCTTTAGCAAGGAAGACAGAAAAGCATTGTGCATATTTGTGTCTTTAACCCCTTGAGTGCCTGAGGTGTATGTGTACCTCTCTGGCACTCAAGGGGTTAAATGTATAGAAATACTTAAAATGTAAAACTAAAAAGTTGTAGGGTTTATCCCTCTGAGTAAAACAAGGATATTCTCATGGCTGAAAGGTATTTTATTCAAAAGTTATTACAGCTCAAAGTTGAATTTTTTTAGGTGCAGTATCACAGTGGCCTGAAATTGTACAGTGGCACTGTTGCTACAACATTCTATGGCGAGATCAGGTCTATCCCTTTAAATATTAGGCTACAGTAGGGATAAGGAATCCTTATTACATCACATTCATAACATCAGAAATAACATAAGGAAGTGACATTAGAACTGCAACGTAATAAGGATATTGAAAGTGAAGTGTATTACATTGCCCCTTGTTTTACACACACACACACACGCATACACACACACACATACATTTGCCCCGAGGAAGGTCAGTTGTATGACCAGAAACGTTTGGCATGGATTGAATAAATTACACTTCATTCATTTCGCTGACTGCTGTCTCCTTGGTCCACGGATATAGCTTGGCTGAGTATCTCTATATATACATACATGTGTGTATATATATATATATATATATATATATATATATATATATATATATATATATTTTTTTTTTTTTTTTTTCCCAGTTGGGAACTGACTAAAATGTAAACTGCACATTGAAATTTTGACAATAATTTCAGTAAACTTATTTTGTTTGGAAGTCCTGTGAGTGGTGACTTGTCTATTCCAATTATATATATATATTAATATTTTGTTTTTATTGTAATCCATTAAAATCAATAGCTGGCAACTGTCCTAATTTACATGGGACAGTCCTGAATGTGGGGCCCAATTCTGCTGTCCCTCCGGATTAACTAAATTTCCCGCTTCCCAGGCTTCTGCCCCACTTCCCAGGCTTCGTCTATAATGCAGGCTATGGCAGAATTTACCATTTTAAAAATGAGACAGTGACGTGACTTCAGGACAGACTGCGGATACAGCTCTGTACCGTAGTATGTGAATCTTCGTCTGTTCCCTCCCAAAATATTACCTAGTTCCAACCTCCTCTGATGACGGAGGATTTCTCCATGTAAGCAGGGGACGTCACTTGCCAGTGAGAGACCTCCAGCTTACATGGAGAAATCCTCCATCATCGGAGGAGGTTGGAACGAGGCAATACTTGGGGAAGGAACAGACAAGATTGACAGGCTGAGGTACAGAGCTGTAAGGCCCAGCTCATTTTTAAAATGGTAAATTTTGCCATAGCCTGCATAATATATATATATATATATATATATATATATATATATATATATATATATATATATATATATAAAAAACACACAGATTACATGTTATCGCTATAGGAACATTACACATAGGCAAACGTATAGAGGTGGTAGTTCCCCTTTAACTTCTTAGATGCTAAAGAGGATTCCTATTCATTACAACAGAGAGAAAGAGAATGTGAGAGAGGGGTTAACTGAAGAAACAATGACTATTGCTATTTATGTGAACTTGTGATGTTAGTGTGAATCCTAACCCTTGTTAAAATTGGCAGATGTTCACCTTTTCCCCATGCTTGCTTCAGTGGATAAGCACTTTTGCTGAGTCAATCCACAGAATTTACATTTGAAACTCTCAGTTCTCATAATTAACCTGTACTCATTCTGACTAAAGCAATTTATATGTAAAACAAAGAAACATCTTTCCTCTTTTTTTCTAAATAAACTATACACCACTGATTCTCCGCTATACACCATCTGTGCTTTTTGCCATGATCAGAATACAGGTGTCTCTATGAGTAGTGAGGGGCTCTATGCATATAAATGAATTCCACCAAACTACCAAGGGCATTGTTCATCAAGAGAAGAGATGGAATTATGGGACAAAGTTGGTCTGTCCCAAAGGATAAAGTTGGTATGTCCCATAATTCCTCCTCTTTGCTTGATGAATAATTCACTAAGTCAATGTTTCTCAAATGAAACAAATGAAAATCCAGATTTCTGTTGATGTAAATCAGTATTCTAACTTCATTTATAACTTCTTGTCCACAAAGTCTCCAATTCATAGTTTCATAATATCACTTCCTAAACCTGATGAATTAGACGAAAACAGAAGTAAATCTGGAACAAACCAACAGCACAACTGGAGACAAAAGTACCCAATATTGATTTAAATGGGGCTTTTAACAACCTTAAAGGCATAGTAACATAAAGTGGACTTTTCACCTTAATAAAGTTTGCATAACTGAAAACTGCATCAAAAATTGCCTAAGTGCCATGTAAGTTAAAAGAGGTGGTAGAACTCTGCACTTAATCGCCAAGCGCATCAGCCCAGAAGTTAGCCACCAGTGGAACAAGGCCACAGAAACATAGACTCCACGTACAGTCTGGACAAGAGATGAGTGCCACACAGCAAATCGGACCGCTAAGCCACCCTCCCACCTTCCCCCTTCATATCAGCCCTCAAGTCACAGAGACACTCAAGGGGTTAAAAAAAGGCTGTCATTCTTTAATTATTTCATGTAACAACATTTGGACCAGAAGATGGAAGACAAACAGCCATCAGGTACACCATCAACCCAGTGAGTGCCAAAGGCCTACACAACACATTGCTAAACAATGTGTTGTGTACCCCTCTACCACTCTAGGGGTTATGTTACATTCCCAATTTTGCAATATTTTTAACTAATAGATGTGCATGATTGCATAATTAATGATGTAACAAGTGCTCTATGCCTGTGCGTCTGTCTTCCACATAACTTGAGTGCCACATGTATATGCAAAGCATTAATTTGCAATATGTTGTGTACCCTTCTGCCACTCAAACGTTTAATTAGCTTTACCTCAATAACTGACATTGTTTTTAGTAGACATACATGTCACATCCCAGACCTCTACAGTCAAAACCTACAGATCTGGGGGACCAGCAAGAGCTGCAACCTACAGAGAAGGGTTGCTTATCACTTGTGTGTGTTCATGTCTGTTGCACATGTGTGTGTATGTCTGCTGCACGTGTGCATATCTTGTAGCATGTGTGTGCATATCTGTTGCATGCGTGTGTGTAAGAGTGTGTGCATCTCTGTTGCGCGTGCGTGTGTGTATGTGCATCTCTGTTGTATGTGTGTGTGTGCATTTCTGTTGCATGTGTATGCGTGTGCATGTGTGTTGCATGTGTGTCTGTCTGCATGTGTGTGTCTCTCATTATGTCTATGTGTCTGCCTGTGTGTTGCATATCTATTGGTCTATCAGTGTGTATACATTTCAGACACTTTGGCCCAATGGTCATAACAAGATGGGCAACGCCATCCCACATTGCTTTGCTAGTATATATATATATATATATATATATATACACAAAATTTGTATTTCAAGTATTCATTCTATAGGAAAAAAGGCCCAAAGAACATGGACATGGAAAAGCCCTAATGGTAATACAAGTGAAATTGACTTCATACTTGTCTTAAATCATTTTAACACTGGAAGTGACGATCGTATAGTGACAGAAAAAATCAAAACGGACAGCAAGAAAGAAAGGAAACCAAACATAAGTAGGCACTCTACCTAGCTATTAAAAAATCATAAGAATTTTGAGATAGCACAGTCTGATCACTTCATTGTGTTGCAAGACCTTCCAGACACAGATTTCTCAACCCACAGTGAAAGGGTTAATGAGACTATTGTAGACACTGCCCATCCTCTTGCACCTACTGTGAAACCAGAAAAAACAACCAGAATATCAAAAGAAACAGTTTCCATGATGAAAAAGCGATGATTAATGAAGCAAAATGGCAATATTAGAAAAAGGTTAGAATATGTAAAAATGTGCTAGACCATAATGAAGCTCATTAAAGAAGAAGCACGCAAGTTCAATGTTGAGCTCATCAAAGGGACACTGGAAGAAAATCAAGGGCAAAAGAAAGCAAAATAAAAGATGGCCACACACATAGGAGCCAAATATTTGTATTAAAGCTTGAAGATGGTACAACAGCAAAAACTCAACAACAAATACTATGAGTGGAAGAATTGTATTAAAATCTTCATAAAGATAAAGGTCAACAACTGAATGAAGTGTCAGAGGCTGAAGCTGTGCCAGAAATTTTGGTAGAAGAAGTAGAATAAAAGCAATGAAAAATGACAAAACAGCCATAGTTAAACTATTCTCAAATGTCTTACTTCTCGGAAAAGTGCCTGAAACATGGAAAAATGCAGAAATCATCTTACTGCACAATAAAGGTGATAAGGAGGATATAAAAAACTATCACCATTAAGCCTACTGCCAGTGGTCTGCAAGGTTTATCCAAAGGTACTATCAAGAAGAATGGACATAATATGTAACAAGGCACAACCTAAGGAGGAAGCATGATTCAGGAGTGGTTTCAGTACAATGGACAACATTCAGACAACACAAGTTATAGAGCGAAATAACAAACACAACCTTCCATTATGCATAGCCTTCATTGACTACAAAAAGGCCTTTAACTCGATGAAAAATAAATATTTTCAGATGCTGAGTCTTTCCGATGTTCAGTGGCTGATTATTCAGCGTCTCCCCCGTCTTTAAAGATGGTAAGGATCAATTCACCTTTCTGGGCAGAGATCAGTCCTTCCAACAGATACAAAGTCTCCAATATTCAATAAACTCTCCCTTCTCTGTATAGCAAGTAACTTCTCTAACATACCTGACAGTCTGTGAATATTACTATGGATTCAGTCAGTGAATTCGGCTGTTAATGTGAACAGGTGTAGCAAGCGTGATAAGTTATGTTTAACAAATTTAGCATACCAAAGAAAATCACAGTAGATGGACAAGAACTAGTAGACAAGTGTGTTTACCTTGGACAGGAAAAATCAGCAGCTGGGAACACCATAATAAATATTGGAAACCTTAGTAGTACTGTCTTTAGGGAACATATTTTGGCCAGTGTGTCCTCCGAGTACTTACGTATGGAATGCGTTTCACTGAAACATGAAGGTCCTGACAGGGCACTCAGGCGATTTCTAATGTGCCGAGAATCTTGCAGGGAGACCAGCAGTAAAGAAAGCAGGCAGCAAAAACAAGCATGCCTCCCACTGAATGTAAACCCAGGCTGCCTCCTTAGGAGCTCAATGTTTCACAAAAATGTGGAAGTGGGTAGAGGGAAGGACAGTGGGGGCTCACATAAGTGTTTTGGAGGCTGAGAAGAAAGGAGGCAAATGTGGATTTGTTTTTTTTTAACCTTTTCATTGTGTATAATACGCCCCCCGCCCCCACTCTGTATAAACGGGGTAAAAAGTGCATATTATACCTGATATTTTACGATATATATATATATATATATATATATATATATATATATCAGGGTTTATTCTGATAAGTAACACAATGGCACTCCTACTCCATAGCAATGTGTTGTCACCCAATGGCACTCCAGTGGTTAAAAGGAAATAAAGGTGCTTGTGTTTGACTGTGAAATCCCGTAGGCTAAATTCAAGCAAAAGGCGTTTAGACAATTATTTGCACAATGTATGGTGTCAGAAATGTTTATTGCCTAATAAAAGGGTTACAAGCTTCTTGCAAAACAGATTCTAACAACATATTTGATACTATCAACTAAAAACAACAAAGAGCTTTCAAAATCACCTACTCAGTGATTCTCAACTCCTGCCCTCAGGACCCACTAACAGGCCAGGACTTAGGGATGTCTCTGCTAGAGCACAGGTGTGGTGATCAGAGGCTCATTCACATTGATTAACTCACCTGTGCTACTCAACTCCTGTCCTCAGGACCCACTAACAGGCCAGGACTTAGGGATGTCTCTGCTAGAGCACAGGTGTGGTGATCAGAGGCTCATTCACATTAATTAACTCACCTGTGCTACTCAACTCCTGTCCTCAGGACCCACTAACAGGCCAGGACTTAGGAATTTCCCTGCTAGAGCACAGGTGTGGTGATCAGAGGCTCATTCACACTAATTAACTCACCTGTGCTACTCAACGCCTGTCCTCAGGACCCACTAACAGGCCAGGACTTAGGAATTTTCCTGCTAGAGCACAGGTGTGGTGATCAGAGGCTCATTCACACTAATTAACTCACCTGTGCTCTAACAAGGAAATCATCAAATCCTGGCCTGTTAGTGGGTCCTGAGGACAGGAGTTGAGAACCACTGACCTACATGTAGTATTATCCAATTGTACTGACAAAACAATTTTTTTAGTCATTTAGATTTATAGATAGTGCTAATTAAGCCATACTGTGTCCCCTCCATATACCTCCTCCTCCAGAATTCCTGCAGTCTCCACTGCGCATGACTGCATCACGTGAGTGAAGTGATGCAAGACTGCATTGCGTGGAGTAGTGAGGTAGCGGTCTCTTAACCCTTTGAGCGCCAGAAGGGTATGCAACGGCTCTTAACGGCTCAAAGGGTTAACATTACCTGGACCTTAGCCCGTGCACACAGGCTTTTACACTAGTGTACGTATAAATAAGTAACTAAAAAGAGAAATTTCAAAGTCATCAGTCGCCTGTTTTTAGGTGATAACATCCCTGTCGTTCAGTCACTTTTACCCATGACGTACCAGGACCGTCAAGAGTCATTAAGGGGTTAAGGAATGATAATGCTACACTGCAGCTTGCTCCTACATGAAAGAGTGAAGCTAAAGAAAAGTGAAGCAGTTCTGTGGTAATACCATAAGCAAACAAATAATAAACTCCCACTGATTGCAATAAACAGTTAAACAGATGATAAATGACCTTCCATCACACTTTTAAATATAGACCTATCACATTTTCAAATATTCAATGGCAAAAAACATTTGCTAAAGGCACTGTTAAATTCTCACTCAGCCACACAAAATCTGGAAAACACAGGTTACTTTCTTCTAAATTAACTCCACATAACACTAACATGACACCACAACTGACATCATCAATTACATCACAAATGACCACATCAATGGCATCGCTAGTAGCATCACAAACATCATACAAAAGTGATCTCATCACTGACACTGACAGTTACACTACGTGACAGATCATTTTTATATGCTGTAGTGTCAGTGTTGGGTGATGTTATACAACGTTCTTAGTGAGTGAGGATCTGTAGACATTTTAAGCAGTTATTTTCGTGTAGTTTTGCTACTGGATGACATCCTGCCGTATTGCTACATATGTATGTGTGTGTCCTTGATAGTGCAAGTGTTAGATACAACTCAGTTGTTTTTTTGTATTTTTCTGTTGGAGTTAAAGTGGAACTTTCATCAACATTATACTTAGCCCCAAATCCTTAAAAGGGTAGCAATATACATAAAAATTCTTGCCATTTGCAGTAGAAGTGCGGCGTAAGTAAGAGAGAGAATGTTTTCGGCAGGCTGAAGCATGGAACAGTGCAGAGATCTTGCAGAGACAGCATCTCTGCGTCTGCGCTGTCCGTCCCCTTCAACTTCATGATTGGCAAGTTGGAAGCCTTGTGCCTTAATGCACCGGGACTGACACAGCAGGCACAATATCCCAGCCGGTGCCTGTCTGCCGAAAACGTTCTCTCTCTTACTTAGGTCAGACTTATACTGCAAATGGAAAGTATTTCTATGTATAACACTACCATATTAAGGATTTGGGGCTAAGTATAATGTTGATGTAAGTTCCGCTTTAAGTTGAAAGAATGTAGCCTGTATTTTGTTGCCATTGAACTTCCATTGTTTTTTCAAATATTCAAACTGATGCAGTGGTGCAATTCTGGCGCAAGCCAACAGAACCATACAGATCAAATAAAAAGTCCTGTTGCTTTAAATTAGGTTTTTAACCCACTGAATGCTAGAGAGCTCACTGGGGTCAGAAAACCAGTGAGGAATGGAAGGAAGCTGAGATAGGAACAGTGCATACTGGGGTCTGTGAGAGCATATTAAGTGGAGCAAATTTAGTGAATGGGTGATGAGGTTTTTAAACACCTCAGAGTCCAGTTCCATCAATCATCAGTAGATGGCAGCACCATCATAACCTAAATAAACCTATCTACACTGGTGTACTCTCTACTGCACATGGGCACTGATTATGTTATGGCAATACTATTTTCTTTTTTCTGACTTTAAATGCTAATATCTCCAGTTCTACTGATGTGATTTAGTACACTTAACTATGCATGCATTACTTATCAGTGCCAGTTTTGACAATAATCTATAAACGTGTTTAGGCTGCAGGTCTGACTTACATTTCTCAGTGCCAAATGGGGAAAATTAATTTTTTAACTAGGTATTTGGAAACTAAATAATAAATTTTTTACTAAATGTATGGGGTTTGAAGGGACTTTTAATCCACCTATAATCCAAAATGCCAGCTAACACCCCTGCTGCAAACAAAATAAAAATGTCAATAATATAGATGTTTGGTTCAAACTTAACTAAACAAGCTCTACTGGGTTTCTATTAAAAGCATCACATTGTATGCATAAATCCTAACCAACAGACTTAAAAAATACACATACCTGATCTAATTTATCAAAATGGATTTTTGACTAAGATAGAAGGAAGATATAATACAATGCATCTTGTAAATCTAATCCATTATACCCAAACATTCAACATGGACAGTTATTAACTATGATAATTAAAAATAATTCAACTGGGTTCAACTAGAGGTTTCTACAGGAGAAATATTCTGATATTCTTCAGATATGTTATGGTACTGTACACAAAAGATTGGAAAAGTGAATGAGGTGTCATCACCTTACCTATACCACCTAAATAAGGAACACTGCAAGGCTCCCCCTTCTCACCCCTTATATTAATCCTCATAATAATTTGCAGTGAAGTTTATGTAAACAGCTGCAATAGAATTCAGGCCACAGTCAGAAATAACCCTTATATTTATTTGGAATAAGTACTCAGGGACAAGAGCACAAAATGGCACTTTTCATAGATGATCTTGTTCTTTTGTTACAAATCTGCAACAGCCCCTCCTAAATATAATATAAAAGCATGAACAATACAGCACAGTTTCCAATTTCTAAAATACAAAATACCAATATACCAGATAAAGGTACAGCACATCTTCAGTGAATGCTAACACCAAATTACAAGCATGTCACTATTAACTGCATGCTGGAACCTCCTAAGGCAGCTATTTGAAAGATTGACTCTCTCCATTCTGAAAAAAAGTGGCATGCTCCCAAACAAACAGCTACTTCCAGGAGCACATGCACAGTGATCAATGGGTCATACAGAAGCACCCCATGCATCATCATGCAGATGGGTAGTCAAGAGCCCATCAAACAGGGAAGATGGCTCCTGCTTTGAACTGCCTTGGTGTTAAATTGTGGGTCTCCATCAGGCATACGGAGTCCCATAGAAAACTTCTGGAGGCTCACGAATGCTTCACATACTACATATCGTTAATAGGGAAAAGGCTGACTTTAGTGTCCCTTTAAAGGAGCATTCAACTTTTTTAAATGAAAACCTACATGTTATATGGCTTTCCTGCTAAGTAAAATGATGCTCTCACTTTTGGTAAGTGTTTTATTGAAAAGTTATCACTGCTTGTACCATTGCTTCCTCAAAGTTTAAACAGCAGTTCCTACCACATTCTACTCTGCATCCAACAGTTGGTGTATTGCATCCTAGAGGATAGGTGAGCCTCAGAATACAGTTTTCCATAGTAACAAGATCAACAGGTCCAGCAATTCATGACAGATTGAAATGTAACAACTTTAAAATAAAGCAACTGCCAAAAGTGACTACCCCTACAATATAGGCTTTTGTCTTAATAGAACTTTGCTGGTCCTTTAAGACAAAGGACATTTTGGTCCCAGATGTTATATCAGACTGCCATGGCACTCGTCCACTGTCCGACAATAAATCACACTGTTCTCTGCTTTATACATTAAACCCTACATAATAAAAGGGAAATAGCACACTCCACATGCGGTATCAGAGAACATTTATCAGTATTGCTATGTATCACTTTGTAAGAATTTACGTGATTTCACAGTTTTTTTAATTTGAAACATTACTTATGAACTTCATTTGTCATTGTATGCAAGTTAGAAGTACTGGTTGGCATGCCAGCCAGATACAACATTCTCACTTAAAGGGATAGTAATATTTTAAAATAAAAACAGCTCCGATTATTCGTAATAGTTTTTGGGCCATGTAGAGCGTTATTATCATTCTCTACGATGTGTAGTTCCAGAATAAATGAATCATAAAGTGTCCCCCTCCCGCCCCTTTTACCTGTGTAATGCTGCACAGCATAACTGTCCAGATGGATCACAGCAAGGGACAATCTTCTGTTAGCATAATGAAAAAGCTGCCCTCTTCCTTCAAGGAGGTCAGGGTTTTCCTTATGCTCACAGCCAGAAGATTGTCCCCTGCTGCGTGCTGTCCGGTCAAGAGACCAGATTCCACTTCTGAGGGAAGATGGCTTACACTAGGTAAAAGAGGCGTGAGGGGGGATACTTTATCATTCAATTACTCTGGAACATCATAGAGAATGATAATACCACTCTACATGGCCCAAAAAACTATAAAGAATAATTGGAGCATTACTATCTCTTTAAGGTGACAATGTGGCGCGGTTCATTCACCTGTAATGTAATCTGTTCTTTGGTTTGTAGGATTATATATTGGCTGTAGGATCTCAATGAAATAGCTTTTCATACAACAGAACTTTCTCCAAATTGCAGGAACAATTATTAATTCTCAGTCTTATCTCTCTTTTGTGAAATCTAATTTATCTTACTGAGTCAAAAACAGAAAGAACTCACTGTGACATCTATGTGTATTTAACCTCATTAGTGATGATCGAGCACCCCAATGCTCGGGTGTTCGGGTGCTCTGGCCGAGCACCCCCGGAGGCTCGAGTGCTCGGCCGAGCACCCGAGCCCCATTGAAGTCAATAGGAGGACTCGAGCATTACACCAGGCACCCCCTGCTCTGATGAGGGGAGAGTGCCTGGTCCATAGGAAAAGGGCAGAAAATGATGGAAACACCACAGAAATGGTTCAGGGACAGCATAGGGAGGATGTCTGGATGCATCTTGGACTCCAACGTCGCTGCTGGGAACGATGTTTCGCCCGTAGTACGCCATTTTTACAGACTGACCGTAAAACACACAAAAAGGAAGATAAAAACGACTTTAGGCGAAAAATTGTTACCAAACAGTATTTGCTGTATATTTACTTGTATATCATCTGCAAATTCTGCAAAAAATTTCATCGATTTTTCGGAACTGGGGCCATGATTAAGAGGGAAACGTGCGCAGAGGCAAATTCTGCAAAAAATTTCCTCGATTTTTCTGAACTGGGGCCATGATTAAGAGGGAAACGTGCGCAGAGGCAAATTCTGCAAAAAATTTCCTAGATTTTTCTGA
Source organism: Rhinophrynus dorsalis (assembly GCA_037306005.1). Lineage (NCBI taxonomy): Eukaryota > Metazoa > Chordata > Amphibia > Anura > Rhinophrynidae > Rhinophrynus > Rhinophrynus dorsalis. The sequence goes on from CM074718.1 coordinate 634,198,574, forward strand.
ACTGGGGCCATGATTAAGAGGGAAACGTGCGCAGAGGCAAATTCTGCAAAAAATTTCCTCGATTTTTCTGAACTGGGGCCATGATTAAGAGGGAAACGTGCGCTGAGCCGACCATCTAAAACATTATGGGTGAGGGTCTGCTGCGGAGCTGACCATCCTAAACATTATATGCGAAGGCCCGCTAGTGAGCTGACGCTATAAAACATTATATGAGAGGGCCCGCTAGAGAGCTGACCCAATAAAACATTATATAAGAAGGCCCGCTGGTGAGCTGACCTATACAAAAAGTTGTCAAACAGGGCCCGCTGGTGAGCTGGCCCTATATAAAAATTATATCACAGGGCCCGCTGGTGAGCTGGCCCTATATAAAAATGATATCACAGGGTATATGGAAGAGAGTCAACCATATACCCGTTTTTTGGGTGGAAGGGGTGAATGGGAATACAGAGTATTCCCATCATTGTAAATAACATATATAAAGTCACTTTATGTTCACCCGGGGCTTTCCTCCAGTGGAGTGGAGAAGTCAGGGGAAATCCAGGCCTTGTTCATTTTTATAAGTGTCAACCTATCAGCATTTTCGGTGGAAAGGCGGATACGCTTATCTGTTATGATGCCACCAGCAGCACTAAATACCCGCTCAGACAGAACGCTGGCGGCAGGGCAGGCCAGCACCTCCAAGGCGTAGAGTGCCAGTTCATACCACGTGTCCAGCTTGGACACCCAGTAGTTGTAAGGCACAGAGGGATCATTGAGGACGCTGACACGGTCTGCTACGTACTCCTTCACCATCTTCCAAAACTTTTCCCTCCTTGTGACACTAGGCTGCGCATCAGGGTGAGGGTGCTGGCGGGGTGTCATGAAGGTGTCCCACACCTTGGAGAGTGTTGCCCTGCCATTGTCGGAACTGCTGTGTGCTCCCCTTTTCTCCCCTTCTCGGTTGGCCAAGGTAGCAAGTACTCTGCCGCCAGCGTTGTCAGATGGAAAATTTTGGAGCAATTTTTCGACAAGAACCTTCTGGTATTGCACCATTTTGCTTGTCCTCTCCACCGGAGGAATGAGAGATGAGAAATTCTCTTTGTAGCGGGGGTCCAGAAGGGTGAACACCCAGTAATCCGTGTTGTCTAAAATGCTTATAACGCGTGGGTCACGGGAAAGGCAGCCTAACATAAAGTCAGCCATGTGTGCCAGAGTACCAACAGGCAAGATTTCGCTGTCCTCACCAGGAGGATGACTCTCAATCTCCTCATCCTCTTCCTCCTCTTCTGCCCACCCACGCTGAAGAGATGGAACTAAAGTTCCATGGCTACCCTCTGTAGCGGAGGCAACCGTGTCTTCCTCCTCCTCCTCCTCCTCCTCCGCCTCCTCCAATTGTCGCTGAGAAGACGAAGTGAGGGTGCTCTGGCTATCACCTTGTGTAAGCTCTTCCTCCCGCATTTCCACCTCTTCCACATGCAAAGCGTCGGTTTTAATTGTGAGCAGTGAGCGTTTCAGTAGACACAGAAGTGGGATGGTTACACTGATAATAGCGTTATCGCCGCTCACCATCTGTGTCGATTCCTCAAAATTGCGTAAAACCTCACAGAGGTCTGACATACATTCCCACTCCTCACTTCTGATTAGAGGAAGTTGAACGGAGAGGCGACGACCGTGTAACAGCTGGTACTCCACTACTGCCCTCTGCTGCTCACAAAGCCGGGCCAACATGTGGAAGGTGGAGTTCCAGCGCGTGCTCACGTCACACAGCAGCCGGTGAGCTGGCAATTGTAAGCGCTGCTGCAGCTTCAACAGGCCGGCTGAAGCTGTTGATGACTTACGGAAATGTGCACACACGCGGCGCACCTTGGTCAAGAGATCATGCAAATTGGGGTAGGTTTTTAGAAATCGCTGAACCACTAAATTAAATACATGCGCTAGGCATGGTACGTGTGTGAGCTTGCCGAGCTCCAAAGCCACCACCAAGTTACGCCCATTATCACACACAACCATGCCTGGTTGCAGGTTGAGTGGCGAGAGCCACTGCTCGGTCTGGTGACTAATCCCCTGCAACAGCTCTGAGGCCATGTGCTGTTTGTCCCCAAGGCAGATCAGCTTCAGCACGGCCTGTTGACGCTTCCCCACTGCAGTGCTACACTGCTTCCAGCTACCGGCTGATGGGTGAGTGGCGCTGCGCTCAGATAATTCGGAGGTGGAAACGGAGGAGGAGGAGCCAATAACGTAGGTGCTGGCGGAAACCCTGATGGAGGTAGGGCCCGCAATCCTCGGCGTGGGTAGCACCTGTGCCATCCCAGGGTCCGAGTCGCTCCCAGCCTCCACGACATTCACCAAGTGTGCCGTCAGGGAAATGTAGCGTCCCTGGCCACAAGCACTTGTCCATGTGTCAGTCGTTAAGTGGACCTTCCCAGTAACTGCGTTGGTCAGGGCACGGGTGATGTTACGGGACACATGGTGGTGTAAGGCGGGGACGGCACACCGGGAAAAGTAGTGGCGGCTGGGGACTGCGTACCGAGGGACAGCTGCTGCCATCAGGCTGCGGAAGGACTCAGTCTCCACAAGCCTAAATGGCAGCATTTCGATGGCCAGTAATTTGGAAAGGTGTGAGGTTAGTGCTATGGCCTGTGGGTGGGTGGCTGGGTATTTTCGCTTGCGCACAAATGCCTGGGGTAATGACATTTGGACGCTGCACTGGGACAGGGAAGTGGATGTGGTCGCTGATGGTGCTTCAGATGGTACAGGTGCAGGGCGGGAGGTATGCGGGCCTGCGCCTTCGACAGGCGATTGGCCGGCACCGAAAACAGGGGAAGAGGAGGCAGTGGTGTGGCCTGCAGACACAGATTGGCGATCCGGGCGTTCCTCCCACTTATTACGGTGCTTGGATGCCATGTGTCGGATCATGCTGGTGGTGGTGAGGTTGCTAGTGTTCATGCCTCGGCTCATTCTGGTGTGGCACAGGTTGCAAACTACAATTCTTTTGTCGTCCGCACTTTCCTTAAAAAAACGCCATACCGCGGAACACCTAGCCCTTGACAAGGGAGATTTACGCAAGGGGGTGCTCCGTGGAACATTTGCGGGCCGGTTTGGTGCGGTCCGCCTTCTTTCTTTAGCCACACCACTGCCTCTTCCAGCCTGTTGCGGTGCTGCAGATGGCTCACCCTCAGGACTGCTGTCATCGCTCGGCTCTTCACCTTCCCAGGTGGGGTCAGTCACCTCATCGTCCACCAAGTCCTCCTCCACTTCATCACTCTGATCATCCTCCTCATTTCTTGATCCCACCACATACTCAGTCATTGACAACTGTGTATCATCCTCCTCATCAAGGTCTTGAGACAGTAATAGTGGTTGATTTGATGGCAACTGTGTCTCATCATCATCATCCACTTCCTTTGACCTTAAATGCCGTTCCCCTCTGTCATCTTCTTGTGATTGGGTACCCTCTAGAGGTTGTGAATCAGGGCACAAGATTTCATGTTCCTCTGCTAGCGTGCTTGGAGAGAGGTTCAAATGAAGGATTGGTGATGAGACGAGCTCCTCACTATATCCCAGTGTGGGATCACTTCTTTGGCCAGACCCTCTATGGTGGGAGGAAGGATGATCAGGGTGAGGATTATGTTGACCAGACTCTTGGCTACTGAGAGTGGACTTGGTGGAAGACAGGGTAGTGCTTAACCGACTGGAAGCAGTATCACCTGAAATCCAACCGACCACCTGTTCGCAGTGGTCTGACCTCGAGAGTGATGTCCTGCGACGCCCTGTAAACTGAGACATGAAGCTAGGTATGGTGGATGTCTTTCTTTCTTGTGCTCTGGCACCAGGCACAGTTTCTACGCGTCCTGACCCGCGCCCTGAACTATCAGGATCACGTCCACTTCCCCGTCCCTTTTTACCCGCCTTCTTCATATTACACGGAATATGTGCTGCTAATCTGCAACTTTGCACACTAAACAGAATGTGCTGCTAATCTGCAACTTTGCACACTAAACAGAATGTGCTGCTAATCTGTGGCTAGGCACAGTGAATGGAATATGTGATGTTTATTTTTTACACTTTGCACACTAAACAGAATGTGCTGCTAATCTGCAACTTTGCACACTAAACAGAATGTGCTGCTAATCTGCGGCTAGGCACAGTGAACGGAATATGTGACGTTTATTTTTTACACTTTGCACACTAAACAGAATGTGCTGCTAATCTGCAACTTTGCACACTAAACAGAATGTGCTGCTAATCTGCGGCTAGGCACAGTGAAAGGAATATGTGACGTTTATTTTTTACACTTTCCACACTAAACAGAATGTGCTGCTAATCTGCGGCTAGGCACAGTGAAAGGAATATGTGACGTTTATTTTTTACACTTTGCACACTAAACAGAATGTGCTGCTAATCTGCGGCTAGGCACACTAAACAGAATGTGCTGCTAATCTGCGGCTAGGCACAGTGAACGGAATATGTGACGTTTATTTTTTACACTTTGCACACTAAACAGAATGTGCTGCTAATCTGCAACTTTGCACACTAAACAGAATGTGCTGCTAATCTGCGGCTAGGCACAGTGAAAGGAATATGTGACGTTTATTTTTTACACTTTCCACACTAAACAGAATGTGCTGCTAATCTGCGGCTAGGCACAGTGAAAGGAATATGTGACGTTTATTTTTTACACTTTGCACACTAAACAGAATGTGCTGCTAATCTGCAACTTTGCACACTAAACAGAATGTGCTGCTAATCTGCGGCTAGGCACAGTGAACGGAATATGTGACGTTTATTTTTTACACTTTGCACACTAAACAGAATGTGCTGCTAATCTGCAACTTTGCACACTAAACAGAATGTGCTGCTAATCTGCGGCTAGGCACAGTGAAAGGAATATGTGACGTTTATTTTTTACACTTTGCACACTAAACAGAATGTGCTGCTAATCTGCAACTTTGCACACTAAACAGAATGTGCTGCTAATCTGCGGCTAGGCACAGTGAAAGGAATATGTGACGTTTATTTTTTACACTTTCCACACTAAACAGAATGTGCTGCTAATCTGCGGCTAGGCACAGTGAAAGGAATATGTGACGTTTATTTTTTACACTTTCCACACTAAACAGAATGTGCTGCTAATCTGCAACTTTGCACACTAAACAGAATGTGCTGCTAATCTGCGGCTAGGCACAGTGAAAGGAATATGTGACGTTTATTTTTTACACTTTCCACACTAAACAGAATGTGCTGCTAATCTGCAACTTTGCACACTAAACAGAATGTGCTGCTAATCTGCGGCTAGGCACAGTGAAAGGAATATGTGACGTTTATTTTTTACACTTTCCACACTAAACAGAATGTGCTGCTAATCTGCAACTTTGCACACTAAACAGAATGTGCTGCTAATCTGCGGCTAGGCACAGTGAACGGAATATGTGAGGTTTATTTTTTACACTTTGCACACTAAACAGAATGTGCTGCTAATCTGCAACTTTGCACACTAAACAGAATGTGCTGCTAATCTGCAACTTTGCACACTAAACAGAATGTGCTGCTAATCTGCAACTTTGCACACTAAACAGAATGTGCTGCTAATCTGCAACTTTGCACACTAAACAGAATGTGCTGCTAATCTGCAACTTTGCACACTAAACAGAATGTGCTGCTAATCTGCGGCTAGGCACAGTGAACGGAATATGTGACGTTTATTTTTTACACTTTCCACACTAAACAGAATGTGCTGCTAATCTGCAACTTTGCACACTAAACAGAATGTGCTGCTAATCTGCGGCTAGGCACAGTGAAAGGAATATGTGACGTTTATTTTTTACACTTTCCACACTAAACAGAATGTGCTGCTAATCTGCAACTTTGCACACTAAACAGAATGTGCTGCTAATCTGCGGCTAGGCACAGTGAAAGGAATATGTGACGTTTATTTTTTACACTTTCCACACTAAACAGAATGTGCTGCTAATCTGCAACTTTGCACACTAAACAGAATGTGCTGCTAATCTGCGGCTAGGCACAGTGAACGGAATATGTGAGGTTTATTTTTTACACTTTGCACACTAAACAGAATGTGCTGCTAATCTGCAACTTTGCACACTAAACAGAATGTGCTGCTAATCTGCAACTTTGCACACTAAACAGAATGTGCTGCTAATCTGCAACTTTGCACACTAAACAGAATGTGCTGCTAATCTGCAACTTTGCACACTAAACAGAATGTGCTGCTAATCTGCAACTTTGCACACTAAACAGAATGTGCTGCTAATCTGCGGCTAGGCACAGTGAACGGAATATGTGACTTTTTTTTTAAATCTGTGCCCTCCCAAACAAAATATAACTGCTGCCCCCACACTCAACAGTCCTAAAAAGGACTTTTGGGTCTTTATATGTTGTTCCAACACTTTTCTTCTCCCTACACTGACTTTCCCTTCCTATCCTCATCTCTCCCTGGCTAAGACTGAGCCGAACTCGCTGGTCAGGTGCTATACAGCACCCGATCACGGGTTCTGGCCAGCCAATCAGTGTAATGCCAGCAGCCAACATGGCTGCTGGCATTACACTGATGTCAGAGCCTCCCCGCACGTTTATTGGCTGCGCAGCAGCCGCGAAACGTGCGGGGAGGAGACCCGAACATGGCGGGCGAGCACATGCGGTACTCGTACGAGTACCGCCATGTGCCGAGCAGAGCGATGCTCGAGCCGAACCGAGCTTCGGCCGAGCATGCTCGCTCATCACTAAACCTCATCAAATGCAGTAAGAAGAACAAAGAGTATAAATGTAGAAAGGTTTCTATAGCAATTTGTACACAGGATGGCCAAATTGCACGATATGGGACAAATAAACATTCACATTGATTTAGGTGAAGCTTTCAATCCACAAAATGTTACAGGCATCACCAGCACATTGAGAAGATCTCTCCGGCGTTCAACTCGTTGAAAGCTCCATTTAATAAACGTGAATTTAAGGAAGGTTTTTTTTGCTTCCCATGGTGCAGTTGGTTTGCCCCAGAATTGCTACAGTCCCTATAAGTACATCAGCAGTTTATGTGGTATGTCTTACATTAGGGGTAGTCAATCTTTAGACTGCCATCTATTGGATGTACAAAAACCTTCATCTCCAACTAGTCAATGGCTGGGAATAATGGCAAATATAGTGACCGACAGTTGGAGGTTCAAAGACTAACTACACTTGGCCTTGCCTTAAAGGGGAATTGCTTACTATGACCATAACATCCTCATGTCCCCTCTGAATTTTGCTTTTGTTCAGGAGACAAACATATTAAGTTAGTTCTTAATGTGGTGTCTATGGAGGCTGACATGACAGTTAATTAGTTTCATATTGAGGTAGACAGAGTGCATGACCTTATTTAACCTGTTAAGTATCAGAGGGATGTGTGATGTATTCTGCCACCCTCTGGCCCTTAAAAGGATAAGATTACTCTTTGCAGTGGGTGTACTTTGTACTCTGTGGTCATGATATCAAATGCCATGTTTGCCTCCTGGGCAGACTGAATGAAGATATTTTCTCTTCAATCAAGGAATAAGGGAAAATTCAGAGAGGCCATTAGAATTTTCTAGCCATAGTAAGGTAAGTAGGGAGTTATTATTAGAAGGTGCAACCAATATAAAGAAGAGGACACACAGTGTATCATATCGTATAAAGTAAAACAAATACAATTTCTGGTGATATTCTCAGAGGAAGATGCAGTCCACCAGTATATATATAGAGGTCAATATTTTTTACAACATTTTTTCAATTTATACATCATTTATAAAAATAAAAAAACACTTGTTTTCTACTATATTGGATCAACTTATCCATGAGCCTTGTACCACCTGCATTAGCCTATATTAAAACGGTTGGCAGTCCCAATCCATGCCTTCCAAATAGCTGATCCAAAGTAACAAGCAGCACAGGTGCCAAAAGAGAAATTAATCTCTTAAATTTGCCATATCTATTCAAATGCCAGCAATGTCTATGTGTACTATATATTATAAGTAAGGAAAGGATACTATGGGAATACAAAGAAAACAGTGACAGGAGCCCACACAGATTGCTCCTGCAAATAGGACATGCCAAGATATATCAGAAGCCAACACACAAGCCCATAGGTCACTAACAGAGTAAGATACTAACATATGTGCAACACTACACTATTATACATATGTCCTATAAACAAAAATATAAATTCACTTAAATTAATCCTTTGAATGCCAGAGGGGTACACAATGCATTGCTTTGTGTTGCATACCCCTCTGGAGCGCAAAGGGTTAACTTAAAATATAAAACTGAAATATCTAATTATATGTGTTTTGTATAATGTATCACTTTGAAGCGCTGAACACAGAAAAAGTGCATAAATATGCTATGTGGTAGAATAGGGAATATTTATCCACTCTGACAAATGCTGTATAATATGCTCTTAATCTCTTAACGCTTAGTGACCGGCCGCGTGTGCGTAACGCCCAGCTAGGAATTTTTTTTCGGTAATGTAATCAGTGCGTAGACCCGGATTTCCGGGACGTACATGTACGTCCTCTGTCACTAAGTGACAGTTTCTGCAGGACGTACATGTACGTCCATTGTCGGGAAGGGGTTAAGGAGCCATGATGGTCCTGGCACATCATGGGTTGGAGTATAATAAGGACCCATGACGTGCCTGGACTGTTATGGATTTCAGGGCTCCCGCGGATTTTGATCAGATTAAAAAAAAAAGGTCTGTGGTCCTTAAGCACCAGCCGCATGCGTGTGTGCCCGGTCCTTAAAGGGTATGTATCACCACAAACATTTTGTTTACCGTAGGTTTTGTTAATAAAGTAGTATTAGGAAAGCTGTGGGTTTTTTTTCTAACTGTAAGTACTTTTAAAGATATTGCATCTTCTCTGCTGTGCACTTCTGCATAATGGGCACTCAATCTTCGGCACAGCTCGTTTTCTCCTCCTTCTACCTCCCTCCCAGCTGCCCCAGGAGCTCTTTCATGCTTCCCTTCGATGTGGTGTGAATGGCTTCTATCTTTACATCAAGCTCCAGTTAGCATTATACTGAAGTTGCAATCTCAGTATAATGCTAACCGGAGCTTGATATAATAATATAAGCCATTCACACCACACCAAAGGGAAGCGTGAACGTGGTGCAGCTGGCCAGGAGGGAGGTGGGAGGAGAATTAGGAAGTGAAGAAGAGCTGTGCCAAAGATTCAGAGTGCTACATTATGCTGACCGGCAAAGCTTGAAGGTCCAGTATGTTTAAAAGTACTTACATTTAGAACCCCCCCAGCTTTCCTTATACTACTTTATTAACAAAACCTATGGTAAAAAATGTTATGAGGTGATACATCCCCTTTAGGGGGTTAATAATCAGCAACAAAAACTGTATGATGTCAATATACATTTCTGCATAATTCTAGTGAAAATCCCTATACCACATTAGTGTAATGCTTGTATAGTCTAAGAATCATAGAGCATAATGAACATGCTTATCACTAAATTAGATGTATATTTTGGTTTATCTAGCGCCAACAGGTGTACTTAGCAGTTTACAGTTTACCTTTAGTATAGACAAATGGGTGGATTTTTGCTACATTTCAAAGAAACATGGTACAGATTTTTATTTCATTAATGTGGGTGCCGAAGGAAAGAGAAAAGTTCAAAACTACCCCGAGGGAGTGTGCCTTGTCCACAGGGTAAATTGTGGAGCTCTCACCAGTTATAGAAAACTGAGGTATTGTGCAGGATGTAGGAGGAAAGATACGTAGTTCAGTCTCAGACATATCAATTTTAAGGAGATGATGAGTCATCCAGAAAGAGAGAGAGCAGTAAAATCTTAAAATATATACTATACAAAGTTATCTGTATACAAACATATTAATCAACCATATTTACAATGTGAAGTTCCAAAAAATAATAATAATCCTCACCTCAGTTCTCTCATTTTGTCCTTTGTGGCTCATTAAAATTAATTTAAAAATTCAAAACAATTCCCTATTAACCCCTTAAGGACCAGCCGTGCACGCACATAGCATTTTTTTTTAACCCATCAGATTCTGGACTCCCCGAACTGCGTGCAGCCTCGTAGGGAGCCCGGAATTCCATGACATACATGTACGTCCTTGGTTGTTAAGGGGATAAAGAGTCTCTTAATACAATTATAAATCTCAAATGGAGGGATATGTTCAGTAGGTCTGATAGTTAATACACCTAGGTTATTAGACTGACAAACAGCATAATGATCTGATACTATAAGAAGGAATTATTTCCACACATTATGTTTATGTTATCCAGATCTTTTATGTAGGTGTGTAGTGCAGCCTATATAGTGCAGGCCACACTCATAATCCATATGATATACTACATATGATAACCCACAATTAGAAAACTTTTAAATTATTAGGAACTTTACTTCCCTTTTAAAGGGATAGTAATGTTTCAAAATAAAAGCAGTTTCATTTAATCTTCATAGTATTTGGGCCATGGAGAGTGTTATTTCAATACTGTCAGAGTTGTAGTTCAAGAGTAATTGAATGATGAAGTATCTGCCTCCCACCTCTTTTACGTATGTAACACTGCTCACCTCAGAGCAGCAAGACTGTCTGGATGGATCTCAGAGAGGGACAATCTTCAATTAGCATAAGGGAAAAACCTGGAAAACCTGTCAATGGGGGCAGGACTTTCATTGTTCTCACAATAAGAAGATTGCCCCTTGCTGTGAGCTGTCTGATCTTAAGACCAAATTCCACATCTGAGGGGAGGTGGCTTACACTAGGTAAAAGGGACGAGAGGGGGATACTTTATCATTCAATTACTCTTGAATTACAACTTGGACAGTACTGAAAAAACACTCTCCATGGCCCAAATACTATGAAGATTAATTTGAGCTGCTTTTATTTTGAAACATTACTATCCCTTTAAATAAAGAATTCCCTGTGTATCAGTATAACTGCATGCAGTGAATCTGTTACAGTCCTGTTGACAAAAAAAATATACTGTAAAATGTATCTTTCATTTCTTTTAATTCACCACAGCAACAAGCAACCTGGAGGTGGAACTTACCCCACAACTAGTGTGTTGCCATGGGGATAAAAATGGAAAATGAATCCGCAGAACATGATTTCTTGTAAAAAAAAAATAATTGTAAAAAAATATTTAAACTGAATCATCTGTCTACTGCAGTTAAGAATGCATATCAGATGCAAATGTTTCTGTAAAAAATAGGCAGGTTTCTTAGCTTGACTTGAATTCTAAATGTGTTGTTTTAAGATCTGATAGGAAACAAAACGAAGCGGATGATACATCGAGTATGTAAAATCTGTGGTAACCCCACCAACTTATCCATTCTACCGACTTACCACCTCATTCTTCCAACACCCTGCCTCATTCTGCCTATTTATGGGACAAACCCCACCTTCCCTCATCCAAATCCCACCTACTTTTATGAAGCCCTACCCCACATTGTCATATGACTTGTATCATTTGGACACTGTCACCTACACCCATGTATGTCACTCTGGGGCTGCTACCAGCAAAGTACGGACAAAAAGATTCCATACCTTGGCCTAAATATCTGAAATTGTGGGGAAAGCACAATATTCAGTACACTCATCTCTGACCCTATCCACTGCTAATACCTACTAAGGCTTATGCACTAAGAAGTGGTAAATTCCATAGGGAATCACAATTTTAATTCAAGTGGGGATTTTAACCCCTCGAATGCTAGAGGTCTCCACTGTATTGCTTTGTAATGCATTGGGGAATTCTCTGGGATTCAATGCGTTAAATGGTCATTGAATCAATAGGCATTTGTATTTGTTCTGTATGGCGCAGTTTGTGTTATTAATTTTATTTTGGACACAATCATCCTAAAGATTAAAGTGGAGCTACCACCTCCACTAAAGTCGCCCCGCAATACTTATGCAGGTGGCGAGTAGCTTACTAATCATTATTTTACCTTTAAAAAGTGCCCACGAATAAAGTTATGCTTAAGTTTCCGAGACTGACGGCCAGGTTACTGCAGCCTGTGCTCCTGCACCATCAGTCTCTTCTGGAGCCGTCTGACCAGTGCTATGCCTGTGAAGGGTGATGAGGACTGACAGCGCAGGTGTTCGTTCAAGATGTCTGTGGTGCTGTCTGGCTTCCAGTCTCGGAAACTTAAGCATAACTTTATTCATGGGCACTTTTTAAAGGTAAAATAATGATTAGTAAGCTAGTCGCTACCTGTATAAGTATTGCAGGGCGACTTTAGTGGAGGTGGTAGTTCCTCTTTAATGCTTGTATATATACATCTCTCTCTCTCTTTCTCTCTCTCTCTCTCTCTCTCTCTCTATATATATATATATCCTATATAATAATTCGGCAAGTTGTGTGTAACGCCCGACATGTGCAGTAGAGACTGCCTGCGCCGTGGCTGATACAGAGCTGGGCGCTCCGAAGGAGCGTCCAGCTCTGTATCAGCCGAGGCGCGGGCAGTCTCCACTGCGTGTGACTGCCCCGCGACCAGCTGCCTGAGGCACTGTGGCCCGTGTAACGGGCTGTTCAACTAGTATATATATATATAGCTCTAACAAAATTTATTACACTGCAGATGTGCAATTTTCTGAGTTGAAGACTTTTTTGTGACCATAAATAACAGGTGGCAGTCTATAGAGAGCTGAGTGAAACTACAGCTCTGCTCCATAAACATCAAGAGTAACATCATCTTCTTTCACCTATGGTAGGAATTAGTGGACTAGATTTATAGGTATTTTTCTTAACCCTCACTTATTGTGTACAAACAATCACGTAAGGGATTATTTATAAAAAAAAGAAATTCTGTTCTTCCCCCATATTTACATGTATACTTTCTATATAAATATATATGCTATTAAAAATAGGCTTATTCTATTCTGAGGAAAATACGATGTATTGTTCACATGGCACAGCTAAATAATAAACTAGTGAAACCTCATTTAAAGCACATGTAGAGAGGTGCACAGCGCACTGCAGAGCAATATGTTTTACATTGCCCCTTGGCACTCAAAGCATTAAAGTCGATCTATCACGCTAAGAGAAATTTAGTGCCTATGTGCTGTGCTAGCCAATTGTTTGAAGTATATTTTTTGTGAAATGAACCTTTGTTTATTAGTGGCACGGTGGCACTTTATACTAATTTGTTTATCTGCAGGGCCAATATTGTCATACACAATGTATGTATAATCGAGAATTCATGCTAACTCAGGCACTGCCCAATTTACTAAGCTTCGTTTAAAAAAAAAAACCTTCCCTTCAGGCCACCTGCTCCAAGGGTAGGTCCTTGAGTCAGTTTGTGTCCATTTCCAGGCATTCTGTGTGTGCCAAGATCTATGCCAGTATTAACATGGTAAAGACAACTTGGTCGCAGACACTGTCGGTTTCCCTCTGCATGATATAGGGTAGGCATATAGGGCTTGCTGGCATTAAAGTAATAGTAATGGCCCATAATTAGTGGCACGGTGGCACTTTATACTAATTTGTTTATCTGCAGGCCCAATATTGTCATACACAATGTATGTACAATAGAGAATTCATGCTAACTCAGGCACTGCCCAATTTACTAAGCTTCGTTTAAAAAAAAAACCTTCCCTTCAGGCCACCTGCTCCAAGGGTAGGTCCTTGAGTCAGTTTGTGTCCATTTCCAGGCATTCTGTGTGTGCCAAGATCTATGCCAGTATTAACATGGTAAAGACAACTTGGTCGCAGACACTGTCGGTTTCCCTCTGCATGATATAGGGTAGGCATATAGGGCTTGCTGGCATTAAAGTAATAGTAATGGCCCATAATTAGTGGCACGGTGGCACTTTATACTAATTTGTTTATCTGCAGGCCCAATATTGTCATACACAATGTATGTACAATAGAGAATTCATGCTAACTCAGGCACTGCCCAATTTACTAAGCTTCGTTTAAAAAAAAAACCTTCCCTTCAGGCCACCTGCTCCAAGGGTAGGTCCTTGAGTCAGTTTGTGTCCATTTCCAGGCATTCTGTGTGTGCCAAGATCTATGCCAGTATTAACATGGTAAAGACAACTTGGTCGCAGACACTGTCCCTCTGTATGATATAGGGTAGGCATATAGGGCTTGCTGGCATTAAAGTAATAGTAATGGCCCATAAAAATGCTTACATTTTTGTAGAGATTAATAAAATAAACAATATGTCTTATCTCTCAAACCACTATGGTTTGAGAGAAATCCTCGGTTAAAGTTCCCCTCTCCCTCCTCTTCTCCTGACATCAGCTGTAAGCTGCCAGCAGGAGTTCCTGGTCCGGGGACTGACAAGTGGCTCTTCAGCAGAGCAGAATTAGAGAGATTTAAAATGAAATACATCTTTGGAACGGTCTACAAACTGTGCCTGGTTTGCAAGCACACTTTTTAGACTGTTCCAAAGAAGTATTTATTTTTAAATCACGCTATTGCGGCTCTGCTGAAGAGCCTCCTCGTGTCGGCCAACACGGATCTCCTTCTGTCAGCTGAGAAGAGGAAATTTAGTGGAGGATACCTCTCAAACCATAGTGGTTTGAGAGATAGGATCTGTGTCATATTGTTTATTTTTTTAATCTCTACAAAACTCTAAGCATTTTTATGGGACATTACTGCCCCTTTAAACTCTAACACTGGTGGAGTGTATTCACCAGTGTGCACTACAAAGTTCATACCCTGTAGTGCCTACCACTGTAGCCGCTGGCACTGGAGACTAATACCACACAGCTGCACTGGCAGATTCGTACATTTGGTCATCTGTGTTATGAATGAATCTAGGCACAGCCCCCCACACTGGGGCTATTTCTGATAGCACAGCAAGAATTAAGTTTGGCCACCAATACGACTAATTAGCAAACGGTGCAGGGAATTAGCATAATGTAATATACTGTGCCTTCAACATATAAAAGTTAATTTCTCAAACATTATATTACAAACAAAAGGCTAGTGCAGCATATGGACACGTTTTATATCTATATCTCTATATTTATATCTCTATAACAAACCAAGCTTGTCTTAGGATGACAGGTCCACTTTAAGTAGTCAGGTCCTTAAGGAGTTAAATATTTTGATAAAGAAACACTGTTATGATGTCAGTGCCAAGACTTGAGACTTCCCATGTTTAGCCATGCATTGCCCTTACCAGTTAATGGAAGTGTATTGCCATGCATTGCCCTTACCAGTTTATGTAAGTGTACGGCCATTCATTGCACTTACTAGTTAATGGAATTGTATGACCATGCATTGCTCTTACCAGTTAATGGAAGTGTATGGCCATGCATTGCCCTTACCACTTAATGGGAGTGTATGACCATGCATTGCTCTTACCAGTTAATGGAAGTGTATGTCCATGCATTTCCCTTACCAGTTAATGGAAGTGTATGGCCATGCATTGCCCTTACCACTTAATTGAATCTTGTATAAGAGAACAGGGGTCAGGTGGGTAAGCACAGCTACCTTCATCTGAACAAGAAAAACAAACGTATCTCACAATTTGGGACTTAAGCACCTAATAAATAATGTTTACTAATGTTGGCTAGGAATACATGAAATTAAACATGGTATGAGCCCTGTTCATATTTAGGTGATAATGTCCCTTTAATACTTTGAAATGCCTCTGTAGCCACCTATATGTAGGGGAGACAACTGAGGAAGTCACAACACAAATCAGCATAAAAAGACGTAATTGTGATCGCCTACTGCTGCTACATTTTTAGGCTAATCGCAAGCCATCCCAATGCATATTTCAGGTCATATATGGGGCTAAATATCCAGCTGAGGTTGCGAACAAGGGCAGAAACACAGATTATATAGGGTAGTGGAATTATCTGGCCAGTATGAATAAGGATGGGTGGGATGTACAAGTACTGTTCCATGCTAAACCACAAGCTAGAATCTATTGTCTTGCCCTACGCCTGCAACTCCAATTTACTAAGTTACTAACACTGAAAATTCTCACCTTCACTTTGTTTGCACCACAATATTTATCTTTTTTGAGGAAATCCCAGTGAATGGAAAATCCATTACCACCAACAAAATGTACTGGAAGACCTTTTCAATTTCTGCCTGATATCTATGGCCACTAGAGTTCCTGTTGCAATACTATAAAAACCACAGTGCTTTTATATTTTAGTACTCTGTATGCTGTCTATGTATACAGTCTGTCCTCGGGCCACTTGTCCATGTATCTGTGGTCAGGAGACCTTACTTGCCATATGATGTTTCCAGCCCTTTGCCCATGACAATAACCACCTGCTTCTATAACTCTGTTCTTAAAAAATATCTGCAGCTTAGGATATGCCACTTTGGTGCAACACATGGCATCAGTTCTTTAAAATCTTTGTTTTCAATAAAAGAACAGGGCAGCCTGTCAACTGCCAATATTTTGGCAAGTTTGCCTTTCCACATGGATATTTTTGGATCATTTCAGTGCATTTTCTTATTTCTTTATAAGAACTCAGCAAGTGTGGGATGGATGAACTGTGTAACTTGATTACTTTAACATGATTAGTGGTGGTGAAGGTTTTGATGGTGGACAGCAGTGGATTGTCCTGTTGGGTGATGGGGGATCCACTGGCGGGACACGTGGTCATGAGCCAGATGGGGAGATTGGAGAATCTCCCCTGCCCAATCCACAATGTTTTATACATGAGGGAATGAGAGGTCTATTCAGTCACCAGACCTCCAGATCAGTTCTCTCTCACAGTCCTTGGGCAGTCTTCTAAAGTGGGTACCAGGAAATGACATCATATTCGGGCAACCTGTACTCTCAGCCCACATGGATGCCACAAGGGAGAGCTGATATGGAGGTCTGTGCTAGCAGCAGGACCACCAAGGAAAAAGGTCCTTTCAGTGCAAAAGTACGAGAGAGGGGAAAAGACAGAGTGGAAAAGCAGACTGGTTAAAAGGGGTTAAAAACCCAAGTTTAATACTCCAAACCCCAGTTTGGTTTTATACATATGGGCCATAGACCTTAATATGTGCTGCAGTAAGAATTAGCATGTGGCACAGCACTAAGAGAGCTCGACATACAGAAACAGAAGTATGAATAGCTCCTAAACTATATATCTGCTGTTGTTTTGGATAACACGTAGTAAGTTTTTAATTATGTTTTTAAATATACAAACTTGAATTCAAGGTAATAAGTCCTTTTTAAGCTATAATAAATTTTGCTTGGAGCATCTCCCAGGAATGGAAGTAATCCATTTTGTTGGTGCAGTATACGAATGAGCAGGCCCCTTACTAATGAGACTAGCCACTATATATTTTGCTGTCATTGCGAAGAATATGTCAAAAGGTATAATTATTTAACAATAGTTTTGAATTAGTAATGATATAAAATGCATTCTAGAAGGCAAATGGTCATATCTTGCTGAGCTTTCTCTCTCTCTCTTCTTTCTATACTATATAAATGCATTTAAATGGGGGTATCTAGAGCAGAAACAATTCATTTCTCTAAAGTATGTGCTAATCAGAATACAAAATAAGTCTGGTCTAAAAATAATATTTATACCTGTGAGTGCCAAATGGGTATTGCATTGAGAAGCAATATGTGGCATAACCAACTGGCACTTTAAGGGTTAAGAGACTTTTCTATTGATGCTTACAGAGACTACCTGTATTTGAGGTTTTTAAAATGATTCTCATAAAACAAAGACAAAACACATTTTTAACCCGTTGCATGCTAGTAGCAATGTTTTGGAGAAACTGCTAGAATTCAAGCACCAACGTTGTAGCTTTAGAGCCATATTACTTTAAGAAAAAAAAATCATAATAAATGTAATGAAACTGATACATTGCAATTTTTATACTTACAGCATCTCATAACTAAAGTGAAATTTGGGAGGAGAACAGGCTAGAATGTTAGTATTTGGAATATAGCTGTGTCAGTCACTATTATCTAAAAGTGAAACATACTGTAAATGAATATATCCTAAACTATTATTTTAAATTAAACATATAATAGGATTTTAGTGAACTTATTGTTAAATACTTTCTCTTAGCCCATATGAAACATAAGAATCATGGGGTAAAGCTTCCCTCCTCCAATGGGTCGGGAACTTCAAAAAAGGCAGGGCCCTTGAGGCAGAAATTCCCCTCCCATCCTTCAGCTTTACAGTGGCACCAGAAAAAGAAAAAAGCTGGAAAAAAAGAGCCCCCTGAACAAAGACCCTAAGAGGACTCCTCTGTCTGGGGAAAGAAAGGCTTTTTTCCTCCTGATCACATACACTTGTCGTATGGTAGCCTTCAGCCAAGAAGCAATGGTGTCTTTGAATGCAGCCTGACCTGCTCTAGTGTCTTCAGGAATGACAAAAAGGGGAACCTGCCTTTCTAAAAGGCTGTGTTAGATGCACATAATATTTAAGGTTTCGAACCACATCCAACAGGTGAACTTCTTACTTGGTGGAAGGATCAGGACTAAAAGAAGGAAGGACAATATCGTGGTAAACGTGAAAGTCAGATAAGACTTTTTGTAAGAAACATCAAGGACTGCCTTGTCCTGGGGGAAAAAACAGAAAAGTAGGTTTATAAGACAAAGCTTGTAGTTCAGCAACTGTTTGCACAGAAACAACGGGCAAAAAGAAAGGCCATTTTAAGTGTCAAAAAATGCAACTGAACCAAGGAAAGTGGTTCATAGGGAGGTCTCTGAAGAACTCTCAGTACTAGAATAAGGTCCCATGGGAAGTGGGATCCCTAAAGGAGAGGAAGGCAGAAACCATCCTTTGAACAAAGGTTTTAACATCAGGAAGGAAGACAATTTGCTTCTGAAAGAGAATTGAGAGTAATGAGATCTGTACCTTATTAAAGCTCGGACTGAGGCCTTTTTAATACCATCTTAACGAAAAGCCAATATCATAGGAAGGCTAATGGACTGTGGAGACATATCCCTATCTGAGCACCACTGGTGAAAAAAATGGACCAGATTCTATGGTAAGCTTTAAAAGATACGGGATTCCTAGAATGAATCATTGGCTGCATGGTAGAACTACCCAAAAATAGGTCAATGACTATATAATTCAGAAAATGGCTAAAGTTTCTTCCAACACAAAATGATGATGCAAGGGCATTTTGTTAAAAATATGAGTTTTCAGAAAGGTTTCAGAAATGTACACTAAAGTCCCTATTTATTGTACAACATTTCAAGCAAGCTCAGCATGACTAAAATTATAAAATATAAATAGTATATATTTCTTGAGTAAACAATACTCAATTTATGCAGGTGCACAAATGTATGTCTTTCCCTGGGGCCCCAAACTAGTATCAGCATGTAACAGAATTCCAATTGACATTTTTCAGGAGATCGCCAACATAGCTTGAAGGCATCATTACTCAACAATCTCAGACTAACCCCCTAAAAGAATACCTTTCATGAAAAAAGATATCCCACTACATCAAATGAGGGGTCCCGTGTCTTTCTACCCCTAGTCTGGTGTTCCCAAATATTTACTGAAGATTCCAGAATTTTTCCATCCCTTCAGAGGTACTGAAAACTATAGAATGTCCTACTTCATTCATAAGCTACTGCTCTCCTGAAAAAAATGGCACACAGATGGGGTGCCAGAGGCACAAAATTAAGTGAATTTTGCACTCTTATGTTTCTTACTTTTTTCAGCTATGGCTAGCCTGTACTAAAATAATTGTAACAACTACATAAATGTGGACTTTAACACCATGATTGCCAAGCAATGTGTTGGAGATTACTGCAGTATGAAATGGTTAAAGGTCCTATTTACATCAAAAGGAATTTTAGGAAATTTTAGTTTTTCACCTATGATGTAGTTTTCTTACTCCATAATTTCTTCATTATCTTTCTGTATATTTACAATAGAGAGGCAAGTAATATAAAGATATTCAGCTGGTCAAGTCCACAATGAGAAGATTTTTGCATTAAATTCATATTTTTCTGAAAGATAGTAATCTTCAATAAAATCTACTGTAATAAAATGACCTTGTATTTTTACATCCATAAATAATTTAGACTGTCTACACTGTAATACAAAAAATTCATTCGTTGGAATATAATCAGCAATGATGAGTGGTTATAGGTTGAAAAGAAATTAACTGCTGAGACCTATAGCCTAGTAAACTGGGCTTTTTGTCTTCATATAGGTTTCTGAGAAAAGATAGATTCTATCATGCTAGGAACCAGATGTAAAGAAGAGTGTTTCCTCAAGGTTGCAGAAGGGCTGAGTAAGTATTGTTCTTCCAGAGTGGGTATATAAATGCTAAATTTGCAGAAAACCTTAAAAAAAAACCTATTAGAACTAGCACCTCTTTATAATAATTTCACACTTACCTTACTAAGGCCAGATGATCCTAATTACCCTTAAGAATTTGCCCACTTTGATTGTGGTCTATGATAAAGCAGTGGTTTAACACTGCAAAACGCATTAGACTATTTATATTATTGTTTTTAACATGCATTGCTATAATCAATAGCTATTTTTATACGCATATCTTTTGCATCAGAAGAAATTACGCCTTGCCTTTTTCAACAAGATCCACCGTTCTATGTCGCTATTTATTACTTTTGCTATTGCCAGCTCTTTTTTGCTTGCACTGTGTGTCAGGTTAACCAATTCCTGACCATCATTCTTATAAGTACCATTCTTGTTTTATATCATCCTTCATTATCACAGTGCTATACCATTGGGCGCCCTTTTGTGTTTCATACTTTTGTTTAACCCCTTAGTGGTGCATGCCATGCCAGGACCATGCCGGTCCTGGACGTTAAGGACTGGTGAAGGTCCTGGCTCTTCATGGAATTCTGGGATGGCACCGAGGCTGCACGCTGCTCTTCCACCCCAGAATTCAGTGCACAAAAACAGCTCTGTGGTCCTTAATGGCCACCTATGCACCAGATTGGACGGTCGTTAAGGGATTAAAACAGTGTTTCTCAATGTTAGTTCTCCGGGTACACACACAGTGCAGGTTTTAGGATATCCCTTCTTAATCGCAGGTGACTAATCAGTGTCCCAGTCATTGTGATTGATTCACTGGTGCTTAATTAGGGATATCAGGAGCTGTGGGCATTCCTCAAGGACTGGAGCTGAGAATCACTGATTCAATCAATACTTTGTCAATGGAGGCAGACATGGCCGTTGCTGGTAGAACCCCATAACTTCAAACTCTGCCCAGTAATCTTAATACTTTAAGAACCAGAGGACTATGTAATGCATTGCTTTGTAATGTGCTGTGCTCCCCTCTCGTCTTTAAAGGATGAAGTAGACTCATGCACTCTGCTCGAGTAAATCTGAAAAAAATGATAGCAACTGACATGTCTGCCTCCATGGGTGTGACCTCCATGACTGATTTAAGATGTTATCTCTTGAACAAAGGCAGAAAGGCAAACTTGACATGAGACATGGATAGGGTTGTCACCTTTTCTTCAAAAAAATACCAGCCAAGGCATTCCCTTCATAGACTTAACATTGGACAGAAGCCAATTTTTTACCGGCCTGCCGGCTGGGTGGCAACCCTAGTCATGGATATTTTTACCAAAGGTACATGGTGTGTTATTAGAAGGTATTAATCCTCAATTAAAAATGCAATGCTTTGGATACTTCTCTAGCATTCAAAGGGGTAATGGTACTGGATATCATGTGCATGGAATAGACATGATTTTTTGGTGCCGGCTCAAGGAACTGAACTCCTCCTCAGTGATGGCTTCCTATGGACACTGCAGTGAGAGCAGTTTGGCATCTTAGAATTTTGGTGACAGATTCATGTTCACCTCAATAGACATGACATCCAGTACTACATTTCTAGGAACCAATACACCTAGTGATTAATAATGATTCACTTGGGTCTGATGCAAAAAAAAACAGGAGACAGCATTTTTTCAAGCACTGTAAGCTGTTCAATTACCTGTTTTATAAAAAAAATACTGGTATAAAAAAAAAACGTGTCCGATAAATGTAGCAGCATTTTTGGCCATTGAAAAAAATTACGTAGGATGCAATTCAATTGACCCCATTAGCCCTAAGATCCGTTATGGGACCCACTTGATTGATGCCAGTTCCAGTCTGTTGGAATTTTGAACAGAGACTGCCTTTTTATATACTGGCAGTCTCCCTTCAAAATGACTCACAGCCATTGGTTGGGATGTGTGCTTATGCACTCCCAGCCAATCAGCTTAAGTGGGGGATTGACAGAACCTAAGCAAACGTGCTAGCCAATGTCTGTGAGTGATTTTGAACAGACAGAGAAGACAAAGGGGCCATGTTTTTGGCACTAAAGTTATCTTATGGTTTGGACAAAATATATTACTTATCAGAGGATTTATGGGGAAATGATTGTATTCTTTTGGCATTCTCTACATTTTTATCTGTAACATCTTTGCAATGCTCTGAATGACAGAGAGGTACGAAAAGCGGCCTGCGGAGGCATCCTGCCAGAATGTCCTCTCACATAACTTGCTCACCCAGTCCTCCCTCACCTCCCATGCCTCCTGGTTCCGACTCAGTGGGTGGTGAACCGATGCAGGTTGGGGCCACCCGACTCTCTGTGGAGGAGAGGGCTTAATCATAGACCAGAGTGAGTGGCCATATTACCCAGCTGAGGATGTCGGCAAAGCTGAGGGGTGGTGACCCGAACATGATAACCAGTTTCTTTCTTTTCTGGCCTTAGTTGTGGCTGTTGTGCGGGACATCCACGGAGGGGTACTCACTTCCCACCTTCATCTTGCCCCATTTCCTAATCCTCCTGTTTATGCCCCTTTTCTTTGTACTGACTTGAATTTTCAATAAATAAAAAGTTTCAAAAAGTAATTATGGTAATATACAGAGTTTTGTAGAAGTTAAGAAAATAAACGATATGACACAAATCCTATCTCTCAAACTGCTATGGTTTGAGAGATATCCTCTGCTAAAGTTCCCCTTCTCCTGCTACCAGCTGTAAAGTTGACAGAAGGAGATCTGTGTCGGCTGACACTAGGAGGCTCTTCAGCAGAGCCGCAATAGTGCGATTTAAGAAGAAATACTTCTTTGGAATGGTCTAAAAATGTGTTTGCAAACAGGCACACTTTGTAGACTGTTCCAAAGAAGTATTTCTTTTTAAATTGCGCTATTGTGGCTCTGCGGACCAGGAACTCCTGCTGTCAGCTTACAGGTGATGTCAGGAGAAGGGGAGGGAGAGCAAAACTTTACTGGAGGATATCTCTCAAACCATAATGGGTTGAGAGATAGGATTTGTGTCATTTTTTTTTAACCTCTACAAAACTCTAAGCATTTTTATATGGGACATTACTGTCCCTTTAAAATATCTCTATTTCAGGGAGTGCATAAGGTGCAGCTGTGATGGGGTTCAGCATCCAGATGGACCCATCAGAACCAAGGCGTAATTATGGCTCTGGGAGAATTATCTTTCTGTTAGGAGGCCCAAAAATATTTTTTGTTCAAAGGCCCTTGAATGACTAGTTATGTCATTACTGTGTTTGGCTTGCCATTAATGTATTTGTGCTTTTAGCAACCACACAATTAACTTCCTCACGAATATGAACAGCCTAATAAATACCACAGCCTGGTAATTGTGCTTATGATTTAATTCCTAGTAAATTATAAGATGATCGTGTTCCCTAAATATGGCCAGTAACAAAAGGAATACATTAATCAAATAGATAATATAACTCACGAATGAAGAAGTTTATCTCTGCATGAGATAAGGAGCAGCCAGTTACTGGACTTTTGCTAATAGAACATTGCCCTTACGAAATTAATATGAAAGGCTCTGGAAAAGCATGAGGACTTTTCTCAGCTTTGGGGCATATAACAGATTAATCAAATTAATGATTAAATGGGAAAGAGAACAGAAAGGCAGATATTATCAACTGGGTGTGCTTGGAATGATTAATAAAACAAATGTAAAGGCAGGAATGGATGAAACGTTAACTTTCCCAGCTGAGAAGCAGGGGCAAATATAGTAACATACGGTGCGATGCAAGAAATGTTCAAATCAAATAAAGGCATTTTTGTGCGCAGATACATTTTGCGCATGTTCTAATCCAGGAAGCTAAATACCAAACGTTTCTTGAATTGTGTATAAAAAATTCCATTTTAGGACAACAGTACACAGACGTATAAATTCATTCGCAATAGCAGTTCTTGCTTTAGGCGCATTCGCTATTCCACTCACACAGATTCGTAAACTTAGCCACACCCACGAAAAAAAATAAATATACGCAGCCGTTTACTAATCTTGAATTTTCATGCGCAATTCAACAAAATCATGCACAAACCTATTCCCTAGCAGTTTTCAAACAGGAAATATCGATTGCACACGTTTCCTGCATCGCGCCAATAGTAACATACACAGTAACATAGTTGATGAGGCTGAAAAAAGACCTGCGTCCAGCCCATTGCCAAAACAGTCCTGTTTATCCAGAGGAAGGCAAGAAAAAAAACCCTGAAGCCATTTCCAATTTAGCCCCAAGTGGGTAAGAAAAATTCCTTCTTGACTCCAAATGGCAGTCAGATAGTTCCCTGGATCAACAAGCTATCTGCACTGAAGACGTGTCATAATTCTCAAAATTGTTCTGTGCCTGGAACAAATCCAAGAGGGCAGGACACCAGAGCCGTTAACTATCATGAAACAGCACAAGTGGAGATGAGCAGCGAAGGACTGGAACAGGTCTGGTTCAACTGCTGCAGTCAAAACTACAGTAAGAAATATGAGGCAGCAAAGACAAGAACAGGTTCAGTTCAGTAACTGCAGATCTATACAGGAGCAAGAAACAAATAATACTGTGGTGAGGATCTGGACTGGTTCAGCAACAGGACCAGTAAAGCCACACTGGATCAGTGCTCAGTACAGGAAAAAGCAGGAAACAAAAGAGTGGTTAGGAATACAGCCGGTCAGTAACTGGAGAGCAGGAGCAAACAGCAAATAGCATGCACAGGACAAGGTCAAACAGGAAGCGTTGCACAAGCACCATTACAAGGAAAAAGGCGGTTCTATAAATGAGACCAGGTGATAGCAAGAACTGGACTAAACATTAGTTCAAGCCACAAGAAGGAGAACCAGTAATCTCTTGACTGTATACTACAATACAATGTATAATGGCGCTAAATATTATTTATCCTAAGAATAGATCTTGCTGCTATAAATCCACTGTGACCTGGAGGTTAATGGTCACTATATATAGACAAACAAAAGGTTAAGTGGACAAAAGTGCTAAGATCTATAACAAATATATATGAATGGCTCACAGATAGCTATAACAATATACTAATATTTATATTAAAACATTTATTAATGATAAATAATTCTGCAGATTCAAAAAAGACAGTATTATAAGACACAATGTTTAAAATATAGCTTCAAAGTCCCATATATTGTTTGAACGGAGCGTCTTAGATGATATAGCCTGTGGGTAGGGTACGTCTCCTCCCGTCTAATGCACCAAATTTCTTGTATATCTTCATATATACCTACCTCCGTTTATATAATGTCCGGTATAATACTGGTTCAAACTTATATATAGTATTGATAAACAAGGTGTATATTTCACCACTTACAGTTTCTCTGTGCAGGTGAATGAAATTTTCTCTTGTTAATTCAATGCTTGAAATCCTGTACTAACATTAGCGGCAGAGTGTGTTATCTACCGACTTGCAGTTGTTCTATACACGCGGGCAGGATTTTCTCTCCTCCAAACTCTTTGTGTCTGAACACGGGTTAAACTTCTCTCCTCTCCCGACTTGCAGTTGTTCTATACATGCGGGCAGGAGTTTCTCTCCTCCCGACTCTTTGTGTCTGAACACGGGTTAAACTTCTCTCCTCTCCCCGACTTGCAGTTGTTCTATACACGCGGGCAGGATTCTCTCTCCTCCTGACTCTTTATGTTTGAACACAGGTTAAATTTCTCTCCTCTCCCCGCACACTTGTACTTAATATATGCACAGGCAGGACTCTCTTTATTCCTGATTCCTTGTTTTTAAATCGGAACAGATTTCTCTCTTCTATCTGTACACTTGCACTTTTATGACTCAGTAAACTGGCTCTTTCTAAGTCACTGGAGGTATTTCAATTTTTATATAGGTTTGGATTCTTTGAACCTTTAGTATTCCACTCCAGTAATACAATAGGGCTCTGTTATAACGCTTTTCGTACTGCTCTGATGAAGTACTGAGAGAGCAGTACGAAACGCATTAGAACCAAATCCTATATGGATTTCAGTGGGCTTCACCTTTTGGCATGTGCACACACATACACATCACACATTCACCCATATCCCATTGTGCACACACATACAGTTGGACATGCATGCGCACACACACACACACACATACCTGGACATGTATGGACACATGCACACAGTGTGCACACGTACATTAGGGTTGCCACCTTTTCTTCAAAAAAATACCCTCCATAGACTTAACATTGGACAGAAGCCAATTTTTTACCGGCCTGCCGGTATAATACAGACTGGGTGGCAACCCTAACGTACATACACTTGGACATATACACCTCACATCACTGTGGGAAGATGTCAGAGAAAATGGCCTTCTTGTGACAATTCCAGTGGGATGTGAAATAGGCCAATCTCCACCTATTTTTTCTCATAATAAAAATAATTGCTCATCCCTATGTAATAGCACTTTTTTAGCTATTATTATGATATGTATCAGTTTTAACTATCAAACATGAAGAATGGTGTCATAAAGAAAACATGCCCATATTTATAGTTATTCTGAGGTAAATCAACTTCATTATAGGGGACAACTAAAATTCCTGTTAAATTAAATTGGGCTGTTGAGCTCTTGAATGCAAGAGAAGTCGACAATGCATTACACTGAAGACCTCTCTGGCCTTCAAGGAGTTAAAAAAAAGCCCTATTCAGGTGAGTGCGAATTTAGGAATTTGTATTTGTCCCCTATGGTGCAGCTGGTTTACTCCAGAATGACTCCAGGCTGCTTTTATAAATATGGGCCATAGTCCATAAACACTAAGGGAAAGAGGAGCAATTCCGTAGCAAACCCACTTCACTATAGGAAACAAAACAATTACCAACATTCCCACTGATTTGAAAAGGATATTTAACCCTTTGAATGAGGGGTTGCCAACTGGTTGCTTTGCAATGCACTGTGACCTCTAATGTTCAAGGGGTTAAAAGCCCCATTTACAGTAAATCAATAGGAAGTCCCATATGGTGCAGTTGGTTCGCCACAGCATTGCTCCTCTATTACTTTGTGTATATGGCCCCACATGATGAAATGAATTGCAAAACAGAGATTGGTAACAGCTGATCCGATAAGGAAAATCTATTTTTATTATATTTTTCTTACAGCCAAGTCTTTACTAAAGTACTGAATGAAATCCATTAAAAAGGACCTGTCAGGCAGAATAAACTTTATATCTTTAGGAAAAGCATTACAATTTGCATCTATTTGCATTGTTCATTTCTCTCTGCAATGTTCAGCTCAACCCCTTCAGGACTGTGGAAGTGCCAGGACTGTCACGATTGTCTGTGTGTTAAGGACATTGACGTCCTGACATGTCATGAATTTTTTGATGAAAGGGGGCCTGTGGGTGTGCTGTGGTCATGCCAGGGGTGTAACCCTCTGGCACTTAAAGGGTTACAACTGACTGTTCCAAGAGAGGAGCAGTCAGTTTCAGCCTCTCCCACAGACAGCCGGTGAGTGTGATTGGTCACACGTGCCGGCTCTCCAAACAAAATGGCCTTGGTCTTTCTGTGCACACAACCCCTGGTCCACCTGGTCTTTAAAGGGATAGTAACCCCCCTGAACAAAGTGACGCCAAAAGAGAGCAATTGTGCAAACATACTGAACTCCCTTATTCCCATAACGTTTTGAGAGATGCAAGACAAGATAGACCTCCGCTCCCTCCCCCTTCTCATACGTCCGCTGTATAGCGGACGTCATGAGATTCTGTTTCCAGGACCAGATGGCGGCTCTGCAGGAGCGCTGTCATCTAGATATCTCTGTATTATTACGTCTAAAACATGTGCTTGGCTTGCAAGCACATGTTGTAGACCATTTCGATTAAGTATTTATACCGAGATATCTAGATGACAGAGCTCCTGCAGAACCGCCGTAAGTTGGGCGACCGGATTCTGCCTCTGACAGCTTTACAGCTCGTCAGGCAGAAAGGGGAGGGAGCGGAAGTCTTTCTTGTCTTACATCTCTCAAACCATAAAGGTTTGAGAGATGGGAAGAAGGGAGTTCAGTATGTTTGCACAATTGCTCTCTTTTGGCGTCACGTTGTTCGGGGGGGTTACTATCCCTTTAAGGGGTTAAGTGATTGATTAGTGTTTTGTTACTAATACACATCCTTTCTGACTACATCAGCCATTCATTTCAGTACTATGCTTTGGGCATAGAATTTACTTGAATCACTGCTGGATGTTACTGCAGTTCTTGTTATCCACCCATTCTTTTCAGATATCTACTACATAAGCCTGATATCGTTTTTTCCATATTTCACTGGGCTACTCAAACAGTCCACTGCAGTGACCTAGGCACACACCTGAAGTCTATCTACCTCCACCACACGCATACACACACACACACACACAAAAACATTCTAAGTATGCATTTTTGTGTGGAGAATGCCACAGACATATAGTTGATAATGTAACTAAACATATTTTTTTGTTTGTGTGTTTTAACAAAGGGTTCCCAGGAAAAACCCTTCAGGCATGGAACAGTTATTAACTTCTAAGTCAATGGTGACCTCACCACTGGCAGCGAATCTGCAGGGTGTTGAGTAATATGAGCTGTCAAACCTGCACTGGCTGGAAATCAAAACCTTGGCTGTGGTAACAGTGAGTGAAGATGGAGGAAGCTCAGCTCAAGAAGTCAGCTCTCACATGCAGAAGCAAGGGGGAGAAGCAATGGTGATATTTACATGCTGTGGTTCGATTTACTGTAGAAAAAGTGTGTAGCTCATGTTTGCTAGGTTTGCTATACCATACTCTTTAAAATTACCACATTGTAGTTATGACATGTTCACTTTAATGAGAAAAGTTACTAAAGCATGAAGTGTGCCCCATCAATTTGTGAAAATAGGCCCCAAAGTGAGACAGATTATGACACTTAAACTAAAACTAAAATCTTATAAAAACTTATGTGACTTATAAACATCCTTCAAAAGCAACTACATTTCTACATTTATGTTAGTCATTTTTATTCAAAGCAATAGTTCATGAGATGGCAAGCTTTATTTATTAGTCAGTTCATAAAAATTGCACAGTAGTGGCTGGCATGCCAGCCACATACTAACATTCCACATTTCTCTCCCTCCCACCTGCTACTGCATACAGCTAATCCTAGGTAATTTGCATATACTGACAGACTATCATGGTGATTCAGGCCTTGGCTACCTGACTGTTCCTGTAGTGGCTGGTGGCTACATTCTGGTCGCGGACTTACTGGTTGCTAGCGCATCATTACGCTCTCGATATTTTTATAGGCCACGCTCACCTTAGCTTTTGTAACTCCTCCTTCTTAGGAGGCCTTATAATCCACGTTCGGCTATAGCCTGACTGACCTTTCATGGTGTTCCTGAGCGTTATTGTTCTCTGTTGCGACCCGTTTCTGGCTGCCTTTCTGATTTTTGTCTGGCTTTGTCTGACTACCCGATTAGTGTCTGAACCTCTGGCCTTGTCTGACTAGCCAGTCAGTGCTTGAACCAGCTTGTCTTACTTACCACTCCGTGTATGACCCTTGGCCTGGCTGACTACCCACTACGTGCTACCCTGGCTTTCTCTGAATATCCGCTTTGCGTATGACCTCGGCCTGCGTATCCTACTACTCCTGTTGGGCATCCGGGTGTGAGTGCTGGTGGGTTAGCGGCTCTGACCGTCCATATTGCCCGATGGTCCTAGCGTTCTAGGACATCCTTAGTATCCTAGTGTTTTACGTTACTTGAGACTTTCCTTGCTCCCTGCTTGTATGCCTTACCACTTAACTGTTAGTGGGTTGTGCTTACATCCTGGTTCGTAGTCATCCAGAAGCGGTGTCTGGCTATGTTCAGTGCTATTCCTGTAGTGGACCTTGCACTGTCCCCACGCCTGACCCGGGAAGGTTGGGGAAGTGTTTTAATTATTTACGACCTGAATTTCAATAAAATCTTTATTTTATTCTACCTGTACCTGTCAGAGTATTTATTTGTCTAGCAGTCCCGTGACACAGACTAACAATCCTGCAAATCCTAAAGAAGCCAAAATATGTGAGAGGCTCTCGGAGAACGAACATAAGTAGAAACTGCTTTTTTCTATAGCTAGTCACAATCAGAAGAATCAAATTTTAGCCCTCTAATGTCAATACAAAGAAAAAATTTCCATGTGCATTTCAGTCTACTCACACCCAAAAGAGCGGTCCAGTTTCCCAAATGTGCAATGAACATCACAATGGCATTGAAAGACTTTGTGGTGCTGATGTCTGAGCACATCCTCTCCGCTCCCCTAGTGCACTCAGACTTCAGGATTGTCAAATTGCTGATATTGTGTAAGGAAGGGCATCCCTTATACATCACCAGCAGAAATACAATAATTCTCAATGTTAATCAGGATATCCCCCCTTGCATCCCTAATTCTTTGTGTATATGGTGTGTCGCCAATGCCAAGGTGATATGCTCACCACACATTGCCAGACACACATCTCCACTAAATCAACCTTTGGTGCATCTCCCCCACCCTGGGGGTTAGACAATAAACCATTATAGAGACGTGATCAAGTGGAAGTCGCTTCTAAAGTGTTCCAAACTCTCCATGTCTATGTTATTCTATGTAGCCAATGCACTAAGATCTCTCCAACTTTGAATATAAAACAATCATAGGAACTTGATAAGTGATATAACTGTAGAAGTTTTCTCCACTTTATCACCTCTCTAACACACCTTAGTGCATAATCCTCCCCCCAGGTAGACTGTATGGACTCCAGGGGGAGCTGCAATAAGATGTAATAGGAAGGTGATATGTGGAGGTAACGTCTCCATTGACATCACTTCTCTAATTCCTATGTTATTCCATGAAGCCAATTCAGTAAGATTTCTCCAAACTTGAATATAATAGAATAACGTAGGAACTGGAGAAGTTAAATCACTGGATAAGTTATCTCCTCTTTATATCTTCTTTAACACACCTTAGTGATTAACCCCCAGATGGCATTTTTGCTAGAAGTTTAATATAAAAAAAAAACAAGGTTGAAATGTAATAACTTTATGAAAGAGGTATCTCAGAACAGTGGGAGTATCCTTGTTTTAATCAAAACGAAAAAGCCAATTAACATATGTTTTCCCAAAAAAAATTAATTGTTCCTCTAAATTTTTAGCTGGCGCTGTTTGGTGCATTTGCCAGAAATAGCACCTTTTCCCTGAACCAAAGTGTGAGGGGAGGGGGCATGATGGGTTTGTTTGTAAGTTTTTCTGTCCTGGATCAGGGTATTGGCGTCCTGATCCTGGGGAGGCTTGGGGGGGGGGGGGTAATTGTTTATAAATATTCCCCCTGAGGTGTCCGGCACCATTTTGTGCTGCGGTAATGCCTCAGGTGGAATTGAAGTAACCATCTTTAGTTTTTTCTTTCCCTCCCTGACTCCCCAGTTGAAGGTTCAGTTTTGTTATGTTGTGTCACAATGCTTTGTGTTGAGGACTGGGGTGGGTCCTCACCAACGGTTAGAAGGGAATTTGCACTTGCAGGTTTGGGGAAGTTAGTCTCCCACTCTTGAGCTGAAGGCACAAGTGGGAGCGGAGACTCAAGGGAGTTGTGTTGTGCATCGTGCCCCCCCTGGTGTGTGTGGGGGGGCAGGCATATTGTTTAATTTTGTTAATAAAAATTGTGGCCTTTTCTTCCCAAAAAGGAGTGTTGTGTTTTACTGGGGGAAGAAAGGGTTGCTGTTGGATTTTTTCTGGGGGGATGTCATTTGCAATCAAGCATCAATACATGCATTGTGTAGGACCCTAGGACCACATTAGCATAGCAACCTTTAAGCCTTTGAATTACTTTTCATTGTGCACCCCCTCTGGTGCTCAAGGGCTAAATGTGTCCCAGAATGAACCCTTTGAGTGCCAGAGGGGTTTGCGTTGCACATCACTCTGGTACTGTACTCAATGGGTTAAGAGTGCAGTACTGTCCATAAAATGTCTATTTCGGAATACATGAGGGGCAAGCCCAAATCTCAGTAAAATAACCATGCTAGATCTTGTTGTACATGAGCATAATAAAAAGTTTAACCCTTTGAGTGCAGGAGGAGTATGCAATGCATTGCAAAGCAATGCCTTGCGTACCCCTCTGGAACTCAAAGGGTTAAGGACAAGGGGGCTGCTCAGTGCATTGCTTCATTAGGTGATTCAAACCTCTTTGGCGCTTAACGGGTTAAACAGTGACAGCATGGAAAAGTCTACAAACGCATTTGAAAAACAACCGATCCATATAATGGGTGTCACTGTGCTGATCTCGCTGCGTTTCTGTTAAGAACCAATTAACATTACCAGAGAAGAATACTTTGATATCTTATTAACACTTGTCTCCTTAGAATAACACTGGAGTTAGATTTTTTTGATCCTGAAATAACTGATTCACTTCTAGGGAGTTCTCCAAAGCATTATTATTATTAATATAATATGTTATTTATTTAGCAGCAACTTATTCCGCAGCACTGTACAATAGGGAATAGACATAGAGTGATATTAAAGGGATAGTCATTTTTTTAAAATTAAGTAGATCGCCGAGTCTTCTTTACTGTAAATATATCAGTTTGTGCTATATTTAGTACCTTACTCTTACGTATTTAAAGGGGATGTATCACCTAAAAAATATGTTTTGTTAATAAAGTAGTAGAAGGAAAGCTGGGTTTTTTTTTCTAAAAGTAAGTAATTTTAAAGATATTGTCTCCTCTCTGCTGTGCACTGCCGCATAATGGGTAAAGCAGAGCTCTTCTTCTCCTCCCACCTCCCTCCCAGGTGCCCCAGGGAGCGCGTTCATGCGTCCCTTTGGTGTGTTGTGAAAGGCTTCTATTGTTATATCAAGCTCCGGTTGCAACCTCAGTATATGCTAACCGGAGCTTTATATAACGATAGAAGCCATCCACAGCACACCGAAGGGAAGCATGAACACTCTCCCTGGGGCAGCTGGGAGCGAGGTGGGAGGAGAATTAGGTAGTGAGCAAGAGCTTTGCCTGTGATTCGGCATGTTGCATTATGCTGACCGGCAAAGTATGAAGGTAGCATTTCTTTAAAAGTACTCACTTTTAGGAAAAACAGCTTTCTTACTACTACTTTATGAACAAAACATATGGTAAATTTTTTTTTGAGGTGATACATCCCCTTTAATATAGAAAGATCCTGCTCCCGCCCCTTTTGGCCACCTAACTACTGCAGCTCTGTCTGTTCCGGACGGATGAGGCGAGGGACAATCTTCAGTAAGCAAAGGAAAATCCTGCCCTCCTTCATTGAGGATGGCATGGTTTTCCTTATACTTAGTGAAGTTTGTCCCTCGCTGCAGCCGTCCAGTCCCGGGACCAGATTGCAACTAGAAGAGGAGGCGGCCAGAAGAGGGATCCTTCTACATGAAATATCTTGAAAACTATGTAAAAGTAAGTTACTAAATATAGCACAAGCTGTTATATTTACAATAAAGAAGACTCAGCAATCTACTTAATTTAAACCATTACTATCCTTTTAAATAGTACAAATGGAACATGGAAAACAAAAGGATCAGAGGGCCCTGCCTGTGACAGCTTACAGTCTATAGGAAGGCTGGACACAGAAGGAGTAAGTGCTATGTGGTGTAAGTGCATTGCCAAGTGACCTCTCTAGTATCCAAGGAGTTAACACTGAGGATTTTGCGGTGAGTGAGGCTGATGTACTAAAAACTGGAGTAATTTAGGAGCAAACCAACTACACCATATGGAGCATTTAGATCCTTGAATGCGAGATAGGCATAGCTGGGAACTCTCCACATTTGCCCCAGAGACTCCGGTTTGACTCTGCATTACAGGGTCTCCAGGGCAGAGGCTGCTTCTCCAGATGTGGGGAATTTCTAATGAAACTCTGTCCACTTCCACTCCTTCCCTGTGTGTTCCTCCCACTCCCTGCCCTCTTCTCCTCCTTCCCAGCCTATTCTGCCAATTTTTCTTTTTTACTAGTTTCTTAAGCCCCGCCCCCACTCACAATTAAGCCCCACCCCCTTTGGACACAAGTAGCTTCATTTATCTTCCCCAAGGACACCACAGAACTCCCCCTCTGGGAAGTCCAGAAGAAAAAGTTCCCAGATATGCAGAGAGGTCTCCTCTCCTGCATTCAAAGTGTTAAAAGTCCCATTTAAATCCACAGGAACGTATAGTGCAGCTCCTTTCTTCTAGAATTGGTCCATTTCTCTTTAGGACATCAGCACCGGTGCAGTCAGATGATGATTAACGAGCAAAGTGTATAATAGAACACACCAAACACATTTCAGAAACTGAGCTCAGGGCGATGCTCCCTTAGCTACCAAATCAAACTATTTGTCAAGGGGATTATGCGGAATAATAAAATCATGCAAGCTGCCAACTGAATGTGGCAGGTCTGCTTCAGCGTTTCCACTGTTATCGTTACTGTGCTAAATATGAATGCATATAAGTGTTTGCTATGGGAAAAAATTTCAAATATAAGGCCTTTCATCTGAACAAAGGTCCTTTCCAAAAACATCTTCCATGAGATTAACTCATGTGTTAGTGTGTTCATGCGCGTACGATAATATAAATGCGGATGTTGAAGTATACTTGTGTGACACAAGATTTATTTTTGGCGTTCATTCTTATCAATAATAAGCTTAAAAAAGTGGCATTATATGTAGCCACAAAATGTGTTGCAGTAAGCATAGAATTAACGTTTTTATTGTAATTTGAGACACATACGTTTGTCTCCTTTTAGTTTATTTTACATAAATATATTATTGATACATTTACTCGCTGGGCTATCTATACCTCCCAGACACGTGCAGGAAGGCATCCCTGGTTGCTTGAGCAGGGACAAGCTCCTAATATCCCTGCAAGCGTTTTATAATACCGGTGGAGGAAGCGCACCAGTGATATTAACCCCACAAAGTGATAGTAATGTTCCACAAAAACAGCAGCTCCAATTAATCTTCATAGTATTTGGGCCATAGAGAGTGTTATTTCAATACTGTGAGCGTTGTAGTTCAAGAGTAATTGAATGATAAGGGTCAATATTCTTACTGTGAGAACAATGAAATCCCTGCCCCCCTTGACAAGTTTTTCAGGTTTTTCCCTTATCTTAATCGAAGATTGTCCCTCTCTGCAATCTACCTGGGCACCTCCCTTCTGCTCTGGCTGAGCAGTGTTACATCAGTAAAAGGGGCGGGAGGGGGAAACTTTGTGATTGAATTACTCTTGAAATAACACTCTCCAAGGCCCAAATACTATGAAGATTAATTAGAGCTGCTTTTATTATGAAAGATTACTATCCCTTCAAAGTCCAAAGACTTACATGTACGTCATTGGGTCAACGTGCCTAAAGGACCCATGCCATACATGTACTTCATGGATTTCAGGGCTTCCCGCATGGCTGCACGCCACTCAGGGAGCCCTCAATTGGATCTTTTAAAAAAAAAAACCCTCTGTGGTCTTTAAGTGCCATCTGCACATGTGCGCGCTGGTCCTTAAGAGGTTAACCCTGTGAGTACCATTCATTTTTTTCATCTTTTATTCAGTTATGTAAGATCTCTCTTGGTAGAACATCTGCTCGCACACTGTCTTTCTTTGTATGTGTGTGACATGACAGGTGCGCAGAAGCAATGGCAATGAGCAACTAGCAAGACACGCGCTTAGCAATGCGCTGTACACTCCTCTGGTTCTCAACAGGTTAAAAAAAAGAGTTCTTTCAATTCAAGGCAAAATGGAAAACAATTATAGTTTCATAAAACCAAAGAACTTCTTCATATTAGGCATCTTAGACATTCCTAACATTATCCACAAGATTGTATGAGTATAAAAAGGAACCTTGGATTCCACTTTGTGTCCATTTACCAGTATCAGAGTAGACCATTTAGAGTTTTATTGTTTGTTTGTTTTTTAATATTGTTTACTAATGGGCCATTATGAAATTTAGTCTATTCAACTATAGATGAAAGAATCACCTCATTAAGTGCGAGACTCATACAAATATTGCTGAGCAGTATACCCAGAAATGATATGCAAATTTAAGATAATTTTGGGGGGGGTTTGTTCCTTGACTTGTTGATTTGTACAAACTCAGTCATTTTTTTTCAAGCTTGTAGTGATAGAAGGAATAAGATTCTCTCTGGCACTAGAACAAAATGTCTGGTTAGATTCTGCTCATTCATTTTATACAGTTTCATCTCAGTATAAATTGTGCATAAACAGGAACATTTACATAATTAACATTATTATTCAAATTAAACACAAACTTTCAAATTATTTTGTAGAACTGGTCATCTAAACAAACTGCAACCAATTAACTCATCTCTGTATCCAAGGCACCATGAAAATTCATGACTAATAAAATTAGATATCACTCCTCCCCATCAAAATAAAGAAGTCTTTCTGGAGATAAAATAGAACTTGCAGGAAGTAATTTCAGTATCTTGATAAAGCATGGACATTTGTGTCATTTCTCTTTATCAAAATCTGGCATTTATAATTAATACCCACATAGTTACTAAGATTCATAGGGATTCATCTGGATATGCTTTCTTGTCATGCTGTCCCCTCCTCTACTCATTACTGCGGGCGGGCGGGCGGTATGTGGATTCCCCCCTTTCTCTTATGCCCATCTGCTGATCTTCAGCCTGAACCTCCGGGTTGGGCTTTTATAAGCTGTGCACCACCTCAGTGCAGTGCGCGATTATAGCTTTGTGTACATGTGATTATTTTCCTGTTACCTTGTTGACTTAATTCCTGATCCTGCCTGTGACCAGATTTCCCTGCCAATTTGTACCTTGTTGGACCCCTGCAGTTGACCTTAGCCTGCCTTAGGACTTCTCTGACCTCTGGTGTCCTGACCCTGCCTGTGACTGGACTTCTCCCCTTGCCTGCCGATTTATACTGTGTTGGATCCTTGTTGCTGACCTTGGCCTGTCTCTGGACTTCCCTCTGTCTGCTGATTGATACCTTGCTACCCCTGTTGCTGACCTTGGCCTGTCTCTGGACTTCCCTCTGTCTGCTGATTGATACCTTGCTACCCCTGTTGCTGACCTTGGCCTGTCCCTGGATTTCTCTTTGCTTGCTCTAGCTCTTGCATCTGATTACCTGGCTTCTACTTATATTACCTGTTTTCTGTTTGCAGGGTGTCCAATTCTCCTCTCCGGGTATCCAGCTTACTTCCTGCATCCAACCAGTTGCTCAGTAGCATCATATCCCTGCCTCTAGACCCACTGCTGGTGAGTCCCCCTTTTAATTTAATTACTTGTATTTTGGAATAGACTCTCCCTGGGGCTGGTGGTGGAAATTGTTGATGTAGTGAGTTATCCTGGCCCTCCTGGTCATCTGGCTTCACGGCTAGCATCTTTACACAGCCTTGGCCAAAGCACAACACACTACAGGGGGCCTGCGAACAGCAGCCACGTACCCTAGCGATGCATTCTAGCCTTCACTCCACCAGCCCTTGTTGGAGGAGTCACAGTCTCCTGGAAATTTATTCTAGTACTTTTGTTGGTAGAGTGACTTGGTGTGTTGGTG
Source organism: Rhinophrynus dorsalis (assembly GCA_037306005.1). Classification (NCBI taxonomy): domain Eukaryota; kingdom Metazoa; phylum Chordata; class Amphibia; order Anura; family Rhinophrynidae; genus Rhinophrynus; species Rhinophrynus dorsalis. Next base: position 634,236,199 of record CM074718.1, read on the forward strand.
ACTGTGACACTTTCTTTATTATAATGGGTTGAAATACCAAAATTGTAACACATTAAAAAGTATTAATAAAAGTGATAAAGTATACAATTTTATTCGCAAATCTTTTCAAAGCAGAAAAAGAAGAACAATAAATTACAAACATATGTATGTATGTATGTCTCTATATTTATATAGTGCCATATACAGAAATAGTAATAGTGCAATACAAAAATACAGAGCACAGGGCTAAGGTGTTATCACTGCAATATTAGCACGGTAAAAGTGCAACAAAGGGAATCATACATTGGGAAGGGGAATTCGGCACCAAATAGTTTACAATCTGATTAGAAATCATGACAACATACAGAGACAGTAGGCGGAAGATCATAAGTGCAAGTACAAGGCTCCAATAAAGATAGTGCAGAATTATTCTGATGTCATTGTCAGTGTGCACAAGGAGTATATTGTTACTGAGATGCCTCCTTGAGCAGGTGGGTTTTTAGGAGATGATTGAAAGTGATAAGTGTGGATGACTGGCGAATGGTCATAGGGAGGGCATTCTAAACTCGAGGGGCAGCCAGTGAAAAATATTGCAGCCAAGAGATGGATGAGTTGAGTACAGAGAGGACAGAAAGAACCCTTAAGATGAATTCAGGTGATAGGAAGGTGTGTAGAAAGACATAAAAGTGGAAATGTTAGAAGATGCCAAAAATGAAAGTGACATGATGGAAAGGAGAAGAATTTTGTATGGAAGTAATGGAAGTTTCTCTTGTCAATCTTTCTTCACCTCTAAAAAATGTATGATATTATTCTGAACAATTGTACCTAAAATCTATTTTTGTAATTGCTGTACTCTTCTCAAGGGGAGTCAAACTTTTCCTATAATTTGTTTGGAATTAAGGTTGTAAACTTAATTCCAGGCCCAAGGAAAGCTATTCAAATCCAGCAGCTTCACAGTTAAACAGAATGGAAAGCTCCACTCTTTTTATTCGTGATATTGCAAAAGGTCTTCAAGGCAAGATATGCCTTTTTGCAGATGATACAAAGATCTGCAACAGGGTAGACATTCCTGGGCGAATAAACCAAATGACAAATAATTTAGGTAGAAGAATGGACAAGACTGTGGAAGATGCAGTTTAATTTTGATAAATGCACTTGGGATGTACAAATCTGATGGCAGAATATAGTATTAAGGGAACTATGCTGTCAGAGACAACAGAGGAAAAGGATTTGGGAGTGATTATTTCTGATGACTTAAAGGTAGGCTGGTAATGTAACAAAGCAGCAGGGAGCACATACAGGGTGCTAGGTTGCATAGTTAGTTTATCATCTTTGCAGTATAGCATTTGTAGCAGAAAAAGGGAAGTGGTCATGTCACGTTACAGATTGCTGGTTAGACCTCGCCTAGAGTATTGTATACAGTACTGGAGACCCATCTCCAGAAGGATATAGATACTCTAGAGAGAAATCAGAGAAGGGCTACTAAAATAGTGAATGGTTTACAGGATAAGAAATATCAAGATAGAGTAAAGATCTGAACATGTATAGTTTGGAGGAGAGAAGAGAGAGAGGGTATATGATAGAAACATTCAAATACATGAAGGGATTCAGCAAAGTGCAGGAGGGAAGTAAAGTACATTTCAAAAGAGCAAAAATGGTAGGACAAGAGGTCATAGAACTAGTAGAACAGAGGTCTAGATGTAAAGTTTTACTTCACTAAGAGGGTGGTAGATAAGTGGAATAGCCTACGAGTAGAAGTGGTAGAAGTTAATACAGTGAAGGAATTTAAGCATGCATGGGATAGACATAAGGCTGTCCTGAACAACACACAAGACCAAGGCCCAAATAAGGTTTGAAGTTTTTACAGTAGTAAAAATGGGCAGACTAGATGGGCCGAATGGTTCTTATCTGCCATCAAATTACATGTTTCTATGTTTACCAGGCCAAAAAAATCTCAGATTGCATATCATGTAAATTTAGAGACACTTTTTCACAAATGTGTTTCCTAAAATAGAAAATATTATTTCATTAGACTGAACTAAGGTTTTGCCTCATGGAAAGAAATACACAGGAAAACACTGATCTGTCTTTCAAGAGAGCCTAAGATCAGTTATTAATATTCCAGCACATATTTTCAGCTTCAGTTCACTCAGCAAGAACATTACAAATTGTATAAACATTCCCATGTTGGGAATTTTGTTTAGAAAACAATTTGACATAATTATGCATCTACCTTACATAGTTTATCATGTCTTTAGTCCATAGCTGGTTTAGGGTCAGTAATGTCAATGAAGTCTAAAGATAAGAGCCAGAAACAGTAACTGTAGGAAAACATAGGGAATGTATCCAACTGGTGCTGAGACAGAGTTCAGTGGTGTCCTGCTGGTCCTCTGGTGTTCTGCTATAAAGAAACTGTGTACCAGAACCAGCATGGGTATTGAAAGTACAGTAAAATCTCAGGTATAATATGCACCTGTGTATAACGCGCAGGTGTATATTATACCCAAGATTCTGGGGGAAAACAAGGGTGCCTATGTATAATACGAACCCTTGTTTTCCCCCTTACAAAAAAAAAAGTTTTTGCGGATACAATCCCTCCCTCCCCCAGCGCAATTAGCTTTTAAAATAATACTTACTATGTTTCATTTAAGCCCCCACTGAAGTCTCCATCCAAGAAGGCAAAATACAAGAGATGCACCGGTAAATGTTCCCTGCGGACAGCATGCTTCCATTCGCTGCCCGCTTCCTTCATTGAGCTGTCAGGACCTTCCGCCTATGGTATTTCCCTGTGAGGACCTTGAGATCCGCACAGGGCATTACTATTGGCTGGAGGTGGAAGGTCCTGACAGCTCAAAGAAGGAAGCGGGCGGCGAATGGAAGCATGCCGTCCGCAGGGAACATTTACCGGTACATCTCTTGTATTTTGCCTTCTTGGATGGAGACTTCAGTGGGGAATTAAATGAAACATAGTAAGTCTTATTTTAAAAGCTAAGTGCGCCGGGGGAGGGAGAGATCGTATCTGCCAAAAGTATTTTTTTTTACTCTCGTGTATAATACACATCCCCCACATAAGGTGAAGTGGGGTAAAATTGCTCCAGTGTTCTACGGTTCGCTGCTGACTATATCTCCAGTGTTGCTGTCGTCCTGAGTCTGCCTCTCACCAGTCTCCTCAGTTGCTGTATCCATCTACTGAATCCTGCCTGCTCCAGTGTTCTGTGGTTTTCTGCTGGCTACATCTCCAGTGTTGTCATCCTGAGTCTACCTCGCACCAGTCTTCCTCAATTGCTGTATACATCTAATGACTGAGTCCCACCTGCTCCAGTGTTCTGCAGTTTGCTGCTGGCTATATCTCCAGTGTTACTGTCATCCTGAGTCTGCCACTTACCAGTCATCCTCAGTTGCTGTATCCATATACTGAGTCCTGCCTGCTCCAGTGTTCTGCAGTTCTGGCTACATCTCCAGTTTTGATGTCATCCTGAATCTGCCTCACACCAGTCATCCTCAGTTGCTGTATACATCTACTGACGGAGTCCTGCCTGCTCCAGTGTTCTGCGGTTTGCTGCTGGCTACATCTCCAGTGTTGCTGTCATCCTGAGTCTGCCTCGCACCAGTCTTCCTCAGTTGCTGTATCCATCTACTGAGTCCTGCCTGCTCCAGTGTTCTGCAATTCTGGCTACATCTCCAGTGTTGCAGCGTCAGTAAACTCCTGCCTGCTCCTGGCTTCTTCAGTTTTGTAGTCTAACTCTAATCTAAGAAACGTTGTATGTCTATGAGTCCTGCCTGCTCCAGGCTTCCTCGGTTTTGTAGTCTAACTCTAATCTAAAAAAAGTTGTATATTTATCTACTGAGTCCTGTCTGCTCCAGTTTTCTGGAGTTAGCTGCTGGCTACATCAACAGTGTTGCTGTCATCCTGAGTCCGCCCTGCACCAGTCATCCTCAGTCTTGCTTCAAATAGCTACATCCATGCTACATCTACAGTACCATAAGGCTAAAGCTCCACCTTACCCTGTTCCACCATCTTCATTTAGACCCTGGAAATGGTTCCACTTATTTTAATGTATGTCATTTATTATATTTTTAAAAGCATGGTGAATTCGGCCGAATAATTCGGATTCATTCCGAATTTTCTTCCAAGTTGAACAAGTCCGGTCCGATTTTCAGATTGACCAAATAAGAGAAAAAAAAATTGTCCGAAATCGAAATTTACCAAATTTTTTCCCATGCAGAAGTCTAGCCAACTACTTCTTTGGACATGTATGAATTAATATGGGTCATCTGGACCCCATATTTATTTTTATATGCCCTCTCCCTTTATCCAAATCTGGATTGACCCTCTTTTTAATGCATTGCTCACCCACATGGTGCTTAAGTAGTTAATAAGGGGCTCCAGACAATATATTAATCTTTTTTCAATTACTTTTTCCCAAAGGAGTATAGAGGAAGGGGTCCCAGATAAACGTTCTGATTCTGGGATCCAGACCCCATATTATATTTTGTTTTTCACTGGTATCTCTTCTTTAGTCATTAAATACATTAAAATTGGGCCTCCGGATTACATATTGATATATTTCAATGTTTTTTTTAATAAATATGAGTTATATGTACCCCATTTTCATTCATTCAGATTTAAAATAGACTTAACATATTAAAGGGGAACTACCACCCCGCAATAACTTTACATTAATTAATTCTTCATCTGGTGACTAGCTGCTTAGTAGCGCTAGTCGCCAGAAATATTACCTAGTTTCAAAGATTTTCCAGTTTTTCGGAGGTTCACAGTAGGAAGCACGGACATCTCGTCATAGTGACGTCCGTGTGCCTGCTCTGTTAGTCCCTTTTGGAGCCGACTGGAAAATCTTTGAAACCAGGTAATATTTCTGGCGACTAGCGCTACTAAGCAGCTAGTCGCCAGATGAAGAATGAATTAATGTAAAGTTATTGCGGGGTGGTAGTTCCCCTTTACATTCATTTTTTTGTTTTGTACTTTCAGTAAGGGAAAGAGATTTCCCACCCTTTACAGAAAAAATATAATATGGGTTCTCTGATCTTAGGATGGAGTGATGGGGCAATAATGTTTTCCACCCAATTTAAATTAATGTTTGTTTTTTTTACAGGCTTAACCCTTCTGTTAATGTGGGCCTGGTCAGGCTAGCTGTGGGTGGTAGTATAAGTTTAATATTATTTTCAGTTAACTTATTTAACTAATTTGTTGGCTATTTTGCAGTGCATAGCACAGCGATGCGCGCAATGTGTTTGGCATCAGAGGAGTTAATGAGAAGTTAGGTGAGTGTAGAGAAATCGGGGGAATTAAGGAAACAGAAAGCAGTGGAGCCTTTTTCCTTACTTCAACAGAACTGAGCTGCTGAGGCAGAGAAGGCAACTCTGGCAAAAAGGAGATCTGGAAATACCATTTTCCAGTGCTTTTTCTGTTCATTTTATTACCAGTTTGCTACGTATTCTGAATTTCCTAATTCAAGACTTGTTGTTGCTGGAATATGATAGATTGAGCCCCAAAAATGCTTAAAGGAGCAGTAAACTTTTTTTATGAAAAAATATATATTGTAGGAATTTTCCTATTGAGTAAAATAAGGGTACTCCCACTGCTGAGAGCTTTATATTTCCAGAGTTATTACAGTTTAAACCCATGTTTTTTTACATTAGCAGTGCCCTCTAGTGGTCAAATTCGAATTAGATTTCCTGTTAGATTCTAATGGAGAGGAAAGTCAGAAAAGTCAGAGACATACAGTTCTCCATAGAATGTAATAGAAACTGCCTGTCACATCCTGTCAGTTAGAACTATCAGGAAGTAAACGCAGTAAATTCACTTCTTGATTATTTAAACTGCTATAATTTTTGAAACATCTGACAGCAATGGGAGTGACCTTGTTTTAGTCAGCAGGAAATGCTCTGTAAAATGTGTTTTCATAAAAAACAGTTTACTGCTCCTTTAAAAATCCAGCTCTTTTACTGGCCAGAGATCCATTCTGACAGAACAGTATATAGAACTATGGGCCATATGTTCAAAGGGATAACGACAAAAAATTGCTGTATGAAAGACAAAAATAAGTAATTGAATGCATGAATGACATATTTTCTATAGAGTATACGACAAAAAACTAGTAATGTCCGTTGTGTACGACACAACTCCAGAACTGATGGGCAAAAGAGCGTGGCTAGGACGTGGCTAAACCATTCTCCAGTGTCGTATAGAGGAAAAGAACATTTGTCATAACTAACGACAAAAAAATGTCTTTCAAAAGACAAAATTTGTACGTTAAGAAAAAAGTAGAGGGAATGTGACGTTCTGAATGTGAGAATTTTTGTCTCTAGTTAAGACATTTTTGTCCTTCCATACGACAATTTCAGTCAGGACAAATGATATATTTCCAATCACAACCTACGCTCTCTGAAAATATTAATGGTCCCAGCAACACTGTACTTTGAAAAGCTGTTACAAATGACAAAAGCTATTTTGGTACTTCTTTGAACATATGGCCCTATCTGTGAAATTTGTAGCGGAATTTTTAGTAGATTTTGCTGTAAATCTAAAAAACAAAAAAACAAAACAAAAACAAAACCCAGCAACTGATTTGCAACAAATTTGTAGGGCGTAGCAATCCAACTTGGAACTTCAGCCATATTTGTCATTTTGTTCAAAAGTTGCAAGTGTTTAAAAATCAGCATTTAACACAGAAGTGCCATTTAACCTTTACTGCAGAGGTACATAGCTGTCGCATTATATGGCAGGGCTTTCCAACAGGAGTCACACGGACAAGATGGAGGACCAATTGTGTATATGAAGTCTTGCCTTCCAATGTATTTTTGTTAGAAAACCATCCCACACCACTGAACCACGGTGAAAACTTCTCTTGAATTGATGCCTCATTAGTGAGCATCATTATGACTTTATTTTGTTCTGAAATGCCTGTAAAATGATACCATATCTCTTTAAAAGAAGAGAAATAGTGAGTTATAAGAGAGAGGGGGAGAGAGAGAGAATTCTTATTGTCCCCAGTCTGTCATTTGGGAATGCGTGCTTCTAAGCAATATGGATTCTCACACCATTTGAATATGTAATCGATTCCCTTTCTGAACTGACATACAAGATTTGCATTTGGCAATGAATTATTGAGCTGAAACAAATCTTGTAAAGAAAAATGGTACGTACACACACCACTAAGGCATGTGGGAACAGTTTAATGAATGCAAAGAGATTGTTTCCTTTATATAGCGTGATTTTTTTTTTTTTTTTTTTGCACAAATGTCGGTTTAACCCTTTGAGTGCCAGAGGGGGCACACATCGCATTGCAAAGCAATGCATTGCGTACCCCTCTGGCGCTCAGAGGGTTAACCCCATGGATACAAAGCATTGTAAAGCAACTGAATGTACATCTGAGTGATTTCAATTTCACACATATGGAAGGAATGGGACACGTGGACGTTTCAAAAGTATATTTATCAGGGCTCAAAATTTCCACTCGCCACTAGCCAATGGTGAGTGAAAATTTAGCCCTGGCGAGTAGAAATTCAGCCCTGGTGGGTATGTTATGACTTGCAGTGGCGAGTAACTTTTCAGGTCTGGCTAGTAGCAAAGGACTTCAGCGTTTAAGCCCTGTATTTATTATGTACACAATGAGGCAGATATTCTAGGAAAAGTAAAGAAATTCTCTGCCAAACTACTGACAATAATGCTCAATAGAAAGGAAAAATTTCCAACATATCCATTGATTTAAATAGGGCTTTCCCCTCTATGGATCCTCCTTGGTTTAGTTCCTGAAGGGCCCCCTACCTCCTCCCCTTAGTACGACCTCTGCCACCTTTTCTTACACAGTCCGGTTGGATTGAGGCCCTCACCAAGCAAAACCTACTTTGACATTTTGCTTCCTATATTACACATTACACTGGTCCATTTGGGCAGTTGGCGCTCCTTCACAACTCCCCATTTTTTTTCTCTTCTTTTCCTCCCTTCCTGCAGATGTTTTCCTACTGTCACCCTCTCCCCCATCTTTTCCTTCTCCTGTTCCCCCTCACCCTTTCTAAAGCAGAAGTCACTTACTTATAACACCACCTTCTTTATTAAAGGGATAGTAATACTTAAAATGTAAAAAAAAAAAAAAATATGTTGTAGGGTTTATTCCCCTGAGTAAAACAAGGGAACTCCCACTGCTGAAAGGTGTTTCATTCAAAAGTTATTAATTTTCAAAGTTTAATTTTTTAGGTGCAATATCACAGTGACCTGAAATTGTACTGTGGCGCTGTTGCTACACGATCCTATGGAGAGCTCTGGTCAATTGACCATAAATCTCCATAGGATGGTGTAGCAACAGCGCCACTGTATAATTTCAGGCCACCGTGATATTGCACCTAAAAAATTAAAATTTTTAAATTAATAACTTTTGAATGAAACACCTTTCAGCATTGGGAGTACTTTTGTTTTACTCAGGGGGATAAACCCTACAACATATATTTTTTTACATTTTAAGTATTACTATCCCTTTAAGCCATAGACACCAATCACAACAATGTCATCTGATTATATGTTCACCTGAAATTATCCTGTCAAAATGTGGACCTATTTCTCTTGAAGGTTTTCTTTTAACAAGTTTTCAATAAACTTTTTAAAACTAAAATAAATAAATAGGGCTTTTAATCTGTTCGCTCCACTGAACCCTTTCAAGTGCCAGAGGGAATGCAAAGCATTGCTCAACCTATCAGCATCCATACTGTGAAACGACTGCCAATATATGTTGGCGTAGAGATGTTTCTGTGGCAAAGAAAAGGATGTATAACAAACTGGCTTCTTCAAAATGCATTACAAATAACTAAAATGCTAATTAATAATAATATAAATACATATGGAAATGGTTACATTTATTTGGATAATAAAAAATAGGAGCATCAGGATTTGGTAAAATCCAAAAAACGGGGCATTGTGAAAATGTTTGGGATCCACTGATAAAGGCCACAGAGACCGGCCGAAACATCGGATCAATAAACACTTATGTGATTTCTGCTATCAAAAGCTTTCTGCGTGTGCTTTCCTTTAAACAAATTTGTGTGTGTATATATATATATATATATATATATATATATATATATATATAAAATATACTGCATCATTCAAAAAAAGCTGTGTAGAGTTGCTATAGCAACAGAGAGGATGTCTAAAGAAGAAGCTATCAAAATCATAAGAGATGCATGTGTATCATGGTCACCCTGCCATTTCCACCCACTATCCCAAGCTTCCAGAATGTACAACATATCAGTGTGATTTCTTGCTTCTACATAGTGCACTCAGCTCCTCTCATTTGGAACTAGCAGTGCTGTAATGTTCCTTGTTTCTGCAGCTGAAATGTAAGAGCCACTTGTGGGAGACAGAACACTATGCAGTGCTAGACAAAAAAACTAGGAAGAGTGAAGTGCAATGAATGTATATTTACTGATTTATAGACTTCTCAATGAATATTATTTATGCCTGATTTTTCACCGATCACAAAGAAAGCCCTATAATCCAACAGATTTAATTTCATTATCTTACTCTCTTGGTCTGCTATAAATTTTTTTTGTTTCATTATTGTGGTATTAACCCCTTAAAGGGTTAGTAATGTCCGACTATAATTCCGTGTTATATTAAAAAAATAAATTATACGGAGCAAGTCCCGTCTCTCAAACATTTATAGTCTGAGAGATAAAGTTTTAAAGTTCCCACCTCCCCCTTTCACAGGCGTCAGCTGTAAAGCTGACAGAAAGAGATTCTAGTCGTGCGACAGGCCTGTGGCTCAGAGACGAAATAGCACTATCTAAAAATAAATACTTTATTTGAACGGTTTACAAAGTGTGCCTGGTTTGCAAGCACAATTTGTAGACCGTTCCAATTAAGTATTTATTTTTAGATAGCACTATTTCTGCTCTGCTGAAGAGCCACTGGCCAGTCCCGGGACCAGGATCTCCTTCTGTCAGCTAGAGGCTGATGTCTGTGAAAGGGGATGGAGGGGGGAAATTTAAAATGTAATATCTCTCAAACTATAAATGTTAGATAGACAGGACTTGCACCAGTTAATTTATTTCTTTAATATCTACAATGTAACATGAAATCATAATCGGACATTACTAACCCTTTAAGGACCAGCTGCATGGCTGGCACTTAAGGACCACGGGGCATTTTTTTTGTTGAATCAGAACCAGAGGTTCCCGAATAGTGTGCAGCTGCGCGGGGACCCCTGAATTACATTATGTACATGTACGTCATGGGTCATTAACACACATTTTTCCGAAGATGTACATGTATGCGTTGATTACCCCTCTGGCACTCAAAGGATAAAGTGCCAGCGAGGTATCTGATGCATTGAGTAGCACTAAGTTTGATTTTATGCTGGCACTCAAATGGCCTTAAAGGGATAGTAATGTTTCACAAAACAGCAGCTCCAGTGTTATTTCCATACTGTCAGAGTTGTAGTTCAAGAATAATTGAATGATAAAGTATCCCACTCCCGCCCCTTTTTATGTAATGTAAGCCACCTCCTGTCAGATGTGGAATCTGGTCCTGGAACCAGACAGCTGACAGCAAGGGACAATGGGGGTGACGTATAAAAAGCCTTCTTAGTGTATACTTAAGAATTGTTGATAAAATTCACAATGCCTGGTCATATTTATAAGGAAGTAAAGCCACGTTTATAAATATTTCTATCCTATATAATAATTTGCTAAATGTGTGTTAGTCAGAAGCCATCACGCACAGTAGAGATGGCTGCGCACACTGCAGTCATGCACGCTACAGATTGCCTGCGCAGTGGCTGATAATGAAGCGGGGCTCTACTACTGTCTGAATTCGGAGCGCCCACTCCGTATCAGCCACAGAGCGGGCAGTCTCTACTGTGCATGACTGCATCAGGGCCGTTACTGGGTGGCACTGTGGCCCATGTACACAGCCTCTTCAAGTAGTCTGAGAATATTCACAGCTGCTAATATAGTTTTGCACACATAGCAGTATTATATACTTCCAATAAGAACAGGTGATATCTGGCGTTGTGATTTAATCCCTAAAATAGGCCTTATTTTTGGTGCTATTAGCGAATTTCTTTATAAATACACTGGGACACAATTCTTATTTGGTCAAGACCATTTCTACTCCACTTTTCAAAAAAGTCAACTAACTGGACTTAGCACTTAGCAAAATGTCACTACGTGTTTATACATATACTTATGTCGCTTTGTGACACTTTTATAGACACTTTCTTTATAACTCCAGTTTTATACATCTCCCCCAATTTTCTTACTGTGAGCATAAGCAAAATTTGCCCCCTTTGACATGTTTCTCAGGTTTTTACTTATGCTCACTGAAGATTGTCCCTCTCTGTGATCCATCTGTATAGTCTTGCTGCTCTGAGATGAGCAGTGTTACATCAGTAAAATGGGCGGGAGGGGGATACTTTATCATTCAATTAATCTCGAACTATAACTCTGACAGTGCTGAAATAACACTCTCTATGGCCCAATACTATGAAAATTAATTAGAGCTGCTTTTATTGTGAAACATTACTATCACTTTAATGAAAAAAGGAATGGCTAACATAAATACAGGTGATATTGGAAGCTCCTTTCAACAATCATGGAAGTCAATATAAAGTGTTAGTTCCACTCTACTATTTCTTTTTTATGTGTCATTTAGCGGCACTCTGTGCGGTCTGGCGATTTAAATATTTATGGAACATGTTGCAGCATCACAGCACAAGAACATGTGATTTTATGTAAAGAAAAAAAAAGCACCCACATACAACGGAAAACTACAGCAGAAATAGTATAAAAATGTTACGAATACTTTTTATACTGTTTAGGATCTTAACGTTTGGTAGCCAAATGCTAAGCTGCGTGGAAAACTGCAAAAATGGAATATTACAGAATGTTGGTTTAATCTTTATTTTAAAGTAGATGGTTTGGATGCTAGTGATGTCTTCAAAGCATTGTGGCTCAATTGAGTACAGACAGAAATGTTAAGGCATGGAAAAAGCCTAAAAAATAGGAAAAAGGGAGGGTTTTTTTTTTAAATGTTTGTGAAAAATAATATTGGGATCATTAAATATTTAGTTTTAAAATTGTGAAGTTTTATAGTATGTCCATACATTGTTGTCTGTTCTTTATTCCCCCAAATATTTTATAAAAATGATCTAATAGGAAGACTTTTAAGTATTCAGACTACATAATGTATCTAAGTACATTGTTTCATTGGCTTAAAACAGACCAATGAACAATGGTGATAGGGCAAAATAAGAACTTAATAGACACTTTATTTTTTTTTTTTCAACCTTATTAATTATTTTATTACAGCCCGTCTACACGAGCCACAGTGCCAGGCAGCAACTGCCGCGGTGCAGTTATGCACAGTAGAGACTGCCTGCACTGCGGCTGATAACGGAGCGGGCGTTCCAAATTCACACTGTAGTATCTTCTGCGTGCTGACTACGGTCAGAATTTGGAGCGCCGTTATCAGTCGCGCAACAGGCAGTCTGTACTGTGCATGACTGCAGCACGCACAGCCATCTGTACTGCGCATGAGAGCTTCTGACAAACATCCTTAGCATATTATTATATAGGATGTTCCTATATAACTTTGCCAGATCAACATTGTAGATCCAGGGATAGGGGGCACATGATAATAATGGTCTTTCCTGTCTCCAAAATGTTGGCTGGATTTCTCCCTACAATATATGTATATGGATGATGCAGCCATTTTAATCCCTTGAGGACCAGAAAGATGTGTGACGTATTGCTGCCCCAAAGTTTTAAGAGCTTTTGAGGTTCCTGGTGGAAATGTGAAAGGAGGCCCAAACCAATAATATAGTGTTCAGAATCTATTTAAGTGCCAGGGAGGTATCCATTGCATTGAGTTAAGTTAAGCAAACGTCATTCTTATGCCCTTTAATATTTATGTGAGAAGCAGTCAGAATGGTACACAGTGAACCCAAGACAGCTTTACTTCTCTCCAACCTTCTGACCACAAGATCAAAGGTAATCTCTGAAAAACTGACCAATGGGAATTCAAGGTGTGTTCCTTTAATGCAGATGACTCTGGTAAATTCTGTGTATGCATTAACCTTTTGAGTGCCAGAGGTGTACGGAACACATTGCTTTGCAATGCATTGCATTTATCCCTTTGGCACTCAAAGGGTTAAATGAATAGTAAATTGTCTGGGGAAAACATTCAAAAGTGTAGGAAGTCATGCATACCTTAAAAGTCTGCAATACTCTCCTCATTAGGGCCTGTTTATATCAGAACTTCACTCTGAGCTTCTAAGACAGAAATCAAGTTTGTTAGCCTCTCCATCGACGCTGCTTATTGCTGAACTCACAGACAAAGCGCTTCAATGGAGAGGACAAAAATATCCCAGAAGAACTGAGTGACACACTAACAGCACCCAGCCCTGCAGACCACAGACTGCTGCAGTAGGAACAAGGAAAGTATTACAGACTGTAAACTTCTCATAGCTTTTGGGTAGCTACCTATGAGAAGTTATGACTTTCAGGTAACTTCACACTCTTAAATTTCCTTCCCCAGACTCTTTACTGACCCCTTACCCTTTTAAATGGCCCTGAATGAAGACGTACAGTAAATACAACTCAGAAATGCAAGAGACTCGTCTTTCTGTCTTCAGAAATCACTACCATTTTAGCAAAAGAAGGGAAGAGGATTCCTGTAGATTAAACCAAAGGGTAATGGATCTGTTGTTGTCCTTTTAAGTAAAGGTTCCAAAGCTTTAACAACTTTTAATTAAAGCAACTGCCAGTTGTAGGAGTTCCAGCAGTAGTTGTGCTCTCATTAGAAGAGGCCCCCTATAGCCCTCAAATGTAAATCTTCTCTATTTTCTCACCATCTTTTATCTCTTCTCTCCCCTGGCGTTAGCTCTTTTTCATCCAGTTTTCTATTTTATTCTAGCTCCTGTCACTCACTGGATCTCTCTGCTTCTTCTCCATGTCACCTTCTGCAAATTGAGTTTTCTGAACCCTATTACTGGACCTACAATAGTGGGATTAATTGAAACTAAAGTATTTTCAACAGACCAGTCATATGTGTTCTAGAAGAATAAAGACATCATCAATGCATTGCTCTGAAATGCACTGGAGAAGACATTCACACTGATGGGTTAAGAAACTCTGGCTCTCGACATTCTGTATAGAGTATTTTCATTGTTCTTAGCCAGGTTTTGAGGGGAGCCACAAAACCTGGCCAGGGATGTGGCCAGGGCAATCTTAATGTCCCTTAACCAGTTTTACACCCCTTTGCAGGTTATTATTTAAAGGGGTAGTAATGTCAAAAAACGTTTTTTGCATTTAGAAGAGCTTAAAAAGTTGAGCTAAATGCAAAAAACCGTATCTCTTAAACCACTATGGTTTGAGAGATATCTGCATTTAAAGTTTCATGTCGACAGACATGGATCTCCTGCTGACAGCTTTACAGATGTCAGCAGGAGACGTCGAACTTTAAATGCCTGTATCTCTCAAACCTAAGCGGTTTGAGACATACTTTTTTTTGCATTCAGCTCAACTTTTTAAGCTCTTCTAAATGCAAAAAACATTTTTTTTACATTACTAACCCTTTAACTCTTCGGATGTCAAAGATATAGCCAATTTTTTGTGGAGCAATCTACAGAACTACGGGTTAAATATTTTTTTGTCCTTGATTGTCATAGGCCAAGGGTATTTTCTGTGCCAGGAAACAGTGGATGGGACTGGGGGTGGGGTCATGTGAAGAGTATGGGGCTATGATCATGGCCTGAGCTACGGATGCCTAGAGCACGCTGCCTAAGGACACCTAGAATGTAATCCTAGCCATGTCATTGTTCCAGTAGTCCCACATTCCTTGACCTTGACTGACCTCTTTTTGATCACCTAGGGTTTTATTGCTGTTTATATTTATCTGATCTTCAGTCCTCTGTCACTGACCCAGATCATGTTTTTCAGCACACTAAGAAATGACTCCTGATTCATCTCCAGCATATTGGTTTACTTCTCTGAAAGTAATTTCAAATTACAGGTAAAACCTGCACAACTGAAAAATTCCAAACAGCTGTCAACGGCAGTCTGAGACACTGACTACAGTCCTACCTACAATATGAAAGTAAGTGCTCCATGACTCAGTGACAGTTTCTAACTTTAGTTACTTTTGAATAAAGCAGCTTCAAGCATTGAGATTACCCTTGCTTTAATCATCAAATATATGTAAAAAAAAAAATATATATATATATATTTTCATAATCAAAACTTTCATTTAAAGTACATTTTTATTTTTTATTATTCAGATTCCAGGCAGCAGCTTCTAACCAAACTGTACCACTTCCTGTTTTTAACCTCGAGCATCTGCCCCCCCCTCCCAACACAAACACACACACACACACAATCATTTGCCAAGTTCCCTACCACTGGCTTTAAAGAAATAGTAACACTTAAAAAAATATATATAGTTTACTGTAAGAAACCTAAAAAATGCACTAAAACTGGTTGACACTTGGCTTTTTTTTCTGTGAAGCTATACCCACTACGTGTTTACAGCAGTCATCTTGCTTTTAGAAGTGTTGGCTTTTCCCCTAAATTTAGAGGCCCTTATGTATAAAAGTAAAGTGGCTCAATGCTTATCACGGTCCCTGTGATTCCCTGTCAATCTTTGCAGTGTTACCTGTGCATTGGAGGAGGCTGATTGGCCCGCCCAGTGAATTCCTTTGTATACTGTGTTATGGGCACTTGTTGGTTGCCCTTTCGTGGTGTTCCTGAGTCTGCGCCTTGTTGCTGTGTTCTGCTCTCCTGAGTACTGACCCGGTTCCGGTTGGATTCCTGCTCCGTGATTGTTCCTGAGTTCCTGTGTATCCTGGTCGCCGGCTGGCGACATTCTGAACTGTGTTGTGTTGCTCGGCTAATCCTCTCTCTGTCCTCTGAGCTATTGCCTGAGCCTGACCCAAAGCACTGCTGAGCTGTAGTCTTTCGTTTCGAACCTGCCTTAACCCTAGCTGTGCCGGGTGCCCTGATTATCTGTACCTGTTCTCTTTCACTTGCCAAGCCTGAGAGTACCGACTGAGCCAGTTAACACATTCTGAGCCTGGGCAGTATCAACCGAGCCTACCTTTCGCACTAGCAGAGCTGTTGTCCTCCTCGGTGCTGTGAGTGCTGCAACCGCGTCGGTTGGCGTTGGTACCTCCATTGGCTCTTGCAGTGTGTGCGCTGTATGACACCGGAAGGGTGTCCCGGCTCTGGTTTCCAAGTGCTCTGTGTTCTATCCATCTACTGTATCACCATTACTGGGCTCATTATCGCTTGTGCAGTGATTACTCCGTTGTGGCACCCAAGGGGTGTGTGCGGCTTTCCTCCCGTTGGCACACGCAGGGTTACATCGGTAATACTATTAAGGGCGATTCAGGTTCTGGTCCGTTTGCTCCTGCAGTGGCTTCACCCTTGACTTTTCCACTAAGGTGGTATAGGCTCAGCTCTGGGCATTCGCTGGTCAATCTGGGCGTTCATGTGCAAAAGTATCTGAGAGTGATTAGTTCTGGCTCACATTACACCCTTCTCTGCACCATCTAGAGACTGATATCTACTTCTGGGCATTGGTCAATCAGATTACTAAACCTGTGTATTCCTCTATTAACCCTGTATCTGTTGGGCTCACTTGAGCTATATATCACTGCTATACTATTGGGCTTGATCTCACCATTACCATTGCTGGCCCCTAGGGGCACTGTTCATTCATTTTCATTTTCAATAAAACTGTGTTTTTACTCAACCAGTGTCTGAGTGTCTGAAAACCGTAACAATGCTGGGATAAACCACTCCAATTTTATACACAGTTCCTAGTTGGGTGTGTGGGTGTATGTGCATGTTCAGCAAGTTCTTCAGTGGGCCGACATCCCAAACCTCTCCATACCCAGATCCTTCCTGGAGTCAAGTAAATCTAGAGCAGATGCGAGCGAGCACCAATCATATTAAAACTGTCAAAGACATAGTCAGACAGCTCTGACCGAGTTATACTATACTCCTCTAATAAAAGCCTTCATCGACAGCATCAGGGCTAGTATTAAAAAGAATAAAAGGGGCCAGAGGGGAAGATTACAGGCAGAAATAAATAAACATGATAGTAGATTATTCTAAAAGAGTTTTCAACAAAAACCCCATTAAAAATGTGCACTAAAATAGTAAGTAAAGGTGAAATGAAACCATCTCCTTCTTCTGGTGGCTACACTCAGCCCCTGAAGGAATATGGGTATTACAAGCTCTTTTTCTATACTGTTTACAGATCTTGGACTCAGTCTTGAAAGGGATATTGATCCCACTGACCCCCACAGCTGTCTATTATAGATCAACTCAAACCGATGTCCTTCTTTACCACACCAGGTAGCACTCTCTTACTTACTTCTCTGTCTGTCTCTCCCTTTCATTTTAGTTCTCACCTAAATGACCCCCTCACACACACACACCAGTGACCTGGGGGGTATACATGGATCAGAGAGCACATATGAAACAGGGCCCCCTTATTAACCGTGGCTTGGGGGAAGGGCATTACAATTATGGCCATATAGGTAAGTCTAGCAATTTCCAGAGGCCATAGGGAATGTGTATATGTACCCTATGGTGCAGCTGGGTTGATGCTGCCATTTGGAGTCAGGAAGATTTTTTTTACCCGCTTGGGGCTTAACTGGAAATGGCTTCACTAGGTTTTTATTTTTTTTTTTGCCTTCCTCTGGATCAACAGGGGTGATCAGGCATGGGCTGGACTTGATGGACTCATGTCTTTTTCCAGCCTCATTGGCTACTGTAACATCTTGGGTATAATACGCACATTTTTACACCTTATATGAAGTGTGTGTGTGTGTGGGGGGGTTATTATACACGAGTGAAAAAAAACCCCAAACACAAAAAAAATTGAAATACCCCCCTCAATCGCCCATCCCAGTCTTCACCACCTCAATATTAGGACTTGCCTGCCCCCCTTTCTGCAATCAGAACCAGGGGGCGGAATTCTTGTGCTTAGCACCCGCTTCCTCTGTGCTGCATTGCTCAAAAAATGTTAAAGTCCACCTTAATAACCAGGATCCTCACTTGGGAGGCAGCCGTGAAATAGGTGCAGCGGGCAGCATTCTTGCATTCGCCAACCTCTTCTTCTGCTCCTGGAACTCCTCTGGGTATCTGGGTTGCCCTGGCAGGACCTACCATAGATTCAATGGAGTGGAAGCAGGAGGCAAATGCAAGATGGGGGGTCCTGGACGTCAGGGGGGTCTGATTGAAGAAAGAGGTGCAGGTAAGTACTAATATTGAAGTGGGGAGCCTTTTTTTGGGGGATAGAGGGAGAGACAGAGGGGGTGTATTATATACAGGAACTCATTATTTTACCAAAAATATTGGGTATAATTTACAACTGCGTACTATACCTGAGATTTTACTGTATGTTACAATGTTACTGTCATTTTGTATTTACACATATGGGCCATTGGGCCTTATGCAGAAAGCAAAAAAAAGCAGTTCTGGAACAAATATGAATTCCCAGTGATTCAAATGGTGTTTTTTAACCCACTGATTGCTAGACAGGTCTAAAATGAAATGCTTCACAAGGGGTTAAAGACCATACTTAAAAGTATGCTCTGGCCTGGGAGAAGGAGTTGGGCTCTTCTCTTTCTGCTAGCGAATGGAACAAAATATGGAAGGCTGCATTCTGGTCCTCCATCTCCACTCGCTTTGTGTAGATGAACTACAAACAACTTTCCCGTTGGTACTATACCCCTACTAGACTTCATATCTTTTCCCCATCTTCATCCCCTCTATGTTGGAGATGTGGACAGCATAGACGAACCTTTCTTCATTTATGGTGGACATGTCCGTTACTTACCTCCTTCTGATCAGGTTGATCTCCTTTTAAACATCCATGTTCACCGAAACCCCTGGACAGTTTTACTTTTCAGAGACCTGCTCTCCTTGCCTCTTCACCAGAGTATTTTTCTCTTTGCCATGTTAAATTCCGCAAAAGCTTTGATCCCTCTACATTGTAAAGACACATCGCCTCCCACAATTGGTGCCTGGATTAAAGGTGTAGAGGAGCAGATACTTTTCGTTACATTAGAGTGGCTCAACAAAGGACGCGATCCTGCCTCTCCCTCGGGCCTTATAAAAGACTGGGGTGAAACTAGGAAGTCTCTGGCAACACTTCAAGGAGGTCTACACCTCGCAGCAAGTTCACCAGGGACTTGATCTTCGATATCTGAGTCGAACATCCAAGCCCTCCCACCCCCTCTCCTTGGTTTCTTTCATTTTTTTCTTTTCTTTCCCTCTCCTCCCTTTATCTCTCCTTCTTTTTCTCGAGTTACATATTTTGTAAAATGGTTGGCTCTATAAAAATAGGTGACACATTAGTTTCTCGATACCAAAATACTATTGTACACTCCTGTATTCTTTACATAAATGTTGGAATGTTTTTCACGTATATGACTCTTGTATCACCTACCAATCTTATGTTACAATTGTAATGTGAACCCCAACCTTCAATAAAAATTATTTTGAAAAAAAAAAAAAAACCATACTTAAATAAAGGGGTGGTTTAATTTGTCCCCTGTGCTGCAGTTGGTTTGCTCCAGAATTCCCCCTTCTCTGCTTAGACATGTATGGGCCTCTGTGTCTTCATATGTATCCTTATTAAACAATAAAGCCAATTAATAATACATGCCCTACTTTTATGGTACATTTTACTGTCAGTGAACACATTAAGGAAAACAAATATTTTATTGCTTCTTAATACTGTCTTTTTAGTAAGGCTAATTAGAAACAGATTTGGATAGGAAACAATTCTATAGATAAAAGCGTTCCAATGGGAATTATATGACTGGAACGAAGAAGATCAAAAGGCTGTTTATGCTTGAACCTCTAGTAGTTCTTAATGATCTCCCTTAGGTGTATTTAGTGACATTAAGGTAGTTTTACCAGTGACGTGCATTATTGCTGTTTGCCTTTACACTCTGTGATTATAGTCAAGTTCATATGCTTTAGTCTAGACACAGTCAAGTGTTGGAGCTTGTCGAAGATATTCAGATAGAATAGGGTTAACAGGAGAACCTACTAGGTTGGATATCTTCACATAAATAGATAAAATAAATTTGAGAACTTTACACAATACTAGGTATTGACATGGTACTTCACAGTAACAAATTGATTAAAATAACCAATCCTGCATATTTGTGCAAAAATATATATAATTTATTTAAGTAAAATATACTATATATAAAGTGTAAACAACAATGATATAAATGAGTGGCCAGCAATTACAGTAGATATACAGTAACTCAAACCACAATTACCACAATCAGCATTACCAGCAATTAAAGGGTTAACCACACATAGGCATGTTCGGAGGTATTAAATAACAATAATTGAACCCAGCAGCATAGAAAAGGATAATTGATCCTTAATTAAAATTAATTAATTAAAATACGGTTGGCAGCAGCATGTAACTACCTCTGCCCTAGAAACTACATAAACTATGCTAAATGAGGTTTAAGGTAGGTTGTCAGGTGAGTAAGCTTTAATATTAAGCCCGGTCCTCTGACAATTCTTCTTGTACCATATGCAATAGCAACATTTAGAGAAACTAACTGGAATAAAATCCCAGATTTAGATCACTATAATTTAATTATCTACTGATTTCAAATATTGCATACCTTCTGAATAAAACATATAAATTGCAATTAATATAGTCAATAATAGATAATACCAAGAATATACTTAGAATCAATCCAATAATATATGTCTAGACAGTATACCAACTTCATGCAACATATAACATAAACATGACCATAGCAATTCTATATAAAACTATAGGGTACTCCAAGGGTTAATCCACTTATTAAGATAGGGTGCCATACCCAAGATGGTGTCTTCTTTTGTCTAGTGAGAGGTTTAAATATTCCCACTGTACAAAAGTTTAAACCCAAAAACATACACAAAGAAATCCAAAGAAACACCTCAAAATAAATAGACAAATAGCAGTTGAAGGGTTAATAAACAAATTCAAAGAATTCCCCCAGATCAAATATTAGCTATAATAACCTTTCTAGAAACACAATATATTCTAGAAATATCAACGATTATATTAACTAATTTATAAAGAAGGATATATAAATCTTACTGTTATCAACTATTTTACATTTATCTGGCAAAATATGACAATTTACCAATTAATTCATGAATTCTGCTTAATTACTACAGCTAATACAACTTATTATAATTGGTTCCAATTGGGTGGCCAGTCTGATTAAGACAAATTATAAGAAAAATTATGTTTCTTCAAATATAGAAGAAATATATATTTGATTCTGAATTTTGAAGAATTAAAATAAGGAAAGATATAGTTACCAGTCCAATAAGTGTTTCTTAGTATCACTTTAACAGCCAGCCAGGTACACTTCAGGAAATAGAACAGGAAATCAAGAAACCTACTCCTCCTAGGCATGAATATTTATAATGTAAAATTATTCTTATCAGCAAACTCTGCCAATCCCCTCTGATTGGATAAAGTGCAATCTCATTATACCTTGACATCATCAGTAGTATCTAATTGGACAGTCTAATTCCAAATTTTACTATGATATCACGAATATATTATGATAAAAAGTTCATTTGCTTTAGTCTAGGCACAAAATCCGCATTAGAAAAGAAACTCCTGGTTGCTACTAATTGTCAGGCATACAATATTTGTATATAAAATATATTCACTCACCTGGCCAACTAGGCCTCACAGATCCAGAGCAGCCCCCCACAGCCCCAGCTAGGGCTTCTACACATGGTAAGACAACTTGGTAGGGAGCACTCTATGGACCCGCAAAGCTCCGGAACACCCAAACACTCCACACAACGATGATATAAAAAATATCCAATTTATTTGAAAATTACAAAAATAAAGAACACTGTAGTAGAGAATTCAGGAAACGAACACAAACCGCCTAATGCGTTTCATGTAAAGTTTACATTTAATCATAGGCTCTTAGTCTAGGCACAGTCAATTGTTGGAGCTCCAGCTGTCAGGAACTACAACTCCCATCATCTCCCACCAGAGAGATGATGGGAGTTATAGGTCCTGACAGCTGGAGCTCCAACAAATGGCTGCAGTTGCTTTAGTCTATAGCAGTATGAGAATGGAAAAACAAACAATTCCATTGTTAACCAATTGCCCCATACAGAATAAATGAAACATCCCACATTCCCATTTATTTTAACACTTTGGGTTCTACACAGATCTCTTCTACATTGTCTTTCGATGAGGATGAGGTCTCTGTAGCATTCAAAGGGTTAAAATAAACGAGAATCTGGTAAAGTTTTACATGTTCCATATGGGGAAAATGCATTGGAAACCTCTCTAGCATGCAAGGAGTTAAAGTCCCAATTTAAATCAATGAGAATATTTATTTGTCTCGTGGTACGTTGGCTCAGCCCAGAATTACTCCACTTGTGTGTATGCGCATTAGGCCATGTTGTGGGTTTGCACGAAAACAAAAGAGGAGCAATTCCATTACATTAAGGGACATATTAAAACTCACCCTGATTTTATTGGGACTTTTAACCACTTCAGTACCACAGAGGCTTATAATGTCTATCTCAAGTGTAAAAGGGATTGACTATTTAAAGGGATAGTATCATGTAATATGGAAAACATATATATATGGCAGTTTTTATCCTGCTAAGCAAAAGAAAGGAACTACTACTAGTGAGAGATGCGTTATGAAAAGTTATTGCAGCTGAAACATTTTTTTGGGTTCAGTACAATCTGAAAGTTTATAGTGGGGCTGTCGTTACTAGACATAGATATATAAGCCGATGGGGCATTATTGTCTTAGATGAAGATTAGTCAAATTAGAAGATGTACACTGACTATAAACCAATGACGGATGATGAAGAGGAATCTGATTCTTGATTAACAAAAGACGACAAACACAATCATAAAAGCTGAAAGTATTTCTGAAAGAATTCCTGTGCTATCAAACTAAACAGACGATATGTCAAATCAATCAAGTTTATGCACCTACAAGTAGCTACGGTGAAGTTGAAGCTGAAGAATTTTAGGATGATTTATTAGGCCTCTACAAACAGGACAATTAACACTACAAATTTATAATGGGAGATTTCAATGCGAGAATTGGTAAGATACAAAATGGTGAAAAATCAATCAGACCACATGGAACTGGAAACAGAGACGACAGAGGCAATCAACTGAGCGAATCTGCAGACAAACAAAATTTGTACATCATGAATTCATTCTACCAGAAAAAGACCAAGAGGAAATGGACATGAAAAAGCTCTAATGGTAACAAAGTTAAATCAAATTCCTACTTGCAAATAGTAATGCAATATTCACTGACCGATCAGTCATAAATCATTTTAACGTTGGAAGTGACCATCGTCTAGTGAGAGCAAAAATCAAAACTGTCTGCAAGAAAGAAAGAAAGAAAATGATCAAGTCAACAAACGTGAAGGTCGACACTAGTCAACTATTGAGTTAGCATGGTCTAAGTGCTTCAGTGTGATGCAAGACCTTCCAGACACAGACATATCAACCCACAATGAAAAAGTTATTGAGAACATAGGAGTGAATGGAGCAATGGCGCCTCTGCGGTAAACGCGCATGGGAACACAAAATTTACAGGGTGAATATCAAAATGTAAAACCACTCCAAGTGCCACTAGAACATGTCAGTAGAGCCAATAAACACTGAGCCCTGTAGGGAAAGTGCCCACAACCCCCCAAGAGATGCTAAACCAGCAGCCAAAGGGTTAAGTTACCACATAAACGTGCTCCAAACACCCCACAGACATCCAGATAAACCCAATGAGTGCATGAGTATGTAATAGGAACTCCAATTGAGACCCCTGTGTGGAGGGGAAGCATGGGACATTTGGACCTCAGCACTCAAAGGGTGCTCACCTTTTTAGCAGGTCTTCTATCTTCAGATTACGATATATCAAGAAGAAACTTCAGTGGCCAACTCCTGAGAAAAGAACTTGCAGCCAAGATTTTCCACTCAGGTCTTAGGTCCACAAAAGCATCTGGTAAACTGAGCTAGCCACATTTGGGTGATGGGAATTGTCAGTGATGGTAATCCGCCTAATGGTGGTATCCCATAACTAATAGAAAATAATAAAAAAGCTAAACCTATAGCAGAACTGTTCTCTTGCCTTGTGTCTTGACCAAGGAACAAATCTTACTTGATGGGGATTGGCTAGCTGCAAGCTAAGGAGAGGAGGTAGGCTCCACCCAGCAGTCACTTCTCAGAATTGTTCCTGCCTACTTAAAGGGGCTGCTTGCCTACCCAAAGTTACCAGTAACCTGTATTGGACGACAGAGAAGATACTTTGTTTGGTGTGTGAGTCCTAAAATCTTTGATAAACCCTTCTCTGGAGTTGTAGGCAACTGCGCATAATCAGATTACCTCAATTTGCTGATGTAAATAATACATGACCATTTTGTATGCCATAGTTGAGATAAATTGATAAATTGGAGATTATTTTATGTGAATATAAAAAAGGGAAGGTCCTAAAACACACTTCTCTATTTGCTAAAAAATATGCACATTTGGTCATTTTGTACCAGAACATGCTCAAAAAAAGGAACAGAGTAACCAAAGGGGGAAGCAAGAGATGTACTCAATAATCTGTAGAAAAGAAATTTTAAAGCAAAGCAACTGCATTATAGGGACACATGAAACCTGCCACAATTCCTACTGATTTAAATTGTATTTCTAACCCCTCGAACATATCTGGGAACAAGGCCAGATTTACATCCCAGGTGCACCTGAAGGGATTCAACAAAGTGTAGGAAGAAAGTACATTTCAAAGGAGTAAAACTGTTAGGACAAGAGGCCATAGTCTAAAACTAGAGGGACAGAGGTTTAGACACAATGTAATAAAGTTTTACTTCACTGAGAGGGTTGTAGATATGTGGAATAGCCTACCAGCTGAAGTGGTAGAAGTTAATACAGTGAGGGAATATAAGCATGCATGGGATAGGCATAAGGCTGCCCTGAACATAAGACAAGTCCAAGGACCAAAAAAGGATTTTAGTCTTACCTGTTAAATCCTTTTCTCTTAGTCCATACAGGTTACTGGTAACTTTGGGTAGGCGATCTGCCCCTTTAAGTAGGAAGGAACAATTCTAGAGGTAAATGCAGGGAGTGGTGCCTACCTTCCCTCCTTGGCTGCAGCTAGCCAATCAGCTCCAGTAAGATTTGAGACACTAACTATTGACTAGATAGTAGAAGGGAAAGAAGACTCCTGTGAGCATGACCCCGAAGGACCCACACGGTCTGCCACAAGAGAGCCAAGCATGGTCCCTTGACAGGGTGGGAGACCAGTAACCTGCGTGGACTAAGAGAAAAGGTAAGACTAAAATCCTCTTTTCTCTGTGGTCCAATACAGGTTAATGGTAACTTTGAGATGTCCAACCATTGAGTTTCCCAGAGGCGGGAAGTAAGGCAAGGACCAGGTGCAAGGCCCCCAAAGTCACCAACGCAGATATGAACCATCAGATCAGTGACAGCCCATCAAAAACAAATGAAGTGTCAACAAACACTGAAAAGGGGTAACAACACCCCAGGAACTAGAGCAAACAGGGCTCAAAAGTGAAGGAAGCACCAAATAACCTAAAGATCCTAGACAGGCAAGACTGCCTCCAGGATGTTCCTCCCAAAACTGGAGTCAGCCGATGCCAGCACATCAACATGGTAGTGCTTCGAAAACGTGTGCACAGAAGACCAAGTGGCAGCCTTGCACAACTGATCAGCGGAGGCCTGATTCTTGTAAGCCCATGAAGCCCCAATAAATTTAGTAGAATGAGCCGTGACCCAAAAAGGGAGCAGGCTTCTTCCATAGCTCGTAAGCCTTACGAATAGTGGACTTGACCCAAGACGCAAAAGTCACTTTGGATGCAGGTCTCCCTGCCCTGGGACCCTCAGGAATGATGAACAGTGCTTCAGATTGTCTAATGGACAATGCGATTTACATAAAACTTGAGACAACGCACCACATCTAACAAGTGGAGATCCCTCTCCTTGTCAGAGGTAGGCTCAGGGCAGAAAGAAGTCACCACAATCTCCTGATTAATGTGGACCTCAAAGACCACCTTCGGAAGAAACTCCTGAGAAGTATGAAGCACCGCCTTGTCTTTGTGAAACACCAAAAAGGGTGGTCTACAAGACAGACCATGCAACTGCGCAACACGGCGAACAGACACGCCAGGAGACACACCAGGAGAAAGGCCATTTTCCATGTCAGCAAGCATAGAGGAATAGTAGCCAAGAATTCAAAGAAAGGGAGCTGAAGGACCAATTTAAGATCCTACTGAGAAGCGGGAGTCTTGAAAACAGGACGAGTATGAGCAACGCCCTGGAAGAAAACCTTGACATCAGGAAAAACAGCAGTGCACCTCTGAAAGAAAACAGAGAAAGCAGAAGTCTGAACCTTAAGGAAACTCAAACTGAGGCCCTTATCCACATTTTCCTGCAAAAAAGCCAGGACTGTAGGTAGGTCAAAATGCTGAGAAAGGTCCCTGTCAGCACACTAAGAGAGAAAGGACGACCAGACACGATGGTAGGCCTTAGAAGAAACAGTTTTGCGGGCACTAAGCATAGTAGCCAACACACCAGAAGAAAAACCTTTCTTCTTCAGTATTGAGTATTCAATTTCCAAGGCGTGAAAGCTAGACGATTAACATCCTCCTTCCACAGGTAACCCTGTAGAAGAAGATCCGGATGGCAAGGGAGCAGGAATGGCTCCGCCACTGACAGATCCAGAAGCTCCAGAAACCAAGCCTGTCGAGGCCAGTACGGAGCAATCAGAATGACTGGACAACGCTCCAGTCTCAATTTCCAGAACACCCTGTGCAACATGGGGAGTGGAGGAAAGATGTAAGCCAGAGGAAATAACCAAGGAATGGATATAGCATCCACCGCTAGAGCTAGAGGATCTCTCCAGTGATAGCAGAACACAGGAACCTTCCAGTTTTGTCTTGTCACCAACAGGTTGATGCAAGGAAGACCCCACTTCTGAACAATGAGGGAGAACACCTCTGTGTGCAGTTCACACTCTCAGCTATCTATCTTGTGTCGACTGAGGAAGTATGACGTTGTCTGTACCAGAAATGTGCACTGCAGATATGGCAGGCACATGTTCTTCTGCCCAGGACAAAATATCCTTGACCTCTAACCAAGCGGTTAGACTTCTTTTACGCCCCTGTTTTTTGATGTAAGCCACAGCCGTGGCGTTGTCCGACTGGACCCGGACTGGGCATTCTTCCAGCTGGGGTGTCCAATGGAGAAGGGCATGAAATATTGCCCGAATCTCCAACACGTTGATGGGAAGGAGAAACTCGTCCGGAGACCACCGACCTTGAGCACTCAGGCAACCCAGGACCGCTACCCAGCCGGATAGGCTGGCATCCGTCATCACTGTTGTCCAGAAGGACACCAGGAAGGATTTGCCCTTCAGCAGATTGGAGAGGTTGATCAACCACTACAAACTCAGTTCCACATAAAGAGGGAGAGACACTGACAGCTTCAGAAGGTCCGGCTGACCCCTGCACACCTGGATCACAAACCTCTAGAGTTTCCTGGTGTGAGCCATGGCAAATGGGATTGCTTCTATGGTGGACATGAATTTCCCCACTAGAGACAGATTCTTGGCTGGAACTGGATCATGAGCCAGAACAGCAGAAACCCTGTGGGCAATCTGGTGAGCCACGTCGTCCATAAGAAACACCATGCTCTGCTGAGTGTTGAAGAGAAGGCCCAGGAAGACCAGGCACTGGGATGGGACAAGATCTGACTTGTCCATGTTGAAGATCCACCAGTGATGGGTGAAAGCATGAATGCAGTCCTGAACCTGCTGATGAAGACGTTTCGCAGAAGGGGCTTTCAGAAGCAGGTTGTCCATGTATGGCGTAACTCTGATGCCATCCCGATAAAGGACGGATACTAAGGCTCCCAGGACACCGTTGAAAATTTGAGGCACTGTAGTCAGACCAAAGGGAAGCCCTTGGTCACAGGCAAATCTGAGATACTGCCAATTCTCTGGATGAATGGCGATGTGTAGATACGTGTCCTGAAGATCCAGAGAGGGAAGGAATTCCCCCGGGGACATAGCAGCAATGACCATCCTTAGGGACTCCTGGTGATAATGAGTCTTGATCACAAAGGAATTGAGATCCTTCAAATGCAAAATGGGATGACAGCCACTGTCCTTCTTGGAGACCACAAAGAGGTTTGAGTAAAAACCCATTCCTCTGTCCAGAACTGGAACAGGTTCCAGAACATCCTTGTCCAGAAGGGTCTGGATAGCGCCATTGAACAGACGGCATTTCTCTACTCCCTGGGGCGTATGAAAGGGGAAAAGCAGAAAGGGAGGAAGAGAGGCAAAAGGGATCCTGTACCCTTCCGCCACCACCTACAAAACCCACGGGTCCGCCACTGAATCCTCCCAGACGCTGTGGTAGTGATGCAGACGGCCACCCACAGCCGAGTGGGGACCTGGGTTCGGTGAGTCATGCCAAAGAAGGCTTGGAAGCCTTAGGCTTGGAGGAGACCTTGGGCTTCCATTGTTGTTTGGGCTTGGAGGAGGAACGCGGAGCTGAGGGAACCGCCTGGTTCGCCAGACATGTCTCAGTCTGGAAGGGATGAAAAAGCCAATTATGCTTGATAGGCGTCTTCTTCCTTGGAATCATAGGCAGAAGGGTACCCTTGCCCTCTGTGGCCTCACTAATCAGATCCTTAAGATCTGGCCCAAACAAAGAGGTGCCTTAAAAAGGCAATGAGAGAAAAGCTTTCTTGGAAGCATTGTCAGCAGACCAGATCTGGAGCCAAAGAGCTTGTCTGGCAACCACAGACATGGTGAAAACCCTGCCATCAAATGGATGGCATCAAATAAGGCAGCAGAAACATAGTGCTGGGCCTCAGAAATGTTGGCAAGAAGCCGCAACATATCCGAAGTAGGAGCACCCTGAAGGACAGCCAGGGTGAGCTGTTCAGTCCAGACCGCAATGGCCAGTTCCCCTATGCCACAGCGAACGCTGGACACATGGCAGTACCAGCAGTGGCAAAAATGGACTTGAGGGAGACCTCAAGTTTCTTGCCAGTCCAGTCTTTCAGAGCGGATGGATCGGCAACTGGCAAGGCAGTGGGCTTAGATAGCCTGGAGACAGGAGCATCCACTTTGGGGGAATGAACCCACTGAGCAAGTGCCACCTCAGAGAAGAGGTAAAGTTTGGCAAATTTCTTGGAAACAGAAAGTTTCCTGTCCGGAGACTTCCAATCATCAGACACAAGGCAGTCAAGAGTGGGGTTAGGCTCCTGAAATACATCAGAGGGATCCGAAGAAACCTCCTGAACAAAGGGAATGTTTAGGGTAATTAAGGCAGCTCTGATCAAGCCCTAAGCCGAGGGATCAGGATCAGCCTCAAAGGGGTCCCCAAAAAACTGAGAGGAGCCCACAGCAGAACATTCCTCAATGTCCGAATCCACCAACAGTTCCTCCTCAGAGGAATCTGATACGTCAGGTACTCCCTGTGGTTTTGGCAGGGAAGATCTGACCGAAGTATGGGTCTGCCAGGAGTGGAAGACCCCCTATAACTGGGATGGAAAGAGTTGCAATGTAGACCGGAGGTTTCTAGTAGCAGCCTTGAACTCTTGCACCCAAACTGGCTCTAATGCATGGCTGGAGGTCCCTGGGAGACTCTCAGGGACATCAGACCATGCTGGGCATAAATGACCTGAGAATTCTCTAGGTAACCCTGAATGACATGAGGAGCAATGCTCAATAGGGGACACAGAGACCCCAGCATTCTTAATCTTAGGCCTGGCCCCAAGCTCTAACAGATTATACATTCTCACAGTGCCAAAACGTTTAAAGTATAAGGAATCCCCCAAATACAGTGTGTAAGATTAAAATTTCACCCCAGAAATCGCTAAAATGCACTTATCTGGCAGACGAAGGGTTAATCTGCAGAGGACAGAAGGGGAGTCCAAGCCCTGCATAGGATGCTCGTTCAGGAAAAGCACAAAATGGCTGCCGCAGTGGGAGCCAATCAGAAAAGAGCATGAGAAGCAAGTGCGCATGGGAATGTAGTTTTCACATAAAACTACCCCAACAGTGCCCGAAGCCCCCTGAGACCCCCAACACAAACAAAACATTGACCAAATAATAGAGCAAGGGCAGACAAACAAAATAAGCCATCTCTGAAGTCGCTATGATGAGCAGTTGCAGAGATATGTCCCAAACTGTACAGTCCCATAGAAGTGAATAGAGCAATGGCGTCTATACAGTAAAAGCGCGCACAAATTTTGCAAAGTTGTAACTGTTAAGTGAATGTGCACTAGACATTACTAAAACATGTCCCTAGACCCAATAAATACTGAACACAGTAGGGAAAGTGCCAACAACCCCACAAAAGATGCTAAACCAGCAGCTAAAGGGTTAAGTTACCACAGAAACTTGCTCCAAACCACCCATCAGACATACAGATAAACCCAATGAGTGCAGGAGTGTGCAATAGGAACTCCAAAGGAAAACCCCTGTGCGGAGGGACACTGTGGAACATGTGGACCTGCAGCACTCAAAGAGTTGCTATCCTTTCCTGCAGATCTTCTTTCTTCAGATCACCATCTATTAAGAAGAAGCCTCAGTGGGCAACTCCTGGGGAAAAAACTTGAACCCAAGATTTTCCCCCCAGGGCTTACAGTCCACAAAAGCACCTGGATATTGACCTAGCCACATCTAAGGGCATTGTCAGTTATGGTAATCCGCCTAATGGCGGTATTCCATTTCTAACAGAAAAATAAAAAATTAGCTAAAACTATAGCAGAACTGCCTGTATCTTCACCAAGGAACAAAGCTTACTGTAATTGTTCCTGCCTACTTAAAGGGGAGGATCGCTTACCCAGAGTTACCAGTAACCTTTATTGGATGACAGAAAAATAAGGTTCGAGGTGTTTACAGTAGGAAAATGTGCAGACTTTGTGGACCGAATGGTTCTTCTTTGCCACCAGTACAGAGTGGCACTGGTACCTGGGTATTTCTGCAGAATAGAAATGTAACCATTTGAGTGCCATAGAGGTATCCAAAGCATTGCGATGCAGTAAGCTGGCTACTTCTCTTGCACTTTATGGGTTAATAAGCATTCTTCCTTAAAGCAGAAATTAACAGTTTATAAAAAGCTGACCAGACCCCACCTTTAAAGGGACAGGTTTGCAAGTACACTTTGTAGACAGTCCCAATGAAGTATTCCTTTCTAGATAGCGCTATTTTGGCTCTGCTGAAGAGCCACTGGACGGTCCCGGGACCAGGATCTCCTGCTGTCAGCTAGAGTGCTGACGTCTGTGACAGGGGAGGGAGGGGGGAACTTTAGCAGCTTATATCTCTCAAACTATACATGTTTGAGACATGGGAGGCAGGTCATTGCATTTATATTTTTAATAGCTACACTATTAAACGTTGTTAAAAGTAAGCAATACTATCCCTTTAAAGCTAAGATCTGGTCAGCCTACTTTATAATGATTTGGGTGTTTTTGAAAAAGCTTTCAAAGTCATTTATATTTATGTTAACCAGTCTTTATATAACCCTTTGAGTGCCAGAGGGTGTATGCAAAACATTGCTTTGCAAAGCGTTGTGTAACCCTCTAGCTTTCAAAGGGTTAAAACTACAGTTTACAACATGGTCATCCAATGTGCGGCCCATGTTGTGGCCCACCTGAAATTTAAAAAAAAATATATTTTTTAACCTAATTAACTAGGACACATGAACTAGTGGGCCATTAACTCTTTGAATGCCCTCTAGCACACAAAGGGTTAAAACCCAATCCCCTGGCAGCCAGTATCATACAGTTCAAGATGTCTGTAAAATATTAGTACTGACATTTACTTTAATAAATCCATATTTTTGAATAACTGACAGGCTTTAATTCACCATTGCTATCAATGAAAAAAAAAAAAAAATACGGTCCTTGCACTTATGACTTTTGGATCATGTGGCTCACTTGGGCGCTCCTGATTTACAGGATATTTCACTTTATTCGTCAGTTTAAGCAAATGACCCAGTAAGGGCAGGAAGTGGTAGGTGGGAGGGAGAGCAGCGTGGTATTTTAGTATGTGGCTCACCAATCTGTTCCAGTAAGCACTGGCTAATTGCCATAAATTGATAAATAAAACGAAATATCTCCTAACATAAACAGAGTTGATTTTAAAAGCTCTTACAAAATCTCCCAAGTTATTATACAGTGTTAGTTTCACTAAACAAAGTATCAATATTTGCATACCTGGGAACTTTCACAATGAGCTGTCCATGAGATATCCTTATATAATAAAATGGTAGAATGTTTGTCCGATGCAGTCATATGCTGTAGAAACTGCCTGAATGCACAGAATGCTGGGAGCATTCCCTGCTGGGAGCATTCCGTGCTGAGAGCATTCTGTGCACTAGGGCAGTCTCTACAGCTTATGACTGCATCGTGTGCACAGCCAGTGAAATGGCGGCAGTACGCACAGCAGGACTGGCCTCTTAACCCTTTGAGTGCTAGAAGGGTACGCAATGCATTTGGCCGCAGTACGCAGAGCAGGACAGGTCTCTTAAAGGGATAGTAATACTTCGTTTTAACTTTATTTTATTTTGTAGGCATTAAAAAAACATGAATAATGTTATAAGTCTTATCTCCCAAATCTTTATGGTTTAAGAGATATTCACAAGCAAAGTGTCCCCCTCCCGCCCCTTTTACTGATGTAACACTTTTCAGCCAGGGCAGAAGGGAGCTGCCCAGGTAGACTGCAGAGAGGGACAATCTTCTATTAAGATAACAGAAAAACCTGAAAAGCTTGTCAAGGGGGGCAGGGATTTCATTGTTTTTAAAGGAATAAGAGTGTCCCCTTCTGTTATCTGTCCAGTCTATGGACTGCATTCCACATCTGAGAAGAGATTGTTTACAGTAGGTAAAAGGGGCGGGAGGGGGAAACTTTGCTTGTGAATATCTCATAAACCATAAAGGTTTGAGAGATAAGACTTATATCATTCTTCATGTTTTTTTAATGCCTACAAAATAAAATAAAGTTAAAACGAAGTATTACTATCCCTTTAACCCTTTGAGTGCCAGAGGGTACTTACCCCTCTGGCACTCAAAGGGTAAACATCACCGGGACTCTGGCCTGTGTACATAGGCTTTTATACTAGTTTGAAATAAAAATCCTTAAAGCTTCCCATAATGTAGATTTTATGCAATATGTACCGTGTCTTCTAACCCAGAAGTGCTCCAGTCAGTCCGCAAGGAACGTTTAACATGCTACAACTTAGAGATCTCACTGTCTAAACACAAACAAGACAAGCAGGACATCTCCCCTGCCTTTCTGGTACAAATGACATCAATTTAGAGGCTAAATAAACATTTTGTTGGTGCACATCATATGGTAGGTAACACTGTACTCTCTTACCCTTTGAATTTGGCCTTCACCCTGAGATATGGGTCAAAACTCTGAGAGTTCCCAGGTATGAATAATAGATGTATTTGAATGCTAGTTTTTGCCATTAATGAAATGATTAGGCAAGCATTAATTAGGTAACAGTTATCAGATAACTGTATTTGATTATTATTTTTTTCTTAGAGATAGCTATTCTGTTCTGTTTATTTCAAGAGAGTAAATAAAATTCCCCAAATTCTCACTTTTAACACTTTGAAAGCTAGAAAGTTCATCAGTGATTACTTTAAATCCAACGGGTTAAAGCAGAACTTGCACTTATTATGAAGTCGTCCTCCAGTAATTAAGCATATGGTGACTAGCTTCATAATACTTCTATTACCTCTCAGAAGTGCCAGATTCTAAAGTAATCCTTAAAGCGGAACTACCACTCCACAAAATCTTTAGCTTAACTAAGTCCCCATCTGGCGACTAGCTGCTTAGTAGCGCTAGTCGCCAGCATAATTACCTTATTTAATAGATTTCTGCCCTCTTCTATGGCTGACAGTAGCACAGAGCGCGGACATCTTGCCATTGTGACGTCCACGTGCCTGTCTTGTCAGTCCCAGCCAGAGCCGGACAGCTTCTAGCAACGCCTCCTAGACCTGGCTGGGACTGACAGTGCAGGTGCGCGGACGTCACAATGGCAAGATGTCAGCGCTCCGTGCTACTGTCAGCCATAGAAGAGGGCAGAAATCTATTAAATAAGGTAATAATTCTGGTGACTAGTGCTACTAAGCAGCTAGTCGCCAGATGGGGACTTAGTTAAGCTAAAGATTTTGTGGGGTGGTAGTTCCGCTTTAATCTTCGGAGACTGGCAGCCAGGTTAGTGCCTTCTGCGCGCCTGTGTCATCAGTCCCTCCCGGTTACCTTAAGGTAACATGCAATGCCTCTTAGAGGAGACCAGGACTGACAGCGCAGCCACGCAGACAAGATGTCTGCACTGACACCTAGCTTAAGGATTCATTTAAAATCTGGCACTTCTGAGAGGTAATAGAAGTATTATGAAGCTAGTCGCCATAAGTTTAATTATTGGAGAGTGACTTTATCCTAAGTGAAAGTTCCCGCTTTAATAGCCCAAATCAAACTGATAGGAATTCTGGAATTTATTTTTTTTCCCCAGTAGTTTAATTGGTTGTTTGCATGAATTGCATATGTAATACACCAGGCTGCTTTACCAACGAGAATGTCAAGGAGAATGGAGGGAGGGGGGGTTATGCACTAAGATGTGATGAAAAGGTGGAGATGACATCTCCAGTGATATCACTTCTCCAGTTCCTATGTTATTCTATGGGGCCTATGTACTAAGATCTCCAAAGCTGGATAAATCTTAGTGCATAGGCTCCATAGAATAACATAGGAACTGGAGAAGTGGTAATCTGAAGACATCATCTCCACTTTATCACCTCTTTATCACGCCTTAGATAGTGCTATTTCAATACTGTCAGAGTTGTAGTTCAAGAGTAACTGAATGATAAAGTGTCCCGCCCCTTTTACTGATGTAACACTGCTTATCTCAGAGCAGCAAGACTGTCCGGATGGATCACTGAGAGGGACAATCTTCAGTTAGCATAAGGGGAAACACCTGGAAAACCTGTCAAGGGGGTCAAGGTTTTCCTTATGTTCATAGTAAGTAGACTGTCCCTTGCTGTGAGCTGTCCCAGGACCAGATTCCACATCTGAGAGGAGGCGGCTTACACTAGGTAAAAGGGGCAGGAACTATAGCTCTGACAGTAATGAAATAACACTCTCCATGGCCCAAATACTATGAACATTAATTGGAGCTGCTGTTATTGTCAAACATTACTATCCCTTTAAAGGGGAAAAATAAACAAAATAAATATATTCTTAGTTCCCACAATCAGAATGAGAAAAAAGACTATACAGCAATATTTTTGTCAAAATATTAATAAAAAACAAACGGCATCTTAACCCCTTAAGGACCCATGACGTGCCATGACCATCATGTCGGGCCCACCACTTAAGGACACCACTCTGTCATCCCAGAATAATATGAGCAAAAAGAAAAAAAATTCTGTGGTCCTTAACAGTCGCCTGCGTGCCAGATCAGGCATTCGTTAAGGGGTTAAGTGGAAGTGCATGGCACACTATTGTTGCATTTGACCCTGGATAAGAACCAATTCTGTAAACACACCATGTATACAACTACTTGGGCTGGGGGTAGGGTTGCTCTGGTAACAACATCCAAGGGGACTCCACCTACCCAGGGTGCAACAGGTACTAATTACGACTCTGTGAAATGACCTTTGTGATAGTGGGCCCAAAAGAAATTTTTACACTGGGGGCCCTCAAATGACTCGTTATACCGCTGAAACACACAAATGTATTTTCTGTTTCTTATCTGATACATCTGTCAAACTACTTATCCACCCTATATATATGTAATTAGTAACTGGATGTATCTATAGTAACGCATGCATACATTGACAAGTCTTGTTAGGCTGCTGTCGTCACTGCTAGAAAGTTGCTATAGCAATGGATGTAAATGAAAATTGTCCTTCTGCATGGCCAGTCTTCTGACCTCTAATGAAGTCATGTCTGTTGCAAGAAATATGGAGGCGAATTTAATAAAATCATTCTTGGAAAAACAAAACTCCACAAGAACTGCAGTTATAATTCAGTTTTAATCGGTTAACATTTTAAGCCTTTGAGTGCCAGAGGGGTATGCACTTCATTGCTTTGCAATGAGTTGCGTACCCCTCTAGCACTCAAAGGGTTAAGGAGTAGAAGGACATGCAGAGCATTGCTGAGCAATGCTACATTGCTTTAAAAACAAGTTGCATTGCCTCTAAGAAAAAAAAATATATCATATCCAATATCTCATGTATTCCTATGGGAAACTTTTTGGACACCATCCATTTTTTAAGCCACTGAATGCCAGAGGGGTGCGCAATGCGTTGCTTTGAAATGCGTTGCGTACCCCTCTGGCACTTAAAGGGTTAAGGAGTAGAAGGACATGCACAGCATTGCTGAGCAGTGCTGCATTGCTTTAAAAACAAGTTGCATTGCCTCTAAGAAAAAAAAGATATATTGCATCTAATATCTCACGTATTCTTATGGGAAACGTTTTGGACACCATCCATTTTTTAAGCCACTGAATGCCAGAGGGGTGTGCAACGCATTGCTTGCCTTTGCCATTAAAATGGTTAAGAGAATATGTACCATACAAATAACAGAAGCACATAATACAAAATATTGTAGTATTCTACATCTGAGCACCTCTCCACATCTAAAAACACTCTAAATTGTTTCACTCCTGTCACAAATGATGTTGTAACTGCCGTCCTCGCATCCTCTTATCTCACAGCCTGCCCGCTTGACCCCATTCCCTCTCCCCTTCTCCTTTCTCTCTCTGCTGTTCTAACTCCATCATTAACACATCTCTTCAGTCCTTCTCTCACCACTGGCACTTTTCCATCTGCCTATAAACAACTTCTCATCACATCCATTCTAAAGAAGCTGTTTCTTGACCCGATCTCTCTATCCAATTCCCCCTAGCCTTTAAGTTATTTGATCGGCTTGTATACAGCCGTCTATCACACTTTCTCTCCTCTCTTTACTTGATCCAATTCAATCTGTCTTCCTTCCACAACACTCTACAGTGTACAGTCCTCACCAAGTTTACAAATGATATCCTTACATCTAAAGCCAAGGAAAATTTCTCCTTCTTATCCTTCTTGATCGCTCTTCAGCCTTTGACATTTTGATTATCCCCTTCTCTTCATTCCTTCAGCATCTCTGACACTGCATACTTGGCTCAAATCTTATCTCTCGGACCATTCATTTAGTGTCTCCTCTGGTACCTGATCTTCTTCACTACCTCTCTCTGTTGGGGTAAGTTCTTGGCCCCTTGCTCTTCTCTATATATACATCCTCACTCAGCATATTTATAGACTATTTTGGGTTCCAGTACCACCTCTAAAATGATGACACTCTAATTTCCATTTCCTCCCCTGACCTTTCACCCTCCCTACAAACACGCACCAGCAACTGTCTATCCATCCTGTGGAATTACCTATCTCTCACTGACACTCTCATCTGTGTTTCACAGCTTGAAAGTCTCTGAAAACCCACCTGTTCAAAGAAGCTTACCACTCAGACCAGTAAAAGCTGCTATACTGACTTCTGTAGCTACCCTTTGCCTTCTGCCCTAAGGTATAGCCATCTCACGTATCCATTGGATGCAACCACTGTAATATTGATCACCCTCCTACAAGTCATCCCTTTACTTTCTGCGTCTATAACCTTTTATGGCTTCTTGATTGTTAGCTCGCAAGAGTAGGGCCCTCAATCCTTTTGTCTCATTTTGTTGCTTGTTATATATCTCATGTAATGTTTAATTGAATGTCAATTTGTTTATAATCCCAGTCTATTGTACAGTGGTGCATAAATTGCTAGCTCTTTATAAATAAATAATAATAATATGAATCAGTATACACACTTTGCCTTGTACCACAAGTCTATTAGATTACTATTTGTGTTTACATTACCAGTGAGACCTGACACTAATACAGAGGAATTCACATGTCAGATGGGATGTTCAAGTCGGTAGGCAGTTTGCCTTCTGTCCAGAATGTGACAGTCCTGTTACTGGAAATTAGTATTATATACCCTATTTGATAGATTACATTCAGTCTGTCAATTACACATGACTGGCTGATGGTCAGCTTAAAATGGGACTGTAGCTTTGCAATGCGTTGTGGACCCCTCTGGCACTCAGATAAAAGTACAACTGGCTACTTCTGGTTCCTGCTTTGATTTCAATATGTCTCATGCTGTGGAGCATGTGGCATTGTTTATATATTTATTCATTATTATTTGAATTATTTTAAATATATATTTTATTATAGTTATCTTTAAAGAGTCAATATGATTTCAGTTATATGGAAGGGTATAGTGATTTTTTAGACATTTTATTTGTTCCCTGTGGGGCAGGAGTTGTGCTGGAATTGCCCAACTTTTTTCTATACATGGCACAGTGTGTCGGAAGTATTTTCATTCTTATACAGACACAGATTTCCTAAAACAAAAATCACTACTCAATTCACTCCAGTTGCACTTAGTTAAGTCTGTAAGTGACACTGAGGTTAGGGTTTGGATCAATAACTTTACAATCCGTGGCATTAATACTAAGTCAGTCTTTGAGCCTGCACAAATGCAATAAAGGCATTTGTATCTGTTTATAGATCCCTGGCTGTAAGATGACTAATCCAGCAATATTCCCTCCAACACCAAAGCCACCGTACCCACGCAAGGAAGCTACACAAACATGGCTGAAAAATATCAGTTGCTGGTAGTGCCACCCACTCCTCCTCCACTTATTCCACTAATAACACTGCAAAAATAAGCAAACTGTTATCCATTAACCCTAGTTTGCTACAGCCCCATGTCTGAAGACACCCTTGGGATGCACAGACCATGCCAGTCAACCCGTGCAATAAACATGTCCAGTGTGTACTTTCCTGTGCCTCAAAGGGGATCTAGATTACTCAATGCAGGCAATGGAGCGGTAGAGAGCATAATGTCCTATCAACCAGCCACAACAGTCTTTATTACAAAGTAAAATACAAAGAAAAGATAAAATAAAATTAAGCATACTTATCTAACAAAATTTACTAGCTAACATACTCCGCATAACATACTATGAAACAATCTAATAAAAATACAGACTATCTAGAACAGACTGAATAAGCTAGTGACAAAACCACACAAATTAATTAACAACAGGAGAAAGACAGCTGAAAAGTAAAACAGAATTGTGAAACATATAACAAGCAATATTGAGGAAGGAGTGTGGGATAATGTTCAGGCTGTGCCGGCTCCAAAAGGAGGTGGTCACTCTCCATTAGTACTATAAATCAAATCTAGCTACATCTAACTAACCTATTATAAACTGAGTGGACCCGAACAACTAAACCCTCCCTTAACTGCCTGGACTCTTCGTGCTGGAAGGCTACTTCCTGCCATGATCTTCTTCCACTTCTTGGTCTGGAGGCCATTCTTCTATTAACTGCTACTCCTTCCTAGTTCCTTCTCCTTCACAACATGTACCATATCCCAAATAGTTTGTAAATATCTTGGTAAAAATCTCACCAATAATTTAAAAGTTACATGTTTGTGTAAGCTTTATATAATGATGTATTTATCATATTTGTTACTCTGTTCACGAAATCCAATTTTCTTGTATATGTGTTATATCCATTTAAGCTAATTCAGATGTTACTGACAATGACCAGGCATTTTCTGAAATAGCAAAAAAAAAAACTCAGTTTAGGTTTCAGTACAGGTATTAACCTTTTGAAGTACAAGATGGGGTGTTCAATCTGTGATCCCACTGTTCAGAGGGAAGGAGTTTATGACTGACAGCTAGCCCATGTGAGAGTCAGCCAAAAATGCTGATTTATACCCGAGTTGGTTTGCCATTCATTGCAAGTTGCAATGATCATTGGGGATGCTCCTAGAGGCAATAGTCATCCACGTGAAAGGCACCATGGGCTAGTAGCTTACCATACTGCATAGATAACACCCCCAACACATCATAGCTGTGTGAAGGTGCCTGTGTGAAAGGGGCCTTAGTTAACATTTCCCACAAAACACAAAGATGGTGGAGGGTGGCAAGTCCATCTAAGAGCACATTCCTGTCTTCTTTTCCCTGATTGCGTGGGACAGACCCTAGAATAAAGGGACAGGGTCTGGCCTTCACAAATAGTGGTAAAATAAGTGAGGGATTGTATTGTATGTAAGCAGATCCACATGCACAGGTACATTATAACTATTTTTGCTTTTTCCCTTCTGTAGGTCGCCATGAAATCTATTGCCGCTCAACTTGCCCATGTTGGTTTCTGAACTTGCAAGACATGTGAACTGTCCCTGAAAAGAAATGACCAATCAAAAACTCAGCCAGGCAGCCTGAAGCTCATCCCCAGCCTGCCACCAATGTCAAGGGACAGCAGCTTATACAGGATGGCTGGTGTATACCTGTCATATAAGTGCTTGGATAAGTTTAATTATGCAATATCACCAGTTTTGTCCCAGGCTGACAGGACATGGTTGATAGCCTTGAGGAGGGCACCAGTAATGTGCCCTCTTTTTTTGGGGAGTTAGTGAGTAGCAGTCCTGGGCACTGTGCCATTTTGGCATGCCTGATTGTTTCAGTTAAGTTCAGGACATTCACTGGTTTGGTGGCAAGTGTGTTCTGCAAGGCAAAACATTTTTTTCACCACACACAATACCAGTAGGTACAAAATGATGAGCCGCAGTGGAAGGTGGGGAGGTTGGACTAAGAATGTCTGGTAAAAGGCTCTTCACCGATGTAGCTGGCCTGGCTGATGTTTTGTATGGTGTGCAGTTCCCTTGCCAGAACGCTATGACTCAAAAGAGCAACATTATGTTGTAGGGTTCCAAGAGAATAAATAAATAAATAAATAAATAAACAAATAAATAAATAAGCTTTTGTGATGTGCATTTATTTCAAGGTTTGAGGTAGTTAAGTTAGGAAGTGTGTGGTAATGGCTGCAATGCATTCTGGTTTAGTGTTAATGGGATAGTATTGTTTTATTTTAAGTTGCTTTAACCCTTTGAGTGCCAGAGGAAGGAAGGAACTGTTTTGCAATGCGTTGCATACCCCTCTGGCACTCAAAAGGGTTAATATTGTAGACATTAAAAAATATTACCATCGATGTAAGTCTTATCTCTCAAACCTTTATGGCTGTTTCAGAGAAGTCAGCGCTCTATGGGACAGCATCAGATTCTGGTCATTTGACCGGACGGCAGCTCTTCAGTAGAGCTGAAATTGCGCTATTTAGAAACAGATACTTCATTGGAATGGTCTACAAAGTGTGCCTGGTTTGCAAGCACACTTTGTAGAACGTTCCAATGAAGCATTTATTTCTAAATAGCGTGATTTTCAGCTCTGCTGAAGAGCCGCTGTCTGGTTAAATGACCTGAATCTGCTGCTGTCCCATAGAGTGCTGACTTCTCTGAAACAGCCAGGAAGGGGTAACTTGAGCAAGTTATATCTCTCAAACCATAAAGATGTGAGAGATAATCCTAATGGCCCTTATAATTTTTTACCCGTACTCATGAGAAAACATCAGTCCTGGAAATCATGTCAATGGACACGTCAGCTGCAGGCAGTTTTGTTATTTTTGAAGCCACAGAGTGCATCAGCCTGCTTAATCCTTAAAAACAGAGGTAAGGCAATGTGTTACACAACCTCATGGACTTTAACCCTATGAGTGCCTGAGGGGTATCCAACGCATTACGAACCATTGCGTTGGACACCCCATCTTGCACTCAAAGGGTTAAAGGGACAAGATTACCACGTAGGGTAGGAGGCGTTTGTGTCCATAGTCATGGCATCCAGGACTGATCAATGATGTTAACTCTGGAATCAAAGAGCAAAGAAAAAGTTCAGAGGGGCTATTAGAATTTTGTGACCATTGTAAGGTAAGTGGAGGGACTATTAACCTTTTGAGTGCCTGACGGATACGCAATGCATTGCTTTTAAAGGGTTAATAGGAGGTGTTAGTTCCCCTTTAAGGTCCTGGAGTATTTTCTGATATGTTCTGATACTCAGACTATGCACTATTTTAGTGCTTAACTCTAATTGTATGCTTTCCTTCTGGAGATACAGGATGTACTGTACAAAGAGGACAGGAAGCAATTATGGGGACAAGTAACA
Source organism: Rhinophrynus dorsalis (assembly GCA_037306005.1). NCBI lineage: Eukaryota > Metazoa > Chordata > Amphibia > Anura > Rhinophrynidae > Rhinophrynus > Rhinophrynus dorsalis. Next base: position 634,278,379 of record CM074718.1, read on the forward strand.
CTCCCCAAACTCATATTTTAACACTTTTGAATGCTTTGTAATGCACCGGAGACCTTTATAGCTTTCAAGTAGTTAAAATTCCCATTTAAATCACTGGGAATATTTGTCCCCTATGGTGCAGTTGGTTTGCTCCAGAATAGCACACTGTAATATAGGTGGCATCTTAAAAGTGACCTGTCCAGTGACAATAGAGAACCCTTCATTACATGTCTTCATTTAATCCTTTGAGTGCCAGAGGGGTAGGGTACACCATGCACGCAATGCTTGACTAAACCCTCTGGCACTCAAAGGGTTAAATCATCAATTAAAATGATTCATTAGTCCTATTTCCTTGATAGTGTTGCTATAATGACTTAAAGGTAGGCAGGCAATGTAACAAAGCAGTGGGGAATGCAAGCAAGATGCTGGGTTGTATAGCTAGGGGTATTAGTACCAGAAAGAGGGAAGTGCCATGCCAATATACAGATCTCTGTTTAGACCTCACCTACAGTATTGCGTGCAGTACTGGAAACCTCATCTCCAGAAGGATATAAATATTCTGAAGATAATTCAGAGAAGGGCTATTAAAATTATGAATGGTTTACAGAATAAAAATTGTCAGGAAAAACTTAGATCTGAACAAGTATAGCTTTGAGGAGAGAAGAGAGAGGGGATATGATAGATACATTCAAATACATGAAAGTATTCAACAAGGTGAAGTACATTTCAAAGGAGCAGAAATGTAAGGGCAAGAGGCCATAGTCTAACACTAGAGGGACAGAAGCTTAGATGTAATGTAAGAATGTTACACTTCACTGAGAGGGTGGTAAATAAGTGGAAAAGAAAAGCCTACAAGCAGACGTTGTAGAGGTTAATAGATTGAGGGAATTTAAGCATTCATGAGATAGACATAAGGCTATCCTGAACATAATACAAGACCAAGGACTAAATAAGGTCTAGGATTTTTACAGTAGAAAAAGATGGTAGACTAGATTGGTCGAATGGTTGTCATCTGCTGTCAGATTCTATGTTTCTATGTTAATAACATCATTGGTGAGAGGCTATTGTACATAGATTATCCTGGTGAACGATCTAGCATCAAAGGTGTTAAACAATACTGTAACATAAGAACAACTCAAATGAAATTGCAAAATCTAAGGACATGATCCAATACAATCCTATGCAAGAACAAACTTGTACCAGCAGTAGATGCCGTTGAGCTGAATGCCAGATGCAAACAGTATAAGTGCGGTGATGTATGTGTGAGAGTTGATTTATTATCACTATACATATAAAATAATAAAAGTAATATTTAGATTAAATGGATATGTCACCTCTTAATATTTAATTTTTATTTTATAACATGTCCTAATCACAAAACACCTAAATATCTTTAATAACAATTTGTTAAAAATGTATATATACAAGCAGATGCACTGGACTTTATTTTTTTTACAGGTATCTTAATATTTTTACCATTTGGTTGAAACACCACATTATAAGGTATGGTAATTGTTGCACACTATGACAACTGCATAAAAAAATCTCATTTTATGAATGACACATAGATTTTAATTACAGGTTTGCACCAGCACAGTATCCAACTGAAAAAAGTGATGTAAAGTGAGGCTGCAGTTGGCAATAACAAAAAACTGAGATTGCATTTAGAGCTGAGAGCATGAAATGTAATTTCTGAACTGAAGACATGAAGGTTAGTTTGTCGAGAGCCATATTTAAAGGCAACATTTATTACAGAAATAAGTGTCTCATATCTAGTTGAGCTGCAGGGGTTTAAGGATTTTTTCCAGACAGGCACCTTTTAGCATTTTATTGTCTCTTTCAGTATGATTCCTGTAGGTAAAGTCTATCTATCTATCTATCTATCTATCTATCTATCTATCTATCTATGTCTATCTTTTTTATTTTTTCATAACAAATTGAGTTTTTTCAAGGTGTCTCAAGTGAAATTCTGCATAGTATGACAAACTATGATGTCATAAATACAAAAAGTAAAAAAAAATACTTATTTAGCTAATATTATACAACACAGATCAAAAACATTTATGTTGGTTGTAACATAGTAAATTAGGTTGAAAAAAGACACAAGTCCATCAAGTTCAACCCTTGCCTTATAACCCACATACATGAGAAATATATAGCTTTCCTAACCGCCAAATAATTTAGTCTATCAGAACCTGTTTTGCTTTCTAATACACAGTATAACCCTGTATGTTCCCTTTTGAAATAAATATATCTTATCTTTTCTTAAATGTATCCACTGTATCTGCCATAACCACATCCTTGGGCAAGGAATTCAATAATTTAAAAGACCTTACTGTAAAAAACCCTTTCCTCTGTTGAATTCCAAACCTCCTTTCCTTTAATCTCAAGGGGTGGCCGTGTGTCACGGTTTGTTTTGACTCTCAGACACAGAGTTAAGATAAAAACACAACTTTATTGAAAAGTTAATAAGAACCCTCACAGGTCCTGAACATACACTTATGTTACAGACACACGACAAGTTCAAGTAGAATAACAAACAATAATACAATATATGTAGGCTCTACTGGCCTTGCCAATTACCGGGTAAGGCAGCCTGGAGACTGGCACAACGAGATGAAGTAGGCTCTACTGGCCTTACCAATATACCGGGCAAGGGAGCCTGGAGACTGTCACGACAAGATGAGGGAGGCTCTACCGGCCTTGCCAATATACCGGGCAAGGCAGCCTGGAAACTGGCACAACAATATGAAGGAGGCTCTACCGGCCTTACCAATATACCGGGTAAGGCAGCCTGGAGACTGGCACAACAGTATGAAGGAGGCTCTACCGGCCTTACCAATATACCGGTTAAGGCAGCCTATGACAAAGTGATACAGAGTATAGGAGGCCCCACTGGTGCAATAATGGATGTAGCATCAGCAAACGGTGATAGAGTGGAGCGAACCGGTAACATGTACTGGACAAACAGGGAGGCCCTTCCGGTGCTATAAAGGTGGTAACTGGTGTAATAGTGGAGCAAACCAGTACCGCGTACTGGATAACACGGAGGCCCTACCGATGCTATAATGGAGGCAGCAAGCAACCAGTGTAAGTGTGGAGCAAACCAGTACTGCGTACTGGACAACACGGAGGCCCTACCGGTGCTATAACAAAGGCAGCAAGCAACCGGTGTAATCTTGGAGCAAACCAGTACCGTGTACTGGATAACACGGAGGCCCTACCGGTGCTATAACAAAGGCAGGCAAGCAACCGGTGTAAGAGTGGAGCAAACCAGTACCGAGTACTGGCCAACACTGCGGCCCTACCTGTTAAATCCTTTTCTCTTAGTCATGACATACAGGTCTCCCACCCAGTTAAAGGGACCATGTTTGGTTTCCTAGTGCTGCACGTGGGAATCCTCTTGGGCCTATTGCTCACAAGAGCGTTCCTTTCTTCTTTCTTGCTGTCCTACGTAGTAGGCTTGTTTCAAGTCTATCTGGGGCAGGGCTAGTGGGATAGCCTGTTAAAGAGAGAGGGGAGGCTCAACCCACAACTTCTTCTAGAATTGTTCCAGCCTACAGGGAGGAGCTGTCACCTCCCCATGGTACCTGTATGTCATATGGACTAATAGAAAAGGATTTAACAGGAAAGACTAAAATCCTTTTATTATTATGAACAACTGAAGGCTCTGATAAAGTTAATTCAGTACAGGTAAATCAGTGGTTTAGATTAGTGGTTCTCAATCTCATTTCACCCAAGGTGCACACACAGTCTGGATTTTCAGAGCAGCTCTTGTCAGATGTCATGTGTGTAACAAACAGTATATATACACAGATATAAATTTATTCTTAGGTCTAATAATAAGAGTGACAAACACAACATATTTTGCATAAACATTTCAATAAATATAGATTTCAAACACAGCATTTACATTATTTATCAGATCTTCATTGAAATAAATTGGCACCCTAAGCTAGTGTGTACGGCACTCTTAAGTGCCATAGCACCTTGGTTTGATATTTAAACCTCTGAGTGCCAAAGGGGTGTGCAACGCATTGTGGAGCAATGTGTTGCGCTCCACTCTGGCATTCAAACGGTTCAATTTTTTAAACAGTCTATGAAAAGTCCCCACTAAATATCACTGTTGCTGTTTCTTTCAAAAGAAGATTTCAGTCAATGAGAACAAAGCAAAAATGCATTTTGTTGCCTGGTGCAAGCTGTAATTACATTAAATGAAACAAGATTCTAAAATAAGATAACTTTATTAACCTAATTTCTCTTTGGTGTTTCAAAAGACAACATGAGCCTTTTCTGTCGTTTTCAAAAGATAAGCATACATTATTTTTATTTTTTTCTCAATTATAAAATAAATTATACTTTTAATAAATAGTTTTCACCTAGGGAGCACTTCTGTGCCAAGTATAAAAAATGTAGCAGTTACACAAAAGGCTGCAAGCAACTTCCTGGTCCACTAGAGCAAGTATCAGCATGAAGACACTTACATCCTTTTGTAATCTAGTTGTCTGTTTAATCAGTAGAAAATCTAAAACAGTGAACTACAGCCTGTTTAGAGCAAGGATTGGTGGGGGGAGCAGAGTGGCAATCTTGTGAATGTGCACAAGAACACACACTCACACAAATTACAATGTCACACTCTATCATACCATACATACACACGCACATTCTCTCTCTTTCTCTTACACATTACAACATTACAATCTCTGTCACAGTCATACACATCGATACACACTCTCCACTGTCTCTCACATGAACACAAACCCACACACACACACATTCTTTCTCTCTCTCATACATTACAACATTACAATCTCTGTCACACTCAGTCATACACATACATACACACTCTCTCTCTCACTGTCTCTCTCTCACACGAACACAAACACACACACATTCTCTCTCTCTCACATTACAACATTATAATCTCTGTCACACTCAGTCATACACATACATACACACTCTCTCTCTCACTGTCTCTCTCTCACACAAACACACACACATTCTCTCTCTCTCTCACATTACATTACAATCTCTGTCACACTCAGTCATACACATACATGCACACTCTCTCTCACTGTCTCTCTCTCACATGAACACAAACACACACACACACACATTCTCTCTCTCTCTCTTTTTCTGACACATTACAACATTACAATCTCTGTCACACTCAGTCATACACATACCTACACACTCTCTCTCTCACTGTCTCTCTCTCACACAAACACACACACACACATACTCACAAGCCACTCCCATATACAAAGTCAACCATATACAAAGTCAACTTTGCTGGTCAGTGTATTTTACTATCACATATCCAGTGTCTAGGACATGCACATTGTAATAAAACATTCAGATAACAACTCTAGTTGTCTGTTTAATCAGTAGAAAATCTAAAACAGTGAACTACAGCCTGTTTAGAGCAAGGATTGGTGGGGGGAGCAGAGTGGCCATCTTGTGAATGTGCACAAGAACACACACTCACACAAATTACAATGTCACACTCTATCATACCATACATACACACGCACATTCTCTCTCTTTCCCTTACACATTACAACATTACAATCTCTGTCACAGTCATACACATCGATACACACTCTCTCACTGTCTCTCACATGAACACAAACCCACACACACTCATTCTTTCTCTCTCTCATACATTACAACATTACAATCTCTGTCACACTCAGTCATACACATACATACACACTCTCTCTCTCACTGTCTCTCTCTCACACGAACACAAACACACACACATTCTCTCTCTCTCACATTACAACATTACAATCTCTGTCACACTCAGTCATACACATACATACACACTCTCTCTCACTGTCTCTCTCTCACATGAACACAAACACACACACACACATTCTCTCTCTCTCTCTTTTTCTGACACATTACAACATTACAATCTCTGTCACACTCAGTCATACACATACCTACACACTCTCTCTCTCACTGTCTCTCTCTCACACAAACACACACACACACATACTCACAAGCCACTCCCATATGCAAAGTCAACCATATACAAAGTCAACTTTGCTGGTCAGTGTATTTTACTATCACATATCCAGTGTCTAGGACATGCACATTGTAATAAAACATTCAGATAACAACTCTTAAAATACGAGCACAGCTAGTAAAATTGTCACAATGTATGAAAGGAGAGATTGTTTATTATTTTCTTTCCATTCTCTACAGTGCATGAACGTAGATCTAGTTCCTAAAAATGACCCCATAAACAAACAGAGTACCGGATTATTATTTACAAACTCCCCTATAGGACTGCAAGGCAATAAAGCATACACAGAAGCTGTCCAAGGGATAAAATGCAGACGCAGCATGAGGTGCTGGGGCTGATGTATTAGGAGGAATGGAGCACTACTGGAGCAAACCAACTATACAATAGGGGACACATAAAAAACCCTAATTCTCTTTGACTCAAATAGGGCATGTAACCCCTTTAATGCTAGATACAATATTCCTTGTATAATTCCTTAGTATTATACTGGAAACTCTCTGGATCTGACCTGGATACTCCGGTCTTTATACATAATTACCAGGCCTGTGTGGTCAGAGGCTGATTCTCAGAGCTCAGTGAGTTCCCTTCTAACTCCGCCCATTTCACTGCCAGTTCCAGTCACTATCCAACCTGCTCTTCCTACTTTCCTTCTAAGGGCAAACCCTGCCTTAATCCCACCCACCCCAATCAAGCCTATCCACTTCTTGATGCAAATCGAGTCATTTGGGCAATCCCACCTAAAGACTTAAGAGGACCTCAGGAGGCTTGGGACAAGAACATTCCCAGGTATGGCTAGCATTCAAGGAGTTAAAATGAATTAAAATTTTTGTGTGTTTCTTATGGGGCAGTTCTTTTTACAATGAAACATAGAAACATAGAATTTGACAGCATATACGAACCATTTGGCCCATCTAGTCTGCCCATATTCCTAATGTAAAAACCTCAAACTTTATTTGGTCCTTGGTCTTGTCTTATGTTCAGGACAGCCTTATTTCTATCCCATGCATGCTTTTTAGTACCTCCAAGCTGGTTTTCAGGTAATGCCAGGTCAGTGACCCTGTACTATATGTCTGTGGCCCTGTACGTGTGTTGGTGGCACATTGCCCACCAAGAATAAAGTGGCCTACCTTGAGTTAATCAAACACTGAGAGTGGTGTACTAAGAAGTGGAGCAAACCAACTGCACAATAGGGGCCAAAAAATGCTCAAAATTCATATTCATTTAAAAGGGTCAATTAACCCCTTGACTGCTAGAGAAGTCACCGATGTTTTTGTCAATTAGATGGAGACCTCTCTCGATTTCAAGGGATTAAATTATCCATTTCGATCAATGGCAAAGTTTATTTGTTCCCTGTGGTACAGTTGGTTTGAACCAGAATTGAATAATTTTTCAAAGAATATCAAAGACAGTGCGAATGCTACCCACCTAAAGGGAAGACATTAACTCAATGAGTGCCATAGATATATCCAACACAGTGCCAATCAATGCATTGGATTCCTCGCTGGCACTCAAAGGGTTATTATCAAGTTACATGTCTGCAATTCTTTCCTTGATTTCAAAACAAACAATACACTAGAGATGTCCAATGGATGGCTTTAGGGCAATTTGTGGCCCTCAGGCACGAGTAATCCAACTCTTCATGAAATTTTAATGATCCGGCTTGCTTCAAAACACAATATCCAGAGCTGATCTTTAACAATGAGACAGACCTTCAATGTTCACTACGGTAGCTTATGAAGCACAACACCAGTATTAGCCTAGCTATAGATAGTCCATAAAAGCATACCAGGAAACCTTCTTCTCCCAAGTTCCTGGAGAAACACTGAAACGCTGAGGATGGAAGCGTCCAATCTGTGCATGTTACATCATCTTGTGGGTGGGGCTTAATCAGGTGGGTGGTTGCCATGAAATGTGTAGGAAAGTGGGCAAAAATGAGTAGGAATGGGCTGAACAGACTGGAAAGTGAGTGGGGTTATATCGGAACACAAACCAGAGAACCAGTATCTGTTCCCGGAGACCCGATAATTCAGTCTGAAAACCAGTGTCTTCGGTGGCAAATCTAGAGAGTTCCCAGGATTGTATATAAATCCTTTTCCTTGAATCATCAATAATGCTTGTGTTTAATGCTGTTACCTTATTTATTATAAATCTGAGCCTCAATTAATTTTCTTTTCTCAATCTGGCCCTTGAGTAGGAGCATTTAGGTCATAGGTGTACCCAGTATTCCCCAGGCCTCACCTTAAGTTAGGTTCCAGATGTTCTATAAGGAACCAATTTAATCCTATGATTAGAAAGAAGAGATGCTGTCTTGGATGCACAACACATTAATGTGACAAAATTTCTTCTCCACAGATATTTGTGGGATTAAACTTAATATGACAGTAAACCTCCTTAATGATTTTATATATTCGGCAAGTGGATAATATGTAAAGTGCAAGGTGTCATTTCCTTTTTTCTTCATCTTCACCTGTTTTCGACACTTCTTTGTCCCTGACAATGAGCTCCCTTTATCCATTTCCAAATACCTGTGTCAGCTACTATGAGACTACGCATATTAATACAATATTTTTGCAGCACTGATCATTGTTTATGTAGTGTTTACTTCATTGGAGGCAGGCTTCCCTGCTGCAGAAATACTGTTACATTGTATCACTATCCCTGCTTTCACTTTCCCTGCATTCACCTTCCCTCATAGAAAGCTGTCTGGAAACATCATGTAATTTATGTGAGGGACATAAAAGTATAAAGAAGAGACCAGGGAGAGAGTCCTTAGACAGGACTGAGCGCTTATGACAGCTAGCTGCCCTACTCACGCTCTCATTCTTATGTTTTATTACCCACAGCCTTTTAGCCTTACTACGGCTGGCTCAACTATGCCACATCATGCCTACCCATCCCTCCTATCTCCCCCTCTTCTCACTCTCTTCTTCTGCCTCCCCTCCGCTATTTTACTAAATAACTGTCCCTCCCTCCTGCCCCAATATCCACATAGTTCATACCCTACCTCACTGGTTCTATTATTATATGATTAACTGCATGTATTGCTAGAATTTTTGAGTGGATTAGAGGTTTCATTGCAGCCCATCTGCACATGACAAAGTTGCCACGACTCTGGAGAAATCCTCGACTAATATGATTCTCTGATCTACTCAACCACCTATTTCTCTTTAGATGCCTTTATACTTACATATTAACTACAGGTGTATGTGTTGTAAGACACTGCGATGTGTCTGTCGTCACTTAAGGCCCACAGACCATTTTTATTTTTTTTTTAATCCAATTCAGGGCTCCCCGAACGGCGTGCAGCCACGCGGGGAGCCCTGAAATCGATGACGGACACGTACGTCATGGGTCCTTTAGGGACATCCATCCATGACATACATGTACGTCTTGCATCTTTAAGGGGTTAAAAAAGTATAAATAAATAGGTGAATATAAAAAATGAATCTAAGCAATATAAACAATTTGATTACATGTAAAGTCAAAAAGGATAGTTATTGGGACAAATGTACAAATTAGGGTGACCACATTTCCAGTCTGCCATCCCGGGACATGTGGTCACCCTACACTAAAACGAGTACACCATCAATGGAGATCAAATCTCTGCTACATACATGAGACCTGTGCCTCCCCAGCTGACCATGTAACTAAGAACAGCTTCTTATTTTGGAGATGTGGTGTTCCAGTTGTGACTGCACGCAGACTGCCTCATTCACTTTATCCAGGCATCGCAGGCTTGCAGCACAGATGTACCGACGACATCCCCCACTGTCTCACACGCACCACCCAGCCAATGAGGATTATTGTGCAAAGATTCTCATGTTTGATTGGCTGGCTATGGTGTGTGTTTCTGTAGGTAGGCTCTGAGCGTCACTCTGACAGTGAGAGCAAGCCACCAGGGCAGCGCTGCAGCAGAAAGAGTATGTTACTGTACTGGCACATGGGCTTTGCTTGATTCCAGGACTCTTAATTGTCCCGGTGGGGGGGACCCAGGACGCGCACCCAGACCTTAAATAAGAGACTGTCCTGAGCATTCTGGGATGTGCGGTCACCCTAGTACAAATTCACCAGAGCAGCCCCACAGGTGTTAGCCATAAACAAGGTGAAGAGGTAAGGAACACAATCGAAAGCCCACCGACTGGCCCATTGTCCTCCTATTGGCACAAGAAGCATTGCAGGGAGAAGTTCTGGTGTTTGTAGAGTAGCAAACTGACATTAACCCTTTGAGTGCCAGAGAGGTATCCAACACATTGTGTTGCAATGCACTAGATACCTCTCTGGCAGTCAAAGGGTTAAGCAGGTTTCAGTGCTGATTTAGATCAGAAACTCCATCATACAGTCACCTATCTCTCACGTTAACCCACTGAGAACTAGGCAGGTGTGCAATGCATTGCAAGTAATGTACAGTACACCACTCTGGTCCTCAAGGGGGTAACCCTTTGAGTGCCAGAGGGGTATGTAATGCATTGTCCTGTAAGGGATTAAAGGTACTTTAAATGTATACCTACGGTATACTTGGGCCTTCAGTTATAAATTAACCAGTGTCCTCAAAGCTTCATAAAACACCAGTGCCCATAAGGGAAAAAAAGTTTATCCGTCCCTACTATACACATGGAGGTTTAGTAAGTAGCAACGGAAATGCATGTTACGTGTAACTTCCTGTTTATTGCAGACTTCACTTAAAACAGCAAGCACCTCAGCTGCAATGACAAACACTACATAAGAAAAAGTTTCCTGCTCTTTTTATCGTAATTGAACATTTCACAGATGAGGAGAATAGCTCTCCAATAACTGTCTGTATTTAAGAAGGACAAGGGTCACTTTTTAGGAGGGACAGACCCTCTTCGATACCCAAATCCCTCTGTCCCTCTTTCCCACCCTGGGGTCTCTCTGGAGATCAGACTATGTGGTGTGTATATAAGTGTATGACATTGCTCCACAGCAAATAAAACTCCCATTAATGTTTGTGTAAACGTCAGTATATGTGTTTATAAATTAATGTATGTAAATAAAATACTTTGGTATTGCTTTAATCATTTATTCATTTACACAAAGAGTTTTCAGTAGATCATCAAATAACCTAAACATTCTCAGTAATGTCCCACCCACCAGCCACTCCCCCAACAACACCACTTAAAACACCAATGTCCCTCTTTGGCCACTTTAAATGTTGGGTGACATGGTAAAGAGGTGTAGTTCTGGGCCAAATCAACTGCATCATAAATCCCTATTTATTTAAAAAGGGCTTTTGAACTGTAGAATGCTAGAGAGGTCTTCAATTAATTGCCAACCAATGTGATGGAGACCTCTTTAAAGGGATAGTAATACCTAAAATGTAAAAAAAAATAAGTTGTAGGGTTTATCCCCCTGAGTAAAACAAGAGTACTCCCACTGCTGAAAGATGTTTCATTCAAAAGTTATTAATTTTCAAAGTTGAATTTTTTAGGTGCAATATCACAGTGGCCTGAAATTGTACAGTGGCGCTGTTGCTACACGATCCTATGGACAGCTCTGGTCTCAGGACCATAAATCTCCATAGGATGGTGTAGCAACAGCGCCACTGTAAAATTTCAGGCCACTGTGATATTGCACCTAAAAAATTCAACTTTGAAAATTAATAACTTTTGAATGAAACATCTTTCAGCAGTGGGAGTACCCTTGTTTTACTCAGGGGGATAAACCCTACAACATATTTTTTTTTACATTTTAGGTATTACTATCCCTTTAAGATTCAAGGAGTTAAATGCCATATAAATCCATGGGAATGCGATCCCCTAAGGGGCAAATGGTTTGCCCTACAATTGCACCTCGCTGCCTTTGCTGAATAGGTCCCTAAATCCTGGTTTATTAACTGGAATGAATTTATAAAGCAGCAGGCTGTTTGGGGTTTTGTGGTGTGTCAGCTCAAAAAACAATAAACTGGGACTTTCACAGCACATGATTTATATAGGTCATTGCAAGTACAGTTACACGCTATGTCACAGAAACAAACGCACGGTGACAGGTCACAGGTCAGAGACCACACAAAATACTGAGGGAAACCACACAAGTCTAACATCTTCAATAACCATTCTCAGATGCAGCATGTGAATTCTGGGTGTAGCAGATGAAGAAGCAAAAAGGGATTGTGCTAAGAGAATCCCCTCTACCAATCCCTGGGGGCTAAACGGGACATCAACCAATCATTCAGACTCTTGACCCCCCACATGATTAGCAATTGCTTCCTTCCCGAGATCACTGAATCTCCTCATAGCATAACAGAAGCTTCACTAAGATACCATGTAACAAAATTAGGTGACAATGAGGGCAATGTCCAAATAAGAGCAGAAGTAATTTTGGGTCAAAACAACTGTTCTATGGGCAAATGAAATTCTCAATTAATGGTGCTCTTAACCCTTTGAATTCTAGAGCATTCTCCACCACATCATGAAGCAATGCTCTGGAAATATTTCTACAATTCAAGGGGTTAAAAATACCATTTAAATGAACAGGAGGGAGATTTACTAAGGCGCGATAAAGAGTTGATAAAGTGAACGTCTCCCATGATATCACTTCTCCAGTTCCTGTGTTATTCTATGGATCCAACTTTGGAGATCTTAGTGCACAGGCCCATTAGAATAATATAGAAACAGGAAAAGTGATATCACTGGAGAAGTCAACACTTTATCACCTTAGTGCATAACCCTCCATGGAAATTGTATTTGACCACTGTGGTGCAGTAGGTTTGCCCCATAATTGATACAGCTCTTCTCTGTACATCAGCCTTGGTATCACCCAAGTGGGAGACTTGGAATGTATTAATGCAGCAGCAAATTTTCCAGCATAACGAATGCAGAATGTACATATAATTACTGATATAATTCTGGACCAAACCAAATGTGCTACAGGGGACAATGAAAAACTCCCCAAATCCCCACTGATTTACATGGGTATTTTAACTTCTTGAATGCTAAACCCCATTTAAATCAGAGGATGTGTATTTATCCCTGGTAGTGCTGTTAATTAACCCTAGACTTCCCACAGTTCCTCTTACTACATCAGCAACACCAAGTTTTCTAGAGAAATTCTGAGACAAAGCAACTACCTCACACAAAATAACCTCCCCTTCCAAATATGAATTCATTTAAAGGAACACTAATGCCTAAAAAGAAATTGGAGTTATAGAGACTTAACCCTTTGAGTGCCAGAGGGATATGCCACACATTGCTTTGAAACGTGACGGAGACTTCTCAGCTCTCAGAGGAGTTAATTTTCTAATGCCACAAAAATTCCTTACTTTTGTCTGTACACTCATGGCTCTGTATCCCTAACCACAGATGTTTTCACCATCTACCTTAACCCTTTGAGCGCCAGAGGGGTACGCAACGCATTGCAAAGCAATGCGTTGCGCACCCCTCTGGCACTCAAAGGGTTAAGCGCATCGCATGTTAGAACACTGCAGTGTCTCTGAGACCCGTGTGACTCTCTGTACTTAACCCTTTGAGTTCCAGAGCAATGAACTGCACACCCATCTGGCACTCAAAGGTTTAGTCCTTTAGCTCTTTGAGTGTGCGTGCACTGCGTTGCGTAACCCTCTGGCACTCAAAGGGTTAGCTACCAAATAGGTGCACAACTAATTGTGGGGTATCTTTCAACTCCAGACCTCAGAAACTCCCTGTAGTGCTGGTTTTCTGGAGCAAGAACACCAACCAGGGAACCTCGCAAATTGGCTGATCCACTGAGACCAATGACTAGAAATAAATGGAGCCTTTCTGCAGCAACCCAACTATACCACAAGGGGCAAATAACAATTCCTTTTGATTGAACCATTTCAGTGCCAGAGGTGTCAATAAGTAATAAAATAGCCTAAAAATTATTGACAATAGCCTGCCCACCAGCCACACCCACCAGCAACACCATGTAAAACAAAAGTGTCCCTCTTTGTCCATTTGAAATGTTGGGAGGTATGAGATCTGTATTTTTAACCAAAACATATTTTACTTAATTAGCTAACACACATGAACTAGTAGGGCCATAGGACCTAACTACCTGTCTACAGCAAACATTGCGTAACTGACACCACAACGTTCATTTAGTCTATTAAATACTAAGGGGGTTATACGCTATGGAGTGACTATTTTTCAGTAGCTAACAGGCAATAATTCAAAATAATTAAAAAAAAAAAAAAAAAAAGAAGAATGCAGCTCTCACACTGATTAACCCTTTGAGTGCCAGAGAGGTACGCAAAGCAATGAGTTGCGTACCCATCTGTCACTCAAAAGGTTAAAAACTTGGAGTCCCCTGCACTAGTTCTTTTTAAGCACATTAAGCACATTAGTCTGATATATGAAGGAACTGGTGAGATTTTGGAGAATCAACTGATCATAGTCTATATATATATATATATATATATATATATATATATATATATAAAAGAAGACTTCTGTGTGTCTGCAAACACACCCAGGAGCAGCAGTAAGTTATTCAAATCTCCTCTATACTCCCTGTCCTATTGGTCCAACCACTGGGGAATGATTTTGCTGCATGGAGATGCAGGAGCTATAATAAACACACTCAACACACAATACACAGACACAATAAATACATACACATGCACACATACATATAATACATACACACCACACACAAACACAATACACATACACACACACAATACACACACTCAACACACACAATGTATATATATACTTATACACACAATACTTAAATACACACAATACACACAACATATATATACACACACACACCACACACACACAATATCTATCTATCTACATATATATATATATATATAAATATATATATATATATATATACACACACGCACACACCATACCATACACACATTCAATGCACACAATATATACAGTATACACACACAACACACACGTAATATATATATATATATATATATATATATATATACACATACACACACACACATACACACAATTAACACAATCATTTTTTGTCAACGCCGTGCCAATATTGCTACCATAGATTTAATTGGGCTATAGCCCCTTAAACGCTAGTAAGCTCTTCAGCCCATTGCATTACATTATGTTGCACTGCGTACTGATGTACTAAGCAAAAGTGGTGCACTTCAGGAGCAAACCAACTGAACTATTGGGGACAAATAAAAATGCCCATTGATTAATATGAGGCTTTTAACCCCTGAAATGCTAGAGAGGTTTCCAACTCACTGCGTTGCAATATGTAGGAAACCTGTCTAGCATTCTGGAGGTGCCCCTCTGGTACTCAAAGGTTTAAAAAACCTTTTATTCAATGGACATTTTTATTTGTTACCTATGGTATATTAGGCTTGCTCCCAAGTTGCAGTATTCTTAGTACATTTGCCTCACTGAATGATCCCCTTGTCTTTATGACGGTGAGTAGATCCATAAAATCTGCACTGTTGTTTGAGAAATAGCATGGATTCATCAGTGTAGTTCCACGAGTGATACACTGTAACAGTAGTGGTGGCACTTCAGTGTATGCACTACAGAGTATGATCGATGTAGTATAAAAGCAGACAGAGTAAAATCATGCTACACCTGGCTTAACCCTCTGCGTGCCAGAGGGGAAATGAAATCATAGCTTTGCAATGCATTAGGTACCCCTCTGGCACTCAAAGGGTTAATGTCATTGATTCCAGTGCCTGAGTTGAATCAAACAACCCACTGTGGACCAACTTTGTGAACCCGTGCCATAAAGTGAAACATGTATATTTTATTGTAACTTATTACACAGAAACAAGGCCAACTGTACCAGTATACTAATCACAACACTAACACTGGAGTGCACCAAAGTGCCTAATATTCAGCCCTTCACCACCATCGATGACAAATATCTTCATGTATTTATCAATGATCGATTGTATTTCCCTGCTTTGTGTATATGAGGTAGGGAAATACAATACAAATATGAGGTCAGTTCAATAAGTTAAATTTACACTCCCTGGCACTCAAGGTGTTAAGGTATGTCAATAACATTACAACAGTATAATTTTAAATTATTCATTCACATGGCATTGTCGATTCAGCAGCATTTCCATTTATGGTTACATTCAGTGCGTGAAAAACCCTGCAATCTCTTTTCCCTGATATTAATTTTCATATACTGCTATATAGAAAATATAAGAATCAGTCTCTGTGAGAAGTATCCAGACAGACCAAACCAACTTTGACAAATGAAAAGTGCTATTATTTTAAATGGGCCTTTTAATCTCTTGAATGCTAGACAGGTCTTCAATGCATTGCAATGCAATTAACCGAGACCTCTCTAGCATTCAAGGGAGCTAAAAACATCAATTTGACTAATGGAAATTTTAGAAAAATTTATTCATCCCCTGTGATGCAGATGGTCTGCCCAGAAATGTTAATTTTTTTTTTTTTACATATGAGTCAATGTAATTAAAAGTGAACCTATTCTGTAAGTTCAGTATTTACAACATTTAGCATTTTCAAAAAAATGTTGGTATACACACATGCACACATACCAATTATCTAAATACTAAACTTCACATGCAATTTTGAGAAGTCAAAAGAAGTCACTAATACCCAACAATTACAGAAACCAGACAAACTGATTCACAAACCAATCTGTTGCAGTTTCTCTCATGTGCAGTACAGCCTTCTAACCAAGAGGTTATGCCTTAAAGGGATAGTAATACTTCATTTTATCTTTATTTTATAGGCATTAATCCAATAAAAATAACTACTTCATTGGAATGGTCTACAAAGTGTGCCTGGTTTGCAAGCACACTTTGTAGATCATTCCAATGAAGTAATTATTTTTATATCTTGCGATCTCGGCTTTGCTGAAGAGCCGCCAGCCGGTCTGCGGACCGGATTCCAAGTCTGTCAGCTAGATGGCAGACTCAACTGAAACAGCCAGTCAGGGGGAATATTTACTTGCGAATATCTCTCAAACCATAAAGGTTTGAGAGATAAGACTTAAATCATTTTTAATGTTTTTTTTAATGGCTACAATATTACATAAAATTAAATTGAAGTATTACTATCACTTTAATAGGGATAATAAAAGGACTGATATGCTTAACACTACTGTAAAAATTAATTGGGGGGCACTTTTATATGCAAGATACTTCAGCTTTAACCCTTTGGGTGGCAGAGGGGTATGCAACGCATTCCTTTGCAATGTGTTGCGTACCCCTCTGGCACTCAAAGGGTTAATGAGTGAAACAATCATTTGGGAACTCTGTATCTTTTAACACCATGTGCTTTTTTTTAACCCTTTAAGTGCCAGAGAGTTGTCCAACGCATTAGAAGAAGAAATGCACTAGGCACCCCACACACACTCAGGATATGTCAATACCATTATAACAGCATCATCATACATTCTTATTTCACATGGGATTGTCCATTCAGCAACATTTCCATTCAGCATTACAAATTATCGTTATATAAACTGCTGTATAAATGATATAAGAATCAGTCTCCCTGAGAAGTATCCAGACAGAGCCAAAACCTCCTGGAGCAATTCACTTGCATACAAAAGAGTTATACAGCCTCCTTATCTCCTTAAAGCAGAACTACCACCCCGCCTAAACTTGCCCCTAAAGGATTACCCATCTGGTGACTAACTGCTCAGTAGTGCTAGTCACCACAATCATTACCTCCTGTTAGAGAATGCCTACTGCTCCCAGGAAACAGTGCAGACATCTTTGCATAGTGATATCTGTGTGCCTGCGCTGTCAGTCCCATTCTGCTCTAGGAGGCATTGCTAGGAACCGCACGGCACCGGAAGGGACTGACAGCGCAGGCACGCAGACGTCACTATGGAAAGATGTCTGCACTGTTTCCTGGCTGTCAGTCCCGGGAGCAGTAGGCATTCTCTAAAAGAAGGTTATAATTCTGGTGAGTAGCACTACTGAGCGTTAGTCACCTGATTGGTAATTCTTTAGGGGCAAGTTTAGGCAGCATAGTAGTTCCACTTTAAGGACTTACATGTACGTCACGGGGAGAACGTGCCTAAATGACCCATGATGGAATTCAGGGGTCCCTTTGCAGCTGCACGCCATTCAGGGACCTCTAATTCCGGTAAGACAAAAAAAAAATGCTCCATGATTCTTAAGTGACCGCCACGGGGTTATGGACCAGAGAGATGTGCAAGTCAATGAGAAGTGTGGGAATTGTTATGTATCACCTATGGTACAGTTGGTTTACTCCAGTATTTCTTATCTATGGCTGCCAGAAGTACTATGCACAGAGCTGTAGATACAAATGTCACATAAGGAAATTAACAATGATTCTCAAATTAATAAATAAATAGAAAGAATGGCATTATTTGTAAATTTGTATGTCTGTCATGTCAGATCAGATACCAATATTGTCCTATTTCCAGCTATATATATTCCCTATATTTGACACCCACTTCCTATTTTGTCAGTAGGCATGTCTTGTAATTGTCCAGCTCATTTACTGACTGCATCCCATTTCCACACAAGAAACAACGATGTTCACTAAAGCAAAACATAACTAATACATTCTCCAGTAGTGGTTCTACAAATGTCTGTAGGCTGGACAGTCTAAAGGTCACTCAGTTCTAATCAGCTACATTGTTTCTTTTTATTCCCACAATCCTTAGAAACAACAAAAAACAATAGAATTGGCACTAAATGTAACACAGGGGAAAATGTTGCTTTTTACCTACTGTATACTATTGAGGTCTAATGTAATGGAAACCTCTGTGGTGTCCAGCTGGTTAACCCTGAACTACAACATCATGTGCACCCAAATGGTTAACCTTTAGATGCTGGAAAAGTCACAAAATCATTACATTGCAGACATCGCTAACATTCAAGGGATTAACCCTCTAATAACCCTCTGACACTCAAAGAGTTAATCCTTTGAGTGCCAGAAGAATACACAACACATTGTAAAGGAATGCGTTGTGTACCCCTCTGGCACTCAAAGGGTTAAAGAGACTCCAAGACAGGTTCAGATCATTAGTCTATAACACAAGGGAACTACTGTGCAGGACAGTATCTTTGAGATGTTTTTGGAGGGTGGTAGTTGTTATGTGACAGAATACCTGAGCAGTACTCTTACTCCAGCTACATACTAACTATAACCTCCACTCCACTGCAAACAAGTCACTGAATATAACACATTACAAGAAAGAAGCCGGTCGATCTGCCTTCTCCTTCCGAGCTCTGAAAGCCTGGAATAACCTACCTGAAAAAATCAGATCTTCTACCAGTCTAAAATCCTTAAAATTAATGCTTCTTTGTATTTAAAAAAACATGTAAAAATGCTATTTCTATTTATTATTTATATATGTATATCTACTTTGTCTCTCTCAATGACACATTTGAAAATTAGAGGAACATATTCTTTCTTGTAAAACATTTTGTAAAGAATTAAATATTCACACAGAACAGAGCTCTCTGCATGTGTATTTGTGTGTGTGTGATAGATATGCAGACGGATAGATAGACAAACTACATTCACACATCAACAGCTGCACAAGAGGCTCAGTCTGTCAGTGTACTGTTAAAGGGATACATTGTAATAAACTTGTGCTTTGTAGAACAATGTATCATTCTCCCTCAGAAGAGAAAGCCAGAATTTATATTATCTCAGAAAAGCAGCTCTGCTGCATGTTTACAGCCAGCCAGACCCAAGGGTCAGATTAAATCAGTCATGTGCTGTATTTTGTCCATCCCTAATTTTAATCAGTAACAATTCGTTCAAAAGAAAAGTGTGTGAGCAGGGGTGGACTGACAGCATCCAGGTCCCCCGGTGAAATGGAGTTCATGGGCCCCCTTTACCCCAACCGCATGAATGCCCCGCCCATAATTATGTCCCGCTTCTCAGTTATTGCTCTGGCCTACCAGCCCAGCCCACTCCCTTCTGCTAATTTTATAACTGACATTAATTTTGTTAAGTAAGGCAAGTTATCCCACAGAGCTTACAGCTGAAACTTAGCTAAAGTAGTGATACTGCAGAGCTTGCAATTGAAAAGGAGCTAAACTAGCAAGACCGCAGAGCTTTCAATTGAAATGGAGCTACACTAGTAATACCACAGAGTTACAGATGAAACAGGGTTACACTAGTAATACCACATACTCAGTGTAGCTGAGTACCCCAATATTGTGTTCATTCACTTTATAGTATCTATTGTGAAGAGTCTGGAGGATACTTTGCCTGCTGGCCGCAGACCGTTGACATTACCGTTCTGTTATTCCTCTGCTAATACTGACTGAGCTACACCTAGGTCCATTTGCAGTGTGGAGGGAGTGAAGGTGGATTGTATGCAGTAAGTCTCCTTATTTAGTGGGTAAGAACCTGACCAGTTTCCATCAAGGGACGAACTGTTTTACATGTATCGGTGGTTATAGAACTACCACCGTGGAGTCCTTCAAGAAGGTCAGTAGGTTCCCCACATACAGATGCACGGTATAATTTTAGGATGTTAAAGTGGAGGAGTATAATATCATGGCCTTGGGTCTATTTAGCGGTCTGACTAAACAGGAAAGTTACATACTCCAGGAATACAGTGTTTCACATTTTATTATTGTTACATTGTTATATTTATTTGTGAACAATGGTGGTTGGGGTAGTATATCCAGGATTTTATACACCATTGAGCTGTAGGATTTTATAATCTTTTTCTTTTATTGGTGATTGTATTGTATTTTATTTTTATTTTAAAATGTATTCTTTTATTCAGTTTATATTAATAAACTTTATATGTTGCATATGTTAGTTTGTCTGCCTCGCTTGGATTGCTGGGTTTTATGCACATTATATAGATTGTAAGCACATAGGTTCAGTAGTGCATTTTCGGGATTTATATCAGATATATTATTGTATGATTTATTTAGCGCTCTCCTTTTGGGTTTTTTCTTTAAGAGCCTAGCAAGTGGGCACACAGAAGCCTTTGTACATCAAGAAGTCACATCCAGTTATACAACTGGAATACAGGACCTGGCAGATCAAGCAACTGGCAAATTTAAACATTACCCCACTAGATGCATAGGCTTTTTTGGGCAGCCTGATGAAGCCCCAAGCTGGCTCCCTAACTGACAGGTTTAAAGGGGAAGCCAGTAAGTTTACTGCCTTTATCACACAGAAACTAACAGCATCTAAATATTGAGAGACACTCACAGGTTAAATCATTTTAAATGGGGGTCAGGACACACCATTAGAAACACAGGGCCTTATGAATTAAAGGGATAGTAATATCTTAATTATAGAAAAAGTAATATTGTAGACCATAAAATAAGAAATCCATCAATGCAATTCCTATCTCTCAAACCGTTATGGTTTGAGAGATAGAGCGTAGAGGATTACGGTCTGATTTCGGAGCTACCTGCTCCATATCAGCCGTGGTGCGTTCGGCCAGTCAGTACTGTACATGACTGCAGAGCCACCAGTGTTGGCCCGTGCACACGAACTTTAAAACAGGGATGGTCCATAATTTGGTAACACTTAAGTACAATTTTTTGCTATTCTATATGTTCCACTTTAACCCCATGGGCCTTATGTATAAGGGCAAAGTGCAGCAATGCTGGGGCAAACCAACTGCACCATGGCTGCCAAGTAATACCTCCTTGATTTAAACAGGGCTTTTAATCCCTTAAAGGGATAGTCATGTTTCACAAAAACAGCAGCTCCAATGTTATTTCAATACTGTCAGAGTTGTAGTTCAAATGTAATTGAATAATAAAGTATCCCCCTCCTGCCCCTTTTACCTAGTTTAAGCCGCCTCCCCTCAGATGTGGAATCTTGTCATGAGACCAGACAGCTCACAGTAAGGGACAATCATCTTCTGTGAGCATAAGGAAAACCCTGCCCCCCTTGACAGGTTTTAACCTTATGCTCACTGAAGATTGTCCCCCTCTGCAATCCACTGTGGTGAGCAGTGTTACATCAGTAAAAGGGGTGGGAGGGGGATACTTTATCATTCAATTACTCTTGAACTACAGCTCTGACAGTATTGAAATAACACTCTCCATCGCCCAAATATTATGACGATTAATCTGCTTTTATTATGAAACATTACTATCACTTTAAATGTCATGGATACATCAATAGCAGTCAAAGGGTTAATAGTCCCATTTAAATGCTTCACAATGCATTGTACACACTGTTGCCCTTAATCTGAGTGCTAGAGAGTTATCCAATGCCTTGCATTTCTGGCACTCAAAGGGTTAAGAGGTTAAAGAAGCAGGGAAATGACAGATCATGTAGTGCTCTTTCACGTCTATGGCTCTTTTATTTACAGTCATTTCCATTGCCTCCTTGGTCCGATGGATTGGTGCCTGAGGCGAGGGAGTCTCTCAGTCCTGAATTGCATTCTCCTTGGTGGGCTGCGGCCCCGCTATAATCCTCAGCATGATCTCCATTCAGGCTCTGACTGACACCTCCTGTCATCACGAGACCCTGCGGGCAGTGATGGCATCAATGTGAAAGCTGTGCAGACCAAGAGGTTGCGTAGGAATGCACAGAACTTAGCATACTCCCTGCTCTTCACTGACTCTTAATAGATTCATTAAGTCTTAACCCTTTGAGTGGCAGAGGGGTACAGAACGCATTGCAAAGTAAAGCATTCTGTACCCCGCTGACACTCAAAGGGTTAAATCGATCTGTGACCAAACGCCCGACTGTGGTTCTACAAGAAACCATTCACTCTACAGAAGAAAACTAAAATGCCCATTGATTTAAATTTGGATTTTAACCCCTTGAATATTAGAGACCTTTCTATCATTCAATGAGTTAAAACTCAATTTAAATCAATGAGCATTTTTTTCTTTTGAACATACAACCCTAACTATATATATAATTTGATCTGGAATTCCCTCTAGTCCAAGCGTCTAGAAAAATGTTGGCTAAAAATGGTGCAAGAAAGTCATGGGAGCACTGTAGTGGACTCTTCAAGGGGGAGTGGGGCTTAAAATGTCGGATGTACAATATTTGTCGAATTAATATGGTGAAAGAAAGCAATGTAAGTCGGATTTGAAAGGGGAAGGGTTAATTGTCGACTATGAACAATATTTGTCGGATTAATGTGGTGGAAGAAAGCACTGCAAGTCGACTTTTAAAAGGGGGGGGTTAATATGTCGAGGGGGGCACTCTGTCGGATTTTATTATGTGGAGAACACATCTAACACTGAACTTGATCTTTCTGTCATTAAAGGGGAACTACCACCCCGCCGGGTAATATTTCTGGCGACTAGCGCTACTAAGCAGCTAGTCGCCAGATGAAGAATTGAATAATGTGAACTTATTGCGGGGTGGTAGTTCCCCTTTAAATGTACGCCTATTTCCTTGGACTTTGACATTTTGCGCGTTTTTTTGTAGGTGGTAGTCAGAAAAAAGCAGACAGCGCCAGTTTTGTTACTACTCTGAAAAGTGCTGTCTACTCCAGTTTTGTTTTACTGTGATTCTGCAATAGAATACCGACGTGACACGTTTGCAAAATTTGCGCTACTTGTTTTTGTTGTAACGCCGGTTTTAGCGCGGGTAATAGAATCGAGCACCTAGGGCTGGATTCTATTGCAGGAGATAAATGTTAACACTCGTTTTATCAAACATTTTTCTATTGAAGTCTATGGGGAAAAC
This sequence comes from Rhinophrynus dorsalis, assembly GCA_037306005.1. Classification (NCBI taxonomy): domain Eukaryota; kingdom Metazoa; phylum Chordata; class Amphibia; order Anura; family Rhinophrynidae; genus Rhinophrynus; species Rhinophrynus dorsalis. Next base: position 634,301,983 of record CM074718.1, read on the forward strand.
TGAAGATAAAATTAGCACCTGTAATAGAATCAAGCCCCTAGTCTTCCCCTATCACAGCAGTCATGTTCATAGTAAAAAGTGATTCTAAAAAATGGCTTTACTCAGATTCATTTTGCTATGTACCTATTTTTATTTCCATGGCAGCAGGCCAGATACAGCTGTATTGTACAGATATGTAACTCTTTGTGTGCCTAAGGCTTAAGCAGCCTACGCAGGCAGTATCTGGTATATGAATGATAAATGAAACAAAACAAACCTGGTTTCAAAGAACCCCTAAATTCACTTTTGGGAATTTAAAAAAAAAAAATTTCATTTTCATTGTGTGCCAGAGGGATATGCGCTGCATTGCTTTGTAATGCGTTGCGTACCCCTCTGGCACTCAAAGGATTAAAATCTGAATGATCTTCAAATCATGTTGGCCCTAGGGAAATTTCGGAGTCATGCAAGTTATATGTTTTATTAGACCAATGGAAAATGTTCCCTGATAAAATGAAAGTGAAAATATCCTTTGAAACACACTACATATAAGCATATTAGAGGATTGCAGAACTGTATATATATATATATATATATATATATATATATATTCTATATAATACAATGCTAGAATGTTTGTCTGATGCAGTCATGCACAGCAGAGACTGCCCGAATGCACAGAAATGCTGGGAGCATGGAATGCTGGGAGGTGTAGGAATGCTGGGAGCATTCTGTGCACTCGGACATTCTCTACAGTGGATAAATGCATTGCGTGCACTGCCAGTGAGGCGGCGGCAGTACGCAGAGCAGGACCGGCCTCTTAACCCTTTGAGTGACAGAGGGGTACACACTCAAAAGTTTAACATCACCTGGACCTTGGCCCGTGTACACAGGCTTTTTACGCCAGAATCCTATATATTATCTAGTTTAAAAGGCCATGTACACGGGCCACAGTGCCACCCAGCAGCCTTGGCTGGTGCCCGGAGCCACTCTGCTCACAGGCCGCTGCACATTCAGGCACTCTGTACTGCGCATGACTGCAGCACAGGCAGTCTCTACTGCGCATGACGGCTTCTGACAAACATCCTAGCAAATTATTATATAGGATTCGCTAAGATGTTTGTCAGAAGCCGTAATGCACAGTTGCGACTGCACGTGTATGGCCAGTCTCTACTGAGCAAGACTGCATCTCGTGGTGCAGTGAGATAGCGTCCGCTTAACCCTTTGAGAGCCAGAAGGGTACGCAACGCATTGCAAAGCAATGTGTTGCATACCCCTCTGGCACTCAAAGGCTTAACATTACCCGGACCTTGACCCATGTACATGGGCTTTTACATTAGTATATATATAATTTACTAGAATTCATCACTCCTTGTGTGCTTAACATGCACATGCGCAGTAGAGACTGCCCAAAACCACATGCGCAGTAGACACTGCCCAAACGATGCAGTCATGCACAGTAGAGACTGGCCGAATGCGCCAGCCTCCATCCAGAGTGGGCCACTCCGAACGGCCCACTGCCTGTCTCTGCTCCCAGCTCCGGGGCAGTAGCTGAGGCCGCTGGGTGGCACTTTTGCCCGTGTACACGGGCATTTATACTAGTATATATATATGTATGTATGTATTTGGAATCTTGTGGATTAGAAGGTTTTGTAACCATAGCGCTGTTGGCCACAATGAAATTCAGGTTCTTTGCAGGTAGTGATATCTTTTACTAGACCAGCTGATAAAAATGAAACTCAAAATAGCCTTTGAACTCCATTACATGCAAGTATATTACAGAAATGCAAAACAGTGTATAGAGAATGTTGTGGATTGGAAGGTTCTCTGGACCTTGATGTAAAATGCAATAACTGTTGTTTTGGCAACCAATTAGGAGATAACACAGTCTATCTACATCACTGGTGGACAATCTGCAGCCATTCAGCTGTTGCTGGACTGCAGTTCACATCAACTGATAGGTGTTGTAGTCGCCAGCACCTGAAGAGCTAAAATTTGCTTACCCCAGTCTACAGTATATCACATACGTATGCCAGGAGTTTGTCCAAATGGTCAGCAGACCAAAGGCAAACCACAAGGGACTTCTAATCAGCCTTTGAAAGTCACAGCATTTATTATAGAACATGACTTTTAAATGGAAAGTAAACCCTAACTATGAAAATGTATACATTGTAGGGGTTTTCCTTCTGAGAGAAAAAAAACAAGAGGACGTCCAATGCTGGGAGATGGTTCTTACTAAAGTTATTACAGTTTTAACTTGCATCTTTCAGATAGCTTTAGTTTAAGATGTTTTTCTGTCAGGTGGTGTTGTTGTAGGTAGCCTGGGTCTGTGACACACGGTTTGTCACTGGAAGTAATAGAAGCAGCACCACATGGCTTCAAAAATATTGTATTCAAATGCTCAAAAAAAAAAATAATGTTCTGTAATAACTTTTGAATTAAGCATCTTCCCAGCAGTGGACGTTCACTTGTTTTACTCAGCAGACAAAGCCCTATAATAAATGTTTTTCATAAAAAGGATCTACTGTACCTTTAAATTGGACCTGGCCCACCAATATGGGAGACTATACATTAGTATCAACCCAGGAATATATTTAATAGCACTGGGCAGGGTTTTTTGCCGATTGAGTACCAAAAATGTATCCAACGCATTGCAAAGCAATGCATTGGATACCTCTCTGGCACTCAAAGGTTTAATTGCTAAGGAGGTTAAACTTTTGGATACTAAAGAGGTCTAAAAACACTTCACAAACCAGATTGACCCCAAGGGCCACATATGTGACCTTCAAGTCCAACAAGGGGTAATTAGTATGGTTAAAAATTAAAAGCAGGAGTTAATAAAGTTGATTCACCCCTTGGATGCCATGTTTCCAATACATTGCTTCTCAAAGTGCTGCAGACCTCACCCAAGAGGTTAATCTGGAACAGCATACATGTAAATGGAGGTATACAATGAGACCAAAGAAACAAATTAGCATTTGGTGAAAATATGGTATGCGCTGTGGTAAAGGGAATTTATCTCCTCTTCCCACTGCCCAGAAAACAGGCTTCAGGAGATGCTTCTGACGGCTGAGTGAGGCCTTAGGGCCGACTGTTGTCCACCACTTGGTTAACCCTTTGAATACCAGAGGGTAAGGCAAGGCATCGCAAAGCAAACATAAGCTAAAACAAGATGTAACAACTACTAATTACATGCCTCCATTTACCTTAATATGGCCAGAAAATCCTAATGTCCCCTGATCCTTGATGTCACATCCATGGAGGCGGACATGACAGTTGCATACAGAAAATATGAACCTACTTAACCCTTTAATGATCAGAAGGGTGATCAACACATTGCAAAGCATAATGCTGAAAGAGATTATGTCCTGTAATCTTACCAGTCACTGTCATGTCCACCGCCTTTCATATGACAACCAGGACTTAGTGAAGATGATATATCTTCAACAAAGACACATGGGCAACATTCATAGGGGCCATTAGGATTTTCTGGTGATCGCAAGGTATGTAGGTGTCATTACTAGGAGGTGTTACTTCTCCTTTAACTTGTCTGTGCTATTTTGCTTTCACAATGCAACCTGAGAAGAACTGGTATCATAGCAACACAACCAAAGGCATAAGACCAACTGCTTTAGCAGAAAATACCTTTTGGAGCCACCCAGGAAAGTAAATGTAAATGTGGAATCCGAGTATCTGAAATCTGTAAGAGAAAAAAAATTCAATTATATCATGATGTGATGCCAAGCTCCCTACACCCCCCTCCCCTAGTGATGAGGTAAGCAGGACCTGGACACTCTCTGAGATGCAGGAAACCCCTGCTTCAACAAGTGCAAGGGTGCCATGGCAACGAAGGGATTTCATCTGTCAGGGAATGCAACAGCCCAGCAGACAAGTAGTCATGTTAAATAATACAATAATAATAATAATAACAATAATAGGGACTGTGCACTGAAAAACCAGCTAAGTCTGAAAGATTAGCTATTAACCAGATCACTGCAACGAATAGGCAAATGCAACCATGATGGAATCTGGAGGGCTGGTAGTGTGTGTCTGTGTGTGTATGTACATTCACATACATATAAACACACACACCAAGAGTTAACCATTTTACCCTTCTAGTTCCACACTTGAGCCCAATGCATTGATTATCAATGCACCGGACATCTCTCTGGTACTCAGAGGGTTAAGGAACAAAGGAATGTGCAACGCACAATGAGGACCCCTCTGTTTCTTAAAGAGTTAAATATGCCATCACTGTATTGTGGGTTCTAGATCAGGGGTGAGCAGCCTGCGTCTTTCCAGCTGTGGCTGATGGGAAGTGTAGTTCTCCAAAGCTGTAAGGACACAGATTGCCCACCGCTGTACCCTAGTTCCTCTGGAAATGCTAAATTTACACCAAAATCCAGGGTACTATAATATAGAGACACAGCCTGTTTCCTATAAAAAATTAAAACCCTTTCCTGAAGGGTCTTCATAACAAAGGGTTAAAGCGATAACCTAAGATTTGTGGACCCATTAAAGGAAAGGTTATTGATCATACTGTTTGTCACCTGATCGCAGATTAACCCTGTGAGTGACAGAGGGGTATCCAACGTATTGTGACACCCCTCTGGCACTCAAATGGTTAAATGTAGAACGTGATTCTCATCATTTTCACATAATGACAGAACATCCCCCATGGTTCCTGCCATAATGATGACCCATAGCCCTACCTGTCCTCACCCCTGCCCCTACCCTGTAAGTGGGGAGGAGGGGGGTTACTCACCTGAAAACAGGCAGTCCTTCTCCGCCTTACACTTTTGAATTACAATGTCGATATCCTTCTGAATCCTCTCTTGCCTTGAACACATCCCCATGAAATAAATCCCAGGGAAAGCAGCCTTATTTACCCCCCCAGTTCAATAATTAATGGAATTAAACACCACAAAAGAAAACAGTAGACCCAGTCAGCGCTAATCCAAGATGCTCATGAAGAAGAAGAAGAGGAGGGTGCTCCTGCCGCTGCTTTTGACGCTGCTGCTGCTCTTGTCGCTGCTGCTTCTGCTGTGGTTTTATTGCAATTTCCTTTCCTGACAATAGACAGAGTTGATGAAAACCTCCCCCGCAGGCAAACGCTTGTCAGTAGCAGTGCAATAGAGAGGAGGAGAGAGAGGGAGTGAATAATAACAATAATCAGCAGCTCACAGTAAGAGGGCGAGAGAGAGAACAGACACACAGAGAGAGAGGGAGAGGAGTCATCGGCAGCAGGCAGGAGAGAGGAGGGGGAGAAGCTGCGACCTGACGCTGAGGCTGCAGTTACTGGACGTACTGTACAGCCGCAGACTCAAACCAGAGCTCCCTGTACCCAAACAATCAGAAACAGATCAGCTTCAGGGTAGGCAACGTTTCCAACACACAGACACAGCCTCTCCGGGAGTCACACCCACAATGTGGGACAGGCATAGTGACATAGTACGTGTGGGAATATGGAGCTTGCACACTGAGGCTGATGTACTAAGTGGTGCAATTTTGAGGCAACCCATCTTATTACAGGGAAGAATAAAATGTCACGTTGATTTAAATGGATTCTTTAACCCTTGAATGCTAGCTATGTCTATAGTGTATTGAGTAGCAATATAATTCAATAGGTTAAAACCCCCTATTTGAAACCCTTTGAGTACCAGAGAGACATCCAATGCACTGGATATCGCTTTAGGACTCAGAGTGTTAAATAAAAGAGAATTTTGGTAATTTGTATTTATTCCCTATGGTGTACTCAGGTTTATTCCAGAATTACAGCACTTTCACTTAGTACATAAACCTCACAGACTCATACGCAGCCAAAGGTACATCAGGCAGCAAGTACATTGTAGCAAAACGGGGTTCATAGGTTAAAGGTGAACTGTTCCCAAGGAATAAATGACTCTCAGGCCTGGAGTCAGTCAATGCTGATAACTTTATTAAAGGTTCCCGTTATTTATCTAAATACTTAAATGGGAATCTGGTGATATCACTTAACAACTGCAGTGTAATGTAGACCATAATTAGTTAAACAGTACTTAACTAAGTAGGTGATCTTCATTCAGCAATCAGGTGTATCCATTTGATTCCTGTATATAACCGAATTCTTTTGAAGTATGCCTATAGATCACACCTCTACTAAACAGTGAGTTTCAATAGACCTGGATGGCTTGTATGGGTTAATTGACTTTATCAGATTGTAAACTAAAGAGCAATCATATCCTATATAATAATTTGCTAAATCGTGTGTAACGCCGCGACATGCGCAGTAGACACTGCTGCGCGTGCTGCAGTAATGCGAAGTACAGGCTGCCCGCGCCGCGGCTGATGCAGAGATGGGCGCTCCGAAGGAGCGTCCAGCTCTGTATCAGCCGTGGAGCGGGCAGTCTCTACTGCGCGAGACTGCCCCACGACCGGGTGGTAGTGGCACTGTGGCCCGTGTAACGGGCCGTTCAACTAGTATATATATATAACTGAATGCTGCATGCAGGGCAGGACACCTGCCTAGATAAGTCTTTATGTTAAATTAAAAGCCACTTAACCCTATGGTATAATTCCACAAAGGCCACACATTCAAATATTTGCACCAGACAGGGTTAGTAAAAGGTATTTAACTGGTGATTTTTTACACTTTAATACAGCCTTGCAACCTGGCCCTGCTATGCTGTAAGTCAAGGGTTTTATTCCTGATAGGATCCCTTCCTCAACTATGGTACAATAAAAGAAAGAAGTGGGAGAGTTGGAGAGGGTGGCTTGTGTTAGAGCAGAGGTGATTGAGATCAGGAAGATTTAGAAGGGTTTTACTTCACTGAAATGGTGACAGCAGCAGTGGTAGACATGAATACAGTGAGGCAATGTAAGCATGCATGAAGCATAAGGCTACTCTGAACATAAGACAAGACCAAGAATCAAATTAGGTTTGAGGTTTTTACAGTAGGACAAATGGGCAGACTAGATGGGCCAAATTGTTCATATCTGAAGTTAAATTCTATGTTTCTGAATGCTAGAGAGATCTCTAACGTGTGGCTTAAAATGTCCCAATTTCATAGTTTGGAATTTTGTGTAATTTTTGTGCAGTTTGCCTCGGAATTGCTCCACATAGTTTGTCTTTAGCACAATGTACTGAGGAATATATATAAAGTCAGGCAAATTTGGTGCAAATCAACTCCTTAACCGCAAAGCTTTACACACCCCTCTGGTCATTAAAGGGTTCATTTTGAACAGACAAAATGTTATATGTAACATAGTAACATAGTTGATGAGGATAAAAGAAAGCTATTCATCCAGCCCATGCCATATCACCCCTGTTGATCCAGAGGAAGGCAAAAACAACACTTCTTCCTGACTTGAAATTGCATTCGGATAGTGCCCTGACTCAATATCCTTTCTGCTTTCAAGGCAATTGTCATAATTTTCAATTTTGTACTGTGCTAGATAAATATCCATTACTTTTTTGAAAGCAGTTACAGTGTCTGCAAGCATAGCATCCCGAGGCAAAGAATGCCATAACCTTATTGCCCTTTCTGTAAAAACTCCCTGCCTTTGTCTTTGTTGAAAGTGCCTTTCCTCTACGCTTAATGGATGACCTCTTGTTCTTTGCTCAGCTCTTTGAATAAATAGTTTCTTGGAAAATAATGTTTTGACCTCAAATACATTGTTTAATGGTAATCATATCACCCCTTGGATGTCTCTTCTCATAATTAAACACACTCAGTTTGGCTAGTCGCTCTTTATAACTCAGATCCTTCAATCCATTTATCAGTTTTGTTCAATGTCTATGTACTTTTTCCAGTTAAATATTGTCTTTTTTTTTTTTTTTTTTTTTAAGAACAGGTGCCCGAAACTGTACTCTATATTCTAGATGAGACCTTACCAAGGATTTGTATGGCAGTAGAATCATATCCCCACCATGTGCTTCTATACTCATTTTTATGCATGATAGTACCCTATTTGTTATTGCAGCAGCTGAGTGACACTGTACACTGTTGTGAGGTCTGTCATTACTACTCCTAATTCTTTCTCCAGTGAGGATTCCCCTAGTTGTTTCCCATTTAGTATATATGTAGTGTGTTTGTTTCTATGGTCCAAATGCATAACCTTACATTTATCTACATTAAACCTCATCTGCCACTTTTCTGCCCATTCACTCATTTAATTCAAATCTTTTTGCAAATAAATAAATCCTGCTCTGTGTGTATTTCCTTACACAGCTTAGTGCCATTAGCAAAGATTGAGAAATTACATTCAATACCCGATTCTAGATCATTAATAAACCTGTTAAAAAGCATTGGGCCAGGACTCAACCCTGTGGCACCCACTTATAAGGTTAGAACAACTTGAAAAGGTTCCATTTACAACAACTCTTTGCCATCTATCATTTAACCAGTTCTCTATTCATGCACAGACATCACCTCCCAAACCAAAGCCTTTTAAGTTATGCAGTAACTTGTGAGGCACAGTTTCAAAAGATATTGCAAAATCTAAGTATACCACATCAACAGCAATTCCCTTGTCCAAATTACTACTTACACTTTTATAAAATGCAGGTAAATTAGTCTGACATGATCTGTTCTTGAAATAACCATGCTGGTTCCTACTAACATGACATAGTCCTGAGTACTGTCAGTTACACAGTAAGATAGTTGATGAGGCTGAAAAAGACATCAAGTTCAACCCATGCCAAATCACCCCTGTTGATCCAAAGGAAGGCAAAAAAAAATTGAATCCTTTTCCAAATAAGATCCAAGTTGATAAAAAAATATTATTTCCTGGCTCAAAATGGCAGTCAGATATTTCCCTGGATCAACATTCTATTTGCTCTGAAGTCATCTGTCATAATTCTTAATATTGTTCTCTGCTAGATAGGTATCCATTACTTTTCTGAAAGCAAGTACGGTATTTGCAAGCACAGCATCGCAAGGCAAATAATTCAATACCTTTACTGCCCTTTCTGTAAAAAATCCATGCCTTTGCTTTAGTGGAAAGCACCTTTCCTCTAGTCTTAATGGATTTCCTCTTGTTCTTTGCTTAGCTCTTTGAGTAAATATTTCCTTGGAGAGATCTTTATATTAACCTTGAAAATATTTGTAAATGGTAATCATATCACCCTTTTGACATCTTTTCTCTAATGTAAACAAGCACAGTTTAACTATTCTCCCTTTATAACTCAGATCCTACAATCCCTTTATAGTTTTGTTGCATGTCTCTGCACTTTTTCCAGTTCAATAATGTCTCTTTTAAAAACTAGTGCCTAAAGGATTTATGCAGAGGTGTAATTATATTTGCAATCTGTGAATCTATACTCCTTTTTATGGAGGCTGGTACCCTATTTTCTCTTGCAAAAGCTGAGTGACTCTGCTGTGAAGTCTATCATCTATCAGCACTCCTAAATCTTTCTGTTATGAGGATTCCCCAAATAGTCTCCAATTTAGTGTATATGTATCATATTTGTTTCTACAGCCAAAATGCATAAACTTACATTTATCTACATTAAACCTTTCTGCAGAGAAAAAAACATCCTGCTCTGTATGTACACAGCTTAGCGTCATCAGTAAATATCTTTTACGATATCTTCTAGATCATTAATAAACAAATTAAAAAGCATTGGACCAGGACTGAAACCTGTGGTACCCTACTTACAAGTTTAGACAAGCTTTAAAAGGTTCCATTTACAACAACTCTCTGCCATCTATCGTTTAACCAGTTCTCTATCCATGTACATAACACCGCCCAACCCGACCAGAGCTGTCCATAGGATGGTGTAGCAACAGCACCACTGTACAATTTCAGGCCACTGTGATATTGCACCTAACAAATTCAACTTTGAGCTATAATAACTTTTGAAATAAACACCTTTCAGCAGTGGGTGTATCCTTGTTTTACTCAGGGGGATAAACCGTACAACATGCTTTTTTTTACATTTTAAGTATTACTATTCCTTTAAAGTGATTTAGCATGAGGTCCATCATTCTCTGGCTCCACCACTTGCTTTATTCAACTAGCTATACAAGCATCACCCACCGCACTCACAATAAAATTCACTGTACCAGATCACCTTCAGTTACAGTGCGGATATCCAGTTATACTGCGTGATACACTTGCTTAACCCATTGAGGATCAGAGGGGTGTGCAACTCGTTACTTTGCAATAAACTGTGCATCACTCTGGTCCTCAAGGTATAAATAAAACTTCCAACTTAAATGAAAAGGTTATCTCTTTGGATCTAAAGAAGAATCCAACATATCTGAGATGTTTTTAGCATCAAAAGGTTTAGAGGGAGTTAGGGAAACTATCAGAAGTTGCAAAGCTGGCTGTAGTGAGAACATACAGGATCTTATGCAAGAAGCTAGAGATGAGCAACTCTGGAACAAACGACAGGGCTCCCATAATAAACCTCTAGGTCCAGCACAAATATGTCATCCCCCACCCCATGCATTTCACTCACCTACTGCTCCAGCCCTGCCCTGACCATCGCATACACTGTCCGGCACCTAGTCTTCTTCCAATGTCCTCTGGTAGTCACAGATCCACATATACTCTGTCTGGCTTCTCACCTTGGTTACATGGTAGTCTCAGTCCCTATGTTCACTGTTTGACCCCCCAAGCTTGGTTCCATTGGTAGTCACAGTCCCCACCTTCACTGTATGACACCCCCCAGCTTGGTTTCATTGGTAGTCACAATCCCCACCTTCACTGTGTGACACCCCCCAGCTTGGTTTCATTGGTAGTCACAGTCCCCACCTTCACTGTAGGACACCCCCCAACTTGGTTTCATTGGTAGTCACAGTCCCCACCTTCACTGTATGACACCCCCCAGCTTGGTTTCATTGGTAGTCACAGTCCCCACCTTCACTGTATGACACCCCCCAGCTTGGTTTCATTGGTAGTCACAGTCCCCACCTTTACTGTAGGACACCCCCCAGCTTGGTTTCATTGGTAGTCACAGTCCCCACCTTCACTGTATGACACCCCCCAGCTTGGTTTCATTGGTAGTCACAGTCCCCACCTTCACTGTATGACACCCCCCAGCTTGGTTTCATTGGTAGTCACAAATCCCTACATGCATTGTCTTATCCCCACTGTACTTGAAATCACAACAGCCGCTCTACATTGTTTCTTTATGGTGGAGCAGTTCCATGGCCTTCTCCCTTTTAACCAATACCTTCTGGGTTGTATTGAGGTAATCACAGTGCAACCCAGAAGTATCAAGTATGAGGGAGAAGGCAATGTGTGTGTACCCCTCTGGGTTAACAGAATGATATACCTAGGTAAGTGTCCTTCGCACAACAGTCAGGTATGTTGATATAGTCTGTTTATGAGCATTTGATCTCACCTGTAAGGTATTGCTAGCTGTGTCTGTTCACAGTTTGATAAAGACTCACACAATGTTGTGTCACTTAGGAACATACCTGGGAACTCGCAGGGTTTTGACCCAAATCTCAGAGTGAAGAGCCGAATTCTCTGGGTGAGAGATTCCTGTGTTAAAGTGTAATTCAAATTGCCACCCAAATCCTTACTAACGTAGTGATACTCATATACATACTTTCATTATGCTGAATAAGTCCGACATTATTGAAGAAACACAAATTCTTCAGCAAGCATCAGCGGCACAAATCTTGCAAGAGAGACACTCTGTGCTCCTGCGCCGTCAGTCCCTTCCGATACCATAAGGTACCAAGGAACGCCACTCACCAATCCTGCTGTGAATGGGACAGACAGTGCAGACTCACAGATGCCTTTTCTCCAAGATGTCTTTGCTGTTGCCTGCCAAAGAAGCTGTTTTTTCCTCAATAATGCCAGGCTAATTCAGCATAATGAAAGTATGTATATGCCTATCACTGTGTTCATAAGGACTTGGGGGGCAATTTAATTTTGATGATAGTTCTACTTTAACTACTATCTCATCTGCACCAAAGAGTTGTTTACTTCATCCCTAAATTTCTTCCATTTCTACCAGAAAGACAGAGAGATACATCTTCTCTTTCTTATGCTCAAGTAATGAAAACTCTTAATTTTCCTTGAGGACCAATAAGAACACTTCCTGGTTAGAGCAAGGGATATATCACCTGAAATCTACAGTATGGGGAACTTAAGTGGTTAATGTTTCAAAGATTTCAATTCCAGCTCATTCTGAAAGTTCACAGGTATGATTATGAACTATTTAGGTCTGTTGAAGACCACTGTTTGTTGTGGGTAGTATTGACCTAGATACAGGCTTGAATACAGATCAATATATAAAGGAAAATGCAGATACAATGCAAAATACATAGGGACCTGTATACCGGACTGATGGACATCTGCCTAGATAGAGTGATCTGTTAAATAAATAAGAGCTACTAATTTCCTAGGTTATACTTCTTCTTTAAATATTAGTTCACGCCATCATGTTTACCTTGGCATATAATTTCTGAAATCTTTCCTATATAAATATGAAAATTAGCTAAGTGGCTACATTTGTTAGCAGACTTATTACAAAACTGATGCAATCTTTAATAGAGATTATTTTGAGACTCTAACCTACCCTTTCCAGTCCACAGAAACTTTTATAGTCTATTATTTACCTCATGCGATACAATGCCCTTTTAGGATCTTGTATAATTAAACAGGGATCAAAAGGTCCAATTTAAAGGGGAACTATATCCAAAGAAAAATTGTCTCTTATTTAACCATTTGAATGCCAGAAATGTATCTAACACATTGCAATGCAATGAATGAATGAATATGTTTATTTATATAGCGCCACAAGTGTACGCATCGCTTTACAATTTAACCCCTTAAGGACCGGCAGAAATCTGAGGACTGGAGCAATTCTGACCTTTTTGACTATGTCTTTGTTCAACAGTGTTTTCCCTCTTAGGCTTTTATTCCACCCCCATAAATTATATACTGTTTTTTTAAGTACAAATAGGGCTTTCTTTTGATACCCCACATATATGGATAACCCACCATTTACTTTATGAAAATTAAAAAAAATGTAAAAAAAAAGTACAAAAAACACAATTTTTGTTTTTTCTCTTGGGATCAATTGGGCACAAAGGGTTACATTTTTATGGAGACTGCATGAAAAGTATGACCAGTCAGTCATACCTACAAAATGCGCAGTTTAAAGTGGCCACTGTCCCCCCTGGGTGAAAATCCCCATGTTCCTTTTTCCCACCCTATTTTGTCATTTTTTTATCCCTGACATTTGGCGGTGTGTATAAGTGTATTACATAGCTCCACAACAATCACACTTCCAAAATTGTTTAATTTTTTTTTTTAATAAAATTTTTTTTGTAAAAAAAAAAAAAGTATATCATTGCAGGTCAAAAATTAACCTGCATTTAGCCAGCCTCCTGCACCAGCAGTGAAGGGGTTAATACCCCCAGCTGCTGTATTTTCTTTTACCACTTGGTGTCTCCTCTCTACTTCTCTCTCCCTTACTTTGATAGCAAGGGAGACAGCAGTAGAGGAGACACTCAGAGTCAGCATGTTTTGCATGTTGCCTCTGTTTCTAAGAATGCCGGTACATGTGATCGCTGCTACGGCGATCACATGAACCGGAACAAGCAAGAAGGGCTGAGACTGAACGCCTCGGTCTCGGAGAGCTCAGTCTCAGCCTGGAATTAATGATAGCAGTGTGCATGGAGGCACGCTGCTATCATTTAAGCCATGACGGTCCTGGACCGTCATGGGTCCTTAAGGGGGTTTAAACAATACAGGGTTACAGGTGCTTTGTAGAGTGAAACATTGGGTGGCCCGAAAGCTTACAATCTGCGATGGATACCTCTCTGGAACTCCAGAAAAAAAGATGGTACTGTGTTAGCCAGTGGAGTAGATAGGATTCAGTGTAGCAAACTAAAGAGTTCACACATCGGGCCTTATGTATAACACCTTGGGCCTTATGTATAAAAGCAAACTGAAGCATTTCTAGAGAAAACAAATTGCATCAAGGGTACAAATGATATGCCCCATTCATTTAAACACTCTAGCATTCAAGGAGTTAAAATTCTGGGAAACATGTAACACAAACTAAACATGTGGCTGCACAAACCCCCAAGATTTAACCTCTGAGTGCCAGAGGGATGTGCAATGCATTTCTTTGCAATGTGTTGTGTATTCCTCTGGCATTCAAAAAGTTATTTTCATTGCTAGCTAGAAAAAAGACAGATGCACTATACTGTCACTCTATTGAATTTATTTCCACATGGCATTGGTTTTGCTCAATGCCTTGGATCATTTTCTGGCACTCAAAGGGTTAATGCTGCAATGCCCTACAAAAATCTAACTTTCCTCACAAAACTAAAAAACATCTCAGCATTCTCAGATATCTGGTCACCTTGAGATCTGCTTCAGAGATTATCTTTACACTTTATCAACTCCAGATATCAGGATACACGTACTAACCCAGTGGCATGTTATTGAATGTGAGTACCTGGTGTACGTACACTGGGCACATCTTGTTCCAGTGGACCTCACCTTTGTTTCCATATCTCTAGGCTTTTTCTACAAGGAACCAATTAACTGTGTGGACAAATGGTTGGGGAGGAGGGATGCTGTGCATTATGTTTAATTTATCATTGTGACTTTTATCAATGAATACTAAAGAGACTTTGAGATGCTAGGGATGCCACAATGCATTGAGGCTTATCTAGAATCTTATGAGTTAACATGATCCCAATGAAAATCCTATATGCAGGACATCTTTTTACAATTTCACCAGAGGACCCAGAGGTTCTTAACCCTTTGAGTGCCAGACAGGTATCCAACGCATTGAAACAGTCCTGTTCTAATATATAAACTGTCCTTACATTTATCGCTACTGCCATGAATTGTTTCCACAAGTAATATTATATGATTCTTATAGCATCGCCATCTTATACTTTTTGTGGACGTGAACTGTCTTTTCACTAGTAATTGTAAACTAGACTTAATTGTATCATGTTACCCCCCCCTCCCATTTTTGTTAGTCTGTTTCCTTTCCTTCAATAACAATAATAATAATGATAATCCTAGAAATTATTGCATGATGATTTTAAAGGGATAGTAATGTTTCACAATAAAAACAGCTCCAATTAAAGCGGAACAACCATGTCACAAAATGTTTAGATTAACTAAGTCCCCTTCTGGCGACTAGCTGTTTAGTAGCTCTAGTCACCAGAATTATTACCTGATTTAATAGATATATGTAGATATATATAGATGAGGTCCGTGCGTCTGCGCTGTCAGTCCCAGCCGGGTCTAGGAGGCGTTGCTAGGAGCCGGCCGGCTCCGGCAGGGACTGACAGCGCAGGCGAGCGGATGTCATTCTGGCAAGATGTCCACGCTTCGTGCTACTGACAGCTGGGGAATAAAGTATATATCTATTAAATCAGGTAATAATTCTGGCGACTAGCGCTACTAAGCGGCTAGTCACCAGAAAGGGACTTAGTTAAGCTAAACATTTTGTGACATGGTAGTTCCGCTTTAATCTTCATAGTATTTGGGCCATGGAGAGTGTTATTTCAATACTGTCAGAGTTGTATTTCAAGAGTAATTGAATGATAAAGTATCCCCTTCCCGCCCTTTTTACTGATGTAACACTGCTCACCTCAGAGCAGCAAGATTGTCCAGATGGATCGCAGAGAGGGACAATCATCAGTGAGTATAAGGAAAAACCTGAAAAACCTGTCAAGGGGGCAGGGTTTTCCTTATGCTCACAGTAATAAGATTGTCCCTTGCTGTGAGCTGTCTGGTCCCAGGACCAGATTCCACATCTGAGGGGAAGTGGCTTACTCTAGATAAAAGGGGCAGGAGGGGGATACTTTATCATTCAATTACTCTTGAACTACAACTCTGACAGTATTGAAATAACACCCTCCATGGCCCAAATACTATGAAGATTAATTGGAGCTACTGTTTTTGTGAAACATTACTATCCCTTTAAATTTTGGAAACCCCTCTCTGGAAATCCTGGGTTTACTCCATGCTAAAGAAAACTTTCAGCCTGGTTTTGGTGCCTGAGGAGCTGTGAGATAATTGACAGGGTAATGAAAAGCGGCTTTTCTATTTGAGAGTCATGTATAATCAAACTGCCAATACTGTGCACATTCTGGAATAGGAAGCAAGTTTCAGAATGAAGGCTAATAATGAACTCTTTGAGGACCAGGAGGGTGCACAACACATTGCTCAGCACCCCTCTGGCACTCAAAGGATTAAAGGGGAGCCAGATTGTTGATAGCATGAAGTTTTATGGCCATATGTATAAAAGCAAAAGTGGAGCAATTCCAAGAAAAACTGCACCATCATAGCTGGAACTCTCAGGATTTTCAATTGAATTACCAGGTCTCCAGGAACAGAGGTTGATTCTCCAGTGGTGGAAGTTTCTTATGAAACTCTGCCCACCTCTGTTCCTTCCCAGTCCTGTTCCTCCGAATTTCCCACCCACTTCTCCTCCTTCCCCACCCTGTTCTTCCTACTTCCTGCCCACTTCCCAACTGCTTTATCATACAGCCCATTAAACCCCACCCATGATTAAGCCCCACCCCTCTGTAACACGAATCACGCCATTTATATCCTCCCACCAGCACCACATGAGTCTGCTCCAGGGACTCTAGATGATAAAGTTTCCAGGTTTGTGCATCATACAGGACACATTCCCATAGATATAAATGGGACTTGTAACCCCTTGAATGTGTTAGCAACCACTTTGGCATTCAAGGAGTTATGTAAATCAGTGGGGATTGGGGAAATTTATATTGGTTCCCTATGGTGCATTTGGTTAATCCTAGTATTGCCATTATACATAGATGTAAACCTTGAACTGAAGGATTGTATAGATTGCCTTGGAATAAATTATGGCTGATGTACTAAGAGGAACTGGGGAAAACCAACTGCACCATAGAGGACAAATAGAAATGTATACTGCTTTTAAAGGGAATTTTAACTCTTAGACTGCTAGAGAGGTAAAACAAAGCATTGGCAGCCACACTAAAATTCAAGAGATTAAAAGCCCCCAGAATGACTCCATTTCTTCTTAGTACATCAGTCTCAGCAGTCACTGGATTTCTTTCTTTTCGTTCCATGTTGATTTAGGGTACAGTGACATGTCATACATACATAGCTGATCTATTATCTTTATAACACTCCTTCCTAGAGATGGCACTATCTATTCCTTTTTACTATACTCGCAGGATAAGCATCTCTGATAATGATGTCACTAATAGCAGACCCCAGGGCACTTATCCATTTTCAGTTCTCAATTTCCAATTAGAGTGTTCCAACTCATTAACTACTTAAAGGGACAGCAATGTCCCATAAAAAAATCTTCTTGTTTTATAGAGTTTAAAAAAATAACGTGGCACAAATCCTATCTCTCAAACCTTTATGGTGTGAGAGATATTCACATCTAAAGTTCCCCCTCTCCTGATGTCAGCTGTAAAGCTGACAGCAGGAGATCCATATCAGCCGACACGAGGTGGCTCTTCAGCAGAGCCTCAATAGCTATATTGGAAAATAATTACTTCATTGGAACGGTCTACAAAGTGTGCTTGCAAACCAGGCACACTTTGTAGACCTTCCCAATGAAGTAATTCATTTCCAAAGTTGCGATTTTGGCTCTGCTGAAGAACCAACGGCTGGTCCCAGGACCGGGAACTCCTGCTGTGAGCTAGACGCTGACATCAGGAGAAGGGGAAGGAAGCGGGAACATTACATGTGGATTTTTACCTCATAATTTTTTTTTTTAAACCCTACAAAACAAGAATAATTTTTAGGGTACATTAGTGTCCCTTTAAGGACCAGAAATGCATGTGCACCTCTCTGGCCTGTAAGCAGTTAAAGGAGAACTAACACCAGCGCTATAAGTTACTATAAAAAGCAGATACACTTGTCCAGCAGGATCTACAACAAGGAGGGAGAGTTGTCTAACCCTTTGAGTGCCAGGAGGTACTCAACGCATCGCAATGCGTTGCTTACCCAGCTGGCACTCAGATAGTTAAAGTCAAATCAGACAATATTACATTGTTATTTAAACTGCTTCTTTGTTACTGCTCCTGTTTGATTTGTTTTTGATAAAGCAGTGAGTTAGCACTGCGAAACGCGTTAGACTTGCATTTATATAATACAATATATATGATTTAAAAGGATAGTAATACTTAAAACGTAAAAAAAAATGTTGTAGGGTTTATCCCCCTGAGTAAAACAAGAGTACTCCCACTGCTGAAAGGTGCTTCATTCAAAAGTTATTAATTTTCAAAGTTGAATTTTTTAGGTGCAATATCACAGAGGCCTAAAATTGTACAGTGGCGCTGTTGCTACACCATCCTATGGACGGCTCTGGTCCCGGGACCATAAATCTCCATAGGATGGTGTAGCAACAGCGCCACTGTACAATTTCAGGCCACTGTGATATTGCACCTAAAAAATTAAACTTTGAAAATTAATAACTTTTGAATGAAACACCTTACAGCAGTGGGAGTACTCTTGTTTTACTCAGGGGGATAAACCCTTCAACATATTTTTTTTACATTTTAAGTGTTACTATCCCTTTAATTATCAAGTCTTATTATTATATTTAGATCTGAAGCCGTTTTTTTAGCCCTTTTTGGTTACAGTTTATATTTCCCTTAAGATTTTCTTTTGTTTATTGCTATAGTCAATTTGGAGAGAATTAGCCCTCAATGAGAGCTTAGAGAAGCTGATCTGGATATAGCAGAACGCGTGAAGTTACCCGAGTGGGACGGTTGATTATCTTCACCACCTGCTGGTTTTGTCAGATTCATTTCTGACCATCATATTTGTGAGTACCGTATCATCAACATTGTATGTTTCTTCCATTACGGATTTACACTACTGGGCACCCTGTGTTTTTTTCATATTTCTTCAAAGTCAAATTAGGTAATTGATGTGCATCTGGAGTTCATATTCACCTAAAGTCAGTGATTTGCAGAGGTTTCATAACCCCCCTCTTTTTGTAAAGGTGTTATATTAGGGATCAGGTCAAGTGCAGCTTTTCTGGAGAGGAGATCCCCTGTTTCGTATTAGTACTTCGAATGTCATAGCTTGTGTAAGAGAGCAAGCATTAGGACAATATGGAAAGTACAACATTTTTTGTTTTAGACTAATAAATAGTAAATTAAATCAGCTCATCGGTCACAAGGAAAAACTGTGCTTTTTGTTGTATATTTTTGACATATACTGTATACATATTAATTTGCATGCATTTGAAGACTATAAAGGACTGGAGCCAGTTTTTTGTGCTGCACTTGTCTAACACATAGGTATTAAGCTGTTTATGTTGAAAATTCTCCTCCTTATGCCAACTGCTCTATAGGCTGGGTAGTGTAGGACTGTACAAGCATTACAGGATGTTCTGGTTGTTCTCACCTTTGTTCCTCAACATGTACTAACAAGGTACAGAGAACATTAGTAAAATTATCCATTTTACTGCCCATGCTATAAGGGAGGCATTCTTGGCTTGTTCAGAATAAAATCTTAACAATGGTGAAGGTGTGCTAGAATGCAGTAAAGTGATCCTAAGCTCTCGCACATACCCCAAAGTACAGATGAATGATTTGTATGCCAAAGTCGAAGTGCAGTAAATCAGTCGTGCTGCTGGATCCTTTCCCTCTTTGTCCTGTTTACCTTTGTCCTCTCCACAATGTATAGCAGGACTTGTTGGACCTCCATCTGTTGGGGACTATAAATCCTATCATCCCTATTGGCTGGTTGATGAGAGTTGTAGTGCCCAACTGCTAGACGTTCAACAGTTGACTAACCCTGATGTATAATGTAGTAAATATATGGCTACAAATTTTTTGGGCACATTTGGTTTCATACAGTCATGTTGCAGTGTTTGGAATAAGAGAGAAAACACTAGTACTCAAGCGTTAACCATTTGAGTGCCAGAGAGGTACGGAATGCATTGCAAAGCAATGCGTTCCGTACCCCACTGACACTCAAAGGGTTCATTATTTACTGTATACCAATAGTTACCTTTCATACTTGGGAACATTCTGTGCCCCCCAGAATCCTCATGTATTGACTAGGCGGGCTTGGCTTAATAATACAGATTGCATCACACAGGGTGCTGGCTTTGACTGTGGTGGGAGACTAGGTGGGGTATTCACAGATGTGGAAAGCTTTATGTGTAAGCAACATCATGAGGAGGAGTCTCAGAGAACAATAAGGAGCCTTTCTGTATCTAGGGAAGAAAGGTGGACTAAATCTGGAGCAATCTCACTGCACCACAAGATTTTTTAATGATCATACTGTCAAGCACTGATGGTTAACTTTTTTACGGTTAAGTTCCCAAAACTGGCATTATTTAGCAACGTTTTGGGAACTTAACACACAAAACGGACGTTTGGACACAACACCAGTTTTATGTCCTAATGTCCGTTGTCCTTAATGCCGGTAGGACATTTGAATACCGACCAAGACATTTTATTTTGTTGGTCGGTATCCATTTTGCCCTACCGACTTTTTTTTACTCTAACATTTGGATTGAGCCCTTAGTGTCATGTGCAGATATTAAAATCGTGCTTTCTATACCTTTTTCCAGGTAATTTAGAATTTATGATAAAGAGCAGTGGACTAAGTACTGAACCCTGTGGTACTCCACTATCAATTTAGCTGTATTGGAGGACTTTTGATCTACAGCAAAACACTGTTACCATCGACCATGCCTCACATCCATTCACGCAACCAGCAAGCATGACCCAAATCAACCAGTGCCGTCAAGTTGCATATCATCAAGTGTCACATTAGCATCAACTCTATGTGTCCACCAGTTCTGCCATCGTCCCCAGATGCAAGTAAACCAATCTATAGTGTGGGATGCACTGTAAAACTAAATTAATCCATGCCCTGCAATTGGGAGCTCCATTTCACATCCAGTTCATGGCCACCACCTTTCTTGCCAACACCAAGAGCTCTGCCAGCAGGGATCTGTCAGCTGCATCCTCAATCTGTATCATCTGGTGTCTAGTTGACGTTGCCACCAGTGCTGGTCCTACCTTGGCCATATCCCATTCCCAGTTCTCTAACGGACCCACGTCCATTTCCCATTTATTCCGGGAAGGGAACTCCTGACATCCTACATGAGATTCCAACCACTGGTAAATGAAAGAAAGAGGTCTCGAAGGCTTGAGAAGCATCAATCTGGCAAGAAGCGGGAATGTAGAAATCATCGGGGCCCGATCACCCCACTGAGCACGAAGAGCATGTCTAATACACAAATATGAGTAAAAAAGATTATGTGATATATGGTATTCGTCATGTAATTGTGAAAAGGATTTCAGCAAAGTATCCTGATATAACTGTGCAAGGTTGGTAATCCCGAATCTGGCCCACAAGGGGCCAAAGTCACAATCAAATAAGTGACATAGCCCTGCGGCGCCCCATAAGGGGGTATAAGGGTCCATTGCGACATATCCCAACAGCCCTTTCACCTCCACCCACGCCTCGTATAGAGTTGTCGTCAGCGGAGTTTGAATTTTAAAAACTGCAGGGCCTCCGTGTAAGAACTCGGACAGCGTATAGGCAGGTCTCAACAGTAATGTGTCTATCTGAGTAGTCTGGTATCGAGGTTGGGAAGAAGCCCTTGTATTTTTTTATTTTACATTTGCATTTAACGACATTGGCTGTGATCTACTTCTTCTGCATTTGTTTCTCAGGGGTATATATTATATTCTGTTTAATATATTTATTCAACCTAGAGTTAAGTTCTTACAATTGTTCCTCAGTATTATTTTCTTTAAATAATTCATCCCATTCTATGTGTTGCATTGATACTGTTAGCATTTTGAAGTTATACTTATTAAAATTAAGATTGTTGGTTGTACATGTCTCATTTCTCTAGTTTATATCCGGATAGATAAAATCTCCCATAATGATGGTATATATGCAGTTGTGACCCTCTTTGAATTCTATGGTTTTACATATGAGGACATAATAACAATTATCTGTTCCTTAGCAGGCCTAAAAATTAGGTAAATACAGCCTCAGAAGAACAACAACGCATGACATATTACACCATGTCATGATTTATTTAACCCTTTGAGTGCCAGAGACGTACACAATGCATTGCAAAGCAATTCTTTGCATACCCCTCTGGCACTCAAAGGGTTAACAAAAATAAAGCCAAAATACACCTTTACTGCTTCCATATGAATTAAGGTGCTAAGTAGCAGACAGGCGCTGCTAATCAAATTCCCTTGATTAACTGATCATCAGCAAGTGTGACCACCTCTATAAAAGCCAAAGTTTTAGCAGTTTGCTGGTCTTAGGCCCTGCGGATATCGTCTGGAGCTCCAAGATTCGTAAGGACAACTGACCTTCACAGGGAGCTGGACATCGAGATGTTGGACGAACACCTAGCAAAGCTGAGTAAGAACTTTTGCCAAGGACTGGATCACAAACCCGAACCCTCTGATCAGAAAACTCACTGCCACCACTGCAAAACCCATCACAGTGAAGACCCTGTGAAACCAACCCAACTGTGACAAGTCAACACAGACCAAGAAGAATCCAAACCTGCGACTTCAAAACCAACCCAAGAAGATGGAGTAGTGAGGCTCAAGCCTCGGTATCCAAAAATCACCGCTGATGGATAAAATCTATCAGCAAGAAGAAGACAACGACAGTTTGCTGGTCTGGAGCATTCAGGTGCGTGTTAACACAATGCCAAGGAGGAAAGACATCAGCAATGATCTTAGAGAAGCAATTGTTGCTGCCCATCAATCTGGGAAGGGTTATAAGGCCATTTCCAAAAAATTTAAAGTCCATCATTCTACAGGGAGAAAGAGTATTCAAAAGTGGAAAACATTCAAGACAGCTGCCAATCTTCCTAGGAGTGGACGTCCCAGCAAATTTACCCCAAGGTCAGACCATGCAATGCTCACAGAAATTGCAAAAATAAAAAAAACAAGAGTCACATCTCTTACTCTACAGGACTCAGCATGTTAAATGTTAAAGTTCATGACAGTACAATTAGAAAAACACAGAGCAAGTATGGTTTGTTTGGAAGGGTTGTCAGGAGAAAGCCTCTTCTATCTAAAAAGAACATGGCAGCACGGATTAGGTTTGCAAAGTTGCATCTGAACAAAGCATAAGACTTCTGGAACAATGTCCTTTGGACAGACAACATAGTAACATAGTTGATGAGGCTGAAAAAAGACATGTCCATCGAGTCCAGCCCATGCCAAAAACACCCCTGTTGATCCAGAGGAAGGCAAAAAAAAAACCCTTTGGAGCAATTTCAAATTTAGCCTCATGTGGGGAAAAAAAATTCCTTCCTGACTCCAGATAGCAGTCAGATATTTCTCTGGATCAACATCCTATCTGCTTTGAAGCCATCTGTCATAATTTTCAATGTTGTTCTGTGGTAGATAGGTATCCATTGCTTTTTTGAAAGCAGTTGAACTATCTGCAAGTTCAACATGCCGAGGCAAAGAATTCCATAGCTTTACCACCCTTACTGTAAAGAATCCCTGTATTTGTTTTGACAAGACTAAAGTGGAGATGTTTGGCCATAGTGCACAGTTCCACATTTGGTGAAACCCAAATACAGCATATCAGCACAAACACCTCATAACAATTGTGAAGCACGGTGGTGGAGGGGTGATGATTTGGGCCTGTTTTACAGCCACAGGACCTGGGCACCTTGCAGTCATTGAGTCTATCATGAACTCATCTGTATACCAAAGTATTCTAGAGCTAAAGCTTGGCCGAAACTGGGTCATGCAACAAGACAATGATCCCAAGTACACCAGCAAATCTATAACAGAATGGCTGAAAAAGAAAAGAATCAAGGTGTTGCAATGGCCCAGTCAAAGTCCAGACCTCAACCCGACTGAAATGCTGTGGCAGGACCTTAAGCAAACTGTGCATAAACAAATGCCCACAAACCTCAATGAACTGAAGGAACATTGTAAAGAAAAGTGGGCCAAAATTCCTCCACAACTATGTTAGAGACTGATAAAGTCATACAGAAAACATTACTTCAAGTTATTGCTGATAAAGGTGATTCAACAAACTACTGAGTTATAAGGTGTCCTTAGTTTTTCACACATGGCTTCTCCATTTTGGCTTTACATTTGTTAAATAAATAATGACACGGTGTAATATATCATGTGCTGTTGTTCATCGGAGTTTGTATTTACCTGATTTTTAGACCTTCTAAGGAAACGATGATTGTTATTATGTCCTGATATATAAAACCATAGAATTCAAAGAGGGTGTACTTTCTTCTTCACATGACTATATATATATATATATATATATATATATATATATATATATATATATAAAGTGCAGCTTTGCAGTGTTCCTTTTCTTTGTGCTTTGTTTAACACTATAGGTTGTACATTCAAAAGGAAATTAGAGACATTCTTGGGCAAACCAATGGGACGATCTAAAATTACTATTGGTTTAAATGGATATTTTAACCCCCCTGAATGTTAGAGAGTAGCAATGCATTAGAGATCTCTCTATCATTTTTTTTGCATTTGTGTTCTCCCTTATAATGCATTTGGTTTCCCCCCAAAGTTTTCCACATTTGTTTTGAACATATGGCCCTAGTTAGTACTAAGAGGTTGCAGAGGAAACTGCAATAACTCTTCTCCATTTTGCTGCACATGATGTAGGGAAGGTGTTCTTGGATTGCTGGCATTAAAGTCCTAACATCTGCATATTATGCACATCAATATAGACTGTAATGTATGAGAAAGTAGCCAGTGTTCCAGCAGAAAATGAGCTGTGACAGCAGGTTTATATATTTCCTCCCATGTTCCCTGTGGTGCATTTGGTTTGCCCCAGAACTGGTTCACTTTTCTCTTAGTCCCAAAAGATCATTTCAATAGCTGGAAATGTCATAGTCTTTGCATTTGTAAAACATTCAGTGTTACCATCACAATGGGAGGTGGGGTTATGCATTAAGGCATGATAAAGAGGTGATAAAAATGACATGACTTTCCAGTGATATCTCTTCTCCAGATCCTATGTTTTTTATGGAGGCAATGTACTAAGATTTCTCAAGTAAGATCGTATGGCGTGATGCAAGAAACGTTTGTATTGGATAAAGGCATTTTTGTGTGCAGATAGATTTTGCGCATGTTCTAATCCAGGAAGCTAAATACCAAACGCTTCTTGAATTGCACATAAAAAATTCCATTATACAGTACATAGATGTATAAATTAAATCGCAATAGCAGTTCTTGCATTAGGCACATTTGCTATTCCACTCACACAGATTCGCTAATCGTAGCCAAGCCCAGAAAAAATAAATATATGCAGCCGTTCGCTAATCTTGAATTTTCATGCGCAATTCAAAAAAACATGCGCAAACCTATTCCCTAGTGGTTTTCACATGGGAAATAGCGATTGCGCACGTTTCCTGCATCGCGCCATTAGTGCTTTGGTTCCATAGAATAACAGGATCTGGAGAAGTAATATCCCTACAGAAGTCATCAATGTATCACCACTTTATCATGCCTTAATGCATCTCTTCCCACATGTTAGTAGATCCTAGCATTTTTGATGATGATGATGATGATGATATCATGAATTTTTGCTTTGATAGAATAAGACTTTTAAACTACAGGAATATTTACTTTTAGCTGTGCTAGTGAATTATTGACGTGTTTTCCCAACACGTCAGAAATTCATTTTAAACTTAAGTGAGTAAATCTATTGGAAGCTAAACTTCAAAATGCCAGAGGTATTTCTTCAACAAAAATTAATGTTTGACAAGTCCTTGCAGAGCTGAAAGGAATATGTGTATTTTACATTTGTTAAAAAAAGGACTTTTGTTTTATAACAGGCTTTTTTTTTTTAGTATAGACAATTCCCTGTATTTGTTTGTTGATCTCTATTGTAGTCAGCCTTTAGTTCCAAACTCCTCAAAATAGACTTCAACAATATGAATTAAAAATGTAATAGAGAAAAGCCCTATCCATGATTATAAACAGAGGTAGGTGAAAATGTTTCCTTTGAGGAAGCCCCCAGTTACTGCATAGGCGACAAAGTGTGGTTCTCCACAAAAAACATCCGGTTATCCTGTCCATCCAAGAAACTAGGTCCCAAGTACCTTGGGCCGTTTTCCATCACGAGAATCCTCAACCCAGTTGCTGTCCAGCTCCAGTTGCTGCAGACCTACCGAATAAACCCTGTGGTTCATGTTTCACTGCTCAAGCCCTATGTGGCCAACACCTTTCCGGGACACCTGCCTACAGCCCCAGCCCCTGTCCTGGTGGTTGGTGAGGAGGAGTTTGTGGTTCATTGAATACTTGACTCCCAACGGTGCAGGGGTGTTCTCAAATACCTCATCCATTGGAAGGGGTATGGCCCAGAGGACCGGTCTTGGGAACCTGCTAAGCACGTCCACGCCCCTTTGTGTGTTAGACTGTTTCACAGGCGGTACCCTATTTCCCCTACTCCTATTCACAGCCGGAGGTCGTGCCTTGGGAGGGGGTACTGCCAGGCCGTCCGCCGTACCCACGCTGTACCCACCCTCTGAGCACACACCAGTGCGGGTAGGCGGCTCCTACCTCTCAGCCGTCCGTCACGGAGGCTGCCTCCTTCTGTTCCCCGCTGTTCTCTACAGGCCAGTGGCCATCTGGCACTCCACAGGAGAGGCTCACGACGTGCACGCATCCAGCCTCCGTTGTGAGCGCGTCCTGCTGGCAGCACTAGAGACTCCTGGGCGTCGCTATGGCAACGTGGCACTCAGCTCCGCCCCCTACAACTTCAACACGCCCCAGGTCCATCCTATAAGAGCCCAGAGCTCCCTATGGACTTTGCCCAGTTACACTGTGGCTTCCCTAGCGATCAGTCGCCTCTTGTATGCTCCTTCCCCCAGTTGACCTCTGGTTCTGACCTTTGGCCCCCTTCTAATCCTCCTGATTCTCTGGCTCCCTACCAGGTTCATCTCTCTGGTATCCTGACCTCAGCTTGACTCTCTGAACTCCGCTGCTCTCCGGTATTCTGACCTCGGATTGACTCTCTGAAGTCCGCTGCTCTCTGGTATCCTGACGTCGGCTTGACTCTCTGAACTCCGCTGCTCTCTGGTATCTTGACCTCGGCTTGACTCTCTGAACTCCGCTGCTCTCTGGTATCCTGACCCGGGCTTGGTCAGTGGACCCTCTCCTATCTACCTGTTGCCCATGCTTGCAGTCTACTCCAGGTAGGTGTCTATAGTCTCGTTCAGCCCTCTTCCTGTATGCTGCTTCAGCAAGAGTGACAACGTGCTTCTGGGTTCCTGCATCTGAAAGTGAGTACGCTCCCTGCTACATCCCTGACAACAGGTTTTGTTAATATATTCCACTTGGCAAAGTGAAGTGAATATGGGTGTGCAAAGGCGTGTTATGATGTATGGGTAAGTGATTATGCATGCATAATAAATTTTATGTGGGTACACAATCTCAAGTAGGACTTAATCTTCTGCCATATGTTTTGCCTGATTTTCTTCAATGCAGGTAATCCCACAGAAAGGAGATTAATTTCATGCCACAGAAATTCCTGTAGGATGCCTGTTGTCTTTGTGAAATTGTGAACAGTGGTGACCTTCAGACAACAGAGTTTCAATTAAAAAAAAAAAAAACTTTATAGAAACCTAAATAATGTATGAAGGATGCACACCTAGACAGGTTATTCCTTTAAACAAATTAAAACCAACATATTCCTATAGCTAGTTTAAACCTCTTGGAAAATAAGAGATGTATCATCCAAGTAGTTAAATAAAGTATAAAGTGTGATTTAGCATGATATCATGAAACATCTAGTGCAGAAATTGACTACTCGAGGCCCTGCAGCTTGACTGCAATTCCCATCAGCCACAGACAGCCATTAGTTGGCCGGGGGTGATGAGAGCTGCAGTCCCAGCAGCTGGAGGGCTATAGATTTCCCAACCAGCAACTAGTATGAAAAAGAAATAAGCATCGTGTTCTGGAAAGAAAAGTACCTATATTTCTAAAGAAAGTGAAGTGTGTGTTTCCCGTACATAGAAAATATATTGAATTTCTGCATTTTTCTGATAACACCAATGATTTCCCATGGGAAATTTGCTGTTTTCTGCATAAATTTTCTATGGTTATCAGAATTTCCATCATCATAATATAAAAAAAAAGCACCATGATGTGTGGTTGTAGATTAGTATTAGACACAGGTAGAGATGATCAAGAATGAGAGATTAAAACTAACATTTGCAAACTGGTCAACTTGCTGGAGAAGAATAATTGGTTGGATCTGCTGATGTGGCAAAATCCACCAGAAGCGAAAGTAGCGGGAAGCCACTCAGCCCAGGAGATGTTGTACCACTCTCACAATGTCCCCTGGGATAATATTTTTAAAGGGGAATGTTAGATGTGGCTCCGTGCATTAACAGCACAGTACAGCTGTCTGCACTGGTTCATGCTGATGCTCTGTCTGTGCTGGTGATGAGAGTCAATTTTGTACTACTAAGAAGAATGTGAATGTGTTGAAGAAGAAGACATCATGATTGCTTTCTTGGTTCAAATCAGTGATGAGTGGGCATGAGATATGCAGATGGGTATGGGTATCACCAACACCAGCTGTGACATTATGGTGTATGTGGACCCCACTACCCCAGAGGAGCTATGGAAATGGGGAGAGGGCCTTACCACCCCACGTGGTCCAGTGCCCAAATTCCCCAACAGCTAAGCACCCACTGGAGGAGAAGGACAAGGCTCATGTTCCTCTGAATATTCCCGCCGGTCAAGGACAAGGTACCTATGCTGAGAGTTTAGGTAGCATGGCCTCCAGCAACCCACTGACATTGCAGAGAGAAGCTGGATGAACACAAGATACTCACTTAACCCTTGATTGATAGGGACATCATCAACACAATGCTTGGCAGACATCTATTATTCAAGGAGTCAGAAGCTTCATATATATATCAATGGAAATTTGAGAACATTTTATTTGTCCCAGAGGTGCAGTTGGTTCACTGAAGAATTGTTCCTCCTTTTAGTTTATGGGATACAAACCATAGTTTGTATCTGATTAGAGCAGGGGTAGGCAATATGAGGCCCTCCATCTGCTGCCTGACTACAACGCCCATCATCTTATGCCAGCCAGTGGCTGGTAAGGGACAATGGGAGGTATAATTTGACAGCAGCTGGAGGGCCTCAAGTGGTCCACCCCTGGATTAGAAACATTGTAACAATAAATATTTCTTCAAATATATTACCCCCAAATTGGACATATATATTCACCCATTGAAGTTTATAGCCTCTTGAGGGGGATTGCAAACATTGAACAGAACATATTTTGGCACAAAGGTCCATTATAGGCACAAAGCAGGTCACTCAAAATGTGTACAATGTGGGAGTGTTTGAACTTTTTGGGGCATTCCTTTCCTCTGCAACCAGACACAGACTTTGTACTATGTGGGTGCAGATGAACTTAGCAAAGATTTCACATGTCTGCTTCAGGTTTGTCATAATGCATCTTTGATCAAAACTGCTGAAGACCTGATGCAAGAAACCAGGATTACCAGAACTTAGTTTTTGCTCACTTAACCTTTAAACCGCTGACGGAACAAAGATCCTGACTCCGCTTTCTTCTGTAACTCCTATTACCCATAACAACTTCAGTCTCTACATAAAATCAAAAGATTATATTATTTAACCCTGCAATATCTCAGCTGCCTCATCCTGCACTGACTCCTGTCTTCACCAGACAACTAGCAGTCCTACATTCATCTTCCATACCTGTTATTGTCTATGAATGAGCCTTGATTAGCAAACTCATCAGTACTCTATTGGAACATAAACTGATTGTTGCACAGATTATACTGCCCCATGCATTAACCTTACCATGTCTAATTTGGCTTATTGTTTTTTCATCACCATCCTCACCTTAATTATACTCTCCTCCTCCTGTGTCCACATTAACTGTCACTCCATTCATATTGCACCCTCACTTCTTCCCTCACCACTTCTCTGCTCCAATGCAATTTTCTCATTCCTCCATTCCCTATCACCACCTTTTCCTTCTACTCCTGCAAAAAAGCCCTGCTGCTTTTATGTCTCACTCCCACCTTCTATCCCTCACCCTTCTCCTTCTGCTTACTGTAGGTAACATCTCACCTAACCCAGGCCCCTCTTCCATTCCCTCTTGTACTGCAACACCCTCTCACGCAAGCAACATCTGTAACCTAATAATTGTACTCACCTAGCCTCCACCCCTCCCTTTGGATTTGGTCCCTGGAATGATTGCTCTGTGTACAGTAAACTAACTGCTGTTCACAGTTTATTCATCTCATACTCTCTAAACCTCCTTGACAGCACTGAAACATGGCTTACATCATCAGACACTGCCTCCACTGAATGCAGTATAATATGGTGGTCTACAATTCACCCACACCCCTAGGCCTGGTAACAGACAGAGGGGTGGAGTAGGCATCCTGCTGTCTTCTAACTACACATTTCAATTAACCCCTCCTCTTCTCTCGATCTCCTTCACTACCTTTGAAGCTCATACACTTTGTCTCTTCCCCTCTTCCTGTTTCGTGCTGCTGTCTTGGGGATGTTGACGTGGTGCAACTACACAGTTCCTTGAACACTTTGCTTCCCTGCTCCCTCATTTTATTTCCTCTGGCATCCCCACTCTCATTCTCGGAAACGTCAACATCCCTGAAGATAACCCCAATACCCTCTCTGACCTCAAACTTCTCTCCTTAACAACCTCCTTTGGTCTATCACAGTGGACTAGCTCTCCCACACACAGTGATGGTCATCTCCCATGACCTGATCTTCACACACCCCTGCTCTCTAAAACTTATCTAATGTTCCCTTTCCTTTTTCTGACTACCACCTCCAAACTGGCAACCACATCATACCATGCTTCTTTCTTAGTCTTTGGAATAGTCAACGAGTTGCTGGCAGTGGGGCAGATGTTATAGGAAGTATGGAGAGTTGGAGTGAGCATACTGCTCAGATAGTATGGAATAGGCAGTTAATTGATGGCAATGGAGTGGAGTTTATAGGAAGTATGATGTGCTGCAGTGGCAATGTTCCTTTTAAGGCTAGCAACCAGCAATGAAACAGTTACATTTGTAAAAAAAAAAAAATGTACTGGGCTGCATAGCGCATGGTGCAGAAACAGTCCTCTTTAATAGTGATGAGCGAGCATGCTCGGCCGAAGCTCGGTTCGGCTCGAGCATCGCTCTGCTCGGCACATGGCGGTACTCGTACGAGTACCGCATGTGCTCGCCCGCCATGTTCGGGTCTCCTCCCCGCACGTTTCACGGCTGCTGCGCAGCCAATAAACGTGCGGGGAGGCTCTGACATCAGTGTAATGCCAGCAGCCATGTTGGCTGCTGGCATTACACTGATTGGCTGGCCAGAACCCGTGATCGGGTGCTGTATAGCACCCGACCAGCGAGTTCGGCTCAGTCTTAGCCAGGGAGAGATGAGGATAGGAAGGGAAAGTCAGTGTAGGGAGAATAAAAGTGTTGGAACACTATATCAAGACCCAAAAGTCCTTTTTAGGACTGTTGTGTGTGGGGGCAGCATTTATATTTTGTTTGGGGGGGGCACAATTTCATTTTTTTTTTGTGGGGGGGGGATATTTAGGTGACATTGTACTAGGTGCACACATATTCCGTTCACTGAAAATAGCCGCAGATTAGCGTCACATTCTGTTTAGTGTGCCTAGCCGCAGATTAGCGGCATATATTCTGTGTAATATGAAGAAGGCGGGTAAAAAGGGACGGGGAAGTGGACGTGATCCTGATAGTTCAGGGCGCGGGTCAGGACGGGTAGAAACTGTGCCTGGTGCCAGAGCACAAGAAAGAAAGACATCCACCATACCTAGCTTCATGTCTCAGTTTACAGGGCGTCGCAGGACATCACTCTCGAGGTCAGACCACTGCGAACAGGTGGTCGGTTGGATTTCAGCTGATACTGCTTCCAGTCGGTTAAGCACCACCCTGTCTTCCACCAAGTCCACTCTCAGTAGCCAAGAGTCTGGTCAACATAATCCTCACCCTGATCATCCTTCCTCCCACCATAGAGGGTCTGGCCAAAGAAGTGATCCCACACTGGGATATAGTGAGGAGCTCGTCTCATCACCAATCCTTGATTTGAACCTCTCTCCAAGCACGCTTGCAGAGGAACATGAGATCTTGTGCCCTGATTCACAACCTCTAGAGGGTACCCAATCACAAGAAGATGACAGATGGGAACGGCATTTAAGGTCAAAGGAAGTGGATGATGATGATGATGAGACACAGTTGCCATCAAATCAACCACTATTACTGTCTCAAGACCTTGATGAGGAGGATGATACACAGTTGTCAATGACTGAGTATGTGGTGGGATCAAGAAATGAGGAGGATGATCAGAGTGAGGAAGTGGAGGAGGACTTGGTGGACGATGAGGTCACTGACCCCACCTGGGAAGGTGGAGAGCCGAGCGATGACAGCAGTCCTGAGGGTGAGCCATCTGCAGCACCGCAACAGGCTGGAAGAGGCAGTGGTGTGGCTAAAGAAAGAAGGCGGACCGCACCAAACCGGCCCGCAAATGTTCCACGGAGCACCCCCTTGCGTAAATCTCCCTTGCCAAGGGCTAGGTGTTCCGCGGTATGGCGTTTTTTTAAGGAAAGTGCGGACGACAAAAGAATTGTAGTTTGCAACCTGTGCCACACCAGAATGAGCCGAGGCATGAACACTAGCAACCTCACCACCACCAGCATGATCCGACACATGGCATCCAAGCACCGTAATAAGTGGGAGGAACGCCCGGATCGCCAATCTGTGTCTGCAGGCCACACCACTGCCTCCTCTTCCCCTGTTTTCGGTGCCGGCCAATCGCCTGTCGAAGGTGCAGGCCCGCATACCTCCCGCCCTGCACCTGTACCATCTGAAGCACCATCAGCGACCACATCCACTTCCCTGTCCCAGTGCAGCATCCAAATGTCGTTACCCCAGGCATTTGAGCGCAAGCGAAAATACCCAGCCACCCACCCACAGGCCATAGCACTAACCTCACACCTTTCCAAATTACTGGCCATCGAAATGCTGCCATTTAGGCTTGTGGAGACTGAGTCCTTCCGCAGCCTGATGGCAGCAGCTGTCCCTCGGTACACAGTCCCCAGCCGCCACTACTTTTCCCGGTGTGCCGTCCCCGCCTTACACCACCATGTGTCCCTTAACATCACCCGTGCCCTGACCAACGCAGTTAATGGGAAGGTCCACTTAACGACTGACACATGGACAAGTGCTTGTGGCCAGGGACGCTACATTTCCCTGACGGCACACTGGGTGAATGTCGTGGAGGCTGGGAGCGACTCGGACCCTGGGATGGCACAGGTGCTACCCACGCCGAGGATTGCGGGCCCTACCTCCATCAGGGTTTCCGCCAGCACCTACGTTATTGGCTCCTCCTCCTCCTCCTCCGTTTCCACCTCCGAATTCTCTGCGCGCAGCGCCACTCACCCATCAGCCGGTAGCTGGAAGCAGTGTAGCACTGCAGTGGGGAAGCGTCAACAGGCCGTGCTGAAGCTGATCTGCCTTGGGGACAAACAGCACACGGCCTCAGAGCTGTTGCAGGGGATTAGTCACCAGACCGAGCAGTGGCTCTCGCCACTCAACCTGCAACCAGGCATGGTTGTGTGTGATAATGGGCGTAACTTGGTGGCGGCTTTGGAGCTCGGCAAGCTCACACACGTACCATGTCTAGCGCATGTATTTAATTTAGTGGTTCAGCGATTTCTAAAAACCTACCCCAATTTGCATGATCTCTTGACGAAGGTGCGCCGCGTGTGTGCACATTTCCGTAAGTCATCTACAGCTTCAGCCGGCCTGTTGAAGCTGCAGCAGTGCTTACAATTGCCAGCTCACCGGCTGCTGTGTGACGTGAGCACGCGCTGGAACTCCACCTTCCACATGTTGGCCCGGCTTTGTGAGCACCAGAGGGCAGTAGTGGAGTACCAGCTGTTACACGGTCGTCGCCTCTCCGTTCAACTTCCTCTAATCAGAAGTGAGGAGTGGGAATGGATGTCAGACCTCTGTGAGGTTTTACGCAATTTTGAGGAATCGACACAGATGGTGAGCGGCGATAACGCTATTATCAGTGTAACCATCCCACTTCTGTGTCTACTGAAACGCTCGCTGCTCACAATTAAAACCGACGCTTTGCATGTGGAAGAGGTGGAAATGCGGGAGGAAGAGCTTACACAAGGTGATAGCCAGAGCACCCTCACTTCGTCTTCTCAGCGACAATTGGAGGAGGCGGAGGAGGAGGAGGAGGAAGACACGGTTGCCTCCGCTACAGAGGGTAGCCATGGAACTTTAGTTCCATCTCTTCAGCGTGGGTGGGCAGAAGAGGAGGAAGAGGATGAGGAGATTGAGAGTCATCCTCCTGGTGAGGACAGCGAAATCTTGCCTGTTGGTACTCTGGCACACATGGCTGACTTTATGTTAGGCTGCCTTTCCCGTGACCCACGCGTTATACGCATTTTAGACAACACGGATTACTGGGTGTTCACCCTTCTGGACCCCCGCTACAAAGAGAATTTCTCATCTCTCATTCCTCCGGTGGAGAGGACAAGCAAAATGGTGCAATACCAGAAGGTTCTTGTCGAAAAATTGCTCCAAAATTTTCCATCTGACAACGCTGGCGGCAGAGTACGTGCTACCTTGGCCAACCGAGAAGGGGAGAAAAGGGGAGCACACAGCAGTTCCGACAAAGGCAGGGCAACACTCTCCAAGGCGTGGGACACCTTCATGACACCCCGCCAGCACCCTCACCCTGATGCGCAGCCTAGTGTCACAAGGAGGGAAAAGTTTTGGAAGATGGTGAAGGAGTACGTAGCAGACCGTGTCAGCGTCCTCAATGATCCCTCTGTGCCTTACAACTACTGGGTGTCCAAGCTGGACACGTGGTATGAACTGGCACTCTACGCCTTGGAGGTGCTGGCCTGCCCTGCCGCCAGCGTTCTGTCTGAGCGGGTATTTAGTGCTGCTGGTGGCATCATAACAGATAAGCGTATCCGCCTTTCCACCGAAAATGCTGATAGGTTGACACTTATAAAAATGAACAAGGCCTGGATTTCCCCTGACTTCTCCACTCCACTGGAGGAAAGCCCCGGGTGAACATAAAGTCACTTTAGATATGTTATTTACAATGATGGGAATACTCTGTATTCCCATTCACCCCTTCCACCCAAAAAACGGGTATATGGTTGACTCTTAATCTTCTCATCCTCCTCCTCCTCTTCCATATGCCCTGTGATATAATTTTTATATAGGGCCAGCTCACCAGCGGGCCCTGTTTGACAATTTTTGTATAGGTCAGCTCACCAGCGGGCCTTCTCATATAATGTTTTATTGGGTCAGCTCTCTAGCGGGCCCTCTCATATAATGTTTTATAGCGTCAGCTCACTAGCGGGCCTTTGCATATAATGTTGTTTATAATGTTTGCATATAATGCAGCAGACCCTCACCCATAATGTTTTAGATGGTCGGCTCAGCAGCAGACCCTCATTCCTAATGTTTTAGATGGTCAGCTTAGCGGCATGCCCTCGCCCCTAATGTTTTAGAGGGTCACCAGCAGGCCATTAATCCTAATTTTTCAAGGGTGTGTATGATGCCCTCCTTTATGTGTAATAAAGGGTGTATTGGAGTGACATTTCAGTATAATTTTTGGCAGCCCTTTCACTTAGTGCATAGGCTTTATGAGTGTTGGACCACTACCTGAACTATTGTACCACAATGTGAATGAGGCCCTCCAATTTGTGATATACAGGTTGTATCGGAGTGCCTCAGGTCCTCCCATTGAATTAAATAGGGCTGGGGTGTTCGACAGAGCAGAAGGTAGTTCTTGGCTTCATCCACTAAGTCACTTCGTCACTTTTACTCAATGGATCAGACCCCACTGTTCCGACTATAAATTTTGGACTTAACAAGGGCAAACGGACATGTTGTAAAACCTGTGGTAGCTGCGGCCTCCGTTCCTGAATGCTGTACCTTACCCGGGCCATAACCACGTTGAACACCTGCTTTACGCTGCGCACGTTTCCCTCTTAATCATGGCCCCAGTTCCGAAAAATCGATGAAATTTTTTGCAGAATTTGCAGATGATATACAAGTAAATATACAGCAAATACTGTTTGGTAACAATTTTTCGCCTAAAATCGTTTTTATCTTCCTTTTTGTGTGTTTTACGGTCAGTCTGTAAAAATGGCGTACTACGGGCGAAACATCATTCGCAGCAGCGACGTTGGAGTCCAAGATGCATCCAGACATCCTCCCTATGCTGTCCCTGAACCATTTCTGTGGTGTTTCCATCATTTTCTGACCTTTTCCTATGAACCAGGCACCCTCCCCTCATCAGAGCAGGGGGTGCCTGGTGTAATGCTCGAGTCCTCCCATTGACTTCAATGGGGCTCGGGTGCTCTGCTGAGCACTCGAGCCTCCGGGGGCGCTCGGCCAGAGCACCCAAACACCCGAGCATTGGGGTGCTCGATCATCACTACTCTTTAAGTCTTTTAGTGACTAGTTGCTCAGTTTTGCTCACATTAGAAGCAAAACTGCTGCTCAAATAGTCTGGTAGCTTTCCAGAGAAGTGGTTATAAACCAGGGAAGAAAGTTGAAGGGTAAGTCTGCATTTGAGTGTTAGCCAATTTAGTGCTGTTAACAAATGACAATGATAGGCAATGTAATTACATTAGAGAACAAAGTGGCATAAAGAATTACACAGATTGTTGAGATTACAACAATGAATTTCTGATTTAAAGCATGTACTACAGCCATGTAGTTGATGGTACCCCATTGGTATGCGCTGACATAATGTTGTGGGTACCAGGACCACAAAACTGTATGAAAAAAAAATCTTCTTGCTTTATTTATTAATTTATTTATTAATATGATATAGCTGCACTTAAGTGCTTGCAACAACTACAAGCAAGAAGAAAAGGTAGGCAAAGCAGACCATTTTGGAAATAAGACAACCCCTGCATCAAATGTTGGGTAAGTTGCCGTATATCACTAGCCTGGTATAAATAAATCTTTTCAGAAGACAACACTAAAGTAAAATATATTTTTCCTTACAGTCCCTATTAAAATATACGTAGCAACACCAGACATGAAGAAAAGCTATTCAATGTATACCATTTTGGAAAGAAGAGAACCCACAACATAAAATTAGGGCTCACTTGCCTTTCTACCCCTAAACCAGTGTGCATGAATGTTTCTAGACAACGGCACAAAAGGAATAAAACTTGCATTTTTCACCCTTCAAAGGTACTGAAATCTGTGGAAACTATCGAATTTCCTACTGTGTTCATTAGCAGCTCTTCTTCCATAATGACTAACATATTCTGTGGGGTACCAGAAGCACAAAACCAACCTTCCAAAATGTGTTTTCTTTTATTTTTCAACTATGAACTGCCTGTACTAAAATGACCAACTAAACTAAACTAAATACCAAATAAAGATATATATATATATATATATATATATATATATATATATATATATATAGACAAGGCATACTATTTTGCAAAGTAGACAGCTGGCTGCTTCAAATAATGAGTCCTCTTAAGGATTCCTAAGAGCCCCCCAACCTCCATATGCACAAACTATATGTTTTTTTTTTTTCATCTTGGGTGATCTGTATTCATCTTACAGGTACATGTTAAAGGCTACCATTAGTTGAAAGAGGGGACTGAGATATAGGCTTAGACTGAGTCTCACCCCTGCTATTGTGTAAAAAAAAAAATAGAACATTTAGTGGTCTAGTAGAATCTAGTGCATAAATGACAACATCCCGCTTCTGTGAGATGATGATGTTTAAGTGACAGGGACTCCCCCAGCAAGAAGCTACCACTAAGGACTGAGGACTTCCCAGACAGTCCCCAAAATGGCAGAGGATGCAGACGTCTATGTCCTTAGCCATTTTAGACCATCTGGTGGGAATGTGGGCACCCTCAACCTTTTTTCTAAAACAATAGTGTTCTTGAATATCAGTGGTGGTGTATTGTGTTCTAAGGCTCATGCAGGATTGACAAGTCTAATGATTTTCAGTTTCTAAATATAACACATGCTTTTGATTCATCAGTTTTGGGCAGTATACAAAGTATGTTGCAATGGACACAAGTATGTCCATTTTAAAGGCTGAAGGTATTTTTGTTACAGTTTGAGGGTCAGAGTTAGTTTCTAAATCATTTGCAAAGACAAGTTGTAAAGTATTAAAAACATTAGTGAACTCCTTGCATTGAGAATATAGTGAAAGCAAACCTTGGTTGACTTTGTACTCAATCATAATTTTTTTTTAGTTTAATTTAGAATTTTATCTGCAAGTCTGTGGGACCAAGTTCACCCCCAGTTACGCCAACCTAGCCATGGGATACTGGGAGGAATCCAATGTTTGGACGGATGGCGACTGGAGGGCGAGCTTGGTATTCTATGACTTTTTCATAGATGACATTTTAATAATTTGGGAAGATACAGAGAGTAGTTTACGATATATGTTTGAGAGATTTAATCAGTCACGAGAAGGTTTGAACTGTACATGGAATATACAGAAAAAGTCTATAGCATTTTTGGAACTACAATTGGAGGTGAATTCTGAGGGTCAGTTACGAACTAGTACATTTAGGAAGCCAGTGGCTTGCAAGTAATCATGATCCTAGATGGATACAGAATATACCTTACAGGCAGTACCACAGGATCAGAAGGAACTGCAGCCAAGATACCCAATTCGATAAGAAAGGTGTAGACCTTAAAATAAACTATTAGAAAAGGGTTATGATGCACAATGTATCGAGGATTCCAGAGGGAGAGCTAAGAAATTGGATAGAAGTGAGATCTTAAAAAGCAAAAATAAAGAATACAGGGCTCAGAATATCTCAACAAAAACTCATCAACAGACTTCCTTTGTCACACAATATAGTCCCATGCAAGTAAAATCAGGAAAGTGTTTGCGAAACACTGGAAAATATTAACCCAGGATCCTTTATTAAAAGGGCAGATTGAAGAAAGACCTGCAATTAGTTTTAAAAAGGCAAAAAATATTTGAGCTTATGTAGCCAAAAGTAGACCGAAAACAACAGGATTACGGGATGATAAACAGCAAACTGAGATAGGTACATATAAAAGTAATGAAGGGATGAGTGTCATGACTAAAGGAAAGGTGGTACAAGGGAATTATAGTTGTGGATCAGTGAAATGTTTAACCTGAACACACATGAAACATCAAAAATGCTTTATGAACTTCCATACAGGTATAGAATATATGGCTAAAGGCTTCATAAATTGTAATAGTAAGAACTTGATATATTTAATTCAATGTGGATGTAAAACCCAGTATGTGGGTCATACCACAAGATCGTTTAGAGATAGGGTAGCGGAACATCGAAGAAACATCTTGAAAAAAGATCCAAAACACTCTGTCTCTCGTCATTTTGCCAACTGATCAAGGAGAGGTATTCAAAATTTCAACATTATGGGGATAGATATTATCCCACGTAGTGCAAAGAATCCCTTCAGGCAGTTGTGCAAAAGAGAGGCAGAGTGGATATACACTGGGAACACTTGCACCAGCAAGAATGAATGATGACATTGAATTGAGTAATGTGGTTTAAAAATTCAGAAAATGGAAAAGTATAAATAGTGAAAATGGTTTTAAAATAGAGGTTTAATGTTTTGGGTAGGAATATTGAACTGATTATGTGAAAAGTGTAAATTTGGTTCCCCTTCCCCAAGACTGAAAGGATGGTGTCCAGTAAAGATTTAAAATAACCTTAATAGTCACTAATTGGTGAATCAAGCTAAAGGCAGCCCCATTTTATATACGGTTAGAGTCATGGATGCGCAAATACCCTGTTAAAAATTGATATATTTTTTATGGTAGAAGAGGTTTAATGGTGACCCAATGATCCATCCCTGTTGAATGGAGACTGGATTATAAGTGAGGTTTTTTTCCTCTTATGTGGCACCCAGCAGTGTAGCTGTGGAAACATTAGGCTGCCATGAGCATAGCATTCAAACCAGATCGGCAGCATTGTTTACATGAGTGCCGAATGGATGAATGCTTTGTTACCTAGGAAATTATGTAAAGCATTCCAAGGACCGGTGGTCCGATCACTTGGAACACAACGTCCCATCAGATGCGATAGAAGGCAGGTTTTGCCATTAAGGATATGACGTGAAGCCTTCCAGGGACCAAATGTTTGTTCACTTGGAACGCAACGGTTGATCGTATACGATGGGAGGTATGAAATGGCGCCCGCCAGTCTGGGGAATGTAGGATCCTTAATTTTCTAAAAGGTATAAATAGTGTTTGTTTGATAAGAAATGTTTATTACCCCTGATGAAGTCATAGATGTGTGACGAAACGCGTAGAGTGAGAAACAAACGTGTTATAATTTTAAATATTGTTTTATATTGTATTTTATATACTTTTTACTGCCAATTAATAGAGGCTGAAAACTTATAGCCCAGGCAGTAATTTATTTAATTTATACCTCACTCCATCTGGAGAATTGGGAGCTTGTATAACGGGATCCGGATACCAGAGAAGGAGGTCCAGCAGAGAAGAAAGAGTGGTACTTGATAGGCCATCTAACCCAGAGGCTGGTCTAGCCTCTGGTTCTAGTAAGTACCCACCCTTAAGGGGTTAAAATGATTATATATATATATATATATATATATATATATATATATATATATATATATATATATATCTATATTGGAACTGGTGCCTTAAGAGATTACCCTTAGAGGCGTTTTTGTGCTGTCTCTGTTTTCTTTTAGGTTGATTTGGTGACTAGGCTGGGTAAGTTTGTTTTCAGCATCTTCCACCAGCATTCAGATGGAAGTGCACAGGAATGCAGAAGCCCATGGTGGATTATTATTTTATGGTGTAAGTGAGGAGTATAAATGTAAAGATACAGAGGAAAGCATGTTAATGTTAGGAGGAATAATATAAATAGAATTAGTATGTTTATTTTGCTATGTTTGTCACATGGATAGGAGGTGTATTAAACAATAATTCAGGAACCTGGTGAAATGACAACCCTAATTTTGTTGCATTGAAACATATTTTCATTTATTTGAAACATTTTTTTCCTTTTCTTTCTCCACTTTTTCATTCCAACCCCCTTTGTTGGTAGTAGTAAAACTATTATAAAAAATGGCATTGGCCATGATTGTGGCAGTCTATGCAGTAAATACTGATGATGATCCTCCTCCTGAGGTGGCTGTTTGTAAAAGTGATATGATAAGCCTTTAGAACTAAAGATAATGAGGAGTCGCATATTAGGGTGAGGATTTAGTAGTAGTGAGACCATCTGTTGCGCCAGACAGTGACAGGGACATCCCACCACAAACTAGTGTTATTTATTGTAGAAATCTTCCTATGGGAAAAAGTAAATATTTTCAAACTTTAAAAAAACATATACAAATATGAAAGTAGGATTTTGCTGAACTAATTATAGATGATGTTGATTTAGAATATGCCCCTCTATGCTCCTCTGATTTTTTAGATTCAGATATAGTAGACAGGTATGATAGTATGACAAAAAATTGCTGTGCATGAAAATTATCTGTTTGACTCTTTACAAACTCCTTAGTCATCATCAACATCACCTTTACCAAGTCCACTAACTACCAACACAGGTCAACATCAACAAACTTAGAAATGAGTGCTCCTGCTGTTTCTTGATGTGCAGTGCCATTGCCGCCTATTATTACTAATGCAAATAGCCCTTGTAGTAGTGATGATTTAATAAGTAGTAGTCCCTCAGAAATAGTATTGTTGTGGGAATTCTCATGGCAGAAACTTTAATGGATTTTTTATCCACAGGAAGTTCAATGAAAGAAAAATTGTGTATTTAGGAATTGATATATATGATTAACTAAATATTAGTGAAAATATTTTGTAAAACGTTCTTGAAAAGCTACAGTGGTATCACATCGGAGCACTAGAGACCTCTCTGACATTCCAGGATTTAAAATTAGGTGAAAAGTTCATTTTTCTTCAAGTGGAAACTTTGCAAAAAAAGAAGAGCTGATTCTGCTTTCTGTGGTAGGCCTCACGGTAAGCCTAAAAAAACATATTCTTTGTATGACTGAAGGCTAAGCCCATTGAATGCACACATGAGCACTCGTGAGCACAGATTCAATCTCCTCACTTTATTTTAGAAAGATGTCAGAGGATGTCAGAGGAAGTCTTCTAGGGAATTCCCTTGAAAGATAAACAGGCTTTTTTTGCATCTGTTTCTTCCTGTGCTGAGCATATTTGCTAATTCCAAGTTAATTTTTTATATATTTGTTTTGCCTCAGACCTGTTCCAGTTTTCTTTTTATGCAATTATTCCACATATTGATTATTCATAGCACAATGTATGTGTTACAGTTTACCTTGTTTTCAGCGTCATCTGCAGGAGCGAGGCTTCAAGCATGCAGCAGGTCTCTATTTTATGTGCCATGCTTCCTGTAGTCCCCTCCTACCTACTTCCTTCCTCTGAGCTGCTCCTCCTACCTACTTCCTGAGGAGGGGTTTAAAGGGCAGTCTGAGTACTGACTCAGTTGCTCTTGCTTTGTTCATAGCAGTTCTATTACCTTGGGCTCTGTGTATGACCTGGCTAGTCTTCCATCCAACCTGTGGCTGTCTGACTATTCTTTTGTCTATCCCTATAGTGGACACCCAACCTGGTGCAGACCTGTGGCTCTGGCTGACTACCTGAACTGTGTATGACCTGGCTTGTCTGACTACCCCCTCTGGTGCTGACTTG
Source organism: Rhinophrynus dorsalis (assembly GCA_037306005.1). NCBI lineage: Eukaryota > Metazoa > Chordata > Amphibia > Anura > Rhinophrynidae > Rhinophrynus > Rhinophrynus dorsalis. The sequence goes on from CM074718.1 coordinate 634,344,678, forward strand.
TGGCTCTGTCTGACTATTCTTACGTTTGTTCCTTATACCTAGCAGACACCCAATATAATGCTGACCTGGGGCTCAGGTAGACTAGCTCCGATACTGACTGCAGGCGTGAGTCAGGTATCCCTTTCCTTATACTGACTGCAGGCGTTAGTCAGTTATCCTTTTCCTCATACTGACTGCAGACGTGAGTCAGTTATCCTTTTCCTCAAACTGACTGCAGGCATGAGTCAGTTATCCTTTTCCTCATACTGACAGCAGGCGTGAGTCAGATATCGCACCCTACTGACTGCAGACGTGAGTGAGTACTCTCGCTTTGTTGGATTAAGATCCAGTGTTCCTGTTCCTGCTCCTGGTTCTTGCAGAGACTACCAGTGGCTGAGACCTAGTCTCCAGCAGAGTGGTCAAGCTTGGTAGCCTACTATTCCTGATAGCAGTTCTCGCTGGCTTGTAACCCTCTGCTTGCTACTTGTGTATATAGTGTGCTCTACTTTTCTATTATTAATAAATTTTGCATTTTAACTATACTGTACTGACTCCTGAACGTTATTGGTAAACCGTGACAGTGTGTTAATGGACTAAATAATAATCAGGAGAACGCTCATTAGAAAATATGTATGTATATAAAATAGATATTTTCAAGGATTTAAATCAAGATGATGAAACCTTGAGTATTTATTAATTGCAAAGTATTAATTATATTAAAAAACAATAAACTATGCAATAAATTAACTAAAACATTTAGCAGATTGTAATGACATGAATAATGACAAATACTGGACCATTATATAGTAGTCCCACACTTGTATATTAAAAGTTATACCTCTTGGGTCAGCTGTATCCACTGTTATTTTAATAGGCGCAAGATCTATCCATAGATATAAATCTTTTCCAATATCGGCTTGCAAGTACCAGTTCACCTGAGATGAAAACAGGCAAATTACTTTTTTACTGCTGTAAAATGATGTATATAACGCCGATTTCACCTGAAGTTCTTTAACAAGCAGGGTTCTTGTCCTCCTGTCTCCTTCTTGGTATACGTTTTTTGTCGGAGAGCCTATTAAGCATACAAGCTTCCACACTTCCTGTCTCCTCTCCAATAGGTTATGTATAATGATATATGCACAGCGATGAATATTGGATTTATTGTGGGAAGTGATCTCCTCCTCCTCCTGTCTCCTTTTACTGGAATTCTCCAGGTGAATTGTCTGCTCCCAGCCGGCTGTAATACTCAGGTGAGTAATTTGGATATCTGGATCACAGAGTTAGTTGTATATAAGTTGGATAATACACCTTGCAAGTATACTTTGCAGGCACCAGTGGCTCAATAAATTCTAATAATAAAAGTCACTACTGCTAAAGTTAATGTATAAAACTCCTACGCGTTTCGTGCTATATAGAAAAACACTTCCTCAGGGAATATCTGATATTTGATATTTGAATTTGTGGAATATTTATTTCAACCCTGTGGTGCAGCTGGTTTCTTCTAGAACTGCACTTTTTTAGCTAGATGAATAAGGCCCAGATGAGTTATGACCCATTTTAGGTCATTTGCACTCAAGAACTATTTTTATGTGTGCTGCTTTGGAACATACTGTACATATTTTGAAAAATATGTGAACCTTAACATATACGTTATAATCTCAAGTGTAACCCTTTGAGTACCAGAGGGGTAGCCAATGCCTTGTAATTCAATGAGTTGGCTACCCCTCTGTCACTCAAAAGATTAACCTAGCAACACAATAGGAATATATGTATAATTTGGGGGGTGGTACTAGAACATGAAAATCAGTGGCAACCCCCAACAAACTATAAATCTTTGACCTCTTCCTGCATCACTGATTCTTGATAATAGTTCATTAGCTATTTAGATGGATATTTTGAAATACATCCTCCTATATAATAAAACTCTAGAATGTTTGTCAGATGCAGTCATGCACAGTAGAGACTGCCCAAACGCACAGAATGCTGGGAACATTCTGTGCGTTCGGGCAGTTGCTACAGCTCATGACTGCATTACGTGCGCCGCTAGTGAGGCGGCGGCAGTACGCAGAGCAGGAAAGGACTCTTAACCCTTTGAGTGCCAGAGGGGTATGCAATGCATTGCAAAGCAATGCGTTGCGTACCCCTCTGGCACTCAAAGGGTTAACATCACCCGGACCTTGGCCCGTGTACATAGGCTTTTACACTAATCTTAAATATACTATTTCGAGTTTCAAATCTTAACCCCTTAAGGACCCATGATGGTCCTGGACCGTCATGGGTTGTTATACCCATGCCTTTCTGGGAGTCCGGAATCAGATTCCGAAAAAAAAAAAAGGTCCCTGGTCCTTAAGTGACCGCAATGAAAAAACAAACAAACTGACATGTTATAGAACGTTTCCTAGACTACCCCCATTTCTGGGAGATTTTCCATTCTGATGTTAACCCTTTGAGTGCCAGAGGGGCACCCACTGCATTGCAAAGCAATGTGCTGTGTATCCCTCTGGCACTCAAAGGGTTAATACATCTCAAACTTGTTTTTTTTTCTGTCAAATTGCAATTTTCCTGTTATAGCCACCAGGTGGTGCTGTTACTGTGACTTAGTTATGGTTTTTGACTCAAATCACCCATAGAGTGCATTATCAAAAAATCAGTTTGTGCTTAGGACACTAGTTGGCACAGTTGTTACCAGGTTTAATTAAAAATACAGGTTTGAGCTGTAATATCTTTTAAATGAAAAACTGCCCTTGTATTCAAGAGGAGAAGCCCTGCCCCTGTCATAAATATTATTTCATTACATTTTTACTGCTTCTTTAACCCCTTAATGATCAGTGTACTGTAAAACGCAGTTCTTTGCAACTTGTTGTACATTCCTCCAGTCCTAAAGAAGTTAACCTCTTGGTTGCTGCTAAAGTCTCAAAGTATCTATACATCTAACATCTAGGTTTAGTACTGTTTTACATTACATATTCCTGCAGAAAGGTATCCATGACATCTTTATCCACACACACTAGGGAGATGTACTAATAATCCGGTGCCAAGAGGCACTACAATTGATTTTTGTGTGAGTGATGCCAATTTACTAAGCTACTTAACATACATGATTGTATCTAGGGGAAGGCAGTGGGGAATGTATGAGAATTGTGGGTCTTTCCTCTCCTCTGCATATTGTTTCTCTCCATTTAAAAACAAGTAGCAGCAGAAAGGTGAGGCATTTGGGGTTTTAATTGCATGAAATCGTTAACCCTTTGAGTGCCAGAGGGGTACACAACGCATTGCTTTGCAATGCGTTGCGTACCCCTCTGGCACTCAAAGGGTTAAAGTGGAGTGAGTATAATGGTATGACTGAAGCAGTGAGGAGCAACGGGATGTCTTATTGCTGCAGCCAGACTACAGATCACATCAGCCGCAGAGGAGTTGTAGTCTGGAAGCTGATGAGAGCCTCACTTGCCCATCGTTGCTTTAATACTATTTATACATACCCCTAAGTACAGGTACGTGGGTTCTAGGCTAATGTTCAAGCTCTGAATATAAGCTGTCCTAATAGACTTGCACATCGCACCATTTGAGACTGATGTAATAAGAAGAACTGGGGGGAGAGGCAATACGGTCCGATAAGAGTCCAATATTTCCAATTGAACTGGACCCGAATCCATCTCCTGGTATGCACCAAAGTGTGACATACACCTACATAGCCATGCCATTGATGAGATTAAGATGTTGTCTCTTTTGACAATGGCTCATTTGCATACTGAAATGCTTCTTAATGAGACATAGTCATATTTATGTAGGCACATTTACATGTTAAAGGGATAGTAATACTTGAAAATTAGTTTATTTTATATTGTAGCCCTAAAAAAACATGAAAAATGATATAAGTCTTATCTCCCAAACCTTTATGGTTTGGGACATATTCAGAAGTAAAGTTTCCCCTGGAGTGACGTCATTGCTCCACCCTTCAGATTTGGAATCCGGTCCCGGGACCGGCTGTGCCTCTCCAGAACTGCTGAGATCACCATCTTTAAAAAGAATTTCTTAATTGGAATGGTCTACAAAGTGTGCTTTCAAGCCAGGCACACTTTGTAGATAGTTCCAATTAAGTAGTTCTTTTCAAAGATCGTGATCTCGGCACTGCTAAAGAGCTGCCGGTTGCTCTGTGGACCGCATTCCAAATCTGTCCACTAGATGGCAGACTTGGCTGAAACAGCCAGGAAAAGATCATTTTACTATATTTTACATGTGAATATCTCCCAAACCATAAAGGTTTGGGAGATAAGACTTATATCATTTTTCATGTTTTTTTAAGGGCTACAATATAAAATACAATTATTTTCAATTATTACTATCCCTTTAATGAGGCTATTTGCCACATGCACTGTGTATCATATTCTCCATGGTAAAGTGATCTCCACATATCACCAGACACACTTCACCAATGCATCAAACATTACTGCATCCCTCCGCTACAGTTATTCTGGAGCAAACCAGCTATACCAAAGAATACAAACAGAAATCCCCCTAATTTCCACTGATTTCAATTGGGCTTTTGACTTCAGAGGTTTCCAGTGCATTGGCTATGTCTACACCATTCAAGATGTTAAAGGAATAGTAATACTTAAATATTACTATCCCCCATCTTGTAGCCCTTCAAAAACTGAGTAAAATGAGCCTACCGGCATCTCTCAAACCTTTATGGTTTGAGAGATATCCGCTTTCAAAGTTTCCTCTTTTTGCCTTTCCCCTGACATCAGCGTTCTAGCTGACAGCAGGGGAATCCTCTCCTGCGATCAGCCGGGGGCTCTGCAGCAGAGCCGAGACCGTGGTAATAAAAAAGAAATCCTTCACTAAAAAGGTCTTCTACGTGTGATTGGTTTGCAAGCACACATAGAAGACCTTTTAAGTTAAGGATTTCTTTTATATTACCGCGATCTCGGCTCTGCTCCAGAGCCGCCGCCGGTCCCGGAACCGGATTCCCCTGCTGTCAGCTAGAATGCTGACATCAGGGGAGAGGGAACTTTGAAAGTGGATATCTCTCAAACCATAAAGGTTTGAAAGATGCCGCTGGGCTCATTTTACTCAGTTTTTGAAGGTCTACAAGATGGTGGATAGTAATGTTTAAGTATTACTATGCCTTTAAAAGCCACATTTAAAGGGGAAATATCACCCATTTACAAGTTTGGTTAAAAATGTGTGGTTTGGCTGAAATTAAAGGGTTTAAAGATGATCCTGTGCCTTACTTTTGAACAGACTGCGGGTACAGCTAGGCACTACAGTCTGTCACTCTTCCTCCGCTCCCCTCCCACATAGCGCCTCGTTCCAGCTTCTTCTGATGACAGAGGATTTCTTCTTGTAAACTGGAGCGCTCTCATTGGCCAGAGAGCAATCCAGTTTACAAGGAGAAATCCTCCGACATCGGAGGAGGCTGGATTGAGATGCTATGTGGGAGGGGAAGAGTGACAGACTGCAGTGCCTAGCTGTACCCACAGTCTGTTCAGAAGTAAGGCACAGGATCATCTTTAAACCCTTTAATTTCAGCCAAACCACAATTGTTTTAAAAAAATTACACAAGTATTCCAGCTAGTCGTTCCATTTATTTTCTTTTTAGCCAAACTTGTATACGGGTGATAGTTCCCTTTTAAATCAATGAACATTTTACTTGATTCCCCCCAGAATGTCTTCAGGAACAAGATTTACTAAGGTGTGATAAAGAGATGATAAAGTGGAGATAACTTCTCTAGTGTAATAATCACTATAATTTTTATGTTATTCCATGGAGCCGATGCATTAAGATTTTTTTCTCCAGTCTGAGCGATTTTAGTGTGTAGGCTCTATAGAACAACATATGACTTTATTATGACACCCAGTTTATAACAGCGGTGAAGTTATCTCCCCTTTCTCATCTCTCGCATTGCTGCATTTCCTTCCCCCCAGTTCCTCTTAGTACAACAGCCTCAATGTAAACTGAAAAAGATAAAATCAATTCTCATACTATGACAGAACACGTCTTTGTGCTTATGTTATAATAAGGAAGTGGTTTCAGAGACCATGCTGTTAAATGGGAGTATGACAAGACAGATGACTGTTCGCATTTAATCATCTGTATTGTTAACATGTCTAAAACTGTCAGTATTATTTTGTTACGTAACAAATCTTACTATAGATCTGGTTCAAAAAGATAATGAGGAGGAATTCAGGAGCAAACCAGCTGCTCCATAGGGGACAAATAAGAATTGGCTTCACATTCCCCTTGAGTTAAATTCTGTTTTTAATCCTTTGAGTGCCAAAGCAATGCGTTGCGTTCCACTCTGGTACTCAAAGGGTTAACCTATCGAATGCCAGAGGGGGGGGTGTGCAATGCATTTCATACGCCCCGGGCACGCAAAGTGTTAACCATTTGAATCCAACAGCAGACTCCTTTCTAGTATTCAAGATGTTAAAAGGCCAGTTAAATCAATGAAAATTGTTATTTCTTTCCTATGGTGCAGTTAAATTTACCTCCTTACTTTATTGAATTGCACCTCTTGTGTGAGTGCGCTGTGAGGCCTTATTCATCAATATAAAGTTGTGCAATTCTGGAGCTAATATTCAACTGGAGCAGCACTTGATTACCTAAATAGACCCTCAATACAAAATATAAATATTATTATTAATATATAAAATATTGATCCATTAATATAAGGAAAGATGAATATAGTACTATATATCTATCACACTATATTTCAGAATCAGATAAAAATCCCCCTAATGAAGATCATAAATGATCTATGATCTACCCCCCTCAAATCTTTTGCAATCAAACATAATATCTGGTTTAGTTGAGGCAAAGATGAAACAGACAATTAGCAAACAACAAGTATACTCATTAAGAGTTAAGATTTAAAACTACCCAAGACACACACCAGTATCAAAATATAATCCTGGGCAGGACAGTATCCACAAAATTAGCATCGGCATAAGCAGATCCTCCCACATCGGAGCAATGTATGCAAGCATTTTATCAGATTACCACACGTCTAAAGGATCACACTGTGAAACTTCACTCCATAGGTTTATAGCTATGGGAACAAAGACGTTTAGATGGAATTGCTTTGATTGGACAGTTTATGATGTGAGAGGATGAAAGGAGCCTGATAACTCCACATTGTATCCTTTTAAAAGGTTGCACGTAAAAGAGCATGCAACCTTTTCACACAGTAATCATGTTGCCATAATAAAAAAGGAGTCATGAGAATCTCGCACTGCATGAAAGCACGAGATTCTCATGTGGCCTTCTGAAATGTAGTGGATGTGAAGGTCTGCTGGTTTGTGTTACAATATACATTGTTGGGTGTGTGAGTATGCGCTTACTTGAAAACATCAACTAGTATACAGTAAGGCTCTTTCCAGTGTCAACAGACTGTAGTCCCTCCGTGTCCATTCGCTATTGTCTCCTCATTATCCTCAGTAGTGGAGAACCTGTGATGTTGAGGACTGTGTCACGGTTTCCACAGAAACGTTCAAGAGTCAGTACAGTATAGTTAAATGCAATTTATTAACAGCAACAAACATAGCACACAATAGAATTATAGCAGGAACAAGCAGAGGGTCATAAGCCCGCAAGCACTGCTATCAGGAATAGTAAGCTGCCAAGCTTGACCTCACTGCCGAAGACTAGGGCTCAGCCACTAGTAGTCTCTACTGGACTCAGGAACCGGAACGGAGCAGGAGCAGGAACACAGGATCTTGATCTGACGAAAAGAGAATACTGGCTCACGTCTGCAGACAGTATGGAGCGTATCTCTGACTCCTGCCTGCAGTCAGTATCACAGCAAGTCTGCCAGAGCCCCAGATCTGCACCAGATTGGATGTCTGTAGGGTAATAGGCAACAGAATTGTCAGACAGAACCACAGGTCAGCACCAGAGAGGGTAGTCAGACAAGCCAGGTCATACACAGTTCAGGCAGTCAGACAGAGCCACAGGTCTGCCCCAGATTGGGTGTCCACTATAGGGTAAGACAAAAGAATAGTCAGACAGAGTCACAGGTTAGCACCAGGGTGAATGGAAGACAAGCCAGGTCATACATGGAGCCCAAGGTAATAGAACTGCTTCATACAACAACACAAGGGCAGCTGAGTCAGGACTCAGACTGCCCTTTAAACCCCTCCTCAGGAAGTAGGTAGTAGGAGCAAGATCAGAGGAAGGAAGTATGTAGGAGAAGACTACAGGAAGCATGGCATAAAACAGAGGCCTGCTTCACTCTAAAGCCTCGCGCCTGCAGATGATGCTTGGAATGACGCAGAGCGTCACTGAAGTGGCGGTGCTGGAAACAAGGTAAGCTGTGACAGACTGTTTAAAAGGAAGCTATGAGACAGAAACAATAGAGAACAGGCACGGTGTCACAGATGTGACTTACCTCACAGCCGGCAGCTAGCCGGTCGCAGTCCTGCTTCCTCGCAGCTCGGCCACGTTCTGATCTGCGGCGGCTCTCTGCCACTTCCGGTTGTTCTCACAGCTCTGGCCACATTTATTTCTTTGGTGGCCCGAGCCACATATGTCTTTTACGGGTGCACGTATTAGGAGAGTGGCTTGCGCACCGTATTTATAGAGCATCAGTTTGTTCTGTACTCCTCCTTCCCAGGGTGTTGGTAGTTATAAGCTGCCTGGACACAGGGCTCATTCACCCTTACGTTGGTGTCCAATGCAGTTCTAGCTGTTTATTCTTCTGATCTACAGTGTATGACCTAGGCTTGTCTGACTATCCGATCTGTTGCTGACTTGTGGCTCTGGTTGACTACCCACTTCTATCACGGTGCCCGTGCTATGCTGGTGACATTCTGTCAGTTTCCACTACTGCTTACGCCCATTGGTTGAAGTGACTTGTCCCTGCCCAGTATTTGTCCTTAAATACTGGGTCTTTTCACTTATCCGGTGCCCTCTCCTAGTGTTTCCGTTACCAGCTCTTATTCCTGTTTTTGTGTGATCTCTGTGTACCGACCCGGACTGCCAGACTACTCTGCATCTTGTTCCTGCCTTGTGTACCGACCCGGACTGCCTGACAACTCTGCATCTCTTTCCTGTTCTGTGTACCGACTCGGATTGGCTGACTTTCCTGCTCTGTGTACCGACCCGGCCTGGCTGATGTTCCTGCTCTGTGTACCAACTCGGATTGGCTGACGTTCCTGCTCTGTGTATCGACCCGGCCTGGCTGACGTTCCTGCTCTGTGTACCGACTCGGATTGGCTGATGTTCCTGCTTTGTGTACCGACCCGTCCCAGCTGGGCTTCTTTGGTTGTGTATCCCTCCTGCTGACGCCTTATCCGGTCTCTGGTTGGGGTTGTTCCAGGATCCTCTCTGTCTCTGGACAGTCCCTCTCTGCAGTCTAGTCTCTGTTGTTGTCGGTGTCACCCAGGCGACATTGCTGGTGTGTTCCTTCCATCCGTGCACCACTATCCACTGGATCGTTTCCTGCCATTCACGCTGAGGTTGGGTTCTCTGGGTGCCTCAGTCAGTCCACCTGATTGTGCAGTCGACTTTGGTCTGAGTGTTGTTAACCCTTCGGGGTGGGTGCCAGGCACCAGCTATCCTTCCGTGCAATCCCTGGTTGGGTGCCTTACCGGGCTCGTTGCTAGTCTCCGTTACTGCTACGGCAGTCCACAAGTTGCTCTGGTCTCCGTTACTGCTATGGCAGTCCACAAGTTGCTCTGGTCTCCGTTACTGCTACGGCAGTCCACAAGTTCCTCTAGTCTCCGTTACTACTACGGCAGTCCACAAAGTAGCTCTGGTCTCCGTTGTCTGCTTGGGCGTTACTCGATACTGTGCTCTCTCTTCATATTGAGAGTCTTAAAGGGCCTCGCGCTATTAGGGCCTGTCAGTCCTCCCGGCCTAATAGTAACTCATTCAGGGCTGCCTAACTTGAGTATCACACGAAAGTTACCTGACCTGTGTCAGTATATTGTATATTGTAAATTTGCATATACTGGACCCGTGTGGGTATACCTCATTGTAACCTGTCCTGTGTCTGTACTATATTGCTTATCTATTACTGGACCCATGAGGGTTATTGTTATTGCAACTGTTCAATAAAACTGTGTTTTATCCAAACCTACTGTGTCTGAGTGTCAAACAAACCGTTACAACTCCGTGTGTGACCTAGGCTTGTCTGACCATCCTATCTGGTGCTGACCTTTGGCTCTGTCTGACTATCTTCTCTGTGTTGCCTCCTGACTAGTGGACATACAGTCTGGTGCAGACCCTTGGCTCTGGCTGACTACCTGCTCGGTGTATGACCTAGGCTTGTCTGACCATCCAATCTGGTGCTGACCTATGGCTCTGTCTGACTATCTTATCTGCGTTGTTCCCCGGCTAGTAGACGTCCTATCTGGTGCAGACCTGTGGCTCTGGCTGACTACCCACTTATACTGACTACAGATGTGAGTCAGTAATTCCTGGTGGGAGATCTCGAGAGTTCTGAGTCCAGTGACTTCCTCGTTCTACCTGAGACTACCATTGGCCTAGGCCTAGTCTCTAGCAGTGAGGTCTACTTTGGGGCAGCCTCCTATTGCTGATAGGTCTTGGTGGCTTCTCCAGTTACCCTCCGCACCTTCCTGTCTATTTGCTTGTGTTATTATTACTATTCAAAAAGGTGTTTTACTATATACCTATCACGGTGCCCGTGATTGCTGCAGTTCCCTGTCTGTCACCAGTAGGGGGCTTCTATTGGCTGTCTGCAGATAGCCCGCCTCTTATTGCCTATTTAAACCTGGATTGGGCACCCTTTGAGTGCCCTTTCGTGTTGTTTCTGACCTTCTTGCTATCACTATGTCAGTGATAGCTGGGCCTCTGTTCCAGTGTTCCTGATCTCATGTGTTCCTGAGTTCCTGATCTCTACTGTTCCAGTGTTTCCTGCATGCTGAGTACTTCCAGTCCTGGTTCCGGCCTAGTCTCTGGTGTTGCAGTTCCTGCTGAACTTCTTCTCTGCTGTTTCCTGACCTGACTGATCGTTGCTGGTTCCTGTGTTCTCATCGCCTGTCTCCTGTATCCTGGCGACCTCCTGCCTGGTCGCGTCGGCGACATTGCTTTTTACACCAGCGTGCGGACGCTGGTTTGCTCCTAAGCCTTGCGGCTATACAAACTTGCTTGTTACACCAGTGTGCGGTCACTGGTTTGCTCCAAAGCCTATCGGCTATACAATCCTGTGTTGGTCCCAGCGTGCGGACGCTGGTTTGCTCCTAAGACTTGCGGCTATACAAACTTGCTTGTTACACCAGTGTGCGGTCACTGGTTTGCTCCAAAGCCTATCGGCTATACTATCCTGTGTTGGTCCCAGCGTGCGGACGCTGGTTTGCTCCTAAGCCTTGCGGCTATACAAACTTGCTTGTTACACCAGTGTGCGGTCACTGGTTTGCTCCAAAGCCTATCGGCTATACAATCCTGTGTTGGTCCCAGCGTGCGGACGCTGGTTTGCTCCTAAGCCTTGCGGCTATACAAACTTGTTTGTTACACCAGTGTGCGGTCACTGGTTCATTCCAAAGCCTATCGGCTATACAATCCTGTGTTGGTCCCAGCGTGCGGACGCTGGTTTGCTCCAAAGCCTTGTGGCTATACAAACTCGCTTGTTACACCAGTGTGCGGTCACTGGTTTGCTCCAAAGCCTATCAGCTATACAATTCTGTGTTTGTCTCAGCGTGCGGACGCTGGTTTGCTCCAAAGTCTTGCGACTTTACGATTCCCCAGTTGGTCTCAGTGTGTGTACACTGGGTTGCTTACGATCCTGTCAATTTGCCATTACCATCTGACTGCTGCTACTATCTCTGGGCTGCCCTGCCCGGTATTGGTAAGGCCGGTAGAGCCGTTATGCTATTCCATCTGCAGGTTGCCTTACCCGGTATTGGCAAGGCCGGTAGAGCCTAACATTCTATTACTTCAGACTGTCCTGTCCGGTATATTGACAGGACCGGTAGAGTCTGCCTTCTGTCTTTGTTATATTCTGTATATATCTGTATGTATGTGAATGCCATCCTACATTATCAATTTATTATTTCAATAAAATTGATTTTTACCTAAAACTTGTGTCTGAGAGTCATAATAAACCGTGCCAATACCGTGCTGACTCCTGAGTTATTTCTGGGTAACTATGACACACTGTGTTGGAGGAGGGACTACAATCGAGCCTTACTGCATGCTATTTGCTGTTTTCAAGTAAGAGCATATTCACACATCCAACATTTTTGTATTGCAACTCAGACCTTCCCATCCGTAGTTGACATGAGAATCTCACGCTGTCATGCAGTGCAAGATTCTCATGTCGCCATTTTTATTATGGCGACATGGTTACTGTGTCAAAAAGGTTGCATGCTCTTTTGTGTGCAACCTTTCAAAACTAAACCATCTGACACAGGGATAAATGGGTGGAGTACAGTTTTGTTTATGAGGAGCGGACAGGTCTGGTAATGTGGAGTATGTTTTGGCAGATGTTTTTCTTGATTGATCACTCCATCTGCTTACTTCCCCTTGCCTCAATTTTCATTAAAAGACTTGTACACAACCATCTGACTCAGTTTATTTATTTAGAAAGTGGTTTACAAGGAAGAATACATTACAATGTATCTAATTTTCAAGTATGTCCTAGGGACCATTTAGAATATACATTTACACATTTACACAAATAGAAGCAAACTGTAACGGTTTGTACGACACTCAGACACAGTAGGTTAGCATAAAACACAGTTTTATTAAAAGACACAATGAAAGTACCAATATAGGTCATAGATATATGCCCACACAGGCCCAGTATACAATGAGTAGGATGGTACAGATACTGTCACAGGTCAGGCATAACAAGGCAACCTCAGCACAGCATGGGTTAAAGTCCAATGATATAAACAGCTATCAGGAGACTGTGGTGCGAGAATGGAGACAAGCACCTAGATCTGCAAAGCAGAGCTGAGACTTATACTCTCTGCCGTAGCAGTAACGGAGGCCACAATACTCTGCTAGAGCTGAACGGACTTGAGCCGCGAGCACCTGACCAGTGCAGTAACGAAGGCAACAGTACTCTGCAAGAGCTAGTTAAGTTGAGCCAATGACACCCAACCGGTGCTGTCACGGAGGCAACAATACTCTGCGAGAGCTGATGGAAATGAGCCAAGCCGGATCAGGTCATGGAGCAGGAACGTCAGCCAGGCCGGGTCGAATCACGGAGCAGGAACATCAGACAAGCCGGGTCAGGTCACGGAGCAGGAACGTCAGCCAGGCCAGGTCGAATCACGGAGCAGGATCCAGAAGCGGAGTAGTCAGACTGGCCAAGTCGGTACACAGGAACACAGCAACACAGTAGCACTGGTACAGGAACACCACGAAAGGGCACCCGAGAGGTGCCAGAGGCCCGGTATAAAAAGGCCATACTGGTCAGGCCAAACCAAGCTCAGCCAATGGAAGCGCAACACACTGAGACCGACAGGAAAAAAGCACAGGCACCGTGATACAAACAAACAAACAAAAAAATGTTTCTCCTCATTAACAATGTTTTCACCTCCCTCTTTAACAATATTTTCACCCCCCAACAATCTGGCTTCCACATTCAATACTTCCTTGAGACTGCTCTAACAAAGGTAACCAATGACCTACTAGCAGCTAAATACATGGGGCACTTCTCCATACTAATTCTCCTTGACCCACCAGCAGCATTTGACACGGTTGATCACCCACTTCTGTTAAAAACCCTCCAGTCCATTGGCCTCTGTTCCAAATCACTGACCTGTTTTAAATCCTACCTTTCACTTTCTCATTTAATAACATCACCTCCTCTCCTCTTATTATTATTAATTATCTTTTCTTTATACTAACACTGACTTACAAAGCCCTTCACAGATCTATTCCCCACTACATATCCAACCATATTTCCAAATGTTCACCCTTTGCACTCTGCCAATGATCTACTACTTCTCCCTCTCATGCCTAAAAGTCTTTTCAAGAGCTTTACATTTTTAGTGGAACTCGGTGCCCCACTCTCTGAATCTCACACATCTTCTCAACCTTTAAACACTCTCTAAAGACATGAGCCAATCTAAACACCTTACATCTACCTTTTCTATATAACTGTATTTCAACTCTAAACCAACAAATTATCTGTTACATCCACTAATATCTATCCTGTTGCCAATCTTTCAGTTGGCTGACCTATTTACTAGACTGTACTCTAACACCTGCTTTCATCTCATGTTTCTTTTGCCCTTCTACTCCCTCTAAATTGCAAGCTCTCACAAGCAGGGCCATCTCTTTACTTGTTTTGGTTTGTACCTCATCATGCTTGTATATTCCCCTCTATTGTATAGCACAAATAACATAGTTGTCGCTTTATAAATAAAAGAGAGTAGTAATAATAAAATATAACAATCCATAGATCTTACTCAAATTGCCCAAGCTCACTTGAAAACCAATTCATGCTATTTCACAGAATACTCTATATAATGTCTTCAAATCATTGCTTAAGCAAAAAAGACTTGACTGAGATAACAGTTCCTACTACTATGGAGACTCTGATTTATCAGTATATTCTTAAGCCAACCCAAGATATGTACTTTTTTGATCAACTGACAAGAAATATTTCTAGGAAAGCAGACAGTAGTCTTGGACAAAGATCTCCAAATCCCAAAATTTTACTCTGCTCATGATATACTAATACAGGAACTTCAAACACAAATCATTCCCATTTAGATGTCTGAAGTACTGCGACAATGTCTTGGTATCCCCCTCCATACCATCATATACATACATCCAATATAAGTTCCATGGTGTTGGGGGAAATTATTGGGCTGCATACTAGGAGAAAAATTAGCCCAGAATTTGACTGTAGTAATTACTATGATAAAGGAAGTTCAGATTCAGGAGCAAACCAACTGCATCATAGGGGTGAAATTAGTATTCCATAAATCTCCCTTAATTTAAATGCCAGATAGTTATCCAACAAATTAAATCAGTGAGACTTTTCATTTCTCCCCATGGCACTGCTGATTTGCTCAAGAAATCCACTTTTTTAGCTTGATGAATAAGGCCCTATGTTTTATATTTAATCAGAAATAAAAAGTGTAACATTTACGGGGCCAATGTACAAATCCAACTACACAGCTCCATCGACTTTAGCCACCATTGCCAGTAGCTACATGTCACAGATGTGTTATTGATGGTTGTGATGCTCATCACAACCTCCAATAAATGGAGACCAAGGTGGGTGCCAGCCAATAATATTGATTAGAATGCACAAGACCTCAGACACACTCTGGGAACCTTATGCTTTTGGACCAATCCTAGGCTTACCCAATATTCTGACAAACTCAGTCAAATAGGCCCCATGAGATTCTGGAGTGGATGTTAAAGGGATAGTAATGCTTAATATGTGTGTGTGTGTGTGTATATATATATATATATATATATATATATATATATATATAAATATATATCAACAAAAAGCGAGACATGTTTAAACAGTGTACCATACTAAAACAAATCACAGTAGATGAAGAAGTGAACAATTAGGTTTATCTTGACCAGGAAATGTCAACAGATGGAAACACCATGATAGAAATTGAGCAACAAATAAAACTGGGATGGCAAATATTTGGAAAACATAGTAATAGTGTCTTTAAGACAAATTTACCACTCTGCCTCAAGTGAAAGATTTTTGACTAGTATGTCCTCACAGTCCTTAGGTATGGCTCTGAAACATGAGCACTGAAAGCCAACGCCATACAAAAACTTAAAGGGATAGTAATACTTCGTTTTAACTTTATTTTATTTTGTAGGCATTAAAAAAATATGAAGAATGACATAAGTCTTATCTCTCAAACCTTTAAGAGATATTCACATGCAAAGTTTCCCCTCCCACCCCTTTTACCTAGTGTAAGCCATCTCTTCTCAGATGGGGTATCTAGTTGTAAGACCAGACAGATAACAGCAGGGGACAATCTTCTTACAATAAAAACAATGAAATCCCTGCCCCCCTTGACAAGCTTTTCAGGTTTTTCCTCCCTTCCCTTCCCTTTACCTCCCTTCTGCTCTCGCTGAAAAGTGTTACATCAGTAAAAGGGGCGGAAGGGGGACACTTTGTCATTGAATTACTCTTCATCTACAACTCTGACAGAATTGAAATAACACTCTCCATGGTCCAAATACTATGATGATTAATCAAAGCTGCTTTTATTATGAAACATTACTATCCCTTTAAGGTTACACAGAGAAGTATGGAGTGGCAAATTCTAAACATAACACAAAGAGACTGAAAAATGTGCATGTTGATTTGTCTGCAAACAAAGGTCTTTGATGTAATTGAAAGAGTAAAGCACCTGAAATAGAAATGGTAGGCCACATAGCAAAAAGACTTGATGGTAGATGGACCAAACACATTTTGGAATGGATTCTACCCAATACTAAATGCCCAAGTAGAAGACCAAAGACAAGATGAGTAGATGAAATTACTAAATTTGTCGGTACACAGTGGCAACAAAAGGCACAGGACCAAAGTTGTTGGAGGCAACAGTGGACTGACAAAGGCTGTTGCTACTGATATGCATATATATATATATATATATATATATATAGAGAGAGAG
Source organism: Rhinophrynus dorsalis (assembly GCA_037306005.1). Taxonomy (NCBI): domain Eukaryota; kingdom Metazoa; phylum Chordata; class Amphibia; order Anura; family Rhinophrynidae; genus Rhinophrynus; species Rhinophrynus dorsalis. Next base: position 634,361,238 of record CM074718.1, read on the forward strand.
AGGGATAGTGGAAACCAGGGTTCGCACTCACGGATTTCACTAATAAAAAATACTAATTTTTAATGGTGAAAAGACATGCAACATTTCGATCCTCAGTTGGGACCTTTGTCAAGCAAACATAGTTAAACAATAAAAGACAATCTATGTATACTCAAATCTATATATACTCAAATGACCCACTATAATGACGTATATTGTAAGACGGTAAAGGAGAACGAATAGCAGAACCACCACCATAGTCCCATAGCACCCAATGGAAAATTAGATGAACAGTGCACCCTGTGTAAGGGATGAGAATGTAGCAAATGAAATCAGATATATGCTTCATGATATACTAGTAAATCAATTGTGCATCGACAGTTAGATAAAGAGCAATAAACCATTTAAACCACAAGGATTGAATGTATTCAGTTCCCTAATCCTCTTTGTAATAGTTTCTTGGAGAGATCATTTCCTCATTTAATGGCTGGAATGTGTTCAATGGCAATAAAACTAAAGCTGGTGGCTGCATGTTTTTCTGTCAAATTGTATTAGCCACTGGTTTCCAATATCTTGAAGTTCTGCAGAACCCAGTGTGTATACATTATACAGCAAGAGTGCATATCCTTTATAAACAATATATATATATATATATATATATATATATATATATATATATATATATACTAGTTGAGCCCGTTACATGGGCCACAGTGCCACTGCCAGCCAGTCGCGGGGCAGTCATGCACAGTAGAGACTGCCCACGCCGCGGCTGATACAGTGCCAGCCGGTCACAGTGCAGTCATGCTCAGTAGAGACTGCCCGCACTGCGTCTGATACAGAGCTGGATGCTCCTTCGGAGCGCCCCGCTCTGTCCCACCAATGCATCGGATAACACTCTATCACATCAGGGGTTAAGGGGACATTGAAGTGAACATGGAACCTGTACTTTGCTAGAGCTGAAAAGAGCAGCAGAGGGATGGATTAACAGTGGTATTGTGTTATACAACATAGAGGTAATGAAAGGTGGATCAGATCTCAAGGGACACCATGCTGACCTGTGTGTGCAGCACTCTTGACAGTGGCAACCCACATCTATCTGTTTCATGGAGCTATCAGGACATATTTGTTGATGTTGGGATGTATGTCAGGGGCACAAATCCCTAGGGCTGGTTGACATCCTCTTAGTTCTCCACATAATGGGTTACAGATGAGTATTCAACACATTACAAAGCAATTGGTTGTTTACTCCCCTGTAACAGATAAGACTAATGGGATAGTGATGTTGGAGCTGTTGCATGATGATCACTTTGAGAGTGCTCTTCCAAATCATGTTGTCTTGTCCCACAGGCATCCATAGCATGATCCATCCTGGAAGAGAGGCGTTTTCATGTGACTGGACTGAAGTATTGACAACACCTCCATGAAGGTCACCCCTTGATGATTTCAACTGATTGTGTGGGTGTTGCATTATATAACCTGATGTTCACAGAAACCTCTAGTGGAACATCCACATATCCACATCAGACCCATATTTATGTGTTTACTAACATCCAGGTATCAAACCCGAACAGAAAGAATGCTCATCTGCATAGTTACAAAACCTTGTGAACAACCCATGAGCAGTTAATTACTGGTTCTTCTTGATCCTTTTTAAATTGCTAATGTATGTCTTGTGTGGTCATGCAGGTGTTCAATGCATATAGTAATATACACAAAAAACATGTGTCACTATCTCTCAGCCAGGCAAGGAAAGCTCGATCTCTGACACAGAGTCGGAGCCCTACTGCAGAAGGTCGACAGTCGAGGATAAGCAAATGTCTTTAAGTGAGGCAGTAATCAGCAGACAGAAATTGGTCGTCTGTGAGTCGAAGACAACAGGAGAGTCGAGGTAGAACAGGAGTCGACTACTAGTCATCAAATAATGCAGGAGTCAACCCAAAGGGTCGTAGACAAACGGAGAGTTGTTGACAAGCCGGGTTCGGTGCACAAAGAGTCGAGCAAATGAAGCAGTCAGTACCTTGGAGTCATAGACAAGTGGAGAGTCGCAGACAAGCCAGATTTGGTACACAAGGAGTCTAGCAAATGAAGCAGTCGGTACCTTGGAGTCATAGACAAGTGGAGGGTCGTAGACAAGCCGGATTTGGTACACAAGGAGTCGAGCAAGTGAGACAGTACGAGCCTTGGTAATATCAATAAAATTACCGGTAAGCCAATCAAACGTACTGAACTGATCTCTGGGTTCATATCTTGGTAGGATATATTTGTACACATATAAGAGGTACATATCCACATAGATATTAGACCATATTTCTTTCTGTGTACATATATATTTTTAACAGATCTGCAGTACGATTCAACTGTTATTCATCTCTATATTTTTAGTTTTATCCCGTACAATGCAAGATTTTGAAGTAGTTGACATGACTCTCTGGTTGTCATGATGGTATCCTATGCATTGCGTTGCAATGCATGGGATACCACCATGGCAATCACAGATTGATGAACTTTACAGGATCCTGTCCATGAGGTCTGTTCCAGTTCAATCCTGAAGGCCAATAATCAGGCCAGTAGTGAAGTATATCTTTGATTAAGGCATTTTGTTTTCCTGGATAAGCCCATCCATCCTTCTGAGTGAGCCAGCCGTACTCAATCAGAGATATACATAATTCATGGCCTGTTGGAGAACAAATTACAATGGTTCACATTTGGTTCCCATGTGTATCCTGCAAATAGTGACTGGTGTAACATCCATCCATGGCATCACCACTCCTGAGGATCCATATGTGAAATATGTCATTTCAGGTTGGAGTAAATTATTGCATACATAACACCAAGGCCTACTTTTTTCTCCTTTAATTCTGTGGAATTATGGTAGGCCTGTGTGTTGCACATACAACCAGTTATTCTCAATGGCACTGTGATGTGTGACCTGATCCATCCTTTTTATAATTCAGTAAGCGGTGACGAAGACCTGATGAATAGAACATGATGATGACTTCTCTAGTGATCTCATTTCCCCATTTCCAATGTTTTCTATGGAGTCTATATAATGGGACCTTAGCAACTTGATTCATTTTATTGAATAGTCTCCATAGACTAACACTGGGACTGGTGAAGTGAGGGTATGTAAGGGTTAATTTCGCTCCATCATCTCTTTTTCACCACTTAGTGAATGTCCCCTGTGTAGCATGTAATTGTGGGATTGCCAAAGCATTGTTGAGCAATGCATTGATGATCCCTCTAGAACTCAAGGGGTTATGTGCTGACTTCCCTGTGGGTACATGTGTGGCAATATGTAGCAACATTGATGATGTTTAACAGCTTGTGAAACATGGTTGGTGTGGATTATGTGTGATCAGCACAGCAACATGAGGGTTAAAGTAGGACTTGGATAGGTGTGGGTCTGGTCGAACTCTGACATTTGTGCATGTATTGTATCCTTATTTGAACCTCAGGGTGTTGTGTTGATGCAATTGTGCGGATAAATGATAGGCATATGTTTGGATATGACTGTGTTGGTGTGTGGTGGTTGTGTCAGTTGATGTGGTATGTGGTTATGTGATGTTGCACTTACTGGTAGTGTGGAGGCTCCTCTCTTCCCCAGTGTCCGATCCTCCAGGAACCCCCTCAATCAGTGTGGAGGACATGTTCTGGAGGTGGACCACCTCCGGTGCTTCGGGCGTGGAGGGCGGCCTCCCCTATCTTCTTCTTGACCACCATCTTGCAGTTGCCCCATCTCTTTTTGATGGACTCCACTTACCGTCTGCAGGTGGCCACTGCATTCACCCAGCTGCAGATCTGGTTCCAGGTAACCTTCCTCCTCGCACCCAGGCCAGGGACCCTCTCCCTCGGAAAGAGGACAGTCTCCCTCTCTAAGACGGCCTCCACGAGGGTCCTATTATCTTCCCTGATGCTCTTCTCCTCTGCTCCGGCCTTTGAGGAGTCAGAACCAGAGTGTCCTGCCTGCGTTGCCCCTGTGTGGTGGTCCCCAGCAGATACCCCTCGTACCACTGCAGGTTCTGCCCCTGCCCTCCGTCTGCCTGCTCTCCTGAGCCGGGTCCCCCTCCGCCCTGCGGATCACCCTCTCCCACCCCTACTCTGCTCAGGAATGCCCTCCTGACTCCCCTCCACTACTCTCCCCATCCCGCTCTCCTGTCCTCCTCACCTCGCCATCATTCACCCACTCATACCCAGGCACACTCCCAGGCCTTCACACACACAAACTCGATCCACTCACTCTCTGTCACACTCTGTCACTCACAGATTCACACTGACAAAATAAAGTTTAAAATGTGTAAAGTGTAATGAAAAAAAAGACTATGTGTGAATGTGTTTGTGTTTTTATGGGTGTATGTGATATGGGCTAAAGTGTGCTATGTGTCTATTTATGTGCACCTCTCCAAACGCTAAACTCCTTCTACCTTACTCTTGTAAATGCATCTCTCTCTCTCTCTCTCTAATCTCTATCCTCCGCTCCTGGGTCCTGTGATCTAGCTTGTCAAAATTCGAAACACAGACAAGGTGTGACTATTATTTTGGGGTATATATAGGTGTATTTGAACATTACTGATACTTTGGGGTCTTGGGATTGGCTGTAGGTTTGAATTTGTTTGTGCATAAATCAGGATTGTTAGCCAACGGCAGCCGTTATGTTACATTTTGACTTGAGTTATGTTTTAACGGGTGATTGGGCTGCACGGTGATGCTACAAAAGGAGCGATTCAGGTTTTTGTGTTACATGTTTTTGTTGTGCCTACGCTTGTTAGCTATTCTTGTAGACTTCCTGTCGAATCTGCCGTAAATCATGTATTATTTATGCACGATTTGCCTTTTACCATTAACGGAGGCATTAACTCAAGCCTTTAAATCTACCCTCATAGTACTCTCAACATAAATAAAATGCAGTGAGCCTCAAGGAAACATCCCCACCACTAGCATAACAATAGTGGTTGCAAGGGTGGCCCCTGCGACCGGGCCCCTCCACTCCAAGGGACCGGCCGCCCCCTGCGACCCCTTCGCCTGGCCAGACCTCTAAAAGCTGATCTCCCTCTCTGGTGTTCTAGTAATTCAGATTGATGGGAGATGACATCATCTCCCAGTACTCTGCATTACTGAGAACCGAGCGGGAGCTCCAGCTCTATAGAGATCTGTCCTGAAAGAAGCACAGACCTCTCATGCCACACAGCTAGACCACCAGGGAGGTAGGAGATGGACACGGGGGGCAAGGTGGAGATTGGGAGCAATGTGAAGGCAGTGTGTAGATTGGGGGCAATGTGGAGATGTGGTGGCAAAGTGGAGACCGGGGGCTATGTGGAGGCAGTGTGGAGATTGGGGGGTAATGTTGAGGCAGTGTGGAGTTTGGGGTTAATGTGGTGGCAATGGGGAGATTGGGGCAGCAACGTGGAGATTGGGGGCAATGGCGGGAAATGTGGAGACTGGAGGCAATGGGGGGGCAATGTGATCGGGGGGGGCCATGACAGTTTCTGCACCAGGGCCTGGTGACTTCTTTCTAGTAACGCTTCTGATCCCCATAATATCTAGCTAGGTCAAAGCCTGAGCAATGTGCATTCAAAGGGTTAAAGGTGTTGACCTGAAAAAGCTTTGTGATAGTCTATTGTCTAAGTTACAAGACCATCTAGCGTCACATCTACAGCATATATTTACTGTCTCTGAAAGCCTACAGCCAGTCTTTACAATCTGTAAATTATTTTTCAGAATTTAAAAATATCTGAAATCTGATTACTGTAGCCTGTCATAAAGGAGAATCAGATGTATCTGATTGCTATGGTTATTGCCTTAGTCATTTTTGTTGTTTATCTGAAATGAGAGCTCTGGCAAACACAGATACGGCTTGTTTCATTGTTGTAAACAAAAGCAGATTTAAGTCTAAACATTTACACACTAGTAGCAAGCTATGAGTGAAACTAGAATAACCCACAATACAGACATTCCCATTGATGCTCACTCAAAATGATCCTTGACTTATTGGAAGTTATAATGTTAGTGTTGACTCCAGTTGCAGCCTGTTTAAAGGGATAGTAATGTTTCACAAAAAAAGCAGCTCCTATTAATCTTCATAGTATTTGGGCCGTGGAGAGTGTTATTTCAATACTGTCAGAGTTGTAGTTCAAAAGTAATTAAATGATAAAGTATCCCAGTCCTGCACATTTTACCTAGTATAAGCCACCTCCCCTCAGATGTGGAATCTGGTCTCTTGACTAGACAGATCACAGGAAGGGACAATCTTACTGTGAGCATAAGGAAAACCCTGCCTCCCTTGACAGGTTTTTCCTTATGCTCACTGAAGATTGTCCCTCTCTGTGATCCATCAGGACAGTCTTGAGCTCTGAGGTGAGCAGTGTTACATCAGTACATTCAATTACTCTTGAACTACAACTCTGACATAAGGAGACAGATAGAACCATGAAAACTCTGTACTGTATGAGTGGGCTGTATGTAGTGAATGCCAGAACAGTATCACTTTTATTTCATAGCATTAATACAAAAGTACAAAGCAAACAAACAAAGATAGCAGCCTTATGTGTTTCATATTAATCATGGTAATTAATCATAGGCTAATCTGGAGATCTGACAAACTCAGTTAAAAAGCCCCCAAATGAGGACACTCCTTTGAACACATCCTAAAGGATAATTGCTAACCTCTACATCTTCATGTCATCATAGGATAGCTTAGTTTCTTATATTAACCCTGTGTGTACTGTGCTCCTTGCTTATAATAAAATATAATGTTCTACTGAAAAAAATATATACAATAACTATGTAATGAAAATTAACAGGCATGCAATACAAATACTCAACTTTTCATACAAATATAGACAGGCAATAAAACATAGCATTATATGAAACTCAGAAAAGAGTACATCATGTTTACTCTTTGAGTGCAGAAGCGTTATCCAGCGCATTACACAGCAATGTGTTGGATGCCACTCTGGAATGTAAAGTGTTAAAGATCCACACAAAAGAGGCCACTTAAATACAGTACTTACTAATGGTTGTTATGGAGTTTACATGACTATTGGGTTGGGATGTTCACATGGCAGGTATCCCCCCACACAACTTGTGGAAGTTTCCTAGGGGGAGATTCACTAAGAGGTGATAAACAGGTGATAACGTGGAGATGACTTCTCCAGTTTATCACTTCTCCAGTTCCTATGTTATTCTATGGAGCCTATGCACTAAGATTTCTTCTACATTGGAGATCTTAGTGAATAGGACCTATAGAATAACATAGTAACTGGAGAAGTGATAAACTGGAGAGGTCATCTCCACTTTATCACACTCTGCATTACTGAGAACCGAGCGGGAGCTCCAGCTCTATAGAGATCTGTCCTGAAAGAAGCACAGACCTCTCATGCCACACAGCTAGACCACCAGGGAGGTAGGAGATGGACACGGGGGGCAAGGTGGAGATTGGGAGCAATGTGAAGGCAGTGTGTAGATTGGGGGCAATGTGGAGATGTGGTGGCAAAGTGGAGACCGGGGGCTATGTGGAGGCAGTGTGGAGATTGGGGGGTAATGTTGAGGCAGTGTGGAGTTTGGGGTTAATGTGGTGGCAATGGGGAGATTGGGGCAGCAACGTGGAGATTGGGGGCAATGGCGGGAAATGTGGAGACTGGAGGCAATGGGGGGGCAATGTGATCGGGGGGGGGGGGCATGACAGTTTCTGCGCCAGGGCCTGGTGACTTCTTTCTAGTAACACTTCTGATCCCCATAATATCTAGCTAGGTCAAAGCCTGAGCAATGTGCATTCAAAGGGTTAAAGGTGTTGACCTGAAAAAGCTTTGTGATAGTCTATTGTCTAAGTTACAAGACCATCTAGCGTCACATCTACAGCATATATTTACTGTCTCTGAAAGCCTACAGCCAGTCTTTACAATCTGTAAATTATTTTTCAGAATTTAAAAATATCTGAAATCTGATTACTGTAGCCTGTCATAAAGGAGAATCAGATGTATCTGATTGCTATGGTTATTGCCTTAGTCATTTTTGTTGTTTATCTGAAATGAGAGCTCTGGCAAACACAGATACGGCTTGTTTCATTGTTGTAAACAAAAGCAGATTTAAGTCTAAACATTTACACACTAGTAGCAAGCTATGAGTGAAACTAGAATAACCCACAATACAGACATTCCCATTGATGCTCACTCAAAATGATCCTTGACTTATTGGAAGTTATAATGTTAGTGTTGACTCCAGTTGCAGCCTGTTTAAAGGGATAGTAATGTTTCACAAAAAAAGCAGCTCCTATTAATCTTCATAGTATTTGGGCCGTGGAGAGTGTTATTTCAATACTGTCAGAGTTGTAGTTCAAAAGTAATTAAATGATAAAGTATCCCAGTCCTGCACATTTTACCTAGTATAAGCCACCTCCCCTCAGATGTGGAATCTGGTCTCTTGACTAGACAGATCACAGGAAGGGACAATCTTACTGTGAGCATAAGGAAAACCCTGCCTCCCTTGACAGGTTTTTCCTTATGCTCACTGAAGATTGTCCCTCTCTGTGATCCATCAGGACAGTCTTGAGCTCTGAGGTGAGCAGTGTTACATCAGTACATTCAATTACTCTTGAACTACAACTCTGACATAAGGAGACAGATAGAACCATGAAAACTCTGTACTGTATGAGTGGGCTGTATGTAGTGAATGCCAGAACAGTATCACTTTTATTTCATAGCATTAATACAAAAGTACAAAGCAAACAAACAAAGATAGCAGCCTTATGTGTTTCATATTAATCATGGTAATTAATCATAGGCTAATCTGGAGATCTGACAAACTCAGTTAAAAAGCCCCCAAATGAGGACACTCCTTTGAACACATCCTAAAGGATAATTGCTAACCTCTACATCTTCATGTCATCATAGGATAGCTTAGTTTCTTATATTAACCCTGTGTGTACTGTGCTCCTTGCTTATAATAAAATATAATGTTCTACTGAAAAAATATATACAATAACTATGTAATGAAAATTAACAGGCATGCAATACAAATACTCAACTTTTCATACAAATATAGACAGGCAATAAAACATAGCATTATATGAAACTCAGAAAAGAGTACATCATGTTTACTCTTTGAGTGCAGAAGCGTTATCCAGCGCATTACACAGCAATGTGTTGGATGCCACTCTGGAATGTAAAGTGTTAAAGATCCACACAAAAGAGGCCACTTAAATACAGTACTTACTAATGGTTGTTATGGAGTTTACATGACTATTGGGTTGGGATGTTCACATGGCAGGTATCCCCCCACACAACTTGTGGAAGTTTCCTAGGGGGAGATTCACTAAGAGGTGATAAACAGGTGATAACGTGGAGATGACTTCTCCAGTTTATCACTTCTCCAGTTCCTATGTTATTCTATGGAGCCTATGCACTAAGATTTCTTCTACATTGGAGATCTTAGTGAATAGGACCTATAGAATAACATAGTAACTGGAGAAGTGATAAACTGGAGAGGTCATCTCCACTTTATCACACCCCAAGTGTTCTACACAGAAAACAGGGAAGTTGACATATAGTGGAATGTGCAGAGTATTTTGGGGTCACTATTCAGAACATGGATGACTTGGATGTTGATAAACCTATTGAAATACTCAAGGGCTAACACAGGAATAACATGAGCAAACACTGCCCCCGTACAACAGCATTGACTGGGGAAAGTGGAGCAGCAAGGTAAGTAACTCAGATGGCTTGTACGTTGTTGCAAAATAAAGCCTAAGGGGTATATTATACAGCCAACCTTGCTTCAACAGTTTTGTTGCAAGATGTTGATGCAATTGAAGTTGCATGTGAAAATGATTATCGATGCGACAGCTGTCAAGTATCATACAAAACAGGAAATAATTTTACCTTTTTGTAGTCAGGTTACGTAGCACTCAAAAAACATAAATCACATATGCTATACCTCTTCTTCATTAATTCAATTAGATTTTATGGCACTACTCTTTTAATACATTAATTTAAAGACCTCAACTTTCCTAATAGAAACTTCATCACTAAATTAAAGATTTATCTTCATTACCTCTGGATGCTGTACAGACTGATCCAACGTTATTAAAGGGACAATGATTTCAGTGATGCATTTAGAAAGATGATGAAGATAAAGTGTATAACCTTTTTTGAACACTGAATGAGAACAAGATGAGTAGCACCCATAAAGATCCAATAAGAAAAGATGAATTCATTTCACCTCATAGTTTTAGGACTTATAGCTAAGTTTACTGTACTTGAAAAAGTGGAATTTTAGCACCTTGGATGCTATAAGGGATTAATAGGTATTCTGGCAAGTACTCAAGTCAGGGACTAAAAAGTTACTTTACTCCTTGGATACTAAAAAGGTCTCCAGTGCTTTGCATGAGATTGCTTCTGAACTGTTCTGGGTAAGGTAACTTTAGGTAAGCCAACTGGGCAACCCCACTGGAGAACATTTAACCCTTTGAGTGCCAGGGGGCTATCCTATGTTTGTCATATGAGGCAATGTACTTTAACCCCTTAAGGACCGGAGGTTATGGGACATTTCCGTCCCATAGCGTCCGCATAGGGGCACTTTGACGAGCGGGTACACGTGACCTGTCACGTGTATCGGCGCGTCACTATGGGGCTTGAAACAGATCGCTCCGATCTTGGAGCGGTCTATTTCATGCCCTATTTTTACTTACAGCGCTCCCGGTAGAGCGCTGTAAGTAAAAAGTACGTGACGTACCAGGACCGTCAAGGGTCGTTCGAGCAAATTTACCCTTGACGGTCCTGGTACGTCAAGGGTCCCTAAGGGGTTAATGACCCTGAGTGCAATTATCAAAACAATTGTGTTTTTACAGTTTACAGAGACGTACAAAGTTTAGATTTAGTTAATACATTTTTAAATGTTAGTGATTCAAATGGCATTTCATAAATCCAGGTATTCCAATAGATTGAATTGGTCTGTGAAAGTGTGAACAGACAATCAAGTCAAGGCCTTGCAAAGCTGGTCAGCAGAGACCTGCTTCTTGAAAGCCCATGAAGTGCTACTAGTGCCAACCACTTGAGTCAAATGAGCTGTAATCTGGAATGGAGGTATATGGGAAATGAGCACATAAGCCGATCTGAAAATCCATTTCAGCCACAAAGCCAAAGTTGTCTTCGAAGTTGGATGAACCTTGCTAGGACCCTCAGGAAGCATAAACAGAGTATCTGATTGATGAAAACTTTGGGCAGAATGTTGTAAAGTGAATTTTGTCAGAGATAGTGAACCACATCTAATGTACGGAAAACTTCCTCCTTGGGATTAGAAGGATTGGGACACAAGGATGGAAGAATAAGTGCCTAATTGTTGTGGAGGGCAAAAACAACATTAGGTTGAAAATCAGGAATAGTTCACAATCTTGTCTTGATGAAAATCAATGTACGGAGATCTGTAAGATAAAGCACTCAGCTCAGAAACTCTCCTCGCTGATGCACTAGCTGTAAAAAGTCATACAAGTCAAATGTCTAAGAGAAATCAAAGACAGGCTCAGAAGGGCAAGACTGAAGCACCTCCAAAACCAGATTCAGGTCCCACGGAGGTACAAGAATCCTGTATGGTGGACGGATACAATGCACCCCTGCATAAAAGTCTGAACTTTAGGAATGCCAGCAAGTTTTCAATAGACAAGGTAGACATTTGAACCTTAAAAGAATTGACCTGAAGTCCTTCCTCAAGGCCCACTTGCAAAAAACCCAGAAATGATGAAAGATGAACATGCAAGGGGTCTAGATCCTGATGCTGACAAAAAGTGAAGTAAATCCACTAAACTCAATGGTGCATTTTGGCAAAGACAGGCTGCGAGCAGCATAGTCTGGATAATGGAATCACTCAATACCTTGTGATACCAGTTGCTGGCCTCAAGTTCCATGGCGTTAGGATGAGGTTGTCCAAGATGGGATGAGGAATAGGACCTTGAGACAGAACATCCAGAATCAGAGGCAAATGCCACTGTGTCTCCGCTTATATCTCGAACAGGTGATGAAACCAAGCCCTTCTTGGCCAGAACAGAGCAATGAAAAGAATGTAAACTCCTTCCCTCCTTGTGTTGGCAATGACTCTGGGAATAATGGCCAGAGGAGGAAAGATGTACACTAGATTGTACCACCCATGGAAATGTCAGGGCATCTATTACTACAGCTTGCGGATCTGTTACTCTTATGCAAAACACTGAAAGTTTTGCATTGAGACATGAGGTCATCATGTCTATGTTCAGTCTGCCCCAGTGCTGCACTATTTGAAGGAAAAACTCCTGCTACAATTTCGATTTGCCTGGATCAAGAAACTGCCTGCTGAGATACTCCACCTCCCAGTTTTTCACTCCCAGTCTGTAGCCAGTGGACAGTGCAGGAATGTGAGCTTCTGCTCCACAGCAGAATCCTTTGCACTTCCACCCAGTTTGCTTTGCTCCTGGTGCTTCCCTTATGATTGATGTATGCTACGGCAGTAGCATTGACAGGATAAATCTGAATTGGAAGGCCTTACATGAGACTTTTCCATGATGATAGAGCATTGAAGATGGTACAAAACTCCAGATTGTTGATCTGAAGTCGAGCCTTGGTGTTGGACCAATTACCCTGAATGGAGAGATGGACAGGCTGGCGTCTGTTGACACCAATGTCTAGTCCTGGAGAAGAAACTACCACCCTTCGGGACAGAGACTGGTTCACCAGCCACCACTAGAGAGAAAGCCTGGAGGCTCTGGACAGAGGCACGGAGTGGTGATGATGCACCGGACTCTTAGTCCAGTTCTGAAGCATACTGACCTGAAGTGGGCACAAGTGAAATTGCTCAAAGAGAACCACTTCAGTTGTGGACATCAGGGTGCCCACTAGATGCATGGGAATCCCTGATCAAGTACCTTGATTATGCCAGAAAAATGCACTTTAGTCTGCAATCCCATCAGTTTGCTCTGAGGTAAGAAGATTTTGCATAGAGCTGCTGAGTCGGGACCATTAGATTATCTATCCATGAGACCAAAGTATAGTGATAATGAGACTCAGATATTCCTGCAGACGAAATAGACACATCACCTTCAGCAGAAGGTAATACAGGTATGGGGTCACATTGATCCCTAAAGTCCACAGATAGGTTGTCAGTGGAGCCAGCACTTTCAGAAAACCCCCCAGAGCCAGTCGGAGAGGTAGAACCACAGACATAAAGTTTTGTTCCTATAATGCTAACTGGAGAAACTGGTGATGTCCCGAGTCATATGGGAACATGGAAACAAGCATCTTTAATGTTGAGAGATGCAAATAACTGGTATATTGCCATGGCAGCATGACAGATCATACAGACTGCATTTTAAACTTGGGTACTTGAACAAATTTGTTCAGCACTTTGAGGTCCAATGCAGGATGAAATCCTATGTCCTTTTTTGGAACAATGAAAAGATTGGATTAAAATCCATGGAACCTTTGGTCTTGAGGAATAAGGACCACAATTGTCTAAGAGGGTAAGTATGGATTGATGAAAAGTCCAGATGAGACTGCAGTCTGTGGGGACCTGTGACATGAAAAATTGGTGCAGAGATATCAAGAGAAAAGAGAAGCAATATCCCTCTTCTAGCAATCTCAGTGCACAGGCATCTAAAATGTAATTCCTCCACTGAAAAACAAAGTGACAGAGCCTGTACCCGAAGGAGGACATGTGGGGAGATCTGGACCCCCACCTTCATGCAGATGAAGGTTTGAGAGCTGGGGACTTGGAAACTAGCTTCTCTGGGGTCCAGGAGGACTTTCACTTTCCAGAATACCGAAAGGGAGAGCCATCCACTGCAGAACCTGACATATGCAGATAACTCTGAAAGTCTCTACCACAGTGATAGGTAGAACTCTTCCTCCAAATCAAAAAGCTTATGGGGTTCGTTTAGAGTCATCAAAGTACTCTTGCCCCCTTGCCTAACAAACCATCTTATCAAGTTCAGGACCAATCAGAAGCAATCAAGTAAACGGTAATACCACCAAGGCTTTCTTAGAGGTAGAATCATCATTCTATATTCTAAGTGAAAGAGTACGGTAAGCTGCCACAAAAGTATCAGAATATCTAGCAGCCATTTTGCCATGTCCAAATCCACTACACCAGTGTCAACCATGGCATCGTGAAGGAGATCCGCCAATGCCTAAATCTCCTTTTTAGGAGCATCATCCAGGGTAGGCTGCAGGAGCTGGCCCAGGCAAGCCTCCACCACCCTACAAACCCAAGTTGAGGTAAAGGAACTATGCAAGTTAGGTCCTTGGCTCCAAATAAGTAATTGATTTAGAGAATTCAATTTCCTATCCATGGAATCATGAAGAGCAGCATTGTTCTGAACAGTCAACACTGAATCAACTGCTGGACAGACATACCACAGGCCAACCCTGTCCATAGGAAAAGAATAAAGTCTGGACATTTTTTAAGGAAAGAGAGAGACCTGTCAGAAACTAGCCATTTAACTTAAACAACTTGATCCAAATTGGAGTTAGCCGGAAGAGCTAGAGGTGATTTGTTTTGCACTTAAAATGCAACAGTAGACCCCTCTAGAGGCAGGCCCTCCAAAACTTGGAGAATCTCCAAAATAGCCTTAATGAAAGGTTCCACCTATTCCAAGACATTGTCATCCCTGGAAGACAAATCCTACCAGGAATGAGGAATGACAGTGCTCACTGATAGCCTCCCCCTCATCCTCAGATGCAGGGGGCTAAAAAAAAACCTTAAGGAACGGGATCTTAAGAAAGAGCTGTGAGACTAGGATGTGTGGCCAGTCCAAGAGTTGTATCCACCACCAGCCATTTGCCAAGAACCCTATCAAGGGAAGAAATAACAGTAACAGACAAGGTCTTAGCCTACTCTGGCTCCAAAACTGGAGGATGCCCACTGACAAACACTGTAAAAGATCCAGCAAGGCTATCAGTAGAACCAGCATCACCTCTCTGTGATATTGGGACTCCTGGACAATAGGAGTAGAAGAAGATGAAGCTTTATCTCCCTTTGGTTTGCTCTCCTCCTTTCTGGGGTTGAAGCCTTTATCCTGTGTCTCAGATATCATTAAAGGGAGTGAAACTGTGAAGTGAACAAAATAAATGGCCAATGTGCATGCAAACTCCATCATACACTGGAGAGTGGCCATGGAGACACAGACACACATCTTGTGCTCCCTGAAAGGAGCATGTGACCTTGACAAACAATACAGTAAACGATCTGGTGACTAGCTGGAATGAAATCACAAAGAAGACTGAGCTCCAAGAAAGGAGCAATGTCTGCAGCAGACCACAGCACAAGAGTGTGTTCCAAAAAAGTAGAGACAGCACCTGCAGGGGTATAGCGGGCAGGCAGTTGTAGGAGCTTCATTGTAGAGTGCCCTGCCTCCTTAAAGGAGACTATCTATGCCCCATGGTCCATGCATCCCTCTTGGACTAGGTAAAAATACAAACATGAATAAAATGTTATGAATGCATACTATGTACATAGCTGCACACTTTAGATACACAAACACACACGCACATACACACACATACACATTGCATTTATACATCAAATACAGAATATGCTAAAGCTGCATTTTGAAGCTAAATACAAATTTAGCGGCTGGTAGGGGTTTGTTTTGCCTGCATTTTTTCATAGCACGGGGCTTTAAATCGCTTACAGTGCTTGAAAAAATGCCGGAACCTGATTTTTTTGGAGTCGGCTGCCTTTAAATCTAGCCCTTTGTTTTGTCGGCCAGTAGCCAGTTTTGCCTTACCGCATGTTTTACTGCCCTCAATTGAATCGAGTCCTTATTATTTATTGGATTAATTTTTCCATGTTTCATGTACCTTGTTGAATAGTAGGTATTTGACCTCAGGCTGTAAATATTTCAATAGGGACTTTACCAGGTCTAGCTGCTTTGTAATTTTTCATTGATTTTATTGCAACTTGTACCTTCTGCCACAGCTTCATGTAAAACTTATAACAGCTCAAGCTATTTTTTTTATTAAACTGTTAGCAGAAATACCAACTGATATCCAGAAGGTAATTTTTATAATGCAATATATGGGACAGCTGCAGTCTTTGACTCCAACTCTCAATAGTAAGTGATAGGAACAGCACCACCCAGTGAATATAACGGTAAATTGCATTAAAAAAATTAAGTTGTAATAATTTTTCAATATCAGCAGTGGGAGAAATATTGTGTTACTCATCAGGAAAAGCATTACAATATACATTTTTTCTCATTAAAAAATGAATGGACGCTCAGTTTAGACTATCCTATACATATATTTAACAGAACTATATTTTATTGTGAGATGTTAAAAAATCTGACTTTTATTGACAAATCATTCCTATAAATGTGGTATTCTATTCTCTAGCACACAGGCCAACATGTTTTATATTAAAAGCCATAATTTTGTTCCACTTATTAACTTCTCTTGCCCAGAGCCTTCATTGCATTCTTAGCTGGGATATATGACAATGATGAATGTGTTCGGCATATGATACAGTTAGTTTTAATTTTGCTAATTTAAAACTTTATGAAATGATCTACATTATAGGTAACATTATTTTTTCTAATTAATTGCTTGACTTTCTCATATTGCACATTTTTAAAGGAATGTATTAATGATATGTGGGTAGTATGGCTGATATGCAGTGTAAACACTTTCATGTGATTAAGTACTTTATTGTTTAGAAATATAATTGCAGTGCAGGTAGTGGTTGATATAATATAGTAGATGAGTCCGAAAAGAGACATGTGTCCATTAAAGGGATAGTAATACTTCGTTTTAACTTTATTTTATTTTGTAGGCATTAAAAAAACATGAAGAATGATATAAGTCTTATCTCTCAAACCTTTATGGTTTAAGAGATATTCACAAACAAAGTATCCCCCCCCTGTTCAACGAGATCAGAAGGGAGATGCCCAGGTAGACTGCAGAGAGGGACAATCTTCAATTAAGATAAGGGAAAAAGCTGAAAAACTTGTCAAGGGGGGAAGGGCTTTCATTGTTTTCATACAAAGAAAATTGTCCCCTTCTGTTATCTGTCTGGTCATACAACCAGATTCACATCTGAGAAGAGATGGCTTACACTAGGTAAAAGGGGCGGGAGGGGAAACTTTGCTTGTGAATATCTCATAAACCATAAAGGTTTGAGAGATAAGACTTATATCATTCTTCATGTTTTTTTAATGCCTACAAAATAAAATAAAGTTAAAATGAAGTGTTACTATCCCTTTAAGTTCAACCCATGCCATACCACCTTTGTTGATCCAGAAGAAGGCAAAACATCCTTAAACATCCTTAAAGCCATTTCCAATTAAGCCCCAAGTGGGTAAAAATAAAATAATTCCTGACACCATTAGGTATTCATATAGTTCCCTGGATCAACATCCTATCTGCTTTGAAACCAACAGTTATAATTACTAAAATTGTTCTGAGCTAGAAAGCTATCCATTACTTTTGAAAGTAACTACGCTATCTGCAAGCACACCAATTAGAAGCAATGAATTTCACACCGTTACTTCCCTTACTGTAGAAAAAAATCTGCCTTTCTTTTAGGCAGAAACACCTTTCCTTTAGTCTAAATGGATGACCTCTTGTTTTATGCTCAGCTCTTTCAGTACATAGGGGAAGATTTATAAAAAGTATTCTTATTAGTTATTGTGAACGAATCCTTAAAATGTCCTTATTCCTTATTATGAGTGTTAGTATTTATAGAGTAATCTAGTTACATTTATAAATGTGGTGACTGTAAAGAATAAAAACAGGTCAGACATGGCCTTAAATTGTTGCAAATAGGGATATTTCTTTATAGATTCACTGAGCCACTTTTTACTTCTTTACTCTGTTTTGTAAAAAATGAAAAGTACTACACAATGTTATGTCCTCCTAAAGTGTCCTTAAAGGGATAGTAATACTTCATTAGTACTATCCCCCATGTTGTAGCCCTTAAAATTCTGAATTCAACTATACCAGCAGCATCTCTCAAACCTTTACGGTTTGAGAGATATCAGCTTTCAAAGTTCCCTCTCCTTCTCTGTCCCCTGACATCAGCATTCTATCTGACAGCAAACCAAGCACACATGGAAGACCATTTTAGTGATGGATTTCTGTTTCAATAATGCGATCTCAGGACTCCTGCAGAGCCGGCGCTTGCTCACTGACCGGATTCCCCTGCCGTCAGCTATAACTCTGATGTCAGGGGACAGAGAAGGAGAGGGAACTTTGAATGCGGATATTTCTCAAACCATAAAGGTTTGAGAGATGTCGCTGGTAACGTTGAATTCAGAATTTTAAGGGCTAGAACATGGGGGATAGTAATAATGAAGTATTACTATCCATTTAATACTTTTATAACTGCTAGTGACAATCTTACAGCCATTTTAACACTTCTTTTCCATTATCTCCACTTTTATAAATATCTCTAATAGTTCCTTGAAGAGTTCTTTGTATTGATCTCAAATACATTTGTAACTGGTAATCCCATCACCCCTTAGATGTCTCTTCTCTAATGTAAACAACCCCAGTTTCACTAGTCTCTCTTTATAACTCAGTTACACCAATCCCTTTATCAGTTTTGTTGCACGTCTCTGTACTTTTTCATTTTAATAACTTTTAAGAACTGGTACCCTGTATTCTAGAAGATGCTTTACCAAGGATTTATATAGATTTAGAATTATATTCCCATCCCATGCATCAATACCTTTCTTTACAATGGATAGTACCCTATTGGCACTTGCAGCACTGAGTATCACTACACACTGCTGTGTTGTCTATCTATTCTCCTAAACTTCTCTCTAATAAGGATTCACCAAGTAGTTTCCTAGTTAGTGCATATTTTTTCTAATTAGCTGAATGCTCTGTTCTACACTTTCTTATAGCACTTGTTACATTACACACTCTATGATATCAAAATCTTTGGCTGGGGTATGTCCTATAGATTGTAAAATCTAGCAAGCAGGGTCTTCTTCTTCTTTATTTCTTTGCCTTTTAACATAGATGGCAAATACCCTTTTTGCCATAATGTTGGTTAGTCAGAATTTCATTGAAAGTTTTCATTCCCATCAACATTTGTTCCCCACTGTTTTTAATGGGAAGGCTCCTGCCACCTTCTAGCTTCATTCAAATAAATTACATAAAATTTGACCATCCATTCCATCCATTCCACAAGGATTTTCATGAGGGTGCATAAACAAATAATACAAATAATATGTTAATGTACAATGACTGTGCATAAGGAAAGAGGTTTGTGTAGGTGAATGCACGATACAGGGATGCAATCCACAGAAAGGAGTTTGCAAGGAGCAGAGGCTGTACAATGACAGGTAAACCAGTAGCACAAGGCAATTCCAGATGGATGGCAAGAGTTTGTGGGTGAGAGGCACGTTGATGAGATGCACAGATCTGGGAAGTCACAAAAAGGGAATGGGGAATTGGATGGGCACTCATCCTCCAAAGACTTGTTTACATCTGACTCCTCAGAAGATAACTCTAAGGAGTTTATAAGTTCATGAGGAAATGTGTTCAGGATTTAAATATTAAGATGAAGGGCAGGGATGAAGGAAGGGATGTAGGGGGTAGCAGGATTAGGTTACCATCCGCAGAGGATTGTGGAAAGTGAACCCATTCCCTGTATGAAATATAGCTAGAAAATGAATAGATCTTTACACCATACAAAACCTTATAACTCAATTTAGGCAAATTTGAAATGCCTCTTCTGTTTTGTCAAAGCAATACCACTTTACTTTAGCATCTGCCCTTCATTTACCTGAATCATCTGATAGCACACTGATCAGCTGGTTCATTAAGTACAATAAAGCTTTTACTGATCTAAACTTTTCAGAGCATCCTCTCTGCTGAATGGTACTGAAGTCTGAGTGGACCCTCTCCTGTGAATGGTACTGAAGTCTGAGCGGTTCCTCTCTGCTGAATGGTACTGAAGTCTGAGCGGTTCTTCTCTGCTGAAAGGTACTGCAGTCTGAGGGGTTCCTCTCTGCTGAATGGTACTGAAGTCTGAGAGGATCCTCTGCTGAATTGTACTGAAGTCTGATTGGTTCCTTTGCTGAATGGTACTGAAGTCAGAGCAGATCATCTGCTGAATGGTACTGGAGTCTGAGCAGATCATCTGCTGAATGGTACTGGAGTCTGAGTGGTTCCTATCGGCTGAATGGTTGGGAAGTCTGAGAGGATCCTCTGCTGCTTGGTACGGAAGTCAAAGTGGTTCCTCTCTGCTGAATGGTACTGAAGTCTGAGAAGATCCTCTGCTGAATGGTACTGAAGTCTGAGCAGATCCTCTCTGCTGAATGGTAATGAAGTCTGAGCAGCTCCTCTGTGCTGAATGGTACTGAAGTCTGAGCAGTTCCTCTCTGCTGAATGGTACTGAAGTCTGAGTGGATCCTCTGCTGAATGGTACTGAAGTCTGAGAGGATCCTCTGCTGAATGGTACTGAAGTCTGAGTGGATCCTCTCTGCTGAATGGTAATGAAGTCTGAGTGGTTTGTTTGTGCTTAATGGTACTGAAGTCTGAGTGGATCCTCTGCTGAATGGTACTGAAGTCTGAGTGGATCCTCTGCTGAATGGTACTGAAGTCTGAGTGGATTCTCTGCTGAATGGTACTGAAGTTTGAAAGGATCGTCTGCTGAATGGTAATGAAGTCTGAGAGGATCCTCTCTGCTGAATGTACTGAAGTCTGAGCAGTTCCTCTCTGCTGAATGGTTCTGAAGTCTGAGCAGTTCCTCTCTGCTGCATGGTAATGAAGTCTGAGAGGTTCCTCTGTGCTGAATGGTACTGAAGTCTGAGCAGTTCCTTTCTGCTGAATGGTGCTGAAGTCTGAGTAGATCCTCTGCTGAATGGTACTTAAGTCTGCGAGGATCCTCTGCTTAATGGTATTGAAGTCTGAGTGCATCCTCTTTGCTGAATGGTAATGAAGTCTGTGTGGATCCTCTCTGCTGAATGGTACTGAAGTCTGAGTGGTTCCTCTGTGCTTAATGGTATTGAAGTCTGAGTGAATCCTCTCTGCTGAATGGTACTGAAGTCTTAGCAGATCCTCTGTGATGAATGGTACTGCAATCTGAGGGGTTCCTCTTTCCTCAATGGTACTGAAGTCTTAGCAGATCCTCTGTGATGAATGGTACTGAAGTTTGAGCAGTTCCTCTGTGCTGAATGGTACTGATGTCTGACTGCATCCTCTCTGCTGAATGGTACTGAAGTCTGGGCGGATCCTCTCTGCTGAATGGTACTGAAATCTGAGCGGATCCTCCCTCCTAAATGATACTGAAGTCTGAGCAGTTCCTCTGTGCTGACTGGTACTGTAGTCTGACTGCATCCTCTCTGCTGAATGGTACTGAAGTGTGAGTGGATCCTATCTGCTGAATGGTACTGAAATCTGAGCAGATCCTCTCTGCTGAACGGTACTAAAGTCAACCCTGCATGCAATTGATTTAATTCACTCCCCCTCTCCTTGCATAGCTAATTGTATATTGTGTATATAGTGAGGTGTCTTGTATTCTCCCTGACAAAGTGATTGCCACACATTGCCAGGCACACTTTGCCATAGCATCTCCCCTTACTGAATCTACACCCAGGTGGTCATATACATAATTTAAACCATAGGATCACATAACTCAACAGAATCTGAACCACAAATAATTATAGTATCATGTAATTCTGAAAAGCCAAGCAAACCTGTATTATACTAGATAAGAAATGCGTGGGAATGTATTTAGTGATGCATCATCTACTGTTTCTGTTCTGTTTGCCCAGTTGGGTGACCTCTCATTTATTGTTTGATTGACGTGTCAATAAATGGAGAGGCTGAGATATATGAAAATGTGAAGATCAGACATTTTTCCTTCTCTCTTTTGCTACCATGGGTTACAAAGACTTGTTAACTGCCACACCTATCAAATACACACTGTATCCCGTTTCAAGAAAATGATTCCTTGTAGACTCTTTTGCCATTATCTACTGTGCCTATCTATCTTGTTTATCTTGCCCATCTACCTTGCCCATCTATCTTGCCCATCTATCTTGTCTATCTACCTTGCCTATCTATCTTGCCTGTCTACCTTGTCTATCTAACTTGTCCATCTACCTTGCCTTTCTAAATGGTCTATCTACCTTGCCTATCTTCCTTGCCTATCTACCTTGTCTATCTACCTTGCCTATCTATCTTGCCTATCTACCTTTTCTATCTTTCTCGCCATCATTCTTGCCTATCTACCTTGCCTATCTATCTTGCCTATCTACCTTGCCTATCTATCTTGCCTATTTACCTTGACTGTTTATCTTGCCTATCTATCTTGCTTGCTGACAATCTTATTAACTCTTAGAAACTGGGAGCATGGTAATGCCTTAACCAGGACTAGTCAATTGCCATACCTTAACCTGTTGGGGACTAAACCTCCCATCATTATCATGGTGACAATGGACCTTGTAGTCTCCAATAGACTGAGGACTGACAAAAGACTAGCCCTGCTTTAACCCTTCAGTGGTGTATGCAAACACATGGAGATGCAATGATTTGTATACTCTGGTCTGTAAAAGGTTAACGAGGCATGGGAGATGAAACAATTGAGAATGAAATAAGGTTTTTCTGTTCTTAGTAAATCAACATATTCTTGCAAAGCAGTGCTTAAACAGTTAACCCTTTGAGTGCCAGAGGAGTACGCAATGCATTGCAAAGCAATGTGTTGAATACCCCTCTATCAATCAAAGAGTTAAGATTACCATAGTACCATAGTAACATAGTTGATGAGAAAAGACATGCGTCCATCAAGTCCAGCCCATGCCAAAAACACCCCTGTTGATCCAGAGGAAGGCAAAAAAAAAGCACACTGCAGCCATTTCCAATCTAGCCCCAAGTGGAAAAAAGAGGAAAAAAATGTGCAGTGGGAAGAGTTTGTGTCCTGTGGTTCAGCTACAAACTGTCATGTCTGCCCCCATGGACATCCAAGACTAACTGATGATATTACTTCATGAACAACGGCAAAAGTTATAGGAGCCATTAGGATTTTCTGTCCACAGAACAGAATGATCTGTGTGTGTGTGTGTGTGTGTGTGTGGAGGGCAGGTATTATTTGGAGGTGTTAATTCTCCTTTAAGATTTGCAACAAATGTTTCCTTTAACAGCAATAATAATAATTTCCTCCAATAGTGATAACAGGATTAGACAGGGAGCCAAGTCCTGTATCCAGTAATGAAGGCCTCAAGTCTACAGGGAAAAATATTATGTATCTGCTAGATCATTAACTTGATTGGCATATTGAACCTGCCCTACATTAAGACATCATGTTTTATTCCCAAAAATGATGTCAGTGCTGTTTTTTCTTCTGAAATGCATTTATTAATCGTTGCTTTCAAGCATTTAATTACTTAATTTTTGTTGCTTTGTGGTATCCAAATCAGGGAGAGATAATTTGCCAATAGCCAGCTGAGGATGATGGGAGTTTAGTCCAACAACAGCTGAAGCAAAATAAAATTATTCATGCAGTCCTCAGGATTTAGAGCATATGCACAAACAAAATGTGAGGTAAACAAACTGCACCATAGGGGAAGAATACAAATCCAAATTGCTGTTGATTTAAATGGGGATTTTTAACCGTTTCGGAGACCCCTCCAGCATTCAAAGAGGTAAAAGACCCAGTTAAATCACATTGTTTTTTAATGTTCCCGATGGTGAAACTGGTTTTCCCTAGAATTCCTCCATGGTTGTTTTGTCCCTATGGGCTATTATTTTTCTTAAATCAGGCCTTTTTTTGTGATGAACACAGTTTATCTGTTACAGCAAAAATGCTGCTGAAAATGTCCTAATATAATTTCACATATATGCGCACTAACCATTAACAACACTAGATGGTGCCAGCTGAGTACTAAAAAGAAGACAAAAAAACAAAAAACTGCAGCTGCTAATTCACAGAAAATATATGCCTTGTCTCTTGTTACAAACACATTGTGTGGCTCATACATAGTAGTGTACTCTGGAAGACATATTGTATACTGTGGTTATTTGGCTAATACATATTCATGCATTAATATGATTCACAGCTAAACCTGGTTCTTTAATCAATTCTCTTGTATTACACTTCTCTAATACCAATGTATTAAGCTCCTTACTCCAAAAATTCTCCCCTTGACACCGACTGCCAGATTTCCCCATAGGCAGAGTAGACAACTAACTAGAGCTCATTATTCTGAATTGTGGGTGTGGCTAAAGCAATGTCAAAGACCCTGCACCAGTTTCTTCCCCTTTTATAGGCTAATATTGAACTCCTTGGTTGCAAAGCAATGCATTGGAGATGTCTCTAACAATCAAGGGGTTAAATCTTTTTTGTTCTTGCTTGTTATAGGTCAAGGGTATTTTCTGTGCCAGGTCACAGTGGATAGGAATGGGGTGGAGTCATGAGAAGTGGTGATGTGACTATGGGTGGAGATAAGGGAGCTCCTAGGGGCACCTGGGATGTAAATACGGTCTTGCTGACTGGGCTCCTAGGGGCGCCTGGGATGTAAATGCGGTCTTGCTGACTGGGCTCCTAGGGGCGCCTGGGATGTAAATGCGGTCTTGCTGACTGGGCTCCTAGGGGCGCCTGGGATGTAAATGCAGTCTTGCTGACTCTGCCAAGGGAATGGCAGTGAGGTATCCTCTATGGCTTGTTCTACATGATGTACTAACAAGGAGGAATGCAGGTGAAACTTTACTGTGATGCGATTGGGGTCCCACTGCACTAGTATAGCCAGAACCACACATACTGACCCCCAAGCCTTGTCCCACTGCACTGTTAGCCACAGAACCACACATACTGACCACAAGCCTTGTCCCACTGCACTAGTATAGCCAGAACCACAAATACTGACCCCCAAGCCATGTCCCACTGCACTGGTAGCTATTAAACCACACATACTAACCCCACAGTCTTGTCAAACTGCACTAGTATAGACAGAGCTACACATACTGAGCTCCAAGCTTTGTCCCACTGCACTAGTATAGCCAGAACCACACACACTGACCCCCAAGCCTTGTCTCACTGCACTGGTAGCCATAGAACCACACATACTGACCCCAAACCTTGTCCCACTGCACTAGTATATCCAGAACCACAAATACTGACCCCCAAGCCTTGCCCCACTGAACTGGTAGCTATAGAACCACATATACTGACCCCAAGCCTTGTCCCACTGCATTGGTAGCTATAAAACCACACATACTAACCCCACAGTCTTGTCCCACTGCACTAGTATAGCCAGAACCACACATACTGACCTCCAAGCCTTGTCCCACTGCACTAGTATACCCAGAACCACACATACTGGCCCCCAAGCCTTGTCCCACTACACTAAAGTGATTACACACTTTAGTTCACACCCAGTGGTGCAGATACTAGTACTGGAGGCTAAGACGAGCAGAGATATTTATTAAGCCACAAATTAGTCAAGTCTGCCATAATGGCGTGTTTACTACAAAGATTTTCTACTACGCTTCCCCAACACTAACGCACGTATTTCACAAACTACTCGCTCTTCTATTCAAATTCTACTAAATGCAGCCAAATCTATTATCCCTCTTCACTGGGGTAACAACACATCTCCCCCAATCAGGGATTGGTTTCTCAAGACTTTTATACAATGGAAAAACTACACAGGTTTTCGTCTACGCGAGCTCCTCCTTCTCTTCCTGCTTGGGAAGTATGGATTAACTATTTAGCAGCCATACCTTCTACCTCATCTTAAGTCAATTCAACCTCCACCTTTTTCTTCTCCCCTACACTTTGAGTCATTTATACCTCTCCTGTATCGTAAACGTCTTCTTTGTAATACTATTTTCTTTCTTACTATTAAGATATCCGGGTTGAGTTCCTTTGTCCACAGTGGGGGGGGGGGCAGCTTGGTGCCCAACTGTTTGATCCCGTTCCTCCCCATTGAGAGACCCCAGCATTCCATTTCCCCTCATCCTTCCCCTGCTTTTTTTTTTTTTTCTCGTTCCTCTCTCTCTCCTTTTCATCTCTGATCTTCTTCCCTACATATCTGAGTTCTCTTTTCTATCTTACTGTGTGTTCATTAACACAACGTAGTCCCTGGCTGTTCAATCCCACAGTACTCTACTTTTCTTCTAAGAATCCAATCCACATCTCTACACCATTCATACACCATTCATATATGCCTATTTGAATAAGGATTTTCCACTGAACTTCCTCTTCTTTATTGATATCCCTCTGATAAGGCAGCTGTGCCTGGGAATTCCTTACATGCTTTTGGTGGTAGGCAGCTGGGTGAGGGTTCAGTCCATGTTGTCCATACATGGTAAGTGATTTGATCTGCCTGTTGTCCTCAGGTTCTGCATTACAGAGGGGAGGTTCTTAAAGGGCAAATAGATCTAACTCTAATTTAGAAAAGATGTGACCACTGTACGTTCTACCTTACTATGTCTCCTGTTTGTTTATTAAAAAAATGGTTTTGTTGTCCCAGGTAGGGATATATTAATTGTTTGGGAAGTGGAATGTAAAGCATTGCCATTTTAATATCTCTACATGGAGGGACTCTGTATACTAGCGGTCAAAAGTTTGAGAACACCTACATTTTTGCTACTTTTAGTTATTGTCATATAACTTGACAAAAACATTAGAAAAACATGTCAACATTGGGTATTTCTAAAATCAAGGCAAATATTATAATCTATTTAGCAGTGGGGGGGTTTAGCATTTTTAGATGTGTAAAAGATTTTTAGTGCCAAAGTAAAAGAAAAGTGCATTTGTTACATTTGTTTCATCATCCTATATAATAATTTGCTAGGATATTTGTCAGAAGCTGTCATGCGGAGTAGAGACTTCCCGAACACACGGAATGCTGGGAGTTCTGTGCTGGGAGCATTCTGTGCTTTCGGGAAGTCTCTACAGTGCATAACTGCATCGGCGCAGGACACACAGCAGGACCGGCCTCTTAACCCTTTGAGTGCCAGAGGGGTATGCAACGCATTGCAAAGCAATGCGTTGCATACCCCTCTGGCACTCAAAGGATTAACATCACCCAGACCTTGGCCCGTGTACACGGGCTTTTACACTGGTATTTTATAAATTGTTTTACAGGAGATTTGATGAAAATAATGGTATCTTTAGAAAGTCCATCTTATGGCAAGAAAAACAGTATATAATATATGTGGGTACATTACATGATTAAGAGGGAAATTACAGCTAAACAGAAATACAGTAGAAGTGTTAAAACAGCCATGGTCCAGAAGTGTTAAAACAGCCACGGTCCAGATGGATAACGGCTGTTTTAACATTTCTACTGTGTTTGTGTTTTGCTGTAGTTTTCCTCTTACTCATTTAATGTACCCACATATATTTTATACTGTTTTTCTTGCCATTAAATTGGCTTTCTAATTATACCATTATTTTCATCAGATTTCCTGTAAAACAATTTATAAAATACTAATGTAAAAGCCCGTGTACACGGGCTAAGGTCCGGGTAATGTTTTTTTCATAAACTTTTTTATTGAATTTTCCAAATACAAATATAAATATACTTGCAAACAAAAAGGTATATGGGGCATTATGAAATACAAGTAACATGAGAAAGAGCCCAACACCAGTGTGTTGGGTAAACAGTACGGAGATCTCCTCCCATAATTGAAAAGTATGTCACACACTGACAGACCCGTTGGGTTTAAGAAAATACTTTGGAAGAGAACATGGTTGGAACAAATAGTAAACAGAGGGTGTGAACCCCAAAATTATTTAACACATCAGCTATATGAGCAATGTCCTAGTAGAAAATTACGAAGAACATAAAACAATATAAAACATAGGACAAAAGACAAACGCACGGCTCCAGAGGGGCCCAAACACCCCTCTCCATCCTCACAATAAAGAAAGGAAGACTAAGATTGTAGAGAAATGCCAGACACTCCCAGGTCTCCCTCTCCCACATCCAAGCAAGTCAACAAAGAATCATCCCTCTCTCCCTCAGCCACCAGTAACCGTTCTAAGGCATTATCTGTCAACAGTCTCTCCTCCATCCATGAAGTGTACTTAAAGCAATGATAAAATGCCCTCTGACGGGCAACAGGCAAGGATAAAATGAAATGTTCCCAAAGAGAGATGAAACTAGCACCCAGCACATCTTTAACAGAAAGGGCAAGTATCCAAAGTAATCTGGTAAAGCGGAACAATTTAAGCATCCAGTGGCGAAGCAGAGGAGGCTGAGGAGATAACCAGAGCGCCAGAATATACTTCATCGCCACCGTAACAGCAAAATCAGTTAATTTAATTTGGCAGGTCGTCAATTGAGAAGAAGAGTCATATACCCCAAGAAGAAAGGCTGGAGAAACAAAATCAATGGGAATCCCTATTTTCGTGGTGACATAAAAGAATACTTTGGTCCTAAAGGAGTATACATGCGGACATGAATACACCATGTGGAGTAGAGTTGCCCCAGTGGACTGACATTAGGACAAGAGGAGACTGGAATAAGGCCAACACGGTGAGCTACTAAGGGAGTCACATAGACCCTATGCAATAATCTGTAGGAAAGGTAGGGTATATTTTGATTTCAAATCTGGAAAGGAGTATATAAGTTGAGTTAAAGGATCTAGTAAGTGACCTACCGGTGTTATACCCCGAGAGGCCCAGTAAAGAAACCGGGTGTCTGCCATCCCACCCTGGAAAGAGGAGTTGCAGATGAAAGGCAGAAAAACTGAAACAGAATGTGATTTAAATAGATGATATCTAATGTATTGACAACCCTTCACAGTTGAAGTCAGCAAAGGATTAGCTGCACAAAGAGGGGGAAGAGCAGACAGGGAAGGATGTAGGACATAGGGAAGACTAAGCGATGGGGAAAACCATTGGTCTCTATCTGAATCCGTATAAAGCGAAGTGCCATCCAGCCATTTCTTTGCGTACCGAAGAAGGCATGCTACATTGTAAAATCGTAAATGCGGAAAATTAAACCCCCCAGACCTCTTGGGTTGGGTTAATTTAGCCAAGCTCAGTTTGGGACGCCTACCACCCCAAATAAACCCCTGAAAGCGATGATTAAGCGACTGAATGTCCAGCGCGGATAGATATAATGGGAGCATATGTAGTAAATATAAAATTTTGGGAAAGACTATCATTTTAATCAAATTAATGCGACCAATAAACGTTAGCGGTGAAGCCTTCCAAGCAAGAAATTCAGAAGTCAGCTTGGTCAACAAAGGACCAAAATTAGCCTGATTAAGTAAAGAGATATCCCTTGGTAAAAGAATACCCAGAAATTTAAGATGATGGGTGGACCATTGTAATGGGCAAGAAAATGGCAGGGGAGGAGGAGGCAGCGGAGAAAGCCACATTGCTTCAGACTTACTAAAATTAATCGTGAAATCCGCTACCCTGTGGAAGTCCTCAAAAACCTGCATAATGGAAGGAAGAGTGGAGTGTGGATTACGGATAAACAATAGCAGGTCGTCCGCAAATGCAGCAAGTTTACACTTCATAGCCCCTACTTTAATACCCTGAAAATCCTGCAATGTTAATAGAGTACGAAGAAGAGGATCTAGCACCAGATTGAAAAGGAGTGGAGAGAGAGGGCAACCCTGTCTAGTACCTCTGAAAAGTGGAAAAAGGGATGAATTGAGGGAGTTAGTGGAGATTGTGGCATGGGGTGCAGAATAAAATTGTCCGATTAAAGCACGGAAGAGCCCTGAACTTCCAAGACCTGGAACAAATAAGGCCAAAGAATTTTATCAAATGCCTTTTCGGCATCAAGATTAATAAGTAGATTACTGTTACAAGGGAAGTCCGAAGATTTAATAAGGGCTGCTATTGCAGTATGGATACTAGTCACTGAGTACCGGCCTGGGATAAAGCCTGTTTGTTCTGGCGAAATGAGCTTGGGCAATACTTGATTGAGTCTATCCGCCATAACCTTACCAAGGATCTTTCAATCTGTATTTAAAAGTGAGATCGGCCGACAGGATTCAACCCGAGTAGGGTCCCTCCCAGGCTTAGGCAATAGAATAATCGTAGCAAGGGTGAAAAAAGAGGGCATGACATGCAAATCGAATATGGTATTATACAGAGATAAGAATGAAGAAGAGATGTCTTCTCGCAAGATTTTATAGAATTCAGCTGGAAGACCATCTGGTCCTGGAGATTTGGCATTGTGTAAAGATTTAATCACCAACGTTAATACATTGGCAGTGATGTGCTTCTCCAAGAGTGAGCGCTGATCATGTGTAAGCGTAGGTAAACAGAGGCCACTTAAAAACTCAGTCCGAGTAAATGAATCGCCTGGCTCAGGACCAAAAAGGGTGGAAAAATACTCAACAAAAGCTGCATTAATATTTGCCGGGTCTGAAGTGAGCGTCGAATGAGCCAGCAAACTGCCCTGCAAATTAGCATTGCAATAGAAGTGCGCTGAGTTTTTAGTTAATTGAAATTGTGGAGCCGTAGATAATACTGTTTCATACGCCTTCTTGGCATCTAGATATTTAGAACGGTTCACAGCCGAATCAACAGCAAGATAAGCGGAATAACAAGCAGTAAGTGTATATTGCAGCTGCATGAGTTTGTTTGCCATCTCTTTACGTAGCTTTGTAACATAAGAGATAATATGACCAGACAAAACAGCCTTAGCCGTTGGCTAAAACAGAATGGGATCAGAAGAATGGAGAGCATTTTCGGTCCGAAACATAAGCCGTGCATTCCGTAGACTTGTGCAAAATTCAGGGGATTGGGCTAGAAAGTAGGGCATAGCCAATAAAAGGAAGAGTGCACAGGAGGATGAAAAGATAGGTGCAGAGTGACAGGAGCGTGGTTCGAAATAAGAATGTCGTGGATCTGGCAGTCAGTGAATGGCTGCAGAGCCGAGGAAATAGTCTAATCTGGTAAAGGTGTCATGGAGATGAGAGAAAAAGCTGTACTGTCTGTTAGTAGGATGGAGATGACACCAGATGTCAGTAAGGGGGACTTGATCCACAAAACATCTCAGCTGATTAAAGGAAGAAGCTGAGGAAATGACAGGGCTTCTGCTCCTGTCCAATCTCTGATTCAAAATGATATTGAAGTCCCCACCAAGCAGGATATTACCGGGAGCGTATGGCAGTAAATGTGGAAAAAGAGAAGCAAAAAAGAGTAAATAGGACCATTGGGGGCATACACGTTACAAATCAGGAAAGGCTTTTGATCAATCTCACAGTTCTCCAACAGAAAACGTCCATCCGGATCACGAATAGTCTGTAAAGGAACAAAATTGCCTTTTTGCTCAAATATGAAGCAGCAATACAATACCCCACCCACTCTCTACGAAGCTTGGTGTGTTCCTCATCTGTAAGATGAGTTTCCTGTAGTAGGGCAATCTGAGAGCATAAGGACTATGTATGCCCCCAACATTCCAGGAAGTGAGGCAGAGAGAATGAGGGACCAATATATTGTGGCATGAAGAACCCGTCATGGGGGCAACCAGTGAAAGAGAAACCAGGAAAGATGAGCATAGGTGAAAAGAACCAACCTCTCTCCCAGCGAGGAGCTGCTAGTTCGACAAAAAAGAAGGGGAGTGGGGCATGATGACCATAGGCCATCCCATCCAGAGGCTTGCATCGACAAAACAAAAGACATAGACAACATTAACAAATAGAACATGGTCCATAACGAACCTATCAACATAATCAAGAAAGTACGTTCTCATAAACCCGTGGGCCAATCCCCAAATTGAGCAATGCAATACATCAACAATAATGAAATTAGAGCTAACCAGGAAACCCAGTGTCAAGCCAGGCCACACAATTGGTCTCTGTCACGACACTGTGCCCCCCCCAAAGGAGAAGTTGTGTAACC
Organism: Rhinophrynus dorsalis; assembly: GCA_037306005.1. Taxonomy (NCBI): domain Eukaryota; kingdom Metazoa; phylum Chordata; class Amphibia; order Anura; family Rhinophrynidae; genus Rhinophrynus; species Rhinophrynus dorsalis. The sequence continues at coordinate 634,393,005 of CM074718.1, forward strand.
AGGAACAAAAATATACCCACACTGCTCATCTGCAGACCACCAGAAAATACCCTCCCCACCCCCAAGGGCAGGACAGGTAACCATGTAATAAGTGTCCACTCAAATATCAACCCCTTGATCCCCAGATATATAGAACCAAACCCTGTAGAGGGATTCACCATCTGACTATACCCCAGGCAGCCTGGGGGAACCCAGAGCAATACCGCAACCGATCCATGGGGAGAGCCTGACAAGGAACAGGGTCTCATAGCCCGCAAGAAGGGCAATGAGAGCCCGCCATAATTGTAAAACAAGCATAGTAAACAGCAAGTAATTTAGAAGGTAATAGAGAGGCATACGCAATGTAAAAATCTCAAAAAGCATGGGATCAAGGAGTTGATTGAGATTCTCACAACCAGTAAGGGAAGGGAGGGAGGAAGCCCGGCACCCCTGTGCGCCCAAATGGGCCCCACGAGCGCGCTGCCCAACCCCACCCCAAGTGGTCATCCAGCATTCAACCATGGGAAACGAAAAGCCACTCTAGACAGCATCCAACCCACCCACATCACCTCAGTTTAAAATAATGGCTTCCCCACATAACCCCCAATTCTCAGTCAGTCTGATCCCCCGACAAACCAAGTAGGACACGGAACAAAAACTCAGCCGGTTCAGGGGAAAAAGCCTGACAGAGAACAATATCTCGAAACCTGTATGGAAAAAAAAAGGGGGGTATTGATATCACTAGACCCATAAATGGAAGCACAGTAGGATAACATTTGAATAGGTCAAGAAACAATTAAATGAAATTACAAATAGCCCCAGGACCCAAATGCCGGAGATGTGGCTCTACAGTAAAGCAAGCAATCTGTCCAGGTGATGTCTAACGGGCAAATAGGACAGGGGCAATTATATAAAAAAAACAAAAAAACAGTCAGCCGCTCCAGGCTGGACTATGAAACAGCAGGGACGTCTTCCAGAATTCAGAGGAGGACAGACGACTACCCAGAGATCCAAAGGAGGGTGATCATGGAAGAGGCCATATAGGACATGAAAAGCCTCAACAAGCAGACCAAATTCCATAGAAAAAGTTCCCGGAGGCCAGAGTGACAGAGACCCATGAATCAATGAGATGAAGGGCAACAGAATCAGCAATGTCCCCTAGCCCTTCTCTCACTGTTGCTGGCTGACAAATTTGCATAGAAATTCTGAGCTTCCTCAGGTGAAGCAAACCAGTGAGTAGAGGAACCATACAGAACTTTGAGGCGTGCCGGATACAATAGAGCAAATTTGATGTTTCTCTTAAAGAGCTTGCTGCAGATTTCCGAGAAACCATGCCACTGTGCGCAAACCTTGGCCAAAAAGTCCTGAAACAAGAGGAGTTGAGAATTAAGATGTTCAACTCTACCCATCTTCCCGTAGGCAAAGAGTAATCTTTGTCAATCTTCATAGTGCAAGAGCTTAAAGATGACTGACCGAGGTCTGCTTCCCTCCGATGTGGGTGTCTGTCCCAGCCAATGAGCCCGTTTGATAACCAATGGAGCACTGCAATCTTCCATTTTCCGTGCTCAGAAAATGCATCAGTTCCTTGGCCCGAAGTGTCTCAGGTAGACCAATGATGCGAAGATTGTTTCTACGACTGCGATTTTCAAGATCATCAATCTTATCTGTAAGAGTAAAAGCATTGGCTTTCAAGCTATTTATAGTGACACGGAGATCTTCCACCAGCGCCTCGCAGTTATTTGCACGTTGTGTAAGGCTCACGATCTGTTCGCCATGGGTTTTAACTTCCCCCAGAATAGAATGGATTGAAGACTGAAGTACGTCCAATTTAGAATCCAAAACCGGTGTAAGTAAAGCAAGGACTGCCTTGGCTGTGTCTTCAGCAATTGTGAACGGTACAGTGGCAGCAACAATAGCAGAGGTGCCCGAAGCATGGTCTTCTGCAAGGGGGACTGAGTAGTTTTATTTTTGTCTTGCTTCTTGTCACCACGTTGAGGGCACCAGAGGAGGAGAGCTAGTAATGGTGAAGACCACCAGAGGAGGTGTAAGAGCAAGTAATGGCGAAGACAGCCAGTGGAGGAGTGAGTGACAGAGGAAAATGACTAGGCAGAAGGCTGTTAGATGCAGCGGACACTGCCAGAGGATAAGATTAGTCGATAGGAATACTGGAGCGTCGAAGAGCACTGTGAAGGAGAACAGACAGAAGACCGCAGGTAGAAGCAAAGACCACCAGAGGAAAAAAGACAGAAGTAGAAAGAGAAGCAGAGAGAGACGCTTATGGGCAGGGCAAGAGAGTGAGCAAGCTGAGAAGTAAATTGAGGAGGAAAAAGGCTCAGAGCAGCAAAGAACACCAAATGAAAGAGCAAGGAAAGGCTCTTTCCGGGCAGCAAGGAAGGTCAATCAGCAAAGATGGGTCGAAGCACAAACAGGAAATGAGAAGTATGTCTGAGAACAAGGTAATTAGCTCATAGAACAAGCAGTGGGCAGGAGGGGAAGTGAGCTTTCAATAGCACAGATGTCCAGTGAAGTTCAGATAGGGGAAACAGGAGTTGACAGGTAAACAACTCACAACCATGACACCTATACTTAAAACACATAGGACTCTTTTGAGGTTTATGATATTATGTATATACTTGAATGAAATGTTTATTGATGGTACCTGATAATTGTATAGGGTTAATGTGTTGATGAAAAATCTGATACTGCACTGGGATCTTGTTATAGGAGCAGTGATGTGAAATTCCTTTCAATATCTTCTTATACCAGATGGGAAAGAGACTCCATTTAGATTGTTTTTGTTTAAATTCAACAAAAGGGGGATTCCTAACAATCAAATATAAAGGACAAATGAGATAATTAAAATTGGATCTTAGAGAGTAATTTATTTACTGAATACATGGGACAGTATATTGTTACACAAAACTGTTTTAGGGAAATGCTATTAAAGGGGATGTATCACCTTATAAAACATTTTTGCCATAGCATTTGTTAATACAGTAGTCATAGGAAAGCTGTTTTTTATGTAAGTAGTTTAAAAGATATGCTATCTTCAAGCTGTGCCGGTCAGCATAATGCAGCACACTGAATCACCGGCACAGCTTTGCTTGACTGCCTAATTCTCCTCCCACCTCCCTCCCAGCTGCCCCAGGGAGCATGTTCACACTTCCTTTCAGTGTGCTGTGAATGGCTTCTATCATTATATCAAGCTCCATTAGCATTATACTAAGGTTGCCTTCTAACATTTCACCTTTGGTGAAACACTTTAATTCTTTGGGATATTTTTGCCCCAGAATATTTCCAATTTTATCACTATTACATATGCCTCATATGTAACTAACTTGCACTTAACAGGTAGGAATAAAAATGAGTTTACCTCCATTTAACATTGATCCCTCCAGTGAGGATTCTCTGGCCATTTTGGGATCTTCTCCAGAACTCAGTTTGGGAAGTTGAACTAAGCTTATATCATTTGATTCCCTGGATGTGCAACAAGCAAAGACTGACTTTCTCTTTGTTACCCAAAAAAGTCTGGCCTACTTACTATGTAACCAGTTTGACAAAACCTGCTAAGTTTGAAGGGATTCGCAATTAACAAACAGGCACAGAATCCACATTTTCAGCCAATTTTGCTGCTGCAGTTAAAAGATATGGGCGAAAGAAACTTTCCAAACTTACCACAGAACTTTCATTTGAGCTTAAGTATGGAAGGCTTCCATAATCTAGAGAGGGGGAGAGAGTGAACACAAAATAGATCATTCTTCTGCCCCTATGCTGTGTAATAAGATGATGAAAATGGGGTCCACACGACAGGTGAGGGCTTATATCAATTTACCCCTAACCCTACAGAGGCAAGGAAAGTGGAGATGGCATAAATCCTATATAGAAAGTTGGTGATATATAATAGTTTTGAGAGATGACTGTCACTCCTTGGGCAAGGATGAGAAAATGTAATGATCAAAGTTCAGTGATCAAAGTGCAATAGTTAAACATAAAGGGCTGTATACAGAAAAGCAAATGCACCATAGGTGACTATTACATATTTCTAAGATTGATTGAAATAGGTCTTTTTTAACTCACTGCATATTAGAGAGGTACCCAATGCACTGCAAAGAAATGCATTAGAGACCTATTTAGGATTCAAAATTTAAATTAATGAGAATTTGTATTTGTCCCCTATGGCACAATTGGTTTGCCCCAGGATTGCAATACTTTGCTTTTATATGTAAGGTCAAATGACCCATATAATTATGGGAGATTTTAATTATCCAGATATCAACTGGAAAAATGAGACCTGTCAGAGTGCTAAGGGTAGCAGGTTTTTGAACACGCTTCATGAAAGCTACATGTCACAAATGGTGGGAGCGCCGACAAGAAATAACAATGTATTGGACCTAGTGATCACTAATAACACAGAAATGGTATCCAATATTAAGGTAAGAGAACATTTGGGAAACAGTGATCACAACATGGTTACATTTGAGATCTGTCTGGCAAAGCAAAAATGTATAGGTTCAACCAAAACTCTTAATTTTAAAAAAGCAAACTTCAAATTGTTAAGGGCCTCAATGCAACACATAGACTGGGATATGTTATTTAAAGGCAAAAATACTGAGGAAAATTCAGAATTCAAATTTAGGTTGCAGAAATGTACCCAACTGTATATACCAATGGGGAACAAGTGCAAAAGAAGTAAGTCACAGCCAATGTGGTTAACTGCACATGTAAAGAAGGAAATGGCAAGGAAAAAAAAAGCATTCAAATTATTTAAGTCAGAAGGAACTGAACAATCTTTCTTAAAATACAGGGAGAGCAACAAAGATTGCAAAAAGGCAATTAGGGTAGCAAAAATAGATAATGAAACTCGAATTGCAAGGGAAAGCAAGACTAATCCAAAAAAGTTTTTTAAATATATAAATAGCAAAAAACTTAAGAGGGAGTGCATTGGACCATTCAAAAATGAGATGGGTGAGTTGGTTAGTGAGGATAAGGAAAAGGCTGATGTTTTAAACACCTTCTTTGCATCAGTATATACAAGGGAGCAAGGAATGGTAGAAGAGCCTCCGCAAGTATCAAATAAAACAATACAATTAATAGATATTGGGTTAACTCAAGGAGATGTCATGGGAAGACTGAACAAAATTAAGACCGACAAAGCACCGGGTCCTGATGGTATACATCCAAGGGTTCTTCAGGAACTCAGTGCAGTGTTAGCAAAACCCCTATATTTACTCTTTAAAGATTCTATTACCACAGGCTCAGTGCCACAGGATTGGCGAAGAGCTAACATAGTGCCTCTATTTAAGAAGGGAACTAAAACAGAACCTGGGAATTATAGACCAGTGAGTTTGACCTCTGTAGTGGGAAAACTATTAGAAGGCATAATAAGGGACTATATTCAGGATTACAACACAAAAAATAAGATCATTAGCACGAATCAACATGGTTTTATGAAGAATAGGTCATGCCAAACTAATCTTTTCAGCTTCTATGAGGAGGTAAGCAGCAACCTTGACAATGGCAAGGCAGTAGATGTAGTATATCTAGACTTTGCAAAGGCATTTGATACAGTACCACACAGAAGGCTGGTGTATAAAATAAGGAAATTGGGGCTAGGACATAACCTTTGCAATTGGATACAAAACTGGTTGAAGGATAGGGAACAGTGTGTGGTTGTAAATGGAAAATTCTCCAGTATAGTTAAAGTGGAGAGTGGAGTACCTCAGGGTTCAGTATTGGGTCCGCTGCTTTTTAACATGTTTATAAATGACCTGGAAATAGATATAGAAAGCAAAATATCAATATTTGCAGATGATACTAAATTATGCAAAGTCATTAATTCAGAACAGGATATTTTCTCTCTACAGAGGGACTTACATACAATGTCAGATTGGGCAAACATGTGGAATATGAAGTTTAATGTGGGGAAGTGTAAAGTCATGCATTTGGGAGGAAACAATCCCAAGGCTACTTATAAACTTAATGGAATAATTTTAGGTGACTCGTTGCTAGAAAAAGACCTGGGTATCCTTGTCAACTACAAACTTGGAAACAGTGACCAGTGTCAAACAGCAGTAGCAAAGGCAAACAAAGTCCTGTCTTGCATAAAAAGAGGTATTGAAGCAAGAGTGGATAACATTATTTTGCCATTATACAAATCATTGGTAAGACCTCACCTTGAGTATGCAGTGCAATTTTGGGCACCGGTTCTGAAAAAGGATATACTAGAACTAGAGAGGGTACAGCGGAGAGCAACAAAATTAATTAAGGGAATGGAGGACTTGACATATGAGGAACGACTAAACAAACTTGGTTTATTTACTCTAGAGAAAAGACGACTAAGAGGAGACCTTATCACATTGTACAAGTATATGAGAGGTCAATACAAGGATCTCTGCGGTGAGCTATTTATTCCAAGGCCTGCTCAGGTGACCAGGGGACACCTCTTGAGATTAGAGGAAAGGAGGTTTAAACTTCAGCAGAGGAAGGGTTTTTTTACGGTAAGGTCTGTCAAATTGTGGAATTCATTGCCCAGGGAGGTAGTTATGGCAGATACAATGGACACATTTAAGAGAAGATTAGATACATTTCTTTCAAAAGGGAACATACAGAGTTATACTGTTTATCAGTAGGCAGATCAGGAAGGTCTGATAAAGACTAATTTAATTGGTAGCAGGAAAGCTATAAAATTCTTAGTTACTGAGGTATGAAGCGAAGGTTGAACTTGATGGACTTGTGTCTTTTTTCAACCTAATTTACTATGTTACTATGTTACTATATGTATAAAAGTGGAGTGGTGCAATTTCAGTGCACATAAACTTCACCATAGAGAGCCAGAGACCTATCTAGCATTCAAGGGGTTAAAAAGCTTCATTCAAATCAATGGTATTTTTTCTTGTCCCCTATATCACAGTTAGTTTGCTTCAGAAATTCTCCTCATCAGTTTTATTCTGTACATAAGGCCAAATGTATCTGGAATGAAACACTCAAAGGTCCTGAAAGTGAATTAATAGGGGAAAGTTTTGATTTCCTGAGGACATGGGGAAGGGTTAACCTTGGAGACTAAGGGCAATGTGTCCTAACAAAAAAGCAGAGTGATTCTCTGGCTAACGAACTACACCATAGGGGGAAACGAATTCAAAAAATTCCAATTTATTTCAATGGGGTTTTAACCCCTTACAGTGAAACTATCATTTACTAACCTACAGTATATTCAGAATTATCACACCAAATAACACTAAATGAAATAATTTGGAACGTCAGAAATCTTTGCTTTCATTGGAACCTGCCATATTGCTGTTATATCACAGCTGTTGGCATCACCTCGCTACTCATGTTCTTTAGAGCTAACATTGACCTTTAACCCCTTAAGGACCAGCGCATACACATGACCGCACAGAGCTTTTTTTTCGCGATCGTATTCTGGGATCTCAGAATGGCGTGCAGCCGCTAGGGGAGCCCTGAAATCCATGGTATGTCAGGATCGTCATGAGTCCTTATGACAAATTCAGCCATGACAGTCCTGGCACTTTATGGGTCGTTAAGGGGTTAAGCACCTGAAGAGTATGCAACACATTGTAAAGAAATGCCTTGTATTCCCCACAGGTCCATCTCTTCACATGCCTCTATGCACCACCAGAGATGCACTTTGGACTGCATACCAGAGACTGGGACAAAAAGAGAAAAAGTTAAAAGTTTTTAACACTAATATCTCTAAAACTGTTATTGTTGTTACAAATTTAGCAAAAGAATAAGATGTCATTATTTGAAAATTACTTTATTATTAATTGACTAGTGTCAAAGCCCGTGTACGCAGGCCAAGGTCCGGGTGACATTAACTTTGCTTTGCAATGCGTTGCATACCCCTCTGGCACTCAAAGGGTTAAGAGGGTGGTCCTGCTCTGCGTCCTGCCGCCACGCAGTCATGCAGTGTACAGACTGCCCGAAAGCAGAGAATGCTCCCAGCACAGAACTCACAGCATTCTGTGCACTCGGACAGTCTCTGCTGCGCATGACGGCTTCTGACAAACATCCTAGCGAATTATTATATAGGATGTTGTATCTAGGTAGTAGTTTCAAATAATGGTGAGGTTTCCTACACATCACAAAGCAATGAACTATGAATCTCTCCAGTATTCAAAAGGTTAAAAGCCACTGGCACTCAAGGAGTTAAACCAGTGATGTTTTGTATTTGTTCCCTGTGGTGCAGTTGGTTTGCTCCAGAATCGCTTTGGTTCTTAGTGCATTCGTTTCCTTGTAGTTCTTAGACCTGAAAGCAGGGAACAATTTTTGAATGACTATTTTTTGGGGGAAAGCCAGATAAGTCAAGCCTACAAATGAACAATAAGCTAATCATAATTAGTCATTCATAATATTAAGTAGTTCTTCTTGCTGGTAAGTGGTTTTAGGTCACCATAAAAAAAAGCAAGATGCTGTGTTTCATAACCTTTATTGTCACTCCAAGGATGGTCTGTGAATAATTTATGGCTCTCCATGAATAATTCTATGGCAAGGTTAGCGAGGTGATTAAATGCACTGCATCTTGCCTCTCAGGTGTCCAGGAATACATCTAGAATGTCAATGCGGACACTTTTTCATGGTGTTTAAATAAAGTATATTGATGAAATGCATTAACACATATGCATTATTTGTGGCATAACATATTTCTCAGTTGAAAATCATAATTTTTTGCTTTTGATTTACTGAACATTGCCTCTCTGGCCCTACATTTTTTTTATACTTAAGCACATTAGTTTACCTGCAATTTATAAATCTCTATGGTACTGTAAATCTTTACTTATTTACCTGCAGTTGTATCAACCATTATGCACTTTTCTGTGCATTAAATGTGCATATTTTCACTAATGATATATTGGTGTACAGGATTATGGACAGGGTCGGATTTCCCATTAGGCAGACTAGGCAACTGCCTAAAGCACTAAATTTTGAGGGGAGCTCCAGCTGTACTGGCCACACCCACATTAGGAATTGTGTGTGTCACCAGAACAATCTAATGTCCCTGCACCAGTTTTATACACCTTTACAGGCTAACATTTAACTCCTTGGGTGCCACAGAGATCTCCAATGCATTGCGGAGCAATGCAATGGAGATCTCTACAGCAACCAAGGGGTTAAGCTTGTTTTTTGACCTTGCTGTTATAGGCCAAGGATATTTTCTGTGGTAGGTAATAGTGGATGGGATGGGCAATGGGTGAAGGGCATCTAGCGTACCTTGCCTATGGGCGCCGGGGGTGTAAATCCGACTCTGTTTGTGGAGTGAACTGTACAGGGAATATTTGCTTGTACAACTAATTTTCTGCACCTTCACACAAAGGCTGAATCCCAACTTACCTGGGAATTCATTTTCCTTTTCTACAGCACACTAGTAGAGACCCTTCCCCTTCCAGGACAGGAAATCAGAGTAGGTAATAAAACAAGTTCCCACCCCTTAAAAGGGGTCTCCTCCTTACCCCTTCAGTGTAATAAAAAAAGACAGAAGACTCAGACATGCTCAATAGTTTAGTAGGGTGGGTATCAGTGTGCTGTTATGGGACTGACAAGGAAAAGGAATTGCCAGGTAAGTTGAGATTCAGCCTTTCCAAGTCATCCCAAACAGCACACTAGTAGAGATGTAACAAAGATAAAGAATAGGAAGGGCCTTAAGATTTCACTGCTCAGAGAGCTCGGCGCCCAAAGGATGACTCTTTAGCCGAAAGGAGATCCAGACAATAGTACTTGCAGAACGTATCGACCTTCTTCCAAGTGGCTGCCTGTTCTGACCAAGATGCTGCCATGGCTCTCTCAAAGAGTGTTCTTTAAAGGAGCAGGGGGGATCCATCCCAGCCATGAGATAGGTAAGTGATATGGTCTGTTCAATCCAGCGAGCAATAGACTGTTTGGTAGCAGTTTTTCCTTTGGAACGTCCGGCGAAGGATAGCAGAAAGTTAGATGACTTACACCAGGAATGAGATCGGTCAAGGTATATTTGTAGACAATGTTTGACATCCAGAGTATTGAGGAGATCTATGTTGTCTGAATCTGAGTCCGGGAGGAAAGCTGGATGGATAAATTCCTGGGAACGGTGGAAGAAGGAATCCACCTTGGGTTGGAAATCCAGAGGAAATCGAAGGACTACTTTGTAAGGAAAAAAAATTAGATTGGGTTCCAGAACTGAAAGTGCTTGGATTTCTCCAATGCGGAATGCAGAGGTTTTGATGATCAGGAACACAAGTTTGAGAGTCAAGAATTTCAGTGGCACAGAGTCCAGAGGTTCAAAGGGATGAGCAGTCAGACCATATAATACTAGATGAAGGTCCCACAGAGCAATGTGAGGAGAAGTTCTTGATCTCAGTTTGGACATGGCTCTGGAGACTCAGTGGAGCAGAGGATGATTGGCAATCAGAGAATTGAGTAGTGATCCTAGAGCCGCAATCTGAACCTAGATGGTGGAGGGCTGAAGACCTTGCTCAAAACCTTGATAAAGGAATTCATCTATATCTGCTGACATAAGAGAGAGATTCCTACCAGTACACCATGAAGAAAAAGATTTCCAAATCTTTAGATAATGGACTGATGTGACCTTTTTTCTACTGTGTAGCAAGGTTTTGATAACCGCATCTGAACAACCTTGAAGCTTCACGAGCCGCCTCTCAATATCCAGGCCGTCAGAGAAAGGAATTGCGGATTGGGGTGAAGCAGAGGTCCTTGGTGAAGGAGATGCAGTCTGTAAGGAAGGTAAATGGGAGGCTTGACCGGGAGTTGGTAAAGATCCGCAAACCTTGTATGTCTGGGCCAGAAGGGAGCGAACAGGATAAGCATGGTATTCTCTTGCCTCAGTTTCTTCAGGACTGGAAGAGGATGAGGTTGGTTGGATGAGGGCATCGATCGTCTCTGGTTCATCCTTCGGGTTCAAGGAAAAGAATCGTGTTGTCTGTCTGTTTTCCCTGGTTGCCATTAGGTCTATTTCCGGAAAGCCCCAGGTGTGTGACAGGAATACTTGTCAATTGAGAGACCATTCTGTCTGCAGTATCTGATGCCTGCTGAGAAAATCTGCTTGCTGGTTTAAACTTCCTTTGAAATGGATGGCTGAGAAATGTAATAGTGTAGCCTCTGACCAAGTGCAGATTGTCAGGGAGAGACTCAGAAGAGAAGGGCTCCTGGTTCCACCTTGGCAATTGAGATAAGCTACAACAGAGCGATTGTCTCTATTTGGACTGCCTTGCCCCGTAGTATTTGGTGCCAGTGTCGTAGAGCTCTCCAGACTGCCAGGAGTTCTCTGAAGTTGGAGGATCTGTTTGCTTTTGCTGACATCCATATTCCTTGGGTCATTATGTTGTTTAGATGCGCTCCCCAACCGTAACTGCTGGCATCCATCATGATGACCAGTGGGGTTGGAAAAGTCCAGAGCAGTTCTGAATTCAAGTGACTGTCGGTTAACCACCGTATGAGGGACCTCTTGGCTTGAGGTGGCACTGTGAGGGAGCGATTGGGAGAGGATGGTTATCTGTATCAATGTTTTAGGACAAATGATTGGAGCGGGCGAAGAGGAAGGAGGGCCCAAGGAACTGCTGGGATGCAGGATGACATAAGGCCCAAGAAAGACATAAGTTCCCTGATTTTGGTTGTTGGAGATTTCAGGATACTGAAAATTCTGTCTCTGATCTTTTGACAGAGTGAAACTGTTAGAAAAGTCTTGTTTTTGTTGGAGTTGAAGATGAGTCCCAGAAAGTGTTGACTCTGGGCCGGTTCAAGATTTGACTTCTTCCAATTGATGGTCCATCCTAGTTGTTGGAGGATGTGAAGGAGCATCTTGAGATGTTGCTGCAGGATAGAAACAGAGGAGGCCTTCACCATCCAGTCGTCCAGTTATGGAATCACTGAGATGCCTTGTTGTCTCAGGTGAGCTGCTACCACCACCAGGATCTTTGTAAAGGTGTGTGGTGCCGAAGAGAGACCATATGGCAAGGCCTGGAACTGGAAATGGCAAATTTTTCCATGCAATGGAACTGCCGTTGGTGAGCCGGATAGATCGGCACATGTAGATAGGCATCTGTCAGATCGATGGTAGCCATAAAATCTCCTGGAGAGAGGGCTTCTATAGTGGATTTTGGAGTTTCCATTCAGAATTTTTGCTGCTTGATGAATTTGTTCACCCATCTCAGATCTATGATCAGACGAACACCTGTAGGGAACTTTGGTGCCAGAAAAAGGGGGAATAGGTGCCCCTTTCTTGTTGAGCCAGAGGAACTGGAACAAGAACCTGAGAATTGATAAAATGGTGTAGGGCCTACAGAAAGATATTCTTATCGCCAGGAGAGCCTGGCAAGGAGGGGTAGAGAGGAACTCTATCCAATATCCATCTTGAAGAAGTTGGAGAACCCAGGAGTCCGTGGTGATCTTTTGCCATGCCAGTAGAAAGTAACTCAGCCTTTCTCCCAGAAGAGTGGGACCTGTGAAGGTCCTGGCGTCAGGATGAAGAAGGACGTGGTCCTGAAGAGGAAGAGAATCCTCTGCCCTTGAATCTGAAGGCAGGTCTCTGAGTAAGGGGGCAATCTATCCTTTGAGGGGCAAAAAAAACTCTGGTCTTTGAGTTGTGGTCTGGAATCCCTGGAGAAAGAGTGGAAAAGTACATCTGGAAGGAAGACTTTTCTTAGAAGTGGTCTTGTCTACTAGTTGTTCCAACTCCGGACTGAACAGGGCTCCACCCTGGAAAGGAATGGTACATTGGTGTATTTTTGAGGCCGCATCTGCCATCCAAGATCTTAGCCAAATGGCTCTACATGCTGTTATGGCTAACGCAGAGGATCTAGCATTAATGCGGACAGACTCCAGGGAGGCGTCACACAGGAAATCAACTGCCATACTCAATGCAGAATTTTTGTTGGAGATATCTTCTCTAGAAACTTTAGAGGAAAAGCCGTGTTGGAGATCTGACAGCCATACTCTGAGTGAGCGTGCTACTGAAACTGCCGCAATGCCAGGTTTGAGTCCAGAAGTGGAAGCTTCAAATGTTTTTTTGATAGCTGCGTCCGCCTTTCTGTCCAGTGGATCGACAAAACTGGAAACATCTTCCAAAGGAATGGCAGACCGGTGAACCACCTTAGTGACAGCTGCATCTACGTTAGGAATTTCCCATTTTCTTGCATCTGAGGAATCAAAGGGAAATAATTAGGATGCCAGGACTTCATGAACTGGGAAAGTCCTGGAATGGCGTGAGAAACCCTTGAAAAGCTGGTCTTTTTTAAGTGTGGATTCTTTGCCGTCCTCTAAGTCCATGGCCGATCGGACCACTGAGACCAATTTGTCTACTTCTTCACATGGAAAGAGGTATGTGTGGTCAGATACCTCACCCTCTTCACCCTCAGAGGAGTATTCATCCACAGGAAACCTATCTTCTTTAACTGAACCTGAGGAGTCTGAGTCTGGGTGCCAGGTTACAGGGTAACGGTGCTGAGGTTGGTGTAATCTTACTTGATCAAAATTCCTAGGAATGGGCATTTTTAGTTCTCCTTAAGAGAACTAAAGAGTTCCCCGATCAATATCCTATATGCTTTGAAGCCATCTATCATAATTTTCAATATTGTTCTGTGCTAGATAGTCATCCGTTGCTTTTTTTGAATGCAGTTGCATTATCTGCAAGCACAACATCCCGAGGAATTCCATAGCCTTACCGCCCTTACTGTAAAGAATCCCTAACTTTGTTTTAGTCGAAAAAGCCTTTCCTCTAGTCTTAATGGATGACCTCTTGTTCTTAGCTCAGCACCGTGCATAAATGATTCATTGGATAGCTCTTTGTATTGACCTTGAATGTATTTGTAAATAGTAATCATATCACCCCTTAGACATCTCTTCTCTAATGTAAACAAACCCAGTTTGGTTATTCTGTCTTTATAACTCAGTTTCTCCAATCCCTTTATCAGTTTTGTTGCACGTCTCTGCACCTTTTCCAGTTCAGTAATGTCTTTTTTTAGAACAGGCGCCCAAAATTGTACTCCATATTCTAGATGAGGCCTAACCAAGGATTTATACAGAGGTAGGATAATATTAGCACCTCTTTCTTCTACACCTCTTTTTATGCAGGATAGTACCCTATTTGCTCTTGCAGCAGCTGATTGACTCTGCACACTGCTGTGAAGTCTGTCGTCTATCAGTACGCCTAAATCTTTCTAATGATTAATCACCAAGTTGTTTCCCCATTTAGAGTATATGTTGCAAGTTTGTTTCGGTCCTGGACCATCATGGGTCCTTAAGGGGTTAAAGACATATGAGCAAGCCTTGAATGTCTCCAATATAAAATGCACCGGAAAAGAAAGTAACATTACATTGATATCCGCTGCGCATTGTTTACATGTAGAGATATACAGAGGAACAGAATACCCAGAAGAGCCCACCAGTCCCACCCTGCTCTCCCCTTGATGCAGGTGACATTAATGGGAGAATGTTAAGCACAGATAGCTAAGCACATGACTGCTAGACAGGAGCAACATCAATACATTGATTCCAGCACCTATTTTAGCAGGAGGATTGTATTAGTACATCCCCTTATGTGGCCACTGGAGTATTCTGTGTAGCTAATGGGAACACACGGAGGCTGATATACTATGATGAACTGGAGCATTTCTGTGGTAATCTAAGTGCCCAAAAAGGATCAAATTAAAAAAATAAAAAAAAACTCAAAACTTAAACCTTTGCAATGTATTGGACACCTCTCTGGCACTCAAAGAGTTAAGTGTGACTAGTGAGAGCTCCAAACTCATTGCATTGCATTGCAATGCATTAGAGATCTCTTTAGCATTCAAGAGGTTAAACGCCCTTGTTTGAAGTAGAACTATCACTGCAAATAAAGTGCCCCCCCAAATAATTATTCATATAGCAATAAGCATAGAAATACTAGTATTATGCAGCATAAGTACAGTGTTATTAAGAAATCCTATTTGATCTGAGACTGACGGGCAGGCTTCTTGCTTTAGAGGAATCTGTCCTTCTGTACCTGTCAGTCCCTTCCTGTTACCTTAAGGTACAATGCAGAGCCTCCTAGAGGAGACCAGGACAGACCGGACAGGTGCGCATATGTCTCTAAGCCAAGATGTCTGCCCTGATGCCTGCCTGTTCGTCTGAGATCAAATAGGATTTCTTAATAACGCTGTACTTATTCTGGCAAATATTATTATTTTTATGCTTATCACTATATGAATCATTATTTGGGGGAACTTTATTTGGAGTGATAGTTCTGCCTTAAATGAATCAGAATTCGGAGAATATTAATTTGATCCCCATAAAGTTGGTTCTCTCCAGAATGGTTCCACTTTCTGGAACAAACCTACTGTAACATAGGGAACAAGGTAAACATTTCATTTTTAACTTGTTGAATGCCAGAGAGGTCGCTGACACATTCTCAAACTTTTGGAGACATCACTAGCATTCAAGGGGTAAAAAGTGCTTATACCCTGACCCGTCAGTTCTCAGACATATTACCATTGGTTTTACATTCAGTTCTGCGTCACTGTCAAAGGCAAACAGCAGTTTACAGGTGGGAGTGGTATTATAAAAAAATTATTTCCTCCATCACCAATTTGTCTGAGTTCTGACATTTTTTCTGATAAAATGAAAATCAAGTGAATTTGGAGAAGACAGTTTAAAGTATTTTAAAGTATTATTAAGAGACAGTGGGAAGCTTTACCATGGGGTTAACTGGTATTTATTTTAAATACAAATATATTTAAGAACAAGAATTATAAGGCCAATATTCATCAAGCTCATCTTACTCATTTTCAATTAATTGTCACACATTTTCAAAAGTGATAGATTTGCTTCTGAAAATACAGGTCTTACCACCAACTCACAGTGCACCATTTTTTCATTATAATGGCCTTTTGAGCAATGCATAAAGGTATGTGCCAGACTAAGGAAGCAGAATGAATTGGACACCTGACGGGGAACCCAGAATTAACCCCTTAACACTGAATGACCTGCCAGGACCGTCACGCAGTTCCATCCTTTGCTGATCGATGATGGTCCTGGCACATCATGTGTTAATGATCACAGCGTGACTCAGTGCACACTGTCATCACAGCAGGGAGGCTGTAACTGACTGCTGCAGTAGTGGAGCAGTCAGTTTCAGCCATTTTCCTGGAGGCTCCGCACAGCTTATCACTGCTATAGTGATCAAAGAGCAAATGGAGCCACATGACAAAATAGATATTCCTAAACATTGCCTTTGTAACTGTTCTTTGCCTCTCTCCACTTCACTTTGTTCATAAGGCAGAGAACATGACTCCCAGAGCTTCAAATGGCCAAAGAGGGGAGTACTTTTGTTTTAGGTGGTGGTACTGGGGACAGAACTCTTGAGTACATATTCAAATATATTTTAGTTTACTGTGTGACCTACTGACCCTTTTTTTGAAATGAATAAATGATTTAGAGCAAGATCAAAGTATTTTATTTATGCAGACTAATTTATAAACATATACTGAAGTTTAAACAAACAATAACCCTTTGAGTGCCAGACGGCTATCCAAGGCATTGTAAAGCAATGCTTTGCATGCCCCCTGGAACTCAAAGGGTTAAGCCCTTGAATGCTAGAGATCTACAAACAAACAATCCCTTGTACTCTATTACCCCATTCAGATCCATGAAGACAAAGCTTTCATCAGTGGGAAACCTAAAGTCCTTCAGCTGTTTTTAGACAACAACTCCCATCATCCTCAGCCAGACAAAAGTTAGGTTGTCCAACACTCATCTATGCTCATTTAGCTTTAACTTTTTAAGGACCATTCCAAAGCAATGTGCTGCACAACACTGTGTTTCTTAGAGGATCAATGGAATTTGGATGTAGATTTACACAAAACAAATTTAGGAACCCACAATTTTTTGGGGGAACCCCCCTCCCTGAGAATTCTGGGTTTTCCCCTGATATATAGGTCTCTGATCTGTAACGTCTCCTACCTTTTACTGCAGTTTGCCAAATCCATAGTTCATGCTATTCACATTCCAAAGCACTCACTCTACCATTGCCTCTAATGGTCCAAACTTCTCTTCTCCCAGGTGATCTCCGAGGCATCTGTACCCTCAACATGATAAATGTGTCAGACACAAAATGGCTGACGTACTAAGAAATTGGAGTACTGCTGCTGTAAACCAGCTGCAGCGAAAATGTTTCACAGATTTAAATGGAATATTTAAACACTTGAATGTTAGCAAGGTCTCCAACTTCTTTAGCATTCAAAGGGTTAAAAACTGGAGCCAGCAGTCGACAGTCTGCGTGTCTCTTATAGCACTGTGTGGACCTCTGTAGGGATCTCTGAACTCGTACCCAAGTGGAGCGGAGTTGCCTAAGATGCTCATCCAGAGCCGGAATGTTTTGTGCCTCAAATGACTCGGGAAGCAGAGATGGTTGGAAACCATAATTGATCAGAAATGGAGAATTCTGAGAGGAGGCGTTCACTGCACAATTCCTGGCAAACTCGGCCCACGGTAACAAGTTCACCCAGTTATCGTGAATGTCCAAAATGAAACAGCGTAGGGACTGTTCCAAACCTCTGTTAGATCTTTCAGCAGCACCGTTCAACTGGGGATGGTAGGCAGAGGAGAATGAGAGTTGAATACCCATCTGACCACAGAAGGACCTCTAGAAACAAGACACAAACTGACTCCATCTATCCGTGACCTGTACCTTGGGCACCCCATGGAGCCGAAACACCTCCTTAGCAAAGACCTTGGCCAGCTTCCTGGAAGATGGAAGTCCTTTGAGAGGCACAAAGTGAGCCATTTTGGAATACCGATCAATGATCATCAGGATGACTGTGTGTCCCTTAGATGCAGGTAACTCAACCATAAAATCGATGGACAAGTCTGACCAAGTGTGCTGGTCTACTCTGTCCCTTGCCCATTCCCAGCTCTCCATGGACACACTTCGTGATGGATTTTATTGTGGAATTACCTCCTTCCAAAGGTTACACAATTATCCTGGTCATTGTTGATTGCTTTTCTAAGCAGGATCACTTCATACCCCTCAATAAGTTGTCTTCATCCCCTGACTTAGCTAAAATCTTCCTTAAAGAAATTTTCACCTGCATGGCGCTCCTTCACATATAGTCTCTCATAGAGGCACTCAGTTTATTTCTCGTTTCTGGCACGCCTTTTGTACCCATTTGGGGATAACTCTACACTTCTCCATGGCATATCACCCTCAGTCTAATGGCCAATCTGAGCAAACAAACCAATCGCTGGAGCTCTTTTTAAGACAATTTATGAATTCCAATCAATCTGACTAGATGGATCTCTTACCTTTTGCTGAGTTTGCATTCAACAACCCCCTTCATGAATCCTTAAATTGCTCTCCATTTTTTGCAGCCCTAGGATACAACCCTTGCACTCTACCTTGGGGTTCTCTTTCAGGGGTGCCTATGGTGGACACTGTTGATGATAACCTACAGTCTCTTTTGTCATTTATTCATTCCACCTTAACCAAAATGGTAGCAGGCCAGAAATGTGCTGCTGACCGCCGGCGAATTCCTGGACCTATCTACCGCCCAGGTATGGGAGTATGGCTATCCTCCAAGAACCTTCTCTTAAATGTGGACCCAGATTTGTGGATCCTTGCAAAATAATTAAAAAATCACTCCAGTCACCTTTTCCTTGGCTCTACCTTCTTCTTGGAAAATTCCCAACACTTTCCACGTCTCTCTACTTAAACCATCTATAACTAGTCACTTTTCCTTAAGAAACCCACCACCTCCTCCTATTCTTATTGATGGTGAGCAAGCATTTGTGATTTGATCGAACCCTAGATTCCAGGAGAGTATGACATTCTTTACAGTATCTTGTGCACTGGAAGGGCTACGACCTGGAGGACAGATTTTGGGTTTCTGAACATGATGTTCATGTCCCTTCCTTGATCAAAGTTTTTCATATGTTGGGGGAGCCTGTTACAGCTATCTTGATGGCAGCGGTTTCCTGTTAGTCCTCTATCATCTGTCTGCCTCCTATATCTCTAGCATCTGGTTGCTGGCCTGTTCTCTGCTGGGGCCTGTGCCTATTCTGTACTTGGGATCCTTTCTCCATGGTCTGGCGCTACTTACCAGTGTACTTTTTTCTCATCCTAATTAGGGCCTCAGCTTAACTGAGGTCAGACATCTGGCTTTGCGGCCAGCACCTTTAATAATCGGCTTTGGCCGCAGCAAGAGAACATTTGTAACTGGCGCCGAACACTAGTTACGCTCTCGAGCATCACGCTTAGGCTACTAGAATCAGCCTCTGCACCGGAGATCCGGTAATGAGAAGCCAGAACCGGAGTCTCCGCAGCAAATCCGGTGATTTTCCAGCTATGCCATTTAACCCTTTGAGTGACAGAGAGTTATCCACACACTGACATTCCTTTTGTGCTCAAAGGGTTAAATAAATGGGAATTTGTATTTGTCCCCTAGTGTGCAGTCAGTTTTCTCCAGAATTACTCCTTGTTCTACATTCAGACCTAAAGATCTTATAGAACGCATCACTCACATTTACAAAACAGTCTGTAAGCTACTAAGATTTTACAGGGAAAACAAGTGCCAGATATCGACTTTTGAGCCTCAGACGTTCTTGCTAAAGGAAATTGCTTTTTAACTTGTTGGACTAAAACTAATAGTGTAACCTAATAAGAAAAATACATTAGAATATTTACTTGAGTATTAAAATTGCATGTGTGTTTTTGTACAAATTTTACCAATGAATTGCCTTGTGAAAACACAATAGCTGTCCATAATTTGCATAAACCCCTTGGATAATAGCGCAGTTTATTTATTTACAAAGTGTTTTCACCAAGTTGTACAGTGAGTTGGGAGGCCTCTCTACCACCCAAGGGGTTAAATGCCTGTTTAATGAATAAAAGTAAAGTGAGTAGTTTCATGACATGATGCATTTATCATTTATGAATCAGAAAAATAAGGAAACTGGGGGAGATTCACTAAGCAGTGATAAAATGGAGATGCTTTCTCCAATGTATCACTTCTCCAATTCCTATGTTATTCCAAATTTGAAGAAATCTTAGTGAATAGGCTCCACAGAATAACATAGGAACTGGAGAAGTGATAAACTGGAGAAGTAATTTCCACTTTATCACCTCTTTATCACCTCTTTATCACCACTTAGTGAATCTCCCCCCGATGTACTATATAGGACTTGAACAATTCTGTGATAAATCACCAATATGAAACGTTTAACCCTTTGAGTGCCAGAGGGGTACGCAAAGCTATGCGTTGCGTACCCCTCTGGCATTCAAAGGGTTAACCCCTTAAGGACCATTGACATACCTGGACTGTCACACTGGTCCGGCACTTAAGGACCAGTGACGGTCCTGGTACATCACGTACTTTTACTCACCGCACTCCTGAGTAATAACGGAGACTGAAGTTGATCGCTCCAAGGCCCGGAGCAATCTCTTTCATTCCCTTGTTCAGCGTTCCGGCACACGTGATCAGTCACGTGGGGCGGCACGTCGAACTTCCCTATCTGGTCCTTAAAGGACCACACACCCCAGGACTGCTGGTCCATAAGGGGTTAAACAGGGCATTCACATCTGGTTTTCTCTAGAATTGCTCCAGTTCTAAGTAAATCAGTCACAATGCAGAGAATGTATAAATGTACTAGCTTTGGTGCATACTGGAGCACACAGTCTGCTTGAGATAAACCGTTAATGACAGTAAGCCTAGTATGCTTGCTGTGTAGCATCATGGAGGACAATTAAGCCATTTCTTGTTGGCCTTGTTTAGTACATGGAGCTATACAAGGAACGGAGGAATAGAATGCCAAATGATAAGTGAGGTTTTTATATACTACTAGCAGTTTGGGACGGCGTTGCCCGTCATGTTATGCAGGAAATGTTTCTTTTTTTTTAAATAAATGTTATGATAGTGAATTATAGCGTAGGGTGTACGTGTCAGAAAGGTACACACAGTGATAGACAGAGACACATGCAACACACACATATACACACACATGCACTGACAACACAAACAGTGACACACAGCTGCAAATCAGAACATAAATACATACAGTGTGAGCAGTGTAAGTAACATACCTCCCAACATTTCATATGGCCAAAGAGGGACACTTGTGTTTTCGGTGGTGTTACTGGGGGCGTGGCTGGTGGTGTATTTTAGATAATTTTTAACCCTTTGAGTGCCAGGGGGTAAGCAATGCATTGCATCCCCTCTGGCATTGAAATGGTTAAGTTACTCTTTCTGTAAGTGAATGATTTAGAAGAAGATGAAAGTATTTTTTTTACACAGACTAATTTAACAGATATATACAGAAGTTTATTCCCACATTACTGTGGGTTTTATTGATGTGGAGCAATCTGATACACTGGTATATACACCACACAATGTGATCTCCTAAATAGAGGAGCAGAGGGATTTGGGTGTCAAACAGGGACTGTCCCTCCTATACTGTATAGTGCCAGTCCTTATACACAGACACATGCAGACTGTATACTATACAGCAGAGGTTCTCAGCCCATGCCCTCAGTGGCCACTAACAGGCCAGGACTTAGGAATTTCACTGCTAGAACACAAGTGTGTTGATCAGAGGCTCAGTCATATTGATTAACTCACCTGTACTCTTAAAAGGAAATTCTAAAATCCTGGCCTGTTAATAGCCACTGAGGGCACAGATTGAGAACCACTGCTATACAGTGCCAGACCATTGTAGAGAATTTTTAACCCTTTGAGTGCCAGGGGGTAAGCAATGCATTGCATCTCCTCTGGCACTGAAATGGTTAAGTTACTCTTTCTGTAAGTGAATGATTTAGAAGAAGATGAAAGTATTTTTTACACAGACTAATTTAACAGATATATACAGAAGTTTATACCCACATTACCGTGGGTTTTACTGATGTGGAGCAATCTGATACACTTGTACATTAGGCTGACCAGACCTCACCTTTAACCAGTGACACATATGAAAAATGCATACTGCAGGGCTGCTTTGATTTTGGTGCACTCCTGAAATATGCTTATTTCCTATGTGTCCCCGGTTAAAGGTGAGGTCTGGTCAGCCTACTGTATATACACCACACCGTGTGATCTCCTAAATAGAGGAGCAGAGGGATTTGGGTGTCAAACAGGGACTGTCCCTCCTATACTGTATAGTGCCAGTCCTTATACACAGACTGTATACTATACAATGCCAGACCATATATAAATAGTTTGTCATACATGCTATACAGTGAGCTATGTACAGCATGGAGATGATTGCAGGAACTGGCACCTCTACTTACAGACAGACTGACAAACAACCTGCTCTCTTTCTCTCTCTTTGTGCAATATATAAATACAGTCACATCCATGTCTCTGCCATTTACCAGCTCAGCTGAAGCCTTGCTCTGCACTGCCTGATCACCTCTCTGCCGTTGTTTCCACTTTCTCAGCAAGCCAGTATCCTCCTGCTGATTGTTTAGAAATCAGCTCACTTGTAGTAATTAGCAGAGCTGTGTAGGCTCAAAGACAGGGAATGAAGAAGCTGCATAATACAGATTGGACCATGGCCTTCCAGCTGTAGCTTGAACATTGTTCCCATCATCCTCAGCGTGCGTGTGTGTGTATGTGTCTGCTAGTGTGTGTGTGTGGGAGGGCATGTGCATGTGTCTGTGGTGTAGGAGTGTGTGGCAGCCATTTTTTTTTTCAGCCTTAGATAGTGGTGGGCGGGCTGGATAGTGGGGGCAGGCCAAAAATCACACTCCCACAGAATCACCCAATGGCAGCAGTAATCCTTTTTACTGCCGCCCCTGGGTGTGTTTTGACAGGCACAAAGTCTTCTTTTATATATATAGACTATGAATGCTGCACAGCATTGCCTGTGGGAATTGAGAGTATGGAATACATGTTTTGGTTGTACATGAAGCTTTGTTGGGGTAGGTGGCTCCCTGGGCGGAGCTTCATAGCCGGCGCGTTCTATCTTCCTTTGTGGCAGCACTTCATGGCTAGAGCACTCCTTCTTCGTTTGAGGGAGGAGGGAAGAGCTGACACTGCAACCAGGGCCGGATTTACATTTCAGGCTCCCCTAGGCAAGGCACTCTGGGAACCATTAGCTCCGTCCTTGGCCACACCCCACTCCTCGCATGACCACGCCACCAGTCTCATCCACTGTTTCCTGGCACAGAATATACCTTTGGCCTACAACAAGCAAGGACATAAAAGCTTTAACCCCTTGGTTCCTAGAGCGATCTCCAAGATCTCACTAGCATCCGAGGGGTTAAATAATAGCCTATAAAGGGGTGTAAAAGCTCCTGAATGGATACAGAGATTGCTCTGGTCCCACCCACTATTCAGAATGTGGGTGTGGCCAGCACAGCTGAGGCACCCCTCAAAATTTGGAGCTCTAGGCAGATGCCTAGTCTGCCTATTGGGAAATCCGGCCATGGCTGCAACTCAAAACCTGGGAAACGTAACACAATGTGATGCTTTGCCCCCCAGACCACTCCTGTCAAAATCAGTCGCCAGTGGCAATTGGCTGATGTGTGGGTTAACTCTGCCCCCCCAGGGAGGGGAGGAGAGCGAACCAGAACCATATATATATATATAATATGTATAGCTAAATAGGATAGTGCACTCTTCTTTAACCCTTTAAGGATGAGAGGGATTTGCATCACATAGTGAAATAATTCACTGTAAACCTCTCTTGTCATTAAAGGATTAATGATCATACCTAACAGCACACAGTGCAAAGTACTGGTGTACAGCACTAAATCCCCAAGTCTCATGTTAAAATCCCTAGTCTTGTAGGCAGTTTGGAGCACATAATTTTGCTTATCTTCCTACCAATAATGGTGCAGATGGGGTGCACGGTGCATTGATAATGCATTAGGTTACACTAGGCCCCAGGGCTTTTAGGGAATTTAGTAACTCCCTTGTTACTCCATGGGCAACCACCCATTTGGTTTGCAGACCACAGGAACCTCCTCACACATTAAACATATATAACAATGTAAATAATAGATGAAAAACATAAAAAGAAAATAGAGACTCTGCCTATTCTAAAAATAAAAACGTAAATGTCATATTACATTTCTATTATGTAGGTTAACTGAACAAAACTCCAACACCATTAAAATAGTCAGGCCTACTATTTAGTAGCTGAATTAGTGAATACAAATCTCCATTCTTTTCAAAGAGAAACTGTAAAATATACAATTTATTGCAACCTGTTTGTATTCTACATCCATATCTCTTAACCCTTTCCGTGTCACTGAAAAAAAAAAATTGGAAACCTCTCTAGCACCCAGTGGGTTAAATTTTGATTACCACTATGAAGAACAAAGTCAGCAGTCAATGGATAGTGGGCTTTGGTACTTCAAAAATGGCTTGCTGAGGATGAGCAGTGTTTTAGTCCAACAGCAGCTGTAGAGATGATGTTTGCCACTGTTGCTGAAGACATGATTATACTGGATGTGGTTAATGTCACAGTTGCATGCTTACTAACCAAGTATGGTTGTGTTACAAAGAGGCAGCAACGGTAAGCTAATGGCTATGGCAGTAAGAATCAAATAGACCAGGGTTAGGCTATCCAGCCGTTAGAGCCTAAACACTTGGTTGGGAATTATTGAATTTGTAGTTCCCACCAACTGAAGCACCATAGTTTATCTAACACTGGAAATGAAGAAATTGGCTTAGGTTTATTAAATGTAATGTGTTTATGTTAGTTTCCTTTTAAAATATTTGCATTTAATTCACAATTGTCTCACGTAAGGCATGAAGCAAGTGATTTTAAAATATGGCCCTATAAATAAACCAAATTCATTACAACATTTACTAGATGAGAAGATGGCGGTGGCAGCGGCTGACAAGACACTACTCAAACACATACGGCCTTTTGACCTAGAATCCATACTGCAGTATTAGCATTCACCTCACCACTGACTGACCCATGCCAATCATTTCTTTCTTCTACAGAAGTAATATATGTTACACCCATATACTGATAAATGGAAAATGTATTATCAAATCTTGAAAACATTAATTACCTAAAAATGTTATGTAGTCACTAAAAACAAGTACTTTATTCATCAGATGTTTTTATTTTTAATATTTATGACTTTGTGAAGCTGTGAAATCTGCATTGCTGGAGTCATCCATTTTGTCCTTGTAGCTGGAATGCAGGAGAGTAGGTTGTACTCCATACCTGTGTACTGTGGCAGGTTTCCAGGGACAGTCTCTGCTTTTGCCTCCCTGTCCAATGATAACATTAAATAGGGTTTCCAGTTGCCAGAAACACCCCTTGCATTTCTTGCCCCTAACATATCTTAGAGAGATGTAAAAACTTAGCACTCCAATAATATTAAAGGCTTGATACTGTTATGGGGATTTCTGTGTTAGGGGTGTCCATCTTTTAACTATCCTCTAGCGGTTCTTGGACTGCAACTCTCATAAATCTGAGCACAGCTGGATGAGTGGCACAGGTTACACATTCATGACATATGCACAAGTAGCTGCAATGGGTTTTGGATGCAGAAGAACACAATGCCAAAACTAGGATATATATATATATATATATATATATATATATATTCACATTTTATTTTTTGGAAACTTCACTCCAAAAATGTTGGGTTTGCTTATACTGTCCCTGGATCCTGCTGTGCCTGCTTTTGCCCATTTCCCCCCTGGTTTTAAGATTTAATTCAAAGGCCATGTTCTTTGTGATTGACATTAGTTATGAGCTTCACAATGTGTTCATATCATCTTTTATATATTTTCATGTCGTTTTTAGGTGTGGGTAATGTATGTTCTTTTGTACAAGTGTAGCTCTAAGCGTGTTGTATAATGTTTTCTGCTGGTCTATAACGGTATTATAGAAAACTTAGTTACACTGTCACATGAATGCCCAGGAGAAAAATGTCCCTGGAAATGTTTTTGAAATATTGGCAAAAATGGCATCCAAAAAAATCCTTTTATTTTGAATATCACGCAAGACTGTGAACCAAAATAAAAATGGAATATAATTTGATTTTCTACCTTTTAAGACAAGAGTCTGTTGCTATGCCCTGCTAGTCATACAGATGACTGCCTCACTTGAGGTAGTTTTAAGGAAAACATCATGTCTCCCAAGTGTCCCTCTTTGGGAGGGACAGAGCCACTTTGAGACCCAAATCCCTCTGTCCCCCTTTCCTGGAGTCCCTAGTTTTAAGAGATCAGACTGTATGTTGTGTATATACGTATATCACACTTCTCCACAACAATAAAACTCTCATTGCTGTTTGATTAAATTCCATTATATGTGTTTATAAATTAATCTTTGTAAATAAAATACATTGATCTTTCTCTAATCATTTATTCAGTTACAAAAGAGATATCAATACGTCATGAAATAACCTAAAACTTCTCGTAAATGCTCCGCAAGCCATGCCCCCAGCTACATCACCGAATACAAATGTGGCCCTCTATGGTCATCTGAAATGTTGGGAGATATGCAACATGGCTGCCTCCATGCTGCAGCTTTCTCATCAATATCTCCAAATGTTCAATAAGGGAAGCAGTTTTAGAAAAATTGACTTTTCCAGAGAAGATATAATATTGTCATTATGCAAACAGAAATTTTGTATATTTATATATGATATCTACTTACATTTCTAACTATTGATGTGCCAGGCACCTCTCTGTGTTTCATGCCGTGATGTGTGTGGATGCGTGTCTATGTGTGTTTGAGAAAGGTGTATGTGAGATAAGGAGATAGTATATGTATGTTTGAGAGAGAGAGAGAGAGAGAGAGAGAGAGAGAGAGAGAGAGAGGTGTATGTGAGGAGAGTGTGTGTGTGGCAGATGTATGAGACAGTAAAAAAATGTGTGACAAGTGCATGTTTGTATGTCAGAGAGAAAGAGAGGTGTATGTGTGAATAAGAGAAAGTGTGTGGGAGAGGTGTGAGAGTGTGTGAGACAGGTGAGTCATTGTGTGTGTGCAGGGGGGTGTATGAGTGTGTGAAGGAGATGTATTTAGTTGTGTGTGAAAGTGTGTGTTTGTGTCAGAATGTATAGATATATGTCCAGGTGCCCCCCCCCCCAAAAAAAGTATCTGTGAGGCAAGAGGTACCCCCCAAAAAGTATCTTGAGACAAGCAGCCATACTGAAAGGTTGGAAGGGTTTATCTTTTTTTTTTAACTGTAATATGGTGTGTTTTTTTACCTATAATATGGTGTTTTTATAATTATCCTGTTTCTATGATGATTTACTGACAAAATAGTATTAACCCTTTGAGCGCCAGTGAGGTACACACCACATTGCAAAGCAATGCATACCCCTCTGGCACTCAAAGGGTTAATAAAAATGTATTTAATTTCACACCATATTATTTAACCTATAAGGAACAACAATGTATCTATCTTCTATTCCTTAAGGTGTGTAGTACTAGGAAGCCTAGTGACTGATAGTGAGGCCAAAGTACTAAGAAATTGCCCAGGCCTGGGGCAAACCGATTGCACTATTGGGCATAAATCTTGCCAAAATATCATTTGAATTAAATGAGGGGTTTAATAGCATCCTTTACATCAATGGAAATTTTTATTTGATCCCCTATGGTGCAGTATGTTTGTTCCAGACAGATGAACTAAGAAAGCTGTGCGATTCTGGCGCAAACCAACTGCGCCATAGGGAACAAATAAATATTACATTTGATTTAATTTGGGTTTTTAACGGTTCAGTGTAGTAATTCAATGCTCGCAATGCGCTGTCGACTCTAACACGACACTGAAAGGATTAACCTCTCGAATTGTCTAAAAAGCACCGTTTGTCAACCACTTGAGTGCCAGAAATGTATCCAACGCATTACGTTAGGTAACTGGCCCTCAAAGTGTTAGCAGTCTGAAGTTGGAAAATTATTATGCTTTCCCTGCGGTACAATAGGTTTACCTCAGAATTGTGCCATACTCTTTGTACATCAACCGCTTTGTACATCAGCCTCAGTATTGTGTCCCCGAGCGCAGCCTCCCTCTGGTGAGGCTAGGACAATGAGCAATGCGCAGTGACTGGCTGCAGCACTGCCACATTGATCCCGGTCCCATTCACACACCCACTCTCACCGCTGCCTCTCCGAGTCCCTAACATGCGGCTGTACCCGGTGATTCCTGCTCTAATCTGCCTGATCCTCTCCTTGCTTCACCCCGGTGGTACCGAGAATCAACACGGTAAGTGTCCTTGACTTGTATTTAGGTCAGTGGGGTTTCTGCCCTTATTAGGCACCAAGGTGAACGCTTCTACAGATAAGGGGTGTGAATACAAAGCGACCCGCGAGTACTGTATACTGTTATGTTACTACTAGATAAAGCTAAAACGGTGTAATCCACTTGCATTTATTTACTGTGAGAAAACAGGAATTGCCCTAGCATCTATTAATCATATTAGGTGTGCAGAACATGTTAGGTTAACCATTCGGGGACCCGAGTTCTGTGCAACAAAGCCCATCTGGTCTTTAACCGTTTAAGTGCCAGAGGTGTGCTTCACATTTCTCTGGCACTCAAGGGTTAAATGATTAAGACATGTAAACAATATAAGCCGAAGTCTGTCTATCTATCTGTTGGCCTTATGCATAGGAGCAAGGTGGAGCAATTCTGGGGCAATACAATTGCACCATAAGGACAAATACAATGCCGTATTGATTTAAATGGGGCTTTTAAGGCTAGATTCTATTGCAGGTGCTAAATGTTAACACCAGTTTTATCAAACATTTTCCCACTGAAGTCTATGGAGAAAACTGGAGTTTTGGATATTTTTGTCCCCTACAGTGCAGTTGGTATGCCCCAAAATGGTTCCACTTTTATCTATCTATCTATCTATCTATCTATCTATCTATCTATCTATCTATCTATCTATCATCCATAAAAGTATCCTAAAGATGCTTATTTTTGTGTCATGTGTTCATACAGGAGTGGACAGTGAGTGACCCTCCAGCTGTTTTTGACTACAGGATAAGGGTGATGGGACTTGTAGTCCAAGGACATTTGGAGAGCCATTAATTCCCCCCTCCCCTTTAGGATGACATTGCACAATTTTCTATTCAGGCACCAAGGACACATCTGTAGAGATTACTTCAAGAGAAGCTCCTGTAGATTCATGTTTCCCATTAAATGTAAAGAAGAAGCATATGCTATTATTATGTAGTTAACCGTTTGGATGCAGACACAATTAGTAAAACAATGCACTGGACATGTCTCAAAAAGCTAAGTTCCGGAGTTTAAAGGGAAATTTTGCATAAGGAATAAATGGCTAATTTGTTTAGATACAGTTCTGTCAAACAACAATCTAGTGCTCTTATGATCACCACTGAAGTCTGTCTCCTCTCAAAAGACAATCAATAGGTATATACCCTGTGACTGAAAAGTCCTATAATATAAAACCTATCTATACACACACATACACGCACACAATATAAATCTTTCTGTTACATTAAAAGCCTTCTATTCCTATAGGTATAGATTCAGATTAACCCCTTAGTGACACCTTAACGCCCGCCAAACATTTTTTTTTTTTTCAAACAAGTCCGGAGTCTCCGAGCGGCGTGCAGCCGCACGGAGACCCGGACTTCCGTGACTTACCAGGTACGTCCGCTGTCACTAAGTGACAGTTTCTGCGGGACGTACCTGGTAAGTCATCCGTCGTTAAGGGGTTAAATAATGTAGAGAAAAATGTGTACAACTGCTCAGTAGGACATTCTGTCACATTAACACGGCCATTTTGCTTCATGGGATAACATTTTGGCCACTCAGTCTTCTGTAGAAGGGGCTAAACTAACATTATTGTACCAGGTGCATAGCACCGAGGGCCAACCAACTTGGGGTCCTTTGAATGACAGAAATAAAACAAAATGAGATTTTTTTTAGTATTTTACAGTGAATTGGGGGCCCAAAATTATTTAGCACCAAGGCAAGTTTTAAGAATCTTTGAGGCCCCTGGCGAAATTGTGAATGGAGATCCCCAAATATAGGAATACATTCAGGATCCCTTTAAAGTGGATCTATCACATATAGATATCTAATGCTCATTAGATAGAGCATTTAGTGAAAAAGTTTAATATGTTAGTCATTTTTGGAAAAAAAAACTGTTATCTGCGCAAAAAATCAAGTTTAAAACATGCCCAGCAGCCTACTTCCTGCTTGCAGCACTGCCTCTGCTCCCGTTCCACTACCAAGCATCCTCCAATGACAGAGGCTTTCTTTCTCTAAGCTGGAGCGATCTCATTGGCAGAGATTGATATCCAGCCAATGAGATCGCTCAAGCTTAGAGACAGACATCCTCCATCATCGGAGGATGCTGGGTAGTGGGACAGGAGTAGCCTTTGTGCGGCAAGCAGCTTGCCGCAGCGGCAAGCGGAAGTAGGCTGCTGAGCACCTTTTAAACTTGAAATTTTGTATAGATAACGTTTTTTTTTCAAAAATGACTATTATTATTAAACTTTTTTGCTAAATGAGCTATCTAATGAGCATTAGATATCTATATGTGATAGATCCACTTTAATTACGGGGTTGGATTCTTTAGACCCATTAATAGTTGTTGAAAAAGAAAACATATTAGTGTACTGGATATACTGATCTTATTATTAAATTAGTTCTTTTCAGAAAATATGGGTACAAATGCAAACACAGATAGACGTCTCCAGGTAATCGGATTGCGTCCTCAACACAAATAAGTCATAACACATAGAAACATGCATAAGGAAGCATCACTCCCCAGTCCAGGTCCAAGGAATGCTTGTTTAATACATCTTTTTCTTTGCCATCACAAAAGCCGGTTCTGGGACCTGAGGATTAGGGATGGGCAAAACTTTCCGTGTCAAAATGAAATCGACGAAAAATGGCAGTTTCCACTTGGCGAAAAATTTCCCGCGAACTTTGCTGATTTTCCGCTTTTTTCTGCTTTTTTAGTCCATTGAAATCAATGGGAACATAGAAGTTACACACAACACATTACAAATACTATTTTATTTCCCAAAGGCACAGTATAAATTGGGAATGAGGGTGCCTGTGTTGGTGGAGTGTGGGGAAAGAATCAGTTGAACAGGGGATGATTTTTGGGGGGTTGTTTACTGGGATTAGGGGGCACTTAATCAAAAATAAATCCTAAAAAAAATAAAAACCATAAGGCATGGTATAAAGGGGTCTGAGGAGGGTGCCTGTGTTGGTGAATAAATTAATCATTTGAACAGGGAATTTGTTTTGGGGGGTTTCTTGACTGCTATTGGGGGGCAGTTAATAAAGAAAATAAATCAAATAAGACATTTGTATTTAAAGTGACAGAGACAGGAACCTCCTGACATAAGCTGCCACTAGGGTGGACTGATACTTGACTTGATAGAGTATTTTGTAGAGGATGATTTGTTGTTAGAGGCCTTTGTAGGACTTAGACTTATTAGAGGCCCAAGCCCTGAAGAAACATTGATTTGTAGGACTTAAGCTTGTTTGGCACAAGCCCTAAGGAAACATTGATTTGTAGGACTTAAGCTAGTTTGGCACAAGCCCTAAGGAAACATTGATTTGTAGGACGTAGGCTTGTTAGAAACAAACCACCCAAAAATTGTTTATTTTTTTGTAGGACTAGTTTTTTTTCTTTTATTTATTTATTTTTTTCAAAACACAAGCCCTGAGAAAAAAATAAAAATGCCCTACTGGCCTAATGCCAGCAGGTCATGTTGGCCAGTGGCCACTGTGAAATGTCCTCCTGAATCCTGAGTTGCAACTGTTGTTCGTACTGCTGCTGCTGAGTTGTTTAAGCAGCAGGATGATTAGGCAGCTGAAAGGGAATGGGATCAACAATAGCAGTAACATGGAAGATGGATGATGAAGGTTCCATTTGCCACGACTGGCTCCAGTGATGCGTCTGAGGCAGTAGCAGCCGAATAAGTAGGCCCCAGTATTTTTTGGAGAAAAGAACAAGTTGGCCATTAAATCTTCTCCACCTGCCCCTCCTCCAAAATCATCATGGGTGTGTTGTTATTAGAATATATTTCCCTTGAGAGCAGGATCAGTGGGTCTCCTCAGCAACTGCAATGTGCACAGTATGTGTGTGGTAAATAACATTTGGGGGCACAACTGTATCCAAACACCATGACACTCGAACCCAAGTACTGCCGCTGTCACTGTACCCCTTTTCCACACCCGATAAGGACAGTTTAATAGTAGTGATGAAGCCTTCCTGCCACCATCTTAGCATATTCTGCAGGATGGAATCTCCTCAGATGCCGCTTGATGCACTGATTGCGATTCTCCTCCACCACACTGGCACGTGTGGTCAGTGCACCACACAGTGTGCAATGGGTAGAGATGAACTGCCACATCTTAACATTAACAGAGTGGCTATCATTTGGCGGGGGAGATAATGAACGAGGAGGATTGGTAGAAGATGTAGTTACCCTAGAAGGTGATGGAGAGCTAGTTGTTTCACTCATGTTGGAACTTCCAGTCTCTGCCTGGGTTATTCTATTCCTCCTCCTCTTTGATCTCAGCCTCGCCTCTTGTTGCCTTTCTGGCGAGTCAGGGACAGCAAAGGTGGTGCTTGATTTCTGTGGTGGGTGTTTGGCTTTAACATATTTGGAGTAAATGTCATGGTGTCTGTGTTTCATGCATGATATGAGGGCGCTTGTGCCAAGGTGCGTTCCCTCCTTTCCTCTTCTCACTGACTTGTCACAAATTGTGCACAGTGCCGTTGCTGATGACTGTACTGTGCCTGCCCCAACAGAAAAATAGTCCCACACTCATGATGACTTCAGAGGGAAGGGGAAAGGTGGAGAAGAATGGCCTTTTTCTTCTTGTCCTCCACATTCCCCTTCATTGTTTGTGGCAGTGGATAATGTTGCTGCTGTTGCTGCTACTGCCTCAGAGTCAGCACTGCAACTAGGATCAGGAGTATTGCTACTGCTGGCAAGTGGAACCTGTCCTAGTCCCGCATCGGTTGTTGACCCCATTCCCACTGTGTCCACGATGGTCTGTGGCACACTAACCTGCTCCTCAGCATCCTGCTGCCCTTGCATCTCAGCATCAGAAGAATTTAGAGCAGTTGCAAATTCCTCTAATTCCAAGATGTCCTTGCTAGTGGTGGTGGTGATACCCATCCTCATTCCTGTCTCCCATTCCTTCTCAGTTTCTGCTTAAAAGGACATCAATGTCTTCCACAACTGCTTCTCCAGCATCATCACCACCATTACCACCACTAGTCCCTACATGATGTTGCTGCTGCTGCTCTATTCCAGACATCTCACTGCTGCTTGGGGGAGGTGACGAGCAGTGTGACAGAGGGTCCCCTAATGTCACACTTGCCGTTGCCTTTTGACCTGAAGAAGAAGGCAGACTAGCACTAGCAGAAATAGCAGCAGGCACAGGCAGTTGATCTGTGCTCCTGCTGGTGGTGGTGGTATTAATTCTCAGCCTGCTCTCCTCCCCCAACACCAGTTCTGGCCTTTTCAGGTTCATGTTCCAGCTGGACACTGTAGTGCAGAGAAGGGGAGGACTCACAATCCCAGGGTCAGGAGAATGGTTTGGGCTTTCTTGACCGCTAGTCTGGATGCTGTAAAATGTTTCCCCTACCACTCCGGCTGCTTCACCATTACTGCTACTACTAACATCAGCCACATCAAGTTCAGCCGCAGAGTCTTCTTCCTCAGTCTCACAGTCACTAGTAATATCAGGATATTGTTGATTACCCCCTGCTTCACTCCTAAGGCTAACAAGCTGCTGGACCTTAGAAGCAGTAGTACTAGCAGTGGCAGGACTGCTTGGGAATGGCAAGTGTGATTTAGGGTCCCTTGCTGTCACACTTGGCATCATTTTCTCCTTCCCCCCCTCAGTACTACAAGAAACACTAGCAGCAGGCAAAGTATTGGTGGCAGCAGGTTCAGTACTAGCAGCAGGTTCAGCACTGGCAGCAGGTTCAGTACTAGCAGCAGGTTCAGCACTGGCAGCAGGTTCAGTACTAGCAGCAGGTTCAGCACTAGCAGCAGTTTTAGTACTAGCAACAGGTACAACACTAGTGGCTGCAGTTACAGAAATGGTGGCACTGGCAGCAGGTGCAGCACGTCTGGCAACAGGTACAACACTAGTGGCTGCAGTTACAGAAATGGTGGCACTGGCAGCAGGTGCAGCACGTCTGGCAACAGGTACAACACTAGTGGTTGCAGGATCAGAACTGGTGGCACTGGCAGCAGGGGCAGCACGTCTTGCAGCAGGCACAGGCAGCTGACCTGTCCTGCTCTCACTATCCTTTTCTCTCTTCCTTCCCTTGACTCCCTTCCTTCCCTTTTCTCCTTTCCTTCCCATTCCCTTTTCTCCTTATTTCCCTTTCTTCCCACCCTTCCCTTTTCTCCCTTCCTTCCCATTCCCTTTTCTCCCTCTCTTTTCATTAAATTCCCCAAGATCCCTCGGGGTGACTTAGGGGGACTGGAGAGCATTAGTTCAGTACTGCTAGTCACTTTTTAGCCATTGAAAAAATGGCGAAAGATTTTGGCCAATTGGCAAAAAATGAGAAAATTGTAACCGCTAGTTTTAAAGTGGATTTTCCTGCGAAAAAGCGGATAACAATGTGGTTTTCGCAAATTTCTCGCCAGGAACACGGCAACAACTTTCGCCCATCCCTAATGAGAATATTTTCAAAACTGAACAAACTAGAAAAACAGATCCCCACAACATAGCAACAAATTCTCATAAATAATTAAAATCAAAATATTATTGTTCAGTATTTAAAATAAGAATATACAAAAAAAAAAAAAAAAAAAAAATATATATATATATATATATATATATATATATATATATATATATATATATACACACTGATAGTCCCAGGTGGACACCTGACATGTTTCACAACGTTATGGTCCTTATTATGGGACGTCCGTGGGCATTTTCAGGTTTAAGTACCTGTAGCTCTGCCAATCAATAAGTAAAATTTAAAAAAAAAATTCAAGCAGAAATGAAACACACACACGGCTGGATGTATATAAAGAAAACACAAGTAGGACTAATACATATCCCACAGCAAATCTGGAACAAGTTACACAAAAAAGAATATAACCGAAAAGCTATATCATATAACAATATGAAAATTACATAAATAAACAAACAAAAATGAAAAATACGTAAATAATTATGAAATCAATCCATAAAAGTATTGTTAATCGGTGTACAGGTCCTAACAACACAAATATACAGGCCATTGATAGAGAAGATGAAAGTGGGCACCCACTGTAGACAACAGTAACATGCTTCCCATCTACACCACACACTTTCCACCATAAGCACTGCCTGACAAAAAATCTCAATGGGACAGCAGGGAAGCCAAAACCATCTGACCTACTCTCTGCCCCAATACAACCCCAGCACCACTGACACAAAACCTGCAGTAATGAGGCTCAAATACAAAGAAAAGACCAATCCATCCCATCTAGTGCAAGGACCCTCCCACACTGTCACAGTCAAATGTCTCCTCCTCTGTGTTTCCATTGCTTTTGTGTTCCTTTTTATACCTTCCTGACTGCATTGTTCCTTGCACATTCTCCAAGCTATTGTAGTGTTGCTGTGCCCTGTCTCTAGCCTGTTGTGATTCCTGCTCGTTATCCTGTCCATTCTTTGTCAGGAGAGGGTGAGAGTAATGAGGGGAAAGGAGAACAAAGGGATCCTGTGAATTAGCCAGCAAGAGTAGTGGGTAGTGAAAGGGCCGGATCGTGAGGGCCAGATAGTGAATGCAAGCCTAATTCTCATACAACATTGTTCACTAGTCTGGGTGGAATGCAGAGTTCAGAAGTCAAGAGAACATAAATAACCAGGTGATAGAATCCAGCATCAAAAGCCGGTAAAATAGCCAGGAAGGGAAGCCAGGGTCAGAAGCCAAAAAATTATCCCCATCCCACACAGCAGCCTAATCTTCATGCTGCCCAGTTGTCTCAACAGCAAGATCTACAGCAGTAGAAAAGCCAAAATGTCATTAGTGATATTTGCCACCACCATCTAACACTGCTGCCATTAGGCCAGTAGAGCATGCCTTTATTTTCCCAGGGCTTATTTTTTGCAAACCTGAGACCTGCAAAGACAATTTTTTTTCCGTATTTTCTTTCTGTAAGCCTGCTGCTATGCTAACCATTATTTTACAGAGATAAATAAAACAAACATAAAATAAAAATAGGGTAATACTGAATGTGATAGATGTGTATGGTGGTGGTGGTGTGATTAATATATGTCATCATGAGTGATATTCAGAATATGTGCATTATTATGTTAGCATACCATTTAAGCTTGCATTATTACCAGATTACTGTTAAACAGAGAAACATAGAATTTGATAGCAGATAACAACCCATCTAGTCTGCCCATTTTTCCTACTGTAAAAACCTCTAATGTTATTTTTGGTCCTTGGTCTTGTCTTATGTGCAGGATAGCCTTATGCCTATCCCACGCATGCTTAAATTCTGTCACTGTGTATTAATGGCCGAAACAGGAAGCTCTGATAAAGACTAACTTATTTGGCAGCAGGAAAGCTT
The DNA here is from genome assembly GCA_037306005.1 of Rhinophrynus dorsalis. NCBI lineage: Eukaryota > Metazoa > Chordata > Amphibia > Anura > Rhinophrynidae > Rhinophrynus > Rhinophrynus dorsalis. The sequence continues at coordinate 634,429,467 of CM074718.1, forward strand.
ATGTAATTATCATTTTTCTGGGTTATGAGGCAAAGGTTGAACTTGATGGACTTGTGTCTTTTTTTTCAACCTAATTTACTATGTTACTAAATCATCAGCAAAGAAATCAACTCCTTCTTAGGGGTGGCAGTTTCACATTTGTGGTGGTGGTGTGGTGGAGGTGGTAGCATGGGTTCATCTTTATGGGACCTGCCCTCAGAATACGGTTTGGTAACCTCAGTAGCATTGTAAACGGAGTTTGCTGTAACTATACATCACAGAAATCCAGCTTCGAAGCGCAGCGTGAAAGCGTTCCCTGGGGCAGCTGGGAAGTCCTGAGACAGTACAGGGTACCGTAGAACACGGAAGTGCCCGATTTTGCAGGGCAAATATCTCCACTACCAGGTGACATGAAGAACACACACACACAGCACTAATGTCGGGTTAAACATTAGAATGCATGGTAAAACTTTGGTTTTAGGTGATAGTTCCGCTTTAAAGGCCTAGAATATAAAACAAAAGGTTTGGTGCAATAAAGCATTTATGTGTAAGTGAAAAGCTACTAGAATGAGCAAAGGAGATATATGGAAACAGGAATAGAGAAAAATAGCTCACAGCACTAGCTCACCTTAGTATATAGTAATAACTATACACTAAGGTGCATTAGCGCTGTGAGTTATTTTTATCTTGCTGCAGACCTCAGTCCATTAACAATATTTTAAGTGTTTATCTTACTATAGGTTTCAGACTGCTAACAGTTTTTTCAAGGTTAATGTAGCCATAGACCTCAGCCTGCTAACATTTTTTCAGAGCTTAAATTACATTAGGACTTATCCAAAATCTTTCACTTTCAGCAATGGATTTCTCCACTTCAACATGAAGAAGTGGTAGTACTGCAGAGTAGAAGTATTTGCCATAAATATGATAGTGGTAATTTTTGTTAAAAAGTAGAAAATTACTTTTTTTTTCCATGGAAATTCCCGCAAAAAAGGGACTTTTTTCCCATCTCTCGTGGAATGCAGTGTTAGATCTTTGCTGCCTTTTCAGTGTTAGAGCTACATTAAAATTCCAGTGTTAAATGGATAGTAATGTTTCATAATAAAAGCAGCTCTATTTAATCATCATAGTATTTGGACTTTGGAGAGTGTTATTTCAGTTCTGTCAGAGTTGTAGTTCAAGAGTAATTCAATGACAAAGTATCCCCCTCCCGTCCCTTTTACTGATGTAACACTGTTCAGCCAGATCAGAAGGGAGGTGCCCAGGTAGACTGCAGAGAGGGACAATCTTCAATTAAGATAAGGGAAAAACCTGAAAAACTTGTCAAGGGGGGCAGGGCCTTCATTGTTCTCATAGGAAGAAGATGGTCCCCTTCTGTTATCTGTCTGGTCTTACAACCAGATTCCACATCTGAGAAGAGATGGCTTACACTAGGTAAAAGGGGCGGAAGGGGAAACTTTGCTTGTGAATATCTCTCAAACCATAAAGATTTGAGAGATAAGACTTATATCGTTCTTCATGTTTTTTTAATGCCTACAAAATAAAATAAAGATAAAACGAAGTATTACTATCCCTTTAACTCCACTTGTGATATGATTTGGAGAATTCACCTTGAGATTCAAATACATATTGTAGAATGTAGTTGTCAGATATACAGTGAAAAAATCCATACACTGAAGCTGCGGTACTAAAAACTAGAGAAATTCCAGAGCAAATCAACTGCACCACAGGCAGCAGAGAAAAATTACCAAGCTTGTCATTTTTTTATATATACATTTTTAGTGAGGTCAGCATAGAACCATAAGAAACAAAAATTACAGACCTTCTGAATGAATGAACTAGAAGATACAGCAAGTACATCATATGTATCCAGTTACATTTTGTAGCAATAAGGCAGAAGATAAGACTGTAGGAAGAGCTCAGTATGCCATAAGATTCATTCATTTATTGTTGTAATCTCTTTAACCATAGAGAAAGCTGTCAGCTGGAGAACTCAGCATTATTTCCAACATTCTGAAAGGAAGAACTGCTATTTGCAATCTTAATTTCTTAACTAAGGAAACAAATAAGGTTCAGATTTTACTGAATAATGCTATACTATATTCAGTATATACATTTGTAAAGCAATAAAAAGTGACAATTCTGCACAGACATACCCTGCAGATTTGTTAGAAAAAACGTTTTTAGAATAAATTATCTGACAGGTTGGCAGAATTGTAAGTAGCAATCAGCATCCTGTGTCTACCAGCAAAAGGTCACAAAACTACATTCAGGTTTTCAGTTTTACTGTATCTATGTAATAGCTCAGGTTTACAAAGAAAGAAACCAAAGAAGAAACTGTTAAAGGGATAGTAATGTTTCATAATAAAAGCAGCTCTAATTAATCATCATAGTATTTGGATTTTGGAGTGTTATTTCAATTCTGTCAGAGTGTAGTTCAAGAGTAATTCATCGACAAAGTACCCCCATCCCGCCCCTTTTACTGATGTAACACTGTTCATCCAGAGCAGAAGGGAGGTGCCCAGGTGGACTGCAGAGAGGAACAATCTTCAATTAAGATAAGGGAAAAATCTGAAAAACTTGTCAAGGGGGGCAGGGCTTTTATTATTATCATAGGAAGAAGATTGTCCCCTTCTGTTATCTGTCTGGTCTTACAACCAGATTCCATATCTGAGAAGAGATGGCTTACACTAGGTAAAAGGGGCAGGAGGGGGAAACATTGCTTGTGGATATCTCTCAAACCATAAAGATTTTAGAGATAAGACTTATATTGTTCTTCATGTTTTTTAATGCCTACAACATAAAATAAACATAAAACGAAGTATTACTATCCGTTTAATATGTTTGGGGAAGGAGACAGAGGCGAATTTAAAATAAATTTATTGTTTTGCATATCTCTAACGAAAATGTCCATACAGGTAAAGGCAAACTTTATTTAACTGATTTAGTTGCAGAAGTTGCTGCTCCTGTGGCACTCAGTGGATAAAAACCCTTGTTTACCATGGCAATAGTAGGGAAAAAGTATTAACTGAAATTGTCTGTCATTAGTCTAAGAAGTTCTTACCCCATGATCTGCCGATTCCCAGACATATTACCTTCTTTCTTGCATCCAATTACACCATCTCTGTCAAAAGTAAAAAGAAGACCTAAAAGTGGGCATGGTTTAATCTACAATCATACTGTAAGGTATTTTCAGAAAAAAATATTCTTTTAGCTGCCACTTTTTCATCTGATTTCCATAATTTCTTCCAGACAAAATAAAATTGGTCTAAATGTGCGAAGACCAATTTAAGCACTATTATCAGACAGGAGTGAGAAGCAGAAGTATGGTGTTAACTAGTAACAAAACGTATTTGTTTCTGTGAAAACTTGTCATTTTAAAGACAAATGAAAGACTTTTTATCATCAGAATTTTTAAAGGGTAACATTTGCATCCATCAAACTTGCGCACATTTTCTTTAATATGTAAAACTAAATTAGCGTAGGGGATTTTTTTTTTAATCTTACTGACCCAGGACTGAAGTTATGCAGTGTTAAAATCAGTGTGTGCGGCACGCCACCTCAGAACTTCCCACCTCCCTCCCAACTGCCCTTCATAGCTGTCTTTCTGTGTTGTAGCTTTACTGAGGTTGCAAGCTCAGTAGCATGGTAAACGGAGCTTGCTGTAACGCTACACCACAGAAAGACAGCTACAAAGGGAAGCATGAACGTGCTCCCTAGGGCAGCTGGGAGGGAGGTGGGAAGTCCTGAGGCAGCGTGCTGCACATTGTGGGAGTGCCAGATTTTAACGCTGCATAACTTCAGTCCTAGGTCAGTAAGATCTTAAAAAATCCCCTACACTAATCTAGTTTTACATATTAAAGCAAACGGGAGCAAGTTTGTTGGATGTGAATGTTCCCCTTTAAAGGCAATATTTATCAAGCTCATCTTACCACTATATTTACATGTGGATTGACCTCTGAAAATGCCTTATGTTTTTCACCACCAACTCATGATCCGACAAATGTTTTCATTATGACGACTTTTTGAACATTGCTTCTGATATATGTATCATTTTACATTCACATATTTCAAACACAGATGCAAGATGGACATTCCATACTATACAAAAGCAAACTGACCTATAACATCACAGTAATTCATAATCAAATTTTTCCTGAAAAACTTTTTTTTAGTTTGAAGTTGTCATGCCGTCTTTCAACACAAAATGATCTAGATGGAAATGTTTGCCAAAAACTCTGTTTTCAAGAAATGTAAAAAAAATGTAAACAATAGCTCTTTAACCCCTTAACGACCAGCTGATCAGTGTGGCGTGGTCAGTTAAGGACCACGGAGCATTTTTTTTTTTTTTTTTGGTTCTTCCGGTTCCGGAAGGGGGGAGCCCGGAATTCCATGATGGTCATAGTACATCATGGGTTGTTCAGTCACGTACTTTTTACTTACAGCGCTCCACCGGGAGAGTTGTAAGTAAAAATAGGGCCTAAAATTGACCGCTCCAAGACTGGAGTGATCTCTTTCAGGCCCCAAAGTGGCACGCCGATACACGCAATAGGTCACATGTACCAGCGCATTGGCAAGGATCAAAGCGGTCCTTATGGAACAGAACCGTCCCAGGACCTCTGGTCCTTAAGCGGCTAAAGGGCAACTATCACCCCAAATAAAGTCCACCACATTAATTAGCCATCTAACGATAAGTATACCAATGGTAATATTAGCCAACATAATTACCGTGTTAGTTGGAAATCCTGCTTCTGCCAAGACTGACGGCCAGGCAGCAATGCTTTAGAGGCATCTGTGCGCCTGCGCCATCAGTCCCTTCTGGAACCTGCAGGTACCATGCAACGCCTCCTAGAGGAGGCCTGGACTTACAGTGCAGGCACGCAGATGCCTGTAAGCAAAGATGTCGGCGCTGTTGTCTGGCCTTCAGTCTCGGCACAAGTAGGATTTCCAACTAATGCGGTAATTATGCTGGCTAATGCTACCATTGGCATCTTAACGCTAGATGGCTAATTATTTGTGGGAGGCTTCATTTGGGGTGATATTTCCCCTTTAAGGATCAGAGTGTGAGCAACACATTGCACACCCCTTTGATCATTAATGGGTTAAGAGCACAGGGTTGTAATAATGAATATGGAAGAAAGAATCATGTCTGCCTACGTGGAGATGAAATCAAGTAAAGACTACATTTGGAGACCTGATCCGTGCTAAATTGATCCATACTGGTCATTAAGATTTACTACTCAAATTACGTAAGTGGGGGTTGGTAATTAGAAGGTATTAGTGTTTCTTTCTTTAACCTTTTGATTGCCAGAGAGGTATCTCACCCATTGTAATGCAATACCTGGGATATCTCTCTGATACTCAGAAGGTCGCAGCGCAGTATACTTTTCACTGATGGGAATTAGTTATTGATTATCTACACACATGGACACTGCATCAGTGTGCTGTGATTGATTGCTCTTTAGCTAGTTGAGTGATTTTTATAGATGAACTAGTGTAAAAGCCTGTGTACACGGGCCAAGGTCCGGGCGATGTTAATCCTTTGAGTGGCAGAGGGGTATGCAACGCATTGCTTTTCAATGCGTTGAGTACCCCTCTTCCACTCAAAGGCTTAAGAGGCCGGTCCTGCTCTGAATCCTGCCGCCGACGCAGTCATGCACTGTAGAGACTGCCCAAAAGCACAGAATGCTCCCAGCACAGAACTCCCAGCATTCCTGCACCTCCTGGCATTCTGTGCATTCGGGCAGTCTGTACTGCACATGATGGCTTCTGACAAACATCCTAGCAAATTATTATATAGGATATATTTCTTTTTATTTAACTCTGTGATTTCCCCCGAAGAATTAGTGTAATTCTGGCGCAAACCAGCTAAATGTTAGGGCACAAAGAAAATATTTCCAAATTACCACTGATTTAACCCTTTCAGTGCCAGAGGGGTACGGAACACATTGCTTTCCGTACCCCTCTGGCACTGAAAGGGTTAAATTAAGCTTTTGACCCCTTGAATGGTAGATAGATCTGCAACAATTGTCACACAATGCCTTGTACCTTATACCTCTGTAGCGTTCAGAGGGTTAAAATCCACATTTAATTCAATGGGTATTTTATTTGCTCCTGTGATGCAGCTTCTTTGCCCCACAATGACTCCACTTGTACATGGTGCATCCACCTCAGTGTGCTTGTGGGAAACTGCAATCTCCTCCACTGTACACCTGAAGTAGGAGTGCCATATTATTGCTTTAACCCTTTAAGGACCAGAGAGGTGCTCATGCAATGCACACACCTCTAATCCTTAAGGGGTTAATAAGCATAGCTGGGAGCTCTCTGGATTTGCCCCAGATACTCCGATTTTGACACTGTATTACTGGGTGCTCTTTCCCATTTTGTTCCTCCTTCCCCAGCCTATTTTTAGAATTTTTTTCACCCCTCTTGAACCCTGCCCCCCACTCACTGTTAAACCCCTCCCCTTTTTGATGTGATTCACACCGGCACCACAGGAGTCCCCTCCGGGCAGACAACACATCAAAGTTCCCAGGTATGTTAGTAAGGATCCCCTAGGAAGTTGCATGCTTTACATTCTAAAGGCCATTATTTAACCTTTGCAACCCATCAATGTCCAATTTTCATAAGAGTCCTCTTTGATATAGTGACCTTGCACGCAGAGAGAATTGAGCTCTATAAGAATGAGAAATAATGTGCAAAAATGTGATAGTAATAATTTATTTTTACTTAATTGTTGTTGGACTAAAACTCCCATCATGCTTACCTGGCTGTTATTGGATTATCCAGTTATGATGATGTGGGGAGTTATATCTAAGATGATGGAAGGTGTTCAACAATTATCGGAGAGAGCCACAGTTCACCCAATGCTGCTCTTTAAACATTCTAAATAGAGATATATATTTTCTGTTTGTGAAAGTATTTTACCAGGAAGGATACGTTGAGATTGTCTCATATTTCAAATATGTCCTGGGTGTCTACACGGGTAGGCACTTGCCCGCTCTTTATAAACATAGGGGCTGGAGGGGTGTCATATTATGGCTTTACCCCGCCCCTGTAGAATTTAAAGTGTTAGTAATGTCCACAAAAAAGTTTTTTGCATTTAGAAGAGCTTAAAAAGCTGAGCTAAATGCAAAAACAAAAAAAAAACAAACGTATCTCTCAAACCACTATGGTTTAAGAGATACAGGCTGTCAGCAGGAGATCCGTGTCGGTCGACAAAGAGGTGCTTGAGAAGTGCTGCGGTCTTGTTATTTACCACGAATCCCTTCTTTGGAATGGTCTAAAACGTGTACCTGGTTTTCAAGCACTCGTTTTAGACCATTCCAATGAAGGGATCTGTGGTAAATAAAGAGATCGCGGCTCTGCTGAAACGCCTCCGTGTTGGCCGACACAGATCTCCTGCTGACAGCTTTATAGCTGTCAGTAGGAGAGATCAAACTTTAAATGTCTGTATCTCTTAAACCATAACGGTTTGGGAGATACTGTTTTTTGCATTTAGCTCAGCTTTATAAGCTCTTCTAAATGCAAAAAACTTTTTTGTGGACATTACTAACACTTTATTGCAGACACCCCTGCTCACTCAGTTAATCTGCCTCTCAAGGGTGAAAGACTGAGCTGACCTTGCCAGGCCTAGAACCTGCAGCTCCCACGTCTGAACAGATTTTACATGTGGCGCATTAACCAACTCAGCTTTCTAAATAGCTGTGAAGTGACTGCTTTATTTTCCTGTTTCCAGATCCTGATATGGCTGCAGATACTCCTGTGAAAAATAGCAAACACAAGTCTAACAGCACATTAATAATGGAGAGCATATCCATACCAGGTAAAAGAGGCTACCTTTCAGCAGTTAGATTTAACCCCTTGACTGCAATGCAAACCAATGCATTGGGAATCTCTTAGCTGCCAAAGGTTAAAGACGCATATATATATATATTGTGTTCTAAAATATGTTATAGGGTTTTTCATGCAGAAAAAAAGGGTTCCTCCACTGTTGGAAGACACTGCAGGCAAAAATTATTACAGCTCACACTTTTTTTTTTATAATGCATACTTTTATAGAGACAGGGAGTTATAAAGAGGTGATAAAGTGGAGACAACTTCTCCAGTGATATCACTTCTCCAGTTCCTATGTATTCTATGGAGACAATTCACTAACATTTCTTATGTTTTTGAAATCTTAGTTCATAGGCTCCATAAAATAACATAGGAAATGGTGAAGTGATATCACTGAAGAAGTAGTCTCCACTTTATCAGCCTTTGTGAATAACCCCCCTTGAGTCTTAGATTACAACTTTCCATATTACATGACATGGATAGTGCCATCTAGTGACCCCAATAAAAACTTGCAGCTTAATAAAATAGTTTTGGCACTTAAAACATTACAAAATATTTTCGCAATGAAGCTTTACTGCTTTTAAAATGGACCCGCCACCTTCAGACAAGTTTAATTTGTTTGACAGATAATTAAAATGTACCTGTATGTTGCATGAAATATTTTTCTGTAAAATAAATATTTTGAGAAAATAACTAATAGCTAATTAGCTGTCTTCAAGGCCAAGCTTATCACTCGCTAGGCTATTTGAAATTCTCCCAGTGTGGGCTCAGCCTCAATTCATTCAAGCTAATTAGCATAAAGTCTTACACTGTGCCATACTCAAATAAAGGTTAATTTCTTAACCCCTTAAGGACCAGATGACATGCTATGACCGTCACGGTTCTTATACCTTTAAGGACTGATGACGGTCATAGCACGTCACGTACATTTTAACGGGGCCTAAAATTGACATCTCCAAGACTGGAACGGTCTCTCTTAGGCCCCAAAGCGTCACGCCGGTACGCGTTACAGGTCACGTGTTCATGCGTGTCGGCAAGGATCAAATCGGTCCGTAAGGGAAGGTAACTTCTCTGGACCGCTGGTCCATAAGGAGTTGAACACTGATATTACAAACAAATGGCTTAGTAAATTTTAATTCTTTTTTAGTTACCTGCTGAGTAAATAGTAAAAAGTTGTTTTATTCAGCGGTTATTTCAGCTCAAACTTGCATTTTTTTAGACTGTACTTCCATGGCCTGTGGTGTTGCTGTTAGGAAAACATATGGAGGGTCACTGACAATTGTTGCCCACAGACAGTGCCACCATAAAACTTGAGGCCTTGGAAATAGAGCACCCAAATATGCAATTTAAACTGCATTAACTCTTTGAGAGCCAGAGGGGTATGCAGTGCATTGCAAAGCAATGTGTTGCATATCCCTCTGGTATTCAAAGGGTTAATGTATCAGATGAAGTACCCCTGCTTTACTCAATACCCTTGCTTTACCCTGCAATATATATATATATTTTCCTTGTTACATGGGACTATCCATTTAAAATGAACATTTATCTTAACCCTTTGATTGCCAGAGAGGTATCCAACGCACATTGCAACTCAGGGCATTGGATACCTCTCTGGAAATCAAAGGGTTAAGCCTTTAAAGATCAGAAGGCTGTGTAACACATTCCTCTTGGACCTCTGGTCCTTAAAGGGTTAAGGTGACAAGCCCACTTTAGTTCAGGCTGCTGTATTCTTCTCTTTCTACTTGGGTACTTTAACATTTTCTTCTGCTTTTTATACAGACCTGACCTCAAAAACAATAAAGAAAAATATAATTATTAGCAGCCCAGGACATGTGAAGCTGGATTGTGAGCTGTTAAGTGATTCCAAAGATTTGCTAACTAGTGATGTGACTTGGGAGCATGAAAATGAAAAAATAAGCAGTGACCAATACACTTATAATAACACAGGGCATAAATGCCATACATCTTATGAGTGAGTATGTTGTGTGTATTTAGATATTAATAGACATTTGACAATGGTTTATGTTCAGGGCCCCATTTACATCCCAGGTTCTCCTAGGCTAGGCACCTTAGGTTCCCTTAGCTCCACCCATGGCCACACCCCCATTCCTTCAATGACCCCATCCACAGTCCACTGACTGTTCCCTGGTACAGGAAAAACCATTAGCCTATAATATACAAGCACAAAACAAAAAAGCTTTTAACCCTTTGAGTGCCAGAGGGGTATGCAAGGCGTTGTGTACCCCACTGGCACTCAAAGGGTTAACCCCCTTGGTTGCTGGAGAGATCTCCATCACATTGCTCCTCAATGCTTTGGAGAACTCTCCAGCATCCAAGGAGTTAAATAATTATATATTAAAGGGACAGTAAAAATGTTTTAGACTTATGTAGAGATTAAAAAAATAAGCTAAATGCCACAAATCCTGTCTCTCAAACTGCTATGGTTTGAGAGATATCCTCCGCTAAAGTTCCTCTTCTCCTGATGCCAGCTGTAAAGCTGACAGAAGGAGATCTGTGTCAGACGACACAAGGAGGCTCTTCAGCAGAGCCGCAATAGCGCAATTTAAAAAGAATTACTTCATGGAACAGTCTAAAAAGCTTCCAAATCAGGCTGAAGAGCCGCTTGTCGGTCCTCGGACCAGGAACTCCTGTTAGCAGCTTACAGCTGACATCAGGAGAAGAGGAGGGTGAGGGGAACATTAATGGAGGATATCTCTCAAACCATAACAGTTTGAGAGATAGGATGTGTCATACTGTTTATTTTTTTAATCTCTACAAAACTCTAAAAATTGTCTATGGGACATTACTGTCCCTTTAATGGGTGCACAGACAATGAGATTGCACAGGCCACACCCACAACTCAGAATGTGGGTGGAGCAGCACACCTGAGCCGCCCCTCAAACTTTGGACTCTAGGCAGTTGCCTACTCTGTCTAATGGAAATCTGGTGTGTTTATGTTAATACAAACACATTTTAACCCTTTGGATGCTAGAGCTGTCCCTAACACATTTCTTTACAATGCATTGGAGACATCTCTAGAATTCAGTGCAATAATAAAATATATGCTCTTGTAAATACGTTTTAAAACATTTTACAAATATTTATTTTAATGGAACATATGTAATTCCTATTAGATATCTGGCAATATAGTCTGTCTGCTCCCTAATTCACTTGCAATGTCAAAAAAAGTATTCAAATTATCTTCCTATATGTCCTCATATATTTCGTTGAATTGCATGCTAGTGAGGTCTTCAGTGTGTTGCAGTCATATGATTGGTAAAGATGAGTGAAACGGCTGTGATTCATTATGCAAATTGATCCAAAGGATCTGGAAAAAATCAGTCAGGAATGAATTGCAGGGAGACAGAGAGAGAAAGGAGGTCAGGGTGAGGGAGTGACAGGGGAGCTCAAGTTAAGGAGTGCGGGATAGCAGTGTGTGGCAGCAAGAGGGCTACATGGCCAGGAATTAGAAGAGAACAAGGGATAGGCCAAGGAGAGGAGAAAAGAAAGCACATGAAAGAGTTGTAAACGAGGGGATCAGTCAAAGGACATGGAAGGGAGGAGACAGGCCAGACAAGATGGAAGGGAGGGGAGTGGGACTAGGTGAAAAGGGAGACAGTGCTAATTGGATGGTAGAACATGGGAGAGACGTTCCCTACCTTGCTTAGATGAATGCCCTAGACTGGAACATACTATGGATAGTGTGTACATTACAAAATGTAGAACTGAAATAGCTGTTTCACAAGATGTGTTTCTGACAAAAAGAAGTGTACAGAACCATTTTTGCTCATGCTTAATGACTGGATGATGCAGCAATACAAGTTGCAATGACAAGAGTGTGATATATATATATACATAAATATTTAGATAGATAGATAGATAGATAGATAGATAGATAGATAGAGGCAAAGGTAGAAAATGTCTGGGGTAAAGTAACTCCATCGCTTATTGATTTAAATGTAACCACAGTACAAAGGTACACTGTGTATCAGAATATTGCAACATCAAATTCTTTTATAACAACAGCTGGATGTACATATGGATCACTCCCAGTTTCAGGCTCAGTGAGAAAATACTTGAAGACATGTAGAGGAATGAATCCTGACCAGCTCAAATTTATAGACTTCATCACTTCCTAATGGTGCAAAATGGAAAGTTAAAACAGGAGGATTTTGTCCTCTTTTAGGGGTGCTTCTGGGCATGTCAGATTTGCCCATATGTCATTGGGTAATATCTTTGAGACTGACCCTTTCCCTTGGCTGAGGTAGTTATTGGAGTGGTCCTGGAAACACGTCAGGTCTCGTATGTGTCCGAATCTGCATCCTCTTCTACAGAAATCATCCAGAGACATAAGAAGGAGGTACCCATTTTCCTCCACATCATTCTTTAGATCAGGTTATCCTAGAAGAATGTAAGGTGCCTGGCTGGTACATAACTAATCTGTATCCTTTTTCTGCTGAGGTTTTAATGCAATTGGCTAAGTGTGCTTTTTTTTCTAAGAAGACTTGTGGATTTCATTACTCCCACCAATTTGATACGTGCCTAGGGATCAACTTTCTCAGGCTTCCCAAGAGCACCTTGCCCCAAAGCTCACACAGTCTTGGACAGGCAAAAATAGTTTGTTCAGAAGCCTAAGGCTGACAAGCTCACCTCCACATGATTTGCAGGGCCTGGTTTGTCTATACCTGGTTGGGGTCTCCTCCATCTCTTTCAAGACACACGGTAACCGATAAGTTTGTTTTATGGGTAATTTCAGAAGGGAATCATATAGAATTCAAATGCCTTCCTCTGCACAGTCTCTTCTTGTCCAGAGTTCCTCTGGATTTAATTTGGGGGCATTTGTTTCTCAATGCATTATCCTCCCTGCTAGAAAAGCAGATGTTGGTCCCTGATCTTTTTCAGGAGGGCTTAACTGGATTATAGCTCCTAGGTTCAAAGCTGAGTTGTTGTGCACTGTCATCACCGCTATGTGTCCATGGAGTTTCTTGCCTCCCTTCACCACCAGGAAGCTTACCTACATTTTCCGATTAATTCAGATCATCATTATCTCCTGTGCTTTGCTTTTCAGGAGAGTCAGTGTCAGTTCACTTCCCTCCCTTTTGGTCTGTCGTCCACCACGAAATGTCCACTTTGGTAACTCACATCCTCGTTTAAGTGATCTCCTTGAGACATTTCCTAAGAAACATTTTAGTCAAGGCTCCTTCAGAAGATTCTGGAGCGTTTCTTGATTCTGAAGCAACCTGATTGGTTGCTTAACTTAAAGAACTCCTTTTTGTATCCTTCCAAGGTCCATCATGTACCTTTCAAGAGAGGGTGTGTCTTCCAAAGGACATGATTTAGCCCTGGTCCATTCTGGTGTCTCAAGTGATATCCTGACCATTGGCAACCGTGTAGGAATGCATGATTGTTCTGTGTTATCTAGTTTCTGTCCTGGAGGCAGTTCCCTTTGCTCAGCTTCAAACAAGGACACTACAATTGGGCATTGTCAGAAACTGGTCAAGGCACCAATCTCATTGGTCTCATGTCATGTCTTTGTCACCCAGAATGAAGGAAGATCTTCACTGGTGGCTGCAGCTGTCTCACCAGATGCTGGGACATCAATTTATCATCCCAGAGTGGATTGTGGTCACCACAAACACCAGCCTGCTTGGCTGGGCTGGTACCCTGGGTCTCCTGACAGACATGTGGAATGAATACAGCATTCCTTCTTAGAAGAAAAAAAAACAGTAATTTGAACAACAGGGTAGCAGGTTCCTCTTAGGTTCTCTGTTCAGGGGGTTTCCTTCTTTTCCTTTCACTTATTATTTACCTTGGCTTTGCTATACTTTAAATCTGAATGTAGTAGGAGGGGGCTAAGTGGAGGGAAGATGGGAGCCTCTGAGGCCTTGTTTTTTGACACTCACTGCCCTATATTCCACATTGACTAAGAGAAAAGGATATCATGGTAAGGTCAATAACATTCTCTTTTTCCATTGATAATTTCACATTCTGTAAATTGTGTAATTAATGAAGCATACATGCCATTAACACATTAAGATACCTACATATTATAATGCATCATTTGCATAGTTTAAAGGGATAGTAATACTTAAAATGTTAAAAAATATATATTATAGTGTTTATCCCCCTGAGTAAAAGAAGGGTACTCCCACTGCTGAAAGGTGTTTTATTCAAAGGTTATTACAGCTCAAACTTGAAATTTTTAGGTGTAGTATCAAAGTGGCCTGAAATTGTACAGTGGCGCTGTTGCTGCACAATCCTAAGGAGATTTATGGTCAGTTGACTAGAGCTGTCCATAGGATGGTGTAGCAACAGCGCCACTGTACAATTTCAGGTCACTGTGATAATGCAACTAAAAAATTCAAGTTTAAGCTGCAATAACATTTGAATAAAAAACCTTTCAGCAGTGGGAATAGCCTTGTTTTACTCAGGGAGATAAACTTTACAACATTTTTTTTTACATTTTAAGTATTGCTATCCCTTTAATATATTAGGTATAAGGTTTGATGTTTAAAACATTAAACAAATACACATAAGTTGTATTAGTATTTATTTATCCCTTTGGATACTAAAGAGGTCTTCAGTGCATTGCCTGGAAGGGAGTTTAAAGAAATTGATGTTCGGCAACATACAATCAGTCTTCCCTGCCCCTTGAATTACTGACTCTTTGTTGTTGCTTTTTTTTGGCTGCTAGTCACAGCCTGAGTCATTTGCATCCAATTGGAGGCCAAAATTGATTAATACTAATATACTGACCTGGAACACATTATTTCATATAAGTGCATATTTTAAGGCTACCCATTAGGGATTATTTTTAATGTCCAACATTTAATGTCTTGCAGGAGCACTGTGAGTAGTAGCGGGGACTGAAATTGACCGTTCCAAGAACAGATCGGTCACTATCAGTCCCCTGTTCGGCGCGAGGGCAAACATGATCAGTCACATGTGCTGGCACATCAGTTTTCCCTTTGTGGTCCTTAAAGAACAACTACCCCAGGGACCGCTGTTCCTTAACTACTTAAGGACTACAAGACGTACTATGACCGTCATGGTCCTTATACCCTTAAGGACTGATGACGGTCATAGTACGTCACTTACTTTTTACTTACAACGCTCCACTGGGATCGTTGTAAGTAAAAATAGGGCCTAAAATTGACTGCTCCAAGACTGGAGCGATCTCTTTCAGGCCCCTAAGCGGCGCGCAGGTACACGCAACGGGTCATGTGTACCGGTGCGTCGGCAAGGATCAAAGCGGTCCTTATGGGATGGAAACGTCCCAGTACCGCTGGTCCTTAAGGGGGTTAATTGCATATTACATGTTGATACTCAAACTTTCTCCTGAAAAGTTCTTAAAAGGTCCCTAACCCATAGTATAAAAGATGGTAATAGTTTTATTTGTGAAAAGCTGATGTCTTGCTTAGAGTCATTCTGTATGCTAACAAGTTCTGTACTGCACTGAGAGCTTCATTAGCATATGTCATCACACTCAGACAGATCACTTTTCACAAATAAAACTCTTAAGATGTACATCTGCATAGGCAGTTTTGAATTAGGTTTTCAGATATGCAAACTTGAAGGTTCTAATTGCACTTTAACCCTTTGAGTGCCAGAGGGGTAAGCAACAATTTGCTTTGCAATGCTTTGCATACCTCTCTGATGCTCAAAGGGTTAAACTCCTTATTACTGCCACTATGGCCCATATTTATAAAAACAAAGTGGAGTTATACTGGAGTTAACCAACTACACCATAGGGGACAAATAAAAATTCCTTTTAAATTCAATTGGGCTTTTAACCCCTTGAATGCCATACAGGTTTCAAATGCATTGCTGTGGGGTTCTAGGGTTCAAGGAGTTAAAAAAGTTCTAGCCAAGTGCATGGAAAATTAGGGATTTTTAGTTGTCCCCTATGGTGCAGTTTGTTTACTCCAAAATAACTCCACTGGATAGTATGGCTCTATGGGCATTATTTAGAAGGAAAAGAAGAGCAATTCTGGAGAAGACCATCTGTATCACAGGGGAGGAATGATAATTATTTCCATTCTTTTACATGGGACTTTTAACACTTTGAATAAAAGAGAGGCATTCAAGGGGTAAAAAGCTCAATTTAATTCAGTGGAAATTATGGGAATGTTTATACCCCCCCATGGTCAGTATCCTTTAAAAATGTTGCACACAAAAGAGCGTGCGACTACACAGCGCATTAACGATGTTGCAGTGAGTAAAAGGGTGAAATGAGATGCTTGTATTTCTGTTGAATTCAGCACTGCTGTGGGCTCTCTCTCCCCTTCTCTGCGTGCAGAATGACATGGCGGAGCGGAGCATGCAGGGAAGGGGAGAGAGAGTCCAGAGCAGCGCTGAATTCGACAGAAATACAAGTGCCTATGGACTAGAGGGATAACTGGACTTCATTACCCAGATATGCTAAAGGAGGGTTAGAGGTGAGAAAATACATACATGTGAGCTATTTCATTGGGGAAGAATAAGTCCCAAGCTGGGAAGTGCTTTAACAACGAGTGCCTCTTCCAGGACAGATGGCAGAGGGGTTGAAGTGATGTTTAAGGGCACAACATGAGAATCTCGCACTTGTGATGCAGGGTGAGATTCTCATGTCACACTTTTAATCACAGTGACATGGTTAGTGTGCTGTGTAGTTGCACACTTTGTTGTGTGCAACATTTTAAAGTAAACCCCCATGGTGCATTTGGTATTCTTTAGACCTGCTAATGTTTTTCTTCCTGCATAAGGCCCCATATCTGCACTTCAATAATTCCACATTTCCATTGCTTTGAAATCCACAAATAATTGGTTTGAATTTCTTTTTGTGCTATGTAAAACTTGTACTGTATATTGTAAGTGCCTCATATTACATTTTACACAGTACTTTTATTCTTTCTTAAGATTCATAGTAACAGACCAGAGCAAGACTGGAACCTACAGCTGTATTTTCAATGCAACTACAGAAGTGAGAGCAGAATTTCATATAAATGGTAAGGATAACGAATGTAAATTCTAAAGCACACTTGTTTCGTTTGAATGGATAGATAAGTTCACATGGAACAGATTTATCGTCTTTGTTGTTATATGCAGTTCAGATTTCTTGTCTGGACTCAGGGAGAATGGGGTAATGCACCAATACAATTCCGCTTCAAACATGGTACTGGAATCCATTTTGTAGCCCTGTGCCTGCCTTACACTCGTTTAGCCTGAAAAATAATTTCAGGGATTTCTTATCTTATATAACTTGTTTAAACCCTTTGAGTGCCAGAGGGGTGTGCAAAGCAAGTCAGAGCAATACGTTGCACACCCCTTTGCACACAAAGGATTAACACCATGTAAAAGATGGCTTGTTAAGGAAATGGTCTAACTTAAAGCCATTTTCCTGTGCAGGCTATGGGGCAGGCATAAAGGGCTTGATGACATTAAAAGTCTTAACGACTATAGTAACTGTATGCTGTATTGCATACCCTACGGTGCTGTCACTGGCATTTGTGGCTAATGCCAGTGTATCTACACTAGCTACACTAGTGTTTCTCAAAAAAGACTGAGAAACACAGGCCTAGACCAAGTAGGATAAAGTGCCATATGGTGCCACCAACAAATAAAGGGTAATTTCTCAAAATATTTTATATTATAAACAAATGGCTAGCAAACTTACAGGATAAACGTATATCTAAGGATAGAATTGTAATATAGAATAAATATATATTGCTGGTAAAATTAGGATACTGCTGAGATGTGCTTTGTTCAAATGTTATTATAGCTCAAACTTTTTGGGTGCAGTACTTGCATTGCCTGAAATTGTATGGTGGCACTTTTGCCAGAGCAGTTTATGGACAGCTACATTTCAGGTCATAGAAGTACAGCACCCAAAATATGGGATGTCGAGCTGCAATAACTTTTGAATGAAATGTATTTCAGTAGGGTGAGTACACTTGAGTTACTCAGCAGCAAAAAAAACTGAAAGACATACATTTATTTTCCATATTACACAATACTATCCCTTTAAGGTGACGTGTCCTCTTTAAGAACGCCTGGCACAGATTTAAGCCCACTGTGTGTGTTAAATTAGCCTAAGGTTTTTCAGTAGATGGTAGAGCAATCAGGCCAGATAAGCCAGTTCTCTGTTAGTACGTTTCAGTCCCAGAGAGTCTTCTCTTTACGTCACTGGAACAACACTTGACTGAGACCACAGAGATATAAACTAGGCCAACACAATTTTATGTATAATCAGCTCCTTTGGGGCTGGGGAATATTATCATCTGTCCTATGCAAATAGAGCTATGTGACGCTGGGAAATTCTGCTGATGGGCAACTTAGCTTTATCCTCTGGAGACTGGGGACGTGTATCTCTACTGATATCATAGCAATGGCAGGTGCGCCAAAGGACAGTCATGGTGACAAGTTATTATTAGAAAATGTAGATATCAAGTAGATACCTAATCACAGTTCAGTTAAAGGAGAACTAACATCCCTTAACTATAACCTCCTCTTAGCTTACTGTGGTGAGGTCATTTTAATGGGCCCTATGTGGTTTGCCTTTGTGCGTTTTAACCCCTGTAGGACCAATGCCATGCCAGGACCATCACGGCTGTACTGGATTTAAGGACCAGTGATGGTCCTGGCATGTCTTTGATTTCAGGGGTCTGCGTGCAGCTTCATGCAGATCAGGGATCCCTGAATTGAATGCCAAAAAAAAAAAAATGCCCCGTTGTCCTTAACTGCTGGCTGCGAGGGGTTAACAAATGGCCCTGAATGTCATGTCCATGTTTACAGACATGACATTTGCTGGCAATTTTTTTATACTGAAGCAGGCAACATACATGACATACTTAACCCATTAAGAACTAGAGGAGTGAGCAACACATTGCAAAACAATGCATGGCACACCCCTTTGGTTCTCAAAGGGTTAAGATAACCATGTTCTGTGAACAGAGTTAGAAGTCCTTTGGACCTGCCAGCAAGTGTCATGTCCGCCTCCATGGACCTGACATCCATGTCTGATTGAAGAGGTTATTCTCTTGAACTAAGAGGCAAGGTAAAATGTCATAGGGGCCATTAGGATTTTCTAGACATAGCAAATTAGGAGGCTGTTATTAGAAAGTCTTACTTCTCCTTCGGTTTGTAACATATGACAAACAAATATTACATACTAGTTGAAGAGCCCGTTACACAGGCCACAGTGCCACTGCCACCCGGTCGCGGGGCAATCATGCGAAGTAGAGACTGCCCGCACCGCGGCTGATACAGAGCTGAGCGCCCAGCTCTGTATCAGCCACTGCGTGGGTAGTCTCTACTGAGCATGACTGCAGCACGTGCAGCAGTGTCTACTCGCATGACTCGGCGTTACACACGTTTTAGCGAATTATTATATAGCATAGGGCTTTATTTATCAAGCTAAACAGGTGCAGTTCTGGGACAAACCAACATTACCATGATGGACAAATAATTATTCCCATTAATTAATAAGGCGCTTTTAACCCATTGCCACAACTTTCTAAAGCCCCTTAATACAACTCCTTCGCCTCATTCCTAGATGTCATGTCCATGGAGGACAGGTTCCAATCATGGCACATGGTACTCTTAACCCTTTAAAGGGATCCTATCACCTAAAAACAACTCTGATGATTTTTAAAGAAATTTCAAACTCACCTATAAGTTATATTACCCATTTTGTATTTAGAAAACTAGTTTCTGATTTATGTAGCTGTATAGATTATGCTAATTAAGTTGTGCTATGCAGGTACGTCACATCTTGACTCTACATTACTCACTGACGCTGCTTAGCAGTGCATTACCCACCTCCCCTCAGCACTGGAAACGTTTATTCCTCTGAGTGCCAAGGCGGTACTGTGTATGGGCTTAGACAGCTGTTCATTCTGTGCAGAGACCATACACTGTACTGCTGAATTGTGTATAAGCTGAGCCTGTACTACTGGCATGTAGCTGCCACAATTAAAATAGAAAATACCTCTGGCCTCATGGGGCTGATCTCCCAAATGATATCTCTGTGAGATCAATAGAAGTGATGCAGGGGAGCAGCACACCACAGATACCCAAACTTCCAGTAAGAGAGGCCTGGATTGGGGAAGCCCCACACGTCAATGGTGATATGACTGATGTCACTGGTGATATGGAAGGCTTTCCGCATCCCACCCGCTCCTACCTTGAAGTTTGGGTAGGAGTGGAAGCTGGGGATACTTGCTGCTGCTCTGTGTTTCCTCTATAGATCTCCCAGTTCTATTAGCTGGGAGATTGATAGTTGGAGCGGCATCAGGAGGAGTCCTGATTCCCCCCATGACATTTGAGTATAATAATCAATCAATAAATAAACATTAAACATAGTAATAATAACAGTGTGTGCCAGAGGGGTTTCCATCACATTATTTTGCAATGCATTAGATACCACTCTGAATTTCTTTCCCAGCATCCAGATCCCACTTCTTGACCCACCACCACCACACCACCAAGCCTTGATCCACTGCCCACTGGTAGTCACAGATCCCCACATAGACTAACTGAGCCCTCAGCCTTTTTCCACTGCTGGCTGATAATCACATATCCCCACATAAACTGTCAGACATCCAAGGCTGGTTCCATTGCCGGTTGGAAGTCAGAAATTCCCACATGTGCTGTCTAACCCACTCTTCTCAGCCTGGTTCTACTACCCACTAACTTTCTAGTTATTTTCATCTCTTGACAAGGAGCTCCCTGAATTTGTTTCCAGTAAGCTTTCTGTCAAGGACTGACAAAGCAGTTATATATGGTGTATCATTATCCCTGCAGCAGAAAAGACAGCCACCAGTCTAATAAATAAAGCAGAGATAGTGTCACATTGTATCACTGTCCCTGCTTTCACAGTCCCTGACCGAAAGCTATGGAAACAGAAATTGAGGTAGCTTGCTGTCAGGGACATAAAGTTGTAAAAAAGAAAATAGGTGACAGAAAAAAAACTAACAAAAGTATAGGCATTCTGACTTTATATATTATGCACCTGAAGAATATGTAAAATCAAAAACGAAGCTGTCATTTTGAGATGCCAGTCATCTAAGCAAGTTACCTGTCTCATTTTGCTATTTATATATGTGTAACATTTTTTAGAATTTGTCTTATTCTCAATCTGCAATTATTTTTCCATGTTCAAGAGTTTTCTGAATAAATTCACTCTGTCTGCATTTTATCTTTAAATATTACATCCAATTGATTTGCCTCTAACACTGCTTTTAGCATTCCAAAATTAGCCTTTTTAATGTTGTATTTGATTCCTTCACCCATAAATAAAAAAAGAACATTGATTTCAATGAATTAACCCCTTTGAATGATTTGAAGACTTATCTGGCATTCAATATATTAACTTTTGAGTGCCAAAAGAGTGCACAATGCATTGAAAATCATTCAAAGGGTTAACCAGAGAGCTGTACAATGCATTATAACCCTGTAAGGACTAGAGGATACAAAGAGTTGCACATTCCTCTAGTCCTTAAAGGGTTAAAACCCCTCAGGGAAGTTTTATTTTCCCTTTGTTGTGGTTAATCATTACATTAGAACATGTCTTGCCTTCTGATATGGCTTTTTATAATGAAAGCTATTTAAAGTGGAACTTTCACTTAACATAAAACCATCTGCTTTTTCTTAAAATATGATGAGCAGCACCAAATGGCGGTTATTAAAATAAATAAGTGTCTCTATTACTTGTAAACTGAGCCAGTACTGTGATGGTGTAGTGAGAGAGAGAGGGCCGCCATCTTGATGAACTGGTACGTGTGGACAGCACTTCCTCCTCCTGCAGACTGCCATCATTCTCACGGTGGCAGGTGCTTAAGAGATCTATGTACAAACTCACAGTACGGTACGTTCTTTGACTAGGGAGAGCAGAATAGACGGGAAAGCTTTACATTTGCATGCCTTCGGGACAGCTTGTACTGCAGGCCAAGCCAAGAAGGACACTGTATTTATGCATAATTTAATATATATTAATATATTAATAATATTTATTTGGAGAAAAAAAAATGCTATGTATAGCCAGTTTGAAGAGCAGAACTAAATAGGCTAACTTGATTGGAGGTGATAATTCTGCTTTAAAAACACCAATTCATTAATTCATTGCATATTAACATTTGCTATCATATGCCCCTTGGTAAGTTCTGTCTGGTTTGTTTTTGTAGTACCCGCTGTTAAGAGTGAAGACAAGCCGCTTGTTAGATACAACAGAGATTCTGTTGTTATGAAATGTGGGAGCTCCACGTTCAGTCCTGTAGAATGGATTTGGTATAAAGTTAATGGAAGTGAAAAGGTAAGATGCGATTCTCTATGGTTCTTTTAACTTTAAGATTTCAGATTTCAGCTGTAACTAGAGATTTGTCATCTCACTTTTTATATTAATTTGCATTTATATGATAAACCATCTTTTTAATTTCTTATTTATGAATATATACATCATTGTGAGAAACAAATATTTTTCTCCTAGTATGCTAGAGGGAACTCAACACATTGCTTTTTAATAGGCTAGTGGTGTGAGTGAGCACATGAAATCAATCAAGAGCATTAATCACACTTGATCAATCAAAAATAATTGAACTTCAAAACTAATCCAACTTGATTTTCATGCTAGATCGTTTGCTTGAGTGAAACAGATCACCTAAAAATGTCAGAAGTTTGAGTCAGTGTTAAGTTCTCACTCATGCAAACAAAAACATTGAAATTGAAAGTTAAAGCCCCGGGAACATCAACTCAATAATTCATATGATACGTATGGTGTCATCAACTTAGCAGGGGAAAGTTATTAATATTTGCAGAATTTTAAAGTTATATATGTGTGTGTATATGTGTTTAATTAGAATGTCAAGTACTTTGTTCAGTTTTCCAACAAGAGCTCAGCTATTGCAGCCTTACAGGAAGCTGTATTAAACTAGTTACAGACAGTAACAAAATGATATTTTTCCCCTAGCACTACATATGTCAATCACCTCATGGTATTCTACAGGTCGGAATAGGAAACAGTGCAGTGCTGTTGTGTGTTTTTCTTGCATGTATGACTAGGTCTACAAAAATGATCTGCACTTTGCAAGACCACATAGTTCAACTTACTCTCAAGGTGTAAAAATAAAAACAGCTATCTTTATTTATTCTTCATAAAAACATCCATCATACTGTAGCTAAGCAGGTAACGGGTAAAAGTAACGGTTTAATACATTATGTGTTGGAATACACTTACTCACATACCCTGCTACTAGAGCCATGAGTAAGCATGTTCACATGAGTCATTCATTAGATCAGTGGTTCTAAATCTTTTTTTGTTTGGGGCACCCCTAACATGTAATCTAGAACATTCGGGGCACCCCTAACGTATTAATGTACTTTATCAAGGACACAATGAAGGTACCATACATAAATATACAGTTATTATTAGGTCTTACAATCATAATAACAAAATTAACAGAATGTGCATAACAATTCCTATAAATCTTTATTTAAAAGTCCATTTTTGTTAGTCTTCATAGAAAACATGGGGCACCCTAAGTTGATGTCCACAGCACATCAAAGTGCCACGGCATCATGGTTGAGAATCACTGCATTAGATCATTACTGTTTCCTTGTTACCTTCCTACCTAACAGTTTTTTGTATAATGAATAAAGCGTATTGTTTTTACTTCTACACGCAGGAAGTGAGTACCTTCTAATTAGTGTCCTAGGAGAGTGCAGACATTTTCCTTGAGTGATTTAAGCACATGATAATCAGACACCCCAGGAACACTTGTATGATACATTTACTTTTGGCCAACAGCTACATTTATCTACATGACGCATTAGACTGCAAATCATAGCAAGAGTGAAGCTTACTGTCCAAATGTCTCGTCCTGAGCCACCCACAGTTTGTCTATCTTCCTACTGTTTCAACATTTTCTGTCATGTAATAGCAAGCCATATTTTAAAAGTGTACTTTTTTTCTGTCTCATAGGTTCAGCTGAATGTCTCTCTGACACCAAATAAATATGACATAGAACAAAAACGAGCCAATGAAACAAAGCTGCACATATCTGAGCTATATGATGGTGACAGTGGGATATATAAGTGTAAAGCCATCTTTAAAATAGGAGAAAGTGAAGGACAGGCACAACTTAGTGTCCTCAGTTACATGGTGCCTCTCAAGGTCTTCTTTGCAATAGCTGCCGAGGTGGTTGTTCTGGTGGCTGTTATTTTGATCTATGAGATGCAAACGAAAAAGAAACAGTCTCAGTCAGGTGAGTTCTATTACTTGGATAACTCAAATTATTTGTGTTAAAACAGAAAACAAAACTGTGCTGTGTGAAATATTCCACATGGCCACTGATATTCACTGTTATACACTGACTGCATGATACCCCAAGCTTGTTCTCCTACTTAAAATGAACTAGACTTATTTTGTGGCACTAGTTGTAATTCTTCAGGGGATGCTGGGGTGCCACAAAACCCACACAGCAAGCCAGTGTACCATCTATTTGACAGTAGTGTTAATAGATGTAATAAATTATTTGATGGTGCAGAATGTATAACTAGAAGCCTCCGGGCCCTGGTGCAAGAAGCGCCATGGACCCCCCCCCGGACCACATTCGCCCCCCCCCCTCGACTATATTTGCCCTCTCCAAAATGCCCTTATCTCCTACCTCCTTGGAGTGGCAGGAGCCCGGAGAGGGGTGTAGATCTCCCGTTCGGTCCTCTTCAATAATGCAGAGCTCTGGGAGATGATGTCATCTCCCAGCGCTCCGCATTACTACAATGCCAAATGGAGATCGTGGGCGGCAGGCAGAGGGGTCGCAGGGGGCGGCCGGGCCCCCTGGAGCGACGGGCCCGGTCGTGGGTGCAACCCCTGCGACCCCTATAGTTACGCCACTGAATGTATATATATAGAAATCCAATGGGTGGAAAGCACTCACTCTTATATCAACTATTCATGCCCAGGTGCACATTCCCATAGAGAGATACAGAATAAGAACAGAAGATGGCAGCACCCGTGGGTCTATTAATAATCTTCAAAATAATTTATTGGCACAAGAAAATCATCCAGGGACCTTTCTCGAGGCGTTTTAAGGAAGGTCCCTGGACGATTTTCTTGTGCCAATAAATTCTTTTGAAGATTATTAATAGACCCACGGGTGCTGCCATCTTCTGTTCTTATTATATTGATAAAGTACTGTGATTTTATTATTTCAATTTCAGTATTAGTCCCTAGTATTAAATTTGTATTTTTTTTCTTAATATATAATTTAATTTAACCCCTCTGTGGCACTCAAAGGGTTAAAAACTCCTTGAATGCCAGAGAGATCTGCAATGCATTATTCTGCAATACAATGGAACCTCTCTAGCATTCAACGGGTTAACAGAAACAGAAATACTGATTGATTTAAAGGGACGCTAATGTCCCAAAAAAAATTATTTCTAGTTTTGTAGAGCTGAAAATAATAAAGTGCAACAAACGCTGTCTCTCAGATTTAAGGATTCAAAGTCCCCCCCCTCCCTCCCTTTCTCCTGATGTCAGAGTCTAGCTGACAGCAGGAGATCCTGGTCCGGGGACCAGCAGGCGGCTCTGCAGCAGAGCCGAAATCGCTTTACATAAAAAGAATTACTTCATTTTTAAAGGTCTACAAAGTGTGCTTGTAAACCAGGCACACTTTGTAGACCTTTCCAATGAATTAATTATTTTTAAATAACGCAAATTCGGCTTTTCTGCAGAGCCTCCTCGAGTCGTGCGACTCGAATGTCCTGCTGTCAGCGTTACAGCTGACATCAGGAGAAGGGGGGAGGGGGGAACTTTGAATCCCTATATCTCTCACACCATAGGGCTTTGTTGCACTTAGTTTATTATTTTCATCTCTACAAAACTAGACATAATATTTGGGACATTACTGTCCCTTTAAATGGGGCTGTTAACACTGTAAAAGCTAGAGAGGCCTTAATTGAATGTCAAAGCAATGCTTTGGGGACCTCTTTAGCATTCATGGGGTTTAATCAACAGGAATTTAAATCACATTTGGGAATTTGTTCTTCCGTAGAATTACTCTTTTTTCTTTTGAACATAGGGTCCAAAAACTTAGCTTAACCCCTTGAGGACCAGATGGGTGTGCAACACATTGTGAAGCAATACATTGCATAACTCCCTAGTCCTCAAGGGTTAAAAATGTGATTTTAGTAACTTATCCCTTAATGTCATTCCAGTGCATAGCTTATAGGGTTTAATAACTGTCAGAAATAATACTTTCATGAAGTTAACCCTTTGAGTGATACAGGGGTACGCAATGAGTTAGAAAAAGGCAAAAAACAGCAGTGTTCTCTAAGCATAGTATTTTTAAAGTTTTCTTTTGTCCTTCACCTTCACCACGTGCTCTTTGAGAAAGGTACTCACTTGTTTGAGAGGTTACAGATTGCCTCTCAGTTATGATAGCATTAAACCCCAGGATGGTTGACACCACTCAGCTCTTCAGGATTCCTCCACGGATCTCCCCCTTCAGGTTAATCTTCTTTAGCGGCATTACCTTCTACTCTTACAGGATATGGACTCCTCCACCAGATAGCTAGATTACACCTTTATGG
The DNA here is from genome assembly GCA_037306005.1 of Rhinophrynus dorsalis. Lineage (NCBI taxonomy): Eukaryota > Metazoa > Chordata > Amphibia > Anura > Rhinophrynidae > Rhinophrynus > Rhinophrynus dorsalis. The sequence goes on from CM074718.1 coordinate 634,455,843, forward strand.
TATCTAGGTGTATTAGTATATCAGTCTATTATAAGAGTAAGGCACTGATTTGGGATATATTATATATTAATGTATCTATTCCAAAATAAAAATATACTAGTAAATAAAACAGCAGTTGCTAATAACAACATATAAAAAAACAGATTAAAAACTCTCTACGCGTTTTGTAAGCAATGCTTACTTCCTCAAGATCCTCTAACCTAGACGTTACACAATTATTGAAACTACAATAGCTGTTGGCCATAATTGATTTATGCCTTTATTTTACAGATGATAAAAATGAGGTTGAACAAATGGAAAATCCGTAAGTTCTTTTTAATTTGCCTCCAGATGATACATAGATGTCCTTTTGTCCATTATTTTTATATTTGATTTTTTGTTTGTTTGTTTTCATCTCAGAAAGTCTGAAGACAGCAGTACTCAGGAAACGAACACCACCAGGCAACGCAAGGTTTAATCACCAGCTAAAATCTAAAGGTAAAGAGAAAATTGGTTCTCTTCGTTCAGCCTGAATTTTTTGCAGCTTTAGCGTTCCTTGCAATATGTACTAAAATAACAACGGTGAGTGCAAGAATTACTATAAAATGACAATGGGGGAGAGTCAATAAGCGGTGATAATGTGGAGATGACTTCTCCAGTGATATCTCCTATGTTATTCTATGGAGTCTATGAAGAAATCTTAGTGCATAGGCTCCACAGAATAACATAGGTATTGGAGAAGAGATAAACTGGAGAAGTCATCTCCACTTTATCACCTCTTTATCACCACTTAATGAAATATCCCCAACATGGCTGTGGTCCTGTATCATATCCCTCTTAGGCCTATTATGTTCATAAAAGATAAAAAAGAGATGCCACATCACACTGCAGATCAGTAGAAGGTAGTCCACTCTCAGAATGAAGACTAATCAACCAGTGTTTGACTACTCTCTCGAATGCAGACTTCCTTATATTGTTAATGAGTACTTTACTGAAAAGGCGCAGGTTTCCTATATTATGAGATGGACAATAAAATGCAGCTGGTGTTCTAAGAAGAACTGTAGCAAATCTGGATCAAACCAGCTATACCGTGGGGTACAATAAAAAATGCCCACAATTCCTATTGATTTAAATGGGACCCACTACTTGCCTGGACCACTGCACTCAACAGCACTTCTTTTTCCCACCCACTGACCAGCAGTTCATGTGGCAGGAGGCACTTACAGTCAATAGCACTTACTCATTCTGTGTCCAGCCTACCTTGTTTTAGACTGTAAACTCTCATGAGCAGGACCTGCTGATCTTTTTGTTTTCATTGTTCCATTTGTACTATTTAATACCTCTGTATGTCTATTCCCAAATCAGGGCTCTCCAAGTTCAGTCCTCAGGGGCCACCACCAGGCCAGGATGTAAGGATTTCACTGGTTAAGCACAGGTGAGTCAGTCACAATGAATGAGCCACTGATTAACTCACCTGTGTTTAATCAGTGGAATCTTTATATCCTGGATTGTTGGTGGCCCCTGAGGACTGAACTTGGACACCCTGCCCTATTGTACAGTGCTGCTGAATAAGTTGGTTCTATATAAATAAAGTATAATAAAAATAATAGTAATAAAGCAGTTGCATTCCCCAAAATGATTCCAGTTCTTAGTACATCAGCCTTAGTGGAGTGGATGTACAAATATGATACTACACTATAGCAGGCACTGGAATCCTATACACCTCCAATTTGTTCTTGTTTTGTGAGGTAACTTAATTCAGTGCTTCTCAAACCTTTCCTCCAGGACAAGTAAAAAGGCAAGAGCATAAGGATTCCCCTGTCTGCATGATTCAAAATGAGTGAGCGTCTAAGAACCCACTGGGCCATAGACAGAAAGAAAAGAGGAACAACTCTGGTGGAAATACACTGGAAGAAGTCCAATTGATAACATTCAAGGCTGGGGGTTAAAACCCAATTTAAATCAAGGGACATTTGGGTAATTTTCATTTGTCCCCTAGGGTACCATTGATTTGCCCCAGTCTTTGAGCCTATGGCACATTGTGCTCAGTTATCTGGCCTGCCTGTTAGTAGCCCCTGAGGACAGATTTGAGAACCTCTGTGGTATCATTATTTAAAATGCAACTTTTCTGTTTGTATACTTAAAGATTTTTTAAAGGAGAACTAACACATCCTACTAGTAATCCCTCACTTACCTTACTATGACCAGTAAATCCTAATGTCCACCATGAATTTTGACTTTGTGCCTTTGTTAAAGAGATATCATCTTCACTCGGTCTTGGTTGTTGTCCATGTTGACAGATAAGACAGTTGCTAACAGGACATCAAATGCTGCTCACTGCACATCTTAATCCTTTAAAGGGTTAGCAATGTTTCAAAATAAAAGCAGCTCCAATTAATCTTCATGGTATTTGGGACATGGAGAGTGTTATTTTAATACTGTCAGAGTTGTAGTTCAAGAGTAATTGAATGATAAAGTATCCCCTCCCGCACCTTTTACTGATGTAACACTGCTCACCTCAGAACAGAAAGGTTGTGTCCAGATAGCTTGCAGAGAGGGACAATGTTCATTTAGCATAAGGGAAAAACCTGTCAAGGGGGGCAGCCTTTAATTGTTCTCACAGTAAGAAGATTGTCCCTTGCTGTGAGCTGTCTGATCTGTGGGCCAGATTCCACATCTGAGGGGAGGGGGTAAAAGTGGCATGAGGGGGAAACTTTATCATTCAGTTTCTCTTGAACTACAACTCTGACAGTATTGCAATACAGTGCCTTGTAAAAGTATTCATCCCCCTTTGCATTTTTCCTATTTGTTGCATTACAACCTGGAATTAAAATGGATTTTTGGGGGGTTTCCCTCAAGAATTTCCCTGTATTTAGCACCATCCATCATTCCTTCAATTCTGACCAGTTTCCCAGTCCCTGCCGATGAAAAACATCATCACAGCATGATGCTGCCACCACCATGCTTCATTGTGGTGATGGTGTTCTTGGGGTGATGAAAGGTGGTGGGTTTACACCAGACATAGAGTTTTCCTTGATAGCCAAAAAGCTCAATTTTAGTCTCATCTGACCAGAGTACCTTCTTCCATATGTTTGGGGAGTCTCCCACAAATCTTTTGGCGAACAGTAAATGTGTTTGCTTATGTTTTTATTTAACCGCTTGGACCATCATGGGTTGTTATACCCATAAGGACCCATGACGGTCCTGGACCGTCATGGAATTCCGGGCTCCTCGCACGGCTGCACGCCATTCGGGGAGCCCGGAATCAGATTCGGCAAAAAAAAAAAAAGGTCCCCGGTCCTTAAGTGACTGCCGTGTGCGTGCACGGCCGGTCCTTAAGGGGTTTTATGCAATGTCTTTCTTCTAGCCACTCTTCCGTGAAGCCCAGCTGTGTGGAGTGTAAAGCTTGAAGTGGTCCTATGGACAGATACTCCAATCTCAGCTGTGGAGCTTTGCAACTCCTTCAGTATTATCTTTGGTCTCTTTGTTGTCTCTCTGATTAATGCCCTCCTTCCCTGGTCTGTGAGTTTTGGTGGGCAGCCCTCTCTTGGCAGATATGTTGTGCCATATTCTTTACATTTTTTAATAATGGATTTAATGGTGCTCTGTGGGATGTTCAAAGTTTGGGATATTATTTTATAATCCAACCCTGATCTGTACTTCTCCACAACTTTGTCCCTGACCTGTTTGGAAAACTACTGAGTCCTTGGTCTTCATGGTGCTGCTTGCTTGGTGGTGTTGCAGACTCTGGGGCCTTTCAGAACAGGTGTATATATACTGAGATCATGTGACACTTAGATTGCATACAGGTGGATTTTATTTAACTGATTATGTGACTTCTGAAGGTAATTGGTTGCACCAGTTCTTATTTAGGGGCTTCATAGCAAAGGGGGTGAATACATATGCACTCACCACTTTTCCATTTTTTATTTTTTAGAATTTTTTAAAACAACTTATTTTCTTCATTTCACTTCCCCAGTTTGCACTATTTTGTGTATGTCCATTACATGAAATCAAAATTAAAATACATTTTAATTCCAGGTTGTAATGCAACAAAATAGGAAAAATGCCAAGGGGGGGGTTAATACTTTTGCAAGTCACTGTAACACTCTCCATAGCCCAAATACTATGAAGATTAATTGGAGCTGCTTTTATTTTGAAACATTTCCCTTAAAGGGATAGTATTACTTCAAAATTACTATCCCTCATATTGTAGCCCTTAATAAACTGAGTTAAATGATACCAGCGGCATCTCTCAAACCTTTATGGTTTAAGAGATAGCCGCTTTCAAAGTTTCCTCTCCCCTGCTGTCAGCGTTCTGCTGCCAGCAGGAGAATCTGGTCTCTGAATCAAGCGGAGGCTCTTCAGCAGAGCCGATATCTCGTTATGGAAGGAAAAATTATTAATTGAAACAGTCTTCTACGTGTGCTTGGTAACCAAGCACACGTAGAAGACTGTTTCAAGGAATCATTTTTCCTTCCATAACGAGATATCAGCTCTGTTTAAGAGCCTCCGCCTGTCCCGGGACCGGATTCCCCTGCTGGCTTCAGAAAGCTGACAACAGGGGAGAGGAAACTTTGAAAGTGGCTATCTCTTAAACCATAAAGGTTTGAGAGATGCCGCTGGTATCATTTAACTCAGTTTATTAAGGGCTACAATATGAGGGATAGTAATTTTGAAGTAATACTATCCCTTTAAGAACCAGAGTGATGTGCAACATTTGAGGAGTATTGTAGGCCCGGCATTCTAACTCTCTCGTTTGAATACCTAGCAGCAGCTGTTCTGTTCTGTCTCCATGGACATTGTGATTGACAATGTTATCTATTGAATCCAAGACACAATAACAACATTGAGAGACAGCCATTAGGATTTTCTGGCCATAGTAAGGTAGATGGTGAGTTGTTATAAGGATGGGTTAGTCCTTCTTTAACCCTTTGAATGCCAGAGGGGAATTCAAAGTAATGCGTTGCGTACCCCTGTAACACTCAAAGGGTTAAGGATGATTTTCTATTATGTCATTATTATTGTTGTATTATAATATGAATGCATTATTACAAAGTGTTGGATGCCTCTCTGGCACTCAAAAGGTTAAAGAGCCTTGCTATATTCCACAGTGCTGTATAAATATAAAGTAATGCGCATAAGCAATGTGAGATACAGCACTAGTCAGCAACAAACAGATACAAATAGTGGGAGGCCTTACTTATAATATGTATCCAAACCTGTCATGAAGATCCACCTGCACGCCAGGATTTAAGGAGATTCCTGATTAAGCTCAGGTCTGTTAAAGAGTAGTGCATCCATTTTGACTAACCTGCCTGTACTTATGAAATTATATAATTAACTTCTGGCCTGTCGAAAGCCCTTCAGGACAGAATTGGACTCCCCTGCTGTAGAGTTGATATTAATGTGGAGATGACTTCTCCAGTCCTGCGTTATTCTAGAGAGCCAATGTAGTACGTTTTCTAATACTCTGGAGATCTTAGTGCATATGCTCCATAGAATAACATAGGATCTTGAGAAGTGATATCACTGGAGAAGTTATCTCCACTTTATCACCTCTTTATCATGCCTAATGTGTAACCACCAGTGTGTGGTGGTGCTACACGAATAAGTCAGTATGAAAAAATATTAAATAACTTTCTGATTGTCTGCTAAATCAAGGCTAAGCAAAAGTGACAAAAATTATATAATATACATTTCACATAGAAAGTCTAAAACTTTCATATTAAAATAATCCATGTTTGAAAACCTCCTAAACTTGATTCAGCCTATAAATAAGACTCCAACCTCAGGGGTAGTCAACTTTCAGCTCTGTCGTTGTTGGAGACTATGGGTGGAGTACAGTAAACTTGCACAATCGCTTTTTACAGTGTACTTTTGATGGCAAAGTGATTAGCTAAAATGTTGCTGAATTGCACATTTTTTTCAGAAATAGCAAACTTTTTAGCTTATTTTGTGATGTGTTTCAAAAAGTGGATGTGGCTATGTCTGCCATTTTGTGACAGGGTGAACAATTGTGCCTACTTCAGCAAAGCAATAAGCAAACGTTTTAATACGTCTGGTTAACTTTGCCTTTAATTTAGGTGCATTCACTAACTTTGCCCTTAGTTTAGGACAGCATCATGGCGTTAGTATGTTTTGTGCATCAAAATGTGAACAATCACAAATAGCATATACATTTATAGCTTTCAAAAAAACAGCGAATGCTCAGCTTTCATGCATTCCTCCCTATATCTTTTATAGTTGTAGTCTCCAACTACAAAGTTTGACTGTGCACCTTTTGAATCTCTCAGCTTTGTTTGTCGTTTTTTATATCTCACTTGAGCAAAAGTTGGTAATCTATGGCTCTTTTGGTGCTGGAGACCAGTTCCAGAGAAAATTGTATATTAACGACATTTTCCACCTTATGCTTTTTTTTTATCAATACAGATCAAATGAAAACCCTCGAAAAAAACTCTTCATATGTGCTGCATCGTATGGATCGTATCAGAATTCTTGAATGTATCCCAAGCTACTTACTGGTTGACTTCTAACCTGAATGTTCTCTCATATAGTCTCTAATATGCAAAATCTTCAGGGAAGGCTCTTGTCTTAATTGTAATAATGTATTATCTGTTTTGTAAAATATTATAATCGAGATTGCAAATTACTGTAAAGTTCTGCTAACATGTTCCCACTATATTTCATTTTATTTAAAATCAAAAACATATTATGTAGTGCTGGACAATACTGGAGTGTTACATATAAATGCACATCACATACACAAATACCAAAGATTGATTTAAATCCATAAAAAAGGGGTTATTTTTGGCATTTTAAGGTTTACTGGATACAGTGAGGGCCACAACACCTGACTGTAATATAGTATTGGCTATCGTTTGGGTAACCATTCCGCTGACTTCTTGTGAGGGTTGTATTTTGTTATTAGCTGTCAAGTGGATGGTGCCCTTTAGCAGATCTGCTCCCCTGGTAGTAGCTTTTTGATGGAGCTGTGGCTGCATTGTGAACCAACATGGGGTGGGGGGAGGACAAAACAGGGTCTGAAAAGAGACCCCCTTGGGGCTTCTTATTTGGTCCCTTGAGAGAGACTCACCTGCAAAGTTTGAAGTCTTGCAGCTCTGAGCCACAAAAAATAATGAATTTCATTTTGGTGGACAGAGCAACTCAGGATTTTTACCAAGTCTGGTCCTTAGAAGAAAAATTATAGCAGGAGACTTGTAGCGTAAAAGTGATACCTTTATTGGCTAACTGAGTAGCTTTACGATTCAAGTTTTCAAGACAACTTACGTCTCTTCATCAGGCTTATTAGAATGAAGACTGAAGAATACAAAATAATGACATTGTTTGTATATTCAAATTACTGTTTAATCTGAATTCCACTAGATGTGAAACTCTTATCTCCAGTAGAGGCATCTCTTCATAGCTGGACAAGTGATGCAAGATTTATTTCACTTTTGATGTGTGAGTAGCTCCATGAAACTTAGTGTGTATTGAGTTTGGGACCTGTAACCAAAGATGTCTAAGTATATGGAATGTATAAGTTAACCCTCAACTTGTCAGAGGGGTGGCACCCAAAGGGTCAAAACATGTTTACTCTGTGCAATAATGTGAGATAAATCCTTTGTCAAGATTTAAGCCACAGCTCAGAGTGTTAAACTTGGTAATCAATTTATACTCCCAGATCTTTCTTTATCTCTGTGTCTGAAAGTTTCCTATCATTATCATCACCCTGAGATCTTTGTAAGCCCCCTTGAAAAGGAGCTCTTGTCACATGGGAGCAGGCCTGTGTAGCTAACCTGAGCTGCATGGCCTATCCAGTTGATCAGATAGTTGATTTGGTGATCAGAAAGCTAGCCCGATGGGCTGTCAGCATAGTACTGATAGACAGCAAGAGACAGGTTCCCTAAACCCGACACACTGTTTATGGGGCAGTATAGTCCATAGCTAAAGACATGGGGGGTGGGTGTTATGCACTAAAGTGTGACAAAAAGGTGATAAAGAGGAGATTACTTCTCCAGTGATATCATTGTCCTATGTTATTCTATGGAGCCAATGCACTAAGATCTCCAAAGCTCTACAAATCTTAGTGACTTTGCTCCATAGAATAACAGGAATTGGAGAAGTGATATCACTGGAGAAGCTATCTCTTAGTGAATCTCCTCCCTGGACTTCAATTATTCAGTCCAGCCCCCCTCCCCCTTCCCCTGCAACAGGTACTAACCACCAGATCAACTGATAAGAGTATTTTGAGTGTTCAGTTGTTCAGCACAGGGCTTTTTCATAGTTGCTTTTCAAGTAAATAATGAATAGAATTACATGAGAGTAAATTTTATTGTTTGTTTAATGGTTAGCAAAAGTGTGATGACACACTGGAATGTATTCCCAAGAATGGGTGCATCATATATCTTGTTGACCTGAGCAGATGTAGTAAGGAGATGAGTTAGCAACACCGTGGAAGTCATTATGGAGAAATGGAGGAGGAATGCAAAGAATAATGCAGAAGGATGATAGGACAGTTCCACACTTTTACATCTGCTATGGAAGCATACTTAGGGCCTTGTGTTCAGAAGAAAAGGGGAGTGACTCTGGGGCACACCAACTGCATCATACGGAACAGATAAACATGCCCAAAAAGTCCATTGATGTTAGATGGGGCATATCACCATTTAAATGCTAGAGGGGTTTCAGTGTCTTGGAAACCTATTGAACAAAATAAAGGGCTAAAAAGCCTCATTAACCCTTTTAGTGTCAGATATTGTGTTGTGCATCCCTCTGGTGCTCAAAGATTAAAAGAGCAGTATACTTTTTTATTTTGGAAAAAATACATTTTTTTCCTGCTTTATAAAACAAGGCTAAATCCACTATTGGGAGATTTTATGTGACAGTTATTACAACTTAATCTTACAAAATTTTAATTAAATTGTAACAACAGTGAAAACTAGTCCCAAAGTGCATTTTTTTATAATGGACTTTATGGGAGAGATTGAGTCACAGACTACAGCCTCCCCTAGTAATTGATACAGACAGCACCAGCTGATGACCACAAGAGTGTTGAACCCTTTGAGTGCCGGAGGGGTACGCAAGGCAGTGCAAAGCACTCTGGCACTTAAAGGGTTAATGTAACAATAACAAGTTGCAACTATTATGATTTTTTAATGAAACATACCACTGCAATATGGACTATCCTTGTTTCTATAAGCAGGAAAAACACTATACCATATCATTTTTTCTATAAGAAAGACTCTTGCACCTATAAATCAGTGACAGTTTCATTTCTCCATTATGGTACAGTTGGTCTGCCTCAGAATTACTCCACCAGCCTTCTTTTCAACTTAGGCACCTAAATGATTTTAAAGGAGAAGTAGTAGTTCATAATAATTCCCACCCAGACACACAATTACCTTACTGTGGTCAGGATTCAGTGTAGTAAACAACTCACAAGAGTGACATACCTTTTAATGGCTAACTGAGGATATAGAAGGTGCAAGCTTTCAGGACACTAAGGCCCCCTTCTTCAGGCTTGGGTTAAAAATCCTAATGGGCCCTAAATATTTTGTATTTGTGGCTTTGTTTAACCCCTTAAGGACCACAGCTGGCACTTAAGGACCATGGACCAGTTTTTTTTTTTTTAGCGAATCCGGTTCAGGTCTTCCTGAATGGTGTGCAGCCGTGCAAGAAGTCCTGAAATGACATGATGGTGCTGGTACTTCATGGGTCCTTATGGCTCGCCAACCCATGATGTACCAGGACTGTCATGGGTCCTCACAGGGTTAAGAGATAGTATCTTCAATTAGATATCATGTACATGGAAGCACAGATGCTGGTTGCTTGCAGTTTTTTAAAACTGAAGCAGGCAGGGTGCATAAGACTACTTAACCCTTTGAGTGCCAGAGGGGTAACCCTCTGGCACACAAAAGGTTAAAGTGAGCTTTCATCTTAATTCAAGTTTGCATACTTGAAAACTGCATTAACCCTTTTGCATGGCACTCAAAGGGTTCAAATTGTCTGTGCGTAACGTTAGCCAAAAGTCCAGCAGATGTATAGTTTAGGAGATATTCACACTTGTTATCGTATGCTAATTATGCTAATTGCAGTGCCCATGTGGTACCACTGACATTTTCCTATCCTAATTAAGCTCAGCAGTGACATTTGATATGCTAAGGAAGCTTTTTCAGTGACATGTCATATGCTAACGAGCGTTTGAATGACGTTTCATATGCTAATGAAGCATTGTGCAGTACCAGGAAATGTTCACTTTCACTTTACCTAAAAATAAATGTGTGACTATCTCCTAAATTATACAGCTGCTGGACTTTTGGTTAAAATGACACACAGGCAGTTTTTCATGCAGTTTTCAAATATGCAAACTTGAATGAAGGTGAAACTTCTTCTTTTAAGTTTAAGGACCATTGTGAAACAGTTAGTTACACATCCCTCTGGTCCTCAAATGCTTAAAGCTGAACTACCATCTATTATAAAGTGCCCCCCCCCCCCGAATTATGCATATGGTGACTCGCTTCGTAATATTTCTATTATCTGCCACAAGTACCACGATCTGAAGTAATCCTTTTTCTTGTGAGGCTGACAGGCAGGCTTCTTGCTTTAGATCTATCTGTGTGCCTGTGGTGTCAGTCTCTTCCGGTGCCTTTCGGCTCCATGCACTGCCTCTTAGAGGAGACCAGGACAGACAGTGCAGATGCGCAGACGTCTCTAAGCCAAGATGTCTGCGCACAAGCCTGGCTGCCGGTCTCACAAGATTCGGGATTACTTCAGATGCTGGTATTTGTGGCAGATAATAGAACTATTAAGAAGCGAGTCTCCATATGCATAATAAGTGGGTAAGGACTTTATATTAGGTGGTAGTTCCGCTTTAAGATTGCCAAGTACAGCAAGCACTGAGGTCCTGTGGTGCTAACAGCAGCTGTCATGTCTGCCTCCAAATGCATGATATGAAAGACTGATTGCAGATGCTAAATTCAGAGATACAAAGGCGAAACTCACAGGGAGCATTAGGAGTTTCTGGATATAGTAAGTTAAGCATGGGTTATTATTAAGAGAGGGCTCTTCTCCTTTAATAATAAATCAGCTGAAAAAAGCTGAAAATAAGCAAATGGAGGAGAGACGTCCAACAGCAACATCTGTTGATTAATAGATTATGCTAATTACTCATGTCATGCAGACACTTCCTGTCTTAGCCGTTCATTATCTCTCCCACTCATTAGCACTTGAACCCTTTAGTGCTAGTGGAGGTGGACAATGCATTACTGAGCAGTGTCAACTAAAATGTACTTGTAAAATCACTCCTTTACTGATGTGACACTGTACTGCTAACAGATACTGGAAAATTGACTTGCTCTTTCACAAGTCCTAGTACATCTGTATATTACGTTTAATATTAATTTACAGTTCTTCAAATTACTATTGAATGATTGAGAGTGATGTACCTTGTGTGAGATGCACTAAAGGTCAGTACAGTGACATTTGCTTTAGTAATGTGATGAGAAGAACACTTCACCTTGGAAAATAAGACACACTTCATCAAATGCAATAAGAATTAGGCATACAGGGGGAGAGGAGAGACAGAGATAATTAGCATATGTTCCTGGTATAAAGCTGCCATTGTAGTATAATGGTATTTCATCATATAGCTTGACCTGCCCTAGCGCAATCTGATCTGCTCTGTATAGTCTGATTTAATACAGTACAGTCTAATCTGCCTCATATAGGCTGATTTACCAGAGTGCAGTCTTATCTGCCCCATAAAGTCTGATTTCCCACAGTACAGTCTTATCTGCCCCATAGAGTCTGATTTCCTACAGTACAGTCTGATCTGCTCTCTACATGACACTGATCTGCACTATACACTGTTTTTAACACATCTTGCAGCGGAGCTAGTCCCTATCAATCAAATGATTGAACTGGTATGTTACTTATATAATGTACTAACTATAATGAGCATAATAAAACAATGTAGTGAAATGTACAAATTGGTAAATAACCAAATATATTAAATTCATTGGTTAAATGTATAGAAAGTGGGGCAATTTTGTGGCAAACCAACTATCCTAAATAATAATTCGCTAGGATGTTTGTCAGAAGCCGTCATGCGCAGTAGAGACTGCACGCGTTCAGGCAGTCTCTACTGCACATGATTGCATCGCGCAAGTGAGACGACACAAGACTGCATCGCGTGGATCAGTGAGGGATCGGCTTCTTAACCTCTTGAGTTCCAGAGGGGTACTCAACGGATTGTGTTGCATACCCCTCTGGCACTCAAAGGGGTAACATTATCCAGACCTTGGCCCGTGTACACGGGCTTTTACACCAGTATGTAATAATCAAATAAACATTCCCATTTAACAATGGGAAGAATACATTGGAGAGATCTCTAGCATTCAAAGGGTTAATAATCTCCATTTAGCCCTTTCAATACCCTTTCGATACCAATGCAATGCATTGGGCACCCCCTAGCCCTGAAAGGGTTAAATAATGGGAATTGTGTGAATTGGTATTTGTCCCCTATGGTGCATACAATTGGTTTGCCCCAGAATGACTCCACTTTGCTTTTTATACGTGATACCCTATATAGACATCCCCCCACGTTTGCTAGTGATCTGTGTTAGTTTTGTCACCTTTGTTAATTGTCACAAGATTTATGATGAGCAATAAGAAGTCTGATCGCTTTGTAATTTATTTCTGAACAAACATGCAATATTTCTGTGAAGACTTAATAAATCTAATTCTATACAGTGTTGCAGTAAAGACTCATCCTTTTTGTGTCTAATTGCAAACAGTCTATAACCTGTACTAATGGGAGAAGGATTTGGGAGGACAGCAAAGTCCAATATTTGAATCAGGGTACGTGGGTAACCTAATTCATTGTGGTTGGGAGGCATGTTGTTTGTTCTAGAAATTCAGCCTGCTTGGTTAATCTGGACTGCTGTCTGACACCTGTTCATGATTGTCACAATACTGACATACGCTGGCATTGCATTAGCAAGTGATGAAAGTGCCACTCAGTCAGTGTGCATCCATACAGAGATAGGTGAAAATTTCCACCACAAGGAAGACATATTCAGAAACTAGATCCTTCTACCTCCTTCAGAAATGCCTACAAAAAGACCATTTCTGCTAACATCTGCCTTGCCAAAGTGAGTTAAGTGTGCATTCTCATGCATGCATGCTTACATGATGACATATTTGTGTGTGGGATGTTGCGTGTGATGAGACGTGTCCAAATATACATGCATGTTGGAAGGTTAAACCCATCAAAATTAATACGCCTATGAGTAGCCATTCAATCAGATGGTTAGACCACTGCCTGCAGAATTTGTTGACTATGGCTCACCTGAATACATTCGACATCAGGTATATGGTTAATGTGTCAGTCTCAGCACTCTATAGCTGCTAATTAATCAGTAAGGTCAGTCTATGAACTCTTTAATCCGCCTATCAATGTAAAATTTGAAAAGGACAAGTCTCATTCCTGCCAGCACAGCAGTCTAAGCCATTAAAGGAAGTATCACCTTTATTATCCATGCATAAGTTTAAAACCCAAATAAGTATAAAGGAAATAAATGAAAAAAGGACAAAAATAAAAATCCTTAAAGGATGGATACTGAATTATTGTAGCTAAATTGTGACTTAATAATGCATATCTGATTTTTGGAAAGAATTCAGCAAAAGTCAGATGGTGGTCAGTTAGATTATCATAGCCCGCCAGTTACCAGTCTTCCCATAGTATCCTGTAACAGTCATACAAAGACTAACTTTACAACAAGCCTGTGTCAGTATTCTGTTGAGATAAAATTTCCAGTGATAAGGTAACATCAGCATATAGGAATCACTGAGGTTTGTTCATAATCGTGACACTATTAAAGACCACTGACCCAGATATTGATTCACTCTGATAATATAAGGGAATTCCCCTATGTCTTTGTTACCTATTTAATCGTGATTCAACTTTTAGCTGTGTGGTGAATCAATATCTGGGTCATCGGTCATTAATAGGGTCATGATTATGAACGAACCACAGTGATTCCTGTATGCTGATGTTACATTATCACTGGTAATTTTATTCCAACAGAATACTGACACAGGCTTGTTGTAAAGTTACTCTTTGTATGACTGTTACATGTTACTATGGGAAGACTGCTAACTGACATGCAATTTAGCTACAATAATTCAGTATCCATCCCTTAGGGATTTCTAATTTTCTCCTTTTTTTTCATTTATTTCCTGTATACTTATTTGAGTTTTAAACTTACGTATGGATAATAAAAGTGATACTTCCTTTAACCCTTTGAGTGCCAGAGGGGTACGGAACGCATTGCTAAGCAATGCGTTCTGTACCCGTCTGGCACTCAAAGGGTTAATGGCTTAGGCTACTGTCCTGGCAGGAATGAAACTTGTCCTTTTCAAATCTTACATTGATAGGCAGATTAAAGAGTGCCTTATCAGTAGTTATTTTTGTTTGGTCTCATATTTATGTGAACTACTTGGCACCTTCACCTATAAGTTTTTTAGCAGTTTATTCCACTAACATTTACTCATTCTGGGTGGTGCAGTTTTCTCTCCTACGTCCCCTCCTTTTTTTGTTCTAAAAGAAAAATTCAACCAGATTGGTGCAATTGCCTGGCGCCTCTACAACCCTAGCTTTTATTTGGAAACGGATAATGCCTTGGATCCTAGAAATGTCTCCTTCTCACTAACTCTCAAAGCATTGGAGACATCCATAACATCCATGAGGTTAAGATATTAATTTGGGAAATATCGCAATATTATATTATGTAAAAACATATGTTTTTAGCAGCTTTAACCTTGAAGTGGTTTTTAATAGAAGCTCCAGGCTTGGTGTTGTGGATCGTTTGCAGTTAGTAGTATTCTTGTCTACAGAATATATTTCATACTATGATTAATAGACCTCTAATATCTGCAGTACAGCACAGCGTTTTGAACAGTTCCATCTTCTTTCTGTATTTTAGTTATTGAAAACACCATTCCAGTGAATGTCCTCTAATACTCCTCTTAGCATTGTAAAATTAACTATATTAAAGTTTAATGTTTTTGTTGTGCCCTTATTAATGGGTTTATTTAGCAAGTACTCTGGGACTCCAGGAATGACAGCTGCCACAGACATTTGGGAAACTCATTTAGTTGTGCTGATCTGAGACAATGTAATGTTTAATTTGCCTGGTGGGAGAAAGGTTTTGCCTTATTCTGAATCCAACAAGAAACACAGAAATCTATTTCTGGGTAATTGATATAATTAGATCTGACTTGTGAGTGGAGAAGTGCAGAGCTGCATGCTAATGATTTTTAAGTAACTGCTTGTATAAGACAGTTGTCCAGACTATGAAGATCAGCTATGCCCATCTTCCTCATGTGTGTTGCCTTTATGGACACCACTTTAATCAAATTCTGGTTGCTGAGGATAATTAAAAAGGAAGGACTGCAAATCAGAAGTGTTGTATATGCTTTTTTCCATATATGAATATTATAAAGAACTTTTGATATTCTTAGAGGGATGCAAAAATAAACCTCTTGGAGGTCTATACCTTTCATGAAGTCTCCTAGTTGGAGGATGTTCACTGCAAACCTGATGCCTTCCACCTTGAAACACTCTCAGAGTACTAACTTGTTCAGGGATTTTTGGTACTAGTTGATATTCTCTATTTTCTTGTGAACCAGGAATATAAAGCATATGTACCTTCCTTCCTGAACTGTTTTGCAACTGGCATTAGCACACTGGTTGCACACAGATCTTGGTTTGATTTGAGAAAAAAAGTCTCTTTTTGGATGAATTTGTGGAACCTGGCTGATGACAAATCTGCTTGGGAAAGCAAAACAACTGTCAGCACCCTTGGGATTTTTCTCCATTCTGCTAGTAAAGTATGTAGCCTTTCTTCTATTGGAGTGGATAGCCTGGCATCAAAATTGAAACTTGTAGTCAGGGCCTCTGGTGCCCATGATAGAACCTGGGTAGTGGATCTAATTGAGACCATAGCATGTTCCTGATTGGCTGTATGTAAGTTCGCTTCTAGGCAGGATGAATACTGGATTGACTAATCTGACCACTTATGCTGCCGCATATGACATGGGAGAACACGTGTGTTGCTCCACTCTGAACCAAATAGGTATACAGGAATAGCTGACATTAGGTACACATGCAACATACTTGATCAAAGCATACAATTGTATGGGTGGATAGCAGAAGTGAGCATAACAATTGTAGTCAGGATAATGCTTATTAACATGGTAGCTGGTGAGCGTTCGGGTTGGTGAGTAAGAAACCAATGCTTCCGGGTCGCGTAGTGATGATGTCACTAGGCGACCACGGGCCAAATCGAAGTGCCTAAGGGTGCTGGATAAACAAGGCAATAGAGGGTTAAGCAACGAGCATTCTGGATAATGGTTCTATAGAAAACAAAAGAAGAGTACCGACCGTCTAGATGAGCTGACACAGCTTTTGCGATACCTTCCTTTCGAGTGTGTGAAAAGGAAGCCTTCCACTTGTGAGAACCTCTCTTGCTGGACTTGGATCATTTAGAGCAAGGTTTTGAGATGGACTTCTTATCTTATAGATTATTTTGAAATCTTTTTATGAATGAAAACATTGGGAAAGAGGCTAACATGCAGGTTTACGTGATTGCCTACCTGGGCCTTTAATATACCAGCAAGTTCTCCTTTGCAGGAGGGGAGCCCGCTGCTTTCAAGCATATGCAGCAATTTGGCATCCACACATAATGACAGTAGTGGCTTTCGGAGCTCTGGAAATCTGGAGAGGGAAGACTGCCTGCATAACATTGCACAACTCAGTGTCCTTCATAGCTCTGGAAATCTGGAGAGGGAAGACTGCCTGCATAACATTGCACAACTCAGTGTCCTTCATAGCTCTGGAAATCTGGAGAAGAAAGACTGCAGGCATAACATTGCACAGCTCAGTGTTCTTCAGAGCTCTGGAAATCTGGAGAAGAAAGACTGCAGGCATAACATTGCACAACTCAGTGTCCTTCATAGCTCTGGAAATCTGGAGAGGGAAGACTGCCTGCATAACATTGCACAACTCAGTGTCCTTCATAGCTCTGGAAATCTGGAGAGGGAAGACTGCCTGCATAACATTGCACAACTCAGTGTCCTTCATAGCTCTGAAAATCTGGAGAAGAAAGACTGCAGGCATAACATTGCACAGCTCAGTGTTCTTCATAGCTCTGAAAATCTGGAGAGGGAAGACTGCAGGCATAACATTGCACAACTCAGTGTCCTTCATAGCTCTGAAAATCTGGAGAAGAAAGACTGCAGGCATAACATTGCACAGCTCAGTGTCCTTCATAACTCTGAAAATCTGGAGAGGGAAGACTGCAGGCATAACATTGCACAACTCAGTGTCCTTCAGAGCTCTGGAAAACTGGAGATGAAAGACTGCAGGCATAACATTGCACAAAGCAGTTTCCTTGATTTTGCATGAGATACCCCAGATATACACTCAGTGGGACATGGATCATAATAATAAAAGCTTGTCTAGAGGACACAAGTGAGGATGGCTGTGAGGGAGTTCTTTTTCAGACTTCTTGTCCTGTCAGGGTGGTGGGTCCTCTCTCTCTTTCTCTGTTGTGTTCTACTTAGTGACCAGAAAGAAATAAAAGTTGATTTAAATGGAGCAATTAACACCTTGAATAATAATGTATTAGTTACCTGTAATGAAGTCAGTTTGTCCTTGTTGCTTTGCAAATTGCTACATCTGTGATTGGGATTTCTTCAACTGTATTAATTAACTGCACATGAGATTTTAATTTTGCAATGTGTTGTTTCGCATCTCTGGCACTCAAAAGGTTAAATTTGGATTCAGTGAAATCCTACCAGAATAGGTTACTCATCAGTGGCTAATAAGCAATTCGGTTTTGGAGCAAAACATCTGCAAAGTAATGAATAAGTAAATATCCCTAAAATTCCCATTGATTTAAATGGGCTATTAACCCTTTCAATGCTAAAGATTTCTCCGGTGTGTTGGAGGCTTCTCTAACAGTAAATGGGTTAAAAAACACATGTAGCCCTTTAAGTGGAGTTAAAACAATGGATATTTACATTTGAACCGTACAGTGCAGTTGGTGTGGTCCAGAATTGCACTCCATCAGCTTCTACAGTTACACTTCTAGTACCAGATTTCACCTGGAATTACCTTACCAGGGCGCTTAGTGTGGCCTACACTATTATAATGTCTGTGTTATTAAATGTGTGCCATTAATTTCATCTGACATATCATCTGACATATCTGAAAGCAACAGGAAAACTAATGTTCTTCTTTTAAATTACCAATCTCAGCTGGAAGGTAACTGTATAATATATTCCTTCGGCTGCTTCATCAGAAGCCATCGTAAATATTGGGACATCTAATTTAATATTCTAGAACAGAGCTGGGGAATGTGAGGCCCTCCAGCTGTTGCTGGACAATAACTCCCAGTTCCATCATCCTGACTGGCAGCCAACTCCTGGAGGGCCAACCTGTTATAGACATTTAAAAGATTTTAGTCTCATAAAGTACATTGTTTAATTCTTTGATTTCCAGACAGATGCCCAACAACGCCCCCAAACACACCCACCCACCACCACCACCGGCATGCAGAAGGGTAAGATCAGAACCTAAATGGGCACTCAAACTAGTAGTTACCACCATATAAAAATGTTGAAAAATATTTAGTAATAACATCCAAAGTATAATCTGTAAAAAAGTGAAGTTGGGAGAAATTAACCCCACAGAACTCTATGAATTGCTACAATGTCTGCACCGGACAGACAAAACTCAAACTACATCTACCCTCCCAACCCACTAAAAACACCTAAACACTGGCGCCAGCGTATCAGACTGGACAAAGCATGAAAAAATATACTTATACACACTCGTTACCATCAAGCCATCTTCATGTCCACTGCAGACAACTGACTAAGTGTAACACTAGAGTGTGGATTTACAGTTTACTTTATATGTGACTGCCATCCTTTGAGACACATGAAACACTTCTCAGTTTGAAGTCATATGAATGGATACTAGTTGACGGAGTCATTATCATCTTACTAACCATGTGTCATCCTTCACCTTTCACTATTTCATCATTCATTATTCATTTTTTTTTCATATGTTTTCATGCTTTGTCCAGTCTGATACACTGGCGCCAGTGTTTAGATGTTTTCGTGAGTTGGGAGGGTAGAAGTAGTTTGGGTTTTTTCTATCTGGTGCAGACATTGTAGCAATCCATAGGGTTCTGTGGGGTTAATTTCTCTCAATTTCACTTTTTTTACAGATTATACTTTGGATCTTATTACTAAATATTTTTCAACATTTTTATATGGTGTTAAATATTTGAAACATAGGTTGAGTGCCCATTTAGGTTCTGTTCTGTTTTTCTTTTTTTGTATTTGGTTCTAGTGTATACAGGACTGTGGCACCCTATACATGATATGCATGGTTATACCTTAATATATGAATTTATGAGTAGTGTTTTTTTCTTACTATATTTGCACTATTAAGATCAGAGTCTGTTCATTTCATTAAAGCCATTCATTACATTTGGAGAGCTTACAACAGAAGATATTTATTAAACTTTAGAACCCTTATATATAGATCAAGAGCCATGTGTTTAACAGAAAAGTGGAATAAATCAACTGCACCTTCTGGGAGAAATAAAATTACCAGAAAGTCATATTTATTTAATTGGGGCTTTAACCCCTTGAATGCTAGAAGGTCTCCAACCACATTAGAATTGAAGGGAAAATCCCCTTTTATATGAATGGAAATTTGCATTCCTTCCTTACAGTGCAGATGGTTTGACCCAAAATTATTTCTCTATTCTTTTGAATATAAGGCACTGTAAATAAGGTATTATTTCGGATCCCATTCTATTGCACTGTTACTTGTTGTAAAGGTTTCTGCTTGTGATATTTTAGAACTGGTTTTGCTTGCTACATGAAATCTACAGTGATATGTACAGTGTTAATTAGGCATGGGTGAAGCATTCTGTTTTCTTCTTGAAGGAAATTCCGCATCTCTACTGCAAATTGCTGCTTTTCCCTCAGAAAATTTTGGTGAAACTTAACAGTGAAATTCCACCCTACTGGATGTTTGTAGGGGAACTTTTTCTTAATACAGATTTTTCCGCTACATAGAAACACCCCTTAATTTCCTGCCTGCCTATACTATAACAGAAAATCACAAGAGAGAATGCTAGAAATAAATTGAAATTATTTTATTCAATTTCCTCCAACTTTATCTGACATCAAATCTGTGCTGTGCAATGCAAGTCTAGTCTGTTTATTTATTATATAATCTGTGTAGTGGTTAGAACTTAACATTTGCTAACTTCTCATAAAACCAATTAAATCCAATCTTAAAATACACATTTTGGACTGTACAGAGTTAATTCACTGCGATTGTCCAAATATATTAACCCTTTGAGTGCCAGAGGGGTACGGAACGCATTGCTCTGCAATGCGTTCCGTACCCCTCTGGCACTCAAAAGGTTAAAAACAATTCAGTAGTGAGGGTTATCCAGTCACTTAAGCCTTTGTTTAATATAGAAGGAAATAGACAATCCTATATAATAATTCGCTAAAACGTGTGTAACGACGAAGTCATGCACAGTAGAGACTGCTGTGTGTTCTGCAGTCATGCGCAGTAGAGACTGCCCGCGCCTTCGGAGCGTCCTGCTCTGTATCAGCTGCGGCGCGGGCACTCTCTACTGCGCATGACTGTCCTCGACCGGCTGGCAGTGGCACTGTGGCCCATTTAACGGGCTCTTCAAGTAGTATAGTTATATTAAGCCTGCATATATAATAAACTGCCAAAGTATCTTATGCCCTGGGAACATGTATAATGCATAAATATGTAAACCTCTATCTCTTATATTTTGAAGGTTGCCCTAGGTTCATATTTACTGATAGTGGTAACAACATATTAATCTCATATGATTATGAGATTTCAATTCACCTTTTAAATTGTGTTAAAGTAAAATCTATCAGTATTAAAAGTAAAAATGACAGGGGGACATAAAATCCCAGAATCACCACTGTGTCCACCGATTCATGTGTTTCATTAAATGATCAGTAGGAGATCAAGGTTGTGATATACTCTTAGATATTACCATCTTTGTTTGTGTTACTACTACACTTAAATATTACCATCTTTGTTTGTGTTACTACTACACTTAAATATTATCATTTTTGTTTGTGTTTCTGCCCAGCTTTTGTGCTTCCTACGTTTACTACACAGTGGATATTACAAGTATGTAAAACGTTAACACTTTTATTTGTTCATATACAAAATAAATTCTTCCAACAGAGCATAGGTGTTAGAAATTAACCCCTTCTTTGCCCTTATCCCATTTCACTGCAACATGAGCAGCTTCGGCAGGGACTATTACTGATCACATACTGACAAATATGAATCAGTGGACACTGCAGTGATTTGGACTCTGCAATGTTAAGTCTCCCTGTCAATTTCACTTGTAATACTGATATATTTTCCTTGAACACAATTTAATCTGCAGCGCAATATATCATTTCTTGAGAGTAGTGTTACCATTTTATATAATAAATATTTTACTATCCTAAAACAGCCAAGAATTTCCCACATTTCAGAGCAGATTTTGTCAGTAGAGAGAGAGAGGAGTAGAAGTGTTGCGACAGAAAGGAGCTGTTAATAAAAAAAATGTGATTATTGAAGTTTGTGAAGTGCGGGTTAGTGTTGGGTTAGTGAATGTCAGTCAAATTCTGTGCGTTAGTGTTTGGGCAATGAGGGTCAGTCAAACTGTGTTAGTGTTAGGGCAGTGAGGGTTAATGAAATTCTTAGTGTAGTGAATGTTTATCGTTAATATTTTTTTTCTTTATAATACCAAACAAAAATGTTATAATACTTTTTATAATGCTTATTTTTTTTCTAATTTTCTAATTTTTATGTTTTTTTAAATACATTTTTTTCACATTTTCTTATTTTTATACTGTTTATCACGTCAGCATTGTTTGCTAGCACTAGGTCAAGCAAGGCTTCTTTTCTAGTTGTCTCCTCTACTAGTTGGGGCATAAAATTGTCATGAATCAAAATGATTTCCCTTTGTTGTGCTGGAGGTTATATTTCTCCAGTTTAGGATAGTTGAAGTCTCCCACTATGATTTCATTTCCTGACCTAGAAGCCTTTTCCATTTGCAGTAAAAGTTGGGCTTCCTCAAACTCCCCAATATTAGGTGGCTTGTAGCAAATCCCCATTAACATATTTTTATTGTTATTATGTATGCCCCAGTATGTATTTCAACCCACAGGACCTCTACATTCTCATTCAACCCTTTTTTTATATCATCCTTAACACTAGGGTTTAATGCATGCTTTACATATAGGCATACCCCCTCCCCTTTTGTTAGCTCTGTCACGCCTAAAAAGTGAATTTCCCTCTAGACTGCCAGGTCATATGTATCATCTAACCAGGTTTCAGACACCAATTAGATAATCCTGCTCATACACTTATATAAACACCACACAGTCTAATCTCCCAAAAAGAGGGACACCAGGGTGGGAAAGAGGGATGGAATGGTTTGGGTCTCAAAGAGGGACATTTAAGAGGTACGTGTGGCTCCATTGACTTTTTACAGTGCTGTTTTGGCAGAGTGTCACGGAGTGACTAAGAAATTGAACACACTGACAAGTACAATTGAACTTAATATAAAACTTTATTAAGTAATATGAACAGCGAGAGATAAGGCAACAGGCAAATAGCAATAAATGGCACACAGTAGTACGGAATAACACAAGTGGCAGTAGAAGTGGCACGAATCTCAGGTGACAAAAGTGGCAGTGGATAGTGACACACCTTCACAAGACCAGGTAGTAACAATGGAGGAGCTTCCTTTACCCTTCACAGGATAGGTGGTCAGAAACGGAATGGCCCTGGGACTGCAATGGTTAATGTGAGGGTAGTGCAGAGCACTCCCATACACAAATGGAATAGCGCACCTTCACGAGACCAGAGAGGAACAGTGTAGGCACTTTCCTCACCCTTCACAGGACAGGTGGTCAGAACGGAATGGCCCTTAGACTACTCAGAGATGTGGGTAATGTGCAGAGCACTCCCGTACCAGTATCAGATGGCACACCTTCACGAGACCAGAAAGGAACAGTGTAGGCACTTTCCTCACCCTTCACAGGACAGGTGGTCAGAACGGAATGGCCCTGGGACTACATGGTTAATGTGAGAGAGCAGTGCAGAGCACTCCCATACACAAATGGAATAGCGCACCTTCACGAGACCAGAGAGGAACAGTGTAGGCACTTTCCTCACCCTTCACAGGACAGGTGGTCAGAACGGAATGACCCTTAGACTACTCAGAGATGTGGGTAAGGTGCAGAGCACTCCCGTACCAGTATCAGATGGCACACCTTCACGAGACCAGAGAGGAACAGTGTAAGCACTTTCCTCACCCTTCACAGGACAGGTGGTCAGAACGGAATGACCCTTAGACTACTCAGAGATGTGGGTAAGGTGCAGAGCACTCCCGTACCAGTATCAGATGGCACACCTTCACGAGACCAGAGAGGAACAGTGTAGGCACTTTCCTCATCCTTCACAGGACAGGTGGTCAGAACAGAATGGCCCTGGGACTACACGGTTAATGTGAGAGAGCAGTGCAGAGTACTCCCAAACACAAAGTTGGCAAAAGAGAGGAGAAGACCAGTATCCCCACAGGGGATACACTAAGCGGTAGCCAGATGGAGAAGGCTAGGCAACACAGGCAGTACGGCCACGGGAGGTCAGACACACTGAATTACCGACAAGCTCCGCTTAACGGAAGCTAGTGCAAAGCGGAATACACAAGGCAGCACAGGAACCAAACCGTAAAACGGAATGGTCACAGAGCGCAACACAGAGGGTTAACCGGAAGGCAGCCAACCGTCAAAACCAGATCGGATAGTCAGGCGTCGCCAATGGTTGTAACCGGAAAGGGTAGCCAGCCAAGCCAGGGGTCAGAGCCGGAACGGGTAGTCAGACGAGCCAGGAGTCAGAACCGGAACGGGTAGTCGTGCGAGCCAGGAGTCATGACTGGAACGTGTAGTCAGACGAGCCAGGAGTCAGAACCAGAACGGGTAGTCGTGCGAGCCAGAAGTCAGGACCGGAAAGGGTAGTCAGATGTAGCCAGGTAATACACAGGAACGGTAATGCCACACACGGAAATAAGCTCAGGTACACCACGAAAGGGCACTGGAAATGACAGAAGCTGAGGATTAAAAACCCTGATGGGTAGGTGGAGCAATGGCCACATCAGCGTGGTGCCCTATAAGAATAGCGACTCAGCAAGAGCGACAGTTTGATAGTAAACAATGTCGCTCCAGGGCAATGTCAGTCACAGGCAATCACAGGCACCGTGATAGAGAGTTGTTTCATTACTTTTTTTAAATAGAGTTTAAAATGATAAATTTATTCACAATTGCACCCAGCTTATTACCATGATTTTTTACATATAATAAGAGTTGGTGCCAAAGCAAAATAAAAGTTTAAAGCTTAGGCCTAGATTTATATCACAGGTACACCTAAGCAAGGCAAATTACACACCCCTGTCCTTGTCTACTCACAACCCTTCCCTTTCTCAATGAATGAAAACAGAATAGGAAACAGATTCTGTAGAGGGAGGATACTGAGATATTCCTATAGGAAAATGTTGGGGGGAGGGGGTAAATTGCTGTATCCTGAGGGGAAGAAGAGCAAGAGATATACTGGGAGAAGTAATGAGATAATAATGCAAGGGATGAAGAGAGGCTAGGAAAAGGGCTGAAGACAGGCTGGGAAAGGAAATTAACTGGGTCTGGGAAGCAAGGAAGAGAGGAGGGTGAAATGGGCAGTACAAATGATTGACAGTCAAGGGGTATGATACAAATGTATGGGATCAAAAAGAAAAAAGGCACCATATTTAATATTAAAACACTCCCGCGGTGCAGTCATGCACAGTAGAGACTGACCGCTCCGCGGCTGATACGGAGTGGGGCACTCTGAATTCAGACCGTAGAGAGAGGACTATGGTCTGAATTCAGAGCCCCTCTCCTTTATCAGCCATGGTGCGGGCAGTCTGTACTGCGCATGACTGCAGCCTGTGTAGCCATCTCTATTGTGCATGATGGCATCTGACAAACACATGTAGCAAATTATTATATAGGATGATCACAGAGCCCTGGGGGGAGATTCACTAAGTGGTGATAAAGAGGTGATAAGGTAGAGATGACTTCTCCAGTGAATAGACTCCATAAAATCATCTCCCCTTTATCGCCTCTTTATTACTGCTTGGTGAATCTCCCCCATGGTGTTTCTCCCAGCTCCTGCCCTAGAATTAAAATTCTTTCATCTGTGCCCAATTACTCCTTTGTGTGTAATGATCTCAGTAGTGAAGTAAACAGAAGGCAGGAAAGACAAAAGACAACAGAGGGTGCTTAATAGTGCCTCATCACTTGAAACAATATACAAATGATATAGGGGTAATCACATGTACTAGTGGTTAGTGGGGGTTTATAGCATCTAACAACAATGAGATAGGATGCTCAGGATGCTGTTTTCATGTCCCAAGTGTAGAAAGTGATGATGTTATATTAAAATAATGAACTATTCAGAAAAAATATAATAATAAAAAAAGGCAATTCAACTCATTTTGCAGTATGAACTGCTTTATCAAGAAATCGTGGCCTAAAGATAACAAAATGGAAAGAGATAGGGAAAGTGTACAAAAACTCTTTAAATATCCCCACGTTAAGTGTTCATTGGTCTACAACAGGGTAAACAAATCCACCCAACCCTGACATCTCAAGCCATCTGTTAATGGGAAGAGCAATATGCCCATATGCATGCAAACATGCTGTATAATAAATCTAATACATTATTATATATAAACAATATTGCTCACTTCAACATAGCTAGTCTACTGGAGAAAGCAAACCATGAAGTGTGGTGGTGTGACGCAACAGCCAGTATAATTACATTCATGGATCGCTGTCCATAATCAAAAGGAATACAAAGATCAATCCATCAATGCATACAATCAAAAGCTCAATACAAATACAGATCAGTGCCAAAGCTTTAGATAAGAAGTATCATTCACAGAAAATGAAAGGAGTAGCTGCCTATGAAATTTAATATGGGTAAAGCGTGGTGAAGAATAAGCAGAGGATACCAGTGGAGACTAGTAGAGTAAAAATGATACCTTTATTGGCTAGCAGAGCAGCTGTTGGATGCAAGCTTTCAAGACAAATAGATCTCTTCTTCAGGTATAATAAGAATGAAGGCTGAGTGCACAATACATGACTTTAAAACTCATGAATGTTATTTTAACATCTAATCCCCTGACTGCCAAAAAGGCATGCACCATACTGCAATAAAATGCATTGGATACCTCTTTGGCACCCAAAGGGTCAAATTACACTACTTGTGTAGTCCAGTTGAAATAATACTGCACAAGGGCAGCCACCTGTTTTTTTCTTCCCTTTCCAAACAAACGGCAGGGGTGTTACTACAGGGGTACAGAGACTGCAGTTGTGATGGGGCCCACTAGAGAAAAGAATGAGAACTGGAGAGCAAACACTTAGGGAAAGACCTAGGCTGTATGCCCATACTACATTCCTACCACATATGGTTATTTTTTTTAGAAAAGTATGGGAGGGTTTTGCTATTAGATATAGCGCTTTCTCTACCTTACCATTCTGAAAACTCAATAGGCAAATGTAGAAAGATGAGCCATGTCAAAGTGGGTGGAACCATCAGCTGCTGCGGAATGTCTGTAAATCTGGTTCTGTAGCCTCCCTAATATCCCTTTAATCTCATGTGGCAAAAGGAAAGCCCCTTACAAATCCAGTTGAGACAAATGTATTTAATTATTTTGGATGCACACAGGGAAAGCAGATTAAGCTGATGTTCCTCCTCGGTGTCAGTGTTGCACTGACTGACACTCATTTTCTACCAACATATATACTGATCTGATGGACTGCATCATGTAACTGTCAGTGGTTGCAATCCCCATAGCATGAGTGATGTGAGACCCTCTTGATCCAAAGGCCACTGGAGTATGCTGCTATACCGAGGCTATAAAAGGACAATTTTTAGATATTTTTCTTGAGTTTTCTATGTATCCTGAATTGCAAAATGTGGATACATAGTAGCTGGAATGTGATGGTAAAAGTCCCAAAAAGGCTAAAAACAATTTGCCTTTTGCAGATCTATTGCAGGCTGAAGATCCTTTCTGCCTAAATGAAATATAGGACTACTAGTTGAAGAGCCCGTGTACACGGGCAACAGCTGCGGTGCAGTCATGCACAGAACAGACTGCATGCGCCGCGGCTGATACAGAGCAAGGTGCTCTGAATTCAGACCGTATCCGTTATTAGCCACGGCGTGGTCAGTCTGTACTGCGCATGACTGCAGCACATGCAGCTGACTGTACTGCACATGACAGCTTCTGACAAACATACATTTAGTGAATTATTGTATAGGATATTAGGAAATATATTTTACCTGTGAGAATTCTCTATACTGCTCCATGCGATATAGGGACTTTTATCTCATTCTTTTCTCTAACTAAAAACTGTACATTATCCGGCCACTGTCATGTGACTACAAGGGCATGCTTGATACCTTTCACCAATAACATTATTAAAACAGAGCATAGGAGGCCTGCCAACTATCATCTCCATTCACCGGTTGCTAGGTGTTTATCCAATCTTCTAGAACCAGCTTTGTATATTACGGCTTCTTGCATTATCTTGCTATAGGAGGGAAGATATGCTAATAAACTGTACTTTTATTGATTCAAAATAACATTTATTTTAGTTCCTTCATGAGACAAATTTTGGAATAGAACAAGAGTACTTGAATAATACATATTATGGATATATCTTACCAGTAATTGGTGCTCACAATTCAACAAGGATTTCTTTCATCAGGTCTGCACTTAGTTTACATGCCGCTGTCTTCATTTGGAAAAATAAGGAAATTGATTTAGCAATGAATTGAGATGCTGTTCATGGATCAATGTATTTATTCATTGCACATGAGAGGTGACTGCTGTTTCAATGTGTAAGACAAAGTAGTACTGGAAATTGCCTTTTCAAAAGAACAATTGATTATTTGTCTTAGAGTATAATTTGTCCAAGGCATGTTCGTGAATATGGGGTCAAGTAGAAATATTACAGTGATTTGGAAATAAACAGGGAACCTAAATAAACGTCATGTTCCGACCGACTTACTGGGCTACCACTGTTACATTGGAAGATTGGCTACCTAAATACATTAATAAAACAATGTCTGCAGTGCATAAAGAAAGATTGCAATAATAATGGTCCGGCAAATTGTTTTCTACAAGGAGATCTCTATTGCCATCCTTGGGCTTAGCCAGTGAAAACCTCTAAAGAGCAATTTTATTATAATCTGTGATTATTAAATATTTATTGTGATGTTACCTGGCAGCACAGAACAACATAAAAGTGCAGCAAAACAATTAAGGCCTGGCCTGACTATTATAATGGCTGGTCTATTTATAAGTTTACAGACCCCTCCCATTATTTAATCACAATTACTGATCACTATTTAACCCCAGTGTGCCTTTTTAGGAGTGTCTGGCATGTACATCTGGCCTTGATTATACTGCAAGAGTTTCTCTCTGAGAGGCTAGTTTGCATTTTGAAAATGTAAGTAGATATCATGTTTTATGTCCTTTATGGATTCTAGAATTCTGGAACAAAACAAACTCTATCATAGAGAACAAATAAATATGTCCTAAATTCCCACGTATTTAAATTGAGAATTAAATACCTTGATTGCCAGAGAGCTCTCTAACACAATGTGAAGCAACGCTTTGTAGACTAGGGATGGGAAAAAAGTCTTGTTTTGTTCCAGCAGGAATTTTACGCTTTTCCGGCAGGAATTCCCATCAATAGAGAAACCCATAGATTATCCTCTGTTTCACTAACACCACAGATTTTCTCTTGAGAATGGTTCCATTTCCTACTTATGTGTTCCAATGGCAGTGAAATTTCCCAACTCCATACTATAAAAACACAGAATTTCCCACCATGTAGCGTGATGTAGTTTAGGAGACAAAAAGAGTGGACGCATACAGAGAGAACTAAAAATAAAGTTATTTGGAGTGCTGGCTAGCACTATGAACAGCAGGAGAAGCTGGATGGACCCTGATGCTGCTGATGCTGCTGATACAGATGTGGAGGAGGAGTCAGCAGCACCAGCAGTAAAGCGAGCCTGCATACCCTGACCCAGTGATTCCTTTCCCCTCTGGAGAAGTGATTTGAAGAAGGTGGAACTGCTAGTAGTATGAGCAGCATCACGTCAGCTGTCTGTGCATGCTGCTGCTGCTGCTGCCAGTGGGCCTTCTACTGCTGAGATGGCAAAGGTGACAGCAGGAGTGATGAGAGTGAGGTTAATGGTGGAGCAACTGGTGTGGAGCACAGTATGAAAGTGGTTTGGGAAGAAAGTAATAGGGAATGGAATAAAGAGAGTTAAATGGGGATGGGCATCACTAATACCACCAGCAGTGACATTATGGAGTTTGCTGCTGCTGTAATTCCTGCTGATGAGTCAGGATGATGATGAGCAGGTTAGTGTGCCACAGACCACAGTGTCCACCATGGGACTGGGTTCAGAAAGCAATGATGTGGGACTAGGGAATGTTCCACTTGCCATAATGCCCCTTGTCCTAGCTCTACTGCTGATGCTGAGGCAGCAGCAGCAGTATCACCTGCCCCAGTCAGTGAAGGTGATTCTGGTGAAGAAGACCATTCTTCTCCACCTTTCCCCTCACTGAGATCATAGTTATGGGCATATTTTTCTCCTGGGGCAGGCACAGTGCAGTCATCAGTGATCTTTGATAAGGTAGTGGAAAAGGGAAAGGAGGGGACACCCCTTGGCACATCTGCCCTCATAAAGCACATGCAACATAGATACCACATAATTTATGTTCAGAATGTGAAAGGTAAACAAATAAAATACATTGAGAGCTGCTTTCCCTCTTCAAGGGCACAAAGTATGGGGACAAATATCCCAGAAGAAGAAAAGAGAAACCCAGTCTGGAAGTTTGATGACAAGTGCAATGGGAACCAGGCGATGCAGTCAATCCCTGGTCATCATTGCTGGGTTTTCCTCTCTGTGATGCGACTACAAAGGGGTAACCGGTCCAGACAGGAGCAGCTGGAATCCAGTGAATGGGAGTTAAAGTAGACTATTTAGACCATTCCTGGAATAACACACAACAGATAGGATGAACAGGAGTCCAACCACTGCAGCTCGACACTGTGGCTGGAGCGGCAGTCGCTCTTGGGGTTGGAGAGTGGCCCTTGACTGTGTGACAATTCCTCCAGGTACTCATGCTCAGCTGTGGCCATAATCCAATAAAACAATGTCTGCAGTGCATAAAGAAAGATTGCAATAATAATGGTCCGGCAAATTGTTTTCTACAAGGAGATCTCTATTGCCATCCTTGGGCTTAGCCAGTGAAAACCTCTAAAGAGTAATTTTATTATAATCTGTGATTATTAAATATTTATTGTGATGTTACCTGGCAGCACAGAACAACATAAAAGTGCAGCAAAACAATTAAGGCCTGGCCTGACTATTATAATGGCTGGTCTATTTATAAGTTTACAAACCCCTCCCATTATTTAATCACAATTACTGATCACTATTTAACCCCAGTGTGCCTTTTTAGGAGTGTCTGGCATGTACATCTGGCCTTGATTATACTGCAAGAGTTTCTCTCTGAGAGGCTAGTTTGCATTTTGAAAATGTAAGTAGATGTCATGTTTTATGTCCTTTATGGATTCTAGAATTCTGGAACAAAACAAACTCTATCATAGAGAACAAATAAATATGTCCTAAATTCCCACGTATTTAAATTGAGAATTAAATACCTTGATTGCCAGAGAGCTCTCTAACACAATGTGAAGCAACGCTTTGTAGACTAGGGATGGGAAAAAAGTCTTGTTTTGTTCCAGCAGGAATTTTACGCTTTTCCGGCAGGAATTCCCATCAATAGAGAAACCCATAGATTATCCTCTGTTTCACTAACACCACAGATTTTCTCTTGAGAATGGTTCCATTTCCTACTTATGTGTTCCAATGGCAGTGAAATTTCCCAACTCCATACTATAAAAACACAGAATTTCCCACCATGTAGCGTGATGTAGTTTAGGAGACAAAAAGAGTGGACGCATACAGAGAGAACTAAAAATAAAGTTATTTGGAGTGCTGGCTAGCACTATGAACAGCAGGAGAAGCTGGATGGACCCTGATGCTGCTGATGCTGCTGATACAGATGTGGAGGAGGAGTCAGCAGCACCAGCAGTAAAGCGAGCCTGCATACCCTGACCCAGTGATTCCTTTCCCCTCTGGAGAAGTGATTTGAAGAAGGTGGAACTGCTAGTAGTATGAGCAGCATCACGTCAGCTGTCTGTGCATGCTGCTGCTGCTGCTGCCAGTGGGCCTTCTACTGCTGAGATGGCAAAGGTGACAGCAGGAGTGATGAGAGTGAGGTTAATGATGGAGCAACTGGTGTGGAGCACAGTATGAAAGTGGTTTGGGAAGAAAGTAATAGGGAATGGAATAAAGAGAGTTAAATGGGGATGGGCATCACTAATACCACCAGCAGTGACATTATGGAGTTTGCTGCTGCTGTAATTCCTGCTGATGAGTCAGGATGATGATGAGCAGGCTAGTGTGCCACAGACCACAGTGTCCACCATGGGACTGGGTTCAGAAAGCAATGATGTGGGACTAGGGAATGTTCCACTTGCCATAATGCCCCTTGTCCTAGCTCTACTGCTGATGCTGAGGCAGCAGCAGCAGTATCACCTTCCCCAGTCAGTGAAGGTGATTCTGGTGAAGAAGACCATTCTTCTCCACCTTTCCCCTCACTGAGATCATAGTTATGGGCATATTTTTCTCCTGGGGCAGGCACAGTGCAGTCATCAGTGATCTTTGATAAGGTAGTGGAAAAGGGAAAGGAGGGGACACCCCTTGGCACATCTGCCCTCATAAAGCACATGCAACATAGATACCACATAATTTATGTTCAGAATGTGAAAGGTAAACAAATAAAATACATTGAGAGCTGCTTTCCCTCTTCAAGGGCACAAAGTATGGGGACAAATATCCCAGAAGAAGAAAAGAGAAACCCAGTCTGGAAGTTTGATGACAAGTGCAATGGGAACCAGGCGATGCAGTCAATCCCTGGTCATCATTGCTGGGTTTTCCTCTCTGTGATGCGACTACAAAGGGGTAACCGGTCCAGACAGGAGCAGCTGGAATCCAGTGAATGGGAGTTAAAGTAGACTATTTAGACCATTCCTGGAATAACACACAACAGATAGGATGAACAGGAGTCCAACCACTGCAGCTCGACACTGTGGC
Source organism: Rhinophrynus dorsalis (assembly GCA_037306005.1). Taxonomy (NCBI): domain Eukaryota; kingdom Metazoa; phylum Chordata; class Amphibia; order Anura; family Rhinophrynidae; genus Rhinophrynus; species Rhinophrynus dorsalis. The sequence goes on from CM074718.1 coordinate 634,488,253, forward strand.
TGGAGCGGCAGTCGCTCTTGGGGTTGGAGAGTGGCCCTTGACTGTGTGACAATTCCTCCAGGTACTCATGCTCAGCTGTGGCCATAATCCAAACCAACACTTCTGTGGGCAGGTTAGGTCCCAGGAAGGCTAGCCATTTCTGCACTTTCTGTGACACAGGATCTGGGGTGCTCACAGACATCCCGCACGAGTCCCCAGACTAAGGGCTGGGGTCCTGGGGTAGGCTGGTGGAAGTGGCCAGCTGTGCTGATTCCTTTTCAGTTTCCCCCAGAAAGGTCAGCAACTCGGGGGGTTGGATGGAACACAAACTACAGTTTAATCTTGCCGCGCTGATCTCCAGCCAATGGAGATCCGAGCGACAAGAGAAAACAAGGGGCAACCAATCAGCAGGCTTTCTACCTGTCAAACAAACCCAGATGGCAAGGGGACAAGGACCAACAAGCAGCAAATAATATATGAGCAGCCTACTTGTTGAACAAACCAGAGCAGCAAAAGGTGACCAATCAGTGGGCCGCCAACATTTTTAAACTGGAGGCCAGGAGGTTTGGAAAGATGAGGAATCTGGGGACCACAAAGGGCATGTGAAACATTGAGGGATGTATACATGTGAAAGCTTTACATGCATAACATTGGGGGTGACGTGAATATATATACGTATAAACAGAATACTGTGTGACTAATATACAAGTCCATGACGTACCACAGGTCCATAACAAAGTGTAACACCTGTGTCATAGTTGTCCTTTTGTGCTAGAGCCTGGGTGCAGGAAAATGCACCCATTGTCCCCATCCCGCTTCCTCTGGCATGCAACCTTTGCCTCTATTACCTCTCCCACTAGATGATAGCCAGTCTGTAGATGTGAGGATCTGACAGTTTGTGTCCACCATTGCACATTGTTTGATGCACTGACCACAAATGACAATGTGGTGGAGATCATTTGAATGCAGAGTATCAGGGAGCATCTGCAGACATTCTATCCTGCTAAATATGCTAAGCTGGTGGCAGGGAGGAATTTACTAAGTCTTCTATTTTGACATCATGTGTCTTTAGTGGAGTGGACACAGGCCATAGTGATAGCAGTACTTGGTTTCTTGGGGCATGGTTCTACATTGTTGACCTAAGTGTCAAGGTGTTCAGTTGCAGTTTTGACTGTTGTGTAATATGAGTGCAGATGTGTCAATTGTTGTGATACTACCCAGTACTCCCCACTATTTCAAATTGTTTCTTTACACACACAGTGCACACTGCAGTTGCTGATGAGAGGCACCATTCCTTCCTGCTCTCAATGGAAAAGTAGTATTTCACCACACCCATGTTTTTAGAGGAGATGCAGGAGGAGAAGAATTATTTGCTAACTTATTTTCTATAGGTTCATCTGAACTGATATGGGGGTTTGTTGTAGTACTACTGCTGTCTTTGCAGCACTACGGCTAGAAGCAAGTAGAAGTATCATTGTACCACTGCATGTCTTATATCAGTAATAATGATGATGATTCCAGTCCCATGCAGATGACTCAGTGGCAGCAATTGCAGCAAAAGCCAGACTGTCACAAGTGCCCCCACACCATCTAGCACTGCTGGCACTATGCCAGCAGGAAATACAAGTGTTTTTCTGGGCTTTCATTTGCAAGCATGAGGCTTACAAATTATTTTTTCTCAGGGATAGAAATATTTGAAGTTGACAATCGTTTTCAAGACTAGTCTTGCCATAATATATTGAATGTCTGAAAGCCCAGAAAACAAATATTTTTCAATCACTTATTTATGTACTCCTACTGCTATGCTTGATAATCATTGTTTTTAGAGAGATCATTAAAAATAAAAATAAAAAATAAATAAATAAATGTTACAACTCACACTGAATATGGAATATGTGTATGGTGGTGGTGGTGGTGGACAGGTGTGGTGTTATTGATGTATATATATCATCATGATTCAATGGGCTGAAAGCTGGACCAGTTATTTGCTTAATCAACTTTGAGTCTAATTTAAGTTGCATTATTGCGAGATTATTGTCAAACCTTCATCAGTGGTCACAGCAGTGGGCCTAACAGTGGTAGATGGTAGCAACCCTTCAAATCCCTCCTCATCCTCAGTGCTGCTGTTAATGGTACACGTATCCTGGATTTGCCTGTCATGTGAGGTTTTGTCCAGTTCTGCTACCTGATACTCAGATGGTATTAGATATTTTTAGAAATGCTGCTTTATTGTCATGTCCAACGTCACTTACAATATAACCAGCAGCACTGAAAACACACTCAGAGTGTATGCTTGCCGGTGTGCAACTACGGGTCTTCACAAGAGTATGCATCAGTGCTGTCCACACAAATTGTTTTGTTTGCCAGTAGTCAATGGGGTAATCATTTTGACCTATAACAAAGCTATCCTGCAAGTATGCTGTATCCATCCCATATGCAGTGGGACCACTCCTAGAAGTGGTCCTTGTTGTTCATGTGGATCAGTTACCAGCCCATACTCTAGGAGCAAGACCACCACCAATGTTAGCTTGACTTGCTTTCTGTGATAATGATGATGTGTCCAGAAATATGTAAACAAAGAGTCAGAGATGCTCCACTAGGAATGAGTCTGCAATACAAATTTGCAGGCTCTCTAGCAGTGGTGTCCTACCCAGGGTGCAGTCTATTTTAGCCCACTAGTGCCTTTCACAGAGAGGAAATATCCTAAAGCATATCATATTGGTCCTGCCATAACAGAAGTCCAGCCAGGCAATTCCTCTCTGAACAGGAGAAGCAGCCAACCCCAGATGTACATTTCAGCCTTGTTGGGCCTCGTCAGTGAGGTGCAGCTGATCTCTGTAGGCACTGTGAGCAAAGAGTCCAATGCTGGATTACACTATTATCCTTGGGGTGACTAATCCCAAGGATAATCTGCATAATTTGTTCAGAAATATGTCAGGATGTTCTTGTTGATGTGCTGATGATACTGTTGCTGGTAAAAACCCTTTGCTGATTTCATTTTCATTGTGCTTTCAACTTTTTGGGGCCCTAACTCACTCATACTCAACAGATTTTGATTCCTCACAGAGATGCTGCTGATCATCACACCTTGGAACAAATTGATCACATTTTGGCAGAAATTCAGAAATGTTATGTTTAAAGTGGGGTCCAGCAAAGTAGGAAGAATGTACTCCCCCATTGCTTTTAAGGATCCTGCTTAAAGCACTCTAACGTCCTACACTAGCTGGCAAATATCTGTGTTGTCTATTGTAATATTCATCAGCCATTCTCCTGAGTTTTTTTTTTTTTCTGTTTTTGCAGTGAATATATCAGTAGGAAAATAGTATTAATTCCTGCCACTACATGACTTACCAGCAAGGAAGCCTCCTCCAAAGATTTCAGCAGCTCACATAGTTCACACATTGTGCATTGTATACTAACTTCTCTAATGGCCTTATTATTATTCTTTATTTCTACCAACGTATTCCACAGTGCTGTTCAATACATACAGATACATTAAATAGTACAAATCGAATGTGGAGAACAGAAGGATCAGATGGCCCTTACAGTCTACAGGAAGGTAGGTTGGACACAGAAAATACTGTCTGAAACAGCTTTTTAATTTTTCAGGCTCACCATATCATTCCCGCCCTTCAAAAAGCGGATTCAGATAAATTAGTTGACGAAACTTACATAAGTCGCACCGTAGCTGGCATTGCCAATGTTAAACCACATCTGAGGGGTTCAATTCTTTGATTGACAGAGGTGGACATAGAGTTTTGAAGATGTAGAAAAGATTTAATTCAACATAACATGATTTTACAGGAAGCTTGATGGTTAAGTGCATTGTTACAGCGCTTCGATGGTTAATTAATTTGTTCTTTTGACATGGCAGACAGCATTGTTGGTATATGCTGTCAGGTCTCTCTTAATATACAGTGCCCAATGACCAAACATATATACTTTGAAGAGTCTTTAAACATAGTCAATAGTATCTCACAAGAATATAACATCATATGTAATCAGTTTGTGTATGTTCAAACATGGATATTATACACTATGGGGCATTACTGCATTATGAATATATAATTATCTAGATTACCAAGTGTTATGCTTATATATACATTTTGATTGATTGAAAAAGAAGGCTAGGCTATAATGTGCAATGTGCTAGTATTGGGGGTGGGCTATTCTTAACTTAGCTTTCTGTCATTTACTGCTGACTTTGTAGATCTCAAATGTTCTGTTAATATCATTTAAAGAAACAGTCAGTCATTTTATATTTAACATGCCCCCCTTTTTATGGTCTACAACCCATTAATCTAGTAGTGGCATATCTAAAATTATACCTGAGACATTGTATAAAATAATCTCTTAATACCTTAAGGACCAGCGGTCCCGGGGTGTGTGGTCCTTTCAAGGACCAGATAGGGTCGCTCGACGTGCAGCCCCACGTGACTGATCCCGTGTGCCAGCACGCCAAACGAGGGGCTGAAAGCGATCAACTTCAGTCTTCAGTATTACTCACCGTGCTCCTACTGGAGCACGATGAGTAAAAGTACATGACGTGCCAGGACCGTCACTGGTCCTTATGTGCCAGACCAGCGTGATGGTCCGGGTACTTCATCGGGCACGAAGGGGTTAACTGAGCTGATCTTCAATTTATCTTCCTACTCATTATTTATATAAAACAAAAACATTAACACAGAAATTACCAACAGTGAATTTTACCAGCAATCTGTCATTTTAGATTTAACAGTTGGACGTGTTGATGATGCTGATAATGACTGATAGGATGATTGAGTATTTTTCACATCATTATTTGTCCAGTGTCAGACTTTTCTGATTTCTCAAACAGTTTATAAATAGGCACAATGCTCCTTTTAAGTGGTAAAAGACTGAGCCTTTGCCTTTCACCTGTAGGGATACAGACAAGATCAACATCATCATCATCATCATCATCAGTAGTTAGGTCATCCTCGGGATCACCCACCACTTCTTTTCGCTTACTTTTATATTCCAATAGGATTTTTGAAGCCTAAAATAGTTTCTTTTTTACTTTTTATGGTGTTTGATAAGACTTTCAGGACAGGTGTTGTTTATGTTTGTTTCACTGTCAGATGTAGCAGCTGGTTCAACTTTTTCCATTATGCCATCAACACTAGAATGCTATTCGTTGTCATCTTCTGTGTTTTTACATTGTCTATTACTACTGGTGGTGGTGGGAGTTTAATGAGACTTTGACAAATAACAACCTCTTCAGGAGGAGAAAGACCATCCTTATTTATTTTGCCCTCCCTCTGCCCCCTAGTATGTTTGCTGGACATTATTAACCCAATGTGTGTATTTTAACAGTGAAGTACACTAATGAAATGATTGTGTGTGATTTCTTACCCCTTACAAAATACTATATCTCTTCTAATATCATCCTGCCTCGGTAATAGCTCATGTCAGGGTCCCAGTCTCTGTCACCTATCAGTAAAAGTATTTTTATTTTTTTTTTAAATATAAAAAATAATCGAACAAAAAACAAAAAACACTCCATGCCTGTGTCTTCCCAGTAGTCACACAAATATTTGGGATTTGGGGTAAATCTCATTTGCTCTCTTCTCATACCCTCAGACTCCCCTAACAGAGAGAATAGCCAGCTAAAATTAATTAGATCAGAGTTACCTATGTCTTCTGTCACACAAAATATGGGGTTATTTGGGTTAAATCTCCTTTTCTCCCTTCAAACACACACACACGGACTCCCCTAACACTGAGAACAGCCAGTTGGAAGGAACTTGGATCACAGCTGCCTGTGTCTTCTCAATCACACCAAATTTCAGGGTTAATCACCTCTGCTCCTTTTTCAAACCCCCAGACTCCCTTAACACAGATTTAACAGCCAGATCATGAACAACCTTGGATCACAGCTGCCTGTCTCCATCAACCTAGATTTTGGTGTATTTTGTGTAAAACTCCTTTTTCCCTTCATGCTCCCCCACACAGAGTGCACCAAGACTCCCTAAATCCAGAGAACAAAGGCTCCCTAAACTACACACTAACTGCTTCATTTGCTTATCCCAACTAGCTCAAGAATATGGTGCTTTTTCTACCTCCCAGAAACACAGAAATGACATGCTGTGGGAACCTGACACTCCTTTCATACTATTCATGTGAATAACGAAAGGAAACTTGTTAGGTGGTGGGGAAATTTAGTCTTACCATCGATTTCAAAGCATTGAACTAGGTGTCAAAAATGGCAAAATCAGCACTTTCTGTGAAAAATATCCTACTTCATGGGAAGTCGCATTTTTGACTGCTTCTCTTTTGAGGCAAAAAAAAAATGCTGAAGCCTCTTGGTGACCTCTCTAGCATACAAATGGTTAAAAGCCTAATTTAAATCAATGGGCATTGTATTTGGTCCTTGCAGTGGAGATGAATTACCATTTAATTACTCCAGTGTTGGTTGTGTGCGTACGTCCAGGTTCTTCTTTCCTGGATGCTAGAGACATAATCAGTGCATTGTGAAAGTGGATGGGGAATGTCTCTAGCATCAAAAGCATTAAGGGGCAGCACTATTATTCCTGATAGCACACTGATATTTTCTGTTAAATAACTAAGGAACTCTTCTGTTAACCTTATCTGTGACTGTCACCCCTATTTCCATGTCTCAGATTACCTGCAGTTTTGGCTCTTGCCTGGGCACACCACCTTTTAAACCACAATGCAGATACTCCTGCACTCAGTTTATATAATTAGGTCTTATTCCTTCTGTTGAATTCTGCTCATAGTTCCTAGTAGGTCTTATTCCTGCTGTTGAATTCTGTTCATAGTACCTAGTAGGTCTTATTCCTGCTGCTAATGCCACTCTCTGTTTCTTATGACTTTTTCCAGTGCCAGCTCCAGAATCATTCCTGAATCTGTTTCTTTGCTTCTGTCTTTTTTCAGGGCCAAAGTGTCAAGGTTTGGCTGAGCTGATCTAACTCTGCTGCTGCCTTCCCTTTCCTGGATCAGGCTGAATCAGCTGACCTCTCTGTGTTTGCTCACCTGACTGCTATCAGCCAAACCTCCCAGGGTATTTAAATCACCTTGGCTCACCTCCTGATTCCCCTTGTGCCTGATTTGGGCTGCAAGCCTGTTATTCTGAGTTGCTGATTATCTGTGCATCTTCCTCTGATGTCCCTTCTGGTTCCTGACTCCTGAATTGTTCCTGACGTTGTTGATCTCTGTACTTCTGACCCCGGCTTGTCTGAGTACCTGTCTTGGTTCCTGACCCCGGCTTGTCTTTTGGTTTACGCTTCTGGATAACGATTTTGCTTTGTTTGCTTTTGTCATTTTAATAAAGATGTTTCACACTTTACATTTTTGTGTCTGTCTGATTCCTGATCCCTAACAGTACACAAGGGCCATGAACACAGAAGGAGCAGGCAATCCACTGAATGTTTTTTTCAGGCTGGACCAGGTAGACCAGTGCATGGACCAGTTTGCGTTAGTCCTCAAGACTTTGTTGCTCCGTACTGTGCATCTGGCACCACCACCTCAGCAACCCCCGGCGCAGGCTGCCCCTATAGTTGCTGCCGCTCCCGCACTGGCTTCCAATGGTGATTCCAATGTTGCAAGAGGCATGACTGGATCTGTCCTGCTTCCCCAGCATTATGGGGGTGACCTTAACCAGTGCTGAGGTTTCCTGAACCAGGCCGGTATTTATCTGGAGATGGTACTTCAGTCCTTTCCATCTGATAAGAGTAAGGTGGGCCTTGAGATTTCCTTACTCTCTGACAGGGACTTGGCATGAGCTAATCCCCTTTGGGAGACACAGAAACCTATAGTGTACAATTACCCTGAGTTTGTGGCATCCTTTAAAAGGGTATTTGATGTACCAGGCCACTCCACCTCGGCTGCCAAGCAACTAATGTCTATCCAGCAGGGTACAAGGATGGTTTTGGATTATGTCATAGAGTTTTGTACCCTGGCAGCCGAGGTTGGTTGGAATAATGAGGCTCTCATGATTGCTTTCTCTAATGGTCTTTCAGATACAGTTAAAGAAGAGACTGCAGCACAGGACCTCCCTAGAGATTTAGAGAAACTGGTCTCATATTGCATCTTGATTAACTCCTGTATCCGTGAGAGATATTCCTTCAGGAAGCACCTGCGAAGGTAACCCATTCATTTAGTCCCAAGCTTTTCGTCCCCACCCATGCTTCCCTCCCCTCCAGCGCCTCCTAGTATCAAGAACTCAGGCGATGTGGATCCCATGCAGCTTGGTTCAGCTTGCCTTTCGGTTGCTGAAAGGGCCTTTAGGAGGAGGAAGGGCCTGTGTCTTTACCACTGTAAGGCAGGGCATATCCTGCAAACTTGCCCCAAATGTCCAGGAAACACCCGCACCTAAGGTTTTATAGGGGACAGACCTTAGGTGGTGTCTCAGCATCCCCGGCTATCCAGAAGGATAAACTTCTGGTATCCGTAGGGCACTTATTGACTCCAGTGCAGTGGGCCTCTTTTTTGACAGTGCCTTCACCCAGAAGCACTCCATTCCATTGCAGCTCCGTACTAGTCCACTTGCCATTGAGGCAATTGATGGCAGACCCCTGATGGGGCTCTCCATCACGAAACTTTACAATTCCAAGTGATCCACTCTCCTCGCTATCCTGTGGTCCTGGGTTATCCATGATTGCACTGACACAACTCCACATTTGATTGGGTAAGGGCTGAAGTCATGGGATCGTTACCTAACTGTTCCAAGACATGCCTAGCAAAAGTGGTGAAGGTGCTAACCACATCCCCAGTCTCTTCGCCGCCTGAAGAGTACCAAGAGATCCGGGATGTATTTGATAAGGGCCGGGCTGGTGAGCTCAGACCTCACCGCCCATACGATTGTACCATTGAGTTGCAACCGAATGCGATGCCTCCTCGAGGTTGAGTGTACCCTGTTTCTGTTACGGAGAATAAGGCCTTGGAGGAGTATGTTGTGGATGCGCTGTTCCGGGGGGTCATCGGCAAGTCCTCCTGTCCCGCTGGGGCCGGATTCTTCTTCATGAAGGAAAAGAGTGGAGAACTGAGACACTGTATCGATTACAGGGGCCTCAACCGTTTCACGGTCAAAAATGCCTGTCCATTTACACTTACTACCGAACTATTCAATCAGTTAAAAGGGTCCAAGTTGTTCACTAAGCTCTACCTGCGAGGGGTGTACAATTTGGATCATGATCCAACAGTGCCGTGGTGATCCATTCTGCCTCCATGGAAAGCCACCACGCAGATGTAGCCCGAGTTCTTCAAAAATTAAGAGAAAATAATCTATTTTGCAAATTAGAAAAATTTGAGTTCCACCGCAAACAGGTCACCTTCTTGGGGTATGTAATTTCAGAGGTTGGTTTTACTATGGACCCTGAGAAACTCTCAGCTGTTCTCAAGTGGCCACAACCCATAGGTCTCCGCTCCCTTCAACGTTTCCTCAGGTTCACTAATTACTACATGAAATGTATCCGCAATGTTTCCTCGATTGTAAAACCCCTTAAAGACATGACCAAAATAGACGGTAACTCCATGTAATAGTCTCCAGAGGCCATCAAAGCATTTGAGGCATTAAAAGTTGCCTTTGTCGAAGCACCCATTTTGGTACACCTGAAAACCCGAGCTTCCATTTATACTTGAGGTTGATGTATCTGAGACAGAAGTAGACTCCCTTCTGTCTCAACGTCCTACTCCTGAGCGCCAGTTGCACCAGTGTGGGTATTTCTCAAAGAAGCTAAGTCCTGCAGAGTGCAACTATGAAATCGGTGACCCTGAGTTGCTGGCAATAATACTTGCACTTACTTGAGGGAACTTCAGTGCCAATCCTAATCCTCACTGATCATAAAAACCTCACATACCTGTCCGAAGCTAAACGATTGACTCCATTTCTGTCCCATTTTGATTATGTGGTATTGTACCTGCCAGGCACCAAAAATGTCTCGGCCTATCACCTGCAATCGAATGGGGCAGCAGAAAGGGCTACTCAAGCCTTTGAGCAATTCCTGCGGTGCTACATCTCAGACCATCAGAATAATTGGTCAGACCTGCTACCTTGGGTGGAGTTTGCTCATGATTCCAGATTCATTCTCTCCCCAGGGGATTTCAGCATTGGAGGATCATCTCCAGCGAATCCGTTCCACATGGGTGCAAGTCCAAGAGTCATTGCGACGCTCACAACAATCCCGGGAGCTCCAGGCCAATCGTAAACACCTACCCGCACCCTTCTACCAGGTCGGGGAGAGGGTCTAGTTGGCCTCCAGAAATCTCCACCTCCGAGTGCCCTCTCAGAAACTGGCTTCCCGCTTTGTGGGTCCTTTCCTTATCCTCTGATGTGTGAACCCTGTGGCCTAGACATACCTCCAAATATGCATATTCACAATATGTTCATGTCTCGCTGCTGAAACCCCTGGTATGTAATTTTTTAACTAAGGTCACTCCTCGACCCCATTCATTGCCTGTTGACGGCCATGAGGAGTTCGAGGTCCACTCCATAGTCGACTCACGTAGGTTCCGAGGGAGGCTTCAGTATTTGGTCCATTGGATGGGGTATGGTCCAGAAGAGCACTCATGGGTTCCAGCTGCAGACATGCATGCACCCCAACCTCCTCTGTGCTTTCCATGCACACTTTCCTCATAAACCTGGTCCTGCCCCGCAAGGGGCAGGGGGGCATTGAGGGGGGGTACTGTCAAGGTTTGGCTGAGCTGCTCTAACTCTGCTGCTCGATTCTGCTGTCTGAGCCAAGTAGGAGCGCCTCTGATGTCTGTGGCAGCCAAGTCGGCTGTAAGGTGGAGACCCACAGGGAGGATGAGAACTAGCCCGCAGGCTGAAGCCGCACCGCCACTGCGAGAGAAAATAAACAAGTGGCGCTGTATGGGTGGACAGAATAGGGTCTCGTTGCAGCCGAGAACAGGCCGGTGATATGTAGAGGAGTCAGGTGCATAACGGGCCATGACAGGTTGAAATCCAAGAGCCATCTGAAGAAAACAGCTGGCTGTGAGAGAGAAAAGCACCGAGAGGGAGCTGATGCAAAACAAGGTAATGCTGGGCCGGATTCGGTAACGGGAAGGTAAGCAAGAGGTACCTGTGGGACTAAGCCAAAAAATAGTCAGGACATGCCAGGGTCAAATACCAGGTAGACAAAAAACCAATATGTTGTGCCAGAGGAGGATCCAAAAAAGTAGTCAGAAGCCAGAGCAGATAGCAGTAAACAGGAACTCAGCAAAACAGCAATTCAGGAAACAAACTTGATAAACAGGCCCCCAGGTAGGGAAAAAGCACAACTATAGACTCACCCTAGCCAATCCCTAACTGGAAGTGTCAGAGGAAAGGTTTTGCACTTTACATTTTTGTGTCTGTCTGGTTCCTGGTCCCTAACCCAAAGCCTTTCTCCTGAATTTGTGTTTGTGTTCCAGTTACTGTACTCTGTGGTGACTTCCCAGCTGTCCACATCCTAACGCTTTCTTCTGTCTGAGTTGTGGCTTAAGGCCTTCCCTAGCAACTTGTTCCTGTTATTTGAGGTGTCAACAGCCCCCCTCCATTCTCTAACTGAAGCTGCTTATCCACCCTCCACTTCCTTAATTTTGGTAGATGTCTTCATCTTCTTTGCCATAGTTGTCCTGGCTTGACAGCTGTCCTCCACAATCTGCCATGAGCTCTGGCCTCTGATTGTTCACCTTCTGGTGATTGGACCCTGCACTGCATTCAGTCAGCTTCTGACTTTCTGTCTCTTGCTCTTCAGGCTGCCAGTGCCCTCAAGCTCAAGCTCCAAAAGGTACTGCTGATTTGCCCAGACACCTCTACCATCAAAGGGGTTAAATTATTTCTGCTATTATTTGTCTTTTTCAGTTTTGGTCTGTCTTAGATCCATCTCTTATTAACATACATATAATATTGTTGTCATTTTTGCTACTTCTCATAGACTTTCCCAACCTCATGCATTTATTGTAATCCTATTATTTCTGTTTGTTTTCCACTAGAGCTAATAGACAATGGTCTATAAAACGAACATAGTTTGACTGCAGAATGTTTCTATATTGTTTACAGTGTACTTTGCCCTCAGTATAAGGAAATGAATAATCCATCATTTTATATTTTATCCAATGTGACTACCAAATTTAATTTCATAAAAGCACTTAGAGAGCAAGAGAATCTAGGAAAAAACAAGAATTAAATGGTAAAATGTTGCTGAACTAGGAAATGTATTGATGAAATGCACCTGGTATTGCAGTAGTGGATGGAAAATTACTTGTGGATTTATTAGTTGCTATATTAAATTGAATCTCAGAATGAGAATTCAGTGAGGTACCTGTCTGGAACAATACAGCAACTGGGCACATGTAGTGGCAGTAAGGAGTGTATAGGCCTTATGCTTAAATATCTGGCTTGTCTAACTATCCGTTCTGGTGCTGACCTGTGGCTCTGTCTGACTATCTGCTCCATGTATGACCCTTGGTTTAGTTAGATAACCATTCTGGTGCAGACCTGATGCTCTGGCTGACTTCCCGTTCCGTGTTTGACTCCTGGCTTGTCTGACTATCCGTTGTGCTGTTGACCTGGGGCTCTGTCCACTGCGTAGCCAGCATACCAACGCTTCAGTGGATATCCTATCTGGTGCAAACCTGTGGCTCTGGCTGACCTCTGTGTGTGACCTCTGGCTTGTCTGACCATCCATTCTGGTGCCGACCTGTGGCTTTATCTGACTATCCTCTAGTGTGGCTTTCCGTGGAGTCAGATATCCAATGTGGTGAGGGCCTGTGGCTCTGGCAGACTTACTCCTAGTTGCCTTCCGATTAGTCTGGCTTCTCCCAGGTGAGGACCTGTGGTATTGAAGACTACACCTTTTCCCATCTCTGGGGCTAATCATAGAGAATTACACGGAATCAGTCTTCTATTTCTGGTAGTTGTCGTTTGCTCCGTTGTGTGCTTCCCTCGCAGACCGCTACTGTGATATTTCTGTTTCATTGATTGTGCCTAATAAAGTTGGTGTTACCTTTTAGTACTTGTCCTGAGTTTCTTTGCTCGAACCGTGACAGCTGTTTTACAGATTATACAAGGTAGATTACGTCAACAAATATTTAAACAACAATTATTTAAACCAAGCATGTTGTTCTATCTCAAAGAAGCCTATAGAATTATCTGTCTATCAATCTGTTGAGAGAGAATGAATGAACAGTAATAGCACCAATTCCTTGAGCTCTACGCTCTGCAATAGCCTATGGAATGTCCACCTAGTGGCACAGAGGTGGGGAATCAAAGTCTTCAGATTGTATTAGGAAATTGAAGGACAGGAAGGGATAGGGAGGGGATAATGAATCTCTACAATCTGAAATGAGGTGGGAAAGAGCGAGGACGTCCACCCAGTATGTCCATTATATGAGGGGGATAATTTAATTCCATGAAAGATGTGGTCAACACCAGGTGGGAAAGCCCCTACCTGAATCAGAGGGGAGGGATCAAGTATATATAAAGGGGTGAGAAGCTACCTGTGGAGCTAGGATGTTTCCAATTGACCCAAAGCATGTCGAAAGTCTTGACAGAAGCTGTCCATATTGCGTGCCGTTTTTCGAGTACATAAATATCAGTCACTTTGGTGATCCAAAAGGAGATTGGAGGTGCTTCAGGCTGCTTCCAATACAAAGCTATCAGAGATTTTGCAGCGTTTAGAAGTATTGGTATTAAGGGGAGACCCGTGTGAGGGATCTTCTGTGGGAGGTGTGGTGTTTGATAGAATAAACAAAGGAGAGGATCTCTAGGTAAGAAAAGCTTGAGAGTTGAGTTAATCTCCTGCAAAACATTTCCCACTATGGGCACAGCCACCATATGTGAGCCACGGAACCCCCTTGTGCTTTACATCTTCAGCACAGGGGGGAGGAGGAGGAGGTGGAAAAGCTAGAAACATGTAGCAGGCTCAGGTACCATCTTGAGAAGATTTTGTAATTCATTTCCCAAGAGGCAGTGTCTCTAGCAAATCTATAATTGTGGACCATTGGGAGAAATCCAGAGAGAAGGATAATTTTTTCTCCCAAGTCGCCAAGAAATAGGGTTTAGGAGCGCATGAAGTTGTATCTAGTAGAGAGTAACAAAATGAGAGGGGATGGAGTGCTCTGGGTATGTTGGATAGATGTTTCTCAAACAATGTAAGTTCCCCACAGTGATCTAAATTAATATTTTAACCCTTTAATTTAAAGGGAGGTCTGCAAAGTTTTATTTTGTAATATGTTGGGGACCTCTCTCGCATTCAAGGGGATAAAGACCATAGTCATTGTTCCAGGGCAACTGTGTTAAGCAGAACTGGAACAATTTGGAAGCAAACCAACTGGAACAATTAAAATGCCTTTTGATTTAAATTGAGATTTTAACTCCTTGAAGTGAGACATTTCTAACACATGGGTAGGTAATGTTATGCAGAGCTCTTTAGCATTCAAGGGGTTAAAAGTCACATTTAAATCAAAATTAATTTTGGGAATCTTAATTTACCCCTATGGTGCAGTGGGTTTACGCAAGAAATTCTCCAGTTCTACATCTGCATCACATTGTCCTACCACTCCAGAAATAGAGAACATTTCTCATGACTCTATACTGTAGGAAAACAACAACATATCCCCATCTAGTGGACACAATTGAAATGAATAACCCAAAGTAGAGTTGCTGATACTCTTTAGCCTTCTTTGATGAATATATAAGAGCATAGCTGATACCACAATTACTATATTTCGCAAAGATTGTGTCTATGAAAATTGCATAAAGTGTGATCTCCATATTAAACAGAAATTCTAAATCAAGGCTAGTGATGGGCAAAAATGTTTCACTTTCCTTCCTTCTGTGATAATTCCTATGAAATGTGGCATTGTTCTGTTTTTTCCCCTCTATGCTTGATTGCATTGAAATCAATAATAATAACGCAGAGCGTTCCTCCCTGTATTCCTGTTGTGCTAACTTGCCAGGATAAAAGTGGGAGTCTGTTTACCACATGTGGTCAGTCTGTGCTTGGGAGAGAGAAAACAAACTGAGTTTATTATGTTAGCAAGTTTAGATGCAGACAGACAAAGAGTAGGAGATGGAGTAGGAGCATTAGTGGTAGGCAGTTGTTCTCTGGAAAGGTGGGGTGCTGGAAATGGAAAAAGGAGAGTTAAAACAGAAAACAATTAAATTGGACTGATAGCTGACAATAACAGTCAGACAAGCAGGTGACCCCAGTGATAAACTGGGGAAGTCATCTCCACTTTATCATCTGTTTTTCACTGCTTAGTGAATCTCCCCCATTTTTTTTTTTTGCAAAATGTTTTAGAATGGCCTATGTTGTTTTAAGGTGACAGTTAACTTTAAATGCCCCATTTAAATCAAAGGGAAATTTTATATCTCCCCTATGGTGCAATTGGTTAGCCCCCAAATTTTTCTCTTTGCTTTTTTACATAACTAGTGTAAAAGCCTGTGTACACAGGCCAAGGCACAGGTAATTGTCAACCCTTTGAGTGCCAGAGGGCTTTGCAATGCGTTGTGTACCCCTATGGCACTCAAAGGTTTAAGTGGCTGCTACCTCACTGCTCCACTTGATGCAGTCTTGTGTCACCTCACTCACGTGATGCAGTCATGCGCAGTAGAGACTGCTGAAAGCACGCAGTCTCTACTGAGCATGATGGCTTCTGACAAACATCCTAGTGAATTATTATATAGGACGTCAGGTCTCTTTGGCAATTTGTTGAGAGGCTGTTGTTTTAGTTTAGAATATGTTTGATTTGTCTTTTTGTCACTTTTTTTATAAAGAATGTTAAATGTAATTTTGACCAGGTCAGTTTTAGAGCCCCCAAATATCAGGGTACATTACTATCCTCTCAAGTCCAGTTGTAACTTTCCTTTCTCCCTTCATATTTATGTGAAAGTAGCCACAATTGTGTTGTGATGCAGAACAGCCTCACTCTGACCACTTATCTAAACTGGTTCCTTCCTGTAAAAGTGGATTAGTGGGTTAAACCACTATTCTTTAAAAGGCAAATGACTGAATGTGGTACTAGTCTGATTTCCTTGTTCATCTGGAATTCACAAGTTCGTTAATGGCCAGATTATATCTTAGTGCTCATATGAACTCGTCAATAAATGGGGACCAGGCAAATCCACTATTACCATCTGCTTGGGTCAGGCTGGCCATTCCGACAGAAATCTATGGGACGGACATAAACATAAACATATGCTGGATGTTGCTTAATGGAGGATTTTACATCATGTTTTTCTCATATTTATGTGCATTTTTCTCATATGTATCTGATTATTGATGAATTCACAAAGGTATAGCCCAATTATTGGGGAGCAGATTGGTTTATCAGATATGCTGTAATTTTTACATTTTGATGAATTCCAGCCTTAAAGCAAGAATAAAAGTAGAGAAAAATGAAACAGGAGGATGTACTGTATACACATGATGTACTGTATACACAGGAGGATGTGCTGTATACACAGGAGGATGTACTGTATACACAGGATGTACTGTATACACATGATGAACTGTATACACAGGAGGATGTGCTGTATACACAGGAGGATGTACTGTATACACAGGAAGATGTACTGTATAAACATGTTAGCAAAAGGAGGATGATTGCACTGTATTGCCACAGCAACATCAAGATAAAAAAATGTTTTGGCTTTAATTTAGGAGATCTTCCTTTTGGTAGAAATGACAGCAGGGATAGTAGTTCAATGTAACACTGTCCAGAATGGAGGGAGGGAGCTAATCCTATAATGTAAAAGACCAGATTTATGTTTGTCTGATGCAGTCCTGTGCAGTAGAGACTGCCCAAACGTCTGATGCAGTCATGCTCAGTAGAGACTGCCTGAATGCAGGAACACAGATGCTACGAGCCCCTTGTACACAGGCTTTTACACTAGTTTCTTATATTACAATATATCCAGCACACAGAGCACACACTGCTCTGTATTCTATGGGGGAGGTTCACTAAACAGTCATAAAGAGGTGATAAAGTGGAGATGACATCTATCGCTTCTCCAGTTCCTGTATTATTCTGTGGAGCCTATGTACTATGATTTCTTCAGCTTTGGAGATCTTAGTGCATAGGCACCATAGAAAAACATAAGAAATGGAGAAGTATAAACTGGAGATGTCATCTCCACTTTATCACCTCTTTATCACTGCTTAGTGAATCACCCACTATATGTTTTAGCAATGAGATCGTCCAAATTTCTTGGGAGCCTCAAAATTCACAGATCCAAGTCCCATGTTTATTTTCTTACCAACGGATCTGGGGACCTGAAAGATGTTCATTTCTCTTCCTTTGGAGGCTTGGCATGGCTGGTCTCTCACTGGGACTTGCCACCTATGTTTATTCTAATGAGTGGAGTTAGGGAACCAGACTTTATTCATAGAACACATACAAGCATAGCCAAGTATTTGCATTTTTATTAATGGACCTGGAGAAGCTGCTAGATGTATGAATGGAACAGGGTTCTACAGCTCCATTCATAAGAGTAAACACAAGAGCGAAGTCTCAGTGTGAGATTGGCTAAGTTTAATTCTCCAGTTTAATACAAACTGCACATGCAGCAATTACCAGATAGTGCAAGAAGAGGGGAGGAGGAATAATGCACATTGGACAATATGTATATGGAAAGCTGATATATCACTACTACTACCAATGGCCCATATTTATAGGAGACAAATAAAAATTCCTAAATCCCTATGCACTTGAATAGGGCTTTTTAACCAACTGAATGCTAGAGAGGTCTTCAATGTATTGCTTTGTAATGCATTGGAGACCTTTCTAGCATTTAATGGGTTAGAAGCCCAATCTAATTTAACATGACTTTTTATTTGTCCCCTGTGGTTCATTTGCTTTACTCCAGAATAATTCCAAACGATATGGGACAATAAATCTCCCATTCCCTTGATTACCTAATTCTTGGAGCATATGACAAAGCATAGGCAAATTTATCTCCACACATCACCAGACGCGTCACCATTATATCAAACCTTAGTGCATATTTCCCTTGAGTAATTTTGAGGTAAACAAATTGCACCAGAGTGGAAAAAAACACTTTCTGACTGATTTTAATGGAGTTTTAAACAACTTGAAAGCTGGAGAGCTCTCTAATAAATTGCAAATAAATTCACTGCTGACCTCCCCTGCATGCAGGGGGTTAAAAGATACATTTTGGGGAATTTGTATTTGTCTCTTATGGTGAAGCTGGTTGTCCCAGAATCCTTAGTACACTAGCTTCAATGGCCACAGTCTAATGAGCTTGGAATATCAGTTTTCTCGCTGATATTATTTCCCTTATATTGTCAGATAATAAATTTTAATAAATCCTCTTCTGTTCCTTTAGGGGAATTTGATACTGTACTGTAGTTTGTATAGTGGAAAATGTTAATCTCCTTTTGGTGGAAACAGATCATAGAGACAACAAGCTTCAAGCTACAAACATAGTATCTATCACAGAACAATTTTTATCTTCTATCTGCTCATTCCTAATACCATCAGATGCAGCTTTAAATCCCTGAGGTCATTAGTGGCTCTGATATATCTGAGCTACACCAGTAGTCAGATGAAGATGACATCCCTGTAAATGAAATAGTAACATTAGTACTGGAGTATGTCCCCAAAGACACCAGTGCTGCTGGAAAGACAATCACAGCACACTGTACACAGGAAGGAAAGTAAAATATTTATTGTGAACAAGAATTCTACATTAAAGGAACACTAACACATTCTCACAACTTACTAAGCTCAGAAAACCTTACGTGCCATTATGGTGATACGGCAAAGGTTGAAGTTGACTTGCATGTACCTTTTTTCAAACTCATCAACTATGAAATCTGTTCTTGCTCTTTAGTTTAAGGGATAGCATCTTCAATGTGTCCTTTGTATCCCGAAGATAAACATATTTGGGGGGAGGTGCCATGGAGGGCACACAGAGGACTTGATTACATTGTGGTTGATAAATGTTAATGCTCATATTATCTAATTCAGTGGCGCCCGCAATCTCCCTCCGGTTCTCTAGTAATGCAGAGCGCTGGGAGATGGGGTCATTGTGGAGATCGGGGGTGCAATGGGGAGGGGGACAATGTGGTCGAAGGGGGCAATATGGTCGGGGGTGGGGGGTCCATGGCACTTCTTGCACCAGGGCCCAGAGGCTTCTAGTTACGCCTGTGATCTAACAGATTAACTTTAATGTCTATACAGTGATTAGTGCAAGTGCAATGAGATCCAGGCCATAGTGCTGATATCAGTCTCCTATTGCAGTGGTGAGTAGTAAATGTCAAGCATCACAACCATGCATTTAAACCATTGCTAGCATCAAGGGTGCCTGTATTTATTTTTAAAGCACAAGACCAGAGAAAAAAAAATGCCCTACCGGCCTAGTGCCACTGGCCATTGTCAAATGCCCTGATATAGATGCGGAATTTGCGACTGCTGCTGAGTTGTTTAAGCAGCAGGATGATTAGGCCACTGAAAGGGAATGGAACAGAAACAGCAGTAACATGGTTGATGGATCATGAAGGTTCCACTTGCCACTCACGACTAGCTCCAATGATTTGTCTGAGGCAGTAGCAGAACAATAAGTAGCCCCCAGTCTATGTGGAGAAAGAAGAAGTTGGCCAATAATTCTTCTCCACCTGCCCCTCCTCCAAAATCATGGGTGTGTTGTTATTAGAATATACATTTTTCCCTCGACAGTAGGAACTGTGCCTCTCATCAGCAACTGCAATGTGCACAGTGTGTGTGTTAAATAACATCTGGGGGCACAACTGTATCCAAACACCATGAAATCAGAACCCAAGTACTGCAGCTGTCACTATACCCCTTGTCCAGACTAAGGACACATGACAACTTCCTGACAGCTTAATAGTAATAATGAGCCCTCCCTGCCAGCATACTGGCATATTCTGTGGGATGGAATCTACTCAGATGCCGCTTGATGCACTGCTTGCGATTCTCCTCCAACACACTGGCATGTGTGGTCAGTGCACCACACAGTGTGCAATGGGTAGAGACAAACTGCCACATCCTAACATCAACAGAGTGGCTATCATTTGACGGGGAGGTAATGATGAACGAGGTGGATTGGCAGAAGATGTAGTTGTTAAACTAGAGGAAGGTGATGGTGAGCTAGTTGTTTCGCTCATCATGGAACTTCCAATCTCTGCATGGGTTTCTCTGTTCTTCCTCCTCTTTGATCTCTGCATTCGCCTTTTGAATTTCTGGAGAGTCAGGGGGTACAGTAACAGCTGTGCTTGATTTCTATGGTGGGTGTTTGTCTTTAACATGTATGACATAAATATCATGGTGTCTGTGTTTCATGTGTGATTTCAGGGATGTTGTACCAAGGTGTGTTCCCTCCTTTCCCCTTCTCACTGACATGTCACAAATTGTGCACAGTGCCATTGGGGATGACTGCACTGTGCCTGCCCCAAGAGAAAAATAGTCCCACACCCATGACTTCAGGGGATAGGGACAGGGAACAGGTGGAAAAGAATGGCCTCTTTATTCTTCTCCTCCACATCCCCCTTCACTGTCTGTGGCAGCGGGTGATGTTGCTTCTGTTGCTACTACTGGCTCAGAATCAGCACTGCAACTTGGACCAGGAGTATTGCTACTGCTGGCAAGTGGAATCTGTCCTAGTCCCACATCACTTGTTGACCCAATTCCCACTGTGTCCATGATGGTCTGTGGCACATTAGCCTGTTCATTAGCATCCTGCAAATTCCACAAATTCCAAAAGCTCATTGCTAGTGGTGGTGGTGATGCCCATCCTCATGCTTGTTTCCCATTCCTTCTCAGTTTCTGCTAAAAAGGCCATCAATATTTCTTCCACCCCAGCCTCTCCTCCATCATCATCACCACCACCAGTCCCTACGTGCTGCAGCTGCTGCTCTATAACAGACATCTTACTGCTGGTTGGAGGAGGTGACAAGCATTGGGACAGAGGGTCCCCTAATGCCACACTTGGCATTTCCTTTTGACCTGAAGAAGGCAGACTGGCAGCAGAATCAGCAGGCACAGGCAGCTCATCTGTGATCCTGCTGGTGGTGGTGGTATTAATTCTTAGCCTGCTCTCCCCCAACACCAGTTCTGGTTTCTTCAGGGCCATGTTCCACTTGGACACTGTAGTGAAGAGAAGGGGAGGAGGACTCCCAGGGCCAGAGGAATGGTGTGGGCTCCCTCGACCTCTAGTCTGGACACTCTCAAATGCTTCCCCTCCCACTCTCCTAACACTAGTCCCACCGGCTGCTTCACCATTACTGTTACTACTACTAACACCAACCTCATCAAGTCCAGCCCTAGAGTCTTCCTCTTCACATTAACTAGTAATATGATGATATTGATTAAACCCTCCTTCACTCCTAACACTAACAAGCTGCTGGACCTTCTTAATAGTAGTACTAGCACTGGAGGGACTGCTTGGGGATGGCAAGTGTGACTTAGGGTTCCCTGCTGTCACACTTGGTATCATCTTTTCTTCCCCCCCTCCTGAGTATTACAAGACACACTAGCAGCAGGTTCAGCACTAGTGGCAGCAGGTTCAGCACTGGCAGCAGACACAGCACTGGTGGCAGCAGGTGCAGCTCATCTGACAGCTGGCAACAAACCAGTGGCAGCACGTCTGACAGCAGGCACAGTATTGGTGGCAGTAGGTTCAGCACTGGCAGCAGGGACAGCACTGGTTTCAACAGGGGCAGCATATCTGACAGCAGGCAAGGCACTAGTGGCAGCAGGGGCATCAATGGTGACACAGAGGAAGCACGTCTAGCAGCAGGCAGAGGCAGTTGACCTGTCCTGCTCTCACCAGTACTACCCTTTTCTCCCTCACTTCCCATTCCCTTTTCTCACTCCCTTCACATTCCCTTTTCTCCCTCCCTTCCCATTAAATTCCCCAAGATCCCTAGGGGTGATTTAGGAGGACTGGACTGGTTCTGTAATGCTTACTTCCTCCTCCTCCTCAGACTCAGTGGACACATAATGGTCCTTTCAGTTCCTCCTTTCACTATTTTTAAACCTACTCATAGTGATAGCAGTCACTTTGAGCCTCTCCTGACTCAATTTTTCAAAAAGATCACATCAGAACAGCACAGCACATCTAACTCGCTCTGTAGCTGCTTCTATTGTGTTTGATACATCATGTTTTTATAGCGAAAAGGCGAAAACCACATAAATCAACAGGCAGAAACTTTCTAGCCATTGTAAAATGGTGAGAAATTTTGGCAAATGGGCGAGAACTGCAAACATTTTAATCGCTAATTTTAAAGTAGATTTTCCTGTCAAAAAAGCAGACAACATGTTTTTCATGGAATTTCTTGCGGGAACACATTGAGAGATTTCGCCTACCCCTAGTTACTTGGTAACCATGCCTTCAAACAGTGTTTGGCATATTTTACCTAACTCATGAAAATGCTAACGTACTGTTATGTGCTGATACTGGTTTGGGGCCCCAGACTTTGATACATATTTCATACGTTTTGTTACGCTAAGCTTGCTTATAAAAAATGTTGATTTTAGTGTACATTTTTTTAAAGCTTTCCAAAATCCCCATTTGTTTAAAACATTTCCTTGCTTTATAATTTTCTTACAAAGGAATTTCAGCCATTTTCCTATTTGTAACTTGGTCTTCTTTCAAGAAATACATGCTTTTATACAGTTATTGAGCAATTTTTGGGGTAGTTTTACCTTGTAACCAAAGAAATGGCCATTTTAGTTCATAAAGTTGAAAATACTCTTTTTGCATTGTGCAGGCAATGTATTTATGTAGGTAAATCCATGAATATGTGTTATGCAGGACTTTTTATGAATAATTAGGCATTCACAACCAACATAAATATTTTTTATCTATAAAGTATGATATTAGTTTGTTGTTTGATGGTAAATTTACTTTGCTTGAGGCACCATGAAAAAGGTGATTTTTTTCCAGTGGGAATCACATCTATACAGTGGACAGCAAAGATGCTTAACTAGTTAATGCGACTGATGTGCCAGGACCATCATAGGAATCTGTCTTTTAAGGATGGGTGACAGTCCTGGAATGCCAAAACTTAATGATACAGGGCTCCTCAGGTCTTGCTGTGATCATTGTGGAAAGGCTTTAACTGACTGCTCTAGGACCGGACCAGTCAGTTTTAGCCTTTCCCTGGTGGCTCCGCACATGTGATTGCTGCTAATGGAGTCACATGACAAAGATGATGTAAATATACTTTACCTTTGTCGCTGTTCTCTGCCTCTTTTTTTCTCACTGTGATTGTGAGGAAGAGAGAAGCAAAGAAAAGGGCTTGCAGTCTGTAAAACAGCCAAATGGAGGGGTGAACTTTGATCTTAATTGGTGGTGCTAGGGGCAGGGCTAGGGGTAGAGCAGGTTTGGTCACTTGATGACCTATTGCCACCTCTCTTGTTCCCGAATAAATAATTTAGGTCAAGACCAAAAGCATTTTATTTCCATAGTGTAACGTATAAATACATATATTGACTTTTAAACAAACTTAGTGTGAGTTTTATTGCTGTGAAGCAATAAAACTTCTAGTCTGATCTCCTAGAAGAGGGAAATCAGGGAGGGAAAGAGGGACATAGAGATTTTAAGGGTGCTGGGGGCCCCTGAGCCCTGTTGGGGTGTGCACAGATTTTGTACTGTTTCTGTTAAATGTGTTATGTTCTTTTGAATTATACTCTGTATTGGACACATTCATCGGGATGGTGGTCTCGCTGGATGACTTAGTTGTTGCTCAGCAATTCACCTGTTGGTCATGGTTACATTGTATTTGTCTTTCTAATGCCTACCTTAATGCACTCTGTATTTGCACTGTCTGTGTTTGACATTATCTCCAGGTTCTGAGAGGTGTCTCTATATTAGTCTTGGTACGCTGGTACTGAGGCACTCACTGTACTGTTTATTCAATGTAAGTTGTATGTACTGTGTCCAATTTGTCTTCTTCTAGACAATGCATTCTTTCAAATGTCAATAAAAAGTACATAAAAAAATACTAGAGAGCAATCCAATGCCTTGGGACAATGGAGAATCCATTAACTCATCAAGTCAACAAGCTTTTTCATGGCACAAAACCTTTTCATCAAGAAATTCAGGAGTTTAGTGCCATGAATGTCATATCATCAGGAGTCCTGCTTCAATTGCAGGGGCAAACCAAGGTTTTCTACAGAAGAGGTAACCCTTTTAACCCCTCTAGTACTCAAAGGGTTAAACTTTTTTTTTTTTTTTCAATTTCAGTACATAGAATTAATTTAGTGTGATTTTGCATTCAAAACTCATTCAATACCGGAACATTGACCAGAAGTAGGAAATCTGCAATTCACCTTCAGCTGTTGTTGGACTACAACTTCCATCATTCTATTTGCTAGGCAACAGCTGAAGATGATTAGAGTTGTAGTTCAAAAACAGCTGGAGGCCTGCTAGTTTTCTACCCCTGGCAAAGACACCCAGGTAACAGCAGTAACAATGTCATTATTGTGCAGTTTATGCCTTGTGTCTCTAGGGTCTGATAGGGGCATCTGGTGTGTGTGTGTGGTGGTGGGGGGTCTGGGCAACTATAAACTCCTTATCAGTTTGCCTTTGAATTAAGAAACATGGTTCCACAAGGAGCACCAAATGTACCTGGAACTCTCTGGATCTACCCTGGAGAATTGTTTTTCAGAGTCAGTTATCAGGTCTCTGGGGAGATGAGTTGGTTCTCTGGCTTGGTGAGTTCCCCTGTAAACCCACTCACATTCCTAACACATTCTACCTGCTTCCATACCCCATTCTGCCCACTTCACAACCATTTCCAGGGCAAACTCTGCTTTCCCTCCTCCCAGTATCACCCACCTAGGTTAAACCCTGCCCACATTATGGCTCAACTCATGTCATTTGGACGCTTCCACCCCTAGCCCTTTTTGGTACTCCAGGGGCTGAAGAATAAAGTATAGGATATGTTTTCTTTACTCAAATGCTTTCCTCTTGCTGAGGATGGCCCTCAGAATAACATTTTGAAAAAATAGAATCTACTACCTATATTCTTATCTGTCTAAGCTGAACACACTGAGATGGGAGTACTAAATAGACTGTAGCGATTTTGGGCACACCAGTTTATAGGAGAAAATTTCCTGAAGATGAGAGTTGGTACCTGCAAATCATCCAATGTAATATACCTTATCATGTGTGCAAAATGCCCAACAGCTTTTTATGTGGGGGAAACAGGACAGAAATTACATAACAGGTTTAATTCCCACAGATCCAGCATTAACAACAAAAAGACAGAGACACCAGTGGGAGAACATTTTTGCCAAAGTGGGCACAGTATCAGGGATATTAAATTGACTGTACTAATGGGACAATTTCGCAATCAGAGGGACAGAAAATTATGGGAGGTAAAATTAATGTTACAATTTGACTCTTTGACCTATGGCATGAACAGGGACAGGGAATTCCTGTCACAGTACTTAATGGTGAATTAACTTTTACGACAGTCCCTCTGGAATCATAAATACCTGGACCCAGAGGAAGAATGCTATTTAAATCACATCCTCTACCATTGACTGATCAAGGAATTGGTATCTGGACTAACGTTCTTATCTGATTTCTATTATAAACAATGTAATGTGTACTTGTATTTAAGAGAGAAGTTTTCATATTTATCTGTATAACATGCCTGAGGAAGAGACCTAAGAAGTCTTGAAAGCTTGCATTTAAATCTGTTTAGTTAGCCAATAAAGGTATCAACTTTACAAAAAAATTTTGCATCCTGAATTTCCTGAAGAAGCAGACAGGGAAGCCCACAAAATGCATAGAACATCTGAGTCTGCAATTGCTGACATACTCTTGTGACATTTTCTATTTACTGAATACATCTCCGTTGTAATGCAAATACTCATTATGCAACTCTACCCTCCTGATAATAAACCTAGTATTATAAAATTGTGAGTAGCCATTTGGCTTACTGTTTTTAATTGTTTATTAAACTGACTAGCTGGTCGGGGGGCAATCATGCACATTAGAGACTGCCTGCGCCACGGCTGATACAGAGCTGGACACTCCGAAGGACTGCATGACTGCAGCACGCACTACAGTCTCTGCTGCGCATGACTGTGTTGTTACACATGTTTTAGCAAATTATTATATAGGATTATGTGTACATGGATGTTTTTTGTATTCTGCTATGTTGCAGTTAATCATTACGTACTGGACCTGGGGGTGGCTTTTCACTGTTTGGGTGATTCATCACTCCTGTGAGGACATCTGTTTCGTTTGGAGTTTATCTGCTCCACTGTGTGAGGAAAAAACAATCACAGTTACCTCTCTGAAGGAAATGGTATCCTATTTAATTCAAACTGGTTCATACTGGCTTCTTCCACCAGATGGCATAGGAGTATCTTTTTCAAGGCATTTTTGAATGTTGCTTGGCATAGTGATCTCAGTTTACTATTGTGTATAGGGAAGGAACAAATTTGTATATACATTGCAAAGTTTATCTGGACATCTAATCCAACTTTTTAACTTTTGCAATACATAAGACAGCCTTCTCGTCATTTCACATTCAAATATAGAGCCATATGTACAAACAAAAGTGGCTTAACTCTGGTTCCAGGTGCACCATAGGGAACAAGTAAAAATTCCCATTCATTGAAATGGAATTTTAAGCCCTTGAATTTTATCATAGGAAACCTCTCTAGCAATCAAAACTGCTTGAGGACAATAAGGGTGTGAATGTATTTCTTCTCAATGCATTACACACTCCTCTGGTCGTTATTGGGTTAACCCTTTGAGTGCCAGAGAGGTATCCAATGCATTGTGTTGCAATGTGTTGGCTACCTCTCTGGCACTCAAAGGGTTAAGAGGATAATTTAAACCAATGGAAATACTGGAAATAGTTGTGCTTCTGTAGCGCAGTTAGTTTGCCCAAGAACATGCTTCTCTTTTATCTTTGTACATATGGCCCCTAGTTTAGTGCACAAGTCCACTACAAAACGTAAAGAATCACTAGTACTTCTCAATAATAAATTACCCCTTAGCTTAAACTAAGAGAAGTGTTACGGTTGCATGGGGTACCCAGGGTACTGGTGTCAGACCGCGGGAGCCAATTCGTATCCAGATTTTGGAGAGCGTTCTGTGACCAGATGGGCATACAGTTGTCCTTTTCGTCTGCCTACCATCCCCAGACCAACGGAGCTGCCGAGCGTGCCAATCAGGGATTGGAACAATTCCTACGCTGCTTTGTGTCCGATCATCATGGTAATTTGGCCGACCTGTTGCCATGGGCAGAGTTAATTCATCATCCAGGAGCTCCCCGTTTCTCATGAACTACGGGTTCCAACCATGCTTGCTCCCGGACTCATTTCAGACGCAGCAGATTCCAGCTCTGGACGAGCATATTGAGCAACTCCGCTCCACCTTGGAACAGGTACAAAGGACCCTCAGTAATTCGTTCCAGCTTTATCAGCTCCATGCTAATCGCAGACGGTTGCCAGCGGTCTCCTTCCAGGTTGGGGATAGGGTATGGTTATCCTCCAGAAACCTCGATTTGCAAGTTCCTTGTGATAAATTGGCTCCCCGGTTCATTGGTCCTTTCAAAGTTATCCGCAAAATTAACCCAGTCTCATATGCCCTGGATCTTCCAGCATCCATGCGAATTCACAATGTGTTCCATGTATCCCTTCTGAAGCCATTGATATGCAACCGTTACACTACCACTCCTGCGGTCCCCGGTCCTGTCCAAGTACAAGGTCAGGAGGAGTATGAAGTTCAGAATATTATTGACTCACAAAGTTTCAAAGGGAAATTACAGTATTTGATCCATTGGAAGCGCTATGGTCCTGAAGATTGTTCCTGGGTTAACCAGAATGACCTCCATGCTCCCAGATTGCTGCGTACATTCCATGCCTATCACGGTGCCCATGTTATAACTGGTGACATTATGACAGTGCTTCTTCCTGATTCAGTTTTATTGGCTAACGGGGTGTTGCTCCACCTAGTGATAACTCTTAAATACTGAGCCCTGTCATTTCATCTTTGCCCTTTCCTGGTGTTCCCCTTACTAAGCGCTTGCTCCAGTATTTGTGTGTTTCCTGTGTATGACCCGGACTGCCTGACTACTCTGCCTGTATGGTTCCTGCTCTGTGTACTGAACCGGCCTGGCTGATGTTCCTGCTCTGTGTACCGACCCGGCCTGGCTGACGTTCCTGCTCTGTGTACCGACTCGGATTGGCTGACGTTCCTGCTCTGTGTACCAAACCGGCCTGGCTGACATTCCTGCTCTGTGTACCGACCCGGATTGGCTGTTGCTCCTGTTCTGGGTGCCAACCCGGTCCTGCTTACTTTTCCATCCGGTATCCAGTTAAGGGTCTTTCTCCAATCTCTCTGTCCATGGACAAATCCGTTGTTGCCTCCATTTCTGCTCCAGCAGCCTTGTACTGTTACCCGACCAGTATTGTGCCTTGTTATTAATCCAGTGTTGTAGCACCCATTCGGTAGCACCACGGTACGCTTGACATATACTGCCCTAGCTGAGGTTGGGTTATCCGGGGCACCTCAGGCTTTATCTATTCTGGCAGTCGACTCTAGGTCTGAGCGTTCATTAACCCCTTGTGGGTTGGTGCCTGGCACATTGGGTACAGTTATTGTAGTTCCTGATTGGAGTTATTCTGTGCCTCTGTGGCAGTCCTCCTTTGGCAGTTCTGGTAGTCTACCGTTTGTCCAGGGCATCCGCTGCTTTCATGGCCTTAGTCGCCATTGTGTCACTCTCTGTGTAGAAAGTGTACTAAGGGCCATTGCACTATTAGGACCTATCTGTCTTCCCGGCCTAATAGTAACCACATTTATCTTACTTAGTTTGGATTCACACGAACTGTTCGTGACCTGTGTCAGTAGTGTTCTGTCTGCATACATACTGGACCCACGAGGGTTACTCTGGTACTGTGATTCTTTAATAAAATTGCATTTTAACCTAAACCTAACATGTCTGAGTGTCCATAAAACCGTTATAATTCCAAGTACCCTCAGAAACCGGGTCCCTCCTCCAGGAGAAGGGGTCTTTGAGAGCCTCTGTTTACTGCTGACGCTTATTGGCTGAAGTGACTTTGTCCCGCCCAGTATTTGTCCTTAAATACTGGGCCGTTTCATGGTGTTTCCGTTACCAGCGCTTGTTCCAGTTCTCGTGTGATCTCTGTGTACCGACCCGGACTGCCTGACTGTTCTGCTGTATCTGTTCCTGCTCTATGTACCGACCAAGCCTGGCTGACATTCCTGCTCTGTGTACCGACTCGGATTGGCTGATGTTCCTGCTCTGTGTACCAACCCAGCCCGGCTGACGTTCCTGCTCTGTGTACGGACTTGGATTGGCTGACGATCCTGCACTGTGTACCGACCCGGCCTGGTTGACGTTCCTGCTCTGTGTACCGACTCGGTTTGGCTGACGTTCCCGCTTGTGTACCGGCCCGGTAGGGCTACTACTCCTGTGTATCTCTACTGCCTGTGATCCCATTCCGGTACTCGGTTTGGGGTTCTCCTTTTGGCTTCTGTCTCCAGTACCAGGTACCATTGTGCCTTAGTGCCACTCCTGCAGTCTAGTCTCGGTTCAGTCTGGTGTCAAATCCCATCTGTGCAAAACGGTACGCTTGACCCTCCTTCCTGCCAATAGCTGAGATTGGTGTTACATTGGGCAACTCAAGTTGTGCATACGATCAGGCAGTCGACGTTGGTCTTAGCGTTTGTTAACCCCTTCGGGGAAGGTGTAATTATTTCACCGACTATTCTACCGTGCAGTCTCCGTTGGGTGCCCTCCCGGGCATACTGTCTCAGTCCTCCATTACTGCTAAGGCAGTTCTTAAGTTTATCCTGGGTCTCCGTTGTCTACTGGGCGTCTCTCGCTATTTAAAGCACTCCCTGCAGAGTGGGAGTCTTAAGGGCCTCGCACTATTAGGGCCTGTCAGCATTCCTGGCCTAATAGTAACCCATTCATAGCTGCCTCGGTTGAGTTTCACACGAAAGTTCCCTGACCTGTGTCAGTATATTGTAATTTCTGTATTGTACATATACTGGACCTGTGTGGGTATATATCTTGCTGTAACCTGTCCTGTGTCAGTACTATATTGTGTATACATTGCTACTTGACCCGTGAGGGTCATCATTTCTGAGTCTGTTCAATAAAACTGTGTTTTATCTCACCTACTGTGTCTGAGTGTCAAATAAAACATTACAAGATAGTTGTTAACCCTGACCTTAGCATATAGATTAGTATATAATGTTTTCACACGTGAGATAAAGCCTTTACCAAAGCTGAACGCGCTAATGTATAGAATATAAACCTCCAATTGACGCGGTTGAAAGCCTTCTCAGCATCTGTTGTTAGGAGTACCGCCAGAATGCCATATGTTTCAATATAATAAAGCAAAGATATGACTTTGCGGGTATTATTCCTCATTTCTCGTTGTGGTGTAAATCCTGCTTGATCTTGATGAATCAATGAGGGCAAGAGAACCTTTAGTCTTTTAGCCAGTACCTTGGCGTAAATTTTTGCATCTAAGTTTAAAAGTGATAGAGGCCTATAGCTTGAACAAGATTGGGGGTCTTTACCCTGTTTTGGGAGTACCGCGATGTGGACTTCAGTCCACATTGGAATTTCTCCAATACCTGTTGTATAAAAAACAATTGTTTGAGAAGTATTTGGAGCGTATAGAGTAGCAAAGGTAAATAAGTGATTATGTACCGTACCCTAAACAAATAAGAATCTCCCATCTGGATCTCTTTTTACTTTAGTAAGAATAAATGGTATATTCTTGTGAAAAATAATTGCAACTCCCCGTTTCTTTATCTGAGCTGAACTTAAGTAGTAAGTGGAAAAATAACTTTTGGTTAAAGGCATTTGCCTGTCTTTTTTAAATTGAGTCTCCTGTATCATTACTACATCTCCCCCCATCCGGTGGAAATCCCCAAAAGCTAAAGATCTTTTTTGAGGATAGTACAGGCCCCGTGTATTTAAGGAAATGACACACAAAGGATTAATTAACTGGTTCATCATGGTTCAATATTACTGAGGCTTTGGTATAGGGCTCTGTACTGCGAAGGCTCTGAATATTGAGCTGGACTCCTAAAACCCAACTGCAGTGATGCCACCACTCCCAACCATGGGTTAAAAAGAGAAAAAGGGAGAAAGGTAGTGGAGAAGAAACAACAAAAGTGGAGAGAAGAGATAAGAAAGAAAAGCATAAGTTACAAGATCTCTGTCCTGAAGGATATATGGTCCCAGCCATAACCCCCAGGAGATAATGGACAACAGAGAAGAGGAGGAGCAAGAGATGACCAGGCCTCCACAATAAACCTGTGGAGGGAAAGAATCTCATCAATAGAATACATAAAGGAGGGGATCAAGGAGACCCCTCCCCAGACAGTGCTGATAAAAAAAAAATATAGCAGAATAACATTAATCACACAAAGGCTTAGTAATTGTGTATAAGGTGGTAAAACGGCCCTCCAAGCCTTGGTTAAAAAAAAAAAAAAAAATGATTCTAATCTAAAATAGGAATATACTACGGAAATAGCTAGTGAGGTCTAGGAAGACAGGGGAAGCAGTGAATTGACAGTGGTAGAACGGGCATCAGGTTATTCGTGGAACATTTTATGAGTTAGGAAGGGAAGAATTTCTTGAACAGTGTCCTAAAAGTTAAATTAAAGGGCCCCATAAGGGGATCCTAATAACTGAGAATATTACAGCTTGGAGAGATGTCCACCCCCCACCGAGCATACTATAAGAACTATAATGAGTTATACACTAATAATATCATGAAAAGGCATAACAGTGTGAAATAAACAATGTATTTGAATAAAATCTTCGACATAAGTAGAGAAAGCATAATATCAATAAACAGTACATTGTCACATTGCATTACGGAAAGCAACAGTGCAATCCAATAGGGTGGAAGAAGAAGGTCATACTGTAATGTATGTAATAACACTTATGTTGGAAATGAGTTGTGCTTTTAGGCAGTATGACCTGACAGAATAAATCTGAGATTCCTGCCCTTCCAATACCTGGAAGAGCCTGAAAATCAGGGGAGGATATTTAGAAAACTGCTATGCCATAACACTTTAGCCTAAGCCATAGAATAAAATTAACTTAAAGCATTCAATCATAGCACAAGCAACATTTAACTTAACCATAGTAGTAACACCAGTTCTGTGTACCATTGAATGCAACGTATAGAGTAACTCCAGAACTCCGGCAGAAGTCCAGGCATAGATAAGTAGGTGAGTTACAGTCAGCCTGATATCAGCCCAGGTATTGTCTACCACATTTAGCAGCCACTGAAGGTGAGGGTGGAGATCGAGTAGCACAACGGCACTTCTTAGCAGTAGACCAAGAGTCTTGCGTCTCCATTGCATCTTCCCAACGATGAGTACCATGTAACGTATCCTTTGTTGAGAGGTCATCCTGTACTTGAAGTTTAAGTGTGTCAGTAAATGCTTTATAATCATCTTGGAACTTGAGAGTGTGAGTAACTCCATCTAGAGTAGCATGTTATCACGGTGCCCGTGCTATTGCTGGCGACGTTCTGACAATTTTACTTCCTGTTGCCTCTTATTGGTTGGTGTGGCTTTGCCCCGCCCAGTATTAGCCATTAAATACTGGGCCTTGTCATTTCTCTGGTTCTCTTTCGTGGTGTTTCCGTTGCCAGCGCTTGTTCCAGTTATTCGTGTGATCTCTGTGTATGACCCTGATTGCCTGACTACTCTGCTGTATCCGTTCCTGCTCTGTGTACCGACCCGGATTGGCTGAGGTTCCTGCTCTGTGTACAGACCCAGCCCGGCTGACGTTCCTGCTCTGTGTACCGACCAGGGCTGGCTGACGTTCCTGCTCTGTGTACCGACTCAGATTGGCTGACGTTCCTGCTCTGTGTACCGACCCGGTTTTGGCGTACATTGTTCCGTGTATCAGGGCCCACCTGTGGTCCCATCCGGTATCTGGCTTGGGGCTGCCATCCGGTGTCCTCTCTGTCTACGGACAGATCCTCTGTTGCCTCGTTGCTGCTCAGGCAGTCTTGTTATGGTGACCCAGTCACTTACTGTGTCGCGTGGGCGACACCCCGCTGTGGTAGATCCATCTGGTTGCACCACGGTACGCGTGACCTTTTACTGCTGCATGCTGAGGTTGGTCTAACCCTGGGTGCCTCAGGCTGCTCTCACTATCTGGCAGTCGACTCTAGGTCTAAGCGTTCATTAACCCCTTCGGGGTTGGTGCCATATTCCACCGGGTTACAGTCATTGCAGTCTCCATTGGGTGTTCCTCAGTGCCTACAGTTGCAGTCCTCCGTTACTGCTACGGCAGTCTACTGCTTGTCCTGGGCCTCCGTTTACTCCTGTGGCATTACTCGCTATTCTGTCACTCTCTGCACAGTAAGAGTTTTTTGGGCCTCCTGCTATTAGGGCCTGTCAGTCTTCCTTGCCTAATAGTAACTATTTCACTGCTGTCTCGTTTGGGAATCACACGAACTATACCTGACCTGTGTCAGTATTATATTGTTGCTGTTATATATATATCTACTGGACCCATGTGGGTATTGATTACTGTATCCTGACCTGTGTCAGTACTATATTGTGTACATATATTACTGGACCCGCGAGGGTTATTATTATTATGTGATTTTTCAATAAAACTATGTTTTATCTAAACCTACTGTGTCTGAGTGTCCATAAAACCGTTACACATGTAGCATCATAGGGAATCAAAAAACGGACAGAGTGGAGTTTCAAAAGAGATTGGGGCCAGTTTGCGTGTCCCCTTGGCGACTTTCTCCTTATCGCTGTAGTACTGAAATTTGATGATGATGTCTCGCGGCCATTCTTTTGCAGCAGATTTGACTTTTAGAGATCTATGTGCACGATCCAGTGGAATGGTTGGACCATTAGGGGTTTCCAACAGGAACATGAAAAGGCGGTGTGGGTACTCCGGTAATGCTTCGGGCCCAATAACCTCAGGGATACCACAAATCCAGATATTGCTCCGTCTTTGCCTGTTTTTCAGGTCATCTAGTTTCAAAAGAATATCTAGTTGCCGGTTGTGGAGTATATTGGTCCTGGAAATCATTTCGGTTTGGAAGCCGGACCATTTTTCTCGTTCTAGTTCCAAGGCATCAACCCTCCCACCCAACCGCGTCACTTCACCTTTCAGGTCATCCATCTCTCCTTTAATAAAGAGTTTAAGATCTGCCAATAAATTAAGCAGATCTTTCTTCTTGGTTGGTGCCTCGAGATAGTCTCCCTCAAATTCATCTTCCGAGTCGTTTCGGGAGGCTGGGATGGGAGAGGATGCAGTCTGTTGCTGCATGGGTTGATCTGGCTGCACCGCCATGTCAGATGGTTGGTGGAACTGTGTACCGTCCTGTCTTTGGCAAAATACTCCTTTACCCCTTTTTCTTTCTTCAGTTTATTCTTGCCAGACATGGTGGGTAGTGTATAGAACACTGCTAGAGCTGGGATAAGTCTTGAAATAAGCAGCAATGTGTAGTTAAGCACTATCTGGGGAGAGAGCGACATGATCAAAATTCCATCTTACACAGCCGCCAGCCCATGCCCCCCAGTATGTATATTTATATGGTTACCAGTGCAGTGTGACAAGGTTGGGGGTAGTATGTTTATTTATAGGGATTCTCTTGCAATGGGACAATGCTGGTGGTCAGTATCTGTATTTGTATAGATACCAGTGTAGTGGTACAATGTACAATGGGGAAAGGATGGGGGTCAGAATGTGTAGTTATATGGATACCAATGTATTGAAACAAGGCTGTGGGTCAGTATGTGTATTTATAGGGATTCTCTTGCAATGGGACAATGCTGGTGGTCAGTATCTGTATTTGTATAGACACCAGTGTAGTGGGACAAGGCTGGGTGTTGGTATGTGTATTTATAGGGTTACCAGTGCAGTTGGACAAGGCTGGGGGTCAGTATGTGTATTTATATGGATACCAGTGCAGTAGAGCAAGGCTGGGTGATCAGTATGTGTATATACATGGACACTAGTGCAATAAAACACAGCTGGGGGTGTCAGTATGTATATCTTTATGGATACCAGTACAGTGGAATAAGGCTGGGGGAGGGGTCAGTATGTGCATTTATATACAAACGTAGAATTTGACAACAGATGAGAACCATTTGGCCCACCTAGTTTGCCCATTTTTTCTGCTGTAGAATCCTCAAACCTTATTTGGTCATTACTCTTGTTTTAGGTAGAATTATGCCTATACCATGCATACCTAAATTCTATCACTGTATTAACCTCTGCCACTTATGCTGGTAGGTTATTCCACTTATTTACCACCTTTCAGTGAAGTAAAACTCCTCCTTACATCTAAACCTCTGTCCCTCTAGAGTTAGACTACAGCTTCTTGTCTT
Organism: Rhinophrynus dorsalis; assembly: GCA_037306005.1. Classification (NCBI taxonomy): domain Eukaryota; kingdom Metazoa; phylum Chordata; class Amphibia; order Anura; family Rhinophrynidae; genus Rhinophrynus; species Rhinophrynus dorsalis. The sequence goes on from CM074718.1 coordinate 634,523,579, forward strand.
AACATTTTTACTCCTTTGAAATGTACTTCCCTCCTATACTTTGTTCAATCTCTTCATCATGTATTTGAATGATTCTATCATATTTCCCCCTCTCTCTTCTCTTCTCCAATCTATAAATGTTCAGATCCTTTAGTCTATCCTGACGTTTAAGTCATCAAAAATAATTACTGATCTTTATGTCCCAAATGCATTATTTTACATTTATCAACATTAAACTGCAACTGACACACTTTTGTCTTTTCTACAAATTGACCTAAATAATTTGTCATTTGACTTATTCCCCCAGGAATGTCTACCCTGTTGCAGGTCTTTGTATGCAACAGGCATACCTTACCTTAAAGACCTTTTGCAATATCGCCAATAAAAATATTTAAAAAAAAAATGGGCCCAGTACAGATCCATGAGGTGCCCCATTATTAAAATACCCATCGGCTGAATAGTCTCCATTGACTACAACCCTCTCCTGTCACTCAGCCATTGCCTTATCCATTAAACTATTTTTACATCCAGACCTAAACATTACAATTTATTAATGAGTCTTCTATGAGGTACAGCGTCAAATGCTTTACTGAAATCTCAATAAGCTATATCTACTGCTCCTCCCTAGTCTATACTAGTCACCCAGTCAAATAAATCTATGGGGTTAGGTTGACAAGTTTGCCATGCTGTAAACACATGCTTAAATGTATTAGAGTGGTCAATGATAAAAATACTCACAACCTTGTGGGCCAAGGTTGCTCCTCACGAAAAAGCAGTGCACTTAGAAACGTATTGAGCATTTGGTCTATACATGTATTAGTTTTTTTGTTGGAATTTTTATAAAATTACTATTTTGATTTATAACAAGAGAATCCAGTGTTTTATCTACAATTGGAGTTGTATCTTGAGCAGGGTGGAAGGTTATTCCCTGCATGGTTACATACTGGCTTTTTTGGGTATAGGCTGGTCTATATTAGGTTTTGAGTATTTTTACAATTGACCTCTATCTATCTAATAATCTATATATTTGATTGTGGTTTGCACCCCTTATTGTTGCTGTGTTCTTTCTTTTAACCCATTGAGTGCCAACGGGGTACGGAATGCATTGCTAAGCAATGCATTCCATACCCCCCTGGCACTCAAAGGGTTAAGGATCCTGGGGAGATCTTTATATGTTCAATGGGAGCTGCATTCCATTCCAACTACAAGGAGTTGATTGAGTGGGGGCAGTCTTGAGTCCCTCATCCATCCATATGACCACTATTAGTTGACATGTATATTATAAGTACGGTGGTTTACCGGTTTTGGTGTATTTTTTTTCTCTGTTTCGTAAACCGTGCTGCTTGGGATCTTGCAAGCTATTTACTTTCAGAAATGTAACAATTCTTTTTTTAACATTGTTTCCATTAATTTTCCCACTACTGACATAAGACTTACTGGTCTGTAGTTACCAGACTCTTCCCCGCTACCTTTATTGTGAAGCGGTACTACATTTTGCCATCTTCCAATCTTCTGGAACTACTCCTGTCTATAATGACTGATTAAATAATTCTGTTCACCTTTTGCCAGAACACTCCTAAGTTCTTTTAATAAATGTGGGTGTATCCCATCTGGTTCCATCAATTTATCTATTTTTACCTTAGAAAGCTGAAGTAGAACTTCTTCCTCTGTAAACATGCATGCTTCCCATGTCTTGATATTTCTTTTATCTAACAAAGGTCCCTTCCCTTCAGCTTAGTCAGTAAAACTGAACAGAAATATTAATTGAGACAGTCAGCTAACCCTTTATTCTCATGTACATAACTTCCATATTTTGTCTTCAGTGTAACTATTCTTTGTTTCATTTTACGCCTTTCACAATATCTAAAAAATATTTTATCTCCCTTTTTTATTGACTGGGCAATTTTCTTCCCTGTGTGTGCTTTGGCACATTTAGCCTCCTTCAGCCTAGCCTTGTAGAGATACCTATCTTTCGCCTTCAGGTTCCGCTTATATTACCAAAATGCTTCTTTTTTTTCCCTTTACTGTATTTGCCACTTCTGCTGCGTACCACAGCAGTTTTCTTTTTCTTTTATCCTTATTGACAAGTCCAATGGAATGCTCTGTTACCTTTAATAAAACACATTTCAGATAATCCCATTTCTCCAAGACTTCATCTAAAGATCTCCACTCTGTTAAAGAATGTGATAAATATGTTTCCAATTTAGAAAAATCAGCCTTTCCAAAATCTAGAACCTTTTCTTTAGTGTGGTGCCCCTGTCTTTGGTTCTATGACTACCATGGGAGAAGGCTGGTTGTCAGTATGTGTGGTTCTATCGTTACTATGAGTCATGGGGTGATATTCACTAGGTGGTGATAAAGAGGTGATAAGGTGGAGATAACTTCTCCAGTTTATCACTTCTCCTGTTGCTGTTATTCTTTGGAACCTATGCACTAAGATCTCCAAAGTTGAAGAAATCTTAGTGAATAGGCGCCACAGAACAACATAGGAATTGGAGAATAACAAAGGAATTGGGGAAGTGATAAACTGGGGAAGTCATCTCCACTTTATCACCTCTTTATCACCACTTAGTGAATCCCCCCATGGTGTGTGTGTGGGGGGAGTTTAATATGTGCTTTTTCTATGGCTTCTATGAGACGAGGCTGGGGGTCAAAAGAGGAACAAGGCTGGGAGATGTGGTGGAAAAAAGCTGAAAAACTGCACTTCTCCTTGGAATTCCTGCAGTAGGCATTAAGTGTAGTTTTTCTTACTTGTCTCTTATACCCCTGCTGCTCAGATTTGCTCTTCCACACGCAGGATAATGGGTAATGTTTTCCTTTTTTATTGCTGATTGCAATTTTTTTTGTATGATGTCATGGGTGCCATAAATTTTCATATTTTTGAAAGGGATACATGGTAATAACTTGGGGCCATATTCAATAGCTTACTTTGCACCCTACAGGTGTACACAGGGGTTGTAAAGGATGCAGTTGTGCCAGAGTTAAAATATTTAAGGGGCCCCCATCGGCCCCAGAGCTCAACAGGTTCTAGTCATATAGTTACAAAAATATGTTTGCGTTATGGGACCCCATAAATGTCTGCACTGGGGCCTGTCAATGATTAGTTAAGCCACTGTTCTTTCATCTCTGATTTATTACAGGATGGCAGGAATCAAAGACAACAGTAGAGCCTAGGGCTGATCCCCCCCCCCATCTCGGTAAAAAGCCATAAGTGCAAAGGGTCAAAACAGGGTGTAGTCAGCTGTGTGCTCTCCAGCTGTAGAGACCCACCACTCCTAGCATCCCCTACTATCCTTTGTCTAGCTTTTTTACATAATGGCACCCAACTTACGTTTGCAGCAGCTCAATGACTACACATTGGTGTGAATTATATTGTCTACTTGAACAGTACTGCTAAAGCTTTCTCTAAAAAGGATTTCACAATTAGTTTCACATTTAACGTAAATGTTCCATGTTTGTTTCTGCAATCCAAATGCATAATCTTACATTTTCTGTATTAAACCTCATCTGCAGAATACGTTGGCACTAAACAAAGTATAATCTGCCACCATCCTTCTCTGTGAATGTTCCCTCCCATAATTTAGTGACATCAACAGAGAACCCTTGTCTAAGATACCATTGACTCTGTCATAGAATGCAATACATCTGTTCTGACATAATATATCCATCATGAAACCATGTTGACTCATCACCATGTTTTGGTCATCACATGTCCTGCACACTATTGGTTAGTAACCCTTTGAGTATCTTACTTACTATGGAAATCAAAATCACAGGTTTATAATTTCAACATTTAGATGTATTTGAACTCTTGGACTTCATGGATGGAGTCATGCAAGATGGCTGCTAAGCTGGTATGCTCTGCTATGTGTGGGGATTGTCCTGTAAGGAATCAATAACTAAATCAAGATCTCATATTTCTGCTCCCTGCTAGCATGGATTGGCTGCTGTAGACTCTGCTTTACTTACGCCAAGATTATATATATCATTCAGTTATTTACTTTATTTCTAGATCCACAGAGTGAGGAATGTATGAATCAAATAGTGCAGCTGCTGTGGTACATGCTAGAGCATAGTGCAAGCAGACAGGGATGAGCAAAAAGTCCTATTTTATCCCCCACTGTAATTATAATGAAAAACGCACAATTTGCAGCTTTTCTAGCAGAAATTCCATCACATTATAAACACAATATTTTTCTACCAAAACTCATTAAATTTGAGACAAAACATCATTCAACATGCAAATAGCTGGGAAGATGTCATGTTTGGTTCTCTGGACAGCAGACCTCTAGGCATAGTCATCCTTTCAGGACATGTATATCCCAGTTTTAGCCCACTGCTTGGGCTTGAATCAGCATTCTTAAGGTTGCAGGTCCTGCAGCTACCATTGCTGCCACCAGGAGTTCTCTATCCAGCAGGCTGTTCTCTACTTAGTTCTCTGCCTGGCTTTCCTGGGTCTGCCTCCAAGCTTCTGTTAGATAATGACCTCCAGATGTATCCAGTATAGGAGGATATTTAAACCAGCCATGCTGCGCTCCCAGTGCTCAGTTGTTTGGCCTGATCAGAAATTCAGCCTTGCTTCCTGTTTGGGCTCTACTGGTTTTCTGATTATTGGTTTCCTTTGACTTCTAATTCACTCCTTTGCTGCCACCTTCAGACCTCTGCTTGCCACCATCGCTTCTGAACCTGTGTTGCCTGCCCCGTCTGTGACTATGCCTCTGTCTCATGATTAACTGCGTTTCTCTGTATCTGCTTTGAAAATGGAGACCCTTTGCCACCTGAGCCCTGGGTGTTTCTGCTTGAATCAGGGACAGACTGAATGGTCGGATACTCAGTTAGGGACCAAGACCCAGCTGCTCCGGGAGCAGTCCTTGCCCATGGGACAATTAGGGGCAACATTTACTTTAATCGGGCTGGCCAGTAGACAGCCTGGCAAAGCCTATGAATCTAGTGAGCTGCAATGTTTCAATTTGCCTCCAGCTTGATCTATTGGTTTTCAGGACCTGCCAGATCCTATATTCCAGCTGTATAATGTGATGTGAGATACAGTTGTATAAAGGCTTCTGCACATTATTCTCATGCTTCTGGCAGGTCCTAAGGGATAGTGCGATGTTGAATAGAAAGGGATAGGCTGCTATAAGATTAAGTATCTAAAGGGTAACTGTCCCATTTATTAAAAAACAAAAAAAATTAAAACAGTGGCTGAACAATATCTAAAAATACATAGAATAATAAATCAATTAAATGTGAGTTGGCTATACTAAGGGTATGGGTACTGTTTCACCACTGAAAGTTCACCTTATGTAGAATCTGTGTTACAAGGAAAAATAATGAACATATGTTATTCCTGTGCATTAATAAAAGTGTTGAATGGGTGTTTAGGCATCCAGTATGATGGATGCCCTATAGTAATGATGAAACAAAACACTATAATATGGTTAAATTAATGCACATAGATAGATGCTAAAAAAACAGAAAGAAAAACTGGTAACATAAACGCAAAATGATGTGGGTATAAATCATCTACTAGTATGGACTATACTTGCAAGATGTATAAACATAATACAGAAATAGATACAAAATCAAAAATAGAATGCGTTCTCCTTGTAAGAAAGGTTATACAGCTATATACTTAGGTGATCTTTCAGTCGTGGAACAGAATTCAAACCCTTGGTATAGCCAACTCATACTTCCTTGATTTAATATATATTTTTTAGTTTTTAATAAATGGCACAGTTAGCCTTTAGATATCAAACCATTTTATGTGCATTATTTTTATCTTATGTCACACTCTCTTATAGAAAGTTTTCTGGCTCTTCAAATATAGAGATTAACCTTGAAATGGATTTGGAGACAATAATAAGGAAGAGGCACTCAGCTTATGTGCAACAAAACAGCACTTTATTAAGGTGCTATTACCATAAAGTCCCATAACGTTTCAGGGGTGTGTCAAACCTCCCTTCATCCTCTGATGTAGGGATTCTAGGCTAGATATTCCACCAAAACATAGTGGGACTTTGTTGGTAATAGTACCTTAATAAACAGGGAATAGTTCCCTTTTGTTTCATGTAAGAGGAGTTCATCTTCCTCATTATTGTGCTGTTTTATTAAAAGAGTAGGAACGGGTAAACGTTTTTGCCTCAAAAGAGAAATATGAGAAAAATGGCACTTTTTACCAAGTGGGAAATATTTCGCGAAAAGTGCAGTTTTCACACTTTTTCACCTAGCTCTTTGCATTGAAATCAATGGAAAGACAGCCTTTCTCCCTACCACATGACACTTTTCTCTTCTTTTCACACAGACATATAAAAGGGTGTCAGGGTGTCACAAAATGCCATTGTGTGTATGTGAGAGGAAGAGAAAGCAGCACATTTTTCAGCTAGAGAAGGCAAGCTAATAATGTGGCATTGAAGCTTAGTTTAGTTAATCTTGTAGGCAGAACATTTGTTGTCTGTACTAGGGGAGTCTGAGGAACTCTTGTGGACAGGAAGGAAGAAAGGAGTTTGACCTCAAATACCCCATAGCGGTTTAAGAGATACGGTTTTTTGCATTTAGATCATCTTTTTAAGCTCTTGTAAATGCAAAAAAAAATTTTTTTAGACATTACTAACACTTTAAGTACACTCAACTTTGCAATACTATATTGTGTATTAATGAGGAAATGAAACCTCTCTCAGCATTATACTTTACCGGTGCACTTTCCATGTGAACAACTTTCAAACCTTTCCTCCTCTGACCAGTCTAAAGTATTTTTCAGTCAATGAAAATGGGCAAAAAAAATAATAAAATCAGTTTAAAAAAACATCAATGCATTTCCCTGCTAACAACATTGAGGAGGATTTCTTTATCTGAAAAGTCACCTGTTGCACACTTCCTTTTTAAAACACTATATGTCGAATCAAGACACTACTTACTCAATGAGACCTTCCCTAACAGAATGCATAACAAATGAAATCAATCGATTATCCCATATGGTTACATACAAAATGGTGTGTTTGCCACTGACAATCACTCATGAGTCATGATGTGGAAACCCTTACGTGCCCAGCAAATATGCAGTCAGAGTGGGGTTTCTAAACAGCTGATTATATTGCTAATGACCATAAAACACCTTTATCCAGCAACAGAATTGGTAGACTTGTATTTTTACAAATAAATTAACATATAATAACATTATGTATCACATGTAGCAGGAGTTGAAAAAAAAGCACACAATACACAGAAACATATGTAGGAATAGCAATACTGATGAGGATTCGCAAAATTGCCACTACGTACAACAGTTGGGATCAGTGCTATGAACATTAAATGACTGAAAAATAATAAATCTGAGTTTATATTTGAATTATATATGATTATTCACATATTTTGTCTACCATTAATTTACCATGATCATCCACATCCATCATATTCATTCAATTCAACCTTCATTTTTTAGATATCTTTCTGCCAGGAAGGCTACCATCATATTACCACTGAAGCAGCAGTACCATCAGATTCTTCCTCCTCTCTTGCTGCAGGTAGTGGTGAGTGTGACACTTGTGTAGGTGTTGTCCCTGGTGCAGCAGGAGCAGCAGCAGCAGCAGGCTCACTGTCAGGTAGCTGCAACTCTGTGCAGCTACTGCTGCACATAGCCACCAGGGAAAAAAAAACAATTTTGCCCCAATCTAAAATTCAAAAAAGGACCCTTAGGATGTGGTGATAGCAATACCTGAGTTGGTGGCAAGTGCCACAATATATGTTGTTGCTGGTGGGTTCTGAGTCGCAGGGGATGTGGTGTGTGGTGGCAGCAGCAGTATCTGCTGATGGGCTCTGGCATCTGCTGCTGGTGGGCACTGACTGCTGCAACCACTAGAACCTCTTATGCTGCTACTGGATTTCTCCATTTCAGCAACAGTCCTCCAAATCCTCATACTCAATTTCTCCACACTGGCACTAAAGTGCAGCAGACAACAGCAGCAAGATGTGTTCTGGAGCTATCTCCCTCTGACACACTTACTCAAAACAATATATACTTCCACAAATCTTTGTCTCAACACATTGTAGCACATGGGAAATTTGTTACGGTTTTATTGACACTCAGACACAGTAGGTGAGATAAAACACAGTTTTATTGAACAGGCTCAGAAAGGATAACCCTCACGGGTCCAGCAGTAAATGTATTAACAATACAGGACTGACACAGGACAGGTTATAGCAAGATATATACCCACAGGGGTCCAGTATATGTACAATACAGAATTACAATATACTGACACAGGTCAGGTAACTTTTCGTGTGAAGCTCAACCAAGGCAACAAGGAATGGGTTACTATTAGGCCAGGAATGTGGACAGGCCATAATAGTGCGAGGCCCTTAAGACTCCCTCTCTGCAGGGAGTGCATAAATCGCGAGAAACGCCCAGTAGACAACGGATGCCCAGGATCAACTTAGGACTGCTTATAGCAGTAACGGAGGACAAGACAGTATGCCTGGGAGGGTGCCCAACTGAGACTGCACGGTAGAATGACCGGTGAATAGTGGCACCTTCCCAAAAGGGGTTAACGAACGGTAAGACCAGTAATGTCTGCATGATGTAATCACAGCCTGAGGTGCCCAAGTAACACCAACCTCAGCTAAGGCAGGAAGGAGGGTCAAGTGCACTGATGGAATAGACACCGGAATGTCGCCCACGCGACAATGACTGAACCAAGACTAGACTGCATGAGGCACAGAGGCACAATGGGACTGTCTGGAGACAAAAGCCTGGAGGAGGAGCCCAAACCGAGAACCAGAATGGGACCGCAGGCTATAGTGATGCACTGGAACAGTAGCCCTACTGGGCCGGCACACAGAGCAGGAACGTCAGCCAGTCCGAGTCAGTACACAGAGCAGGAATGTCGGCCGGGCCAGGTACACAGAGCAGGAACGTCAGCCAATCCGAGCAGGAACGGATACAGCAGAGTAGTGAGGCAGTCCAGGTCGGTACACAGAGATCACATGAGAACTGGAACAAGCGCTGGTAACGGAAACACCACGAAAGGGCACAGGAGAAGTGACAAGGCCCAGTATTTAAGGACAAGTACTGGGCAGGACAAGTCACTACAGCCAATAAGCGTCAGCAGTAGATAGAGACTGACAGAATGTCGCCAGTATAGCACGGGCACCGTGATAACATTCCAGTTTTAAAATAGCTGACCAGGAATTATCATGGCTATAGAAAGCAAATGTTGGAAAAAACAAAGCTCTTAAGATAAATTTATTGGCTGTTGTGGAAAAGGCATTTTTTCTGTTCCTATTCCCAGTACCGGTTCAGTTGGTATCCTCCAAAACTGCACATCATCAACTAGATGAATGAAGGTCCAAAGAGCTGACTCGTATTTAATGTTAACCTCTTGTTATTTTAATTAAAGGTTTTTTAAAATATTGAAGGTCTGTAATATGTAAACACTAACCCTTACACACGGAAGATGCATAATCTCACCAGATTATTATAGCACACAACTTGGCTCTCACTGAGCCAAGGATTATGTCATTGTAGGAATCACAACTTTTACTTTCAGTTAATTATTTCTCCACTCCAGCCCTCAGAAGAAGTAATATTGTGGTGGGAAATGTTGAAGTCATAGAAAACATAGGCAAAAATGTATTGGCAGTGGCGAAAAAGTGAAACCATTTGCAGAGGTGAAAAGGAGAAAACTTTCACGAAAAAAAACATTGCTCACAGAAGAGGAATCAGTCGTGGCTGCCCACACACCAGAAACCAGCGGATACTCAATTCTTAGATGGCAAAAAGCTGCACAAAAATAATCCAAGAGTATGTCTGTGGAATGTCAAACCTGCCAACAAATGTTGGCAGTTGACATGCTGCCCTATATATATCATCATTATCTTCAGCCGTTGTCGACCCACTGCATATGAAGGCCTCCTCAACAAACCTCCACCAACTTTGGTCCTGTGCCTTTTGTTTGCCACTGTGTACTTCCAAATTTGGTAATTTCATCTACTCATCTTGTCTTTGGTCTTCTCCTTGGGCATTTAGTATTGTGTGGAATCCATTCCAAAATTCATTTGGTCCATATACCATCAAATCTTCTTGCTATGTGCTCTGCCCATTTCCATTTAATCCTTTGAGTGCCAACACAATGCTTTGCATAACCCACTGGCATTCAAAAGGTTAAGGCACTTTACTCTTTCAATTACATTATTATAGTACACAGCTTGGTTCTCACTGAGCCAACCATTGTGTTTATTTATGAGTTAGGACTTGAATGGGCTGATATTCAGGACCTGGAAAAACTAATCTAATTCTGCACCTAATAAAACAGTCTTAACTGGACATTTTTGTTTGAATGTCATTTTGGTTAGTCACAAGACAATGATTACATTTTTGCCTCCAAATGTTACAGATTATGTATAATAGGAAAGCTGGAATAAACTCATTAAACTCCTGCCAGTGATCTTCTATGTTTTTAAAAGACTTTTATATTAAGTCCTTAAGGACCACTCAGTCTGGAGGTGAGATACACTAAAGGACCATAGCACTTTTTTTTCATGGTTGTATTCTGTGATCACAGTGCGGAGTGTAGCCACACTGCAATCACAAACTTCCATGACCACCACAAGTCCTTAACGCAGGAAAGCCGTGACATTCTGCCACATCATTGGGCTCTAAGGGGTTAAATTGGACCTGCCACCTTTAAAATAAGTTTAGTTAATGTTAAAAGTAATGAACCTAATATATAGTGCCTATATGTTGAGTTGTCCATTTTGTCATATGTATTTTTACATTCTTTTTTGAGAAAATAACATTTATTTGTTGGTGGTAGCTAGGGATGGACAAAAAGTTTTGCCTCAAAAGTGAAACAAGCAAATAATATTACTTACCACTGATCAGGACATTTTCAGTGAAACATGCCAGTTTTCCACTTTTTCCTACCTAACTCATTGCATTGAAATCAATGGCAAGACTGAATCTCAGAGGCGTAACTAGAAACCACGGGGCTCTGGTGCAAGAATTGCCATGGGCCCCCCGACCACATTGGCAACCTCCACATTGCCCCGTATCTCCACATTGCCCCTCAATCTCGACATCGCCCCTTCCACAATGCCCCTCAATCTCCACATCACCCCTTCCACGATGCCCCTCAATCTCCACATTGCCCCTTTCACATTGCCCCCATCTCCACATTGCCCCTTTCACATTGTCCCTTCCACAATGCCCCTCAATCTCCACAATGCCCCTTCCACATTGCCCCTAAATCTCCTACCTCCCTGGTGGTCCAGTGGCAGAGGACAGGTCTTTGCCTCTTTCTGCACAGACCTCTTCTCCTGTGCGGTCCTCTTCAGTAATGCAGAGCGCTGGGAGATGATGTCATCTCCCAGTGTTCTGCATTACGAGAGTGTCAGTCTGCCGGAGGGAATACTGATCTCCCTCTGGCACACCGGCACTCTTGTAATGCAGAGCCCCAGCGCTCTGCATTACTTAATTGAGGGCATCAGGGAAGGGGGTCGCAGGGGAAGGCCGGGTCCCTGGAGTGACGGGCCCGGTTGCAGGTGTGACCCCTGTGACCCCTATGGTTACGCCACTGCTGAATCTGCCTCGGCCAGTGTGGTAAGTTTCCCTTCTTTTCCTGCAGGGATGATATAAGGGGGGGGGGTACGTTTCCTGCAACATGTTATTCTGTGATTGTGAGAGGTAGAGAAAACATTGCTATTTTTGAACTAGTTAGGTAAATAAAGCAAGGTTGCAGTGTTGTTTAGGGAGTCTTGTGGGAGGGCAATTTGTTCTCTGTGTTAGAGGAGTCTGGGGAGTGGGAAGGGAGATTTACCCAAACTACTCAAAAATTGGTGCAACTAAGACAGGCAGTTGTTCCAAGTTCCTTCCTGAGGTGTCTGTTCTCTGTTAGGAGAGTCTGGGGGTCTGTGGAGTCTGGGTGTGACTGAGAAGACACAGGCAGCTGTGATCTAAGTTCCTTCCTTCTGTCACTATGAGATTATTAAGCAGACTGACACTCAATAGACAGATAAGTTCAAATGACAATGACTCCTTCAACATCCAGTAGGGGCCAGCATATTTAGTAAGGTCTATCATCATCATCATCTGTAATGAAAAAAAAAATAACAACTGCAGTAACACTGGGATAGAGAAAGCAACAGCTGAAATCCTCCTGACACAAGCAAAAGGCAAAGAGGAGAAGAAGCTGTTTCATAGAGAGTGCTTGTTTTTGGTTTTATTTTTTGTTAGAAGAGAACAGTTAATAAAAAAAGTAAAAAAAAAAAAAAAAAAAAAAAAAGAACAGGGGGAGGGAGAATAAAGTAGAATCAAAGATATTATGCAAATAATTGATCTAGTGTTCAGTCCTTTGAATCATGATGATATATATCCATCAATAACACACCAATCCACCAAAACCATACAGATTTGACATTTTTTTAATTACCGCTGTAAAATGAATGTTTAGCAAGCATAGCAGCAGGCTTACAGAGTGTGTGTGCACGTTATGTTCTTCATTTTCATACCACCTATGTGGCCCCAGGGAAGTACACCACAATGCAAACCAACCATACTCCATATTTAAAGGAGCACTAAACCTTTTCTATGAAAACACATATTTTATATTGCATTTCCTGCTGAATAAAACAAGGTCACTCCCATCACTGTCAGATGTTTTATTCAGAATTTATAGCACTTTAAATAATCAGGAAGTGAATTTACTGTGTTTGCTTCCTGATAGTTGTAACTGACAGGAAGTGACAGGCAGTTTCTATCACATTCTATGGAGAACTGTATGTCTCTGACTTTTCTGACTTTCCTCTCCATTAGAATGTAACAGGAAAACTAATTAGAATTTGACCACTAGAAGGCACTGCTAATGTAAAAAAACTTGGGTCTATCCCCTTAAGGACCATTGATGTGGCAGGACCGTCACACTGGTCCAGCACTTAAGGACCAGTGACGGTCCTGGCACATCACTTACTTTTACTCACTGCGCTCCTGTAGGAGCGTGGTGAGTAATACAGGGGACTGAAGTTGATCACTCCAAGAATGGAGCAATCTCTTTCAGTCCCCCGTTCGGCGTGCCGCCTCACGTGATCAGTCCTTAAGGGGTTAAACTGTAATAACTCTGGAAATATAAATCTGTCGGCAGTGGGCGTACCATTATTTTACTCAATGGGAAAATCCCTACAATATATATTTTTTCATAAAAAAAGTTTACTGCTCCTTTAAGTGGTCCTTTTATTTTTAAAACAATATTTATAAACACAGTAAAATATTTTTATATTGGGGCTGATTTTACAAAGAAGAAATGGATCAATTTTTAATTAAAACATTGTCATAAGTAACAACATAACATCCCCATTGTTTTAAATTGGGCTTTTAACCCATTGAATGCTATCAAGGGATCCAAAGCAACATTTCACAATGACTTGGAAACCTTTCTAGCTTTCAAAGGGTTAAACACAACAACCACAGCTATTCAAGGACAGAAAAATATCAAGTATCAAACTCATTTGTAATTAAAACAGAAGATCGTTGAAATAGTAGGAACAATATCAGGTGGCAAAGACACACTCATTTACATTACACAAGATATCCCATCTGTGCTTGAACTCAAGTTGACTTCCACTAAATTACAGTTAGTTCTAAATACACATATAAACCATGTCAATCTCTCCTTTTACTTGACCATACACCTTACCTTATGTACTGAGAGGGTATTTATTTACTTTTTACAATATGTTGTACACCAGGAACAAATCTCATGATATCTTGTTGTCTCTGGCTCCTCAGTTTCTGTTTCTCAGTAACTATAGGGTGACTGGAAAACTTTAAAGTTAAACATACTAAAAGGGATGACACATTTTGAGCTAAATGTTCAAAAGTAAAGTGGAGGGATTCTGTGGTAAATCAGCTACGTTATAGTTAAATGAGGATTTAACCCCTTTAATGCTATTGAGGACATGATGTGTTGGCAGAACAATTTTACACACCAGGTAGCTTTCACCTGAGGGGACCTGTTTGTGTGGCTTACCATTACTACACATCAAAGATAAGAACTACTGTATGGTGGGAAATTTTGCACATCAAAGCACTTTCATCAAACAGGAAAAGATCTGCTGTGTAACTGGACAATTGTGCACAATGAAGCACTTTAACCTGGTCGGACCTGTTATGTGGGTGGACAGTTCTGCAACACAAAACAGTTTCACCTGGTATGATCTAATGTGAAGGGGCTTTTAGTTGAAGAATTAATGTTTCGCTGTAAACAAGCATTTATATGTTATGATCATTAACTTTGAGCCTGTTGATAAATACAGATTGAAGTTGACATGGACACCCAAGTAATAATAATATCAAAGTATTTTGCCAGAAAGGATACATTGAAATTGTCTCTCGTTTTAAAGTTTGTCCTGGGTTATAGATGTTATTATTACCAAATTTAATGGTGCTCATTTTATCAACCTCTGAAGGATGAAAGGCTTAGTTGATTCTGCTGGGACTAGAAACTATGACCTTGAGGTTTGAAAATATTCTACAGCTGGTGAATTAACCAACTGAGCCTTGTAACCACCTAAATTAGAAAAAAAAACATAGTTTTAAAGACAGAAGGAAATAGCACCATTCATGTTATCTGTGGATCACCTAATAATACATGAAATGATAAAGAACTCAGGCATCACCATTGGCCTGACATTTCAGATAAGTCAGAATACAATATCTGACTTGCATTATCTGCCAAAACAACATGTCTTTAAAAATCCATGTCCTCAAGGGGCTTAGATTTGTATTGTTCCAGACCCTTGATATATATTATTCTCCTTTGTTTTTCTCTACATATTGTCATAAAACGTCAAATATATCCAAAATGTTGAAAGGCATAATATTTTATAAATTAAACAATGAATAAAAAATTAAACATTGAAGATGTATATGGTTACTATAGTGGTTGTAGTTTATGACAGTGATTCTGAAGGTATTAAATGAGGTATACAGAAACATGACAAAAATGGCTTGAAGGAGCAGTCCAGCATACTGTAACTACTCAAAGGCAATTTGAACCCTTTAAGGACATGGGGAATGGGCAACTCATTGCAGGACAATTCTTTGCACAGGGGAACTACTGCTATTAGAGCTAGTGCAAAACACTAGGGCTGGAGACAAAGGGGCCCTATTGATGAAGCTTAAGTCACCCTAGGCTCAAGGACCTGCAAATATTAAACTGTAGACTTCTCTTAGCCCTCACTTTGTAACTTAAAAAAGTGGGGTGAATGCACTTTTATATTTCATTCTTTAAAGGAGGGTATGAAAGTGCCCTCCTTTTATGCAAAATAAAATGGGGTCACATGACCCCCTTATTTTTTTAACATTATCTATCCTGCTCAAGATGAAGAGATTGGTGGTGCGTGTGTGTGTTTGCATGTGGGGTAATGTTAATCTCACAAATATTTACTTTAGGATATTCAGGCAAATGCCGAAAGAAGCATGTCAGCCTCCATGGTCATTATACCCAGTAAAAATTAAAATGTAATTTAGGAGAACCAGTCCACACAGTGGTCATTAGGCGTTTCTGAACATATTAACCCTTTGGGTGCCAAAGAGAAAGCCAATGCATTGCACTGCAATGTGTTGGTTACCTATCTGGCATTCAAAGGGTTAAGTTAAATGAATGTTTGTTAGTAGGTACAAGTGTCCCTTTAACGCAGTCTCAGGATCTTTGAGGGACAATCTGGTGCTGTACCCAGCCTTGAGAATTCTAAGGATGCGCATTGGTACCCTGGTGAGTGGGGAAGATCAGATTTCCGCTAATCAGCCAGCTGAGGTCTGTTCTTCCACTGGCTCAGACCACTGCAGCACCTCACCATGAGGGCCCTGTGCCCTCAGATAATGTAGAGCACTCTGGTTCTTTGGGTCATGTGAGGACTGTGAGGGATTGCTGATTTAGAGGTCTGCACAGAAAGAGGCACAAACCTCTTGCTCCCTCCAAAAAGCTGGACTACCAGTGATGGGTCCCACTCTTGTAGCAAGAAAAGTAGGCAATCAGGTGGGGCCTCAGGAAAGAAGTGGAAGACTGTGGGAAGAGGAGAGAAAGAGAGAAGAAAAAAACAGAAAAGACTGGGGGTGTGAGAGGGGAAATTCTGGGGTGCAAAGGATGGGAAGATTAGAGGAGAGAAGATGCAGTGGTAAGAAAACATTTGTAAATCCCAATGATAATTACTGAAATTCAATAGTTAAGCTATGATTTTCTAAATATCCTGCAGAGTTGATATTCATCAAGTGTTAGATTTGCAGGGATGAGTTTGGGAGCCCCCATCCTGTAAATGGATCAGAATTTGCGTGAACTTGGGCTCCACCATATGCCTGTGTGGAAGAATGTCTTGTTACAGTCAAAACACATCTCTGAAGACCTTGGAAAGGCAGTTAATGCTGCTCATAGGTCTTAAAATGGCTATAAAACAATTGCTAAGGATCTGCAGCTCCACCTGTTCATTTTCACACAGTCTACAGATGGAGAAGCATTTTTCCTACCTAAATCTTACCAAGAGAACCCTGGCGCATCATCCGTTAAGAGATAAAATGTAGGGTAACATCCAAGGATCTACAGAACACTCTTGCCTTGGTTAATATGTGTGATCATGACTATATTATCAGAAAGAACTTCAGAATGGTGTTTGTACGAGGAAACCATTGCTGTCTACCTGAGTTTGCTAAAGACGTTTGCATAGATAATCCACAAGCCTTCTGGTACAATGTACTCTGAACAGACAAGTCAAAGACAGAACTTTTGGGTTCAATGAGAAACATTTTGTTTTGCATGAATGAAATACTGAGTTATAACAGAAGAACCTCATCTCAACTATCAAGCTTGTTGGTGGGAGTGTGATAGTTTGGGGCTGCCCCAGGACCTGGATGGCTTACCCTCATTCACACAGCCAACATATCTGCAGTATATAAAAATATTCTAGAGTAGAAACTTAGGCCATCTATCCGTGAGCTGAAGCTGAACCGAAAGTAGGTCATGCAGCTGACAATGATCCTCAGTGTACAAGTAGAAATACAAAGTATGGAAGAAAAAAAAAATCATGTTTTGGAATGGCTGGGGGAGAGAAAGAGACAATAAAAGAATGTTAGCGAGCAAGGAAATCTGGGTGGTGAATGGGATGCTGGTGTCATGTAATGGAGTTTTTTTATGCAGTAGTGTATTGCGGCTGGTTACATGTAAGGTTGTGTTGCCCAGAGAGGGTGTGTGTGTGTGTGCGTGCACGCTGATGATGTTTTATATCTCTTGCAATACTGTAACTCTTGTATGACATGTTTATTTGAATACATTGCAAAGGAAATGTTGAACATTTTGTTTTAGTTTTATGCTTTGAAAAATAATCCAGCAAATTATTTCACCTGACGCCTTGAACCTTAGATCCAACCCCACATTTCTCAGACAATTTATTAACTGTTTGTGTTCTAATACAGCATGCCCTGAATTTTCACGAAACCTTAAATTATGGCAGGAATTCAGTCATTTAGCATTCATATTGTATTTTAGAGATTTGCATTATATTGGAGATCTCTGTTGCATGCAAGGGGTTAACTAATGATGTATTTGCAAACATCATTCTCATGGTGCTGACCACAGTTTGCTAAATGTTCACCATTTATCAAGTAAGGAATATGCAGAGTTAGCATATGATTCTCCTGGGATAGGCTTGCACTCAGTATTCGTCATGAACAGATTGGGAAATGCTGCTGATAGCAAAAAGTATCATCAGCGTAAGTGCATTTGATATCAGCCCAGTTACACCAGTTGTAATTCATTTCTGGAACTCCAGCTGTTGGGAACTGTAACTCCCTGCCAGCGGCTGGTTGAGCATGATGGAGTTGGAGATGATGGGAGCTGCTGTTCCCAAAAGTTGGAGGCCCATAAACTGACTTCGCCTAACTTACACTTTTCATGGAAAAGCACTTCTTCATAGTCATTGAGGCTGCTGTACTAAAATAGAGTGGAGCAATTCTGGAATTGCACCACAGATGACAAATAAAAAAGACTTCTCTAACATTAAATTGGACTTGTCACCCATAGATAAGTTTACTTAAAGGGATAGTAATGTTTCACAAAAAAGCAACTCCAATTAATCTTCATAGTATTTGGGCCATGGAGAGTGTTATTTCAGCACTGTCAGAGTTGTAGTTCAAGAGTAATTGAATGATAAAGTATCCCCCTCCCTCCCCTTTTACCTAGTGTAAGCCGCCTCCCCTCAGATGTGGAATCTGGTCTCTTGTCAGGACAGGTTGCAGCAAGGGACAGTCTTCTTACTGTGATCATAAGGAAAACTCTGCCCCACTTGACAGGTTTTTCAGGTTTTCCCTTCTGCTCACTGAAGATTGTCCCTCTCTGAGATCCATCTGGACAGTCTTGCTGCTCTGAGGTGAGCAGTGTTACATCAGTAAAAGGGGTGGGAGGGGGATACTTTATCAATCAATTACTCTTAACTCTGACAGTATTGAAATAATACTCTCTATGGCCCAAATACTATGAAGATTAATCGGATCTGCTTTTATTGTCAAACATTACTATCCCTTTAAATGACTAGTACAACATATAGGTAGATTTTTGATGTTGTGTAAAAAAACTATATTCTGGTTCTATCTACAAATTTCTCAGTAGATTTCAATGGGAATCTGTTTGTTAAAACCATTAATAGAACTTATCAACTTCACTGTAAATTGGGCCTAGATTTGTCACTTCAACATTAACTGGTGAAAACGTATTTTTAAAGCGTAACTTTCACATAGGATAAAGTTGCCCTTCAATAACTAAACATATGGCGACTAGCTTGTCTGATGGCCAGGTTAGTGCCATCTGCACGCCTGAGCCATCAATCCCTTCCGGTTACCTTATGGTACACTGCAATGCCTCCTAGAGGAGACCGGGACTGACAGTGCAGGCGAGCAGACAAGATGTCTGCACTGATGCCTGGCTTCCAGATTTAAGGATTACTTTAGAATCTGGCACTTCTGAGAGGTAATATAAGTATTATGAAGCAAGTTGCCAGATGTTTAATTATTGAAGGGCGACTTTATCCTATGTGAAAGTTCCACCTTCAAACAATGGCATTTATGGGGATGTATATTTTTCCCCTACGGTGCTGATGGTTTGCTTCAGAATTGCTCCTGTTCTACTTAGTACATCAGTCTCACTATATCCTATGTTCAGTTAGGAGCAAGTCCCATACCACCACACTATACCTTTATATAACTGAGCTTAAATATAAGTCTTGAAACTCCAGCACCTGTACATTGAGTATTGTCTTGGCTTCCCATTAAAGGACATGTAGCAACACCTTGTAACTTGCAAATTCCTAATTGTTCTGATGAATTTTGCTATCTTCAATTAGTCCTGGATGTCATGTCCTTGGAGACAGACATGACAGTTGCTCACAGAATGCATAAGCCTACTTAACCCTTTGAGTGCCAGAGAAGTACCCCTCTGGCACTCAAAAGGTTAATGTTTTATGCGATAAGCGAAACCATACAAATCAAACACCAGGAAAGGAACCTTGTCCAGAAGAGCTTGCAATCTATTTAGTAATAGAGAAAACATACTGAAAAAGGAGGAGGATGATAAGTGTAATTACAATGTAGTTGTGGGGAGGTGCAGATGTTCATGTGAATGCAGATGCCCAAATAGAGAACGTTGTTACTGAGATGCCTCCATGAGCATGTGGCTTTCAGTGGTTGCTTAAAGGTGGTTAGTGAGAGGTTCATGAAAAATGGTTATAAGGATTGTATTCCCCCGTTGAGGTGTAAGCACTCAAAAGGATTATAGCAGGTCGATAGCTGTAGTTCTTATTACATTTCCCATTACATTCCATGGCATACATCAAATTAACACAAATACAGTATATGAAGCACCTTTGCCAACAGAGGGGGGTTGTCATTAAACCTCTCAGTTTGTGACTCTCCAGGTCTGTATGGGTCTTTGTCTCCCATTTATTCCCTCCTGCCTGGCTTCTCTGTTATCCACTATACAGTTGTGTTTACATATGTGGAGCATGTTAAAATCACAGTTGGAAGGGGTTTTCTAACAAACTATAATTTTATTTATGAACTGCCAGACAGGTTATGAGAGGCCCTTACTCCATCTAGAGACTCTACTCCCTAATTTAGTTTTCCTATCCAATGAAACATCATGTCTCTGCCCTCCATGTGAAGGCTTCTGTTGTTTCAGAGAGGCACTTACTCTATCTAGGGACTCTACTCTCTGATTTTACAGTTCTTGCCAGATGAGACATCCTGTGTCTATCATCCCCATGAGGACTTCTGTTGTTGTGCTGCTTAAGTGATCCACCCAGGTCTCTTGAGCTAACCATGGTCATTCACCTTCCTTTGTGCATCAGTGTAGGCCCAGACCTTTGGTTCTTCTGCAACCTAGGGAACTTGAGCTATACCACATGAAGTGTCTCTTCTAGAACACATGCTCCTTATCTCTGCAGTAACCCAGGATACAGAAGGGGCAACCTGATTTATCCCCCATGATAATTTACTGAATCTCCCACTACCCAAAGGGCAGGGCCAACTCACACATTATGATTGCTATATCTTAAGGGGACAGCTATGCTGTAAACTGCTGTGGGGGACACTCTGTTTACAGTATATATATATATAGAGAGAGAGAGAGAGAGAAAAGAAAAACCTGCACTCCTCTATATAAAGAACAGGTGTTTGCCCTGTATTGGACATATATAATATTTCTTGGTAAATACGTGAGATTTTGGTTTTAAAGATTGACCAAGTTGTGTATAAGCTAGCCATCCCATCAAGGTATCTCACTTTCTGGCAAGTCCTACTCAATACACCCATAAAGCCCTATCTAAATAAAGTTAAAACCAAAAATTCCTGAGGGGATGTTATAATAAATTCGTAGGAGAGGGGGGGTGGCGTTTAAATATGCTCTTTGTAATTTTTGTGGGTCCCAGGGTATTGCAATTAAAAACAGAGGACATACAATGTAATAAAAAAGATGTACATAGAGGACTTACCTAATGCAAAAAAAACAAACAAAAAAACAAAAAACAATGGGCCTGCATTATGTGAGTATAAGAGGACTGTGATCCAACAAGCTTATACATGACTTGGCCAATTTGTCAAACCAAGATATTATTTACTAAAATATTATATATATATATAGGGCACGCACTTATTCTTTATATAGAGGAGCGCAGGTTTGTCTTTCTGTTAGTTTGCACTTCGGGTTTTGGCCTAATGCTTGGGGGACTGGAGAACCCTCTCATTCCTTGCTACTATCTATATATCTATTTTCATATTCACATTAAAATGTTATATATTATATGGATATATTATGGTGAGTTGTCACTATGAGCTTTCTTTCTCTTAATAGTTTATAAATTAACACAATGATAATGAGTGAACAGAAGAAAACTCTAAATCAAATAAATACTTGGTGTAACCACCCATTGCCTTCAAGACAACATCAATTCCTCTAGGTACACTTGCACAAAGTCAGGAAGTTTGTAGGCATATAGGCAGGTGTATGATTAACCCCTTAGGGACCCTTGACGTACAAGGACCGTCACGGTCCTTGAACTACTCAAGGACCGATGACGGTCATGGTACGTCACGTACTTTTTACTTACAGCGCTCTACCGGGAGCGCTGTAAGTAAAAATAGGGCATGAAATAGACCGCTCCAAGATCGGAGCGATCTCTTTCAAGCCCCATAGTGACGCGCTGATACACGTGACAGGTCACGTGTACCGGCGCGTCAAAGTGCCCCTATGCGGTCATTATGGGACGGAAATGTCCCATGACCGCCGGTCCTTAAGGGGTTAAACAATTATACCAAACAGGTATATGATCATCAGTTTAATATGTGGGCTGAAAAACAATCAGAAACAGAAACAGCTGTGTAGGAGGGATAAAACTGGGCGAGACAGTTGTATACAAGACGTTCAAGGTGCTTGAAGGCAGACAGGAGAAGAGAATTGGTCCATTAGTTTGAAAGTGAATTTTTATTTATTTATTTTATTTATTTAGAAAATGTTTTACCAGAAAGAATACATTGAGATTTCTCTCATTTTCAAGTATGTTCTGGATAGTTTTCAGTAAAGGGTTACATATTTTCACAAACTGAGAAACATTATATATACATACAGATATAAATATACATACATATTAAAAAAGATATATGGCTACAACTGGGAATCTCTCTTGACACACACTCATGGCACTTGCTTATACCCTGTACAAGTCGACAAGGGATACTGCAAAGAGAGAGCTTAATTATAAATTAGTATTGTGTTGGTATCTCACATCCCAGTGCCTCTCTTCTTTCTCCCCATCCAACTAGTTCTCTTGTTGGTGGTGCTCAACAGCAAAATGTACTATGCTACATATATGGTGGTCATGTCCTTCAAGCTCCCAATTCTGGACTGAAGTTTTACAACACATGAACATTGTTTATGGGACTTTGTTACAGACAGATCCTCTCCTATGTCTCTATTTCACATTTCTTCCCTCTTGCGCACACCTCTCCAAATCAACCCGTGTAAGCATACAAACACTTTTAAATGCTGCCAAGTCTTTGATCCCCCTTCACTGGGGGAGCACAACTCACCCATACCTTCCACAATAGTTTGCCAGGGTCAAATACTACTTTGAAATGGAACGTCTCCACTCAATTTCATCTTATGGTTCAGCCCCACACCTCTCATCATGGTCCACATGGTCTGAATATGTGGATTCTATGACCCTCACTGGTACCTATGCACGCCCACTTTTCCTTCTCCTTACATAATCTCGCTACCCTTGAGTTGAACCCCATTTTCCCCCTTCTGAGCCACCCTTTGACTCCATCCTCCTGATACTCCTACCTAACTTTTAGTGTGCCCCCAGATGGGACTGATGTGCTCTAGTTGGCATGAGTTGGGGGCGTCTGAATGCTACCCTGTCTTGGTGATTAGATCTGACACACCTCACCCCTCCCCCTTTTTCATTTGTCTTCCTTTTCAAACCCCCCTACCCGTTTTTTTTTTTCTCTCTCCTCCCCTTCCTTCTACCCTCCTCCTGCTACCCTACTAGCACCTGGGTATATACCTGTGTCCACGATGACACTATATTTCATCATTCTTACAAGGCTGCCCATTCGTCACCACTTACCCCTCTGAAAGCCTGCATGTTCATCACACACAGACCATGATATAGTTATTGACTTCCCAATATTGCTCATCCCATACATTGTAGTTTTTGCTGTGGACATCTTCAAACCCTTCTGTGGCTCCTTTTCCAGTTCTGCTATTATGCTTCTTAACTATGTATTATCTGTACTTCTTTTACTTTTTTACAATCCCTAATTTGTAATACTGTACTTCTAAATGTTGTATCTGCTTTCATTATACAATAAAGCTTCTTTGAAATTGGAAAAAAAAATCATATACAGTTACACACTGTTTTTAGATATAAAGAAGCATTTACTTTTAAGGATTTTAGACTGGGAGCAGATCTGATTATTTCCGGCAGATTGTTTCAGGCTTTCGGGCTTCTGAAGGAGAAGGCAGATCCTCCTGCTTCTTTCTTGTATTGTGGTATACGCAGTGAGTTGTTAGCAGTGGGGCAGAGGTTATAGTTAGTATGGAGAGCAGGAGTGAGCATATTGCTCAGGTAGTCTGGTAGTTTTCCAGAGAAGTGGTTGTGTACTAAGCAAGAAAGGTCAAGGGCACGTCTAGATTCGAGTGTTAGCCGATTTAGTTCTTTAAACATATCACAGTGGTGGGTAGTGTAATTACATTGGAAAAAATCCTGCATAATGAATTATACAGAGTGTCAAGTTTACTAAGATGGATTTGTAGTGCTGGATCATATACTACATCACCATAGTGTATGACTGGCAGCAACATCTGTTGTACAATATGGTTTCTCCCCAGGTTTCTAACCGGTTTGGGACCAGAGAATATTTAAAATTAGCAAAAGGCGGTAGGCTGGGATGCTAGGCTGGAGAGATAACTTTAGTTTAGTTTTCCTTAGCTCTTAGCTCTTGCTGCCTAATATATGAAGACACACACTACCACTTCTGATTCCCTTAAAGTGATAGTTATGTTTCGCAAAAACAACAGCTCCAGTTAATCTTCATAGTATTTGGGCCATTGAGAGTGTTAGTTCAATACTGTCAGAGTTGTAGTTCAAGAGTAATTGAATGAAAAAGTATCCTCCTCCCGCCCCTTTTACCTAATGTAAGCCGACTCCCCTCAGATGTGGAATCCTGACCTGGGACCAGACAGCTCACATCAAGGGACAATCTTCTTACTGTGAGTATAATGAAAATCCTCCCCCCCCTTGACAGGTTTTTCAGGTTTATCCCTTATGCTCACTGAAGATTGTCCCTCTCTGTAGTCTTGCTGCTCTGAAGTGAGCAGTGTTACATCAGTAAAAGGGGCGAGAGAGGGATACTTTATCATTCAATTACTCTTGAGCTACAGCACTGACAGTATTGAAAAAACACTCTACATGGCCCAAATACTATGAAGATTATTAATTGAAGCTACTTTTATTGTGAAACATTAATATCCCTTTAAGATGGGTGTGATTACTGCTTAAAAGATGCCAGTTGTAAGAGAGAGGTGATGAAGTGTTAAGGGTAAGAGTTAAGTGTGTATGTAGGAGAGGTGACAGGGCTAAGCTGGCAGCATCTCAAAAATTTGATTTTGTCCTTGAAGTGGATGGCGAGATCTTGGACATAGAAGTTAGTTGATAGGGTTTGTGATAGTGGGCATAGAAGAGGAAAGATTGACAGTTGTGTGTTAATACATATTGTTTTGAATGACAAAAATGTTATACAAGACCATGATGCTGATGAGGTAAAAGAACTGTATTACCAAAGGCACCTATATGGCAAAAAAATAATTCCCCAAAATTCCATTGTTTCAAAAAGGGATTTTACATCAATGGGATTTAAGATGTTTCCCCTGTGGTGCATTTTATTTACCCTAGAAATGCCCCAGTTCCAGGCATAACATTTAATAGCCTGTCATATTTAATGATACAAATACCTAGTGATATCATTCTTTCTTAAAGTACAATAAGTTCCGACTGTCAGAGTTAATGTAGCATATAAGAGGAGTTCTGTGTAGGTGGTCTGTGAAGCATTAAATATATTATTAATGTATTCTCTATGTGAAGGTGACAAGCGTGATAAAATAAAATAAGAGAATGAAGAAAAAAACAAAAAAACCTGTGTCATTAGAATCTCACGACCTGTCAACTTCCCTTTTAGCAAGAGTTCAGAGAGAACTTTCTGCTTAATGGTGACAGTAGAGAGGGAGATGTTAAAACACTGATACAGGTATTCATTTGGAAGAGAGAAACAGTTTAACCTCTTCAGGATCAAAGGGTAGGGCAAATATTAGAGTGTAATCCACTGCATGCCTCTCTCTAGTTCTCAAGTGCTTAACCCTTTGAGCGCTAGAGGGGCGTGCAATACATTGCAAAGCAATGTGTTATTCAACCCTCAGACACTCAAAGGGTTAATATAATGAATCTCTGGCTTTCTATTGAATGCTTTTTTTCTTCCTAGAGCCCTTTAAAATACAGAATGAAATAAGGCCAATAAACGCTACACTGGTAATACAAGCATTGTAGTGACCCAAGGGATCATGCACTAATATGATTCCACGTTATAAAGTAGGTGCTGGAACAGTTTTTTCTTATTTTGTGCTGCTCTTGCAAAATGCATGTTTAATAAGTGACTTACTCAGTAGATTGTCTTCTTTACACTGCTTATATCAAGGGCAGAGCTGTGGGGACATGACTGGGCATTTTGAGGCATTTCCTTGGCTCAGCCCCATGTTTATTAGCACTTACTAAAGGCACAGAGGAAATAGTCATAACATTCATCCTTTGTCCTGTGGATACTACAGGGATGGTGTTCATAGCTAGTGTGCAAAGTGTTGAATACTTCTCTGGCACTCGGTGAGTTAATTCTTATTGACTGTAGAATGAGCCAGTATGCTCTGAAGTGATCATATGTACACAGTGGTGCAAGCTCTTGGTTTTAAAGCTCACATATAATTGCAACAATGAGCTGCTGAGAAATAGATATAAAGTCAAAAGTGGATATATTATGGGAAAAACCATGGAGAGAATTATTATGAAGGTTCAGTTAACCCTTTTTAATAAGGGGCAGAACTACAGTAGGTACAAAGGGTACAGTTGTACTGGGGCCCAACATCCGAAGTGTTCCCATCTGCCCCAGGGTCCAATAGGTTCTAGTGGTGCCTTTGGAAAAAGTATTATGAGCTGGGGGGGCTAAAACAACATATGTTCCAGGCTTTATCCTTTATTGTAAACTGATTCTGAAGCTAACAGGTCTAGCCTCATCCTGTACTGTACTGCAAAAATTAACACTGAAGTCTAATTAGGAGAGAAAGACAAAGCTGTTGGACGTGGCCTGGACAGCAATGGTGTAGGGCGTGCCTCAAGAGAGCTCAGACACACAGAACCTTACCACTCATTTTCTATGCATCAAAAGTCTACTATTTTCAGCTAAAAACCCTTATGTACACCCGAGGAGGCAAATGAAAGGGAGAAGGGGTAAAAACAAGCTCTCAGCTAACCCCATTACCAACTATACATCACGCAGCCCTGACGCTCTGGAGAGCCCACCAAATCAATCTACGCCATTAGGCTCTGTTCAGCATGGAACAATAGAATGCTTAGAAGATTCTATGACACAGCAGTGAAATACAGAAAACTCTGGTGATCTTCTAACACCACCAAAACAGTTTTACCAAAGGACCTGCGGAATACCACTTCCAACATCTTTTCCACCTTTCTGGGAGACTCTTATAAAGTTGCGGTTCACATCAAACGCATACACCAGCTGATGAGATCCAGAGACTATGCAGGAGATACTCTCAGGGAGGTGATTGTCTGTCTATATAAGTATGACATTAAGGAGATGCTCATGCGTAAGGCACGGGGCATTGCCCCATTGATTCATGATGGAACAGAAATATCCCTTTTCAATGATCTCTCCAGATATACCATCCAACAGGGGTGCACCGTTAAGCCTCTTACAGACCTGCTGAGACACCTGCAGATTCAGTATCGCTGGGGGTTTCCATTCTCCCTGCACGTCGCTCACGTTGGAAATACAGCGGTTCTCAGATCCGCAGCTGAAACCAATACATTCTGCATGACCCTGGGTATTTCACTCCCCACTATGGCCCAAAAACAAGTGAACATGGTCCAACAAAATTCACAAAAACCTTCTGAATGGTCATCAGTCTCGCCAATGAAGAAGAACAAGCTACGCAGACTTGAGATCGATGCCCTTACGTTCCACCCGACGGATGAAGCTTGGACCTGAAGCGGTACACCGCTTAGAAAACAGACTTTCTTCTCTTTTCATATTGAATATATATATGACTTTACTGAACTTTCTTTGAAAGTGACTGTTTCGGAAATATACTGATTAAGGAACTCTGTTCCTTAGGAAGACGATCATTGTCTATTTGTTTGCCTAGGCTTCCTCAGGTAACCCCTAGGATTGCAATTGTTGTACAATTTGTTAAGTTACACATGCAATCACATATTTGACCCAGTAGGTCCACAGTCTCCAACCCCTATGGCTCAAAATAGTCACATTCATTTCCACCCTTATGGGGTTGGTACCCTTAGTTGCCATTGTTCACATTATTGTTTTCTTTATATGCATATGTCTTTAAAGGGATAGTAATACTTAAAATGTAAAAAAAAATATGTTGTAGAGTTTATCCCCCTGAGTAAAACAAGGGCACACCCACTGCTGAAAGGTGTTTCATTCAGAAGTTATTAATTTTCTAAGTTGAATTTTTTAGGTGCAATATCACAGTGGCCTGAAATTGTACAGTGGCGCTGTTGCTACACCATCCTATGGAGATTTATGGTCAATTGACCAGAGCTGTCCATAGGATCGTGTAGCAACAGCGCCACTGTACAATTTCAGGCCACTGTGATATTGCACCTAAAAAATTCAACTTTGAAAATTAATAACTTTTGAATGAAACAGCAGTGGGAGTACCCTTGTTTTACTCAGGGGGATAAACCCTGCAACATATTTTTTTTTACATTTTAAGTATTACTATCCCTTTAAATTATACCAGAGGTCAAATACCCCTGTTACGGTTTTCTGACACTCAGACACTGGTAGAGTAAAAACACAGTTTTATTGAAATAAATATAAATGAACAGCGCCCCTGGGGGCCAAGAATGGTAATGGCAAGATACAGGCCCAGATAAGTATAGCGTAAATATACAGCTCAGGAAAGCCAAATATACAGGGTTAAATGTGGAGAGATAGACTAATTTAGTAAGCTGGTTGACCAACGCCCAGAAGTTAATATCAGTCTCTTGATGGTGCAGAGAAGGGTGTATTGTGTGACTGAACTAATCATTCTCAGATACCTTTGCACATGAATGCCCAAATTGACCAACGCCTGACCAGAGCTGAGCCTATAGCACCGTAGTGGGATAATCAGGAGTAAAGCCACTGCAAAACCAAACGGACCAGAACCTGAATCACCCTTAATACTCTCACGGATGTAACCCTGCGTGTGCCAACGGGATCAGAGCCATAAACACCCCGTGGGTGCCAGAACGGAGCAAACACTGCACAAGCAATAGTGAGCCACAGTAAAAAGTAATACGGCAGATTGATTAACACATTGAGCACATGATGACCAGAGCCGGGACACCCTACCGGTGTTGTACTGAGCACACACTGCAAGAGCCAATGGAGGTACCAACGCCAACCGGCGCTGTCGCGGCATTGCACGAGCACCGGAGCGGACAACTGCTCTGCTAATGTGAATAGGTAGGCTAGGTCGAAAGGCACAGGCTCAGTAAGTGTTAACAGGCTCAAACGGAACACACTGGTTTGGCAAGTGAAAGTGAACAGGCTCAAATAATGGAGACAACTGGCACAGCAAGGGTTAAGGCAGGTTCGGAAAGGAAGACTACAGCTCAGCAGCGCTATAGGACTAGCTCAGGCAACAGCTTTGTAGACTAGAGAGAGGATTAGCCAGAGCAACACAAACACAGTTCAGGATGTCGCCAGACGGCGACCAGGATCACACTGGAACTCAGGAACGATCATGGAGTGGGACTTCAGCCAGAACCGGGTCGGTACTCGGAGCAGGAACGTCAGCCAGAGCCGAGTCAATCACGGAGCAGGAACGTCAGCCAGAGCCGGGTCAATCACGGAGCAGGAACGTCAGCCAGAGCCGGTTCAATCACGGAGCAGGAACGTCAGCCAGAGCCGGGTCAATCACGAGCAGGAACAGCGGAATGATCAAACTAGCCGGTTCGGTACACAGGAATGCAGAAACACAGCAACAAGGCGCAGGCTCAGGAACAGCACGAAAGGGCAACTGACAAGTGCCCAAAACCCAGTATATAAAGGAACATCCTGGGCGGGCCAATCAGCTTCCTCCAATGCACAGTCACTACAGCAAAGATTGACAGAGAATCACGGGGACCGTGATAACTCCTGAGATTTTCCACCCCATTTCTGTTATTAGTAAACTGTCGGAACTTCTTTTACTTTACATACTCTGCTCAGTTGTAATATGAATAGAAGTTGGATCAATTAGATGGAGGAGGGGGTGGGAGCTATCACATACCCAGAAATAGTATTGTATGATTATATGTTTGTCATGCAGTTCTCATGAAACTGTAGCTGTCTCTCATGCATTGGTTGAATATTGGTCAGTGGTCTTGGGCTTTCATTGCGCATGCGTGATGGATTCCCATATTGAACTAATGCACATCCTTACTCAAGGAGAGTAACGGGGATTCAGTCGAGGTGTACTATTATACAATTTCTTACATTAAGAGGTTTTGTAGTTTCTCACTAATGTTGTAGTAAACCAAATTTGTCTGGCTACATGCCAGCTCTCTTATTATCTAGCCCTGTCACATACCCAGTAGCATCTGAATAATAATAATCATGACTAGGCCCTGCATCTTTTATACCATATCTCAGCCTCCTAACACTCAGAGGTTAAAGATAAATTTCTTTCTTGATTTTTAGTGCGTTCATTTACATCCAACATCCAGTCATGCTTAGTAATAGAAAGTTCCTATCACTCTGGTGTTTTTCTTGAACAATACTACACCACCATGATTGGACCCTTCTATATGACACCCTTTGATCTTTAATATCTACTGGCCACTTGTGGCCAGCCACATACTGGCATACCCCATACTCGTTTCTCATGTCTAACAATGAAGTAGCACCATATCAATACAAACTCTTCCTTCTCCCCTCACAACTCATCTCTCTAGGTTCTTAGGAGCTTTCTCTTAATGTTCTATTCATCTTCTAGATTGCTGTAGCAGGAATCAGTATATTTACTACAGACAAAAATGAAGACCATGGTTGCTGATTATTATATTAAAGATAAAGCAGACAAGAGCTAGTTGGTGAATGACATCAGCATGCATTTAGCAGGATTCTTGCTTAGTCTGCATTAAAAGCAACAAGGAAACATTCTTACTACATTGCTGGACCTTGAATTTGTGACAAGGTATGAGCCATAGCAGCAATTTGAGGAAAATAATATAAAGGAATAGTTGTAGATCAAGTGGAAGATTGCATTGTGGAGGGTGGAAGAAAATGGAGGCAAAGAAAGCAGAGCAAGAAGGAATTAAGCAAAGGCTACAGCATTTTGCCGAGCACATCATCATCATCACAGAAAGCAATTAAGGTGTCTCAGGTAGGAATGGGTGAAATTTTTTGCCTCAAACCAAAATGAAAATTGCACTTCTTGCCAAATGGAAATTTTCCTGCGAAAAGTGACATTTTTCCCACTTTTTTCGCCAAGCTCATTTAATTTAAATCAATGAGAAGACTGAATTTACACCCAACACTTTTAGTTTATTTCCCAAAGGCACAGTATAAAAGGGGTCTGAGATTGCCTGTGTTGGTGGAGTCCAGGGAAAGAATCAGTCGAGCAAGGAATTTTTTTTTGTAGGGGTTGTTGACTGAGATTGTGGGGACAGTTATTAAAGACATTTAAAAAAAGAAATAAAATAAAAAATAGATAAAATAAGAAATTGGTAGTAACGTAACAGAAACAGGGACTTCCTGACGTAAGCTGTGACTGGGGCAGACTAATACTTGACGGGATAGAGTATTTTGTAAAGGTTGATTTGTAAGACTTAGACATCTTGATAGAGTCCCAAGCTTTGAGGAAACATTGATTTACAGAACTTAGACATGTTAGGCACAAGCCCTGAGGAAATATTGATTTGTAGGACTTACACTTGTTTGGAACAAGCCCTGAGGAAACATTGATTTGTAGAACTTATATGTGTTGTTAGAGGCTTTGAGGAAACATTGATTTGTAGAACTTATATGTGTTGTTAGAGGCTTTGAGGAAACATTGATTTACAGAACTTAGACATGTTAGGCACAAGCCCTGAGGAAATATTGATTTGTAGGACTTACACTTGTTTGGAACAAGCCCTGAGCAAAACATTGATTTGTATGACTTAGACTTGTATTAGGCCCAAGCCATAAGGAAACATTGATCTGTAGATCTTAGACTTGTTGTTTGAGGCCTGAGACCTGACAAAACATGGATTTGTAAGACTTAGACTTGTTGTTAGACGCCTAAGCCATGAGGAAACATTGATTTGTAGGACTTAGACTTGTGTTAGGCCAAAGCCCTGAGGAGATATTGATTTGTAGGACTTAGAATTGTGTCAGGCACAAGCCCTGAGGAAACATTGATTTGTAGGACTTAGAATTGTATTAGGCCCAAGCCATAAGGAAACATTGATCTGTAGATCTTAGACTTGTTGTTTGAGGCCAGAGACCTGACAAAACATGGATTTGTTAGACTTAGACTTGTTGTTAGAAGCCTAAGCCATGAGGAAACATTGATTTATAGGACTTAGACTTGTGTTAGGCCAAAGCCCTGAGGAGATATTGATTTGTAGGACTTAGAATTGTGTTACACCCAAGCCCTGAGGAAACACTGATTTGTAGAACTTTGGCTTGTTAGAGGCATAAGCCCTGAGGAGTCAGTAATGATTTTTTACATTCAGGATAGTTAGAGGCACAAGCCCTGAGGAATCATTGATGATTTGTTGTACTCAGGATTGTTAGAGGTACAAGCCCTGAGGAATCAGTGATTTGTTGGACTCTGGATTGTTAGAGTTATAAGCCCTGAGGAATTATTCATGGTTTTTTTGGACTCAGGATTGTTAGAGGCACAAGGCCTGAGGAATCAGTGATGATTTTTTGGATTAAGTTTTGTTAGAGGCATAAGCCCTGAGAAATCAGTGGTGATTTTTTGACTCAGGATTGATAGAGGTACAAACCTTAGGAATAAGTGATTTGTTTGAATCAGGATTGTTAAAGGTGGAAGATCTTAGGAATAAGTGATTTATTTGGACTCAGGTTTCTTATACGCACAAGCCCTGAGGAACCAGTGATTATTTTTGGACTCAGGATTGTTAGAGGCATAAGCCCTGAGGAACCAGTGATTTTTAGGACTTAGGCTTGTTAGAAACAAGCACCACAAAACTGTTTCTCTAGCCTCTGGTTTATAAAAAGAGCAAGCCCTGAGAAAAAAATGCTCTACTGGCCTAGTGCCAGCAGGTCATGTTATGGTGGTCACTGGCCAATGGGCATTGGCAAATAACACTGTGTCATTGTGGCCTTTGAGACTTCTGTTCTTGCTGCTGCTGAGTTGTTTAAGAAGCAGGAAGATTAAGCAGCTCCAAGGGAGGGAATGGGATCAACAACAGCAGTGATATGAGTGATAATGATCATGGTTCCACTTGCCACTAGCTCCAGTGATGTACCTGAGGCAGTAGCATCACCACCACTAGTCCACACCACTTCAGGTATATGTAGAGAAAAGAAGTTGGCCAATAATGCGTCTCCTCCTGACCTTCCTGCACAATCATGGATGTGTTGGAATACTCATTTTTTGCTTGACAGCAGGAGGGGACTATGCCTTTCATCAGCACCTTCATGTGTAAAGTGTGTGTAGGAAATAAGGGAAGGACTGGGAACAATGGACACATCTGCACTCACATAAACCACTGGCACAACTGAAAACAAACACCTTGATGCTTAGGTCCTCAATGTGAAATCATCCCCCCATAAAGAAAGTACTGCTGCTATCAGTATGCCCCTTGTCTGGTCTGCTAAGGATAACTCATAGTCTTAATAATAATGATGAATTCTCCCAGCCCATGTGGGATGGAATCTCCTCAGATGCTGCTTGATTCCATGTCTGCGATTAGTCTCCACCAAATTGCCATGTGTGGTCCGGGCACCACAGAATGTGCAATGGTTGGACATGCATCTACAGAATTGCTATCAGCAGTGAGGGAGGTAACAATGACAGAGGTAGATCACCAGAAGATGTTTCTATGTCTTCCCATGCCCGAACCCTAGCCCAAGAAGGAGATGGAGAGCCAGGTGTTTCACTCGCCATCAAACTTTCAGGCTTTGGCTGGATTTTGCTATTCTTCCTCTTCTTTGATTTCCACCTCGCCTCTTGGTGCCCTTGTGGAGAGATAGGGTGTACAGAAACAGCACTTCACGGTTTCCATTGTGGAGGCTTGGCATTGACATGCTCACATAAATATCATGGCATCTGTATTTAATGTGTGCTATCAGGGTGGTTGAGCCAAAGTGAGTTCCCTCCTTTCCCCTTTTCATTGGTTTATCACAGATAGAGCACAGTGTCATCGCTGATGACTGCACTGTGCCTGCCCCAAGAGAAAAATAGTACCACACCCATGACCTCAGGGGGGAGGAGAAGGTGGAGACAAATGGTCTCTTTCTTCTTCTCCACAATCCACTTCACTGGCTGGGGCAGAGGATGATGATGATGATGCTGCTCCCTCAGAATCAGCACTAGAAATAGGACCAGGAGTATTGCTAGCAAGTGGAATCTGTTCTAGTACCGCATCACAATTATGACTGGACCCCATTTCCACAGTGGCCACAGTGGTCTGCTTCTCATCAGACTGCTGCCCTTGTAACTCAGCAGCAGCTGGAATTAAAGCAGCAGCAAATGTCACAAATTCTTCAGTCTCACTGCTGGTAGTGGTGGTGATGCCCATCAACGTTTGCACCCATTCCTTATTTCTTTCTGCTAAAAAGGACATTAATGTAATGTAATGGACCCCAGCTTCTCCACCATCACTCTCATCACCAACACCACCACCAGTCCCTCCTTTCTAATGTGGCTGCTACTGCTGCTCTTTGAGAGTCTTACTGGTTGGTGATGATGAAAAATGTGACAGAGGATCCTCTACTTTGACAGTTGCCATCTCTACACATGAAGAAGGCAACCTGGCAGCAATAGCAGCAGACACAGGCAACTGATCTTTGCTGATGCTAATACTGCTGTTAGCATGTTCTGCCTTCCTCAGCATCAGGTCCCAGAGGTACAATGCCATGTCAAGGGGAATCACAGGGTCAGGGGGATGTTGTGGGCTCCCTTGATCACTAGTCTGGCTGCTCTGCATTCCTTCCCCTTCCACCTCAGCAGGAGGATCTACAGTGGTCACACTAGTCCCACCATCAGCTGCTTCATTATCATCACTTTTACCATCATCACCGCCCCTCTCCCCCAACACCCTCTAGCTGCTGTGTGGTAATAGTGGGACTGCTTGGGAATGGCAAATGTGACTTAGGGTCCCCTGGTATCACACTTGTCATACTTTCCTCCTTCCCTGAGTATCAGAAGGCACACTAGCAGCAGAAGCAGTAGGCACAGGTAGCTCACCTGTCCTGCTCACACTCCTACCCACTTCTTCATGTACCTTTGCTGACAATGACACAAATTTCACCCAGATTCCAAGGGTTGATGTCGGGGGGCTAGTCATCATTGGGTTTGGGGAATCAGGGCTTCCAGATGCTTCTATGGTGGTGGCGGGCACTTTCTCCTACTCCTCCAACTCAGTGGACTCATCACAGTGCTTCCAGTTCCTCCTTTTTTTGCCAGATGGTTATTCCTCCTGTTAGCCAACAGTCTGAGCCTCTGCTGCCCTTATTTCACTATACAAATAGCTTGAAAATCGCCTAGAACGTCTATCTCTCTAGCTGGTTGTGTTGTGTTTCACTTCCTGGACACATCAAATTTTTGGCACAAAAACATGAATTATGAGTAATGTGCAGGAACTTTTAGCCACTGAAAAAAATTGTGAAAACATTTTGGCAGAAGGCAAAAAAAGCGAAAATTGTAAGTGGTCTGTTTATGGTGGATATTCCTGCAAAAAAACGGACAACCATGTTGTATTTACTGATTTTTTTTGCAGGAACACAAGACCTTTCATCCACCCCTGGTCTCAGGGAAGACTGTCTGTAATTGGTGATGGTGGCGGCACTGGCACATCTCTATGAGACTTTGTCCCAGAACATGGGTTGGCAATTGATGCACATGAACACCGCCTAACTCCAAGGAGTGTCCCCACTTACAACATACTTGCAGAATAACAATTTTTTAGGCTGAAATGATGATCCATTTGAGTGTGGTCAGCGCTGAAATGTACTGCTGTGGAAACCCTTAGTTCTGTACCAGCAAGAGTACAGCAAGAGTGGCTTTTCAGTGCAACTTCTTAAATAATTAATGACAACAGGACACCTCTATCCAGTAGGAGAGTTGGAAAGCTTACTTTTTGAAAATGCTATATGAGTATCATGTAGCAGAAGTGGAAAACAAAGCACGTGAGATGGAGAAGCATATGGCATATATAGTAATAGCACCAGAGTGGAGGAGAAGGAAGACAGTTGGGACCAGTGCTATGAACATTAATGAATTAATGACAAATCATAATGCAATACTATACTGAAATTATACTTGAATAATTTTATATAACATTCCTTTCTAATTATTAACATCCTCATCATGGTATTTTCACCACCACCAATTAAATCCTCAGTGTTAAATTCATCCTTTCATTTGTTAATAATCTTTTGAAAAAAAAAATAAAAGTTAGCAGACTTAGAGCAAGACAAGCCTTGAAGATAATTATTATGATTACAGCAAGGCATGCCTTGAAAATTTTTTGCATACTTTCAGAAAGGTGAGCCTTCAAACAATTGTTTGTAGGCTGACAGGCCTATTGCAAAACATTGCCAGATGACATTGTGATGTTTGTTAATTTAGTTCTTGCTGCTGAGTCATCTGTCTATTAGAAGTCAAAGGATTAGGCTGCTATATCTACCGTCCCCTGGGGTAGTATTTGTAACAGAGGTGGGAGTGGAACTTGGATCATCTACACTCAGACTGTGGTGATAGAATCAGCAGCAGTGGTGCTGGCGACATGGAACAAGTGGTGGTAATGGTTCCAACTAGTCATAGTGCTGAGGCAGCAACAACACCACAGCAGGCCACTACACTCAGTCAATATGGATTTGTCCAACTGGGTGGTGGGTGGGTGACTGACAGTTTCATGGGTCATTACACATAATGTAAACTGTACCTTCCCTGTTATGAATTTGGCACATTCTGCAGGGTGAAGAGTACCTTATTACCTGCATTTTATTGATCTCCAGAACAGTGGCAGTGCGGAGAAGGACCCTGAGGGTAGAGAATGGTGGAAAGTCCTATTTTCACCACATACATTTTTTCTGTGAAAATTACTGTACAACTTCCACCTTTTCACTAACCCGAAGAAATTTCCAACTAGGAATGAAACAGTAAGAGAAAAAGAATAAATGGAAAATATCACTAAGAAAGGAATACAAGGAGTCAAAAACAGAGGAGGTGGAGAGCTAGAGAGAAAAGAAAGTACACGTCTTTAAGAGGTGGGAGAAAGAGAAATGGAGGAAACCCCAAGCCAAAAAAAAAGGAAACTTACACCTTAAGAAGTGGAGAGTAGGTAAGCAGAGGGGAAGACTTTAGGGAGCACTGAAACAGAGGCACAACAGAACGGCACAATGAGAAACAGACCTGAGAGGAGACTGAAAACCAGAGAGGGAGAGCAGAGGCAAAAGGCGGGAGCAAGGTAGGAAAAGGCAAAATTATCACAGTGCCTGTGATTGCTGCATTTTCTTGTCTGTCACCAGTAGGGGGCTTCTATTGGCTGTCTGCATTTAGCCCGCCTCATATTGCCTATTTAAACCTGGATTGGGCACCCTTTGAGTGCCCTTTCGTGTTGTTTCTGACCTTTTGCTATCACTATGTCCAGTGATAGTTGGGCCTCTGTTCCAGTGTTCCTGAATTCCTGATTTCAACTGTTCCAGTGTCTCCTGCATGCTGAGTTGTTCCAGTCCTGGTTCCGGCCTAGTATTCTGGTGATGCAGTTCCTGCTGAACTTCTTTTCTGCTGTTTCCTGACCTGATTGATCGCTGCTGGTTCCTGTCATCTCATCACCTGTCTCCAGTATCCTGGCGACCTTCTGCCTGGTCGCGTCGGCGACATTGCTTGTTAGTCCCAGCGTGTGGACGCTGGTTTGCTCCAAAGCCTTGCGGCTACACGATTCAGTTGTTAGTCCAGTGTGCGGACACTGGTTCGCTCCCAAGCCTATCGGCTACACTATTCAGTAGTTGGTCCCAGCGTGCGGACACTGGTTTGCTCCCAAAGCCTCGCGGCTACACGATTCCCTGTTGGTCCAGTGTGCGGACACTGGTTTGCTCCAAAGCCTATCGGCTATACGATTCAGTGTTGGTCCCAGCGTGCGGACGCTGGTTTGCTCCAAAGCCTTGCGGCTATATGATTCACTTGTTACTCCAGTGTGCGGACACTGGTTTGCTCCAAAGCCTATCGGCTATACGATTCAGTGTTGGTCCCAGCGTGCGGACGCTGGTTTGCTCCTAAGCCTTGCGGCTATATGATTCACTTGTTACTCCAGTGTGCGGACACTGGTTTGCTCCAAAGCCTATCGGCTATACGATTCAGTAGTTGGTCCCAGCGTGCGGACGCTGGTTTGCTCCAAAGCCTTGCGGCTATATGATTCACTTGTTACTCCAGTGTGAGGACCTTGGTTTGCTCCAAAGCCTATCGGCTATACGATTCAGTAGTTGATCCCAGCGTGCGGACGCTGGTTTGCTCCAAAGCCTTGCAGCTATATGATTCACTTGTTACTCCAGTGTGAGGACCTTGCTTTGCTCCTATGCCTTGCGGCTATACGATTCCCCTGTTGGTCTCAGTGTGCGGACACTGGGTTGCTTATGATCCTATCATTCTGCCATTATCATGGTAGAACCTTTGCCACATTCCATCTCAGGTTGCCTTACCCGGTATTGGCAGGGCCGGTAGAGCCTACTCTGTGTACTTATTGGGGCTGCCTTGCCCGGTAATTAAGTAAGGCCGGTAGAACCGTTATGCTATTCCATCTGCAGGTTGCCTTACCCGGTATTGGCAAGACCGGTAGAGTCTAATATTCAATTCTCTCAGACTGTCCTGTCCGGTATATTGACAGGACCGGTAGAGTCTGCCTTCTGTCTTTGCTATTACTCATGATTTATATATGTATGTGATTGCATCCTAAGTGATCAATTTAATTATTTCAATAAAATTGATTTTTACCTAAAACTTGTGTCTGAGAGTCATAACAAACCGTGACAAAAATACAGTGAACTTAGAGAAAAAATAGAAAGATAAAGTTCTCTAGGAAAGACTAGAGAGTGACTAACAATAAAGTAAAAAGCTAAGGAAAGCAGAGAGGGATAAGAGCGGTGCCAAATTTTAAAGTGAATTGGAGAGTCAAAGGAAGCAAAGGTCTTAACCTGGGAAGTCACAGAGTCATACCTTCCAACATTTCAAATTGCCAAAGAGGGACACTTGTGTTTTAGGGGATGTTTCAGGGGGCGTGGTTGGTGGGTGGGGCATTACCAAGAATTTGTAGGCTATTTCTTGACCTACTGACACCTCCTTGTATAACCTAATAAATGACTTATAACAAGACCAATGTATTCTGTTTACACAGACTCATTTATAAACACACATACTGAACTTTAAACAAGCAATAGTGTGAGTTTTATTGCTGTGGAGCAATGAGATACACTTATATACATACCACACAGTCTGATCTCCTAAAAAGAGGGACATCAGGGTGGGAAAGAGGGACAGAGGGATTTAGGTCTAAAAGAGGGACTGTCCCTCCTAAAGAGGGACACTTGGTAGGCATGCAGAGTACCAAATCAGAAGGAGAAGCAGCAGGGTCAAATGCAGAGTCGAGATCAATAACCAGGAAGTCACAGATGAGGATCCAAACTGGAAGAAAGGCAAGTGTCAGAAACAACAGAACACAGAGCAACTTAGAACACTATTACACGAAGCTCATAGAAAGGGAAATGGAATAGAAAGTGGCACTCTTAAAAAGGCCAGCGTACCGGAAAAAAGGGAGGAGAAATCAGGAGAAGAAGAAAAAATTAAAGAGAGCCATTACAAAAAGTACTCAAACTTAATTCTTCTCTCTCTCAATTATCTCTGCATGTGTCTACTACTACTCTGTAATCATGCAGTACAGTGGGAAGTATACAATGGCAGGAGGAATTCTCACTGCCATAGAAAGCATAGGCTGAAAATGGCAAAGTTTTCATTGGAAAATAATTGATGTTAGAGAAACGGTGGAACTTCTGTGTGTTTACGTATATAAGTGTGAATTCCAGCCAAAAAAAAAGTATAACTTTGCACCTTACTTCTCTTACTGTAGAATATCCCTTTTTTTCCAAGCTCAGCTCTTTGAGTAAATAGTTCCCCAGAGATTTGGGCCTTGATTATATTTGTAATATTAATCCTATCCCCTTACTATTCTCTAATGCAATCAAATCTAGTTTGGATAATCTCTCTTTATAACTAAAATCCTCTAATCCCTTTTTTTGCTGCATGTTTTTGTACTTTTTACAGTTCAGTCGTGTATTTGTTTTTATAGGAAATGATACACAAAACCTTACTCCATATTTTAGATGAGGTGCTACTAAAGATTTATAAGTAGTAGAATTATATTCCATTCCTTGCACCTAGGGAAGAAAAGAGTAAGTACAGAAACCCAGAGAGTAATAGATTCTGTATACAGGAAGATGAGAGTTTTGTTGATGCGCCGTGAAGCTGCTGGAAGGAAGCCTTGTTGAATCTTTCAATAAATCTTCAGTTTGGTTGATGAAAGCCCTTGGTGCCCAAGTTATTGGTATTTATAAACCCATTGCACTGCATCGGGGTCTCACTCTGGTTTGAAAAACACAGTGAAACTGATATAAAAAGAAGAATTTGAACAATTCCTGGGCAAATCAACTCACCCTGATGAATTAAATGGGATTTTACGAACTGTGAATCAAATTGTTGGACATCTTTTGCATTCAAAGGATTAAACACTCTGGTTATATTAAGGGGATTTTGAGAATATTTATTTCTTCGCTGTGCTGCAGTTGGTTTGCCCCAGAATTGCGCTAGTACTTTAGTACATCAGTCTTAGTGAGCTAGAGGAGAAGGCTCACCTGAGTGGGGCGGTACCAGGTACAGTACCCACTGACTGAGTAGAGCCGTGGTACCAGAGTGGTTAATTGTGAAAAATGTATCACAATAGACAGTGGGGCTAGTCATTTTTATGTACCTTTAGGAAATACCAGTTGGTTATTTCACTACCTGCAACACTGCTGATTTAGTCTTCAAGTATATTTCTTTCATTTTAACTCATTGGATGCTAGATTGCATATTGATCTTTAGCATCCATGGGGTTAAAAACAGTGAATTCTATGTAAAAAGCCTTTTAGGACCAGGTGGATGTCAACACATACTAGTCATTAAGGGGTTAAATTATCCTGTGACAAAATCAGGGCAATAAATAAAAAAATGGTAACAAAATAAAATAGAAATTATTCTGTGGCAAAACAGCTACACTATGTGTCAATGGGAATTATGCACTAGCAGCGGTAGTCTGCAGATCGCCATAGGGCTGTATGTGGTCCTCTGGGTCTTCTCCTGCAGGACTCAATCTATTATCTAGTGTTCTATTATTATAAAAATGTCTTACATTAACCTCTTGTGTGCTAGATGGGCTTTCATTGCATTGCAAAAACATGTATTGAAGACCTCTCTAGGATCCAGTGGACATCCCCGGGAACTCTCAAGGTTTGGACCCCAATCTCAGGGTCTCAGGGTGAAGAGCCAAATTCTCAGGGTGATATAGTTCAGTGCAACATATTATCTAATCTGCTCCAGTGAACTGCCTATTTAGTTCCTCTATTGGTGTCACTTACTTATACAAGGAAGGCAGATGGGGTAAGTACTGCTTGTCTTGTATGTGGTCAAGCAGTGATACATCTAAGTTTTTGCATAACAATGATTCCGTGAGGTCCGATTGGAGATCGCTCTCTGTTTGAACAAGTAGGTGCATTTCACTGAGAAAGTGAGAATCTATTTTAAGGGGAAACGTGAAGGTTAATATCTAGAAAATATCATGGTTAGCTCATTTTGAGAACATGCCAGTGGGTTAATGTTTCTTTTTCTACTGCATTTACAATATAAAATTATAACGTGTGGCCCTTTGGGGACTCAAGGGTCACACATGTGGCAGTTGGGGTGAATCTGGTTGCCTATCACTACTAGAGTCTCTTGGGTACAATGGTGGGGAAAAGTACAACCTTGTGCATCAATAGATGGAGTAGATTTCAATATAGAATGTTCTAATATATTAGTTCATATTTATAAAGTCAAAGTGCAATGATTCTGGGTCAAGCCAAATGCAGTGTAGGGGGCAAATAGTCATCATTACCATTAATTCAAAAGGTGGGAATGCATGAATGCTTTGCAGTGCAATGGAGACCTCTCTAGCATTTGAGGGTTTAAAAACCTCTTATAAATCAATAAGAAATTGGGTGATTTTTGTCTCCTATCATGGAAATGTTTTACCCTGGAATTGTTTAATTTATATATTAGGCTCATCATAAATCAAATCATTGTTTTGCCTCTGAATTGCTTCACACTTCTCTTGGTATATGAAGTGCTAGGTTTTATGGTCACAGGATACTTTAGTACATAATTTCCTCTAAGTATCCTCTTTGCTTGTGCTTTGTATGCTATGATTGCCCCAGTGACAGTGAGGTGCAGCATCGTTAACTCCTTGAGGACCAGAGGGGTGCACAAAGGTCTGTGAAGCAATATACTGTGCACCCCTCTTGTCTTCAAGGTGATAACTGTACTTTTTTCTATGCCATATCTGAGTATTTGCAGTTTGTGAATATCCTCCACAGGCCTACTGGTTGCTATAAATAAGCAATGGGTTGTGAGCACAGATTTTAGACACTCTGAGTAATTGTATAGTTGCAGGGCCTTAAGCATAAAAGAGAAGAAGATCAATTCTGGAGCTAACCAGCTGCAGCATGTGGTGTGGGAAGGGGGGCTTCAAAATGCCCACTGGTGTAAATGAGCCTTTTAATCCCTTGAATGTTGAGAGAGACATCCAACACATTGCTTCACTATAGATGTTACATCCATGGAGGCAGACATCACAGTTGCTAGGAGGACTAAGGAAAAAAACTCCTCCCATTGCAAGATATTAATTTTAACCCTTTAAGGACTAGAGAGTGTGCAATTATTGCTTCTCAATGTGTTTCACCGTCCTCTGGTCCTTAAATGGTTAAGTAGGCTCATGAACTGTGCCTGTTTTAATCTCAAGCAACTGCCAGCAACTATTATGTCCACCTCCATGAATACATGACATCCAGGACTGATGGTATCTCTTGAACAAAGACACAAGGGCAAAAATCATAGGGGCAATTAATATTTTTCTGTCATTTAAAGATATAATTAATGTGAAGCAAGCACATAAAAGTTCCAAAACTACTTTACAAGGACATGCTGGAAATTTTACAGTACCTATCAAAATCATGGTTGAATCGCAAAACTGAGTCCTCATCAAGAGTACTCTGAATCCAGTTTCACGTGACAAATGTATCATTGTTTTTAGGTACACATTTCTTATAGACCACAATGCAAGTTTTCTTTTAAGATATAATCTAGTGCATGGGTATAACCTTGGTCCTCAGGCATTACAAAGAGTGCATATTTTCAGTATCAGGTGAGATTTGGCACCGTGTTAGCTGTAGAAATACAGGAAGCATATATAGTCAAATTGATAACTTTACTGGCTAACTAAGCAGATTTAGAATGCAAGCTTTCAAGACCTCTTAGGGCTCTTCGTCAGGCATGTTTTCAGTATAACTCTGCTTCAGGACAGATAGATCAATTAAAGTGACTGAGCCACTGATTGTTTCACCTATACTAAGGCAGGGATATTCTAAAAACATGTACTGTTTGTAACTCTTGAGGGCAAGGTTGGATACCCTTGCCTTGATCTAGTGATTACTTTGTCACCTGCAGTTTAATCTAACCATGTGTATGAACAGAAAAATCAGACAGTTTAACATTTTTTTCTTACTACAGAAAGGAAAATTAAGTCATTTTCTGACCATCACACAATACAGAGAATCAAGGCAATGATTAGTGGTAAGTTTAGAATTCTCAATGTCGGGTCAAGGACAGAAGCCATAATGGATTTTTGAGAGGCTAGCTGACCTAAAAGCCTCCTTAATGCCATAAGGCTGGTATGAATTGACCCATATTGATTTTGGTCTCAGCTTCTTAACTGCCACATACCATATACAAGAGTGCTTAAAAATGTGAGCGATAACATTTGCCAACTTTACCAGAACCTGGTTAACAATGCATTCTTCCACGATCATATAAAGATGATTGCATAGCAACATACAGAGCTGAACTAACATCTAGAAAGTGTGAAACATTCAAAGACTGAATCAGGTTCTTGAGTACACAATGACAAAATGGTCACTCCATGGATACTGTTGAAATTTCCTGAAATTCCCAACTTTTTATCCAAATCCCCCCTTGACCTATCCAGCCACAATGTAATTTTGTTGTCAGCAGATCCAGCTTTATTTAGTGAACACCCCAGTAAAACAAAGAAGCAGTCTATGCCTAAATCACACTTGAAGGGTCAGCTAAACATTATTATTACTATTATTAATATTAATCTTTATTTATATAGCACCAACTTATTTTGCAGTGCTTTACAATAGAGAATAGACATATAGAGATATTAAGTAGTACAAATCGTATGTGAAGAACAGAAGGATCAGAGAGCCCTGCTCATGACAACTTACAGTCTAGAGGAAGGTGGGTTGGACACAGAAGGTGTAAGTGTTATTGGGTGTAAGTTTCTCCTGCCACTTCAGCTGCTAGTCAGTGGGTGGGAGAGAAAAGTGCTATTGAGTGCAGTGGTCCAGGGAAGGGTTGTTTCTTGGTGATAGTATTTATGTAGGTAGTTCATATGCTTCCCTGAAGAACTGAGTGTTCAGGGAGCGACAGAAGAACTGAAGGCTAGGGGAGAGTCTGATGGGGCGAGGGAGGGAATTCCAGCACTCGGGTACAGCACGGAAGAAGTCCTGTAGACGGGAGTGGGAGGATGTAATAAGAGCTGTGGAGAGCAGAAGGTCATGTGCAGAACGAAGATGGAGAGTAGGAGTGCATTTGGAAATGAGAGATGAGATATAGGGGGGTATGCTGTTAGTAAGGGCTCTATAAGTTAGCACCAGAATTTTGAATTTAATTCTGTATGCTATTGGAAGCCAGAGTTGGGATTGGCAAAGGGGAGTGGTGTTAGAGAAGTGATGAGTGAGATGGATTAGTCATGCTGTGGAGTTCATTATGGACTGTAGCGGGGTTAGTCGGGTGAGAGGAAGGCCAATTAGTAATGAGTTACAGTAGTCAAGACAGGACATGATGAGTGTTTGGATTAGAATTTTAGCAGTGTCTTGGGTGAGGAAGGGTCAGATTCTACAGATGCTGCGGAGGTGGAGGCGGCATGATTTGGAGATTGATTGGATGTGAGGAAGAAAGGATAGGGCAGAGTCAAATGTGACCCCCAGGCAGTGTGCTGTAGGAGTTGGTGTGATGGTAGTGTTCTTGACAGTGAGGATAATATCTGGGGGAGGGCTGGTAGGAGAGGGAGGGAAG
The DNA here is from genome assembly GCA_037306005.1 of Rhinophrynus dorsalis. NCBI lineage: Eukaryota > Metazoa > Chordata > Amphibia > Anura > Rhinophrynidae > Rhinophrynus > Rhinophrynus dorsalis. Next base: position 634,568,539 of record CM074718.1, read on the forward strand.
ACAATTAGTTTGGTTTTATCCTTTAAGTTTGCATTGAAGGGAGGACATCCAGGATGACACAGCAGACAGACATTCAGATACCAGGGACAGGTGGGAAGGGGAGAGGTCTGAGGAGGAAAGACAGATTATTGTGTCATCAGCATAGAGATGATGGTGAAACCCAAAGGAGTTTATTAGTTGGCCAAGGGATGCAGTGTAAACTGAGAAGAGCAAGGGGCCCAGGACTGAGCCCTGTGGCAATCCAACAAACAGTGGGAGGGGTGGGAAGTGGAGCCAGAGTAGGACACTCTGAAAAAGTGGTTGCAGAGATATGAGGAAAACCAAGAGAGGGCAGTGTCATAGAGACCTAGAGAGTGGAGGGCTTGGAGGAGGAGTGAGTGATCTACTGTGTCAAAGGCAGCTGATAGGTCCAGGAGAATGAATAGGGAGTAGTGACCTTTTGACTTTGCGGAGAGCAAGTCGTTGGCCACTTTAGTGAGGGCAGTCTCAGTGGAGTGATGGGGACGAAATCCAGATTGCAAGGGATCAAGCAGGGAATGGGAGCAGAGGAATTTAGTGAGCCGGTAGTTTGACAGTGAGTTGGGGTCCAGGGAGGGTTTCTTTAGAATGGGTGTGATTAGTGCATGTTTGAAAGAGGATAGGAAAGTGCCGGTTGACAGAGAGAGGTTGAATAAGTGAGTAAGGGGTGGCGTTAGTAGAGGTGAAAGTTCCTGGGCGAGCTGAGATGGGATTGGGTCAAGAGGGCATTCTACAACTAATACTCTAGGCTGGTCATTACCAGGAGTTTCCCCACAAGTTAATGGATGCAATGATTCATCCACAAGTTATGATGAATTCCAGTTCATCAAATTAAATTCTACACTTTGATGTGCTAAGAAGAACTGGAGCAATTCTGGCTCTACCCAACTAAGAGACAAATAAAAATTCTCAAATACCCATTTATTTTCTGCTTTTAAAGGGATAGTAATGTTTCACAAAACAGCAGCTCCAATTAATCTTCATAGTATTTGAGCCATAGAGACTGTTTTTTCAGTGTTGTCAGAGTTGTAGTTCAAGAGCAATTGAATGATAAAGTATCCCCTCCCGCCCCTTTTACCCAGTGTAAACCACCTTCCCTCAGATGTGGAATCTGAGACAGAGCACAGCAAGTGACAATCTTCTTACTGTGAGAACAATGAAAACCCTGCCCCCTTGACAGGTTTTTCAGCTTTTCCCCTTATGATAATTGAAGATTGTCCCTCTCTGAGATCCATCTGGATAGTCTTGCTGATTTGAGGTGAGCAGTGTTATATCAGTAACTACAACTGTGACAGTATTGAAATAACACTCTCCATGGCCTAAATACTATGAAGATTAATTGGAGCTGCATTTCTTACGAAACATTACTATACCTTTAACACACTGAATGTACATAAGGTGTCCAATTAATTGCTTCTCCACTGGAGATTTCACGTGCATTCAAGGGGTCTCTATCACATTCCTGCACAATACTTTGGAGATCTCTCTAGCATTAAAGGAGTTAAAAGCACCAGTTAGGTCATCAGGGTGCAAAATGGCTCAATGCATAACAAAATAAGAGGATTTTTTTCACATTTGCCATTCATCTATTCAGCAATGAATCCCAATACATTCATGGGTCAAACACACACATACACTTTGTGCATATATGTGTCTATCACTGGAATGGCACCATTCCCTGTGAGGGAACAAATATCAAATTGTTTGTGTACATGAATCAAAGCTGAACCAGAATGTCTCTTTATGCTGAAAAACCTTTAGTCACCTGGGTAGATTAGGTCAATGTAAAAATACAGTATGGGAATCAAAGGAGATTGACGTTCTGACCATCCATATTCATGGCAACTATGTATGACTTCACCAGCAATAGGAACTTTGAGTCCTATTCGACATAGGAGGCAAATATAGTTTTTGATACCTTTTATTGGCTAACTAAGCAGATTTAGAATGCAAGCTTTCAAGACCTTAGGTCTCTTCCTCAGGCATGTTATACAGATAAATATGAAAACATCTCTCTTAAATACAAATACACATTGCATTGTTTAGCATGGAAATCAGATAAGAGAACTCTTGTATTTCTACGGCTAACACGGTACCAACTCTCATCTATTCAACATAGACTCCTAACAATACTCTTCCCTCCCATCTTCTTGCCTTCAGTCTCCCCCCCAATATTTAAATTATTAATAAACTTAAATTTAACAACTGAAACAGAGAGAATTTTCATGTATCCTTTATGGTGCAGATAGTTTACCGGACGTACCATTGACATCATGGAAACCTGATGGATTTTAATGGCAAATGCAGAAAATTACCAAGTGCAATCAGGGATGCTAAAATTCATAAAAATGAAAAAAAAAAAAAGTTCCAGAACTGTCTATACTATAACCCATCTTTTGTGACAATAACCAATTCCCATGTGGTTTCATAGCATATACACTAAAAGGGAATTGCCACAAGTGTATTGAAGAACTTGCTGACTTTAGCTTCAGCATGATATATCATCCCAGGAGAACAAATGCTGATGTAAATGTGTTTTCCTGCATGTCTCTGACCCCTGAGCAGTGTACGTAACAATGTTCCCACGAATGCACCTAAAGATTAATTATAGCTCAACACAAACCATTCTAGTACAACAGCAGAAAAGAATGTCTCATTTGTGTCCTCTGATAAAGGCCAGTGCAACTATCACAAATGTCAGTGGATCTATTACTGTAATAGCTACGCTTCCAAAACAGCCAGTGAGAGGAGTGTATGAATAGACATCCGCACTAAAATAAATGCAAAAGACTGTATGTGTGTTCTGCCTGCCTAACACCCATGTACAAAGCTGGTTGCAAGAAAAACATTCTACTTTGTGCTGTTTGCCCCAAGAGAAGGGTATAGTAGGAGTCTATGAGAGTTTCAGGGCATTCCATTCCTTTGCTCCTTGTTCCTCTTTATGTGCCAACAGGGCTCAGAGAACGTCAGAACAAAAATCTTCCTTTTCTTCATGTCGGATATAAGGGTGGCATAAAAAGTTGTGCAATGATGGGACTGTGCACTGGTATGTACTAATGTGTCTGTATTTGTACATAGTCCCATTCATTATGTTTAGGTGAAAAAGTTATATTTTCTTTTCACAGGCTTTTTGTAGAAAACACAATTTTTCTCTTATTTACAAAAATTCCCACTGACAATAAGCTCATTGAAGGTGGAGACAAGAATCGACACACTGTGGGACCAAGACAAGATATCACAAGTTTGCCAATCAAACCTAGGGTTAGGCTGCTGGAGTCAAGGAAACCCAGGAATGACTGCATAATGCGGAGAGTGAATGACTTGAAATTGGAGAGACTCGCGGTAAAGTGCCCCTACCAAAAGAGAGATTGAAATGGCCTCATGTGTGACCTGAGGAGGTTGTAGAGACCTGACATCAATTGCCTCAATTGCCAGTGGAGAGGCACAAGGCTGCAGCGGAATGGAGTGTTTAGCTGCAAAGTTGACATCAATGAAGTACCCCGCCGCACCCTGAATCAATCAAAGCCGAGACTACTATCGAATAATTGGTCCATGATAGAATGACCTGTAGGTTTATCCTGAAGGACCTCTGGGGACGTAACCCTAGGTGCGGGTGTTTCCTGGACAGATGGGACAGGAGCGCAAAAAGTGTCCGGGTTTACCGCAGTACATGCAAAGGCTCTCCCACCGGCAGAATGCCCTCTCCTCCAACGAGAGAGGAGTAAAGCCTAACTGCATAGGCTCCCCACCAGCCATGACCAAACTAGGAGGCATGGGAGGAATGGGTGGGTGATTAAAGTCAGAGCCAGGCACAATGGAGGCCTCCACAGGCATTCCTTAAAGGAGGGTCTTTCCCTGATCTGAGTGTCGATCAGGATGGTAAAAGGTATCAAATCGTCCAGATCATCAGGCAGCTCACGGGCTGAAATCTCGTCCTTAATAGTGTCACTTAGCCCCTGTGAGAAGGTGGCTACCAGTGCTTCATTATTCCAGCCTACCTCCGCTGCCATTGTACATAATTCAATAGCATACTCGACCACCGTACAGTTACCCAGGTGGATGGTCATGAGGTTTTTGACAGCAGAGGCAGAGTGATCCAGGACATTGAAAACCCGCTTAAACAAGGCCACAAATTCTGCAAAATTATAAATGATGGGTTTATCATTCTCCCATAATGGATTGGCCCATGCCAATGCTTTATCTGAACACGACTTTACTCTACTCGGTACGGAACACATAAGGCCCCATCTCAAGGTATATGCCCACTTGATTAAGGAAACCACAGCAAAGTATTGGGTTACCTTCATACCACTGAGGAAGCGGGGAGGAACCCAACAATCCCCTGGCAGCAGCAGCTTCCGGAGCATGGCAAGGGACAGTTGATCAATATGTTGATCCTGAATGTCCATCTTAGCCAGGTTGCTCTGAGCTGGTGGGTTTTCTGTACCTTCAGTACTCATCGTGGCCCTTACGGACTGTCATGGTTAATCAAGAATGAACAAGGAGCCAGTACACCACCTTTATTGAATTAGATACAGGTAACAAAATAACAATACCCTCAGAGAGTAAGAAGATCCTTCCCTGGGGCAAGCTGTTCCTACCAGGAATAGGAGGTTGCTGAGGAGAAGTCTCGGTAAGATGGAACCGTGCAATAGCACCAGGACCAGGGTTAAGACCCTGCTACGTCCATAAGGAACAGGTCGCACAGAGGGAGGATAGCACCAGAACTGGGGTTAGGACCCAGACAAGTTCCTGTACGGGGACACCACGGATGAAGATCGGACTGACAAGGCCTATGGTCTGTCTCAGAGAGGGTACAGAACCGGATAGCAACACTGGAGCGGGTAGTCAACCAGAGCCACAGGTCAAAACCAAGTGGGTAGTCAGACAAGCCAGGGGTCAATTACAAAGCGGGTAGTCAGTCAGAGCCAAAGGTCAAAGCCAAGCGGGTAGTCAGACAAGCCACAACTGGTACACTGGGAGCAATGGAAGCCAAGCCAAGGGTCATACACAGAATCACAGGAGCAAGAAACAACTGACTGCACTGGAACACCACGTAAGGGCAACTCAAGTGGTGTCCAGGCATTAATATATATACCCCCATCATCAAGGATGTGGAGCACACAAATGGTGACTGTAGCTTTAAGAGCAGTGCGTGACATCACCAGAGGAATTCCCTTGTGATGCACACCTGCTCAAATGCTGGCTGGATGCGGAAGAGCTAGCTTGAAGATGCGGCATGACAGCTGCGAGGAGAGCTGTCAGCCCTGGGAACCGGCCGCTCAGGAAGAAGCCCAGAAGCACCCGGTTCCCCTGCTGCAGGTAAGCACAAAAGTGCTGATACATGCAGATAAAAATTTATAATTAATTTCTCTAGAAAGAGTGTCTCTGGCATATCTAAATTTGTTTTTAAAAATAAGTGACCACTGAGAATCAGAGAGGGTTTGTGAAATTTTTCTCTCCCATGGTCTTACAAAGTCAGATTTAGTTACATGCGAGATATCACTAGAAGTCGATAAAAGAAGGAAAGAGTTCTCAGCTTCAAAAGAAGGGGATAAGCAATTAATTTTTCAAAAGTGGTGAGTGGTCTACAGGAAGTATATATCTTGAGAACCGAATTAAACCAATGAATTATTTGATTCTGAGTGAGTTCTCATAATGAACTGAGAACATGAGGCTCTTTTGAGTGAAATTCAGATAACGTGACTGGCTTATTATTTGAAGGAAGGGAAGACTGAGAAAAATCTGGGTTATATAGAAAAGACAATAAAGGTGAAGGAAAAGGAGCAATAGGTAATACTATCTGGATGTTAGACCAAGCATCCAATATGTGTCTGAGTATCAAGTGTGAGGTACAGTGAGGCACACTGGCAAGAGATCGAGCCCATAGAAATTGAAAAGGATCATATGGAGTTAGGAAATCTGTTAGTGTTAATGTCCATCTCTTGAGATTGGAGGAATGAAAATCAAGAATTTTAGACAAAGCCACAGCTTTATAGTATCTAACAAAATCTGGAAGTGCCAAGCCACCTTGAGCAATAGTTCTGGTAAGTATCTGTTTCTGAATTCTAGGGGTTTTATATTCCATATAAATGAAGAAGTGATTGACGTTAAAGAAGTTAAATACTTAGTAGGAATGAGAATTGGTAAAGAGTTGAGAAGATAAAGTATTTTCGGGAGAAGCAACATTTTAATGACATTGATTCGTCCAAACCATGAAATAAAATGTTTGTTCCAGATTGACAGATCTTTTGAAATATAGGTTAAGAGTGGTTCAAAGTTAAGGCACGAGAGAGACGATAAATCTGGGGATAGAGTAATTCCCAGGTACTGTATAGAGGAGGAGGTCCAAGAAAACTCAAATTGGGATAGTAGAGGAACAGTAGTTCATTCAGAAAGATTAATATTTAGTATCTCAGACTTGGTGTAGTTAATGTTAGCTTGCGAGACCTGACAATACGTTTCTAGAGCTGTAGTAAGATGTGGGGCTATTTTAAATTCTTCTTTGCCTGCTAGAAAACCAGTAATGAAACTGTTTTGTCCGACAATATTAAGGAAAGGTTACAAGGCTAAAATAAAAATAAGAGGAGACAGTGGGCAACCTTGCCTAGTGCCGTTAGTGATATTAAAAGACTGGGATACGTACCATTCACCAAAATTCTAGCAGAGGGATTGCAATAAAGACTCATAATACCGTCGAAAAATCTAGGCCCAACACCAACTTTCTTCAAAAGTTCAATAATATATGACAAATTTACTCTATCAAAGGCCTTTTCGGCATCCATGGATAGGAGTAAGGAAGGAATCTTTTTTAAATTGCCATAAACATAAGGGAAATTGCAGTTGCTGTGTTGTGCCTAACTTCCCTCCCAGGGACAAATCTGCTTTGATCTGGGTGCAATAGAGAGCGTAGAAGAGGTCTCAATCTGTTCGCTAGTATCTTAGCATATATTTTAAGGTCTACATTTAATAATAATATGGGATGATAATTACTACAAATGGACAGATCCTTATTTGGTTTGGGAATCACCATGACATGGGCCTCTAAGGCTTGTGGGGGGAATTTTTGCCCATCTAATACTGCATTAAATGATCTTAGCATATATTTTCCCAACGTGCTAGAAAATGTCCGATAGTACATTAATGAAAATCTGTCAGGACCTGGGCTTTTACCAAGTGTCATAGTTTTAATGGCTAAAGAGAGTTCTTGCTCGGTACTGCAAGATTCTAGGGTAATACAGTCTGATTTCGTTAAAGAGGATGGGTTAGCTTTGTTCAGGAATTTCCGAATTTTGTCCCTAAATTGCTCAGGGCTGAGGTTATGGGTTTGTTCTGAATTGTATAGGGAATTATAATAAGACATAAAAGTGTTAGAGATATCTGGGTAAATTTTAGATATTTTCCAATAAGAAGAATGTAATTGTGAGACTTGAACTATTTTCTGTCTCGAATTCACCAATCTCGCCAGTGATTTCCCACACTTGTTGTTAGAAACATATTGTTGGTGTCAAGTTCTAAATGATGCAGCTTCATTTTAGATGCAGGCGATCCAGGAAACCGTTCCACCCAACGTTGTGAGATGGGATGCTGGGGGGTAGTGTTGGGGTCCTCAAGTTGTGAAGCAGTGATACCCAGTTTAGCACATAAAGCACCAACTTCATTAGCATTTTTAAGAGTAGCTGTGACACCGTATAAAGTAGCAGATTACAAGAAGGGGAAAACCCATCTCTATTTAATTTGAAGATGTCGAAGGAGGTCTGTCAGATGTTTGATGGATCTTCTCTGTCTAAGTGTGTTTGGGGAAAGACTGTTGAAAAGCTGAATGGATGCTCCAGCTCATCTCAGGTCTCTTTTCTCTCTACTAGCATGCATTATTAGCTCCTTAACCTCAAATCTATTAAAACAGATGATGACATCTCTGGGTAGGCCATTGTAATTGAGCCATCTCCTGTTTCAACTATGCCATTTCGGACCTAAAGGTAGTTTTTACATTTTCTTCGCTGAGATGAATATCCTGTTTGGAAGGTAGATCCTCTAGAAGAGAAGTCAAAAACGGATCCAGGGGTGGATGAATTGTAGGCGATGGACACAACATTGGAGGAGAGGTAAGCGTTAGTAGCAGTGTCTGTGTTGGAAGTTTCCATTATGGATGATTCAGAGAAAAATGTGTTGTCTGCGTCAGAAGGTAACAAAATGGTGCTCGTGATTGAAGTAGGGCGTGAAGTTAAGAATAGCAATATAGAAGCCTCAGCTCTGCCAGATTACTTTCTTTGTGCCTCTCATCCGATGATGGATGGAATAATATCCAAAACAATGCAGCCTTCATATAAGAGAGAGCGCTTTGTAAAAGTATAGAAGCACACAAGTACGGAGCTCAGGTATTATGCGTCCACCATGTCTGGTAGTCAGACCACACCCCAAAAGTGTTGATATTTACTGTAAAGTACACAACAGGGTCATTACAGTACAAATCAACACTATTATCATTATGTTCGGAGTACATAGGGGAAACTACTCTCATAAGAGGAAGTTAAATTATTATAATTGATTTCAATGAAACAAAAAAAGCTGAAAAACTGTACTTTTCTCCAGAATTTCACCAGAAGGTGGGAAACAATGTTTTTCTCATGTTTTGCGTTTAGGGTCAAAATTTTGTCCACCAGCAAATGTGCAGTTAGTGAAGGTTTTATTCACTATAGTGGTATATATATAGTTAATAGCAGTAGGACATGTCTATCCAGCAGCAGTCTGAACCAACATTTAATACTATACGAGTATGTAGCAGAAGTCAAAAAAGCCCCATAACACAAAGAAGCATTTGGCATATGCAGTGATAGTAATAGCACTAAGGAGAAGGGGGGGTTTGCACAGCTGCCACTATTTATGAAAATTGGGACCAGTGCTATTACTACAAATTATGTGATTGTATTAGAATCATATAAAATTCCTACATTTTGTCTAGAATTCCTTCTATATTCATATATATTTGCTGCAATCCCCCACATTAAATTCAGTCTTTATTTATTTTTTATGTTGTTGATTGATGCATATTACAATTTAATGTCATCTTTGTGTATGTTGTTTATTAATTTCATCTTAAAATTACACAGTTCATAGTATTAGCATAGTTTGATTGCAAACATAGACAGCATGCAGAGTACTATTCAGTGTTCAGACTCACAATTTTCAACAGTACCGTGCAAACGTCTTAGGCAGGGGTGGAAACATGCTGTAAAGTAAGAAAGCTTTCAAATATGGACATTATAATAATTTATATTTATCAGTTAACAAAATCATATTGAGTGAACAGAAGAAAAGTCTAAATCAAATCAATATTTGGTGTGACCACCCTTTGCAATCATCAATTCTTCTAGGTACACTTGCACAAAGTCAGGGTATGATTAAACAATTATGTCAAACAGGTGCTAATGATCATCAGTGTAATATGTAGGTTGAAACACAATCATTAATTGAAACAGAAACAGCTGTGTAGGAAGAATAAAACTGGGTGAGGAACAGCCAAAATCAGCTAACAAGGTGAGGTTTCTGAAGACAGTTTAATGTGAAAAGTCATACACCATGGCAAGACTGAGCACAAAAACAATACACAAGGTAGTTACACTGCATCAGCAAGGTCTCTCCCAGGCAGAAACTTCAAGGCAGACAGGGGTTTCCAGATGTGCTGTCCATGCTCTTTTGAAGAAGCCAAAGAAACAGGCAACATTGAGGACTGTAGACGTAGTGGTCAGCCAAGGAAACTTAATGCAGCAGATGGAAGGCACATCATGCTTACTTCTCTTTGCAATCGGAAGATGTCCAGCAGTGCCATCAGCTCAGAATTGGCAGAAAACAGTTGGATTCTGGTACACCAATCTACTGTCCGGGGAGACTGGTCAGAAATGATCTTCATGGAAGACTTGAGGCCAAAAGGCCATACCTCCGATGCGGAAACAAGCAACTCAACTATGCATGAAAACACAGGAACTGGGGTGCAGAAAAATAGCAGCAGGTGCTCTGGACTGACAAGTCGATATTTGGCTGTAGCAGAAGGCAGTTTGTTTGCCAAACGGCTGGAGAGCGGTACAAGAATGAGTGTCTACAAGCAACAGTGAAGCATGGTGGAGGTTCCTTGCAAGTCTGGGGCTGCATTTCTGCAAATGGAGTTGGGGATATGGTCAGAATTAATGGTCTCCTCAATGCTGAGAAGTACAGGCAGATGCACTGTTTAGACTTAGCAAAATATTTTAATGAAAGATAAGCAACCAGAAACATTTTATATTAAGATATTTGCAAGTGTTTGCAAATTAGCATAGGTTACTACATTGAGGGAATTGAAACATACATGGAATTGGCATAAATATATCCTGAACACAAGACCAAGGACCAAATACTAGATAGGCTGAATGGTTCTTATCCAGCTAGTAACATGTTCCTTACAGGGTGAACATAGACGGGAAAGGAGGAGGTAAAACCACATTTTTTTACAGTTTTATATTTATTGTGTGTCAGAGAACGGATTTCTCCAATTTATATCGGCCATTTGGAAGATTGCTATATGATTGATGGATACTAGCTGGATATCTCTGTAGTTCTGGGTCCCTAATAGTACAAAGTTTTTATCTCTATTGGAATTTTATTTGAGTTTATCTGATATTAGGAGTCCATATTTTGCATATTAATATCAGGACTTATATATTTTTATGGACTTCTGTGACTAGCGCTGGTTGATATATATTTTTATGCCATTATTTTTATGTTATTGGTTTGCTTTATATGTTGTTTATTAAATGTTTTTACAGAAACTGATAGCGCTCTCCTTATATTTCTATTTGTGTTCTTATATATATATATATATGTGTATCACTTGGTTGGGGAAGGAAACTGCTAACCAGAGCTGTTTCTACTACAAAGAGTGTAGATAGAAGAACCATTCATCTCTGCATTTCCAAGACAATGTATAATTGGATATAGTTCTAGGCATAGGGTACAATAGCCCAGCTCCTGATCCGTATAAATATACCCTGGTGGAGCAGTGGGGAGAACAGTTTAGTGTAACCTTATATGCAAACTGATTGCTGAGCAACACATATGTTATGTAAGTTCTAGTGTTCTCTGTAATGTTATAATCCTATGCACACAAATATCCCTGAAGCAACACCAGCACATACCAGGTAGCTATATATATGAGGTCAACACCAGTGCATAATGGAAAGGGAAAGGATTCTTGTTTGGAATGTTACCAGTAGTTGTTGGCCTATGGTTATTACATCTGTGCAACTGTGAAAAGGCTACTGAATGGAAGCCATCGTAGAACATTTTGATATTTTATTATATTGCTAAGAGTTTTGTGAATGTGTTAAACTGTTAAGCGCTAGATATTATTTCTCAGATAAATTTACCCCTGGTTTCGTATGCTCTGGTAATTGCATTCTTGGGAGAAGGTTACTTTGTTCAGTCTACAGGGTAATCTCCAAGTGGATGCACTGAGTTGAGACACACTCAGTTTGACCCCAGGCACACTCTATAACAAAGAGGAGGCTCTTGAAAATCTCCAGAGGTCTTCAGATGATCTCCAAATAAGTAGATTTGTGAGTCCTTGGAGAGAAGGGTGCTACACAGTCATTAAATTACATGAGCGTGAGGGTTTGCTTTTCATGACTGTCAATTAGTGATGAGCGAGCACCCCAATGCTCGGGTGTTCGGGTGCTCTGACCGAGCACCCCCTGAGGCTCGAGTGCTCGGCCGAGCACCCGAGCCCCATTGAAGTCAATGGGAGGACTCGAGCATTACACCAGGCACCCCCTGCTCTGATGAGGGGAGGGTGCCTGGTCCATAGGAAAAGGGAAGAAAAGGATGGAAACACCACAGAAATGGTTCAGGGACAGCATAGGGAGGATGTCTGGATGCATCTTGGACTCCAACATCGCTGCTGGGAACGATCTTTCGCCCGTAGTACGCCATTTTTACAGACTGACCATAAAACACACAAAAAGGAAAATAAAAACGACTTTAGGCGAAAAATTGTTACCAAACAATATTTGCTGTATATTTACTTGTATATCATCTGCAAATTCTCCCAAAAATTTCCTTGATTTTCAGAACTGAGGCCATGATTAAGAGGGAAACGTGCGCAGAGGCAAATTCTCCCAAAAATTTCCTTGATTTTCAGAACTGAGGCCATGATTAAGAGGGAAACGTGCGCAGAGGCAAATTCTCCCAAAAATTTCCTTGATTTTATTGAACTGAGGCCATGATTAAGAGGGAAACGTGCGCTGAGCTGACCATCTAAAACATTATGGGTGAGGGTCTGCTGCAGAGCTGACCATCCTAAACATTATATGCGAAGGCCCGCTAGTGAGCTGACGCTATAAAACATTATATGAGAGGGCCCGCTAGAGAGCTGACCCAATAAAACATTATATGAGAAGGCCCGCTGGTGAGCTGACCTATATAAAAATTGTCAAACAGGGCCCGCTGGTGAGCTGGCCCTATATAAAAATTATATCACAGGGCCCGCTGGTGAGCTGGCCCTATATAAAAATTATAGCACAGGGCATATGGAAGAGGAGGAGGAGGATGAGAAGATTAAGAGTCAACCATATACCCGTTTTTTGGGTGGAAGGGGTGAATGGGAATACAGAGTATTCACATCATTGTAAATAACATATATAAAGTGAGTTTATGTTCCCCCGGGGCTTTCCTCCAGTGGAGTGGAGAAGTCAGGGGAAATCCAGGCCTTGTTCATTTTTATAAGTGTCAACCTATCAGCATTGTCGGTGGAAAGGCGGATACGCTTATCTGTTATGATGCCACCAGCAGCACTAAATACCCGCTCAGACAGAACGCTGGCGGCAGGGCAGGCCAGCACCTCCAAGGCGTAGAGTGCCAGTTCATACCACGTGTCCAGCTTGGACACCCAGTAGTTGTAAGGCACAGAGGGATCATTGAGGACGCTGACACGGTCTGCTACGTACTCCTTCACCATCTTCCAAAACTTTTCCCTCCTTGTGACACTAGGCTGCGCATCAGGGTGAGGGTGCTGGCGGGGTGTCATGAAGGTGTCCCACGCCTTGGAGAGTGTTGCCCTGCCTTTCTCGGAACTGCTGTGTGCTCCCCTTTTCTCCCCTTCTCGGTTGGCCAAGGTAGCACGTACTCTGCCGCCAGCGTTGTCAGATGGAAAATTTTGGAGCAATTTTTCGACAAGAACCTTCTGGTATTGCAACATTTTGCTTGTCCTCTCCACCGGAGGAATGAGAGATGAGAAATTCTCTTTGTAGCGGGGGTCCAGAAGGGTGAACACCCAGTAATCCGTGTTGTCTAAAATGCGTACAACGCGTGGGTCACGGGAAATGCAGCCTAACATAAAGTCAGCCATGTGTGCCAGAGTACCAACAGTCAAGATTTCGCTGTCCTCACCAGGAGGATGACTCTCAATATCCTCATCCTCTTCCTCCTCTTCTGCCCACCCACGCTGAAGAGATGGAACTAAAGTTCCATGGCTACCCTCTGTAGCGGAGGCAACCGTGTCTTCCTCCTCCTCCTCCTCCTCCTCCTCCGCCTCCTCCAATTGTCGCTGAGAAGACGAAGTGAGGGTGCTCTGGCTATCACCTTGTGTAAGCTCTTCCTCCCCCATTTCCACCTCTTCCACATGCAAAGCGTCGGTTTTAATTGTGAGCAGCGAGCGTTTCAGTAGACACAGAAGTGGGATGGTTACACTGATAATAGCGTTATCGCCGCTCACCATCTGTGTCCATTCCTCAAAATTGCGTAAAACCTCGCAGAGGTCTGACATCCATTCCCACTCCTCACTTCTGATTACAGGAAGTTGAACGGAGAGGCGACGACCGTGTAACAGCTGGTACTCCACTACTGCCCTCTGCTGCTCACAAAGCCGGGCCAACATGTGGAAGGTGGAGTTCCACCGCGTGCTCACGTCACACAGCAGCCGGTGAGCTGGCAATTGTAAGCGCTGCTGCAGCTTCAACAGGCCGGCTGAAGCTGTTGATGACTTACGGAAATGTGCACACACGCGGCGCACCTTGGTCAAGAGATCATGCACATTGGGGTAGGTTTTTAGAAATCGCTGAACCACTAAATTAAATACATGCGCTAGGCATGGTACGTGTGTGAGCTTGCCGAGCTCCAAAGCCGCCACCAAGTTACGCCCATTATCACACACAACCATGCCTGGTTGCAGGTTGAGTGGCGAGAGCCACTGCTCGGTCTGGTGACTAATCCCCTGCAACAGCTCTGAGGCCGTGTGCTGTTTGTCCCCAAGGCAGATCAGCTTCAGCACGGCCTGTTGACGCTTCCCCACTGCAGTGCTACACTGCATCCAGCTACTGGCTGATGGGGGAGTGGCGCTGTGTGTAGAGAATTCGGAGGTGGAAACGGAGGAGGAGGAGCCAATAACGTAGGTGCTGGTGGAAACCCTGATGGAGGTAGGGCCCGCAATCCTCGGCGTGGGTAGCACCCGTGCCATCCCAGGGTCCGAGTCGCTCCCAGCCTCCACGACATTCACCCAGTGTGCCGTCAGGGAAATGTAGCGTCCCTGGCCACAAGCACTTGTCCATGTGTCAGTCGTTAAGTGGACCTTCCCAGTAACTGCGTTGGTCAGGGCACGGGTGATGTTACGGGACACATGGTGGTGTAATGCGGGGATGGCACACCGGGAAAAGTAGTGGCGGCTGGGGACCGCGTACCGAGGGACAGCTGCTGCCATCAGGCTGCGGAAGGACTCAGTGTCCACAAGCCTAAATGGCAGCATTTCGATGGCCAGTAATTTTGAAAGGTGTGAGGTTAGTGCTATGGCCTGTGGGTGGGTGGCTGGGTACTTTCTCTTGCGCTCAAATGCCTGGGGTAACGACATTTGGACGCTGTGCTGGGACAGGGAAGTGGATGTGGTAGCTGATGGTGCTTCAGATGCTACAGGTGCAGGGCGGGAGGTATGCGGGCCTGCGCCTTCGACAGGCGATTGGCCGGCACCGAAAACAGGGGAAGAGGAGGCAGTGGTGTGGCCTGCAGACACAGATGGGCGATCCAGGCGTTCCTCCCACTTACTACGGTGCTTGGATGCCATGTGTCGGATCATGCTGGTGGTGGTGAGGTTTCTAGTGTTCATGCCTCGGCTCATTCTGGTGTGGCACAGGTTGCAAACTACAATTCTTTTGTCGTCCGCACTTTCCTTAAAAAAACGCCATACCGCGGAACACCTACCCCTTGGCAAGGTAGATTTACGCAAGGGGGTGCTCCGTGGAACATTTGCGGGCCGGTTTGGTGCGGTCCGCCTTCTTTCTGTAGCCACACCACTGCCTCTTCCAGCCTGTTGCGGTGCTGCAGATGGCTCACCCTCAGGACTGCTGTCATCGCTCGGCTCTACACCTTCCCAGGTGGGGTCAGTCACCTCATCGTCCACCAAGTCCTCCTCCACTTCCTCACTCTGATCATCCTCCTCAAGTCTTGATCCCACCACATACTCAGTCATTGACAACTGTATAACATTCTCCTCAACAAGGTCTTGAGACGGAAATAGTGGTTGATTTAATGGCAACTGTGTCTCATCATCATCATCATCATCCACTACTTCCTTTGACCTTAAATGCCGTTCACATCTGTCATCTTCTTGTGATTGGGTAGCCTCTAGAGGTTGTGAATCAGGGCACAAGATGTCATGTTCCTCTGCAAGCGTGCTTGGAGAGAGGGTCAAATGAAGGATTGGTGATGAGACGAGCTCCTCACTATATCCCAGTGTGGGATCACTTCTTTGACCAGACCGTGTATGGTGGGAGGAAGGATGATCAGAGTGAGGATTATGTTGACCAGACTCTTGGCTACTGAGAGTGGACTTGGTGGAAGACAGGGTGGTGCTTAACCGACTGGAAGCAGTATCAGCTGTCATCCAACCGACCACCTGTTCGCAGTGGTCGGACCTCGAGAGTGATGTCCTGCGACGCCCTGTAAAATTACACATGAAGCTAGGTATGGTGGATGTCTTTCTTTCTTGTGCTCTGGCACCAGGCACAGTTTCTCCGCGTCCTGACCCGCGCCCTGAACTTTCAGGATCACGTCCACTTCCCCGTCCCTTTTTACCCGCCTTCTTCATCTTACACAGAATATGTGACTTTAATATTTGAGTTTGAAAACTTAACAGTATTTCTTATTATTCTGCAACTCTGCAGAGTACACAGAATAGGCTGCTAAACGGCGGTGATACACACTGAATGGAATATGTGACTTTAATATTTGAGTTTGAAAACTTAACAGTATTTCTTATTATTCTGCAACTGTACAGAGTACACAGAATAGGCTGCTAAACGGCGGTGATACACACTGAATGGAATATGTGACTTTAATATTTGAGTTTGAAAACTTAACAGTATTTCTTATTATTCTGCAACTGTACAGAGTACACAGAATAGGCTGCTAAACGGCGGTGAAACACACTGAATGGAATATGTGACTTTAATATTTGAGTTTGAAAACTTAACAGTATTTCTTATTATTCTGCAACTGTACAGAGTACACAGAATAGGCTGCTAAACGGCGGTGAAACACACTGAATGGAATATGTGACTTTAATATTTGAGTTTGAAAACTTAACAGTATTTCTTATTATTCTGCAACTGTACAGAGTACACAGAATAGGCTGCTAAACGGCGGTGAAACACACTGAATGGAATATGTGACTTTAATATTTGAGTTTGAAAACTTAACAGTATTTCTTATTATTCTGCAACTGTACAGAGTACACAGAATAGGCTGCTAAACGGCGGTGAAACACACTGAATGGAATATGTGACTTTAATATTTGAGTTTGAAAACTTAACAGTATTTCTTATTATTCTGCAACTGTACAGAGTACACAGAATAGGCTGCTAAACGGCGGTGAAACACACTGAATGTAATATGTGACTTTAATATTTGAGTTTGAAAACTTAACAGTATTTCTTATTATTCTGCAACTGTACAGAGTACACAGAATAGGCTGCTAAACGGCGGTGAAACACACTGAATGTAATATGTGACTTTAATATTTGAGTTTGAAAACTTAACAGTATTTCTTATTATTCTGCAACTGTACAGAGTACACAGAATAGGCTGCTAAACGGCGGTGATACACACTGAATAGAATATGTGACTTTAATATTTGAGTTTGAAAACTTAACAGTATTTCTTATTATTCTGCAACTGTACAGAGTACACAGAATAGGCTGCTAAACGGCGGTGAAACACACTGAATGGAATATGTGACTTTAATATTTGAGTTTGAAAACTTAACAGTATTTCTTATTATTCTGCAACTGTACAGAGTACACAGAATAGGCTGCTAAACGGCGGTGAAACACACTGAATGGAATATGTGACTTTAATATTTGAGTTTGAAAACTTAACAGTATTTCTTATTATTCTGCAACTGTACAGAGTACACAGAATAGGCTGCTAAACGGCGGTGAAACACACTGAATGGAATATGTGACTTTAATATTTGAGTTTGAAAACTTAACAGTATTTCTTATTATTCTGCAACTGTACAGAGTACACAGAATAGGCTGCTAAACGGCGGTGAAACACACTGAATGGAATATGTGACTTTAATATTTGAGTTTGAAAACTTAACAGTATTTCTTACTATTCTGCAACTCTGCAGAGTACACAGAATAGGCTGCTAAACGGCGGTGATACACACTGAATGGAATATGTGACTTTAATATTTGAGTTTGAAAACTTAACAGTATTTCTTCCTATTCTGCAACTGTGCAGAGTACACAGAATAGGCTGCTAAACGGCGGTGAAACACACTGAATGGAATATGTGACTTTAATATTTGAGTTTGAAAACTTAACAGTATTTCTTATTATTCTGCAACTGTACAGAGTACACAGAATAGGCTGCTAAACGGCGGTGAAACACACTGAATGGAATATGTGACTTTAATATTTGAGTTTGAAAACTTAACAGTATTTCTTATTATTCTGCAACTGTACAGAGTACACAGAATAGGCTGCTAAACGGCGGTGAAACACACTGAATGGAATATGTGACTTTAATATTTGAGTTTGAAAACTTAACAGTATTTCTTATTATTCTGCAACTGTACAGAGTACACAGAATAGGCTGCTAAACGGCGGTGATACACACTGAATGGAATATGTGACTTTAATATTTGAGTTTGAAAACTTAACAGTATTTCTTATTATTCTGCAACTGTACAGAGTACACAGAATAGGCTGCTAAACGGCGGTGAAACACACTGAATGGAATATGTGACTTTAATATTTGAGTTTGAAAACTTAACAGTATTTCTTATTATTCTGCAACTGTACAGAGTACACAGAATAGGCTGCTAAACGGCGGTGAAACACACTGAATGGAATATGTGACTTTGATATTTTAGTTTGAAGACTTAACAGTATTTCTTCCTATTCTGCAACTCTGCACAGTACACAGAATAGGCTGCTAAACTGCGGCGAAGCACACTGAATGGAATATGTGACTTTGATATTTTAGTTTGAAGACTTAACAGTATTTCTTCCTATTCTGCAACTCTGCACAGTACACAGAATGTGCTGCTAAACTGCGGCGACGCACACTGAATGGAATATGTGACTTTGATATTTTAGTTTGAAGACTTAACAGAATGTGCTCTAATCTGCAACTTTGCACACTAAACAGAATGTGCTCTAATCTGCAACTTTGCACACTAAACAGAATGTGCTCTAATCTGCAACTTTGCACACTAAACAGAATGTGCTCTAATCTGCAACTGTGCACACTAAACAGAATGTGCTCTAATCTGCAACTTTTCACACTAAACAGAATATTTTTTTTTTTTTTTTGTTTGTTTTTTTCCCCCCACACAAAATAACCTGCTGCCCCCACACACAGTAGTCCTAAAAAGGACTTTTGGTTCTTTTTTTTCACAATTTTTTTTTTTTCTCCCTACACTGCCTTTCCCTTCCTATCCTCAGCTCTCCCTGGCTCAGACTGAGCCGAACTCGATGGTCAGGTGCTATACAGCACCCGACCACGGGTTCTGGCCAGCCAATCAGTGTAATGCCAGCAGCCAACATGGCTGCTGGCATTACACCGATGTCAGAGCCTACCTGCACGTTTATTGGCTGCGCAGCAGCCGCAAAACGTGCGGGGAGGAGACCCGAACATGGCGGGCGAGCACATGCGGTACTCGTACGAGTACCGCCATGTGCCGAGCAGAGCGATGCTCGAGCCGATCCAAGCATCGGCCGAGCATGCTCGCTCAACACTACTGTCAATCACTGTGCAGAATTATTGTGAGAAAAAGAAAGACCCAACATGTTAAGAGATTGTTCTGAACTGTATATAACACCAGTGCCCCTTTCCCTGTACTGCATGGCTTGATCTTGTACCCATCTTCTTACAAACGTTTTGTCAAATATTTAAATCTATTTTACCTTACCCACATCTTACACTTTGAAGTTGATCCATCATGTGTGGAGCACTTACCTTAAACAAAATATGAATACATCACCAATGGGAGTTGCCCAACTAATTACTCACCATCAGCAGTATGTCAGGTTGCATGTATTCATGCACACCATGATATGATGGTTGTAATAATCCTAGCATTACTGAGTTAAAATAAAATAAAGGTTACTACTACTACTAATAAAAATAAAAGTAACTGTAAAGTTAATATTCTGCCAATATAATTTAAAGGGATAGTAATGTTTCATAATAAAAGCAGCTCTAATTAATCATCATAGTATTTGGTCTTTGGAGAGTGTTATTTCAATTCTGTCAGAGTTGTAGTTCAAGAGTAATTCAATGACAAAGTATCCCCTTCCCGCCCCTTTTACTGATATAACACTGTTCAGCCAGATCAGAAGGGAGGTGCCCAGGTAGACTGCAGAGAGGGACAATCTTCAATTAAGATAAGGGAAAAACCTGAAAAACTTGTCAAGGGGTGCAGGGTTTTCATTGTTTTCATATAAAGAAGATTGTCCCCTGCTGTTATCTGTCTGGTCTTACAACCAGATTCCATATCTGAGAAGAGATGGCTTACACTAGGTAAAAGGGGCAGGAATGGAAACTTTGCTTGTGAATATCTCCAAAACCATAAAGGTTTGAGAGATAAGACGTATCTTCATGTTTTTTAATGCCAACAAAACAAAATAAATATAAAACGAAGTATTACTATCCCTTTAAAAAAATATATTTACAAAATGAAATGAAATCAAAAGAAAAATAGTAGTAATAATAATAATAATATTTATATATTTAATACAGAACTTTTCTAAAGCTAATTAATAAAAGTATTATAAAAGCACTGCTCAATAATGATGAAAACAGTAATATTATTATTATTACATGTATTATCAATTAGACTTACCTTTATCTTTGCAATAGCATTTTTGCCCTGAAATCCTTTACAATAATTATAATCAATACTAATTAAAATCCTTGAATATATCTGTATAATATAAATTGCTAACCTGTGAAGCTCCCTGTGTGTGTAACCACACATATGTAGTAGAGACTGCCGGAATGATGCATTCATGCTCAGTAGAGACTGCTGGAATGATGCAGTCATGCTCAGTAGAGACTGGCCGAACACGTTGATCCGGAGCGGGGCGTTCCAAATGGCTTGCCTTCTGTCTCCGCTCCCGGCTCCGGGGTAGCAGCCGAGGCCGCTGGGTGGCACTTTAGCCCGTGTACATGGGCTTTCATACTAGTATATATATATATATATATATATATATATATATATATATATATATATTGATACAATTATTATAGCACATTTACCTCATTAACTTTGCAATATAAATAATGCTAATTAAATAAAAAATAGAACGTTCTGTACAATATTTATTATTATTATTATTATAATCACCATCATAATCATCATTTATGTAGTTTTTGTGCTATGTACCAAACAATATATTTAAAAATCTGGATACAGTGGCAAGGAATTTTAGGATATTTGGGCCAGTTGATGACCATGCAACCAATTTAATATGAATCATTTAAGGTAGTTGCTTTTTTATGCCACAGGAAATGTCCCCATCAATCAAATAATTTGCATAGTAGAGTTCTTTTTGATGTTAAAAATGCAGAGAACAAAAAATCTAAACAAAGACAGAATTTCATTCTAGGGATCTCAAGTGGCAGAAACCTAAGAGGTCTGTAATGATTCACTGTCTTGTAACTAGACTACTTGAGTTAATTGAAACATGTTATTCCATGACACTTAAAGGGATAGTAACACTTCGTTTTAACTTTATTTTATTTTGTAGGCATTAAAAAAACATGAAGAATGATATAAGTCTTATCTCTCAAACCTTTATGGTTTATGAGATATTCACAAGCAAAGTTCCCCTCCCCGCCCCTTTTACCTAGTGTAAGCCATCTCTTCTCAGATGTGAGTCTGGTTGTATGACAGTACAGATAACAGAAGGGGACAATTTTCTTTGTATGAAAACAATGAAAGCCCTTCCCCCCTTGACAAGTTTTTCAGCTTTTTCCATTATCTTAATTGAAGATTGTCCCTCTCTGCAGTCTACCTGGGCATCTCCCTTCTGATCTGGGTGAACAGGGGGGGGATACTTTGTTTGTGAATATCTCTTAAACCATAAAGGTTTCAGAGATAAGACTTATATCATTCTTCATGTTTTTTTAATGCCTACAAAATAAAATAAAGTTAAAATGAAGTATTACTATCCCTTTAACAAACAAACCAGCAAACTGTATGTTAAAATGATTTAATGCAATACAAAGTGTGGCAAGAAGTGTTTACAAAAAGTGTTAAGCACAAAGTAGCTGTAGCTATTTTGTGTATAGCAAATGCATAATGAAAAATTGTCCTCTGTATTTAAAGGGATAGTAATGTTCCATAATAAAAAAATAGCTCCAATTAATCTTCATAGTATTTGGGCAATGGAAAATGTTATTTCAATAATGTCAGAGTTGTAGTTCAAGGGTAACTGAATGATAAAGATCCACCTCCCTCCCTTTTTACTGATGTAACACTGCTCAGCTCAGAGCAGCAGGGTGGTGTCCAAGTGGATCAAAGAGAGGGACAATCTTCAATTAACAAAAAGGAAAAACCTGAAAAACCTGTCAATGGGGGCAGGTCTTTCTTTGTTCTCATAGTAAGAAGATTGTCCCTTGCTGCAAGCTGTCTGGACTGTGGACCAGATTCCACATCCGAGGGGAGGTGGTTTACAGTAAGTAAAAGGGGCGGGAGGGGAAAATTTTATCATTCAATTACTCTTGAACTACAACTCTGACAGTACTGAAATAACACTCTCCAAGGCCCAAATTCTATGAAGATTAATTGGAGCTGCTGTTTTTGTGAAACATTACTATCCCTTTAAGGTAAATAATGACATGGGCACTGGACAATTAAAGTGCTTGATGTTCATAGCTGTGTCACTTGATGTTTGGTAACTGTAGTGGTGGCTGGGCAGTTGCCAATAAAACTGATGAGAGGAACAATATTTGGCTGGATAATGCAAGAGTCATTTCTGTCACATGGGCCAGAATATACAGTTCTGTTTTAAGGATGCAGTGCTCTTAAAACAGCACTAGTCAAAAAACATTTTGTACAAAGCAGCTCCATCTGTTTGATATTACGTTAGTATGTGGCAGGCAGTTGTCCTGCTGTGCAATGAAAATGCGTTATGTTTTTTATTGCACGCAGCTGTGTGGCTAGACTTCTGGCAGCACAGGTACAACATCTACAATACAGCTGATACTTCTGGCAAGTTAAAGGGAAAGCAACACCTCCTAATAATAATGCCTCACTTACATTACTATGGTCAAAAAATTCTAATGCACCCTCTGAATACTTCCCTTACTCCTTGGTTCAAGAGATAACATCTTCAATATCATATCCATGGAGGGGGACCTGTCTGTTGCAAGCAGATCACAGGACATATATTCCACTCTGTGCTACACATTGCTTCACAATACACGAGGCACCCCTCTGGTCATTAACCCTTTGCGTGTCAGGGGCTTTGGGCCATTTCTTAGACTCTGGAGGCCAGGCACATTTTCAGCATTTTTGCAATCCACCTGTAACTTTTTAGTTATATATGAAAGACTATATATTGTTTTTTTAGAACAAATTGAGCTTTTGCATGAAGTAAGTTTTACATCCTGTGACAAGCTATGATGTCATAAGTACAAAAAAGGAAAAACATTCTATGTTGCTTAAATCAGACACTATATATATGAAAAACATGTCAGCTCTGTTTAAAAATGTTATTAATTTGAAATTTTCAGAGTAAAAAAATGGCAAGTATGTGTAGTTTTATCAAAATTCATATCCTGCACACAGTACACAGTCTGCAATTGATAAAACTACACATACCAGGAGAGCAAAATAATATTTTCAACTTTATAAACTAAAATGCATATTCTATTGGTTACTTAGTAAAACAGCAGAATTACTATATAAACTAAATAAAACCACATTTCCTGAAAATGGATATCCCACTGCATCAAAGAGGTTTCATCACTTGCTTTTCTACCCTTAGCCTGGCTTGTACAAATATTTCCAGAAGGTGGCACTTTTGGAACAAATATTGCATTTTTACTTTGCCACCCTTTCAAATGTACTGAGATCTTTGAAAACTATGGGATGTCCTACTGTATTAATTAGCTACAGCTCTTATGAAGAAAATGCCAATCCACTGATATGAGTTGATATACTGCAGGGGTTCCAGAAGCACAAAAACCACACTAACTATAAAGTCTCATTTTCTTTTTTTCAAACGTGACTTGTGTGTGCTAAAATTGTTTTAACAACTACAGAAAAGAAAAAAATGTAGATAATGCATATCATTAAGGAAACGTAGCCCAAAACATCAAATTATTCAGTCTGGGGGGGGCAGAGCTCATAGCACTGAGAGATAGTGATGATCGAGCACCCCAATGCTCGGGTGTTCGGGTGATCTGGCCGAGCACCCCCGGAGGCTCGAGTGCTCGGCCGAGCACCCGAGCCCCATTGAAGTCAATGGGAGGACTCGAGCATTACACCAGGCACCCCCTGCTCTGATGAGGGGAGGGTGCCTGGTCCATAGGAAAAGGGCAGAAAATGATGGAAACACCACAGAAATGGTTCAGGGACAGCATAGGGAGGATGTCTGGATGCATCTTGGACTCCAACATCGCTGCTGGGAACGATGTTTCGCCCGTAGTACGCCATTTTTACAGACTGACCGTAAAACACACAAAAAGGAAGATAAAAACGACTTTAGGCGAAAAATTGTTACCAAACAGTATTTGCTGTATATTTACTTGTATATCATCTGCAAATTCTGCAAAAATTTCATCGATTTTTCTGAACTGGGGCCATGATTAAGAGGGAAACGTGCGCAGAGGCAAATTCTGCACAAAATTTCATAGATTTTTCTGAACTGGGGCCATGATTAAGAGGGAAACGTGCGCAGAGGCAAATTCTGCACAAAATTTCCTCGATTTTTCTGAACTGGGGCCATGATTAAGAGGGAAACGTGCGCAGAGGCAAATTCTGCACAAAATTTCCTCGATTTTTCTGAACTGGGGCCATGATTAAGAGGGAAACGTGCGCTGAGCCGACCATCTAAAACATTATGGGTGAGGGTCTGCTGCGGAGCTGACCATCCTAAACATTATATGCGAAGGCCCGCTAGTGAGCTGACGCTATAAAACATTATATGAGAGGGCCCGCTAGAGAGCTGACCCAATAAAACATTATATAAGAAGGCCTGCTGGTGAGCTGACCTATACAAAAAGTTGTCAAACAGGGCCCGCTGGTGAGCTGGCCCTATATAAAAATTATATCACAGGGCCCGCTGGTGAGCTGGCCCTATATAAAAATGATATCACAGGGTATATGGAAGAGAGTCAACCATATACCCGTTTTTTGGGTGGAAGGGGTGAATGGGAATACAGAGTATTCCCATAATTGTAAATAACATATATAAAGTCACTTTATGTTCACCCGGGGCTTTCCTCCAGTGGAGTGGAGAAGTCAGGGGAAATCCAGGCCTTGTTCATTTTTATAAGTGTCAACCTATCAGCATTTTCGGTGGAAAGGCGGATACGCTTATCAGTTATGATGCCACCAGCAGCACTAAATACCCGCTCAGACAGAACGCTGGCGGCAGGGCAGGCCAGCACCTCCAAGGCGTAGAGTGCCAGTTCATACCACGTGTCCAGCTTGGACACCCAGTAGTTGTAAGGCACAGAGGGATCATTGAGGACGCTGACACGGTCTGCTATGTACTCCTTCACCATCTTCCAAAACTTTTCCCTCCTTGTGACACTAGGCTGCGCATCAGGGTGAGGGTGCTGGCGGGGTGTCATGAAGGTGTCCCACGCCTTGGAGAGTGTTGCCCTGCCTTTCTCGGAACTGCTGTGTGCTCCCCTTTTCTCCCCTTCTCGGTTGGCCAAGGTAGCACGTACTCTGCCGCCAGCGTTGTCATATGGAAAATTTTGGAGCAATTTTTCGACAAGAACCTTCTGGTATTGCACCGTTTTGCTTGTCCTCTCCACCGGAGGAATGAGAGATGAGAAATTCTCTTTGTAGCGGGGGTCCAGAAGGGTGAACACCCAGTAATCCGTGTTGTCTAAAATGCGTATAACGCGTGGGTCACGGGAAAGGCAGCCTAACATAAAGTCAGCCATGTGTGCCAGAGTACCAACAGGCAAGATTTCGCTGTCCTCACCAGGAGGATGACTCTCAATCTCCTCATCCTCTTCCTCCTCTTCTGCCCACCCACGCTGAAGAGATGGAACTAAAGTTCCATGGCTACCCTCTGTAGCAGAGGCAACCGTGTCTTCCTCCTCCGCCTCCTCCAATTGTCGCTGAGAAGACGAAGTGAGGGTGCTCTGGCTATCACCTTGTGTAAGCTCTTCCTCCCGCATTTCCACCTCTTCCACATGCAAAGCGTCGGTTTTAATTGTGAGCAGCGAGCGTTTCAGTAGACACAGAAGTGGGATGGTTACACTGATAATAGCGTTATCGCCGCTCACCATCTGTGTCGATTCCTCAAAATTGCGTAAAACCTCACAGAGGTCTGACATCCATTCCCACTCCTCACTTCTGATTAGAGGAAGTTGAACGGAGAGGCGACGACCGTGTAACAGCTGGTACTCCACTACTGCCCTCTGCTGCTCACAAAGCCGGGCCAACATGTGGAAGGTGGAGTTCCAGCGCGTGCTCACGTCACACAGCAGCCGGTGAGCTGGCAATTGTAAGCGCTGCTGCAGTTTCAACAGGCCGGCTGAAGCTGTAGATGACTTACGGAAATGTGCACACACGCGGCGCACCTTGGTCAAGAGATCATGCAAATTGGGGTAGGTTTTTAGAAATCGTTGAACCACTGAATTAAATACATGCGCTAGGCATGGTACGTGTGTGAGCTTGCCGAGCTCCAAAGCCGCCACCAAGTTACGCCCATTATCACACACAACCATGCCTGGTTGCAGGTTGAGTGGCGAGAGCCACTGCTCGGTCTGGTGACTAATCCCCTGCAACAGCTCTGAGGCCGTGTGCTGTTTGTCCCCAAGGCAGATCAGCTTCAGCACGGCCTGTTGACGCTTCCCCACTGCAGTGCTACACTGCTTCCAGCTACCGGCTGATGGGTGAGTGGCGCTGCGCGCAGAGAATTCGGAGGTGGAAACGGAGGAGGAGGAGCCAATAACGTAGGTGCTGGCGGAAACCCTGATGGAGGTAGGGCCCACAATCCTCGGCGTGGGTAGCACCTGTGCCATCCCAGGGTCCGAGTCGCTCCCAGCCTCCACGACATTCACCCAGTGTGCCGTCAGGGAAATGTAGCGTCCCTGGCCACAAGCACTTGTCCATGTGTCAGTCGTTAAGTGGACCTTCCCAGTAACTGCGTTGGTCAGGGCACGGGTGATGTTACAGGACACATGGTGGTGTAATGCGGGGACGGCACACCGGGAAAAGTAGTGGAGGCTGGGGACTGCGTACCGAGGGACAGCTGCTGCCATCAGGCTGCGGAAGGACTCAGTCTCCACAAGCCTAAATGGCAGCATTTCGATGGCCAGTAATTTGGAAAGGTATGAGGTTAGTGCTATGGCCTGTGGGTGGGTGGCTGGGTATTTTCGCTTGCGCTCAAATGCCTGGGGTAATGACATTTGGATGCTGCGCTGGGACAGGGAAGTGGATGTGGTCGCTGATGGTGCTTCAGATGGTACAGGTGCAGGGCGGGAGGTATGCGGGCCTGTGCCTTCGACAGGCGATTGGCCGGCACCGAAAACAGGGGAAGAGGAGGCAGTGGTGTGGCCTGCAGACACAGATTGGCGATCCTGGCGTTCCTCCCACTTATTACGGTGCTTGGATGCCATGTGTCGGATCATGCTGGTGGTGGTGAGGTTTCTAGTGTTCATGCCTCGGCTCATTCTGGTGTGGCACAGGTTGCAAACTACAATTTTTTTGTCGTCCGCACTTTCCTTAAAAAAACGCCATACCACGGAACACCTAGCCCTTGGCAAGGGAGATTTACGCAAGGGGGTGCTCCGTGGAACATTTGCGGGCTGGTTTGGTGCGGTCCGCCTTCTTTCTTTAGCCACACCACTGCCTCTTCCAGCCTGTTGCGGTGCTGCAGATGGCTCACCCTCAGGACTGCTGTCATCGCTCGGCTCTCCACCTTCCCAGGTGGGGTCAGTGACCTCATCGTCCACCAAGTCCTCCTCCACTTCCTCACTCTCATCATCCTCCTCATTTCTTGATCCCACCACATACTCAGTCATTGACAACTGTGTATCATCCTCCTCATCAAGGTCTTGAGACAGTAATAGTGGTTGATTTGATGGCAACTGTGTCTCATCATCATCATCCACTTCCTTTGACCTTAAATGCCGTTCCCCTCTGTCATCTTCTTGTGATTGGGTACCCTCTAGAGGTTGTGAATCAGGGCACAAGATGTCATGTTCCTCTGCAAGCGTGCTTGGAGAGAGGTTCAAATGAAGGATTGGTGATGAGACGAGCTCCTCACTATATCCCAGTGTGGGATCACTTCTTTGGCAGACCCTCTATGGTGGGAGGAAGGATGATCAGGGTGAGGATTATGTTGACCAGACTCTTGGCTAGTGAGAGTGGACTTGGTGGAAGACAGGGTGGTGCTTAACCGACTGGAAGCAGTATCAGATGAAATCCAACCGACTACCTGTTTGCAGTGGTCTGACCTCGAGAGTGATGTCCTGCGACGCCCTGTAAACTGAGACATGAAGCTAGGTATGGTGGATGTCTTTCTTTCTTGTGCTCTGGCACCAGGCACAGTTTCTACGCGTCCTGACCCGCGCCCTGAACTATCAGGATCACGTCCACTTACCCGTCCCTTTTTACCCGCCTTCTTCATATTACACGGAATATGTGCTGCTAATCTGCAACTTTGCACACTAAACAGAATGTGCTGCTAATCTGCGGCTAGGCACAGTGAAAGGAATATGTGACGTTTATTTTTTATACTTTGCACACTAAACAGAATGTGCTGCTAATCTGCAACTTTGCACACTAAACAGAATGTGCTGCTTATCTGCGGCTAGGCACAGTGAACGGAATATGTGACTTTTATTTTTTACACTTTGCACACTAAACAGAATGTGCTGCTAATCTGCAACTTTGCACACTAAACAGAATGTGCTGCTAATCTGCGGCTAGGCACAGTGAACGGAATATGTGACTTTTATTTTTTACACTTTGCACACTAAACAGAATGTGCTGCTAATCTGCAACTTTGCACACTAAACAGAATGTGCTGCTAATCTGTGGCTAGGCACAGTGAACGGAATATGTGACTTTTATTTTTTACACTTTGCACACTAAACAGAATGTGCTGCTAATCTGCAACTTTGCACACTAAACAGAATGTGCTGCTTATCTGCGGCTAGGCACAGTGAACGGAATATGTGACTTTTATTTTTTACACTTTGCACACTAAACAGAATGTGCTGCTAATCTGCAACTTTGCACACTAAACAGAATGTGCTGCTTATCTGCGGCTAGGCACAGTGAACGGAATATGTGACTTTTATTTTTTACACTTTGCACACTAAACAGAATGTGCTGCTAATCTGCAACTTTGCACACTAAAAAGAATGTGCTGCTTATCTGCGGCTAGGCACAGTGAACGGAATATGTGACTTTTATTTTTTACACTTTGCACACTAAACAGAATGTGCTGCTAATCTGCAACTTTTCACACTAAACAGAATGTGCTGCTTATCTGCGGCTAGGCACAGTGAACGGAATATGTTACTTTTATTTTTTACACTTTGCACACTAAACAGAATGTGCTGCTAATCTGCAACTTTGCACACTAAACAGAATGTGCTGCTTATCTGCAGCTAGGCACAGTGAACGGAATATGTGACTTTTATTTTTTACACTTTGCACACTAAACAGAATGTGCTGCTAATCTGCAACTTTGCACACTAAACAGAGTGTGCTGCTTATCTGTGGCTAGGCACAGTGAACGGAATATGTGACTTTTATTTTTTACACTTTGCACACTAAACAGAATGTGCTGCTAATCTGCAACTTTGCACACTAAACAGAATGTGCTGCTTATCTGCGGCTAGGCACAGTGAACGGAATATGTGACTTTTATTTTTTACACTTTGCACACTAAACAGAATGTGCTGCTAATCTGCAACTTTGCACACTAAACAGAATGTGCTGCTTATCTGCGGCTAGGCACAGTGAACGGAATATGTGACTTTTATTTTTTACACTTTGCACACTAAACAGAATGTGCTGCTAATCTGCAACTTTGCACACTAAACAGAATGTGCTGCTTATCTGCGGCTAGGCACAGTGAACGGAATATGTGACTTTTATTTTTTACACTTTGCACACTAAACAGAATGTGCTGCTAATCTGCAACTTTGCACACTAAACAGAATGTGCTGCTAATCTGCGGCTAGGCACACTAAACAGATTGTGCTGCTAATCTGCGGCTAGGCACAGTGAAAGGAATATGTGACGTTTATTTTTTACACTTTGCACACTAAACAGAATGTGCTGCTTATCTGCGGCTAGGCACAGTGAACAGAATATGTGACTTTTATTTTTTACACTTTGCACACTAAACAGAATGTGCTGCTAATCTGCAACTTTGCACACTAAACAGAATGTGCTGCTTATCTGCGGCTAGGCACAGTGAACGGAATATGTGACTTTTATTTTTTACACTTTGCACACTAAACAGAATGTGCTGCTAATCTGCAACTTTGCACACTAAACAGAATGTGCTGCTTATCTGCGGCTAGGCACAGTGAACGGAATATGTGACTTTTATTTTTTACACTTTGCACACTAAACAGAATGTGCTGCTAATCTGCAACTTTGCACACTAAAAAGAATGTGCTGCTAATCTGCAACTTTGCACACTAAACAGAATGTGCTGCTAATCTGCAACTTTGCACACTAAAAAGAATGTGCTGCTAATCTGCAACTTTGCACACTAACCAGAATGTGCTGCTAATCTGCAACTTTGCACACTAAACAGAATGTGCTGCTAATCTGCGGCTAGGCACAGTGAACGGAATATGTGACGTTTTTTTTTTAAATCTCTGCCCCCCCAAACAAAATACAACTGCTGCCCCCACACACAATAGTCCTAAAAAGGACTTTTGGGTCTTTATATTGTTCAAACACACTTTTCTTCTCCCTACACTGACTTTCCCTTCCTATCCTCATCTCTCCCTGGCTAAGACTGAGCCGAACTCGCTGGTCAGGTGCTATACAGCACCCGATCACGGGTTCTGGTCAGCCAATCAGTGTAATGCCAGCAGCCAACATGGCTGCTGGCATTACACTGATGTCAGAGCCTCCCCGCACGTTTATTGGCTGCGCAGCAGCCGCGAAACGTGCGGGGAGGAGACCCGAACATGGCGGGCGAGCACATGCGGTACTCGTACGAGTACCGCCATGTGCCGAGCAGAGCGATGCTCGAGCCGAACCGAGCTTCGGCCGAGCATGCTCGCTCATCACTACTGAGAGATCAATAGAGGTGTCTCAGGAGAGCAGAGTAATTCTCTTGCTTCCACTCTTAATTGTAGTTCCGTGTAGGTGTGGTCAGGGAATGCCTCCACATAACTGATGTCATTCAATCTTGTTAGGATACTTATGGCCAAGCCATTCGTTTGTAACTAGGGGTTATAGGCTAATTCACTTTGTCTCATTTATTTGAAAAACTGCCAGCAACTGCCATGTCTGCCTCCATGAACATGACAGGACCGATGAAGGTGTTATCTCTTGAACACAGGCAAAATTCAGAGGCTATTAGAGTATTCTGGCCATAGTACAGTAAGTGGGTGGTTATTATTATTAGGAGATGTTACTTCACCATTAAGGCCAGGGGTCATTAAACATATGATACCAGAGGAGGTAAGGGAACACCATAATTAATACATATTGTATTTACAAAAATGAAAATCCATGTGAAACAGGTACAGAATGAAGAAGAAGAAGACTCGCCGAGTCTAAAAAATGTAGGAAAAACCTAGAACAAAAGCAAAACCAAAAACAAACTGTTACGGTTTTCTGACACTCAGACAAGGTTATAAGTAAAAACACAGTTTATTTTGAACTGAAAATCAGGAATAGCGCCCCTGGGGGCCAGGTAAGGCATAGACAGACTGGTATAAAGCAGTAATAGTACAAAAATATGGAATAGCACTGTATAACAGGATAGACAAGGGTTAAGGAATAACCCACTGATCAGTCACAATGATGGTAGGCTGACAACGCCCAGCTGAACCAATAAGTCTCTGAAAGAATACACGATCAGTAGTAGGCTTGCTCAAATCGCTCTCATATAGCTGTTACAAAAGGACGCCCAAGGAGACTGCACAAGCAACCAGAGCTGAGTAAAACTCCAGGAGGAGTGAATGGAAGAGCCGCTAGCAGAACTGGTAAACGGAACCTGTAAAGCCCTTGTACGTACAGGAGTACTGTTGTGAGCCAAAGGAGATCAGAGCCAGGCCACCCACAAGGTGCCAACAGGAGTAACACTATACCAGCCACCGCGAGCCTCGCACAGGAATGCGATGAATGATACTACACACGAGCAATGACTAGTGCCCAGACACCCTTCCGGTGCTGTATCAGTACCATACAGCGAGAGCAAACGGAGGCCACAGCACCGGGAGATGCATGCACGGTAGACCACGTACCGGGACTAAACTGCTCTGCTCAAGCCACGGACAGACTAGGTACAAAGCGCAGCTCAGACTGTGTAAGCGGCTCGGATAGTATGATAAAGCTTGGCAAGTGTAATCGGCTCTATAATGGAGGCAACACACACACAGTAACTGGATCGGGCAGGTACGGCCACGGAGGGGCAGCTCAGCTAGCATACAACAGTTCGGTAAACGAAGGCCATGATGTAGCGCCAATGAGAGTGAATGAACGGAGCCCCACTACTACAGTTCAGAATGTTGCCGTCGGGCGACCTGGAAACACAGGAACTCAGGAACTGATGAGCAACCGGCAGCGATGACCGGAACCAGGACCCTCTCGATCAGGAACGTCAGCCACAGCCAGGTCGGTAACGGAGCAGGAAGTCAGCCACAGCCAGGTCGGTAACGGAGCAGGAACGTCAGCCACAGCCAGGTCGGTAACGGAGCAGGAACGTCAGCCACAGCCAGGTCGGTAACGGAGCAGGAAGTCAGCCACAGCCAGGTCGGTAACGGAGCAGGAACGTCAGCCAGCGCAGGAATCCAATCAGAGAGCAGGAACAGAGAATGGTCAGACGAGCCGAATCGGTACACAGGAACACAGTAACTCAGCAAGAGGGTCAACTTCAGGAACACCAGGAAAGGGCACCAGATAGCTGTCACAGGCCCAGTATAAAAAAGAACATCCTGGGCGGGCCAAACAATCTGCACCAATGCACAGGTACCATCAGTGTGACTGACAGGGAATCACAGGCACCGTGATACAAACCTGCACTGCTCCATACAAATAAACCAAATGTGAACCCTGTGGAAGGTGTATATCATACCAGATGTGTTGATTTACTTATATAAAATAATAAGGGATCTGCTGCATAATTTGGCCAAAATATGTTTCAGCTTCCTTAACCCACCAAGGTACCCAATTTCAAGTGAGCCCTAACGTATATATGACCTCCAGAACTTTCTAGATTTAAAATATTCACTTGATACACTTATGTTTAAGAAAACACATTGCTAGTTAAAACTACATATTGCATAAATAAATAAAATTACTAATAGCTCTCTAGGTTAGACTCACCTGCTTCCAGTAGAGAATCATTTACAGTGGGTGTGTGACTATGCTAAAATGCACTTACATTTTCAACATACAAAATACTTTATCACTGTAATAAAGGGGCTATTTGGGAGACATAGCAGAATGGTATTAATGCTTTCCTGGCCTTGGTATTGATTTTAATTTTGGTTTGTTTAAAATATCACATGTAGTTTCCAGTGGTGGGTGGGTTAGACCTGTAAAAGGGACTGGTGGTGTTCTGATCCTTTTGGGTTCTTACACACCCACTGTAGATGATTCCTGTTTGAAAGCAGACAAGTCTAACCTAGGGAGCCATGATTCATTTTATTTCTTTATGTTTTATGTTTTTTAACAGAGCTAGCTTTATTTTCAGATAAGTAAATCAACACATCTGGTATGGTAGTCACCTTCCACAGGGTTCACATTTGGTTAACTAGTTGAAGAGCCCATGTACACGGGCCACCCAGAAATGGCCACGGTGCAGTCATGCACAGTAGAGACTGCCTGCTTCATGGCTGATATGGAACGGGGCACTCTGAATTCAGACTGTAGTCCTCTCTGAATCTGGAGCCCCGCTCCGTTATCAGCCGCTGTGCAGGCAGTCTGTGCATGACGTCTTCTGACAAACACACACTTAGTGAATTATTATATAGTATTTGTATGGAGCAGCACAAGTTTGTTTTCTCTAAGCCTGTTTTCCAGCAGCAGATAGTCTAGCATTTTACCCTACATATGTTTCAAGTCTTGGAACAATAGGGTGTGTAAGGTTATTTGTTGGGAATAGGTATCACAGTGCCCGTGATTGCCTCCAGTGGTGCTTGGTGGTACAGGCATCCTTGTTATCCTTCGGGTTGTCACTCTGGTCTAATCATTATACTTATAGGCCATTGGTGTCTTCGCCCACATGCTAGGCTCTATAGGCCTCAGCTTCACCATACACCCTTGCCCTTTCGTGGTGTACCTGAGCGTTGTTGCTTCTGTGTTCTGATTGCTGATTCCTGTGTATGACTCTTGGCTTTGTCTGACTTCCGTTCCAGCTGAGACTCCTGGCTTCAACTGACTACCCGATCTGGTTGAGACCTCTGGCTTCGTCTGACTACCTGATCCGGCTGAGACCCCTGGCTTTGTCTGGCTACCCGATCTGGTTGAGATCTCTGGCTTCTTCTGACTACCCAATCCGGTTGTGACTCCTGGCTTCGTCTGACTACCAGATCCGGCTGAGACCCCTGGCTTCGTCTGACTATTCCTTTCTGCTTTGGTTGCCTCTCGCTCCGCTGCGCTCCTGGCTTTGGTTGACCTTCCTCTCTGGCTTACCCAGCTCCGGCTGACTGTTCCATCCTCGGCCCACCCGGGCCTACTGTTGCTGCCACGCTTACTGCCTCCAGGCAGTATTCAGTATTGTCAGTCTTATCCTTGGCCTCCTGAGGCCTATTGTCTGGGTAGCCTGTTGTCTCCCTAGCTTTCTAGGGTTGTCACCATTGCCTGTCAGACTACCAGTGTTCTGGGGATTCTCGCTCCTTGTAGGTGCTCCAGTGTTCTGGGGAAGTGTCCGTGATCTATCTTCACACCTGTCTAGTGAAGGGTTGGGAAAGTGTTGTTACACTGTTCCCATACCTGGTCTAGTGAAGGTTGAAGAGGTGCTTTCACTCCTTGTAGGTGCTCCAGCGTTCTGAGGTATTGTCTGTGAGTATATTACCACCTGTCTATTGAAGGGTTTGGGAAGTGCCATTGCACTGTCTCTATACCTTGTCTAGTGAAGGTTGGAGAGGTGCTTTCGCTCCCTGTAGGTGCTCCAGAATTCTGGGGTATTGTCTGTGACTATATTACCACCTGTCTAGTGAGGGGTTGGGGAAGTGCCGTTGTACTGTCTCCATATCTGGTCTAGTGAAGGCAGGAGAGGTAGTCTACTTCCTTTTTATTTTAATACATTTTCATTTTATTGTTTCTGTACTTGTTAGGGTCATTATTTCACAAGTCTCCCAGTGACAATAGTTTTGTTTTTCTTACACCTCTCACATTTAGAAACAGATGAGACTGTAATAAATAAGTGATTCATGTCACCCCCAAGGAAGATACTCCAGGGGACACAACACCATTGTTCTCAGTTAAGTCTTGAGACACTTTACGAAACCGCTCTTGATATATGTGTGTGTTTTTGTGTTTGTATGTTCATGTGTGTGTTTGTATGAATATGTGTGTAAGATTGAGTCTGTGTGTGTAAGAGTGGATATATTTGTGTAAGAGTGAATGTATTTGTGACTGTGTATGTAAGAGTGTCTGTGTGTGTGTAAGAGGTTTCACTTTTGAATTGTCGCACGCAGAAGAGCGTGCAACCATTCATCTGTTTCAGCAGGTCGCCTGGGCAAAAAGCACAATATGACAATCTCACAGTGCATGACAAAGAGAGATTGTCACGTAGCGCTGTCAATGGGCGCATTAAGCACATGGAGGCAGCTGGAGCACCTCCGTGTGCTGCAAGAGAGAGATAATAAAAGGCT
Organism: Rhinophrynus dorsalis; assembly: GCA_037306005.1. Taxonomy (NCBI): domain Eukaryota; kingdom Metazoa; phylum Chordata; class Amphibia; order Anura; family Rhinophrynidae; genus Rhinophrynus; species Rhinophrynus dorsalis. The sequence continues at coordinate 634,604,305 of CM074718.1, forward strand.
GAACAGAGAGAGAAATAATAAAAGGCAGCTGGAACTTGGCTATAGTAATATGCAGAGTGCCTTCGTATGCAGCACAAGGATGTGATACAGCTGCCTCCATTTGCTTAACATTAGCACATTGGAAACAAGTGCACTGTCTAGCAAACCTTTATACTGCAAGTACTGGCAGAACAAGAAGCTACCTGGTCTCCAGTTCATACTTTTATGCACTCTATTGATTTGTTCAGTTTAATCTACTTTCTTTCCCATCCTATATTTTTGGGACTGCTTCAGGACATCCTATGATCCCCCATCCCATTGGACTCATGACAAAAAGTGATTTTTTTTCATTGATTTTACATGCGATTTCAGCACATCAAACAAATGACCAGTGTTGAAACTTTTTTCAATGAAAAATCTTCCAACAGTGACTTTGTGGATACCCACACTTAAGCTCTGTGGTCCTTAAGTGGCCGGTCCTTAAGGGGTTACTGTTTTTAGCATTGTAAAATTAGCCTTTTTAAAACTGAATGTTTTGGTTGAACCATTGTTACCAGGTTCCTCATAACAAATTGGAAAGGAGTCCATATTGTAGTTATAGATGCACAAATGTTTCATTACCTGCTCCATTTAACCCTTTGAGTGCTGCAATGTGATGCGTACTCCTGTGGCACTCAAAGGAATAATGTATTATAGTGGCCCTATGAATAGGGATGGGTGAATAATGGCACTTTCCGCTTGGCGAAACATTTCCCGCGAAAAGTGCAGTTTTTCGGCTTTTTCCCACCTTTTCCGCCCATTGAAATCAATGGGAAGAAAAATATTTCTACGTCACACAAAAGTTTTCTACAGCCATATAAAAGGCCTGTTTGCTTGCTGATCTTGCTGTTATTTTCCCTGTGCTGGGTGGGGAACTCCTAGGAAAGACATTGTTGATTTTCTTTTTCAGTTATAATTTTTTTGGACAGACTGTGATAAGACAACAGGGTGGACAACTTAAAAAAAAAAAATAATAAAATAAATAAAAAATAATGAAAAACTAAATATTTTAGGTGACAGTGACAGAAAGCTGACTGGGCTTATGCAAGGCATCATACAGCTCCATCAGTTGTGTTGTGCACTGTACAGTAAAAAAACACAGTGTAGTTGCAGAATGTCCAGCAAACACACAAGGGGAAGGAGGAGGGGTGGAGCAGTGTAGGGACATGAGAGTAAAGTAGTGGTCCAAAAACCTACTGCAGCAATGGTTGTTGCAGCGTGTGCAATCAGGGATGATGATCCCTTTACTCCAAGGGAGGATGCAGTTTGTCAAGGTCCCAGCAAACTGGGTCCAGCACCACCAGTGCCAGTAGAACTATAGAACCATATAAGAAGAACACTAAAGATGACACCAAGTCACATTCTAGTGTTGATGATGCTGGCAACAGCATAATAGAGGAAGGTGTAGCAGCTGAACCGCCTGCTGCATCAGACAGTGAGACACCAAAACACCTGTCCTCAAAGTAGTAGTGAATTTTGTTATAGTAAAAGTAAAAAGAAATAGTTTGAGACCTCTAGAAGCTTAGAGGAATATAAGGGTAGTAGTGGGCAAGAACTGTCAGGTGATGCTGATGCTGCTGAGGATGACCTAATGTTGACTGATGATGATGCAGATCTAGAATATATCCCTCAAGCATCCTTCTCTTGTTCAGATACAGATTAAGTTGAGAGTGAGGATGATGAGAGGGTATAAGGTTAGCAGAAAGTCAAAGGCTGTATGTTCCGCCACTTTTAAGGAGCACTGTGTCTGTCTATATACTGTTTGAGAAAGCCATTGGAAAGTCTGACCCTGGACAAGTACAAATGTCAAAAAGCACACAGTCACCCAACCAGTCACCCTCAGCATCATTGCCTCTTCAAAGTCCAAGTCCCACTCAGCCACACACACCTGTTTTGATTACCCAGCAACAGCAAAACAGGTTAACATCCATAGTGTTAGATATGAAGAGTACCTCTGGTGCTGCTGCTGTAAGTGCTGCACCTTTGACAACTAGTAATAGTGGCAGAAGAATTACATCAACATCCAGCTCCAGTAGTAGTAGTAGCAGAAACCACACATGGCAGACAAAGCCAGGACAAATATATTAACAGCAGCACAGATGGGGAGCTGGAGGACAGTTGGGACCACTGCTTTGACCAATAAGTAATGTGTGTCAATAATCTGAGGATAGAGTATGACAATGGTAAAAATACATACACAAATCACACCATACAAGCCCCCCCCACTAAAATACATATCTACCACATTGTAGGTTTTACTTACTTTTTTTTTATTACTTGATGTCATCATGAATATGTGCCAGTGTCACTTAAAGGGATAGTAATACTTCATTTTATCTTTATTTTTTTTTTGTAGGCATTAAAAAAACATGAAGAACGATATAAGTCTTATTTTTCAAACCTTTATGGTTTGAGAGATATTCACAAGCAAAGTTTCCCCTCCTGCCCCATTTTCCTAGTGTAAGACATCTCTTCTCAGATGTGGAATCTGGTTGTAAGACCAGACAGATAACAGCAGGGGATAATCTTCTTTCTATGAAAACAATGAAAACCCTGCCCCCCTTGACAAGTTTATCAGGTTTTTCCCTTATCTTAATTGAAGATTGTCCCTCTCTGCAGTCTACCTGGGCACCTCCCTTCTGATCTAGCTGAACAGCATTACATTAGTAAAATGGGCGGGAGGGGGAGACTTTGTCATTGAATTACTCCTGAACTACAACTCTACAACTGACAGGATTGAAATAACACTCTCCAAAGTCCAAATACTATGATGATTAATTAGAGCTGCTTTTATTATGAAACATTACTATCCCTTTAAGCAAGAAAATGTTGTGGCCAAAGGACAAATGCATTCTGCATGCTAACACATTTTGCAAGCCATATTTTGATGTAGGACTCACAACTTTGACTCTCAGCCACTTATTTCTAAACTTCAGCCCTCAGAAGAGGTAATATTATAGTGGGAAATGTAGTACCTATAGGAAATATAAGTGAAAAATGTGTTAAGATAGGCAAAAAAATTTATTAACATAGGCAGAAGATTTGTTAAAATAGGCGATAAAGGAGGAAATTTTTTGCGAGAAATCGGCACGTTTTCGCAAAATTTTTCGGTGGAAATTTTTCACACTTTTTGTCCACCCCTACCTAAGAATTTATCCCCTGTTGTATGGATCAAGATATAACATATTCAGTCAGTCCTGGACATCATATGAAGTTGGCAGGCATGACAGTTGCTAGTAGGACCAAGGGACACAGACTCCGACAACTGAATATGATAATACTAACCCTTTAAGGACTAGAGGGATGTTTCCCTTTGGTCTTAAAAGAGTTAGAGTGATAGTAATGTTTCACAAAAACAGCAGCTCCAATTAATCTTCATAGTATTTAAGGCATGGAGAGTGTTATTTCAATACTGTCATAGTTGTAGTTCAAGAGTAATTGAATGATAAAGTATCCTCCTCCCGCCCCTTTTACCTAGTGTAATCCGCCTCCCCTCAGATGTGGAATCGGGTCCTGGGACCAGACAGCTCACAGCAAGGGACAATCTTCTTACTGTGAGAACAATGAAAACCCTGCCCCCTTAAAAGGTTTTTCAGGTTTTTCCTTATGCTCCTTGAAGATTGTTCTCTCTGAGATCCATCCAGACAGTCTTGCTTCTCTGAGGTGAGCAGTGTTACATGAATAAAAGGGGTGTGAGGGGGATACTTTATCATTCATTACTCTTGAACTACAACTCTGACAGAATTGAAATAACACTCTCCACGGCCCAAATACTATGAAGATTAATTGGAGCTGCTTTTATTTTAAAACATTATTATCCCTTTAGGCTCATGCACTCAGTCTTCTTCAGTTTTGAAGAAACTACAATCTTCTGTCATGTAGTACTGATTGAAGAGGTGACCTTCTTGAACCAAAAATCAAGGGCATAATTCATGGGGCTATTAGGATTTTTTGGCCATAGTAAGGTAGGTAAGGTGTTTTTATTACAAGGCTTTTAATTCTACTTTAATCGTTAAAAGAGATTGTTACCCTTTTCTTAGGATATGCAGTTAATATTATGCATAATAAATTACCCCATAAAAACTATGGGACAGATTCAAGAAAAAAATTGGAGCAATTTTGGAGCAAACTAATTGCACTAGAGATAACAAAATTGGGGTTTTAACCCTGTGAATGCTATGGAGGTATCCGATGTATTATAAACCAGTGCATTCAAGGGTTAAAAGACCTTTTAAATCAATGGACTTTTTAGATGTTTTATTTCTCACCTATGGTGCAACTTGGTTTGCCCCATACTCCACTTTTGCATCCTGAATACGGCCCTTTGTGCTTGTTTTTAGTATTTTGTGTTAAAGGGATAGTAATACTTCGTTTTAACTTTATTTTATTTTGTAGGCATTAAAAAAACATGAAGAATGATATAAGTCTTATCTCTGAAACCTTTATGGTTTAAGAGATATTCACAAACAAAGTATCCCTTCCCTGTTCAACCAGATCAGAAGGGAGATGCCCAGGTAGACTGCAGAGAGGGACAATCTTCAATTAAGATAAGGGAAAAAGCTGAAAAACTTGTCAAGGGGGGAAGGGCTTTCATTGTTTTCATACAAAGAAAATTGTCCCCTTCTGTTATCTGTCCTGTCATACAACCAGACTCACATTTGAGAAGAGATGGCTTACACTAGGTAAAAGGGGCGGGGAGGGGAACTTTGCTTGTGAATATCTCATAAACCATAAAGGTTTGAGAGATAAGACTTATATCATTCTTCATGTTTTTTTAATGCCTACAAAATAAAATAAAGTTAAAACGAAGTATTACTATCCCTTTAAAGAGGCCCCATTGGAACTGCTAAGTCTCCAAATGGTTAACATTTCTGGACACAACAACTATTCCAGTGATTAAATTCTCATAAACTACAACCCGCTATTTATTTATTTTACAGAATGATTTATTAATAGGATCCTTCATTACTTGCCACTTACTCAGATTGCTCTTAAGATAAATGTAGGCATTAGCTAATAGCATCTAACACATACCTCGGTCTCACAACCGATCACAAGATGTCATTAGGTTTACAACTACATTAATGCCATAAAGAACATTTCACGATTTTCCACATTTTCTTTACAGTTTCATTCACTTGCAACCTGATTAACTATCCCAATGAATCTCAAACTAATTTTGTCATGGTGGAACCATTTAGTTTCAAATGAAATCACTGTGGAACCCTAACAATTTAGCTCTTTAAACCACTGGATGTTAGTGGATCTAGCAACTCATGGGAGAGATTCACTAAGTGGTGATAAAGAGGTAATAAAGAAGAGATGACTTCCTATGTTATTCTATGGAGCCTATGCACTATGATTTCTTTAGCTTTGGAGATCTTAGTGAATAGGCTTTATAGAATAACATAAGGACTGGAGAAGTGATAAACAGGAGAAGTCAGCTCCACGTTATCACCTCTTTATCACCACTTAGTGAATCTCCCTACTGAATTCTAGATGGTGTTAGCCTGACCCATAGCTGTTCAGGGAAATGCTGTAAAATCACATCATTTCCTGTATTCCTTTTCTAATACATTATTGTAGTTGAAGAGTAATTGAATGATAAAGTATCTCCCTCCCGCCCCTTTTACCTAGTGTAAGCCACCTCCCCTCAGGTGTGGAATCTGATCCTGGGACCAAACAGCTCACAGCAAGGGACAGTCTTCGTACTGTGAGCATATCTGCCTTTTCTAATACATTATTATATACAAGGTGTGGAAACAATTAGTTCCTGAAACTGACTGACTAATATTCCTCCCTTGGTGCAAGGCATTTAAAGGGGAGGAATTTTGGCATGTGTAGTTTAGTAAATTAGCATTAGGCTGGTGTATGGTCTAACAATTCCAATACCTGAAAAGGGAATGAGGGGAGAATGTAAAAATTAAATGACTAAAAAACTAGTGAGTACTAAAGAGTGGGACTGACATCAGTCATACTCTTTAATACTTTACAATGTAATGAGACAAACATTTTAAGCATTCCTATAGTTTTAAAGTAAATCAATACTAGATGTAACTGAATTCTAGATAGCACCAGTAAGTTAAGACAAAACTATTCGGTTAAAATGTTGTAGCTAATCATTATCAGGTAATTGTGTTAGGCTTTGTTTTCTCCTTTTTAGAGGGTTCTATATTATAGTGGTTGTAAGTGAAATCTTACAGAAAATAAAACTGCACTGTATAAAATGTTTTAATCTTCTAATTGCCCACTGGTAGTCACAAGAGAACCACACAATGCCTGTTATTACTTTAATTAGTTCAAAGGAACCCTATCCCTTCTTCAGGTGATGCCAGGTTTGCATGGAATACAGTTTGAGAACCACTGAACCATAACTAATCTTCATCCAACTTATTTTCTTGTGTAATCTGAATCACAGAATTCATTGTTTTCCTTTTAGTCTTAGGTTTACAGGGAATAGCAATCTTCATTTATAGAAAATCAAAAAACGATAGATTGGTCAGAAGTCATATGTGCAGATAGAAAATGCTGGATCATGTGTTTTCTTCATTTTAAAAAAATCCAGATGACATATTGGTCAGAAGCCTTAAGTGAAGATAGAAAATGTACAATGATGTGTTTGTGATAATGGTCTGATTCTTATTCATGTGATTATCTGAAAGATGAAGAACAACTGTTAGATGGACAATTCCTATGATTGATAGTTGAGTGTCCATCCTGAAGCATAGGGGTATCTTAAAAAGAAGACATACAGTATCATTCAAATGTTTGGGGTCACATAGAAATGTCCTTGTTTCTGTTATGGGAGCAGCTTGACCGTATGGTATGTAAGAAGTGGCCATCAAGCTAATCCAAATTGTGGGAGATGCTTCAGGAAGCATGGAGTGAACTCTCTTCAAATTAAGTCAACAAACTGACAGCTAGAATGCTAAAGGTCTGCAAGGCTGTAATTGATGCAAATTTTTGTCATTAGTGAAGACATTTTTTAAGACGTTTTTGTCATCAGCTAAGACTTTTTTTTGTCGTTACATACGACAATATCAGTCAGGACAAACAACATATTTCCTATCACAACCGACACTCTCTGAAAATATTAATGATCTCAATGACACTGTACTTTGAAAAGTTTTACAAACAACAAAAGTTATTTCGCTGCCTCTTTGAACATATGGCCCATTGTGTTTATTTTTATTACTATGATTTTGAAACCATATAATATCTGCATAATTATGAATTGTACCCTTTATTATGTTCCTGATAATTTACATTAAAAATGCTAGAGGTGCCCCGAAAGTTCCAGATTGCATGTTAGGGGTGCCTGGAGCAAAACAAATTGAGAACCACTGCATTAGGCATAGGGGGCATTGATCAAAAGGAACTGTATTTCATGTGGTACTATTGGTTTACACCACAATTGTTTAATTTCTGGTTTCAAACATATTCCTGGCTTAATTTACATCCCAGGCATCTCTATGCACAGCATCCTGACCATCTTAACTCCTCCCATGGCCATAACCCCACTCCTCACATGACCACCCCACTATACCATCCACCAATCACTGTAAAAGAAAATATTGTTAGCCCATGGGAGTCCAACATGTGGGCATTGGCTAACCCTCTGGCACTCAAAGGTTAAAAAATATACCTAATTAAATAGCACACATGAACTAGTAGGCCAGTAACACCTAATCCCCTGATTTCCAGTACTGTTCAGTTCAAAAACAGATATCTGTTAAATATCAGTATTGTTACTGACTTGACCAATAACAAAATTAATCCATAATTTTGAATAGCTGACAAATTTTGAATTGCTTAATATCACCATTGTTATCAATAAAAAATAAAGCAGCCCTCATACTTAGGGTTTTCTGATCATGTAGCCCATCTGAAAAACTTGGAAACCCCTGCCTTAGCCTTAAAAAGAAAAATATATAACCTATTGGTTGTTTTTAGAGAGATCTCCAATGCATTGCGAATCAATCTGTCTAGCATCCAGTGTGTTAAATAATAGCCTGGAAAGATGAAAAAAATCTGGTGCAGGGACAATGAGATTTCTTGGGCTACATCAAAAACTTGTGGGAACAGGACAGCTTTGGTGCCTCTCAGAATCTGAAGTTCTATGCAGTTTCCTATTCTGCCTAATGGCAAATCTCACTTCGCATATACCCCAATATTTTTAGAACAATAAAATACAGTGGATAAAACATAGTGTCCCTCTTTAGGAGGGACAGTCCCTCTTTGAGACCCAAATCTCTCTGTCCCTCTTTCCCACCTTGGTGTCTCTTGTTTTTGGAGACCAGACTGTGTGGTGTGTATATAAGTGTATCACATTGCTCCACAGCAATAAAACTCACGTTAATGTTTGCTTAAACATCAGTATATGTGTTTATTAATTAATCTGTGTAAATAAAATACTATTCATTTACACAAATAAAATACTATTCATTTACACAAAGAAGTGTCAATAGGTCATGAAATAACCTAAAAATATTTGAAAATGCCCCACAGCAACACCAATTAATACAAAAGTGCCCCTCTTAGGCCATTTGAAATGCTGGGACATATGTAAAACAACTTGAATTGAAAACCTAATCTGAATCTTTCTGGGTTGGAAAGTTTGACCCAGATTCAGTCTGGATTTCTGGGAAATTAATTAAAAGGGATCTGTCATGTAACACCTCTTCTTCCATTATTTAAATGTTGTTCCACAGATAGAAATTCTCTTGCTGTAAAGGCTTCAAAGTCTTTAATTTACAACTATGATCAGGGAAAAAAAACAAATAGTACTGCTGTTATAAGCCTGTTAACCTTTTGAGTGCCAGTACAATATCCAACGCATTGCTTTGTAGGGTGTAGTTGAGTATGGCCTTTATGGTATTGTGCGTGGTGTAAGAGGAAGCTTTTTCTAATGTGATGGTGGTAGGATGTGAGGTGAAGGATGGCAAATGTGAATGTGGGAGCAACCCAAGTGGAGGAAGCATGTAATGTGAGGGTGTGAAAATGTATATTCGGTTGAGGTCAATGCAGAAATCTTGACAGGAATGGTACATGGTAGTTTCATTCTGTATGATATCTTATTTTGAAACACTGAAACTCAAAATGTACTATTGTAAGGTGGCATTGCAAAATAGTTTTTAGAAAAAAAAAACCCTGAAAAATGTTTCTTGTATAAATAGTCAGCCCCCGGTGCTGTGGAAGCTTCCAGATTACACACATGAAAGTAATTGTCCTAACAAGAACACAATTACCTTACAATTGGCTGTGAACCATTAAAGTTGTCATCACATTTAAGTATAAAAACCCACTACTAAAGGATAATTGACCAGGCTGTGGCTCTAAATGAAAATGAAGAACAAAGAGCATTCTACAGAAGTTAGAGATAAAGTAATACAAATACATAAAGTAGGAAAAGGGTACAAGATAATATCCAAGTGAAGTATTATGGTAGCAGCATCATGTTGGATGGATGGAGCAAAATACAGGGAGATACTTCAAGAGAAATTGCTTCTTTTCGGGAAGAAATTAATCTTTCAGCAGGGTACAAGGCCCAAGTACAAGGCTCAAACCTCAAAGAAATGGCTCGAAAACAAAATAGTGAACAACCTGATCTTAATCCAATTCAGAATCTATGGCACTATTTGAAAATTGCTGTTCACAAGCAATTTCCTACCATCTAGAAACACCTGGAGCAAATCTTCCAAGAAGAATGGGTCAAAATCACTCTGACACTGTGAAAAGCTGGTACATCCTTACCCCGATAAACTTAAAGATGTTATTACAGTGAACAGTCTCACTCTCACTCTCTCTCTCCCCATCAAAACTGGCACAATCAAATTGCACATAAACAATCAGGGCTCTCACAGGACATAACAATGAGAAATGTTTTTTAAAAGAGTGCTGTAGCAGATCAGTGATCCAGTCTCTCACAAGACCTGTGCATGCTCCAATTTCTTATATCTTTGTATATAGATAAGACAACCCCAGTGGGACTTTTTTTTAGAGGGTGAAAAGTGTGGTAAAAATTATTGTCAAGACAATATGGAGCTTTACAATGCTGACATTTGAACCCCCAGAAGCCCAAAAAAGCTGCAACCACCAAGAAGACATCATCGGTCAGCAGTCAGATGTACTGACTGCAAGTGATGACATCATCACACCAGAAAACATTTAGTCCATATACAGTTATTACATTCAAAAATATTAAGTTTACAAGTGTAGACTGTATGCGTGTGTCAGTTAAGCCAATAACTATACCTTAGGAAGCATATACTCCTGACAGATCAAAGCTAATACACCAGACTAAATCAATCCAAAATCTGCAAACCTGCACTGGATCAACATGGCTCATTATGGTCCATTCCCTCAGCATGGCTTCACAACAAAAACAATGGACCGCATTCTCCGAATGTTTGCAAGCTACTTCCTATTGCAGTGGGAAGACAAGCTCAATGACAGAATCTGCTAAAAATTACCAGGTTCTAAAAGGCTTTTGGTCTCTATATATTGGAACTATTAACATTCAGTCTATGAGTATGGCTTCACACTTAGAGGAACTAGTGCAACAACTAAATGACATCAATAGGGACATGATCAGCTTATGTGAGACTCATAAAAAAGACAATAAATTAGTCAAGTTAGAAGATAGTCATTGGCTATACCTATACTATAAAGGAACCAATGATGGATGATGTGCAGGAATCGGATTCTTTATTGACTAAAGACAAACAGACTCAATCATGAAAGTATAAAGCATTTCAAACTAAACAGTTGCCAAGTTCTACAAATCATTCAAGTTTATGCCCCTACAAGTAGCCAAAGTAATGATGAAGTTGAAGAATTTATGATGATTTATCACACCTTTACAAACAGGACAGTTACCACTGCAAATTTATAATGGGAGATTTCATTGCGAGAATTGGTAAGATCCAAAATGGTGAAACATTGATCTGAGCCCATAGAATTGTAAAAAGAGATGATAGAGGCAACCAATTGATCAAATTTGCAGTCAAACAAAATTTGTACATCATGAATTCATTCTACAGGGAAAAGGCCCCGAGAAAATTGACACAGAAAAGCCCTAATGGTAAAAGAAGTGGAAAACTTTTTTTTAATGTCGACCATTTTCTAGTGAGAGCAAAAATCAAAATTGAGAAAGAAAGAAAGAAAGAAAGAAAGAAAGAAAGAAAGAAAGAAAGAAAGAAAGAAAGAGAAAAAGAAAATGATCAAGTCAACAAACCTGAAGATCAACACTAGCCAGCTATTGAAAAAGCATAAGAATTTTAATTTAGCACTGACACTGACATTTCAACCTACAATGAAAAAGCTATTGCGACTTTTTTAGACACTGTCCATGCCCTTACACCTTCTTGAAACAAGAAAAACAAACCCTAATATCAAAGAAAACAGTTGCCATGATGAAAAAGCAATGAGAAATTAAGCAACATTGTAATATTTAAAACAGGGTAGCATGTAGAACTGTGCAAGATCATAAGGAAGTGCATAAAAGAAGAAATGCTCATCAAAGGGACACTGGAGGAAAATCAAAAGCTAAAGAAAGTAAAATGAAAGATGACTACACATAGGAGTCAAATGTTTGCATTAAATCTTGAAGATGGTCCAACAGCAAAAATTCAACAACAAATAATAAATTAAGTGCAAAAATGATATTTAAATCTATAAGGATGAAGGACAACAACTGAATGTAGTGCCGGATGCTGAAGCTGTGCCAGAAGTTTTGGTAGAAGAAGCAGAAGCTGCAATAGAATCAACGAAAAATGGCAAAGCAGCTGGATCTGATAAAGTTACTATTGAAATGTTGAAAGCTGGAGGTCAACACTTATTCAAAGCCCTAGCTAAACTATTTTCAATATACCTACTACTTGGCAAAGTGTCTGAAACATGGAAAAATGCAGTAGCCATTCTACTGCACAAAAAAGGTAATAAGATAGATCTAAAAAAACTACTGTCCATTAAGCCTATTGCCAGTGGTCTTTGAGGTTTTCACATAGGATATATCAAGAAGAATAGACACAATACTTAACATTGCCTAACTTAAAGAGAATGCAGGCTTCAGAAGTGGTTTCAGTACAATGGACCACAGCCAGACAGTGCAATAAGTTATAGAGAGACATAATGAATACAGCCTTCCACTGACTATGGAAAGTCCTTTGTCGCAGTTAAAAAGCAATCAATAATCAATGCCATGATCAGCCAAGGAATAGATAGAGTTGACATCATTATCCTATAAATAAATATGTAAAAAATGCAACTGCATCAATACAGGTCAACAATGATGAAATCCTGATCAACATAGAAAAAGGAGTCCTACAAGGAGATACAACCTTCCCATAAAGTATTTTCTGCTTGTGTAGAGGAAATTTTCCACACATTAAATTGGGACAAAAAAGAACTTAAGATCAGTGGAGACTTCCTGCATCACTTATGTTTTGCAGATGATTTTATACTCTGCCAGTAGTCCTGAAGAACTGCAGGAATGCATGTCATGTTTAACAAATTTACCATACCAAGGAAAATCACATAGATGGACAAGAACTATAAGAAGCTGACAAATATGTTGACCTTGGACAGGAAATTTCAGCAGATGGAAACAACAGGATGGAATCTGAGCAATGAGTAAAATTGGGATGGCAAGCATTTGGAAAACTTAGTAGTACTGTCTTTAAGACAAATTTACCACTCTGCCTCAAGCAAAAGGTTTTTGACCAATGTGTCCTCCCAGTTGTTACCTACGGCTGTGAAACATGGATACTGAGTGAAGAATCCATACAAAAACTTAAGGTTACACAGAGAAGTATGGAGTGTGAATTCTAAAGATAACAAAAAGAAACTGTAAACCATCAGCAAGCAAAGGTCTATGACATAATTGAAAGCTTAAAGTATCTGGAATAGTAATGGGCAGGCCACATAGCAAGAAGACCTGATGGTAGATGGACCAAACACATTTTGCAATAGATTCCACTGAATACTAAACACTCAAGAAGAAGACCAAAGACAAGATGGGTAGATGAAATTACCACATTTTTTGATACACAGTGGTAACAAAAGGCAGAGGACCAAAGTTGTGGAAGGCTTGCTGAGGAGGCCTTCATCCTGCAGTGGATCGACAATGGCTGAATATGATAATGATATATATATATATATATATATATATATATATATATATATATATAGCGAGAGAGAGAGAGATACCGTATATATAAAGATAGAACGATATAGATAATTAGATATATAAGCTACAGAAACTAAACCTATAAATTCAGCTTTATATACCAGTAGCTGGAAAGGCAAATGTAAGACAAGGGTGGACAACCTGAGACCCTCCAGCTGTTGTGGACTAGACCTGTGTTATCAGAGTCATTGGTGGGAGTTTTAGTTGACAGCAGCTGTATGGCATCAGGTGCACACTCTTATTACAGGTCATAAATATTTACTGTGTCAGGCACTAGGGGATGGGTCAGGTGTGGTGGGGTGTAGTCTTGAACAGTGCTAAGGATGTCTTATCTAAAGTTACTTGCTGTAAATCTCATGCTGGGATCTGTGAAGTCTCTTTTGAAAGTCAGACAGTTTTCAGACATTTGATAGAGATGCTCCATTGACAAGCATAGCATCTAGAGAGCTTTCCCTCTGATTAGTAAAACTGATTTTGAAGACCCTTTAACCCTTTGAGTGTCAGAGGGGTACGCAACGCATTGCACTCAAAGGGTTAATATGACTGGCTAATGATATGGGGAAGCAGAATTACACGTACTCAGTCTAGGCTTGAATTCAATAAATGTCCATCACAGCTAATTATTCAGAGAACTAAAGTTAATGGTGTGTAGAGCCTACAAATTATACTTCAAATGCTTCAATTTACATTGTATTCATTCCAAAAAGATGCACATTTACTGGGTGGATTTCTCCACCTATGTTTTGTTTATGTTTATGTTTTTTGTGTCAAGAAAGCTTTCCAGAGAGCTTTCTGTCAAGGTCTATGATAGCAGGGATATCAATACCATGCTGCACTATCCCAGCTTTGTATGTTGTCTTGGAAACTGTTTTTTTTTATGCAAGGATAGTGCAACATTGTATCTGGTACCTGCTTTTACAGTGCTTGAAAGAGAGCTCCTTGGAAATAAGAATTCAGGGAGCTCCATGACAGGGACATAAATGTGCAGTAGGTGAAGAAGAAAAAGAAATAATAAAAAGTAATGGCAACTTGGTTTACATATTATGCACATGCAGGACATGTAAAGTAAAGAAAGAGGTTGGTTGTTACTTTAATCGGTTGTATTGAAAAGGGATACAAATAAGTGGTTCTTAAAGTGGACCTGTCATCTTAAGAAATGTTTCGTTAATTTTAAAGATAATTAAAAACTGTTTATATGTCGTGCCAGCCTTTTGTATTTAAATTTTTTTTGTGAAATAAACCTTAATTTGTCTCTGGTGCAGACTTACTCTTTAAGCTTTTGAGTGCCAAAGGGGTACACAATGCATTGTGAAGCAATACGTTGCATACCACTCTGGCACTGAAAGGGTTAAGCAAATTAGTTTCTGTTCTGGGCCAACATTATGAAGCACTTTAATTGATGTATACAGGCAAGGTGCCGCAGTTCTGGAGAAAAACAACTGCACAGCAGGCAACAAATACAAATGACGGCTGAAACTGACATTGATTTCAATGGAGCTTTTCAGCCTTTGATGATAGAGAGGTCTCCAAATACATTTGTAACCTCTCTAGTGTTTAATAGGTTAAAAGCATTTTTTAAAAGGATAGTAATACTTAGTTTTATATTTATTTTATTTTGTAGGCATTAAAAAAACATGAAGAACGATATAAGTCTTATTTCTCAAACCTTTATGTTTTGAGAGATATTCACAAGCAAAGTTTCCCCTCCTGCCCCTTTTACCTAGTGTAAGCCATCTCTTCTCAGATGTGGAATCCAGTCCATAGACCAGACAGATAACAGAAGGGGACAATCTTCTTCCTATGAGAACATTGAAATCCCTGCCCCCCTTGACAAGTTTTTCAGGTTTTTCCCTTATCTTAATTGAAGATTGTCCTTCTCTGCAGTCTACCTGGGCACCTCCCTTCTGTTCTGGCTGAACAGTGTTATATCAATAAAAGAGGGCTGGAGGGGGATAATTTATCATTGAATTACTCCTAAACTACAACTCTGACAGAATTGAAATAACACTCTCCATGGTCCAAATACTATGATGAGTAATTAGAGCTGCTTTTATTATGAAACATTACTATCCCTTTAAATCTAGTGCAATTTGTATTTAGTGCAATTTTTATTCTCAGGTACAGGTGTCGCTATATCTTTAGGTGGACTATATCACTGTTCTCTGAATGACTGAAATTTTTGGGGGGTTGTTTGGCCTCTAACAGAGCTAATTAGCATACTGTGTAGGGAATTAGCATAAAGAGCCACACTGTACCAGTAACACATAAACATTCAATTCTCTAAAAATATTTCATTTATTGAAAAATGGATACAAAAAAATAAAGGCAGATTTTATCAATATTAAACTTGTCGACCGGAGCAACTAGTTTTCTGAGCTTATGCTGCACTTAAAGATAGTATAACTTAATATGTCAAAAATATATATTGTATATTTTCCTCCCACTGATGAGAAGGGATTTAGTCAAAAGTAATTGCAGCTGAAACTTGAAATTTTTAGGTGCTTTATTTCAATGGTCTGAAATTGTACAGCTGTGCTGTTGCTATACCATCCTATAGACAGCTGTAGTCTCCATAGGATGGTGTAGCAACAGTGCCACTTGAAAATGTCAGGCTATTGAGATACTGCACCTAAAAAAATAAAAGTTTGAGCCACAATAACTTTCAAAGAAAACACCTCTCAGTAGTACAAGTTGGTTGTTTTCTTCAGGCGGATAAACCCTACATATATATTGTGACATGTTTAATAGGTTAAAAGCATTGTTTAAATCTAGTGCAATTTGTATTTAGTGCAATTCTTATTCTCAGGTGTCACTATATCTTTAGGTGGACTATATCACTGTGCTATGAATTACTTTTTTTGGGGGGAGTTGGCTTCTAACAGAGCTAATTAGCATACTGTGTAGGGAATTAGCATTACTGACCCACACTCTACCAGCAACATATAAACATTAATTTTTCAAAAAAATATTTCATTATTGAAAAATGGATACAAAAAAATAAAGGCAGATTTTATAAAAAATATTAAACTTGTCGACCGGAACAACTAGTTTTCTGAGCTTATGCTGTACTTAAAGATAGTATAACCTAATATGTCAAAAAATATATAGTGTATATTATCCTCCCACTGCTGAGAAGGGATTTAGTCGACAGTAATTGCAGCTCAAACTTGAAATTTTTAGGTGTTTTATTTCAATGGTTTGAAATTGTACAATTGTGCTGTTGCTACACCATCCTATAGACAGCTGTGGTCTCCATAGGATGGTGTAGCAACAGTGCCACTTTAATATTTCAGGCCTTTGAGATACTGCACCTAAAAAATAAAAGTTTGAGCCACAATAACTTTCAAAGAAAACACCTCTCAGTAGTACAAGTTGCTTGTTTTCCTCAGGCGGATAAACCCTACATATATATTGTGACATGTTAAGTGTTACTATCCCTTTAAATATTATGCTCCTTTGCCAGTGGGTATATACAAATGCCTCAGTGCAAACATAAACACATATTGTGAGTAGGGATGGGTGAAAGTTCTCGCCGTGTTCCTGAGAGAAATGCCATGAAAACCAGGTTGTTGTCCTCTTTTTCTTGGGAAAACCCACTTTAAAACAAGAAATTAAAATCTTCACGTTTTATCCATAGGCCAAAATTCTTTCAATGGCGAGAAAGTTTCCACCCCTTGATTTACGTGGTTTTCGCCTTTTCTCTATAAAAACATGACATATTCCAGGAAGTGAAACACAGTAGAAGCAGCTACAGAATGAGGTAGACATGTTGTGCTGTTCTGCTGTGATTTGTTTATAAAATTGAGGCAGGAGGGCTCATAGTGACTGTTATCACTATGAGCAGGTTTAAAACTAATAAAAGGAGGAATTGGAAAGACCCTTATGTGTCCACTGAGTCTGAAGAGGAGGAGGAGGAAGTGAGCACTACAGAACCAATGCTGTCCAGTCCCCCTAAATTACCCCAAGGGATGTTGGGGAATTTAATGGGAAGGGAGGAAGAAAAGGGTAGTAGTGAGAGCAGGACAGGTCAACTGCCTGTGCCTGTTGCCAGATGTGCTGTGCCTGCTGCCACCATTGCTGTACCTGCTGCAAGACGTGCAGCCTCTGCTTCCACTAGTACTATGCCTGCTGTCAGATGTGCTGCCCCTGCTACTGCTACCACCATTGCTGTACCTACAGCCAGACGTGCTGCCCTTACTGCCGCTAGTGCTGTGCCTGCTGTCAGATGTGCTTCCCCTGCTGCAACCAGTGCTGTGCCTGCTGCCATTGCTGAATCTGCTGGCACCAGTACGGTGCCTGCTGACAGACGTGCTGCCCCTGCTGCCACTAGTGCTGTGCCTGCTGTCAGACATGCTGACCCTGCTGCCACCAATACTTTTCCTGCTGTCAGACATTCTACCCCTGCTGCAACCAGTACTGTGTCTGCTGCAGGGCTGAACCTTCTGCAACCAGTGCCGAAGCTGCTGCTAGTGTATCTTGTTATACTCAGGAGGGGGGGAGAAGATGATACCAAGTGTGACAGCAGGGTACCCTAAGTCACACTTGCCATCCCCAAGCAGTGCCCCAGTACTAGTACTACTACTAATAAGGTCCAGCAGCTTGTTAGTGTTAGGAGTGAAGGAGGGGTAATCAAAATCCTCATATTACTAGTGACTGTGAGGAGGAAGACTCTGGTGCTGAACTTGATGTGGTTGGTGTTAGTAGTAGTAACAGTGATGGTGAAGCAAATGGTGGGACTAGTGTTAGAGGAGTGGGAGGGGAAGCATTTGAGAGCATCCAGACTAGCAGTCAAGGGAGCCCACACCATTCCTCTGGCCCTGGCAGTCCCATTCCCTTCACTACAGTGTCCAAGTGGAACATGATCCTGAAGAGGCCAGAACTGGTGTTGGGGGGGAGAGCAGGCTAAGAATTAATACTACCACCACCAGCAGGAGCAGAGATCAGCTGCCTGCGCCTGCTGTTACTGCTGCCAGTCTGCCTTCTTCACATCACCAAGAAATCACAAGTGTGACATTAGTGGACCCTCGGTCACATCCCTCCTCACCTCGTCCAATCAACAGTGATAAGTCTGTAATAGAGCAGCAGCACTTAGGGACTAATGGTGATGGTGGAGAAGCTGGGGTGGAAGGGACATTGATAGCCTTTTTAGCAGAAACTGAGAAGGAATAGGTGACAGGGATGAGGATGGGCATCACCAGCAGCAGTGAGCTTTTGGAATTTACAAAATTGAAGTGTCGTATTCGTTTCCGTTGTCCAAAAATATTCAATATATCAGGGATAACAACCACAAAGCAACACCGGATAAGCAAAAGCCTTTCCAAAGATGGCGCCTCTTAATAAACCCAATTAGTAAGATGCAAACAAGATTCTAAAATAATGGAAATAAACATTAAACACAAAAGGGGAAAAAAATGATAATACAATATTCACATTCGTTTTGTTTTAAAAACTCTGATGATTCTCCACTGCTCTGACACTGTAGGTTTGGACTTCCTACGAAAACACCATCTGTAGCAAATTAAAAAAAGGAAAAGCAGGAGCAGAAGACTCTCCTGAGTGTAGTATTTTAAGCCTTAGATTTTTCCTCCACCTTCACCTCCACCTTCACCACTGTGCTCTCTTGTAATTGTACTCACTTGCTGGGGAGGTATTTGATCTGCCTCCAAGATTTATAAACTCTTCCCGGTATATATCCCGGGACAGGTATTCTTTTAACTCTACCAACTGTATCCCAGATGCTGTCTTGATTCAGGATAATTTGAGGCCACTATTGGGGTCACTCCATAGGGACTAATACCCCACTAAGTAGTTCCCTTGTGCCCCAACACCTGAAAATATATAAGGCTATGGGTACTGGGAGCATATAATAAGAGTAACACTTGAAAAGGTGACTATAAGGAGGCAATCTAATTTATTCAACAAAACTTTTTGCCATCCAGTATAAATGGTAGAAAACAATAAAAGATTTTTCTATTTGCAAATAGTAATAAAAACAAATTAAAATCACATCACATACTGTACAACAGCGCACAGTAGCGCTAAGCATTTTGTGGCAATAAACCACTTCCTCAGGAGCAGAAAAAAGTGGTCCCAAATTATCTTGAATCAAGACGGCATCGGGGATACAGTTGGTTGAGTTAAAAGAATACCTGTCCCGGGGTATATACCAGGAAGAGTTTATAAATCTTGAAGGCAGATCAAAAACCTCCCCAGCAAGTGAGTACAATTACAAGAGAGCACAGTGGTGAAGGTGGAGGATAAATCTAAGTCTTAAAATACTACATTCAGAAGAGTCTTCTGTGCCGGCTTTTCCTTTTTTTATTTTAGAATTTTCAACTGCTAATTCCTGATGCTGCTGAGCTGCAAGGGCAGCAGGATGCTGAGGAGCAAGCTAGCGTTCCACAGCCTACTGTGGACACAGAGGCAATGGGGTCAATAAGTGATGTGGGACTAGGACAGGTTCCACTTGCCAGCGGCAGCAATACTCCTGGTCCTAGTTGCAGCACTGATTCTGAGGAAGTAGCAGCAACAACAGCAATATCATCTGCTGCCACAGACAGTGAAGGGGAATGTGGAGGACAAGAAGAAAGAGGCAATTCTTCTCCACCTTTTCCTTCTCCCTATCCCCTGAAGTCATGGATGTAGGACTATTTTTCTCTTGGGGCAGGCACAGTGCAGTCATCATCACCAATGGCACTGTGCACAGTTTGTGACAAGTCAGTGAGAAGAGGAAAGGAGGGAACACACCTTAGCACAACCGCCCTGATCAAACACATGAAACACAGACACTATAACATTTATGTCAAACATGTTAAAGCCAAACACCCACCACAGAAGTCAATCACCACTGTTACAGTACCCCCTGACTGTCCAGAAAGACAACAAGAGGTGAGGCAGGGGTTCAAAGAGGAGGAAGAATGGAGAAATCCAGGCAGAGACTGGAAGTTCCATGACGAGTGAAACAACTAGCTCACCATCACCTTCTTCATCTAGATAACTACAACTTCTGCCAATCCACCTCGTTCATCGTTACCTACCCTGCCAAATGATAGCCACTCTGTAGATATTAGGATGTGGCAGTTTGTCTCCACCCATTGCACACTGTGTGTTGCCCTGACCACACATTCCAGTGTGGTGGAGGAGAATCACAAGCAGGGGATGAAGCGGCATCTGAGGAGATTCCATCCTGCAGAATATGCTAAGATGCTTGCAGGGAGGGCTCATTACTATTAAACTGTCAGCAAGTTTTCATTTGTCTGGACAAGTGGTATAGTGACAGTGACAGTATTTGGGTTCTGGTGTCATGGTGTTTGGATACAGTTGTTCCCTCAGATGTTATTTACCACACACTGTACACATTGACGTTGCTGATGAGAGGCACATTTCCTGCTCTCAAGGGAAAAATGTATATTCTAATAACAACACACCCATGATTTTAGAGGAGGGGCAGGCAGAGAAGAATTATTAGCCATCTTCTTTTCTGAACATATACTTGGGGCTACTTATTGTGCTGCTACTGCCTCAGGTGCATCACTGGAGCTAGTCATGGAAAGTGGAACCTTCATCATCCATAACCCATGTTACTGCTATTGTTGTTCCCATTCCCTTTCATCTGTCTAATCATCCTGCTGCTTAAACAACTCAGCAGCAACAGCATCAAGAATAGCAGTTGCAAATTCTGCAATTATGGCCCAGGAGGACATTTGACAATGGCCACTGGCCAACATGACCTTCTGGCAATAGGCCAGTAGGGCATTTTTTTTCTCAGGGCGTGTGCTTTAAAGGGATAGTAATACTTAAAATTTAAAAAAAGATATGTTGTAGGGTTTATCCCCCTGAGTAAAACAAGAGTACTCCCACTGCTGAGAGGTCTTTCATTCAAAAGTTATTAATTTTCAAAGTTGAATTTTTTAGGTGCAATATCACAGTGGCCTGAAATTGTACAGTGGCGCTGTTGCTACACCATCGTATGGAGATTTATGGTCAACTGACCAGAGTTGTCCATAGGATCGTGTAGCAACAGCGCCACTGTACAATTTCAGGCAACTGTGATATTGCTCCTAAAAAATTCAACTTTGAAAATTAATAACTTTTGAATGAAACACCTTTCAGCAGTGGGAGTACTCTTGTTTTACTCAGGGGGATAAACCCTACAACATATTTTTTTTTACATTTTAAGTATTACTATCCCTTTAAAAAATAAAATAATATTAATAAAAAAAATCATAGTCCTGCAAAAAAAAAATAAACAATGTTTGGGGGTTTGTTTCTAACAAGCTACAAATCAATGTTTCCTTAGGGCTTGTGCCAAATAAGCTTAAGTCCCACAAATCAATGTTGCTTCAGGGCTTGTGCCTCTAATACGTCTAAGCCCTACAAATCAATGTTTCTTCAGGGCTTGTGCCTCTTGGGCAACTTATGTCAGGGGGCTCCTGTCTCTCTCTATCACTTTACATGCACATTTCTTATTTTATGCATTTATTTTTATTAAATGTCCCCCTAATACCAGTCAAGAACCCCCCCAAAAAACAAATTCCCTGTTTAAATGATTCATTCCACAGACTCCATTTGTATTTAGGATTTTTTTTTATTAACTGCCCCAATCCCGGTAAACAAACCCTCTCACCCCCAAAAAAACATTCCCTATTCAACGAATTCTTTCTCCACACCACACGAATACAGGCACCCTCATGCCCTTTTTATACTATGCCTCTGGGAAATAAAATAACATTTGTTATAAGCTGTGAGTAAATTCAATGTTCCCATTGATTTCAATGGAATGAGCTACATGAAAAAAGCGGAGAACCGACACTTTTCACGGGACATTATTTAACAAGCGGGAAATGCCATTATTCGACGATTTCAGTTTGAGGCATAATTTTTTCACCCATCCCTAACTGTAAGAAGCAAAGTCCAGAGAAACAGAATGCCTGGAAATGCCCATACACTCCTTCATTACACTCTACATAAGGTCGGGGTGATGGGTGATTTTTTTTTGTGGCAGTGTAAATGCTTTTTTCATTCATTTTTTTATGCAACCTGTACGCAATTTACAAATAACACTGCAGTAAGGTTTTTCTCTTAGCATGCAGTGCTCTCAGTATAATCAACTTACCAAAATCTGATTGAAAACACAGCTACCATAGATATATGTGTGTGATCCCATTTTGATATCAGTGAATTCCACCCTCCAAATCTGTAGGCACATTAACATATTGTTAGAGGAAAGATGCAGTGAGGTACATTGGCCTGAGACATGCTCTGACATAATTGCTCATATCAACAGCCCCATGCATCACAATGATTTATCGACATAATTGACAAAATTCTGGAATCACAAAAATAAAATCCCATCAAGTTAAATAGGGATTTAATTCAACCAATTGCGTTAAATGGGGCCTTTAACCCAAGGAATGGTGGAGAGGTACAGTTGGTTTGCTCCATGCATTTTTTGGTCCTTTGATATTGAGTGAACATAACCTAAAGAGGAGAATCTGAAGTGCAATTATCAAAGTAAATACCCAGAAAAAAAATAATCAGCTCCTGCTCTTATTTTAGTATCATATTAGTACATCCTTAGGACATTTTGTGTTTAGCAGATCTTAACTGAGTAGGTGTACATAAAAAGATTCTGATGAACAACCACCGAGAATAGACAAAATAAAGCTTTACACCCTAAGGCACAGTGGCTTCTCAGTGGTGCTTCAATAGAAACAGCACAATCACAGACAAATGTTTCAGCCTATGTGGGCCTCATTGGTCTGGTGACCGAAATGTACATCTGTAATTATGCTTTTTCTCTCGTGCAGAGAGTATTTTCTTGATATTTCTGAGCTGGACTGTTTGTGGGCAGGACCAGACTGATATAGATATGGAAATGTTCTCTCTGCAATGGCACATTATATAGAAAAACTTTACTTCTAGCACTATTGAGAGGCCTTCGTGACTCAAAAAACATTTTATTTTGTTCATTCTCAATGGGTGCGCATCACAATTGTTTCTTAACTAGGTAGGTGCCCATCTTACAGCAAACTACATCATACGTATTTTGAGAATTCTGGATAAAATCCACATAAACAGGCAAATGTGGTTACGTGCACTCATTATATGGCCTTCCTAATTAGGAATTGGCAAAAACTTTTGCCTCAAACTAAAATCGGCAAAAAATGGTACTTCCCGCTTGGTGAATAATTTCCAGAGAAAAGTGCTGTTTTCCTACCTTTTTTTGGCCTATTTTTCTACAGCCTTATAAAAGAGTGTCAGGCTCTCACAGCATGTCATTCTGTGTTTGTGAGAGTAGAAAGCAGCACGTTTTTGAGGTAGAGAAGATAGGCAAATAAAATGGATTTGAAGCTTAGTTTAGGGAGTATTTTAGGTAGGACATTCGTTCTCTGTATTAGGGGAGAAGAAAGGAGGAAGGATGTTGACCCCAAATATCCCAAAATTTGGTGTGACTGACTGGAAAAACACAGGCAGCTGGGGTCCAAATTCATTGCTGATTTTGCTTTTATCATCTCTGTGCTGGGGATATGAGAAAAGAAGTTCCTGATTTTGCTTTTTAGTTAATTTTTCTTTTTTGGACTTATTGTGATAAGATAGGGTGGACAACTTAAAAAAAAAAATAAGAATAAAAACACTTAAAAATTAATACATAAATAATTAAACAAATAAATATATTATGTGACAGACAGCTGACTGGAAGCCTTATGTGAGCTCTGTGACTGGGGCAGACCTGATAGACAGCAGACAACATTGAGAATTTTGTTGAGGGCTAAGACAAGACATCACACTTCATCAGTTGTTTACTGTAGAGAGTAAAACCACACATAGTAGCTGAGTAATGTCCAGCAAATGCACAAGTGGGGGAGGGGAAAGATGGAGCAGTGCAGGGACATGGGTGGTAGTTCAAAAACTGACTGTAACAATGGTTGCTGCAGTGTGTGCAATAAATGATGATGATCCCTCTCCTCCCAGGGTGGATGCAGTTTGTCAAGGTCCCATCAATCACACCACGCCAGTCCCCAACCACCACTACCATACACCATACACATCTGACAAATTCTAGGTTGTACTTTTTTATTATTATTACTTGACATCATCATGAATATGTGCCAGTGTCACTTAAGCAGAAGTTAGTGTTGTGGGCAAAGGACAAATGCACTCTGCATGCTAACAAAGTTTTCAAGTTATATGTTGCTGTTCCTTATCTTCTCTGCTATTATTCTTCTCAGTAATCACATGCTCAAGGCTGGCATTTATCAATTTCATTCAAGTGATGGGCTTATTTTGGAAAATTATTTAGTCCCTCTAAATCTTCTCTCATCTTGTATATGAAATACTTGTAAAGATAGATTCCCATCACAACCACATGCCCCTCAGTTACTAATTAACTTAAAATCTGCAACAAACTTTCTCTAAAAAATGTAAGCTGTCCACCTTTCCTTTTCCATAAACCCTCTACCTCTTGGACAAACTTGTCATTATAGGTTTGTCTCCCAGACCATTGGCTAACCTGGTGCAAGAAGGTATTTCTAGACATAAAAGCTTGTTTGTTAACCAAAACATGATATCTTTTAAATATCTTCTAAATATCCTCAGTCCTTCAGAGTTTTCTTTATATTCTTGCAGGTGCAAAACTTTGTTCAGTCTAACTATTTAAAATGAACCAGTTCTTCTAAGTTCATAGTCTGCTATCTCGTATGAATACTCCCTCATATAGGCATACCCATAAGAACATAAATTTAATTATATGCTCACATCCAAAATGAACCTGGGCTCTCGCTTAGAATTAGATGACTGGAAGGATAACAGAAATGAATAAGTATGAAATACCCCCAAGTCATTGATCATCATACAGCCAATGGGCAAAACCATGCAATGGCACACACACTGAAAACTTTACATACACGTAAATGAATCCAACACAGCCATCCACACAACAGAGTCTTTCAGTGGCATAACAATATCCCACTGCTGCACATCTAAGCATGTAGTATATAGGACTGAATGCAATAAGTGCTACTATGGATGCTACACTGGGAAAACATGCCAAAACTGGCAAATCCGTATGAAATGGCACATACATACTATGACATATCATGAAGAAAAAATTACTGTACTACAGTTGGACACCAATTTTCTCAACCACATCACTCAATGAATAACTTACAGTCAGGATCCTTAAAGGGATAGTAATGTCAGAGAAAAGTATTAACTATATGGTAGATACAATTAAAAGAGAGTACTTGCACTTATTCAGATTTCTGAAACTGTTATGGTTTGGGATTGTCAATGTTTTGCTGAGCAGCTCTATTCTGCCTATTGATTCTGATGTCTGAGCTAATCTAGTGCTCTGCTATCCACTGCTGCTGTCTTCTGAGTTCTGGCTTAGGCTGATCAGCTGACCTCTCTGATTGCTCACCTGACTGTTATCAGCCAACCCTCCCAGGGTATTTAAAGCAGCTTGGCTCACTTCCCCATTGTCCTTATGTTTGTTGTTGACCTTGTTGCAGACTGCTGTGATTCTACTGAGCTCCTGTTTATCCCTGTATGACCTGGCTTCCTCTGATGACCCTTCTGGCTCCAGACCCACTGGTGTGTTCCTGACTTTGCAGGCTTCTGTGCTCCTGACTCCGGCTTGGCTGAGTACCTGTCCTGGTTCCTGACCCTGGCTTGTCATTTGGTTTATGCTCCTGGATCACGATTCTGTTTTGTTTATTTTTTGTTACTTTGCATTTTACCTTTTTGTGTCCTGTCTGGTTCCTGGTCCAAAACAGGGAGATATAGGAAAATAAAGTTCTCTGCTCCCTCCCCTTTCTGCTTGATGAGCTGTCAGAAGTAGATTCTGGTTCCTGGAACAGATGGCGGATTTTCATCAGCGCTGACATATCGATACCTAAAAATAAATACTTCATCAGAACGGTCTACAACGTGTGCCTGGTTTTTAAGCACACGTTGTAGACCACTCCGATAACGTATTTATCTTTAGCTATTGTTATAGCGGAGCTGCTGAAGAGCCACATCTGGTCAAGCAACCAGAATCTGCTTCTGACAGCTTTACAGCTCGTCAACAGAAAGGGGAGGGAGCATAGAACTTTATTTTCCTATATCTCTCAAACCATAATGGGTTGAGAGATACAAATAAGTGCAAATACACTCTTTTAATTATATCTACCATATAGTTAATACTTTTTTCTGACATTACTATCCCTTTAACTCTTTGAGTGCCCGAGGGGTACTCAACACATTGCTTTGCAATGTGTTGTGTACCCCTCTGGCTCTCAAAGGGTTAAAGGTATTTTCAAAGCATCCAAGAAAGAAAAACATCAGAAAGAAGGAGGAAAGTTTTCTTTAAAATAAATCAAAAAGAGCTTGGGATTCTTATCTTACAAGAGATTTCTATAACAAGTGCCTCCTCTGTAGTTTTCCCATCCCCTTCATCCTCTCTCTTCTCTGCACCCAGACCACTGCTCATGCTCAAGCTTTTCCTGTTGTATCCTAGATTCTTACCAAACATTGAAACTCTGTATTGTTATTCAGTACTATTTGCCCTGAGGAAGAGCTTTCCAAAGCTTGTCTTAAAATATAAACTGTTAGACAAATAAAAATGATATCACCAAATACCAAAGTACTCATTGTTTTGTATTACTAAAACTAAAAATTAATTTATTATGGAAGATTCTTTTCTGTCATTTTTGGTAAATGTTAATGCATTATTTGTAATTTTTTTTCGATCATTACTGAATACTCAAATCTAAGTCATAAATAAAATTAAAGGCACATTTAAATCAATGGAAATGTTGGAAAAAATGTAGTTCTCTGCCTTGGTGCAGTTTGTTTGACACACAATAACATCACTTTTATTCAGTAAATAACTAATGCAACACTTCACTGCCCCTTTACAATGCCTCTGTACAACCCTTTGAGTGACAGAGAGATATCCAGTGCATTGCAAAGAAATGCGTTTGATACCTCACTGCCAATGAAAGGGTTAAACCTCCTGTGCCTCACCTCATTGGCTTTCATAGTGTTATGTTATATTGGTAACATTTGTACTACTTACACATGCAAAAGACATTGATGCATGCACAAGCTAATTTTCTGGCCATAAATAAATAAAAAGGGTTTGCCCTGCTTCCTAGAAGAAGAGAAAATGAAACCATCAGAATTTAAAGAAGAACTAACACCTACTAATAAAAAACCCTTCGACATTTATTTCCTGCAATCAGTCCTGAATGACATGTCCATGTAAGCTGATGTGATAGTGGCTGGGAGATTTTTTTAGCTGAAGCAGGCAGATTACACTTGAGCTTACTTTATACTTTAAATACTAGTGGGGTCAGTAACACATTGAGAAGCAATGTGCCATGTACCCTTCTGTTCCAGTCTTTGAAGTGTTAAAGGGATAGTAATGTTTCACAAAAAAGCAGCTCCGATCAACCTTCATAGTATTTGTGCCATGGAGAGTGTTATTTCAATACTATCAGAGTTGTAGTTCAAGAGTAATTGAATAATAAAATATCCCCCTGCCGCCCCTTTTACCTAGTGTGTCAGATATGGCATCTGGTCTCTTGACCAGACAGATCACAGCAAGGGACAATCTTCTTACTGTGAGCATAAGGAAAACCCTGCCCCCCTTGACAGGTTTATCAGGTTTTTCCTTATGCTCATTTTTTTTCTGGTTGCTTTGCCATTTCTGTATCAATAGTTTTTTAGTCAACAACACTTAAAAGTAAAATGGGATAAATAGGCTTAAAGTGTTAGTGATGTCCACAAAAACATTTTTTGCATTTAGAAGAGCTTAAAAAGCTGAGCTAAATGCAAAAAAAAACGTATCTCTCAAACTGCTATGGTTTAAGAGATATAGGCATTTAACGTTTGATCTCTTCTACTGACAGCTGTAAAGCTGTCAGCAGGAGATCTGTGTTGTCTGACACGGAGGCGCTTGAACAGTGCCACGATCTTGTTATTTACCACGAATCCCTTCATTGGAATGGTCTAAAACATGTGCCTGGTTTTCAAGCACTCATTTTAGACCATTCCAATGAATAGGTTTGTGGTAAATAACAAGATCGCGGCTCTGCTCAAGCGCCTCCGTGTCGGACGACACAGATCTCCTGCTGACAACTTTACAGCTGTCAGTAGTAGAGATCAAACTTTATATGCCTGTATCTCTTAAACCATAGCGGTTTGCGAGATATTTTTTTGCATTTAGCTCAGCTTTTTAAGCTCTTCTAAATGCAAAAAACTTTCTTGTGGACATTACTAACACTTTAAGCAGGGATAGGAGAAAATGAACCATATGCCACTTTTACCATAAAAATTCCTGCATCTTGATAATGCTTAAAATGTTCAACTTTTTTAGATTCAGACTCAGAAAAGCATTTCTGTGGCTTCCAATGCAGAAAAACATTGCTGGGAGTCAGTACTCCGGCTGATTCTTCTTTGGCTTCTGTGGGGAAAGTACAGGGGGACATTGCTACGGTTACTATGGGACATGGCTAGGGGGAAAATGTGTGCTTCTGTGGTTACTATGGAACAAGTCTGGGGAGCGCTGTGTTGTTCTATGGTTACTATGGGACAAGGAGGAGCATTGTGCTATTCTAAAGGTACTATGGGTCAAAGCTGGGGAATAGTGCGTGGTTCTGTCTTTACTAAGGGACAGAGCTGGGGAGCACTATATTGTTCTATGGTTACTATAGGACAAGGCGGGGGGGATGTGTTTGGTTCTATGGTTACATTGGGACAAAGCTGGGGGGACGATGTATGGTTCTGTGGCTACTATGGGACAAGGCTGGGGGAGAACTGTTGTTCTGTGGTTACTATAGGGCAAGTCTGTGGGCAGTTGGATTACAGTGTGCAATTTGGTGATTACTATGGGACAATGCTGGGGAATTACTGTGTTGTTCTATGGTTACTATGGGACATGGCTAGGAGGACAGTGTGAGGTTTTTTGGTTACTATAGGACAAGGCAGGGGGTCAGTGAGTGTGGTACTATGGTTACTATGGGACAAGGCAGGGGGTCACAGTGTTGTTCTTTGGTTACTATGAGACAAGGCTAGGAGGAACTGCGTTGTTCTATGGTTTGTATGGGACAAGGCTGGGAGTACAGTGTGTGGTTCTATGGTTACCATAGGACAAGTCAGGGGGGTCAGTGTGTGTGTGGTACTATGGTTACTATGGGACAAGGCAGGGTGTCACCGTGTTGTTCTCTGGTTACTATGGGACAAGTCTAGGAGGAACTGCGTTGTTCTATGGTTAGTATGAGACAAGACTAGGGGAGCTATGTTGTTCTATGGTTAGTATGGGACAGGGCTGGGGCACTGTGTTGTTTCATGGTTACTATGGGACAAGGCTGGGGAGGCACTGGGTGATTCTATGGTTACTATGGGACAAGGCTGTGGGTCAGTGTGTGGTACTCTGGTTACTATGGGTCAAGGGTGGGGGGGGCAGTGCATTGTTCTATGGTTACTATGGAGCTTGGCTGGGGGGACAGTGTGTTGATCTGTGCTTGCTATGGGACAAGGCTGAGGGGAGTCACTGTGTTGTTCTATGGTTAGTATGGGAGAAGGCTGGGTGGACAGTGTGCTCTTTTATGGTAACTTTGGGACATGCCTGGGGGATATTGTGTGGGTGTATGGTTACTATGGGACATGACTGGGGTCAATGTGTGTGATACTATGGTTACAATGGGACATGGCTCAGGGGCACTGTGTTGTTCTATGGTTACTATGGGACAAGGGTGTGGGTCAGTGTGTGTGGGAGGGACAGAGTGTGGTTATATGGTTACTACTGGACAAGGCTGGGGGGACAATGTGTGGTTCTGTGGTTACAATAAGACAAGACTGGGGGAGGCACTGTGTTGTTCTAAGGTTACTATGGGACATGGCTGAGGACACAGTGTGTGTGATTCTATAGTTACTATGGGATATGGCTCAGAGAACTGTGTGTAGTTTTATGGTTAACATGGGTCATAGCAAAAAAAAGCAGAGAAACTTGACTTTTTTTGGGGAATTCCTGCCAAAGGTGATAAGTGCTGTTTTCACTGATTTCTATTTTGGGGTGAATATTTAGCCCATCCCTATAGTTACAATCAATCTGACATCCTATGACAAGTTTTGTTTGTTTTACAAATAATTAAGTCTGTCTATATATTGTATCAGTGATGTTCTTAATGAAATGAACTTCATGTTCTGGTGACACAGTGTGGCACATTATGCCAATTCCCTCCACATTATGTTAATTAGCTCTTTTTGGGGCCAGACTTATCACTTGTTTTGCTGTTGGAAATGACCCCAATGTGTGAGCTCTGTCAAGATTCATTCATAGCAACTAATTGCCATGAAATGCAATATGCCACCAAATAAAGGCTAATTTCTGCAAAATTATTTATATTCCAAACAAATGACTAGCAAAACAAATAGGCGGTTTTAAATTCCCTAATTAACTTAACATATCCTAAGGTGACAGGTCCACTTTAACCCCTTAGTGACACATGGTGTGCCAGGACCGTCACGTCAGTTCCACCACTTAAGGACCGGTGACCGGTGAGGGTCCTGGCACATCATGGCATTCTGGGATGTCAGCACGGCTACATGCTTCTCTGCCAACCCAGAATTCTTTGAGGAAAAACAAAAAAGCTCCGTGGTCCTTAAAGGCCGTCAAAGCACCTGATCGGGCAGTCATTAAGGGGTTAAATATCCTGTACTCTAAGCTAGGAATTGCATATGCCTTGTGGAGTTATCCATTCATGATTATGTGTCACCTCTGGACCCCATTAGTAAAGCAATCTGTTAACTCGATAGATGTATCAGAAGTGATACCGCTGTATTGTCTGAAAACAGAAAAAGAAGGCTTTTCTGAATAGGGGTGGACACTACATTAAATTGATTATCTGCTTAGATCTAGTCTCTCCTTGGGCAAAGTGGGGCAATTCTGAAGCAAACCAGCTGTACCATAGGGCTCAAATAAAATAGTTTGCAAATTCCCATTGATTTAAATGTGATTTTTAACCCCTTGAATACTAGAGGGGTCTCCAATGCATCGCTTCACAATGTATTGAGGATCACTCTAATATTCAAAGGGTTAAAATCCCCATTACTTGTCCACCTTGCCTTTTATATTATTTTTGAGCAACACAAACATGTTAACAAGTGTACCTGTTCTATGGAGACACTAATGGGAATTGTGTGCTAGGAGTGTGGAAGTATATGGGGGGTTTTGCGTACATTCCACTACTCTCTGCCATTTTCTTGCCATGTGCTAACAAGGTGCAGTGAAAATTGATATAAATGTTATCTATTTTCCTGCTCATGCTATAGGAAATGAGTTTGGGGTTTGCTCACAATAACATTTAAAGAATGGTGTAATGTGTTGTCGCTATACACTAAAGAAATCATACATGCCCTTAGACACAGGCGCATGATTTTTCAGCTGATGTATAAGGGCAGAAAATGAGCAACAATAGTGGATTCTTACATTCTCACTACTGAGTCTTAAGTTCTAAGTAGGTATAGGCACATTTCCTCCCTCTGCGAACATAATGGGGGAAGAAGAGAGCATTTTCTAATATCCCAGGAGAAAGGAATGGCAGGCAAGTTTCCATGTAGAAAGATGTTGCCTTTTGATTTCACTGCAGGAAATATACAGGTTATCCTCTATCTATACACATATACAACCAACCACAAATGTACACACCACATATCCAGTCATTACTGGATATCATATAGATGGAGGTATATATGGCAATTTCTGGCAGTTTTTATACTCAAGCAGGCAGAATGCATGAGCCTCCTTAACCCTTTAAGAATCAGAGGGGTGTGCAATGCATTGCAAAGTTACATTCTTTTATCTATGTCGGCACATCAGCACACGTGACCTGTGATGTGTAACGGTGCTCCAAGTGGGGGTCTAGGAGACCCTGTTGTGCTTACAGCTCTCCCGCAGGAGCACTGTAAACACAAAGGACGTGATGTGCCAGGACAGTCACCAGTCCTTAAGGGGAAAAAAAGTGAGGATTACGAAGTATAATGAGCAAAGTTTTTTCCAGTGGTCCTGCTAGCTGCCCACCTCTATCAACATAACATCCATAGCTGACTGACAATGTTATCTCTTAAAGTAATGTTTCACAAAAACAGCAGCTCTAATTAATCTTGATAGTATTTGAGCCATAGAGAGTGTTATTTCAATTCTGTCAGAGTTGTGGTTCAAGAGTAATTGAATGATAAAGTTTCCCCCTTCCGCCCCTTTTACTTAGTGTAAGACATCTCTTCTCAGATGTGGAATCTGGTTGCTTGACCAGACAGATAACAGCAAGGGACAATCTTCTTACTGTGAGAACAATGACAGCCCTGCCCCCCTTGACAGGTTTTTCAGCTTTTTCCCTTATCTTAATTGAAGATTGTCCCTCTCTGCAATCTACCTGGACACTCCCTGATGCTCTAAGCTTAGTAGTGTTACATTTATTATTATTATTAATCTTTATTTATATAGCACCAACAAATTCCGCAGCGCTTTACAGTAGGGAGTAGACATACAGAGGTATTAAATAGTACAATCAGATGTGGAGAACAGGAGGATCAGAGGGCCCTGCTTGTGAGAGCTTACAGTCTAGAGGAAGGTAGGATGACACAGGAGGAGTAAGTGCTATTGGGTGTAAGTGCCTCCTGCCACCTGACCTGCCAGTCAGTGGGTGGGAGTGAGAAGTGCTGTTGAGTGCAGTGGTCAAGGCAAGGGGTGGTTCTTAGTGATGTTGTTTATGGAGGCAGGTGATAGGCTTCCCTGAAGAGGTGAGTGTTCAGGGAGCGTCTGAAGATATGAAGGCTGGGGGAGAGTCTGATTGTGCAGGGGAAGGAATTCCAGAGCTGAGGTGTAGCAGGGGAGAAGTCCTGTAGGCGGGAGTGGGAGGATGTGATAAGAGCAGTGGAGAGGAGAAGGTCGTGTGCAGAGCGCAGATGACGAGACGGAGTGTATTTGGAGATGAGAGATGAAATGTAATGTGGTGCGGTGTTAGTGAGGGCTCTATAAGTAAGCACCAGAATTTTGAATTTAATTCTGCATGCTAATGGGAGCCAGTGTAGGGACTGACAGAGGGGTTTGGTGTCAGAGAAGCGATGAGTGAGGTAGAAGGGGCGGGAGGGGAATACTTTATCATTCAATTACACTTGATATACAACTCTGACAGTATTGAAATAACACTCTCCATGGCCCAAATACTATGAAGATTAATCGGAGCTACTTTAACTAAAGGTGCCAGGGCAGAATTCATAGGGGTTATTTGGATTTCTGTGCATAGTAAGGTGAATGGGGATTATTGGTGTTATGTCTTCTTTAAAAAAAAAAAAAAGGTTCATCAAGATCAAAAAAGTTATTTTAAAAAGTAGAAATAACCAGTAGTTTTACAAGAAAGCCTTAACTAAAACATTCGGTTAGGGAGAGATTATTGACCGTCCACCTTTTTCCTATCCTACAAGAGTGGCATTTCATCAGTGAGTCTGACAGAGATAGTGGTGTGATTAAAGGCTGTAACACTAGCCATCCAAGCCATTAATAAGTAATAAAGTGAGATTGTATTTATAGTTCAGAAAAAGGCCCCTAACATCTCTTTCACTGACTTGTCTTTTGTTTTTCATTGCTAAGTATCTTAATTAATATTGTGCTTTTATATAAGCGAACAACATTGCAAAACATCTGTGAACGTTAGCAGGGTGGATGGGTCTATTGTGCATTAAGAGAATGGTAAATGACTCCTATGTTATTTATTATACTAATGTAAAAGCGCGTGTACACGTTCCAAGGTCCGGGTGATGTTAACCCTTTGTGTGCCAGCAAAGCAATGCATTTCATACCACTCTGGCACTCAAAAGGTTAAGAGGTTGGTCCTGCTCTGCATACTGCCACCATCTCACTGGAGGCACACACGAAGCAGTCATGCTCTGTAGAGACTGCCCGAACGCACAGAATGCTCCCAGCACAGAACTCCCAGCATTCCGTGCTCCCAGCATTCTGTGTTGTGTTTGGGCAGTCTCTACTATGCATGACTGCATCGGACAAACATTTTAGCTTTTTTTATTTAAATAAATAAAATAGAAGAAGGAGGTTTATATTATTGGTCACAGTTCTTTGGATACTAGAAAGGTCTCCAACTCATTTCTTTGTAACTTATTCAGAGACCGTGCCTATCCATGAAGCTAAGATAACAATATTTTACTGTATATATTGTTTTAATATGAAAAAACATGTTGTAACATTTACAGATGTATATTATGTATAAAGTTCCATACTTTGTTAAATGTTAAAGGGAGCTTATCACCTAAAAATAAATAAGAAGATAGACAGCACTCACCGCTGGTTTAACACCACTATGCCTCATCCTATGACTAGCTGGTCACATATAACCAGAGATAATAATAATCTACAGCAGGGCTGTCCTAGTTTAGTCCTCAAGGGCCACAAACAAACAGGATGTAAGGATTTCCCTGATTAAGCAAAGCTGTCAATCAAAATGAATGAATCACTGATTAACTCACCTGTGCTTAATCAGGGAAATCCTTGCATCTTGGCCTGTTGGTGGCTCTTGAGGACTGAACTTGGACAGCCCTGATCTACAGCACTTAATATCCTCTAGATCTGGGAAGTTTATTCACCTGCTCAGCTAGAACAAAACAGGCAATATCTCATTCTACAAGAAACTTTCTGGAGTAGCTGAATACTATCTATAGCCAAGGATATCAAGTGATATGGGTTATTTTTATCTCAACAACTTTGGTGACTTTGAAGTAACCTTCAATATAAAATTAATTAAGGCATAACTATCTTTTCCCTAGAGTACCTCCCCCATTCACTTACAAGTAGTTTCAGTGAGTGGAGGGCGTACTGTAAGACTAAGACAGGACATGCATGCATTAATTAGCATCATATTTAAATCTATGTAAATGTAATTAAGTGAAGCAATAGTTTTCTACATAAAAATTACTAATGCAACATATGTGATTTTGAATGCTCTTTCAAAACCACCAAAGTTGTTTTTTTGTGATAGGGTGGAATGTCTATTTTAAGTGAAACAGGTGTGAAAAAAATAGTTAATTGGCTCTACTAGGGATGTGTGAAATGTCTGTGATTTATTTCATCGGCCAATCCGGTGGATCCAGAGTAATTTCTGGACCTGTCCAGAATTAATCATGGAGAGACAATGGGAAGGAGGGGCAGGGTAAGGAAGAGACATAGGGACGGTGGAAAATATAGTGGGAGCAAAAGAACAGGTAAAAGATGGGGTGGGAGAGGGGTATTGTGAGACAGCAAAGACACTGAAAGTGCACAGCACAATTGCTGCCCCCAACCTCCAGAAAAACAGTATCATATATTAGATTATTTCCAGAACTGATAGATATAGCTATTAGTGTTGAGCGAGCATGCTCGGCCGATGCTCGGATCGGCTCGAGCATCGCTCTGCTCGGCACATGGCGGTACTCGTACGAGTACCGCATGTGCTCGCCCGCCATGTTCGGGTCTCCTCCCCGCACGTTTTGCGGCTGCTGCGCAGCCAATAAACGTGCAGGGAGGCTCTGACATCGGTGTAATGCCAGCAGCCATGTTGGCTGCTGGCATTACACTGATTGGCTGGCCAGAACCCGTGGTCGGGTGCTGTATAGCACCTGACCATCGAGTTCGGCTCAGTC
Organism: Rhinophrynus dorsalis; assembly: GCA_037306005.1. Classification (NCBI taxonomy): domain Eukaryota; kingdom Metazoa; phylum Chordata; class Amphibia; order Anura; family Rhinophrynidae; genus Rhinophrynus; species Rhinophrynus dorsalis. Next base: position 634,640,189 of record CM074718.1, read on the forward strand.
TGAGCCAGGGAGAGCTGAGGATAGGAAGGGAAAGGCAGTGTAGGGAGGAAAAAAACAAAAATTGTGAAAAAAAAGAACCAAAAGTCCTTTTTAGGACTACTGTGTGTGGGGGCAGCAGGTTATTTTGTGTGGGGGGAAAAAAACAAAAAAAAAAAAAAAAAAATATTCTGTTTAGTGTGAAAAGTTGCAGATTAGAGCACATTCTGTTTAGTGTGCACAGTTGCAGATTAGAGCACATTCTGTTTAGTGTGCAAAGTTGCAGATTAGAGCACATTCTGTTTAGTGTGCAAAGTTGCAGATTAGAGCACATTCTGTTTAGTGTGCAAAGTTGCAGATTAGAGCACATTCTGTTAAGTCTTCAAACTAAAATATCAAAGTCACATATTCCATTCAGTGTGCGTCGCCGCAGTTTAGCAGCACATTCTGTGTACTGTGCAGAGTTGCAGAATAGGAAGAAATACTGTTAAGTCTTCAAACTAAAATATCAAAGTCACATATTCCATTCAGTGTGCTTCGCCGCAGTTTAGCAGCACATTCTGTGTACTGTGCAGAGTTGCAGAATAGGAAGAAATACTGTTAAGTTTTCAAACTCAAATATTAAAGTCACATATTCCATTCAGTGTGCTTCGCCGCAGTTTAGCAGCACATTCTGTGTACTGTGCAGAGTTGCAGAATAGGAAGAAATACTGTTAAGTTTTCAAACTCAAATATCAAAGTCACATATTCCATTCAGTGTGTATCACCGCCGTTTAGCAGCCTATTCTGTGTACTCTGCAGAGCTGCAGAATAGTAAGAAATAGTGTTAAGTTTTCAAACTCAAATATTAAAGTCACATATTCCATTCAGTGTGTATCACCGCCGTTTAGCAGCCTATTCTGTGTACTCTGCAGAGTTGCAGAATAGTAAGAAATAGTGTTAAGTTTTCAAACTCAAATATTAAAGTCACATATTCCATTCAGTGTGTTTCACCGCCGTTTAGCAGCCTATTCTGTGTACTCTGCACAGTTGCAGAATAGTAAGAAATACTGTTAAGTTTTCAAACTCAAATATTAAAGTCACATATTCCATTCAGTGTGTTTCACCTCCGTTTAGCAGCCTATTCTGTGTACTCTGCACAGTTGCAGAATAGTAAGAAATACTGTTAAGTTTTCAAACTCAAATATTAAAGTCACATATTCCATTCAGTGTGTATCACCGCCGTTTAGCAGCCTATTCTGTGTACTCTGCACAGTTGCAGAATAGTAAGAAATACTGTTAAGTTTTCAAACTCAAATATTAAAGTCACATATTCCATTCAGTGTGTTTCACCGCCGTTTAGCAGCCTATTCTGTGTACTCTGCACAGTTGCAGACTAGGAAGAAATACTGTTAAGTTTTCAAACTCAAATATTAAAGTCACATATTCCATTCAGTGTGTTTCACCGCCGTTTAGCAGCCTATTCTGTGTACTCTGCAGAGTTGCAGAATAGTAAGAAATAGTGTTAAGTTTTCAAACTCAAATATTAAAGTCACATTCCATTCAGTGTGTTTCACCGCCGTTTAGCAGCCTATTCTGTGTACTCTGCACAGTTGCAGAATAGGAAGAAATACTGTTAAGTTTTCAAACTCAAATATTAAAGTCACATATTCCATTCAGTGTGTTTCACCGCCGTTTAGCAGCCTATTCTGTGTACTCTGCACAGTTGCAGACTAGGAAGAAATACTGTTAAGTTTTCAAACTCAAATATTAAAGTCACATATTCCATTCAGTGTGTTTCACCGCCGTTTAGCAGCCTATTCTGTGTACTCTGCAGAGTTGCAGAATAGTAAGAAATACTGTTAAGTTTTCAAACTCAAATATTAAAGTCACATATTCCATTCAGTGTGTTTCACCGCCGTTTAGCAGCCTATTCTGTGTACTCTGCACAGTTGCAGACTAGGAAGAAATACTGTTAAGTTTTCAAACTCAAATATTAAAGTCACATATTCCATTCAGTGTGTTTCACCGCCGTTTAGCAGCCTATTCTGTGTACTCTGCACAGTTGCAGAATAGTAAGAAATAGTGTTAAGTTTTCAAACTCAAATATTAAAGTCACATATTCCATTCAGTGTGTTTCACCGCCGTTTAGCAGCCTATTCTGTGTACTCTGCACAGTTGCAGAATAGGAAGAAATACTGTTAAGTTTTCAAACTCAAATATTAAAGTCACATATTCCATTCAGTGTGTTTCACCGCCGTTTAGCAGCCTATTCTGTGTACTCTGCAGAGTTGCAGAATAGTAAGAAATACTGTTAAGTTTTCAAACTCAAATATTAAAGTCACATATTCCATTCAGTGTGTATCACCGCCGTTTAGCAGCCTATTCTGTGTACTCTGCACAGTTGCAGAATAGTAAGAAATACTGTTAAGTTTTCAAACTCAAATATTAAAGTCACATATTCCATTCAGTGTGTTTCACCTCCGTTTAGCAGCCTATTCTGTGTACTCTGCACAGTTGCAGAATAGTAAGAAATACTGTTAAGTTTTCAAACTCAAATATTAAAGTCACATATTCCATTCAGTGTGTATCACCGCCGTTTAGCAGCCTATTCTGTGTACTCTGCACAGTTGCAGAATAGTAAGAAATACTGTTAAGTTTTCAAACTCAAATATTAAAGTCACATATTCCATTCAGTGTGTTTCACCGCCGTTTAGCAGCCTATTCTGTGTACTCTGCACAGTTGCAGACTAGGAAGAAATACTGTTAAGTTTTCAAACTCAAATATTAAAGTCACATATTCCATTCAGTGTGTTTCACCGCCGTTTAGCAGCCTATTCTGTGTACTCTGCAGAGTTGCAGAATAGTAAGAAATAGTGTTAAGTTTTCAAACTCAAATATTAAAGTCACATTCCATTCAGTGTGTTTCACCGCCGTTTAGCAGCCTATTCTGTGTACTCTGCACAGTTGCAGAATAGGAAGAAATACTGTTAAGTTTTCAAACTCAAATATTAAAGTCACATATTCCATTCAGTGTGTTTCACCGCCGTTTAGCAGCCTATTCTGTGTACTCTGCACAGTTGCAGACTAGGAAGAAATACTGTTAAGTTTTCAAACTCAAATATTAAAGTCACATATTCCATTCAGTGTGTTTCACCGCCGTTTAGCAGCCTATTCTGTGTACTCTGCAGAGTTGCAGAATAGTAAGAAATACTGTTAAGTTTTCAAACTCAAATATTAAAGTCACATATTCCATTCAGTGTGTTTCACCGCCGTTTAGCAGCCTATTCTGTGTACTCTGCACAGTTGCAGACTAGGAAGAAATACTGTTAAGTTTTCAAACTCAAATATTAAAGTCACATATTCCATTCAGTGTGTTTCACCGCCGTTTAGCAGCCTATTCTGTGTACTCTGCACAGTTGCAGAATAGTAAGAAATAGTGTTAAGTTTTCAAACTCAAATATTAAAGTCACATATTCCATTCAGTGTGTTTCACCGCCGTTTAGCAGCCTATTCTGTGTACTCTGCACAGTTGCAGAATAGGAAGAAATACTGTTAAGTTTTCAAACTCAAATATTAAAGTCACATATTCCATTCAGTGTGTTTCACCGCCGTTTAGCAGCCTATTCTGTGTACTCTGCAGAGTTGCAGAATAGTAAGAAATACTGTTAAGTTTTCAAACTCAAATATTAAAGTCACATATTCCATTCAGTGTGTATCACCGCCGTTTAGCAGCCTATTCTGTGTACTCTGCACAGTTGCAGAATAGTAAGAAATACTGTTAAGTTTTCAAACTCAAATATTAAAGTCACATATTCCATTCAGTGTGTATCACCGCCGTTTAGCAGCCTATTCTGTGTACACTACACAGTTGCAGAATAGTAAGAAATACTGTTAAGTTTTCAAACTCAAATATTAAAGTCACATATTCCATTCAGTGTGTATCACCGCCGTTTAGCAGCCTATTCTGTGTACTCTGCACAGTTGCAGAATAGTAAGAAATACTGTTAAGTTTTCAAACTCAAATATTAAAGTCACATATTCCATTCAGTGTGTTTCACCGCCGTTTAGCAGCCTATTCTGTGTACTCTGCACAGTTGCAGACTAGGAAGAAATACTGTTAAGTTTTCAAACTCAAATATTAAAGTCACATATTCCATTCAGTGTGTTTCACCGCCGTTTAGCAGCCTATTCTGTGTACTCTGCAGAGTTGCAGAATAGTAAGAAATAGTGTTAAGTTTTCAAACTCAAATATTAAAGTCACATTCCATTCAGTGTGTTTCACCGCCGTTTAGCAGCCTATTCTGTGTACTCTGCACAGTTGCAGAATAGGAAGAAATACTGTTAAGTTTTCAAACTCAAATATTAAAGTCACATATTCCATTCAGTGTGTTTCACCGCCGTTTAGCAGCCTATTCTGTGTACTCTGCACAGTTGCAGACTAGGAAGAAATACTGTTAAGTTTTCAAACTCAAATATTAAAGTCACATATTCCATTCAGTGTGTTTCACCGCCGTTTAGCAGCCTATTCTGTGTACTCTGCAGAGTTGCAGAATAGTAAGAAATACTGTTAAGTTTTCAAACTCAAATATTAAAGTCACATATTCCATTCAGTGTGTTTCACCGCCGTTTAGCAGCCTATTCTGTGTACTCTGCACAGTTGCAGAATAGTAAGAAATACTGTTAAGTTTTCAAACTCAAATATTAAAGTCACATATTCCATTCAGTGTGTATCACCGCCGTTTAGCAGCCTATTCTGTGTACTCTGCACAGTTGCAGAATAGTAAGAAATACTGTTAAGTTTTCAAACTCAAATATTAAAGTCACATATTCTGTGTAAGATGAAGAAGGCGGGTAAAAAGGGACGGGGAAGTGGACGTGATCCTGAAAGTTCAGGGCGCGGGTCAGGACGCGGAGAAACTGTGCCTGGTGCCAGAGCACAAGAAAGAAAGACATCCACCATACCTAGCTTCATGTCTAATTTTACAGGGCGTCGCAGGACATCACTCTCGAGGTCCGACCACTGCGAACAGGTGGTCGGTTGGATGACAGCTGATACTGCTTCCAGTCGGTTAAGCACCACCCTGTCTTCCACCAAGTCCACTCTCAGTAGCCAAGAGTCTGGTCAACATAATCCTCACTCTGATCATCCTTCCTCCCACCATACACGGTCTGGTCAAAGAAGTGATCCCACACTGGGATATAGTGAGGAGCTCATCTCATCACCAATCCTTCATTTGACCCTCTCTCCAAGCACGCTTGCAGAGGAACATGACATCTTGTGCCCTGATTCACAACCTCTAGAGGGTACCCAATCACAAGAAGATGACAGATGTGAACGGCATTTAAGGTCAAAGGAAGTAGTGGATGATGATGATGATGATGAGACACAGTTGCCATTAAATCAACCACTATTTCCGTCTCAAGACCTTGTTGAGGAGAATGTTATACAGTTGTCAATGACTGAGTATGTGGTGGGATCAAGACTTGAGGAGGATGATCAGAGTGAGGAAGTGGAGGAGGACTTGGTGGACGATGAGGTGACTGACCCCACCTGGGAAGGTGTAGAGCCGAGCGATGTCAGCAGTCCTGAGGGTGAGCCATCTGCAGCACCGCAACAGGCTGGAAGAGGCAGTGGTGTGGCTACAGAAAGAAGGCGGACCGCACCAAACCGGCCCGCAAATGTTCCACGGAGCACCCCCTTGCGTAAATCTACCTTGCCAAAGGGTAGGTGTTCCGCGGTATGGCGTTTTTTTAAGGAAAGTGCGGACGACAAAAGAATTGTAGTTTGCAACCTGTGCCACACCAGAATGAGCCGAGGCATGAACACTAGAAACCTCACCACCACCAGCATGATCCGACACATGGCATCCAAGCACCGTAGTAAGTGGGAGGAACGCCTGGATCGCCCATCTGTGTCTGCAGGCCACACCACTGCCTCCTCTTCCCCTGTTTTCGGTGCCGGCCAATCGCCTGTCGAAGGCGCAGGCCCGCATACCTCCCGCCCTGCACCTGTACCATCTGAAGCACCATCAGCGACCACATCCACTTCCCTGTCCCAGCACAGCGTCCAAATGTCGTTACCCCAGGCATTTGAGCGCAAGAGAAAGTACCCAGCCACCCACCCACAGGCCATAGCACTAACCTCACACCTTTCAAAATTACTGGCCATCGAAATGCTGCCATTTAGGCTTGTGGACACTGAGTCCTTCCGCAGCCTGATGGCAGCAGCTGTCCCTCGGTACGCGGTCCCCAGCCGCCACTACTTTTCCCGGTGTGCCATCCCCGCATTACACCACCATGTGTCCCGTAACATCACCCGTGCCCTGACCAACGCAGTTACTGGGAAGGTCCACTTAACAACTGACACATGGACAAGTGCTTGTGGCCAGGGACGCTACATTTCCCTGACGGCACACTGGGTGAATGTCGTGGAGGCTGGGAGCGACTCGGACCCTGGGATGGCACGGGTGCTACCCACGCCGAGGATTGCGGGCCCTACCTCCATCAGGGTTTCCACCAGCACCTACGTTATTGGCTCCTCCTCCTCCGTTTCCACCTCCGAATTCTCTACACGCAGCGCCACTCCCCCATCAGCCAGTAGCTGGAAGCAGTGTAGCACTGCAGTGGGGAAGCGTCAACAGGCCGTGCTGAAGCTGATCTGCCTTGGGGACAAACAGCACACGGCCTCAGAGCTGTTGCAGGGGATTAGTCACCAGACCGAGCAGTGGCTCTCGCCACTCAACCTGCAACCAGGCATGGTTGTGTGTGATAATGGGCGTAACTTGGTGGCGGCTTTGGAGCTCGGCAAGCTCACACACGTACCATGCCTAGCGCATGTATTTAATTTAGTGGTGCAGCGATTTCTAAAAACCTACCCCAATGTGCATGATCTCTTGATCAAGGTGCGCCGCGTGTGTGCACATTTCCGTAAGTCATCAACAGCTTCAGCCGGCCTGTTGAAGCTGCAGCAGCGCTTACAATTGCCAGCTCACCGGCTGCTGTGTGACGTGAGCACGCGCTGGAACTCCACCTTCCACATGTTGGCCCGGCTTTGTGAGCAGCAGAGGGCAGTAGTGGAGTACCAGCTGTTACACGGTCGTCACCTCTCCGTTCAACTTCCTGTAATCAGAAGTGAGGAGTGGGAATGGATGTCAGACCTCTGCGAGGTTTTACGCAATTTTGAGGAATCGACACAGATGGTGAGCGGCGATAACGCTATTATCAGTGTAACCATCCCACTTCTGTGTCTACTGAAACGCTCGCTGCTCACAATTAAAACCGACGCTTTGCATGTGGAAGAGGTGGAAATGGGGGAGGAAGAGCTTACACAAGGTGATAGCCAGAGCACCCTCACTTCGTCTTCTCAGCGACAATTGGAGGAGGCGAAGGAGGAGGAGGAGGAGGAGGAGGAGGAGGAAGACACGGTTGCCTCCGCTACAGAGGGTAGCCATGGAACTTTAGTTCCATCTCTTCAGCGTGGGTGGGCAGAAGAGGAGGAAGAGGATGAGGAGATTGAGAGTCATCCTCCTGGTGAGGACAGCGAAATCTTGACTGTTGGTACTCTGGCACACATGGCTGACTTTATGTTAGGCTGCCTTTCCCGTGACCCACGCGTTATACGCATTTTAAACAACACGGATTACTGGGTGTTCACCCTTCTGGACCCCCGCTACAAAGAGAATTTCTCATCTCTCATTCCTCCGGTGGAGAGGACAAGCAAAATGGTGCAATACCAGAAGGTTCTTGTCGAAAAATTGCTCCAAAATTTTCCATCTGACAACGCTGGCGGCAGAGTACGTGCTACCTTGGCCAACCGAGAAGGGGAGAAAAGGGGAGCACACAGCAGTTCCGAGAAAGGCAGGGCAACACTCTCCAAGGCGTGGGACACCTTCATGACGCCCCGCCAGCACCCTCACCCTGATGCGCAGCCTAGTGTCACAAGGAGGGAAAAGTTTTGGAAGATGGTGAAGGAGTACGTAGCAGACCGTGTCAGCGTCCTCAATGATCCCTCTGTGCCTTACAACTACTGGGTGTCCAAGCTGGACACGTGGTATGAACTGGCACTCTACGCCTTGGAGGTGCTGGCCTGCCCTGCCGCCAGCGTTCTGTCTGAGCGGGTATTTAGTGCTGCTGGTGGCATCATAACAGATAAGCGTATCCGCCTTTCCACCGACAATGCTGATAGGTTGACACTTATAAAAATGAACAAGGCCTGGATTTCCCCTGACTTCTCCACTCCTCTGGAGGAAAGCCCCGGGGGAACATAAACTCACTTTATATATGTTATTTACAATGATGGGAATACTCTGTATTCCCATTCACCCCTTCCACCCAAAAAACGGGTATATGGTTGACTCTTCTTAATCTTCTCATCCTCCTCCTCCTCTTCCATATGCCCTGTGCTATAATTTTTATATAGGGCCAGCTCACCAGCGGGCCCTGTGCTATAATTTTTATATAGGGCCAGGTCACCAGCGGGCCCTGTGATATAATTTTTATATAGGGTCAGCTCACCAGCGGGCCCTGTTTGACAATTTTTATATAGGTCAGCTCACCAGCGGGCCTTCTCATATAATGTTTTATTGGGTCAGCTCTCTAGCGGGCCCTCTCATATAATGTTTTATAGCGTCAGCTCACTAGCGGGCCTTCGCATATAATGTTTAGGATGGTCAGCTCTGCAGCAGACCCTCACCCATAATGTTTTAGATGGTCAGCTCAGCGCACGTTTCCCTCTTAATCATGGCCTCAGTTCAATAAAATCAAGGAAATTTTTGGGAGAATTTGCCTCTGTGCACGTTTCCCTCTTAATCATGGCCTCAGTTCTGAAAATCAAGGAAATTTTTGGGAGAATTTGCCTCTGTGCACGTTTCCCTCTTAATCATGGCCTCAGTTCTGAAAATCAAGGAAATTTTTGGGAGAATTTGCCTCTGCGCACGTTTCCCTCTTAATCATGGCCTCAGTTCTGAAAATCAAGGAAATTTTTGGGAGAATTTGCCTCTGCGCACGTTTCCCTCTTAATCATGGCCTCAGTTCTGAAAATCAAGGAAATTTTTGGGAGAATTTGCCTCTGCGCACGTTTCCCTCTTAATCATGGCCTCACTTCCGAAAATCAAGGAAATTTTTGGGATAATTTGCAGATGATATACAAGTAAATATACAGCAAATATTGTTTGGTAACAATTGTTCGCCTAAAGTCGTTTTTATTTTCCTTTTTGTGTGTTTTATGGTCAGTCTGTAAAAATGGCGTACTACGGGCGAAAGATCGTTCCCAGCAGCGATGTTGGAGTCCAAGATGCATCCAGACATCCTCCCTATGCTGTCCCTGAACCATTTCTGTGGTGTTTCCATCCTTTTCTGCCCTTTTCCTATGGACCAGGCACCCTCCCCTCATCAGAGCAGGGGGTGCCTGGTGTAATGCTCGAGTCCTCCCATTGACTTCAATGGGGCTCGGGTGCTCGGCCGATCACTCGAGCCTCAGGGGGTGCTCGGTCAGAGCACCCGAACACCCGAGCATTGGGGTGCTCGCTCATCACTAATAGCTATATATATATAGATAAAATAGATAGATAGATTGCAAATGTTATCCATTGTTCTTAAAAAGAACATTTTTGAACTGGAAAAAAGTACAGAACTGTGCAACAATACTGATAAAGGGCTTGAAAGATTTTAAGCATCTAAAAGGTGATATAACTGGCATTTATAAATATATCCAAGGCCAATACAAGACAATTATTTACTGAAAAAGCTGAGCAAAAACAAGGGAGGCTCATTTAAGACTAAGGTATATTCAATTTAAAGGGATAGTAATACTTTATTATTACTATCCCTCATATTGTAGGTAGTTGCAAAATAAGTTAATAGCCCCCAGGTTCATCTCTCAAACCTTTATGGTTTGAGAGATAACCGAAGGCAAAGTTCCCTCAGCCCTCCCCCTTCCCTGAAGTCAGCATTGTGCTGCCTGCAGGGATATCCGGTCTGTCTTTCATCATGCGGCTCTGCAGCAGAGCCGCAATCGCATTAGTGACAAAGAATTATTTCACTGAAACAGTCTTCTACGTGTGCTTGCAAACCAAACACATGTAGAAGACCGTTTCAGTGAAATAATTCTTTGTCACTAACGGGATCTCGGCTCAGCTGCAGAGCCGCAAGCCTGTCGTACAACAGACTTCCCCTGCAGTCAGTACAACGCTGGCTTCAGGGAAGAGGGAGGGAGGAACTTTGCCATTGGTTATCTCTCAAACCATAAAGGTTTGAGAGATGAACCTGAGGGCTATTAACTTATTTTGCAAATACCTACAATATGAGAGATAGTAATAATAAAGTATTACTATCCCTTTAAATGAAGACAGGGGTTTTGTTTACACTAAGGCCTGTAAGGAAGTGGAATTCATAGCCTCAGAGGCGGTGTTGGTAGATAATGAAGAAAACTTCAAAAAAGTATTTTTAGTTCATAAAAATATAAATAATTATGACAGCTGATGTCAGTGCGCAGACAAAATGGTGATCCAAGTGGATATCCAACTGCCTTTTCAAGTCAGGAAAGAGATTTTCTTTTTTATTCATGTGAACATAACTGGCAGTGACTTTTTATTTTTTTTATTTTTGCTTTACTCTGGACCAGCAAAAATAAGGGAAAATACAAGAAAGGTTGAACTTGTTGGACGTCTGTCTTTTTTCAACCTCCTCAGCTATGTTTCTATGTCATTGTACCTTTGTTTGTGATTTCCTTGAGCTCTGCATGTCACATAAGGAATTGCAAATAGAGCATATCATGCTACTGCGTGCCTATGTTGGAGCACAATAGCTGCAGGATTGAATCACTGAAATACAATGGAACCAGCTTTGCTTCACAGTTGAGAGCCTAAGCTGACTCCATTGTGTTTGATCAGTCTTGTCACTCGACTATTGTGAACAAACATGGAAACACAGTTGGAGGCTCATGTCATTGAACAAAATGCATCTGTGTATTGTGAAAAGGAGACATTAGGAGGCAATATCATAAAAAAAAAATGTTTCACTTACTGTGGCATGAAAACACCTGTTATATCTGTAGATCTTCAGATGTTACACCTATCTCTTTCATGTTATAACAAGTCCTACTTGTCACTGATTTTAAAGTATGCGTATAACTCATGCCATGGGGAATAGAACTACATGCTTCCTCAATTAGATAAATGGCATTATATCATTGGCTGCTCCAGGGTCTTCCACTATAGTATGGGACTTTACAGAGATGTGTGTGTATGGATTAAAAAAACAATCCTGTGGGTTAGGTGTTTTCAACAAATTGACTTTAACGTTTATTTACAGAAACAACAGAAAAAATAAAGAACATTCAGGGCAATTTTACCCTATAAGTTATTGGAGTCTCCATTTATGGAGAAAGCTATCTGTTGCTTTGAATACCTAGCCTGAGATCCTGATTTCCTTTCCTCCACTGTTGATAGAAACCATGCTGCCTCTCTGCTCCAGACAGTCCAATGAAGCACTTTAAGTGAACCTCAATCATGTATCTCTTTTAGCTGTTGTAGTCAGCGAAGTCATCTCCTCACTTGGCCAGCTTGCTCCAACTCATCCTGGAGCTGAACTGAAACTATCTACCCTTTTTATATAACCCACCAGCACTTTGTGTATAATGGGGAAAATTGCCTATTCATGGGATAGTTATCCTGGGAATACCCTGCTATATAAAACACAGACATGGACTATTTTCTCCTCTACTCTCTCCTAACCATATTCTGTATGAATCCTGTATGGATGACAAGGTTTGCCCACCTGTTTTGAGACTCTTGGACCTTAATAAGCACCCACTATCTTCCCCTTTACTTTACTCCTCTGTCTATCTCTCTTTCCTGACCCCACTTTTTTCTCTCCTGTACTAATGATCTCCCCTTGCACCCAGCTGCTTAAGTACTTGACCCCAATCAATGTTTCCTTGGAATGCATATACCTCAATCATCTCTCAGTCAATTTGAGGGGAATCTCTGCTTTCTGATGTAATAGCTTATTATTCTAGTAGTTTATTGCAAGCTATCACTGAGCTTTTTAATATACTGATATTATGCATCAATAACAACTGTTATTGTACTCTCTCGACTCTATTGTACTGAAATTGTGTTCACTTTATTAACCATATCTTTCTTTAGATATTGTACTTGTGACTTGTGCGCATCCATTGCTTATACTGTACTTTCCATTTACCTTAATAAAGCTTGAAAAAAAACACAGACACACGCCAATTTTTATTGCTCAACAGGAATGCTTATTCTTACATGTAACTATCTGTCACGGAGTGGCTGAGAAATAAAGACACTGACGAGTACAGAAAAAATTAATACATTTTATTGAAACACAATAGTAGCAGCAATGTACCTCTCACATTCATGAGACCAGGGAAAGACAGTGCAAACACTTCCTTCACCCTTCACTAGGCAAGTGTGAGATGGACCCACGTCTGTACCCTAACTAAACCTAGGCAACAGGGCCGAGAAACTCCAGAACTCTGGAGCACCAAAGTAGCAACTCTAACTCCCCCACCTTCTCGAGACCAGGTGTGAGGACAGTGTGCAACACTTCCTCAACCCTTCACTAGGCAGGTGTCAGCTAGTATACGTATGGCCCGTAGTAACTGTCACGAGACTAGATATGAGGACAGTGCACAGCACTTCCTCAATTCTTCACAAGGCAGGTTAAAATAGAGCAACCATACCCTACCGCTAGGGTATACCAAAGGCAAGGTAAACTGCACCTAGAACGCTGGGAGCACAACAGAAGAGGAGGTAGTCAGACAAAGCCAGGAGTCAGAGCCCAATCGAGTAGTCAGACGAAGCCAGGGTCTAGAGCCGGATCAGGTAGTCAGACAAAGCCAGGAGTCAAAGCCGGAATCGGGTAGTCAGATGAAGCCAGGAGTCAGAGCTGGATTGGGTAGTCAGACAAAGCCAGGAGTCAGAGCCGGATCGGGTAGTCAGACGAAACCAGGAGTAATACACAGGAATCAGTAAATGGACCAACACAGCACTAGGCTCAAGTACACTACCAAAGGGCACTGGGTAATGGAAATGCTGAGGCATTTAATGCCTAGTAGGTGGGCGGAGACATGACAGCAATTACCAGTGACCTATAAGAACAGCAACTAGCATTGAGCGACAGCCAGGAAGTAGCACAGTCGCTGTTACAGTAACGCAATACTGGAGGCAATCACGGGCACCATGATAGAACCCCCCACTCAACAATCTCCCCCCCGTGGAGACCATATCTTATTGGGAAATTTCGCATTACATCTGTGCAGCAAAATAGGAGCATGAATATCAAACTGATTCAACCAGGAACGCTCCTCTGGACCATATCCTTTCCAATGGACAAGATATTGGATGTGCCCCCGGACTTTGCGGGAGTCCAGAATGCTTTTAATCTCATACTCATCCTGGTTTTTAATGCGCACTGGACCTGGCACTACAGGAGCGGATGAGTAGCGGTTACAAACCAAAGGCTTCAGGAGTGAAACGTGAAAGTCGTTGTGAATGCACATGTTCCTAGGAAGGTCTAAGGCATAAGACACAGGGTTTATTGTGCGAAGCACCTGGAAAGGTCCTATACAACATGGAGCCAGCTTATTATAGGGTACTTGCAAGTGCAGGTTTCTGGAGGCCAACCAGACTCTATCCCCAACTTGAAAAACAGGAGCAGGATGCCTCCTGCGGTCTTCATGTTTCTGATAGTGCTCTGAAGACCTTCGTAAGGCATTCTGGACCTGTGCCCATGTGGAGCGGAGCTGCCGAATATGCTCATCCAGAGCTGGAATATCTTGTGCTTGAAATGAGTCCGGGAGCAGAGATGGTTGGAACCCATAGTTAATCAGGAAAGGAGAGCTCCCGGACGAGGAGTTTATGGCACAATTCCTGGCAAACTCAGCCCACGGCAACAGGTCAGTCCAATTACCATGATGGTCAGAAGTGAAGCAGTGCAAGAATTGTTCCAACCCCTGGTTGGCTCTTTCCGCAGCACCATTAGTGTGGGGGTGGTAGGCAGAGGAAAATGACAGTTTGATGCCCATCTGTTCACAGAAGGACCTCCAGAACCATGATACGAACTGACTTCCACGATCAGAAACCAAAATCCGGATTACTCCGTGGAGCCTGAATACCTCTCTGGCAAACACCATAGCCAACTCCTTAGAGAAAGTTAGTCCCTGGAGCGGAACGAAATGCGCCATTTTGGAAAATCGGTCCACTATTATTAGTATGACTGTACAGCCCTTGGATCTAGGCAGTTCCACCATAAAATCTATGGAAACATGTTACCATGGGCGCTCGCCATTCTGGACTGTCTGGAGCAACCCTAGAGGAAGGTGCCTGGGAGCTTTGGCACAAGCACAAACAAAACAAGACACCACAAAGGTTGCACAATCAGATCTTAAACTAGGCCACCAGAGGAGCTGTGAGATTGACCAAATTAATTGGTCCCAACCAATGTGTCCAGCTGCCTTGGACGAATGATAAGTTTTGAATAGCTTAGTACGGAGATTTTCCGCTACAAAACATTTGCCACTAGGTTTCTATACTGGAGCATTACCTTGGGAAGTCAGAATCTCTTCACCTAAAGGAGATGTAATGCTAGTGCGTATTGTGACCAAAATGCGATCTGGGTAAATGATCGGAATGGGTTCACCCTCCGTCTCACGCTCTGGGCCAAACTGTCTAGACAGGGCATCTGCACGCATATTCTTGGACCCAGGGAGGTACGAGACTACAAAATTGAATCTAGACAGAAACAATGCCCATCTGGCCTTTCTAGGTGACAGTCTCTTGGTCTCAGACAGGTATGTCAAGTATTTATGATCTGTTAGGATCAAGATAGGAGCCTTAGTCCCCTCCAGGAGGTGACGCCATTCACAAAGAGCGAAGATAATGGCTAGCAGTTCATGGTCACCTATATCATATAGACTGAGCTTCAGTCATCTTTTTAGAGAAGAATCCACAGGGCATCAGAGTCTTGCCAATCTCAGATCTTTGAGACAGCACTGCCCCTACACCTGTCTCAGATGCATCCACCTCCAGGGTAAAAGGCAATACGGTATTAGGATGTACCAATACTGGAGCCACCGAAAAGGCAGATTTCAAGGCTTCAAATGCACTGTTGGCCTCAGGGGACCAAACCAATGGGTTAGCGCCCTTATGTGTTAAGTCAGTCAAAGGTTTGACTACTGTAGAGAAATTTAGAATTAATTTTCTGTAATAATTAGCAAATCCTAAGAATCTTTGCATGGCCTTCAGACCCACAGGATGTGGCCATTGCAGGACTGCTGAGAGTTTTTCTGTATCCATGGCAATACCTTCTACAGAGATAACATAACCCAGGAAAGGCACTCGGTCTTTATGGAATTTGCATTTTTCGAGTTTGCAATACAGTTTGTTCTCTTTCATTTTTTGCAATAATGTAGCAACATCTCTCCTATGAGTTTCGATATCTGGAGAATGTATCAGGATATCGTCCAGATAAACCACTACACAGGACTGTAGTAGGTTTCTCAAAACATCATTTATGGACTCCCAAAAGACCGCTGGGGCATTGCATAGCCCAAATGGCGTAACCATATACTCAAAATGGCCACTGCGAGTGTTAAAAGCAGACTTCCACTCATCGCCCTCCTTGTTTCTAATCAAATTATATGCCACCCTTAAATCAAGTTTCGTAAACACAGAGGAACCCTTCAAGCGGTCAAAAAACTCTGTAATTAACGGTATGGGGTAGGCGTTTTTTTTTCTACTGACAGGGGGTAGGTGTGGCCTTTAGGCGGTATCGAGCCTGGTGTTAAATTAATAGCACAATCATATGTCAATGTTCCAGCAAAGTGCACTGTGGTACTATCATATTTACATGCAAATCATATTTACCTATAAACACAGCCTTAAAGTGGAGTTATACACAGAAAATAAGTGTATCATATTTTGTTTATCAGACTGACTTACCTAGGTAGGCATAATTGGATTTGATCTGTTATGTCTTCTGCTAGTTATTTCAGTTTAAATCTGCTAACAGTTAGGGTTCCTCAGGTATATTGGAGCTGATTATTTACTGTGAAGAGCTGTGATTAAGAGGCTCACATCAATACAAATCCATACGTATATACAGGACACTGCAGATATAATGCAAACATAAGTAAATATAGATATAACTGACTGCTGTACGAGGGATGACCGTGTAGATATTACTTTGTTTTAAACAAATTTAGGCTAGAATTCTCCTTTAAAAGTGTAATATAGGATTTATCTTTCATTACTGTGATAGCTTGCACATATTGTTTTGTTTCATCTACATGTCTGAAAACCTTCTACATTAACCTCTCTAAAGCTTCTTCCTCAGCTGCAGTGCTTTATGTATATAGGCCTATTTCAGAAGTGTTCAAAAAGAAAGAAATACATTGGTACTAATGGCCAATAATTTACTATGGGTAAATGAGTGAACATCTATGAAGTATTACCAGACTGATCCATTAAGCATAAAAGTATTCTCATAAAGAAAATGAATTTAAAGAAAAAAAAGAATACTGTATAATATCAGTACAAAACTTTATTCTACGTGCACAAAATGGTATGGAACAAAAACAAGATTATCAGTTTTCCTTTTAGGCCTCTTAGCCCTTTGCGTGCCAAAGGGGTATTCAACTCATTGCAAAGCAATACATTGTGTACCCCTCTGGCATTCAAAGTGTTAGACATGGGTGACAGAACTGTTGCAGACAGTGTATCTTAATTCACCTCTCTACTGTGTTCCACCTATTAACAGAATGCAGGGAAAGTGTGTCTGATGGCCGGTCCACATGAATGCCAGGCAATATATGTGAGTTGGCCATTCACTGAAAGTTACAATAATGACTGCAACTGCAAATGCTGCTAGGATGAAAAGTCTGCTGGAGACCCCATAGACCACCCTGGAGACTTACCTTAATGCAACTTTAATTCTTTCCCTCAGGGATTCTGTAAAGTTGGTCCATGCTGGGCTTTAGTATGCTCACACAGGTGATAGATTCCCTTATGAAAGAGATCATAGTCCATTTACTTCTTACCATGAGTTACAGATACAAAGCAGCATCACTGCATTGATGTCATCCTTGTGAAAAGGAGCCCAAGACTTAACTTGCATGTGTTTACTATGATTATCTCTTGCATTCCTTTAAGTAAATATCTCAAGAATTGATATCACTTCAGACAGAGTCCAATGAAACTTTTTGATGAAGTGGTTTTCTGTTATAAAGTATCACCATACTCCATACTACACCAGGTATCATTGTGTCATTTTGATCAGGCAAAGAGAGCATCACATCAGAACCTAAAATAATGTAGAAACACTGAACACATGTATACACTCATGTATGCATGCATGTACACACATATATAAACACGCTATTTTACACAAAATATTGTAATAGCATAACTTATGTAAAGGTACATACACAAATATTGTATTTGTTTTTAAACATCTTTATAAGGAACGTCTTTATGTCCTAATCATGAATTAATAAATACGAGTCTCGGTTATATATCTAGAACAAGATAAAATCTAAAGTTCCTTCATGTTTTTTGGACCATTTAGAAAGGTAATTAGAGATGTGGCGTGAGAAAAAAGAGTCAGAATTAAATCTGAAACTGTAGGGGATACCGTGGCTTGACTCAGACTCAACTTGAATTTCCAATGAGCTCTTGTAAGTATCATATGTTGGCTAAGTTTGTTTTTTAAATAAGGGAAAATGACGATGGATTGAAATAGCACATCATCGCTTGCTGATAAGTGGTTATTTGCTATGCTGATGGGAATGCAGCCATTTGCACTGCACTATACTGTAGAACAATTTTAATTGATAACAGACAGTGAATTGGAGAGGCTGATGTATTGAGAGAAAGTGGAGAAGGTTTGGAGCAAACTATCAGCACAGCAGGGAAAAAAATAATCCCTTGAATGATAAAAAGGTCTCCAAAACATTCATTTTGTAGTTTATTATGTAACCCTAAAATTGCTCCTCTTTGCTAGTACAGCCTTATTTGGGCCTCTTTAGTTGCTTACATCCTGTGCTGGGTGCAGGCGTGTGCATGCAAGCTTTGTTGAGTGACTACATAATGGGGATGTGTACCAATTCACCACTACAGCTCATTTACTTGGCTGTAATGCATTACCGCAAACACAGTCCATCATCATTAGGCATTAACCCTGTGAAAGCCAGAGGCGTTCCATACGTGAAACACGTTGATTGTGTTGATCCAGAGCAAATAGAGATTTCTGCTTAGAGGTGCCCACTATACCCAATGAGGTACTGTCCATATTTTATATACACTTCCAATAAAAATTTGGTGTTTTTAAGTTGACATGTTGCTGCCTTTTGACTGTAATGTAGTGTGCTCTTTACATAGTTTGGGGCTTTTGAAGAAGCCCTGGGTAGCACACGCAACATTATATGAATTGCAACATGTCTATACAAGAGGGGTCACTGGTGTGAAATATGTCTGAACAGTGAGAGAGAAGCCTATTTGTTGTTGTGTCACATTATGTGATGTCATAAATAAGAACAAAACATAAATTACTTATTCAACTAATATTGTGTACAAATTTTTGAAAGCACTGTATCCTCTAAGTGCACTGATACCAAATATATATATTTTGACTTCAAGTTTATAACAGGCAAAATTGTGATCAGCATTCAGTGAGAGAGTTGATAACATGCCTGTATCAATGGAACCATTGATCCTGGACTCATAGATGCTGATAATTGCTTTCATTCTTCTTTTCAGTAAAACTTTTCAATGCATTGGGCACCCTTCTAGGACACAAAGTTAAGTGCCCAGACATCATTGAGGCTCATCTGAACCCATCCTTTTGCCCTCTCATGATGCTGACTGTCTAAACAATTGTATAAGTGATCATTAGTAATTACAATTATGTGAGAGGGCTTTCCTGATCCCCCATTCAATCTAGAAGTTTAGGGAATGCCTGGATGTGGAGAGATTGAAAGAAGGCTGCAAGTACCTTCCAGTCACCAATATTGATCCCCTATCACAATCTTATAGGCAATCAATAGCAGGGTTCATCAAGAGGATCCCATTTCATTTTATACAATCGTCTTTAAGTGTCTGAGTGCAGATGTTTTGTTTCTATGCAGTTACACATGACCATGCCTGTATCAGATGCTGGTTAATGTGAACAAACACAAATGTTGATATCCACTTGGTACATGGCTAGAAAAAGGAATGAACTGCCTTGAAATTCCATGTGCTCTCTCACTGCCCACACATTGGTGTAAGTGGAATAAAAAGAAGCATTTTCTGTGTAAATAGCTTATTCATTTTGTTTTAGGCAGGAGTAAAACAAAAAAACTACTATACCTATTTTAGAGTGGAACTGGACTAGTACATTCTCCCACTGTATTGAATGCAGACCGGTATCAAAATCCTGTGTTTGGTGGAATTTCTTGTCTATACCCAGTGTATGGAGTACAGGTTGTTGTCTTGATCCTTCACTAGGTTTTTAAATCCTGCATAGGGTACAGATGTTTTTTTACATCCCGTGCTGGGTGCAGGTGGATGTCTACATGCATTCTTTGATGTCTATATCCTGTGCTGGGTATCCATGTATAGTGCTGGGTGCCAGTGGGCTCTTACATCAATTAATGGGTGTCCACATCCTCTTCTGGGTGTCAACATCTTGGCTGGATGCAGGTGGTTGTCTACATTATGTGTTGAATGCAGGTGGGTGTCTACATCCTGTACTGGATGCATGTTAAAGGTCTGTTTTCTGTGCTTGGTGCAAACTGGTGTCTATATCCTGTGCTTAGTTCCAGTGGTTGTTTGCATCCTGCGCTGGGTGTCCATTTCCTGTGCTGGGCACAGGTGGGTATATACATCCTGTGTTACTGTCAAAATCATTTGGACAGCATACACATCCTGTACTGGGTGCAGATGAGTGTTTATATGTTGTGTTGGGAGCAGATGGGTGTCTATATTCTGTTCTGGGTTCTGGGTGTGGTCTATATCCAGAGCTAAGTCTTTGTAGATGTCCAAAAATGTGCTAGGTGCAGGTGGAGGTCTATTTTCTGTGCTTGGTGTTCTTTGTTCAGGAGGTTGTATATATTTTAAACTGGGTATAGGTTGGTGTCTAAATCTTGTGCTAAGTAATGTGGGTGTCCGTATCCTGTGCTGGGTGCATCTGAATATCTATATTCTGTGCTTGGTGCAGTGGGTAAATTTACATTTTGTGGTGGTTGTAGGTGGGTGTCTATATCCTGTGCTAGGTGCAAGCAGGTGTCTGTATCAAGTGTTGAGAGACTACATACTTTGTTAGGTGCAGGTGGACAAGGTCTGAATAGCACACTGACCCAAAGCATTTTATTTAGTTTGTTTCCTCCAATAAATTTGTGGAGATTTACTTAATGTTAATTCGTATGTTAATATTACATACAGTATTTGGGATAAAAAGTGGTACCACACATATGAAAGTAAGCACCATTTCTGCAGTAAAAACACAATTGTACCTTTGCTTGGAGTCTGCTATATAAATCAAGCCCCTTATGAATGCCTTATTACATGGAATAAAATACTATTTCATCAACACATTAACAAGGCAAGGAGGTATGTAACTCCCCCAAATGTCCATAAACTGCCTCACTGCCCTCCTCTTGGCACCAGCAGCTTAGAGAATTGATGTTAGGCAGCGATAGGGAGTTGCAAACCCTCTGACCCTTAAGGGTTAAAAATTGTAGCTGCTATCTATTCCATTGGGACTGGAAAACCTACCAAGTCATATATTCTACTGATAGTCTCTTTGCTTTTTCTATGGGTAGCTATATATACTTTATTTATTTACTGTCCTAATTGTCTCTCTCTATACTCTTGGCTATTACAGTGTCATTTATTATCCGTCAGTTATCAAGTGTCTCTTTAACCATCTGGCAAGCCTCTTAATCCCCAATAACTTTCTTACAGATCACATTACATGACTTTGTATGTGCTTCTAAATGAGCAAAGTTGTTTTAACTATTCTCTGTGCCTTATAACATCAACATTGGAGAGTTTATCTCACATTAATATCAATTTAGTGCAATTCTCCACAGGTTTGTTAAGCAACTGAAAGGCATAAAACAGATTGTGAAATACATTCACTGTCAAAACACAGTAAAGATCATCACAATAGATATACTGCAGTGCTAAGTATTCAGATGTTATAGAGTATGTGTTTCTTGTACAAAAGGTTACAAGTCCTTAAAGTTAAGATGTGCAGTGCAGAGGGATATTCTGGATTGCTCCACTGAATGCAATGGTTCCCACAAGGTTTAAGCACGGATATTGATTTGTCTTTTAGAACAACATTTAACAATTTAAAATGTAAACATTCACTAAAGATATCAGGAAAAACTTGCCTGGGTGCCAGTCTCAGAGAAGTGTATATAATCCTTGGAAAAAAAATGCACTCACAGGTCTTGTACAGTGAACACAATGTGCTAATTTATTGCATCAACGTTTTGGATCAAACAGGGTACTAGACGTATATATATATATATATATATATATATATATATATATATATATGAAATACAGGTGTTGGAGGCACTCGCTCTTACTATATGTAATGCCCTGGTGCACAATCCTCCAAAGGAAAATGCAGAAAATTTGAGGAAGGTCCACTTGTAGGACCGAAATGTTGACCATGTTATTTACTCTTTTTGCCTAATAAAATGTATATAGTTAAGTCCCACTGGTGCTGCCTCTTTCCTTAAATTCTCTCTCTCTCTCTCTCTCTCTACATATATATATATATATATAATATATATATGTAGATAGATAGATAGATAGATAGATAGATAGATAGATAGATAGTGTATATCTATCTAAGAAGAGTTTGTTGTTTAAATTATTCAATCCTGTTGGGTCACCACCATTTCACTGCAAATGTCTCTTGTTTTAAAGCAAGAGTCAAGCAAACTTAAACTTGGAATAAGCAAATTAAAACATTGGTATAATATACACTCTATACAGGGTTCACATTAGGGTAATTTGTGTGGAACAGCTCAGTATTGTTTTCAGTTTTAGTGTTGTTTAAAGTAGCAGTTTGACTGGCCAAAATAGGAGGGCCAGCATGATTGTTAGGGGGCTAGGGGAAGTAGGTCAGTTTTCTAGGAGCGGGTTTTCCTGTGAGATTATTTTTTGTGTTGCGGAGTATATGTTGGGGAGTCTATAATTTTGGTAAGCCCTGAGTCATCTTCTTTGACTATAGACAGGTTAGGATGAGAATCAGGTTAGTACCAGCATCATTGAAATTCCATGCCCCTTACCATGTCTGTCACAGAAATGGAGGTGCTCCTGGTCTTGGCAAGGTAGCATCTAGCAGCTGGTGGGGCAAATGGTTGAGGTCCACTGAAAGTGCTATTATTGTAAAGTGGAAGCTTCTAGGAGTAGCAACAGCCCAGCCACCAAGTGGTAGAAAACTCACACTCACATAGCAGGGCCAGAGCATAAAAATCACCTGTTCTCTGTAGTATCACTCACTACAGAGTTACAAACTGCCTCTGGAAGTAAAAAATCAGCACAATTGCTGTGTATTGGGAGCTTCATGAAATGGGTTTCCGTGGCTGAGCAGCTGCACACAAGTCTAAGATCACTGTGCTCAATGCAAACGTCCGCTAGAATGGAGTAAAGCACCCCACACTGGACTCTGGAGCAGTAGAAATGTGTTATCTGGTGTGATGAATCATGCTTCACTATCTGGCAGTCTGATGGCCAAATCTGGGTTTGGTGGATGCCAGGAGAACGCTACCTGCCAGAAGGCATAGTACCTACTGTAAAGTTTGGTGGAGGAGGGATAATGATCTGGGGCTGTTTTTCAGGGTTTGGACTGGGCCCCTTAGTTCCAGTGAAGATTTATGTTAATGCTAGTGCATGCAAAGACACTTTAGACAAGTTTATGCTTCCAACATTATGGCAACGGTTTGGGGAAGGCCCTTTCTTGTTCCAGCATTACTGTGCCCCTATGCACAAAGCAAGGTGCATAAAGACATGGTTTGTTGAGTTTGGTGTGGAGGTACTTGAGCGGCCTGCACAGAGTTCTGACCTTAACCCCACTGAACACCTTTGTGATGAACTGGAATAGCGATTACGAGCCAGGCATTCTCGTCCAACATCAGTGTCTGATCTTACGAATGCTCCTTTGGCTGAATGGGCACAACTTCCCACAGACATACTCTAAGATCTTGTGGAAAGCTTTACCAGCAGAGTGAAGGCTGTTATAGCCGCAAAAGGGGTGCCAACTCATATTAATGCCTATGGTTTTGGAATGGGGGTTTTGGAATGGGATGTCCAACAATCTCTATAGGTGTGATGGACAGGTGTCCACATACTTTTGGTCTTATAGCCTACCATAGTGCCTCAGTCCAAGCCTTGTTGCAGACAAGAGGCAAATGATTTCAGGAAGCACTCACACAAACACTCCTTCAATGGAGGAGGAGTGTTGTAACGAGTTGGAAGAGGGAAAGGTTTAGCATTCCAACACAATGCCAGTAGAGGAGGAAATACTATATCTGTGGGGCCTGAAGAGATACCACATCCTGGACCTCCATGAATGGAACAAGGTGTATAGGGAGAGATGTAGGGCCTATACAAACCAACCCATCAGTAGAGGGTGGATCTGAGAGATGTAGACCAGGTGAGAGTCCCCATCGGGGGAATACTTCTGTCAATGCTTCTGACAGACCTAAATAGAAGCTGAGTGCTCTCACAAGCCTGCCAAGTCTCACCAACCTGGGTTTAAAGGGGATAACATCTCTCCTGGAGCAGAGTCTGGCCAGACTGGCAGGAAGGATAAAAGATTTAAAGCATCGTGGACGGACTTCAGACATCTAGGGGATAAGCTAATGTCTTACATTGATGACCATCATGTGCACTCTGCACATCACCATGCCAGATGGAAGAGGCATGCCACAGAACCTTTATAGGCTAGTTTGTCTACCCATAGGAGCTGCTGTCATTGCATTAGAATACGAATTCATGATGGAATAGTTACTTTTGCTATTTGCAGTAGTGTTAATAGTGTAGATGTGCAGTCTTCCTTTTTTCAATGCAGCCATTCCAGGCCCCAAGGGAGGTTTTTAACAGTCCTTTTTCTAGCAAGATTCACCACTTTGATCCAGTAATTTCTATTATCCCACTGAGCACAGGCAAACTTTTTTATGCAGTTGTCCTGTATGATGCACCTGGTATAGCCCAGGAATGAGTGGGCAGGGGCTTGAGGAACTTTACATTAGAATCCAGGGGATATGTTTTATTTAGAAAATGTTTTATCAGGAAGAATACATTGAGATTTCTCTTGTTTTCAAGTATGTCCTGGAGTGTTTACAGTAAGAGTTGCGTATTTGCACAAATACAGAGACGTAATACATATAAACACACACACATATACTAAAAATGTTATATACAGTTGCATATTGTTTTCAGATATGAACAAGCAGTTATTTTTACGGATTTTAGACTGGGAGGAGATCTGATTTTTTCAGGTAGGTTATTCAAGACTTTCGGAGCTCTGAAAGAAAAGGCAGATCAACTGGTTTCTTTCTTGTAATGTGGGATACTCAGTGAGTTGTTAGCAGTGGAGCAGAGGTTATAGTTAGTATGAGGAGCTGGAGTATCACGGTGCCCGTGATTCCTTTCCTGTCACTTATCCTGTAGGAGGCCCTCATTGGTTGCCCTGTGTTTAGCCCGCCCAGTATTGCCTTTATATACTGGACTCCTGCACCTTATGGCGGCCCTTTCGTGGTGTTCCTGTGCCAGTTTTCGTTTGTACTGTGGTTCCAGTGTATCGACTTGGCTTGCCTGACTACTCTCCTGTTCCTGCGCCTGTGTACCGACCCGGACTGCCTGATTACTCTCCAGTGATTGTTTCCTGTGTACCGACCCGGCCTGGCTGATGTTCCTGCTCCTGTGTACCGACCCGGATTGGCTGATGTTCCTGCTCCTGGGTCTTGACCTGGCCTGGCTGACATTCCTGCTCCTGGATCCTGACTTGGCAGTGCCCCTTGTGTACTAGTCACCTCCGTTGCCTTTCTGCTGGCATCCCTGTATATCAGGCTTGCCTGTCTCCCTTTACGCAGAGCACTTCTGGCCTAGTCCCAAACCTACCCGGTTGCAAGTGTTGCCTCTGTTATTGCACCGGTATAGTGCACTGGTTCACTCCACTCTACCAAACCCGGTTGCAAGTGTTGCCTCCGTGATTGCACCGGTATAGTGCACTGGTTCGCTCCACTCTGTTTAACCGGTTGCTGTGTTGCCTCCGTGATTGCACCGGTATAGTGCACTGGTTCGCTCCACCCTGTTTAACCGGTTGCTGTGTTGCCTCCGTGATTGCACCGGTATAGTGCACTGGTTCGCTCCTCTCTGTTTAACCGGTTGCTGTGTTGCCTCCATTATTGCATCGGTATAGTGCACTGGTTCGCTCCACTCTACCAAACCCGGTTGCAAGTGTTGCCACCGTGATTGCACCGGTATAATGCACTGGTTCGCTCCACTCTGTTTAACCGGTTGCTGTGTTGCCTCCGTGATTGCACCGGTATAGTGCACTGGTTCGCTCCACCCTATTTAACTGGTTGCTGTGTTGCCTCCGTGATTGCACTGGTATTGTGCACTGGTTCTCTCCACTCTACCAAACCCAGTTGCAAGTGTTGCCTCAGTGATTGCACCGGTATAGTGCACTGGTTCGCTCCACTCTACCATACCCAGTTGCAAGTGTTGCCTCCGTGATTGCACTGGTATAGTGCACTGGTTCGCTCCACTCTGTTTACCCAGTTGCAAGTGCTGTCTCCGTTATTGTACCAGTATACTACCATTGGTTGCGCTCCTCCTTGTCAAAACCGGTTACTATTGTTGCCTCCGTTTTAGTACCGGTAGCCCTACTGTAACCTCCAGTGGCCCGTATTTTGTGGACTCTAATTGTGGCGTCTCCTGATGCAGCTGGTCGCCCAAACTCTTTGAACTGTTCTCCTAGTCTGTGAACATTCACTCCTGCATTACTGGAACCTGTATCCTGCATTGCCTGACCTGTGTCAGCATAACTGTTTACCTTCTATATGTACATGCTGGACCTGTGTGGGCATAAGTAACCTGTCGTGTGTCTGTACTATATGTTATATACTACAGGACCTGTGAGGGTTCTTTATGTATTATTGATTTCAATAAAACTGTGTTTTTATCTTAACTCTGTGTCTGTGAGTCAAACGAACCGTTACATGGAGTGAGCATACTGCTCAGGTAGTCTGGTAGTTTTCTAGATAAGTGGTTATGAACCATGCAAGAGAGGTGATGGGAACGTCTAGATTTGAGTGTTAGCCAATTTAGCTCTTCATACATATCACAATGATGGGTTGTGTAATTACATTGAAGGATAAAGTGGCATAATGAGTTATACAGAGTGTCAATTTTAGAAAGATGGATTCGTGGAGCAGGAGCATATACTATGTCCCCATAGTCTATGACTGGCATTATCGTCTGTTGTACAATACGTCTTCTTACCAGGGGATTTAAA
Source organism: Rhinophrynus dorsalis (assembly GCA_037306005.1). Taxonomy (NCBI): domain Eukaryota; kingdom Metazoa; phylum Chordata; class Amphibia; order Anura; family Rhinophrynidae; genus Rhinophrynus; species Rhinophrynus dorsalis. The sequence goes on from CM074718.1 coordinate 634,666,697, forward strand.
CAGGATTTGTTTCTATACAGAGCACTTATTTTGGGATAAAGTTTGGACGTTAATGTATCAATATGAAGACCAAAAGTGAGGTTGGGATCAAGCCACATACCAAGATATTTGTAGGAGTCCACTGTGGCCAATTTACGATTAGACTCTGTTACAACAGATAGATTGGTATTGCAGAGATTACGTAGTTTATGCTTTGTACCAAATAACATTGTGACCGATTTGTCAGTGTTTAGGAATAGTTTGTTTGCTAGACATCTTTTAGCTTCAGAGAACTCATGCTTTAATACACCCTCCAGTTGTGATACGTTTGAATTTTTTGCATATATTATTAATGTCATCTGCATACATGTGTACAGAAGATGCTTTGCAAACAATGGGCAGATCATTTATAAACAGAGAAAATAGAAGCGGGTCGGATGGAGCCTTGGGGAACCCCACTTGTGAGTGGAAGATAGGTGTTGTTAGCAATAGACACATATTGCATTCTGTCTGATAAATAGGATCGGAACCAATTTAAAAAATGATTACCCAGTCCTGAACTTTGGATTTTACTTATCAGAATACTATAGTCTACTGCATCAAAGGCATCTACAAAATCTAGAAAAATAGCTCCAGTGATTTCACCATTTTCCATACCAGTATGGATATCATTGGTTACTTTTAGGAGGACAGTAATTGTAGAGTGATTTGAACGAAAGCCTGATTGAAGTGGGGTGGAAGAACTGGTCAGCCGGTAATACTTATATAGTTGCACATGGACAAATTTCTCTAGGATTTTAGCCAATGTTGGGAGTAGGGATATTGGTCTGTAATTTGATACTACTTTTTTATCCCCACTTTTGTGGATAGGCACAACGCTAGCTACTTTCCAGGCTTTGGGCATATACCCAGATGACAGGGAGACATTAATTAGGTTTGTAACAGGGTAGGTAGTGACCGAGGCACTGAGCTTTAATAACATTGCTGGTAGTTCATCAGGGTCAGATTGTGATTTCAATTTTGGGTTAAGGAGGTCGTCATATATTTCATTCTGAGTTACTGACATGAAATTAAATTCATTAACATCATTAGACCAGGTAGCAGGTGACATAAGCTGATCTGTGCATGTTTCTACTTTTGTGTAATCAGACTGGTGGCACATCCAACAAAGTGGTTGTTAAATGCATTAGCTATGGCTATGGGGCACTGTATCATTTCTTTGCCTATGGTTATAGCTGATGGGTAAGCGTGGTTAGGAGGGTTGTAGAGGTTTTTAATAACCTTCCAGAAGTTGGCTGGTTTTTAAATGTTATTGTTCAAGTTGTCAGAAAAAATATTGAGCTATTGCTAGTTTTGTTTTCTTTGTGCAATTATTGACTTAACAAAGATGCTCAAACTCATTCTGACAGATTGGATGTGAAGAAAGATAGTCAGGGTGTTGGTTCAGGTATGGGTATTCATGGTGTTGAGGCTAACGTACATACATATGCCCTTTTCTTTAGTGCTAGTAAAGTAGTGCTACATTTAAGGGAGGAAGTTAAATAAAAGATTTTCAGGAAACCGAATGATAGCAAAGACATTTGGGTAAAGAAGTGGCTGTGATGCTTACTTGACAAAACAGGAGGAAAACCATTGTGGAAGGATAGGCACTTACTTGTTGGTAGTGTTGGATTGCACGGGAGCTCGTTTTGAAAGCTGCTAGAGAGTGAGACTGGGATGGAAGCAAAGTTGAAAGCAAGTGCTACCTTGCTATGACTACAATCCAAGGTTAAATTTGTTGAATATTAGGTTGAATAGTCAGGACCAGTTGAGCCAGACCTGGATCAGGATAGTACATTTTGCTCATCAATAGACATCGTAGTTAACCCAGTAACACAAGCAGGAACAAATGCAGCAGAGTAAAGTTACAAGAACCACAAAATCAGCAACTACCAAGGAAGGGTCGCAGGAAACTACATGTACATAATCCAAATAAGCAGGAATACTCATGGTCAGTATTTAGCAGAGATAAAGAGTGGTGACAAATAAGCAAGTCAGTAACAAGCCAAGGTCAAACACTGAATTCAAGCTCAGGGACAGTATTGAGTGTAAATATCTTGCATGTGTACAACACAGCCAGTGAAGCTGTTTGATATAGCCTCAGAAGGTGACCAGCAAGGCACGGGTAATTCATGAACTATATTGAGTAGAGTGGGTGTGTACAGAGAAGCAGATAGAACTGCAGGTAATAGCAGAACAGGATCTCTAGGAGCATGTTATCACTCTACCCCCACTCTCATACAGGCAACCTCTGGGGATCTGAGAAGCTGCTTAGAAGGGAACTCCCCATAAAATGCTCTCAGCAGGATGGAAGCATGAATATTTGAAGTTGATCCCCAAGCGGTTTATTCAGGGCCATAGCTCTTCCAGTTCACCAGATACTGAAGTGTTCCCTTAAAAATATGAGTCTAGAATTTTGTCTATAACAAATTCTTGTCCTTCCAAAGACATAGGAGCAGGGCTTGAGTAAAATCACATGGAAGGTAGGAGAGATTCTAAATTTTTACCAATCTCCTAGGAGGCATGGTTGTTATGCTGACATAACTTCTAAGTTCTGTTACAAAGAGTGTTGCGTTTATAATATGGCTGGCATAATTTAATGTTTTTAAAAGCAGTCAACAGGGTGGCACAAGCACCTTGCTTGAGATCAACCAGGGAAGAAGCTCGAGCTTCAGCCAAGGAAGAAGCTCGAGCCTCAGCTGCAAGTATTCCAGTTGACTAAGAATCAAAAATAAAGGTACTTGGATTGTACCCCAAATGAGAAAAAAATGGAGAGCACCAAAGATAATCTTGGAGCAAAGATTATACAGAGTAAGAACTTCCAATCATCTTGTTGCTGATTACTAGGGATGGGCGAAAATGTTCACTTCAAACCAAAATATTACAAAACCGGCACTTCCCACCTAGTGAGAAATTTACCAAATGTAATTTTCCACTTTTTTCACCTAGCTCATTGCATTGAGAAGAAGAACACTGAAGATGACAACAAGTTGAATTCTAGTGTTGATGATGGCAATGGCATAATTAACGAAGGTGTAGCAACTGAACCAACTTCCTCATCTGACAGTGAGACAAACATGCACCACTGTGAGGGTATTGGTGGGCAAAAAGCGACGGTTGATGCTGAGGATGAACTAATGATGATTGAAGATGATGATAATCATGATGTAGATCTAGAATATATCCCTCCAGCATCCTCCTCTTGTTCAGATACAGATGAAGTAGGTAATACTTGTACGGATGGTAGCTAGAAAATGGTCGGAAGGAATGACTGGCAATAGGGTACTATCCACCTCCGGATCCAACCTGAATCGCTGAAAGAGAGAGTCCGCTCTGACATTCTTCATACAACGAAGATACGAGACCACATAATTGAACCTGGAAAGGAACAGTGCCCATCTGGTCTGTCAGGAGGACAACCTTTTGGCCTCTGATAGATACTTCAGGTTCTTGTGGTCTGTGAGAATCAGGAATGGAGAACCAGTCCCTTCCAGGAGGTAACACCATTCTCGAAGTGCGAGAATAATTGCCGGGAGTTCCCAGTCTCCAATATGATACAGGCTCTGCGCCCTAGATAACTTTTTAGAAAAATACCCAAACTGGAGTAAGGGTTTGCCAGGACCCAAGCGCTGGGACAGGAGGGAGCCTACTCTGCCTACTCCTGACTCAGACGCATCAACCTCCAGAGTAAAGAGCAGGGCAGGATTGGGATGAGACAGGAGAGAAGCCTTAGAAAAGGCAGCCTTCAAATTGTCAAATGCATAGATCACACTGGGGGACCAGTTGGACGGATCTGCCCCCTTATGTGTATGTGGCTTCACCACCGAGGAAAAGTTCCTTATGAATTTTCTATAATAATTTGTGAAACCCAGAAATCTCTGTATGACCTTCAATCCCACCGGACGGGGCCATTGCAGAACTGCCGATAGCTTTAGTGGGTCCATGGCCAGTCCAGAAAAGGAAATCACATAACCCAAGAATGTCACCTGGGACTTGTGGAATTCGCACTTTTCCAGTTTACAGAACAACTTATTTTCTCTCAATCTTTGCAAGACCAATGCAACATCCGCTTGATGTGCCTCTAAGGTCGGTGAGTGGATAAGAATGTCATCTAAATTGACCACTACACCCCTCGGTAGTAGGTCTCTCGATACATTGTTAATGAATTCTTGGAAGACTGCCAGAGCATTACATAAACCTAATGGCATCACCAAATATTCATAATCTTCTCTAGGAGTGTTAAATGTCGATTTCCACTTGTGCCCTTCCTTACTTCTTACAAGGTTATAAGCGGCCCTTAGATCAAGTTTGGTGAACACCGTCAATCCCTTAATACGATCGAGCAATCCCGTAATCAAAGGCATGGGGTACACATTCTTGATCATCAATTTATTCAGGCCTCTGTAGTCAATGCATGCTCTTAACTACCCATCCTTCTTCTTTAAGAAAAAGAACCCTGCACCTGCAGGTGAGGAGGACTTGTGAATGATCCCTCTGGCTAGGGCAACAAACACATAATCCTCCATGGCTCAATTCTCCTCTACCGATAGAGGCTTACCCATCCTCTAGGAGGTATGGCCCCTGGTACTAAATCAATAGTGCAGTCGTAAGGCCTGTGTGTCGGCAATGTACTATCCTCTACCTTGTTAAATACCACACTGAAAGATTGGTACTCTGCAGGTAATGAGGAAGAGGTACAAAGTATGCTAGCCAAGACTTGGCATAATAGGAAGACCAAGACAAAATGTTTCACATTTGCCAGTTGATCCTGGAGTTGTGAGTCTGTAGCCAGGGAAACCCCAGGATGACTGCATAGTGAGTAGATTTTATAATCTGAAATTGCAGGGTCTCCACGTGAAGCGCCCCTACCCTTAGATATAAAGGACATGTTTCATGTGTCACATGAGACGGTTGCAATGGTCTACCAACAATCACTTCAATAGCCAGTGATGATGAGCGTGGATATAAAAGAAAAGAAGGGGAGATAACTTCAGCTCTGTAAATCAGATTTTACCCACAACTGAACTATAGTATAAGGTATATAGTTAGTTCAGCCAGATGTTACATCTGTTACACCTCAGAAATAAAAAAACAAACACCAATATTATACCCCGGCGTTCTAATCTATATACCAATGGAATATCGCTTTATATATTTTTTCAATATCCAAATTTCAGCTGTTCATCTATAGCATAACTTATAAATAATTAGTCTTACACATTTCGGACTTCATCATCAGTGTTGCTTGTAGACAATAACTCTTTTAAATTCTCGTTAACTCCGCCAGAAACATGCAATGAAGCAGATTTAAAAACCAATTTATCATATACTTGATCATTGGATAAATTATAGTATCCACTCACGTTTTAATTTCTTATATCCAATGGATACATCTTCCTTAGTCTAAGGTCATCGGCAAATGTCGGATCTAGTGAGTCCTCATTTTAGGCCAACACAACTGAATCGGATGTTCTCAATATATAACCATTGTGTCAGCGTTTTCCAGCGAAGTCCAATGTTCTCAAAGTCCTTATCCATACTTACGTGTAAGACTGTTATCATCCACCTCCTTGCCTCTTTATCCACTAAGATCACAGGACAATTTCATAATACTACGGAGATATTCTCAGGACGGGAATATCTTGATGATGGAGCGCCTTCTGTAATCCAAATCAGCTGGATCTCCATCCTATCAGGAGGCTACTCCCGCTGAACTTATGTGGACTGGTTAAATCAGTCTTATATACAGCTATAATAAAGGGGTTCACTAGCAAAATGAAATATTTTCACAATCCAGTTTTATTAAGTAACTGACAAAATTAAAAGTTTCTAAAAACATATTAACTAATATCGGGATCCCACCAGGAAGATATACATCAGTCAGAAGCCAACGTGATCCTTGGTCCCGCTATGTACCTATGGCCACTAGTCATACAAACAGTGTAAGGGGAGTAATGATATCGCTATCCCTAAGAGTTTGGCGTCTGTCAGTGCTGGCTGTTGGTCTAACTGTTTGTGTGACTAGTGGCCATACGTACATAGTGGAGACTGTGGATCACGCTGGCTTCTGACTGATGTATATCTCCCTGGTGGGATCCCGATATTATGTTCATGAGTTGTTTCGCTGCAGATACTGCTCAGGCTGGAACGTCAAAGACCCTGTGGAATTTGACCACAAACTCTGTGAAGTTGGCTACAATGGGCTTCCCCGTCTCAAAAAAAACTCAAAAAAAGCTGATAATAGAGCGAGCGTCCATCAAACCTCTAATATAAAATCTTATTCCTCTAAAATTTGGATTCAAACCTTTATATCTTCACCACTTAGATGTATAGTTTCCTAAAGAAACTCAAAACAAGGATCTTTAAAGGGGAACTTTCACCCCTTAATAACTAAATCTCCCTTTACTGCTGACCTGGCGACTAGCTGCTTAGTAGCGCTAGTCGCCAGAAAACTTACCCCGTTCTCAAGATTTCGCCGTTTGAAAGGATCAGGAAGCACGGACGTCTCTTCACAGTGACGTCCGTGCACCTGCGCTGTCAGTCCCTTGTGCACCATATGCACCGTACGGTGCACAAGGGACTGACAAGGGACTGACAGCGCAGGCACACGGACGTCACTGTGAAGAGACGTCCGTGCTTCCTGATCCTTTCAAACGGCGAAATCTTGAGAACGGGGTAAGTTTTCTGGCGACTAGCGCTACTAAGCAGCTAGTCGCCAGGTCAGCAGTAAAGGGAGATTTAGTTATTAAGGGGTGAAAGTTCCCCTTTAACAAAAAACCTGGGTCTGATAGAACTACTCGCAAAACTATTGGCCAACATATCCAATTTAAGGGCAATGTTTATTCAACTTGCTGTGTCCAAACGTCTTCATAAATTCATATCCTGCTAACTCTACTGACTCCAACCTCCAAAAAACAAGAAACCTATATAGGAAAAAAGTGAGAAATGGCCCACTTTTAAAATCATATTATTAAAATACAGATGAAATGCCAGAGAAAAATATACCCACACTGTAATAATTATTAAATAAATATAACTTATTCTGTTCAATATATTATCAATATATACCAGTGTGGATAAATGAAACCTACAAATAGCACTGGGTAAATGGAGGGGACATTTTCTACATTGTGTCTAAAAATAAAAAGTAAAAACTAATCATATATAACAAGATACATCATAACTCTTATTGAAACCTCCGGGGTATCTCGTTCCAAGAGTAAAAATCCAGAAGGCTTCTCGTCGTAACAAATGACTATCCAAATTCCCCCCACGCACCCCCAGCTTAATTCTTTCTATTACTTGTACTGATAAAGTATCAGTATTACCACCATGATGTTCTTTAAAGTGGGTTGAAATTGAAGACTTGAACATTGTGTTTCTAACGTCACTCAGATGTTCATTTAGACGCTCTCTCATTGATCTTAAAGATTTGCCCATATATTGAATGTTACAGGTGCGGCAGGTTATTAAATAAATAATTCCACGTGTAGCACAGTTTGCATACAAACTCATCGCATAACTTTTTCCTGTCACACTTGAGGCAAAACTGTTTGAAACACTCATATATTTACAGCAGTGACATCTATTGCTGCCGCACCTGTAATTTCCAACCGTGGGCAACCAAGTTTTAGAGGACCTTTTCCTATCTGTTATACACATACTTGGAGAAATCAGATTACCTAGGATTTTCCCTTTTCTAGATACAAATCTAAAGCCTTGTTTCACCACCTTTTGTAATTGAGGATCTGCATTTAAAACTGGTATATATTTTATTATAAAAGTACATATCTTAGAAAACTCTCTATTATAATTAGTAGAAAAGACAATCTTATTATCCTGTCCTCTTTTTTCCATTGGTTTAATTTTATAGGTCAATAAATCTTTTCTGTTATCTTTTTTGGCTAGATTGTATGCTTTGTCTAACATTCACTTGGGATATCCCCTAGATAAAACATCTATCATAAAGTTTATGGGAATGATCTTCAAAGGATTGTTCTGTTGAACAATTACGTCTTATGCGTTTAAACTGTCCAACTGGAATTCCTTTTATTGTATGTTGAGGATGGCAACTATCTGCCCTTAAAAGGCTATTGCCAACTATCGGTTTCCTAAAAACTTCTGTATCAATGTTTCCTGATTCGTTATTACCTCTCAAAGTCAATTCCAGGAATTGTATGCTTGTATTAGAGGACTCAAAAGTGAAACTCAAATTCAGACTTTCATCATTCAAATAGATTACAAAACATTGTATCACTGAAGGATCACCCTGCCAAATGAAGAGGAGGTCATCTATATACCTGCCAAACCAAACCACATCATCCCTATGTGGGTTGAGAGCTATGACAGATGATTCACAGGCATTATGTGATGGGCAGTTTTTTTTGAAACCTTGATTAAGTGTCCAGCGTCTTCATTAGGCATTATTAATTAGGGATCTGTATTGGATCATCTATTGATACTTGCTCCTCATTGGCTTTCTAACCTTTCAAAATACTAGGATTTGTGGGAACTACGATGCCATCATGATTAAGCGTTGTGTAAGCGAAACATGTCGATTGCACTAGAGACTCTGGGTTTCTAATTTAACCCTGATTTATTGCCCTCCGGCTTGTGAAGTGGTTTGTGAATGAAATGTTTTTATACATTGAATAATAAAGGTACATTTATGATTTTACTATTCTGGTTGCGAGTGATTCAAGTTGAAGTGCGGTTCACATTTTGTTTTGTTTTGCTTGACTTGAGTGAATTTGGAGAATTCATTGAACGGCACACTTGTCTCTAAGCTTTATCCAGATTTTTGGCTACACATTACAATATTACAAGAAATGCATTTGTTCATGTAAAGAAAAATAATGGAAAGAAGGAAGTCCTTTCAAACACTGGAGCCGTTTATTTTTTTACTTTGAACTTCCCCGTCTCCCACAAGGGATTAGCTCATGCCAGTGCCTTACCGGACAATAGTGAAATCAAAAAAATAACCTTGCTTCATTCACTTGGAAAGGCATGCAGTACCAATTCCAAGAATATGCCCAGCTGGTTCAAAAACTCTCTACAGAGTGTAGAGCGTAGGCTCCCCTTCATAGCATTGAGGGAGGGGGGCGGTACCAGACAATCCATGATTAATACGGTCTCAGGATTAGGATGTACCACTGGTGCTGAATCTGGGGGAGCCACTGGTTGACGAGGAGCCTGACCAAGGTTTGTGGTACGGTTTAGGAGCATCTGCATGGCAAATGACAGCTGATCGATCCTCTAATCCTGTGTGTCCATTCTGGCTAGAATGCTCTGAACTGGTTCACCTGTACCTTCAGTATTCATGGTCCTTTCATACTGTCACATCGGCTTAGGTAAATGAATCACATGACACAGGTACAGATGAATTTACCCAGTTTATTTAAAATAAATATGCAAGAGCAAAGCACCTCCTCAATCTTGATAGGAACAGGTGCGAGGACAGTGCACAATCCACTACCCAGGAACTGACACTGAACTGTACCCGGACCACTGATAGCTAAGGTAATGTGGAATATAGTACCAGACTCGATTTTATCAGGTGGAGTGAGTGGAAACCTGGAGAGCCAGGAGTCCAGGCCACAATAGCTTAACTGGGTACACAGGTAGGAGAAACCTTGGAATAGTACAAGCCTGGGAAGGCTTGGAGCGAGAGGCCAGGCAGTCCCTGAAGAGGGACAACTACAATGCTGCTTAGCCTAAGGAAGCTTGGCAACAATACCAGGGAGGTAAATGTCACGGTAGGCTGTATGGAGCGAGAGGCCTCTGAGGCTGTTAGTGACAGAATCAGATAGTATCGGGGTAAGCACGGAGAGGAGGCAGCAGAGGGGAAGGCAATGTGGAACAATACCAGGGAGGTAACTGTCATGCTAGGCTGATGGAGCGAGGACATGGAGGCCAATAGAGACAAGTGGTAGTCAGACAGTAACGGGAGTAAGCACAGAGCGTAAGTCAGACAAGCCACAGTCAGATACCGGATCAGGTAGTCAGCCACAGCCAAGGACAGATCGGAGTTTGTAGTCGGACAAGCCAGGGTCATACACAAATCAGGTAGTCAGACAGGGCCACTGGTCAAATACCAGAGCGGATAGTCATACGAAGCCAGGGATCGAGCCAGTTAATAGACGGAAGCCAAGCTAGGGTCAAAGGAGAGCACCACAAGAGTAACGCACTGATGAAAGGGAAACTAAGCTCAGTTCTCAGTCTATAAGGCTGCAAACGGAGACGGGGCCCAATCGGCCAATTAGTGCTGAATGCTACAAAATAGCGAGTGTGACGTCAAAGACTTGCTCCCACAGCATAGAGACCAGGCAGAAGGTGGCAACGGCAATGCCTGCAACATCAGCCATGGGAAACAGGACTGGAACCAACAGGCAGGCAACAATCACGGGCACTGTGATAATACCATATTAACATCGGTAGAACACATTCCTCATACATTTTCAGGAGGTGAGAGATTTGAGAAATTGTGCCAGAAGAAATTATTGGATTTATGAATGCAACTCCTTGATGCCACATGGTCATAATCAGAAATGATATGTATATAAGTTAATTTGAGGCATGGTAGACTTAGACTCCCTTTGGCATAATTTGTTATTTTTTTGTTAAGCCTATATGCTGGGCATTATATGCTTGAAGGCATTTTATATTCCTGTATATTTATATTTAACTTATTTTTTATGCATTTTGTATTTTTGGTGGGGATATAGTTTATATTCAGTATTTATTTTAAAATTTTTATTTTCATATTTTTATTACTCACATACATTTTTTTAGTTCTTTAGTTATTTTTAAAGTATTTTGTAAATGTTGTTGTATTATCAACAAAGGATAAAGGGAGTTCTAAAGCCGCACAAAAGCAGGCGAGGACCCAAGACAAAACAGAAAAAGACCTGCGCTCCTCTATGTAAATTATCAGTGTGAACCCTGTATAAATTATATTTCACACCACTGTTGATAAATTTGAAGTTTTCATTTGCATAGTTTGGCCATCTTGGGCTTCCACTCACTCACTGCAGGCCCACATTGGTTTTGAAGTAGGTGAGTCCTTTCATAAAGCAATTGCATTTAGATTGTGCATTTCAAATGTTTTTGACCTAGGCCTTATGCTCAACGAGCTAAAAAAAAAATCCTCAGGAGAATTTTATTTTATATATATATATATATATATATATATATATATATATATATATATTAGCAATGTGGGACGGCGCTGCCCATCAGGATATATAGGGAATTAATACACACACGGATGCAAGACAAACACACACAGAGACACACACGCAAATGCACACGCATGCACTGAGATGCATAAAGAGTGACACAGTCATACATACATGCAATGCACAACATGCAGACACATAGAGTGTGATACAGACATGCAACACACACAGTGAGGAACACACAGGCACACACAGAGACACACACACACACACACACACACACAGAAGTGAGTCATAAGGGGGTGACTTATGTGTCATTGTAATGAGTTTGTGTTTGTACTTATGCCTCCACTGTGGCATTCATTCATATAGTTGAAATGCATGTGGTAATTGCACATACTATGGTGGAAAGTGGATCGTGCTGGCTCCCGGGGTGTGAGTGAGTGGCATTCATTCATGTAGTTGAAATGCATGTGCTAATTGCACATACTATGGTAGAAGGAGGATCGTGTTGGCTCCCGGGGTGTGAGTGAGTGTGAGTGAGACTTTGGTGGAAGGTGGATCGTGCTGGCTCCCAGGATGTGAGTGTGAGTGAGTGCGTGCAAGAGTGAGTGATTGCATGTGAGTGATTGCGTGCGTGAGTGTGTGTGTAATTGAGTGAGAGTGTGTGAGTGTGAGTGAGAGTGCGTGAGTGAGAGTGTGTGTGAGTGTGTGTGATTGAGTGAGAATGAGAGAGAGTGTGAGTGAGAGAGAGTGTGAGTGAGTGTGAGAGAGTGTGAGTGTGAGAGAGTGTGAATGTGAGTGTGTGAGTGAGATATTGTGAGTGAGTATGATTGAGTGTGTGTGTGATTTTTGTGTGTTTGTGTCTGTGGTGCAGGAGCGAGTGGCAGCCATTTTGTTTTTTCAGTCACTTGGATAGTGGTGGGAGGGCTGGATAGTGGGGGCAGGCCAACCACCTGCATGATTTAAATCATTCCCCCATTGAATCACCCAATGGGAGCAGTAACTCCTCCTTACTTAAGTTGAGGTACCATAGCAATATAACACACAGTGGCTCTTCAGTTGAGGCAATGTAGCAATATGCTGAGGGAACAAATAGAAAGTAGTGTTTGAGGCTTGCCCTCTAGAAAAAAGATGGTACCGTGTTAGGCAGTGGAGTAGATAGGATTCAGTGTAGAAAAAAACTCACAACAGTGGTATAGAGGTGATAACATACAGCAAAGCATCTCTCTCCCTTTAAGGAGAAAGGGCAGGAATCAGGAAGCAGGAAGTGGAGGAGTGACAGTTGAAAACAGACAGTTAGTGAGGTTGACTGAAGAGATAAAAATAGTTAAATAAAAGAGTTGCTATTAAGTTTATCCCTGAGTCTGTATTTTATGGAAACATTACACCCTCGTACTGACACAGAGTGTATGGAGGGGTACAATTATCTGTGGGAGGTGAAACAGTGTGTTTGTGGTGTCATGATCCTGAGTGAGAGTGTGTGTGGGCCAAGAGAAGTTACTGATATCCCCTACTTCAGGAGTGAGTAGCAGCTATATTTTTTTTTGTCAGTTGGATAGTGGTGGGCGGGCTGGAGGGGGCGGGCCAACTCCCTGTATGATAAACATGCCCCATTGAATCACATATGATTCAATTTTTGTCTCATTTACTCCTAATGAGACATAAATTATGTAATGAGGCATTCTGTTCAATGTGTGTTTGTTTTCCGAAAATATGAATCCTTATTATTATTAAACAATTACACCAAATAGGTGCTAAGGATCATCAATTCAATATGTAGGTTGAAACACAATCATTAACTGAAACAGCTCTATAGCATGAATAAAACTGGGTGAGCAACAGCCAAACTCAGCTAACAAACTGAGGTTGCTGAAGACAGTTTAATATCAAAAGTCACACACCATGGCAAGACTGAGCACAGCAACAAGACACAAGGTAGTTATACTGCATCAGCAAGGTCTCTCCCAGGCAAAAATTTCAAGGCAGATGTGCTGTTCAAGCTCTTTTGAAGAAGAACAAAGAAATGGGTAATGTTAAGGACAGTAGACACAGAGGTCAGCCAAGGAAGCTTAGTGCAGCAGATGAAAGACACATCATGCTTACATCCCTTCACAATCAGAAGATGTCCAGCAGTTCCATCAGCCCATAATTGGCAGAAAACAGTGGGATCCTGGTACACCCATCTAGTGTCAGAAGTGGCCTTCATGGAAGACTTGCAGCCAAAAAGCCACACCTCCAACGTGGTAATAAGGTTAAGTGAATCAACTATGAACAAAAACACATGAACTGGCGTGCAGAAAAATGTCAGCAAGTCCTTTGGACTGATAAGTCAAAATTTAAAATATTTGGCTTAGCAGAAGACAGTGTGTTCACAGAAGAACTGGAGAAGGATACCAGAATGAATGTCTGCAGGCAACAGTGAAGCATGGTGGAGGTTCCTTGCAAGTTTGGGGCTGCATTTCTACAAATGAAGAATATGGTCAGAATTAATGGCATTCTCAATCCTGAGAAGGACAGGCAGATACTTATCCATCATGCAATACCACCAAGGAGGCATCTGACTGGCCCTACAGTATTCTGCAGCATGACAACCACAAACATACAGACAAAGTCATTAAGAGCAATCTTCAGTGTAAAGAAGAACAAGGAATCCTGGAAGTGATGGTATGGCTCCCACAGAGCCCTGATCTCAACATCATCCAGTCTGTCTGGGATTACATAAAGAGAGAGAAGCAACCAAAGCTGCCTAAATCCAAAATCCACAGAAGAACTGTGGTTAGTTCTGGAAGATGCTTGGAACAACCTACCTGCTGAGTTCCTTAAAAAACTGTGTGCAAGTGTACCTAGAAGAATTGATGCTGTTTTGAAATCAAAAGGTGGTCACACCAAATATTGAACTGATCTAGATTTTTCTTCTGTTCACTATTAACATGTATATTTTTGAAAGCATTCTTACTTTACAGCATGTTTTTCAAACTTGCCTAAAACATTTGCACAGTACTGTGTGTGTGTGTGTGTGTGTGTGTGTGTGTGTGTGTGTGTGTGTGTGTGTGTGTGTGTGTGTGTGTGTGTGTGTGTGTGTGTGTGTGTGTGTGTGTGTGTGATGGTGGGGAAAAAAGTCAATGAAAATCCCTTCCACCTGAATTTGGTGGGTAGTAGATACAATGTTAAACAAAAATTTGACACACCAGTCAAGCCATAAGACTTGCTTTTCCCACAGAAATCTCACATTTGCAATGTTGTTACAACTGCAAGGGATTCTGGGTAGGCATTTGCATATGCCTACCCAGAATCCCTTGCAGTTGTAACAACATTGCAAATGTGAGATTTCTGTGGGAAAAGCAAGTCTTATGGCTTGACTGGTGTGTCAAATTTGTGTTTAACATTGTATCTACTACTATATATATATATATATATATATATATATATATAATTTATATACAAATCCCCCAGCACAAATAATTTTCTGTGCTTACACGTTGACTTATAAATAATCCTCCTATACAAGAAATACCCCAGATATCTCTATGATTGCGTGTACAAGAAAAAGGAAGAATTTTCCAGCAATTTCCTGTGTTTTGTTAGTACATAGAGTGACACAAGAAGCAGAGGAACAGAATGCCCTGATGTAAACAGCACAAATAACAGAATTTCATATGTAGATAGCTTATTACATTAATATTAAGCAAGTAGAGCACCGATAAATCAATTCCAGAGCTTATGTAGCGAATCACATCAGTACACCCCCAGTGAGTACTGTGTAAACTGTATAAAGTATCATTGCTCCTATTTGTCAAGTATTAATGTTGAATCACATTTATTTAGGCTTTCAGCTCATTTCGACTTTGCAAATGTGAACTAAGTCATTAAATTCATATATTATCTACGGCTCAATGTTCTTTTGTTTATTGTTTGTTTGTTCCTTTCTTTTAATTTGCATAATAAAAATGAGTGATTAAACATGTATTCATATAGAAAATTCTAGGAAAACGTAAATAACACATACTATCCCCCCACTGTTCAAATCTACTATTAATGTTATTCAAAAAAGAAGAAAGACAAGTTAATAATTCATTTACCACTGATCTCTTTGATTAATTAATCAGAGAATTTAGAATGAATTGCTTGTCATTAGTGATGAGCGAGCACCCCAATGCTCGGGTGTTCGGGTGCTCTGACCGAGCACCCCCTGAGGCTCGAGTGCTCGGCCGAGCACCCGAGCCCCATTGAAGTCAATGGGAGGACTCGAGCATTACACCAGGCACCCCCTGCTCTGATGAGGGGAGGGTGCCTGGTCCATAGGAAAAGGGCAGAAAAAGATGGAAACACTACAGAAATGGTTCAGGGACAGCATAGGGAGGATGTCTGGATGCATCTTGGACTCCAACATCGCTGCTGGGAACGATCTTTCGCCCGTAGTACGCCATTTTTACAGACTGACCGTAAAACACACAAAAAGGAAAATAAAAATGACTTTAGGCGAAAAATTGTTACCAAACAATATTTGCTGTATATTTACTTGTATATCATCTGCAAATTATCCCAAAAATTTCCTTGATTTTCGGAAGTGAGGCCATGATTAAGAGGGAAACGTGCGCAGAGGCAAATTCTCCCAAAAATTTCCTTGATTTTCAGAACTGAGGCCATGATTAAGAGGGAAACGTGCACAGAGGCAAATTCTCCCAAAAATTTCCTTGATTTTCAGAACTGAGGCCATGATTAAGAGGGAAACGTGCACAGAGGCAAATTCTCCCAAAAATTTCCTTGATTTTATTGAACTGAGGCCATGATTAAGAGGGAAACGTGCGCTGAGCTGACCATCTAAAACATTATGGGTGAGGGTCTGCTGCACAGCTGACCATCCTAAACATTATATGCGAAGGCCCGCTAGTGAGCTGACGCTATAAAACATTATATGAGAGGGCCCGCTAGAGAGCTGACCCAATAAAACATTATATGAGAAGGCCCGCTGGTGAGCTGACCTATATAAAAATTGGCAAACAGGGCCCGCTGGTGAGCTGACCCTATATAAAAATTATATCACAGGGCCCGCTGGTGAGCTGGCCCTATATAAAAATTATATCACAGGGCCCGCTGGTGAGCTGGCCCTATATAAAAATTATAGTACAGGGCATATGGAAGAGGAGGAGGAGGATGAGAAGATTAAGAGTCAACCATATACCCGTTTTTTGGGTGGAAGGGGTGAATGGGAATACAGAGTATTCCCATCATTGTAAATAACATATATAAAGTGAGTTTATGTTCCCCCGGGGCTTTCCTCCAGTGGAGTGGAGAAGTCAGGGGAAATCCAGGCCTTGTTCATTTTTATAAGTGTCAACCTATCAGCATTGTCGGTGGAAAGGCGGATACGCTTATCTGTTATGATGCCACCAGCAGCACTAAATACCCGCTCAGACAGAACGCTGGCGGCAGGGCAGGCCAGCACCTCCAAGGCGTAGAGTGCCAGTTCATACCACGTGTCCAGCTTGGACACCCAGTAGTTGTAAGGCACAGAGGGATCATTGAGGACGCTGACACGGTCTGCTACGTACTCCTTCACCATCTTCCAAAACTTTTCCCTCCTTGTGACACTAGGCTGCGCATCAGGGTGAGGGTGCTGGCGGGGTGTCATGAAGGTGTCCCACGCCTTGGAGAGTGTTGCCCTGCCTTTCTCGGAACTGCTGTGTGCTCCCCTTCTCGGTTGGCCAAGGTAGCACGTACTCTGCCGCCAGCGTTGTCAGATGGAAAATTTTGGAGCAATTTTTCGACAAGAACCTTCTGGTATTGCACCATTTTGCTTGTCCTCTCCACCGGAGGAATGAGAGATGAGAAATTCTCTTTGTAGCGGGGGTCCAGAAGGGTGAACACCCAGTAATCCGTGTTGTTTAAAATGCGTATAACGCGTGGGTCACGGGAAAGGCAGCCTAACATAAAGTCAGCCATGTGTGCCAGAGTACCAACAGTCAAGATTTCGCTGTCCTCACCAGGAGGATGACTCTCAATCTCCTCATCCTCTTCCTCCTCTTCTGCCCACCCACGCTGAAGAGATGGAACTAAAGTTCCATGGCTACCCTCTGTAGCGGAGGCAACCGTGTCTTCCTCCTCCTCCTCCTCCTCCGCCTCCTCCAATTGTCGCTGAGAAGACGAAGTGAGGGTGCTCTGGCTATCACCTTGTGTAAGCTCTTCCTCCCCCATTTCCACCTCTTCCACATGCAAAGCGTCGGTTTTAATTGTGAGCAGCGAGCGTTTCAGTAGACACAGAAGTGGGATGGTTACACTGATAATAGCGTTATCGCCGCTCACCATCTGTGTCGATTCCTCAAAATTGCGTAAAACCTCGCAGAGGTCTGACATCCATTCCCACTCCTCACTTCTGATTAGAGGAAGTTGAACGGAGAGGCGACGACCGTGTAACAGCTGGTACTCCACTACTGCCCTCTGCTGCTCACAAAGCCGGGCCAACATGTGGAAGGTGGAGTTCCAGCGCGTGCTCACGTCACACAGCAGCCGGTGAGCTGGCAATTGTAAGCGCTGCTGCAGCTTCAACAGGCCGGCCGAAGCTGTAGATGACTTACGGAAATGTGCACACACGCGGCGCACCTTGGTCAAGAGATCATGCACATTGGGGTAGGTTTTTAGAAATCGCTGCACCACTAAATTAAATACATGCGCTAGGCATGGTACGTGTGTGAGCTTGCCGAGCTCCAAAGCCGCCACCAAGTTACGCCCATTATCACACACAACCATGCCTGGTTGCAGGTTGAGTGGCGAGAGCCACTGCTCGGTCTGGTGACTAATCCCCTGCAACAGCTCTGAGGCCGTGTGCTGTTTGTCCCCAAGGCAGATCAGCTTCAGCACGGCCTGTTGACGCTTCCCCACTGCAGTGCTACACTGCTTCCAGCTACCGGCTGATGGGTGAGTGGCGCTGCGCGCAGAGAATTCGGAGGTGGAAACGGAGGAGGAGGAGGAGGAGCCAATAACGTAGGTGCTGGCGGAAACCCTGATGGAGGTAGGGCCCGCAATCCTCGGCGTGGGTAGCACCCGTGCCATCCCAGGGTCCGAGTCGCTCCCAGCCTCCACGACATTCACCCAGTGTGCCGTCAGGGAAATGTAGCGTCCCTGGCCACAAGCACTTGTCCATGTGTCAGTCGTTAAGTGGACCTTCCCAGTAACTGCGTTGGTCAGGGCACGGGTGATGTTACGGGACACATGGTGGTGTAATGCGGGGATGGCACACCGGGAAAAGTAGTGGCGGCTGGGGACCGCGTACCGAGGGACAGCTGCTGCCATCAGGCTGCGGAAGGACTCAGTGTCCACAAGCCTAAATGGCAGCATTTCGATGGCCAGTAATTTTGAAAGGTGTGAGGTTAGTGCTATGGCCTGTGGGTGGGTGGCTGGGTACTTTCTCTTGCGCTCAAATGCCTGGGGTAACGACATTTGGACGCTGTGCTGGGACAGGGAAGTGGATGTGGTCGCTGATGGTGCTTCAGATGGTACAGGTGCAGGGCGGGAGGTATGCGGGCCTGCGCCTTCGACAGGCGATTGGCCAGCACCGAAAACAGGGGAAGAGGAGGCAGTGGTGTGGCCTGCAGACACAGATGGGCGATCCAGGCGTTCCTCCCACTTACTACGGTGCTTGGATGCCATGTGTCGGATCATGCTGGTGGTGGAGAGGTTTCTAGTGTTCATGCCTCGGCTCATTCTGGTGTGGCACAGGTTGCAAACTACAATTCTTTTGTCGTCCGCACTTTCCTTAAAAAAACGCCATACCGCGGAACACCTACCCCTTGGCAAGGTAGATTTACGCAAGGGGGTGCTCCGTGGAACATTTGCGGGCCGGTTTGGTGCGGTCCGCCTTCTTTCTGTAGCCACACCACTGCCTCTTCCAGCCTGTTGCGGTGCTGCAGATGGCTCACCCTCAGGACTGCTGACATCGCTCGGCTCTACACCTTCCCAGGTGGGGTCAGTCACCTCATCGTCCACCAAGTCCTCCTCCACTTCCTCACTCTGATCATCCTCCTCAAGTCGTGATCCCACCACATACTCAGTCATTGACAACTGTATAACATTCTCCTCAACAAGGTCTTGAGACGGAAATAGTGGTTGATTTAATGGCAACTGTGTCTCATCATCATCATCATCATCCACTACTTCCTTTGACCTTAAATGCCGTTCACATCTGTCATCTTCTTGTGATTGGGTAGCCTCTAGAGGTTGTGAATCAGGGCACAAGATGTCATGTTCCTCTGCAAGCGTGCTTGGAGAGAGGGTCAAATGAAGGATTGGTGATGAGACGAGCTCCTCACTATATCCCAGTGTGGGATCACTTCTTTGACCAGACCGTGTATGGTGGGAGGAAGGATGATCAGAGTGAGGATTATGTTGACCAGACTCTTGGCTACTGAGAGTGGACTTGGTGGAAGACAGGGTGGTGCTTAACCGGCTGGAAGCAGTATCAGCTGTCATCCAACCGACCACCTGTTCGCAGTGGTCGGACCTCGAGAGTGATGTCCTGCGACGCCCTGTAAAATTAGACATGAAGCTAGGTATGGTGGATGTCTTTCTTTCTTGTGCTCTGGCACCAGGCACAGTTTCTCCGCGTCCTGACCCGCGCCCTGAACTTTCAGGATCACGTCCACTTCCCCGTCCCTTTTTACCCGCCTTCTTCATCTTACACAGAATATGTGACTTTAATATTTGAGTTTGAAAACTTAACAGTATTTCTTATTATTCTGCAACTGTGCAGAGTACACAGAATAGGCTGCTAAACGGCGGTGAAACACACTGAATGGAATATGTGACTTTAATATTTGAGTTTGAAAACTTAACAGTATTTCTTACTATTCTGCAACTGTGCAGAGTACACAGAATAGGCTGCTAAACGGCGGTGATACACACTGAATGGAATATGTGACTTTAATATTTGAGTTTGAAAACTTAACACTATTTCTTACTATTCTGCAACTCTGCAGAGTACACAGAATAGGCTGCTAAACGGCGGTGATACACACTGAATGGAATATGTGACTTTAATATTTGAGTTTGAAAACTTAACAGTATTTCTTATTATTCTGCAACTGTGCAGAGTACACAGAATAGGCTGCTAAACGGCGGTGAAACACACTGAATGGAATATGTGACTTTAATATTTGAGTTTGAAAACTTAACAGTATTTCTTACTATTCTGCAACTGTGCAGAGTACACAGAATAGGCTGCTAAACGGCGGTGATACACACTGAATGGAATATGTGACTTTGATATTTGAGTTTGAAAACTTAACACTATTTCTTACTATTCTGCAACTCTGCAGAGTACACAGAATAGGCTGCTAAACGGCGGTGATACACACTGAATGGAATATGTGACTTTAATATTTGAGTTTGAAAACTTAACAGTATTTCTTATTATTCTGCAACTGTGCAGAGTACACAGAATAGGCTGCTAAACGGCGGTGAAACACACTGAATGGAATATGTGACTTTAATATTTGAGTTTGAAAACTTAACAGTATTTCTTATTATTCTGCAACTGTGCAGAGTACACAGAATAGGCTGCTAAACGGCGGTGAAACACACTGAATGGAATATGTGACTTTAATATTTGAGTTTGAAAACTTAACAGTATTTCTTACTATTCTGCAACTGTGCAGAGTACGCAGAATAGGCTGCTAAACGGCGGTGATACACACTGAATGGAATATGTGACTTTAATATTTGAGTTTGAAAACTTAACAGTATTTCTTACTATTCTGCAACTGTGCAGAGTACACAGAATAGGCTGCTAAACGGCGGTGATACACACTGAATGGAATATGTGACTTTGATATTTGAGTTTGAAAACTTAACACTATTTCTTACTATTCTGCAACTCTGCAGAGTACACAGAATAGGCTGCTAAACGGCGGTGATACACACTGAATGGAATATGTGACTTTAATATTTGAGTTTGAAAACTTAACACTATTTCTTACTATTCTGCAACTCTGCAGAGTACACAGAATAGGCTGCTAAACGGCGGTGATACACACTGAATGGAATATGTGACTTTAATATTTGAGTTTGAAAACTTAACAGTATTTCTTATTATTCTGCAACTGTGCAGATTACACAGAATAGGCTGCTAAACGGCGGTGAAACACACTGAATGGAATATGTGACTTTAATATTTGAGTTTGAAAACTTAACAGTATTTCTTACTATTCTGCAACTGTGCAGAGTACACAGAATAGGCTGCTAAACGGCGGTGATACACACTGAATGGAATATGTGACTTTGATATTTGAGTTTGAAAACTTAACACTATTTCTTACTATTCTGCAACTCTGCAGAGTACACAGAATAGGCTGCTAAACGGCGGTGATACACACTGAATGGAATATGTGACTTTAATATTTGAGTTTGAAAAGTTAACAGTATTTCTTATTATTCTGCAACTGTGCAGAGTACACAGAATAGGCTGCAAAACGCGGTGAAACACACTGAATGGAATATGTGACTTTAATATTTGAGTTTGAAAACTTAACAGTATTTCTTATTATTCTGCAACTGTGCAGAGTACACAGAATAGGCTGCTAAACGGCGGTGATACACACTGAATGGAATATGTGACTTTAATATTTGAGTTTGAAAACTTAACAGTATTTCTTATTATTCTGCAACTGTGCAGAGTACACAGAATAGGCTGCTAAACGGCGGTGAAACACACTGTATGGAATATGTGACTTTAATATTTGAGTCTGAAAACTTAACAGTATTTCTTATTATTCTGCAACTGTGCAGAGTACACAGAATAGGCTGCTAAACGGCGGTGAAACACACTGAATGGAATATGTGACTTTAATATTTGAGTTTGAAAACTTAACAGTATTTCTTACTATTCTGCAACTGTGCAGAGTACACAGAATAGGCTGCTAAACGGCGGTGATACACACTGAATGGAATATGTGACTTTAATATTTGAGTTTGAAAACTTAACAGTATTTCTTACTATTCTGCAACTGTTCAGAGTACACAGAATAGGCTGCTAAACGGCGGTGATACACACTGAATGGAATATGTGTCTTTGATATTTGAGTTTGAAAACTTAACACTATTTCTTACTATTCTGCAACTCTGCAGAGTACACAGAATAGGCTGCTAAACGGCGGTGATACACACTGAATGGAATATGTGACTTTAATATTTGAGTTTGAAAACTTAACAGTATTTCTTACTATTCTGCAACTGTGCAGAGTACACAGAATAGGCTGCTAAACGGCGGTGAAACACACTGAATGGAATATGTGACTTTGATATTTGAGTTTGAAAACTTAACACTATTTCTTACTATTCTGCAACTCTGCAGAGTACACAGAATAGGCTGCTAAACGGCGGTGATACACACTGAATGGAATATGTGACTTTAATATTTGAGTTTGAAAACTTAACAGTATTTCTTATTATTCTGCAACTGTGCAGAGTACACAGAATAGGCTGCTAAACGGCGGTGAAACACACTGAATGGAATATGTGACTTTAATATTTGAGTTTGAAAACTTAACAGTATTTCTTACTATTCTACAACTGTGCAGAGTACACAGAATAGGCTGCTAAACGGCGGTGATACACACTGAATGGAATATGTGACTTTGATATTTGAGTTTGAAAACTTAACACTATTTCTTACTATTCTGCAACTCTGCAGAGTACACAGAATGTGCTGCTAAACTGCGGCGAAGCACACTGAATGGAATATGTGACTTTAATATTTGAGTTTGAAAACTTAACAGTATTTCTTCCTATTCTGCAACTCTGCACAGTACACAGAATGTGCTGCTAAACTGCGGCGAAGCACACTGAATGGAATATGTGACTTTAATATTTGAGTTTGAAAACTTAACAGTATTTCTTCCTATTCTGCAACTCTGCACAGTACACAGAATGTGCTGCTAAACTGCGACGAAGCACACTGAATGGAATATGTGACTTTGATATTTTAGTTTGAAGACTTAACAGTATTTCTTCCTATTCTGCAACTCTGCACAGTAGACAGAATGTGCTGCTAAACTGCGGCGACGCACACTGAATGGAATATGTGACTTTGATATTTTAGTTTGAAGACTTAACAGAATGTGCTCTAATCTGCAACTTTGCACACTAAACAGAATGTGCTCTAATCTGCAACTTTGCACACTAAACAGAATGTGCTCTAATCTGCAACTGTGCACACTAAACAGAATGTGCTCTAATCTGCAACTTTTCACACTAAACAGAATATTTTTTTTTTTTTTTTTTTTTTTTTTTCCCCCCACACAAAATAACCTGCTGCCCCCACACACAGTAGTCCTAAAAAGGACTTTTGGTTCTTTTTTTTCACAATTTTTTTTTTTTCCTCCCTACACTGCCTTTCCCTTCCTATCCTCAGCTCTCCCTGGCTCAGACTGAGCCGAACTCGATGGTCAGGTGCTATACAGCACCCGACCACGGGTTCTGGCCAGCCAATCAGTGTAATGCCAGCAGCCAACATGGCTGCTGGCATTACACCGATGTCAGAGCCTCCCTGCACGTTTATTGGCTGCGCAGCAGCCGCAAAACGTGCGGGGAGGAGACCCGAACATGGCGGGCGAGCACATGCGGTACTCGTACGAGTACCGCCATGTGCCGAGCAGAGCGATGCTCGAGCCGATCCGAGCATCGGCCGAGCATGCTCGCTCAACACTACTTGTCATGGTTGGTTTGAACAGAGTTTTTACAAAAAGAGAAAGTAAGTGAGCTAAGCTAGTTACTTATCTGCATACTATCATTACTGTTCCCAGACTACTATTAAATCAAAAATAACACCTTATAACAATTCTGGGGATTTTCACACACTTTTCAAAATAGCATATACAGATGTAACAGTACTTATTCTCCATGATTTAATCTGTTATCTGTAAATTTCTGTTTAAAAGGATAGTGATGTCAGAAAAAAGTATTAACTATATGGTACATACAAATAAAAGAGAGTACTTGCACTTATTCATATTTCTCAAACCTTTATGGTTGAGAGATGTAGGAAAATAAAGTTCTCTGGTTCCTCCCCTTTCTGCTTGACAAGCTGTAAAGCTGTCTGAAGCAGATTCTGGTCGCTTGACCAGATGCGGTTCTTCAGCAGCGCAGAGATAAGGATATCTAAAGACAAATACTTCATTTAAAACGGTCTACAAAGTGTGCCTGGTTTGCAAGCACACTTTGTAGACTGTTCCAATGAAGTATTTATTTCTAAATAGTGTGATTTCAGCTCTGCTGAAGAGCCTCTGTCTGCTCAAATGACCGGAATCTGCAGCTGTCAGCTAGATGGCAGACTTGGGTGAAACAGCCAGGAAAAGGTAACTTTAGCAAGTTATATCTCACAAACCATAAAGATTTGAGAGATAAGACTTACATCGATGTTATCCTTTTTTTTTAATATCTACAATATTAAATCAACTTAAAATTAACCATTAATATCCCTTTAACAAAAACAAAGATTCTCATGCAAGTCAATTATAATTTCTGATCAGTTCAAGATGGCTTATGTGAGAAAGTCAGCATTTGTTTTAAATCAAAATGGCTAACATAGTATATGTTATTTCAAAAGCTCTTTAAAGTCATCAATTTGTTATAAGGTATTAGTTCCACTTTAATATTTAGTTTTTTCTAACTTTCTTTTAACACTGAAAATAGATGACATCACCCCATTCTTTCCATTTTTCTCATTCCTGAGGGCCGGATGCACTAAGGGTTGATAAATAAACAAATATTGTGTGGAGAGGTGTGTGTGGAAATACAACACCGAGTATAAGGTGATTCCTTTCCCAATGCACTAAGAATTAGGTATTTATATGGATGTCTTGAGATATTTATATTTACATAATTTTGATAGCTATTTCTGTCATATAGAATGTCCCCTTTCTCCAGTCCAAGGCTGTCCAAGTTCAGTCCTCAAATGCCACCAACAGGCCAGGTTGTAAGGATTTCCCTGATTAAGCACAGGTGAGTTAATCAGTGGCTCATTCATTTTGACTGACTTCCCTGTGCTTAAGCAGCAGAGATGGATTAAGGTTCCAAAGGGCCCTAGGCAAGGTAGCAGTTTGGGGCCCCACATATCTTGATCTGGTGCTTCTGACACAGAGTGCTGCTAGCAGGTACTGTTATTGTAACAAAAAGAACATCTGACACTAGATGTTAGCAGCAAAAACAGCAGGGCATCTGTCTGTGACCCAACACTTGCCTTGGGCCATAGGCAGTATCCTAGGTTGCTATAATGGATGATGCGGCTCTGTTAAGCAAGGAAATCCTAACATCCTGTATTGCTGGCAGGCCTTGAGGACTGAATTTGGAGAGCCCAGCTCTAGTCCACATCAGACATGTTTCTGTCCCATTTGCTATCATGATTGAGAACTTGTCACGGTAACCAGTACGAAATGAAGGTCAGACACAAGTATATATGATAAAAACCACTTTTATTAAAGGTACAATAATAATGATATGATAATACTCCAAAATATATTACTATACTCCGACTGCACCCACTATAATCAATATTGACTGTCGCTTATATAAACAAATCCCCCACTTGCAGGGAACCAACAACAAGAAAAAAACTAACACAATAGTGTATAGCACCAGTATTCAACTAAAATTGAAATTGATGAACAAATTATCCTCCTATCTGCTCAATGACTTGACACTTTCTTGTACATAAACATTTATTTATTAAAAAACTTTTTATTTTAAAAATCCAGATATAATATATATCAATATTAATACTGAACCCCGATTTATACAATCTACAACAATCATGGATATAGATTTATCTATCCATACTCCCTTAATTATTCCACATCTCCATCTAGAACCATATGTGAATTGCTGCCGCCGATGATTGTTGTCAATCCCCGCTTAGTTGTTACTCCGTTGTGAGTTAATTAGCGCTAACCCCCAGGCGCAGAGAGTCACATACAAACTCATACCCTGCCTTTCCCCACAATATTAAACTTCCTATACCAGACTAAATCCCTATATTAACCTTTAATTATCTCTAAGTGTCTAAAAATGATCTCTCTATGATGCTTGCTTCCACGGTATCATTCAGACTCGGCATCCACCATCCTTTGGTGTCTGTCGATCTAAAAATTCTCCGTGTCTGCAACCAACTTATTGTGCATGAACTCCCACTATCCTAATAAATAAACATAAAACTGATCCCTCTAAAAAATAGTGAAACCAATTCCTCACTTATACTAGAGTACCTCCTGATTGTAAATAACCTAAAATAAAATACTCAAAAACAAACAAAAAAAAATGATCAAAAATAATCTAGTGCTCATAAATCTGTGATGAATTATTTGTGATTATTATTACCCACCATCCTCAAAAAAAATATATATCCAAATAGTGAAATATTAATAAACCTATAAAGTGGTAAAATGATCAGTTTATGACAATGAATAATGGATAATGAATGAAATAGTCTATTAATGACCATGAATGATGAATGATGGATGAAATAGTTAATAGATGTATATCTGCCAATCCTCAAGCAATATAAAGCAAAGTGATGAAATGATTCATGAATAAAACGATCTATGAAATATGAATGATAATTGGAATAACTGATAGATGTATCTCCCACCATTTTTTACGACTTCAGTTCCTAAGAGAAGGGGATCATGATTGTACCATACAAATCCCGTTCAGCAGTTCTCTTTTTTTCAAATATATCCTTACATCACAATAATCCAGATCAATAAAATATCACATATATCCTTTCAATCTTCGTGTTCTTTCTTTCAACATCTTATAATATCACTTAAAATCATTTAAATGGCATTTTGATATTATTCATATTTGGATCAGCTTTCTTTTCTGACAGGGCTTATCGGCAATTAACAAAATTCAAATAGCCGTTATTCACTGTTCCTGGAGCCGGAGACTCATTTATTTAAGGGTTGGGAATAGCCTCTCCCCCTACCTTTATATTTTCACTCCAGTCACTCCTGTTAACCTAATTTTCTTTCCATGACCGAAGGTATTCTTAAAGAATCGGGAGCTTACTTCTCCTCTCTCTTCACACCTCAGTCATTCCAAATATGGCCAAGCTCTTCCATATGTTAACGCCTCTTCACCTGTCTAGATCGCTGTTTCACACAGTCATGCAGTCATGTGCTGTAGCAACTGCCCGAACATACAGAACGCTACAAGCATTCTGTGCATTCAGGCAGTCGCTACTGCACATGACGGCTTCTGACAAACATCCTAGCGAATTATTATATAGGATAAGCATGGTCACGCGGTCAAAGAGATGATAAATATTTTGCCTTAATAATGAATGTCAGCATCCTATGTCACAATGTTTTTTTAGAATAGTTTGAGGACTATAATCAATGAAATAGTAATAGAAGATTAATCTTTGCTGAACTGATTGTAAGTGAATCCCTCAGTTAACCCTTTTGGATGCATTATTCCCAGTCTATAGATCCACTGGACTTCGATCGTTTTTTATCAATGTATCCTTTTTTTATAATGGGCTTTAGCTGTTGTAATCCATTACATTTTATGCCTTTGATATTGCTTTCATGGTGGTCCCAAATGTGCAATGAGCCATTGTTTTTTCCTGGCAATTTCTAATATCGCCTATGCGTTCAAGAATTTTGAGTTTGAATTTTCTTTTGGTTTTACCGACATATAACTTTCCACAGATACATTACAAGAGATATATGACACCTACTGATTTACAATTTATAAATTGTAAAAGATCATATCCTTTGGTGACATCTTGATTGCTGGAGGTCTTCTCTTTATTGATGTGGGTGCATGCTTGACATGTTCCATAAGGAAATGTACCTTTAATCATTCCAGTTGTATGTTCCAGCCAGTTTTGTTCATCGTTTGCCACTTTGTTGTAATGGCTGTGTACCAACTGGTCATTCACATTTTTTCCTCTTCTATAAGTGACGCATGGTTGTAGGGTTAAAACTGGTGAAAGATCTTCATCCACGTGTAGAATATGCCAATGTCTTTGTACGATGTTATGAACAGAAGCATGTTGGGCATTAAAAGTACCTATTAATCTGTCTAGCAGATTCTGTTTTCACTTGAGGATTTAATAGGGCTCTATTGTATGCTCTTTTGAGCGATTTTTTTACTATAAACTATTGCCATAAATCCCCCTAAATGGGTTAGTACACTTTTTAAAGGGGTTAGTACACTTTTTAATGAAAATCTATCTGTTGCAAGGCTTTTCTTGCCGTGTAAAACAAGGGCACTTCCAGTCCTAGAAGAATTTTCATTCAAAAGTGATTGCCAATCATACTTGTCTTTATGTAGGTTATATTGCAATTTTCTATTGTGGTCATTGGGTGGTTCTGTTCCTATCACTAATTGTGGAGAGCCATAGTTAGTGACTCAATCTTTCACAAAGAGTACATTATAATAAGATATTTTTCTTTTTGGACAACAGTTGTCACTGTTGCTAACAGTTTGAGCTGTAATCAATTTTGAATGTACTATCTCCCAAAAGTGGGAGTACCATTGTTTTGCTCAACAGGAAATATCCTACAGCATAGGTTTTCGTTAAATACGTTTACTCCACCTTTAACCCTCTGAATGCCAGAGGGGTATGGAAAACATTGCAGAGCAATGTGTTCCGTACTCCTCTGGTAATCAAAGGGTTAATATAAAATTGGGGGGGGGGATGTGAAATTATTAGGACACTTCCTATCCCACTTGATTGAGACTTTCAGTGATTTTATAGAATATCATTCATTTTACCTTCCTGATTAGAAATTATGGAAATTTTAAACTTTTATAGTTGAAGGATATCAGGTTGCACACTCCCCATAAGACCCAAAAAAGTCCAGCTTATTTTTGCTAACCCACTTGACAGGGTGGACTCGTCCCCAGTAGTGCATGTCAACCTCCCCTTTTCCTCCTCTTTCTCAAATCAATTCCACTTTCCTTAAAATATGAGGTCAAGGAAGAAATTATATACTTTCAGATGCTATCTGTATGCCTTTTTTCAATAGATCATTATTGCAATGCAACTTCCTTTTTCTGCTGTAAATCTTTAATAAAAACCTGCTGAAATAAATAAGAAGTTATCACTTTGGATACCACTTCTCACCCACAGAAAATCAACACGTCTTAAAAATTAAAGTGATGGTAATAGATGCTGTTCAAAGATAGTAGCAGATTAAAAGGTAATACAAAACTCCAAGAAAGCATCTATTTTAACGATCTGGCCCATAATCAAGCCACAAATATATCAAAGTGATTCAAGAACCTTTATCTGCTCATCAAGTAGGTCAAAGAACTGAATGTTCTTTGGTCTTGGAGAAAAACAATTGCCTTGTATTTAAGTATGTTACAATGAAGCCTAGATCTTAAGAAAGGCAGAATCTGGCAAAACTGTATATATAACATCACATTATCCCCTATTATTAGATTATGTTCCAGTGAAATTGATGAGGTTTATTCTGTCTTAATTTTGTATATTTTTTCTGAAATAGAAAGGTATGCAGTACTTCTTTGAAAGCATCTACAGCAAGTTTGGATTGTTTTTAGCAGTCCTGACTTCTTTCTAAGAAATCAGTAAAGGTGGATTATCAACAGAAAGAGGAACTGAGCAACTTAATTGATTTAACAACGTAACTTGTGGGGATGATGTCAGGACTGTGGGAGGATGTGGCTACTCTATGACTCTTGACACCTCCAACCAACTCAGTGTCATCTTCCTCCCGTCTTTCAATTTTCACAACAGTACATGGATATTATTGTTAAGATGGAAAATGTAATCCCAGTACCTAAGATATCTACAATTCTACTATTATGTGCCCTTTGGCCTGTGTGCTTTTAGGAGTTTTTCTATTTCTGCTAGCCATTGCACATCGGACATGCTGTTGCTGTGTCTCCTAATCAGGCCTGTGGTTGTGCTTCAGGTGGGATCTCCATGATCAAGTGTCTAGATGGAATCCTGATTTTTTAAAGTGATTATATATTTAGATGTTGGATTGTTAGTGAAGTGTTCCCATACTGGAGATTGCATAGATATAGGTGTTCCTGAGGGACTACTGCTACAGGGGCTAGATGGTGAAGTAGTACTGGCAAAATGTCTCAGAGGAGCTAATTTTCAAACAGTAGCAGAATAATTCATATCTATTGTTGTGGATTTACCGGCAATTACACTTGCATATCCTGTCAAGTGTCACACCATACACATCCATATCCTGCCCATACAACACAGTGCAGGACACACATGAAATGCAAGCCTATGCTGCTAGTGCTTGTAGGACTGTTCCCCCGGTGATGCACTGTCTTCTCTGGCCAGGATATGGAAGTGTACAGTGTGACACTGGGCAGGATATGCAAGTGTAATTGCGGGTACATGCATCTCAATGTGCATGAGATCAGATCGACACATTGCAAAGCAGCCGCCAAGTCATAACATAGATGAGGGAAAAAGACATACGTATGTCAGGTAGTCTAACAAAGGGGTGAAAAACTGATGGAGCTAAGACATCCTGGATGAGTACCAGGTATCAAGTGATGAGAGTAGAGTCACCAAAATGTGTGCACAGTTGCCAGTAGCTGCTTTGCGATGTGCAGAACATCAGACTGTCACATCTCAGTACAACCATCAAGTGATGCCTACAAGCAGAGAAAAAGAAATAGATGTCTGGAGGATTAGTCCAACACATAAGATTAGAGAGATATGAACAAAAATGTCATGCACTTGTTCATGGTATACAGTAGTAAAGTATATCTGTCTACATAATGCAGCGTTGCTGGTACATGCGCCACAATGCGCAGGAGACCAGACCAGCACATTGCAAAGCTGCTGGCAAACAGTGCACCAGAGAGAGACAACCAAGTAAATGCTGTTAGAGAGGGGGAAAATAGAGAGAGATAAAGAAAAAGGTATTGTGCATTTCTATATAGGAACTCCATATATGAAAGACATAGCTACACTGGATGCTTAGTGAAATAGTGAAGTGGCGTCATTTACTGTTGTGTCACTAAGGCAAATAACAATGACGGTGTCTCATCATACCGGACCACCGCACAGCTGAGGAAACAGCACTAAGGAGTAACTCGGAGGAGACAAAATAGATTATATTTAAATTGTGATACCAATTTATCAAGCACGAAATGCATTATCTATATGCAGTTTTCATATATATTCTTTTATTTTAGCTTTTAAACTTTAATCCCATGCAACTGTTTATTTCTATTTTTACTTTTATCTTCGTCAATTTTATATTTTGGTATATATTTTATGTGATTAGTCTAATAAAATATTGTCCATTTTATCATATTTTATCAGTTCCATGATTTTCCATTTACTACTCTTAGATTTATTTTATGCGCACACCCCCACCAACAGATACACCCACCCACATCTCCATATACATACATACATACAGATCTATGCATACAGGCACATTGCCAATGCTGTGGCTTTTCTGCTGTGCCTTTTCTGCTACTTTAATATTACACTATACGTTACTAAATGCAGGGA
Source organism: Rhinophrynus dorsalis (assembly GCA_037306005.1). Taxonomy (NCBI): domain Eukaryota; kingdom Metazoa; phylum Chordata; class Amphibia; order Anura; family Rhinophrynidae; genus Rhinophrynus; species Rhinophrynus dorsalis. The sequence continues at coordinate 634,698,413 of CM074718.1, forward strand.
GACAAAAACAATGACAGGCAGTGCCAACCGAAACTGCTAGTGTATATATTGTGACAACGTCAGGGGAAGGAAGGTATTTAGGACCCAAAATCTTACACAGTCTATACCCACTTTATGATTCAGAAAGAACTACATTTCCCAGCAGGTAGTACTGCAGGTGAGGGATAGTTAAGAAGCCATACCTAACATTAATTGTAAAAAATGTTTTAAAAGGTCAGAGAAAGAAAGGCTCAGACTCTCTCTCCTTTGTTTGATTTCTCTGCTGATTGCAGAGAGGAAAAGAGCTACACTGAGGAAAATAAACTGGATTTGAAAGTGGTGTATTTACATGCTATGCTGAGATTTTACTGGTAAGTGGATTTAGCCATCTAGCGATAGTCAGGGATTGACTCGGTTAAAGTTAGTGCTCTGGCAAGAGCTAGGATTTTTTTTCTATTGTTTATTCTGAGTTGCTGTAAAAATACACACTTTTGGACTAAACAATAAATAAAGTTAAAGAGACTTCCAGACTCTGTTGTTTATAGCCCTAGAAGACTGTGCAAAGAAATCCTAAAGCTGTGATTATTTAGAACACTTGGTAGAGAATGTGGGCATAGCACTGAAGAGTCTGTGGGATTTTGAGAATGGAGGACATACTAAAGGTTTTGCTGCAGGCAACCTCTGTACAACAGCAGGCCACTGCAGTACGACAGGAGACCAACCGGGTGCTGGCGGCAAAAGTAACTTGGCAACAGAACATTACACAGATACTCCATACTGATTATGCCAAACTGAAGGCAGAAATATTGACCCGTTTGGGTGTTACAGCAGCAAGAGGTCAGCAGTCCCCAAGAGGTCAGCAGCCTAGCAAATGGCCACAAAGACCATTAGAATCACAGGTTAAATATTTCAGATGACAGGAATATGATCATTTTATGAAGGACTGCCCATTGTTTACTGAACCTATGCAATGCAATATAGGGGAAAATGGCCATGTACATACAATGTATTCTGGTGTAGGGGTATCTCTCATGTCAACAGTTCCTTCTAAGGTCCCACATTTATGCTGGGTAACAGTAGAGGGAAGAAAGATTCAGGCCTTGTTTGACTCTGGGAGTATGGTTACTCTGGTTTCTAAAAATCTGATAAGACTTGATAAGCTAAACAATTCCAAAGTAATTGAAATACTATGTTTTCATGGAGATAAGCATCAATATTCTACTGCTGAATTGAAGTTTGAAACAGAAACAGGGTTTTATTTCACATCAGGTGGGTGTAGTACCAAGTATTACACATAATATTGTCCTAGGTAGAGATTCCCCTAATTTCATGGATCTGTGGACCTCCACATATAATGATGAAAATGCTTTATCTGAAGAACTGTATGACATACTTCCATTACAGAATTGGCCACGCCAAGAAACAACTTTGAGCATTTTAGGGCTCACTGGGTATTACCGTAACTTCATCCCTAATTCTTCTACAATTGCAAGCCCTTTGATGGACCTAACTAAAGCTAGAGGCCCTGTTATGGTAAAATGGGTACCTGAGGCAGAGCAGGCATTTGTAGCGTTGAAAGCTACCCTATGTGCTACTCCAGTATTGGCTACACCAGATTTCTCAAAGGAGTTTGTTGTACAAATGGATGCATCTGATATTGGTGTGGGGGAAGTACTTTCCCAAGAAGTTCAGGGTGAAGGACATCCTGTTCTGTACCTATGCAGAAAGTTACATTCCCATGTGAGGAATTACTCCATTGTGGAAAAAGAATGTCTGGCTATCAAATGAGCATTAGAGACCCTAGAGTACTATTTATTGGGAAGGGGCTTTAAGCTGATCACTGATCATGCTCCTCTCATGTGGATGAGCCACAATAGGGAAAAGAATGCATGGGTGACCTGCTGGTTCCTTAGCCTACAACCATTACATTTTTCCATAGTACATAGGGCAGAATCTAGAATGGTCTTTTCAGAGCTCACTGCTTGATGTCCAAGGGCACTCACCCCTTTCAGTCTGAGCTGGGGGGGAGGATATGTGACAATGTCAGGGGAGTAATAGTGGAAGGATTAAGAAAGAAACTACTTTCCCCAGCAGGTAGCACTGCAGGTGAGGGATAGTTAAGGAGCTACACCTAATATTAATCATAAAAAAGGGTTTAAAAGGTCAGAGCAAGAAAAACTCTCTCTCTCCCCTTTGTTTGATTTCTCTGCTGACTGCAGAGGGGAAAAGTGCTACACTGAAGGTAATCAATTGGAACTGAAAGTTGTGTATTTACATGCTATGCTGAGATTTTGTTGTGTCTGGTAAGTGGATTTAGTCACCCAGCAATAGTCAGGGATTTACTCTGTTAAAGTGAGTGCTCTGGTAAGAGCTAGGATTTATTTTTCTGTTGTTTATTTATTTTGAGTTGCTGTAAAAATACACACTTTTGAACTATACAATACATATTGTTAAAGAGACTTCAAGATTCTGTTTATAGCCCTAGAAGAACGTCTTAAGAAATCCTAAATCCTGTATATATGAAGAAAGATGTGCCAGCACTCACAGGACTTTTGCAAATGTGATTTAATTTTAGCAAGTGTGCCTGTTATCCCAATATCAATAGAGTATTTAATGATAGATATTTATACTCACAAGGTAAGTAGTTATTTGGGGGCTTATACCCACAAACAACTAAACACGCATACAGAGATATTAAACCTGTCTCTGTTTAGGTATCACAGTTTGTGGAAGGAGTCCAAAGGAGTGCTGCAGTCTTCAGTTCAAAGAAGATTTATAATAATAATAATAATAATAATATCAAAGTATTTTACCAGGAAGGATACACTGAGATTGTCTCTTGTTTTCAAGTATGTCCTGGAGGTAGAGGTATTATTACCCAATTTAATGGTACTCATTTTATCTACCTTGGAAGGATGAAAGGCTGAGTTGACCGTGCTGGGACGGTACACAGAGCCGGGTCGGTACACAGAGCATGAACGTCAGCCAATCTGGGTCAGTACACAGAGCAGGAACGAAACAGGCAGAGTAGTCAGGCAGTCCGGGTCATACACAGGAAACACACGAATTATGGAGCAAGCGCTTAGTAACAGAAACACCACGAAAGGGCACTGCTAAAGTGACAGTGCTCAGTATTTAAGGGTTATCCCTGGGTGGAGCAACACCACATTAGCCAATAAGAATGCATCAGGAAGAAGCACAGTCATAATGATGTCAGCAATAAAACGGGCACTGTGATAGGGGGTCCAACAAAGTGGCAAGAATCATTCTATCATTCATGGCTGGCCCTTAGCATTTGAGACCAGTGAACCTCAGAGGACACCTTCCTGGGGAGAGGGCACCACCAATGGCTTAATTTAGGCCTAGATTACATTGCACTGTATAGGTGGTATAGGTGGTAAAGGTGGTTAAGTTAACCAATTTCCATTGAAGTCTATCACATAATTTGTAGACAAAATTATTGATAAAGTTATCAACTGCTGTGGAAAACAGGCCTTAATTTGACAGAGATTCATGTCTTCTACTGAACAGGAGAAGAACTGGTGTGTCCCCACTGGCTAAGAGCTGTGATTTCCAGCCAGCCACTTCCTGTACTCTGGAGATCCAAAATCTCCAACCAAAGAAGTAGAAGAGAGCAGAGACCCCTGCTGAATGATAGCTGTGTAATACATAACTAGCTCCACTGCCCTTCTCTACATGCCACAGATATCCTGCTTGGAAGGAAGTGCCCAGGAAGTGGAGGAGAATTTGGGGTAACTGTCTGTTGATTGACTATGACTGTGTGTGTTCGTGCACGTGTGTGTGTGTGTGTGTGTGTTTGTGCGTGTGTTAGCCCCCCTCTCTAACAGTGTCATTATCTCTAACGTAGTACTTTGTGATATAATGGGCAATATTCAGCTGTTCTAATATAGTGGCTTCACATAGTGGGAAATTCTTTGTTGGTCTTATGTTTTGTGGAAATACATTGTAAGTCTCTAAGTCATAGGATAACTCTCTGTAATTTGTATTTCTCTGTTATTGTAGGATGTTTTGCTTTATCTTTTATTTAACTTACATTTTTTATCTTTTCTTTTTTTAAGGTTTTTGAAGGGTATGAGCCACAGACAGTTGTACCCCTTGTCCTACAATTGGCTCTGTCAGTATTTAAGGACATTTTAATTGTCCGTATTGTGTAGTTGGTTTGACCCAGAACTGCTCCAGTCTTGTTTTGAACATGAAGCCCAATGTCCTCACATTCACTGATAAAGATGCTAAGATTATTTTATTCTTTGTGGCTAACCTGGTATGTGACATTACCCACTAAATGTAAAGGTTAAATAAGTTAATGATTTTGTGTCAGTTCTGAGGATATCAGTTGACAAACGCTGGCTCTCTTGTTTGACAAATGCTATTTAAAGGATAAATGGGTCAAAGGGAATGTAAATAGGTGTAATTATGAATGTCATTGATTGAAAATGTATAAAACCACAAACACCTTTATTAAACTAACTACAGACATAAATAGTAGAGCTATAGACACCTCATTTAACAAAAAAAATGAACAATTCATGACATTTCTAAGTAGGTATGTCTATAAGAGACTGCAGCCACCGTAATTAAATTATGATGCTTTTTAGCAAAAATGAGGGTAATGTGTGTTATCAGGAAAACATTCTGATTTCAATTCAAGTCCACTGGCCATAAGTATAAAAGCAAGGTAAAACAAGTCTGGAGCATACCAACTGTACTATAGGGGAAAATACAATTTCCCAAATTGATGATTTAAATGGGGCTGTAAATCTCTTGAATGATAGAGAGGATTCCAATGCTTTACAAAGCAAAAATATTATATAGTGGCAAATATTCAAGTATGTGAGTGGACTGTTGCCAAAAAATTGGGGAATGGCACATATTTCATTAACCCCTCTATCACCCCCCTTTGGTGTGTCAGTACACATCATCAGTCTTGTGTACCAGTGCTCCAACCAACTTCAAAGAGGTCCTTAAAGGGATAGCAATACTTTGTTTTATCTTTATTTTATTTTGTAGACATTAAAAAAAACATGAAGAACGATATGTTTTATCTCTCAAACCTTTATGGTTAGAGAGATATTCACAAGCAAAGTTTCACCTCCCACCCCTTTTACCTAGTGTAAGCCATCTCTTCTCAGATGTGGAATGCAGTCCATAGACCAGACAGATAACAGCAGGGGACAATCTTCTTCCAATGAGAACAATGAAAGCCCTGCCCCCCTTTACAAGTTTTTTCAGGTTTTTCCCTTATCTTAATTGAAGATTGTCCCTCTCTGCAGTCTGCCTGGGCACCTCCCTTCTGATCTGGCTGAACAGTGTTACATCAGGGCGGAAGGGGGATACTTTATCATTCAATTACTCTTGAACTACAACTCTGACAGAATTGAAATAACACTCTCCAAAGTCCAAATACTATGATGATTAATTAGAGCTGCTTTTATTATGAAACATTACTATCCCTTTAAGAGAAGTTCACTTAATGGACTATTAGTCCTTAACATGTTAACTATATTGTACTATGAATGGTTCATTTGTACTGTTCTCTTACATGTTCATTGTTTATCTCTGAGAAGTCTTCATGCAAGTATAGAGTGTAATGTGATGAAAATTTGATCAGAAACATCAAATAAATGGTGTGAGATTCAATGATTTTACAGAGTACATGGTGCAAATTTGTATATCTATATAATAGATTAGTGCAAATAATGAATTGCTAAGGACAGCAGTGTAACTTATACTTAGCCATTCATTCAGAGCCATTGGATCACCTATTTGCGATCCTAGTAATCAACAAGTAGGGAATAATCTAATTAGCCCTAATTACAAGTAAAGCAACAGAATGGGATGCACCACTTTATTAATGTGTTAGAGGTATGTCATGTTTTCAGGGGAATGTGCTCATTACTGATATAAGAAATTAGATTAAACACAAAAGACAGAAATTCAGGGCAAGCAGCACCAGACTCCACCTCTAATTCAGGCAGTTGGAGGACCCCAGGTACACATGTAAGTAAAACTTATCTTTTAATTTATGTCTACGTAAAAAATAAATTAAAGGTATAAAAACAAACGTGAAAGTATAAGACCTTCACAGCAAGTAGGCAAATTTGAAAATAATTATACTATTCAGTATCATGTTGGGATATGAGTGGATCCCAACGAGATATGTATGACCATAGACAAAATCTGTTACTCACAAAATGAATGTAGCATATATAGAAACATATTGGGTTCCAAATATATTAAGGGTGCCAAAGGGGTCCATACTATATGTATGATCTTATTTGAATCTACTACATCGTCTTTAGCAGGACATAAAGATATAAGTAAATAGGTATATTCTTATATCTTACCGAGTATGAGCTACTAGGAGTGTTTGATCACATATCATGTGAAATTTATTCATTATAGCTCATTCCTCAGGATCTGTGTTAAGGATTAAGTCCTGTATGTGTCAATATATATGCTACATTAACAGATTTTGTCTATGGTCATACAGATACATTTTAAATTACAGAAATATTAACAGCAATATAGTTAACAGTGTAGCTTATAACCCTTTCACTGCAACTGAAAGGGTTACAGGAGGCCAACTGCTATATCTGCTAAAAATCTGTATTTCCAAAAAAGACGGTACTGTGTTAGCCAGTAGAGTAGAGTACATAGTAGCAAAAAAGTGATATAAAGGCTGAGGACATAGCAAGTGCTTTCAGGACACTAATGCCCCTTCTTCAGGCATGGGTTAACAAATAAAGCTAACACTGCATTTATATTTTCAGAGTATGACATACATTTGAAACAAAATATATGAGTACACAGTGGGGGTCAATTAACTTAGTAAACATACAGTCTACATAGATATTAATTTATATGTATAGGGTTAGATCAAAGTCCTGGGAACAAGGAAATGTTCATTACTGTGAATTGAAAAGATCTATCTCTATACAATCTCTATACCAAGATGTTCTATCTATTATAATGAGACATGAAGCCCATCCCCAGAGTCAGTCCTGTTTTTAATGTGTCAAATAGAACCATTCATTTAAATTCCCAGATTTTTCTTTCATATTTTGTAGACTATGATTTGGACCGCAAAAATGCCGGCCAACTGGTGTGTCAACCATTTTTCTGTTTATTGTGTGGCGATTAAGGTTCATCCTTTTCCTCAGTGTCTGTCCTGTTTCCCCAGTGTAGTAACCTCATGTGGGGCATTGTGTACAGGTTATGAGGTATACTACATTTGATGAGGATCAAATAAATGAACTGTTAATTTCATAGTATCACTGTGTGTTTGGTATTTTTATCTTTGCTCTGCATTGGATGTGTGGACAGGTCTCACATCTTGTCACAGTTACCTTAGATCCAGCAACGCCTGGTGGGTTGACGCAGGTAAATGATGGCCTGTAATGTCACCACAGCGTCATCACATGCGTCATTCCAAGGACTGGGCCTAGGCGCGCTTGACTTTCTCAGTGGCCATCCATGTCCTCGTGCTAACTGGGCCTGCTCAGTAGATTGACGCTGAGTGGGGTCTGTGTTCTGACGCATCTTGTGGCCATGAGTCACTTTCAGGCACGAGGTGAGAACCGTAACACATCATTTTTTAGTCCACAATAGAATGTTCCATTCTTAAATTTGGGGTTTGTCTGTATGATATAAGTGGAGGATCTGGAAAAATGACTTTTAATCTACCATCTTTAAGGAGGGTTGGCTGTAAAACCTTTGCAATCCTCCTTAGGGCTTCTAATTGGGGATTGTGTGTGACCACAAGAGGCATCCTGTTATTCTTTGCCCATGGTCTGTATTCAAGAAGTGTCTCTCTGGGGATTTGGCTGGCTCCGTGTATCTGATTGTCTATTATTCTTGGGTGGTATCCCTGATTCATGAATACCTTCCTTAGTGAATGGAGATGCTGGTTCCTGTCTGTACTGTCTGAACAGATTGTATCTTATAGCTCCGCTATAGATGATGGAATTTTTGGTATGTTTGGGGTGAAACTGTCATATCTAAGGCATGAGGGTCTGTCTGTGGGTTTGTGATACAGGAATGCTGTCAAGAAAATGTATGGGTTACTCAGAGTAGTTCAGAGTGAGGTTAATGGTTGGGTGGAATTGGTTAAATATGGCATGGAATTGTGTAAGGTCCTGTTCACAAGCAGTCCAGATTAACAGGATGTCATCTGCGTAGCGTAAGTATGCTAGTGGCTTAGTGCTACAAGTGGATAGAAAATCTTGTTCAAGTTTCGCCATGAACAAGTTAGCATACTGAGGTGCCATGTTTGTTCCTATTGCAGTTCCCATTTTTTGTAGATATAAATCATCCCCAAATGCGAAATAATTGTGTGCGAGTATGAACATTGTAAGTCCAAGAACAGTCTCTGTGGGTAGATCTTGTTGGTCCACAAATACCTTGCAGGCTGCTAGGCCATCTTGATGTGGTATATTTGTATATAAGGATTCAACATCCATAATAGCCAAAATCGTCCGCTTAGGTACTGGACCTATAGTAGCCAGTTTATTCAGTAGGTCTGTGGTGTCCTGGAGGTAGCTGGCTGTGCTTCTTACCAAGAGCTTTAGGATATTTTCCACCCAGCCAGAGATATTTTCAGTTAGTGTTTATACTCCAGAGATTACAGGTCTTCCTGGGTTCCCTTGTTTATGTATCTTAGGCAGCAAATAGAATGAACCTATTTTTGGGGTCTTTGGTGTCAGATCCTGAATGTCTGTAGATGTGGATGAGTCCATTTATTACAAGTTTTAGTATAGAAAAAAGCCATTGTCAATGTACTCAGTGCCAAATCATAAATCTGTTGAAGGCGTGGTGGATTGATGGTAATGACTGTGGACATGTGCCATACTTTATTCAATTTTTCTCAATAAAATGCTTTGAAAAAAAGAGTCCAAAGTTCAGCCATTTTCAGATGTCAGACATATTTTGGTCAAAGCTGGTTGCACTTCATCAGTTTTAAATGTGTTTTTTCTTTGTGTGTGCTTGCCAAATCCTGGACTGGAATTGTTCTTTTGGAAGTCTTAGCTAGCTTTGGTTTAAGCACCCCTCCCACCACCAGGTGCAATATTCATTGTCTTTAGGACACTATATAATGCCAGGAAACAGTGGATGGGACTGGGGTTGGGTGTCATGTGAGGATTGGGGTGCGGCCATGGATGGAGCTAAGTGCACCTAGAATGCTTTGCCTAGGGGTGTCTGGGATGTAAATCCAGCCCTGTGAACCACTCAAATTTTACCTCAACCAAAATATAAACAATAAACAAAATTAATTACCAAAATGAATACTCCCTAAATACCTCACACCAAAACATGGTATAAAACTGCCCAGCAGCACAAATACAAAAGGACATTAAACCCTTAAGGACCAGTGACTTGTCAGGTCCCAGCATGTCACATATTTTTACTCACAGAGCTCCGGCAGAAGCGCTGTGAATAGTAGCAGGGTCTGAAATTGACTGCTCCAAGACCGGAGAGGTACTATCAGGCCTCCTTTCAGTGCACCAGCATACGTGATCAGTCACGTGTGCCGGTGCGCCGAACATCCTTACCTGATCATTAATGGTACTCCCCCCACCCCAAGGCATCCTCCTATTTGGGCTATGCACTAGGTAAGCTGGGAAAAACAGTAGTTGAAAATATTTTTATTGTTCTATATTTAAAAGAAACACAACCAATACACAGATATTTAAAATTAACCTGAGTGATATATGCATATATGCTGAATAAATCAGTATAATGCTTAACTCAAATAAACACTGCAGGACTCAATGTTTTAGTTAAATCATGTAAAGCAAGACTAGTCTCCCCGTGGCTAAAGCGTAAAAATCTATTATAAAATACAGGACTCAGCATTACTGTATGTGTATCAGTTCATCCAACCCAGCAGCTACAAACAAAGCCTAAGAATAAGCAATTAAACCCCTAACAATAGTCTAGATGTAAACTTCTCCCAGTAAGTGAAGTAATGCAACAAAATTAAATAATATAAGTTAAAGAGATTGTAACACTTAATATGTAAAGGATGTATCCTCTGGAGAAAAACAAGGGTACACCCACTGCTCAGTGGTGTTTTATTCAAAGATTATGTTTAGGTGCAGTATCATAATGGTCTGAAATTGTACAGTGGCGCTGTTGCTACACCATCCTATAGACAGCTCTGGTCAGTTGACCATAAACCTCCATAGGATGGTGTAGCAACAGCGCCATTGTACAATTTCAGGTCACTGTGATACTGCACATAAAAAATTCAAGTCTGACTTGCAATAACTTATAAATAAAAAATTGTGACCCAAAAGAAGAGAAGAAGCCCAGACAAAGCACCAAACTCACCCTCAATTAATGACGTGGTATGAATTGAAGCAATAGATTGAAACACTAAAAAGGGTTAAAACCTAACTTTTAAGTTAAAAAAGAAAAATGGCAAATTTAAAAACAAAAGTACACTGTTCGTTCTGGCATGATGGTAAATAATACCTACAATGAAAGCGCCATTCCGCATGAGGCAGTAATGAACGCCAATTTAAATCGGTGGAGTATGCATATAAAGGATCTCTATGTGCTGGAAGTTAAATGAATAGTATAACCTCAGGATTTGTGCTATAGTCTGTGCACCTCGAGTGACTATATTATATTCACTCATAGAATAATTTATTGTGTTTATTCCTCTGTCTGTGACAATATGCCTGTATTCATTAACAACCAATAAGTGTCCATTGTTGTATTGTGAGACATATATGATGTTACTAATATGATTTGATTTATAATCCAGCTCTGTTATGATGCCATTGCCCACAAGGCGCTTAATGAACGATAACTTGAATAGACCAAGTATATGTACAAGAAATCTGTGAGTGCTTGAAATCAAGTAAATAGTACTACCTCGAGATTATGCCATAGTTTATGCACCTTGAATATGTCCCCAATGTTAACTTTAAAGTTTGTTAGTTGCAGCGCCTTTACATATAGGTAATTAGTTACCACTGACTGAAACATTGCACATATATTTAGTAACACATTGTAAGTATCCACTGCTATAATGTAGCAAATACATAGTGTTACACTTGTAATTGTGTTGCTACTCCAGCTCAGTATTAAAGTGAGGCTACTTCACTACTCTATATTTGGATCATAGATATTATTCAGTGAATTACATTATAACAAACAGATAAAAAGACCAGACTCCCGATTAATGGTAATATATTCAGCAGCCACAAAAGTTGATCACATAATCAGTAAAATGTTGAAGTAGTATAGCCTGCAGAAATCATTGGGTAAATAGGCTCCACCTCGCATTTGATCTTAAACGCTGAGAAAAAAGTTTTTTTTGGTGGTGTACCATATTTCTTATATTTTTCTAAACAAAAAACCTCTCAGTAGTAGGAGTATCCTTGTTGTGCTCAGAAGGATAATCCCTAAATATATATTTTTGTGTTTTTTTCAAGTGTTACTATTCCTTTAAGATAAAATATGTAATCATCTTTGAATTAAGTTACTGATGGATCTACTTCTCCCACATGACAAATGTCATAAACTAAAATATATATTTGAAGAATGGCACTCACTGGACTTCTCCATAGGAAAAGTGTATCAAAACATTTGAGTTTATTTAAAGAAGGTGGACATTTTGGTGGACAATATGGAGAAGTTGTGTGTGTGTGTGTGTGTGTGTGTGTGTGTGTGTGTTATTCTTAAAATGTATGTTTCCATTTTCTAATGGCACCCTGGCAGTTGATGCTATTGTCTTGAGTGTGTCCTATGGACGTTTGTGTGTGTGTAGATAGATAGATAGATAGATAGATAGATAGATAGATAGATAGGTAGATAGGTAGATAGGTAGATAGATAGGTAGATAGATAGGTAGATAGGTAGATAGATAGGTAGATAGATAGGTAGATAGATAGGTAGATAGATAGATAGATAGGTAGGTAGATAGACACAATGTGGGAGTGAGGTGCCATATGTTAAAGGGATAGTAATACTTAAAATGTAAAAAAAAATATGTTGTAGGCTTTATCCCCCTGAGTAAAACAAGAGTACTCCCACTGCTGAAAGGTGTTTCATTCAAAAGTTATTAATTTTCAAAGTTGAATTTTTTAGGTGCAATATCACAGTGGCCTGAAATTGTACAGTGGCGCTGTTGCTACACCATCCTATGGAGATTTATGGTCAATTGACCAGAGCTGTCCATAGGATCGTGTAGCAACAGCGCCACTGTACAATTTCAGGCCACTGTGATATTGCACCTAAAAAATTCAACTTTGAAAATTAATAACTTTTGAATGAAACACCTTTCAGCAGTGGGAGTACTCTTGTTTTACTCAGGGGGATAAACCCTACAACATATTTTTTTTTACATTTTAAGTATTACTATCCCTTTAATAACTTCTTATAGAGGAGGGCAGAAATCTTTGAGGGTGAGACCAGGCTGATATGAATATAGAGATTTATTCTATCCAAGGGGACTAAAAACAACTTTGTGGAATCTGAGAGAGCTTTCAAAGTCACTTCCTGTCTTAGCCCTATAATACCTCCCCCACTATTTGACATTTAGCTCTGTCAGTGCTAGGGGAAGTGGGCAAAGTGTCAATATATGAGGAGGTAATTGGTTAAAACAGGAAGTGTCTGCATGATATGTCTTAATTAGCATAATGTATAAATCTAAATAACTCAAATGAGTTGGATAAAAACAATATGGCTAATGTAACAAATAAATTATATTGAAAGTGCCCTTTAAATCAGTAGAGTAGAGGGGAGGAAAAAAAACATGATTCAACAGATCCTGGGGTGGCATACTCAAAAACAAACTATTAAATTATGTCTGATCTCAGTGTGCACTTATCATAACTGTCTTTTATATGTAGTCTTTTGTGTATAAATCAAATAAAAAACAAATACCCTTCCTATATAATAATTCTCTAGGATGTTTGTCACGATGCAGTCATGCTCAGTAGAAACTGCCAGTGTTCGGGCAGTCTCTATTGCGCATGATTGCATCGCGTAAGTACTACGCATGATTGCATTGTGGAGCAGTGAGGTAGCAGACTCTTAAAATTACCCGGACCTTGGCCCATGTACACGGGCTTTTACACTAATATAATATAAACATATACTAACTGATATTCCATAGAACAGGATGCAGTATAATGTCACTTCACATGGTGTATGCAGAAAGAAAAGATACAAAAGATGAATCATTGTTGAGCAAAACAACCAAATAAAAATTCCACAGATTCCCACGAGTTGGAAACCCCACAAACATTTAATGAGTCAAAAGCGTCTTTTGAGTCAATGGGAATTTTTACCCCACACACACACATACAGACACGCAAGCTCCTGTTTTTTCTTTCTGCATCAGGTCCATAGTGTTGTATTATGATATGATAATGTTACATTAGGATGTAAGGTTTGTACTGTGTATTAATATGTAAAACATGAAGTTCTAGATAACAAACTAATACCCATTTTGGAGTTGAAAATGCTTATATAATTCTCATTTTCTGGGTTATACTGTGACAGGTGGAACTTGACTAACTTGTGTCTTTTTTGCAACCCAATTTATTATGTAATTATGTAACTATGTTGTAGATTGCATAACAATATGTTACCTGAATTATATATATTTTGCAAATACACAAACCTTACCGGGGAGAAATATGCTGTGACAGCAAATGACATTCATCTCGTAATCATCAAGGACAGCTTTCCAACTTTACATAAGAGTCAGACATGCTGGTTCTAATGGAACTTTCAGCTACCTCTTTATATATTTATACATCAATAACGTCATTCGATAATATCAAATCTCAGTTTGATAAGTGCGAAGTGGCCATTATCCTATGACCTCTGGATGAGGATGATTTATTTATTATTGTAGTTTATTAAGCTTCAGTTCTTGCCAGTTGTCCTTTTTTGCCATTTTTTGAGTTGTTTAAACCATTGAATGCCAGATGGGGTGTAATGAATTGAATACCCCTCTGGCACGCAAAGAGTTAACTCATCTGTACACAATTTGATACCGACGCATCAGAAAAAATATATAGAAATTGTTGTGTATGTTAAAAAAAAAAAATTAAACAGTTGGCCTATTGCACAAACAAAGGTGTAAAAATTTCCAATGATTTAAATGGGGTTTTTAAACCTTTGAATGTTAGAAGGGTCATTCACAACTAAATTTAAATCAATGGGACATTCAGGAATGAGTACTTTGGTAATTGAGAATGTTGTTTTTTTATTTCAACTAACAGTTTATATTTTAGACAAGCTTTTGAACAAAGTTTGTTGCATTTTTAGCAAACTAAGGGCTTGATTCTATTACCAGTGCTAAAAAAAACAAAAAAAAACAGGCATTGTGTTTTTAAGTCAGGTTTTAGTATCCTATTTCCAGACTTGTGAAAGGAAAATCAGCGGTAATTATATGTACAACCAGTCAAATAAAAGCTTTGCAATGCGTTGAGTACCCCTCTGGCTCTCAAAGGGTTAAAGAAAAGCCGTTCACATTTCCTCCTTCAGAATGTCACTGTACTCTAGATTTATAAGTTCACTAGCATAGAAGGCCCGTATACATGGGCCAAAGTGCCACCCAGCGACCTCGGCTGCTGCCCCAGAGTCGGGAGCGGAGACAGGCGGTGAGCCATTTGGAGCTCCCTGCTCCGGATCAGCCGTGCCTCAGACTGGAGCACAACATGTTCGTCTCTACTGCACATGACTGCATCCTTCGGCCAGTCTCTACTGTGCATGACTGCATCGTTCGTACAGTCTTTACTGCGTATGACTGCATCGTTAGTACAATCTCTACTGCGCATGACTGCATCGTTCGTACAGTCTTTACTGCGCATGACTGCATCTTTCGTACAGTCTCTACTGTGCATGACTGCATCGTTAGTACAATCTCTACTGCGCATGACTGCATCGTTCGTACAGTCTTTACTGCGCATGACTGCATCTTTAGTACAGTCTCTACTGCGCATGACTGCATCGTTCGTACAGTCTTTACTGCGCATGACTGCATCTTTCGTACAGTCTCTACTGCGCATGACTGCATCGTTCATACAGTCTTTACTGCGCATGACTGCATCATTCGTATAATCTCTACTGTGCATGACTGCATCGTTCATACAGTCTTTACTGCGCATGACTGCATCATTCGTATAATCTCTACTGTGCATGACTGCATAGTTCGTACAGTCTCTAGTGCGCATGACTGCATCGTTCCTACAGTCTCCGCTGCACATGACTGCATCATTCAGGCAGTCTCTACTGTGCATGTGTGGTTACGCACGCAGGGAGTGTCGCATTCTAGCGAATTATATATATTGATTATCAAAGTTTGCTCATCAAAAAGAATTTTAGAAAATGATGCCTTTTTTGAGGGTTTTTTGGGTTTGATGATTTTTTGGTCATTGATTTTGTAAACCATCAAAAATATGGAAAATATTATTAAAAGATTAACAACTTGTTATTTAGAGTTATTGACATACTGGAACTAATTAACATAGAGGAAAAATAACAAATTCCTAGGTTGCCATTGATTTCAATGTGGTTTTTAATTCATTGACTGAAAGAGAGGTCTCTGATGCACTGCTTTAACCCCTTAAGGACCAGCGGTCCTGGAACGTTTTGGTCCCATAAGGACTGCGTTGATCCTTGCCGACGCCGGTACACGTGACCTGTTGTGTGTATCGGCATGCCACATTGGGGCCTGAAAGAGATCGCTCCAGTCTTGGAAAGGTCAATTTTAGGCCCTGTTTTTACTTACAGCACTCCCAGTGGAGCACTGTAAGTAAAAAGTATGTGACGTTCTATGACCGTCATCAGTCCTTAAGGGTATAAGGACCATGAAGGTCATAGTACGTCATGTAGTCCTTAAGGGGTTAAGGGGTTAAATGTCCTATTGATATCAACAGGAAATTATATTTGTTCCCTTTTGGTGCAGTTGGCTTGCCCCAGGATCACTCCAGTTCTTTTTAGTACATCAGCCTCATTGTACATACATTACAAACCATGACTTGCAAGACTAGATTTCCATCCCAGGCACCCCAGGCAAGGAAATTTAGGCACCCTTAGCTCAGCCCATTGCTACAAGTACCTGCACTCCTCAAATGACCCCACCCCCAGTCCTATCTACTCTTTCCTGGTACAGAAAATACCACTGCCCTATAGCAAGCAAGAATGAAAAAAAGATTTAACCTCATGCTTGATGGAGAGATGCAGGGCTGGATTTATAATAAGGCAGAGTAGGCATCTGCCTACAGGCGCACCCCACAGAGGGGCGCCTGTCATTGGGATAGTTTTGGTTTTTTTTTAAACTTTTTTTTTTTTGGACTGTTTTTTTTTTTTTACATTATTTTTTGTGCTTAACTTTTTTTTTATTATTTCATTTTACAATTAACCAGCCTTTTCCTTGGGGGGGGGATCGGGATGCTGCACCAGCCGACTCTGTGACACGGAACTCGAAAAGACAGGATTAGTTGTGCCGCCCAGCAGCCCCACAGCCGCCGGATACTGCTGTCTTCCTGCACTGATGACATCCGGAGCGCAACCACTCCAAACGCGGAGACGCCGCGTGGAGCGTGCAGGTATTTTCTTCCTCTGTTCTGAGGCCAGTTTAAAACTGGCGCCCAGACAGAGGAAGAAAACCCCTTCACGCTCCATGCGGCGTCTCCGCGTTTGGAGTGGTTGCGCTCCGGATGTCATCAGTGCAGGAAAGTGAAAAAGAGGTACGGGGGAGTGATAGAGGCACAAGGGGGAGAGAAAGAGAGAAGTACATGGGGGAGAAAGGCACAAGGGGAGAGAAAGAGAGAAGTACATGGGGGAGAGAGGCACAAGGGGAGAGAAAGAGAGAAGTACATGGGGGAGAGATAGAGGCACAAGGGGGAGAGAAAGAGAGAAGTACATGGGGGAGAGAGGCACAAGGGGGAGAGAAAGAGAGAAGTACATGGGGGAGAGAGGCACAAGGGGGAGAGAAAGAGAGAAGTACATGGGGGAGAGAGGCACAAGGGGGAGAGAAAGAGAGAAGTACATGGGGGAGAGAGGCACAAGGGGGAGAGAAAGAGAGAAGTACATGGGGGAGAGAGGCACAAGGGGGAGAGAAAGAGAGAAGTACATGGGGGAGAGAGGCACAAGGGGGGGAGAGCGAGAGACGTACATGGGGGAGAGAGGCACAAGGGGGGGAGAGAGAGAGAAGTACATGGGGGAGAGAGGCACAAGGGGGAGAGAGAGAGAGAAGTACATGGGGGAGAGAGGCACAAGGGGGAGAGAGAGAGAGAAGTACATGGGGGAGAGAGGCACAAGGGGGAGAGAGAGAGAGAAGTACATGGGGGAGAGAGGCACAAGGGGGAGAGAGAGAGAGAAGTACATGGGGGAGAGAGGCACAAGGGGGAGAGAAAGAGAGAAGTACATGGGGGAGAGAGGCACAAGGGGGAGCGAAAGAGAGAAGTACATGGGGGAGAGAGGCACAAGGGGGGGAGAGAGAGAGAAGTACATGGGGGAGAGAGGCACAAGGGGGAGAGAGAGAGAGAAGTACATGGGGGAGAGAGGCACAAGGGGGGGAGAGAGAGAGAAGTACATGGGGGAGAGAGGCACAAGGGGGAGAGAGAGAGAGAGAGAGAAGTACATGGGGGAGAGAGGCACAAGGGGAGAGAAAGAGAGAAGTACATGGGGGAGAGATAGAGGCACAAGGGGGAGAGAAAGAGAGAAGTACATGGGGGAGAGAGGCACAAGGGGGAGAGAGAGAGAGAAGTACATGGGGGGGAGAGGCACAAGGGGGAGAGAGAGAGAGAAGTACATGGGGGAGAGAGGCACAAGGGGGAGAGAGAGAGAAGTACATGGGGGAGAGAGGCACAAGGGGGAGAAAGAGAGAGAAGTACATGGGGGAGAGAGGCACAAGGGGGAGAGAGAGAGAAGTACATGGGGGAGAGAGGCACAAGGGGGAGCGAAAGAGAGAAGTACATGGGGGAGAGAGGCACAAGGGGAGAGAAAGAGAGAAGTATATGGGGGTGAAAGAGGCACAAGGGGGAGAGAGATAAGTATATGGGGTGAAAGAGGCACAAGGGGGAGAGAGAGAAGTATATGGGGTGAAAGAGGCACAAGGGGGAGAGAGAGAAGTATATGGGGGTGAAAGAGGCACAAGGGGGAGAGAGAGAGAGAGAAGTACATGGGGGTGAAAGAGGCACAAGGGGGAGAGAGAAGTACATGGGGTGAAAGAGGCACAAGGGGGAGAGAGAAGTACATGGGGTGAAAGAGGCACAAGGGGGAGAGAGAAGTACATGGGGGAGAAAGAGGTACATGGGGGAGAGAGGCACAAGGGGGGTAGAGAAGTACAAGGGGGGAGAAATAGAGGCACAAGGGGGGGAGAGAAGTACAAGGGGGGAGAAGTAGAGGCACAAGGGGGAGAGAGAGAAGTACAAGGGGGGAGAAAGAGGTGCATAGACCCCATAGTAAAATAATAACAATGACACATGTTAATGTGTTAAGTTTTTTATTCTGCTGTTTGTTTTTAACACTGTTCATTAAATCAGTTTAAATAATGAAAAATTAGCATTTTTTTTATCCGATTAATCGAAAAAATAATCGGCCAACTAATCGATTATCAAAATAATCGTTAGTTGCAGCCCTACATTAGTCATTGTCCTCACTTCACTTGCTGGAAGTTCAGAACTGCCCCGCTTCCTACCACGCTCAGTGCAGCCTGCAGGGAGCGAGCCCACGACGAACACCAACTTCAACACAGCCGCTTCACACACAGAAGGAGGAGCTACTCAGCTGCCTCCTCTGGCTCTGCCTGTACAGTCAGACTCTGTCTAGAAGCTGCACCTCCACCGAAGCCTGCACGGACCATTTATTTAACCCCTGGCCAGGCCTTGAGGTAAGCCTGCGCCGGGTATGAGACACCCACTCTGGCTTCCTGCTGTTTTCAAGAGGTATAAGAGGCAGAGCGGGTATCCTTTTGAAACCTAACCTTATTCTTCACGTTTCCAATTGACATTACCCTTTTCTGCTTCAGAATCCCTGGGTCTGGCGTATAGACGCATGTTGGCTGGTGCATTTCTGGGGCAAACCAACTTCACAATGGGGGAAATAAAAAGTCCAAAAATTCCACTTGATTTAAATGGAGAGAGCTATACAACACATGCTGTGCCTCTATCATTCTAGGGTTAAATCACTGGGGTGTATTTCCTCCAATAATGCAGTTGGTTTGTCCTAGAATTACAGCAATTGTCTTTTACAGATCCTATGGCCCATATTTATAAAAGCAAATTGCAGTCATTCTAGAGTAATCCAAATGCACCACAGGGAACAAATAAACATTCCTGATAAGTTAAATTGGTCTTTTAACCAATTGGATGTTAGAGAGGTTCCAAAATGCTTTGTAATGCATTGGAGACCAATCTTGTATTCTAGGGGTTAAAAAGCTCTATTCAAGTGCATGAAAATTTAGGGCATGTTATTATATCCCCCATGGTATTATATCCCCAATGGTATAGTTGGTTTACTCTGGGAATAACTCCAATTTGATTTTATAAATATGGGCCTTTATTCTTGGTGTTAACGCTTTGAGTGCCAGAAAGGTATCCAATGTATTACTTTGAAATGTATACTTCTCTGGCTCTCAAAGGGTTAAACTTAATCTCAGTGTTTCAAGTTGTGGTCAAAGTAGGTGTATACAGAAAGGGTGGAATAATGCCTTTCTATGGTCTTTTTTGTGACTGAATAAAAATATTTCAGTCAAAACTTTTTGAACTTTTTTTTTTTTTTGGCGGGGGGGGGGGGGGCGCTTCAGCTTTCTGTGCCTACAGGCTCCTGAGATGTAAATCCGGCCCTGGAGAGATGTCCAATGCATTGTTCCACCATGCATAGGAGATATCTCTAGCATTCAAGTAAAAGCATATATAAACTGGATCAGAGACATTGAGATTGCTCTGGCCACACCCACACAATATGGGTGTGGCCAGCACAGCTGAGGCTCAATTGAAAAATTTGAGTTATATGCAGTTGCCTACTCTATTTATTGGGAAATTTGGCCCTGATTACTTATTGGCCTACTGAATAATTTCTTCAAGCAACTAGTTTTATATTCTGTGAGTGTTATTTGTGTGCTGGTCTATTTATTAGTAACAGAACACTTGTTTTCAATTCTGGTTTATTCTTAATGACTTGTCAGTTTAATTTCAATATTTCAAGAAAAGAACACAAAGTCGAATGAATGAATGAATGGATCTGTCAATGAAAGTGATGGTAATTGGAAACCAGGGGGTGGTTGAAATGATTTGTGTAATGCAAACTTGTTATTTAGCCAATATCTGATGCATACAACTCACAGTAAAAAGGTTTATAATGATAGTGTTGTTCTGAATCTGAAAAAGCGTTGTGTAATGCTGATACACTTAAAGGATAATTATGTCTATAGGAATACTTTTAATGTGATTAACAGGAGCACTTATGTAGGTAAAGGTCCTAAATATAAAATACAGATCTATATTAATATTTTTTTCTACAGTGGTCTGTATTTGTTGTACTCTATTTTAAGTCTGTTTTCATTTTCACAACAGACTGTATCAGCCTAAATGAGATTAGCCACACAGAGAGACAGTCCCAGCCATGATTCTAAAGGAAAATTACAATCTTCACAATTTCGTAATATGTAGGGATGGGCAAACATTTTTTTACTCCCAACTTTGACTTTCAGGGCTAGATTTAAAGTGGATCTCTCGCATAGATATAAGTAATGCTCATTAGTGAGAGCATTTAGGAAAAACATTTAAAACGTTCATTTGTAAAAAAAAAAACTTTATCTGCACAAAAATTAATGTTTAAAAAGTGCCCAGCAGACTACCTCTGGCTTGCCGAAGCTTGCCAAACTGCCCTCTGCTCCCCTCCCTCCTCCAATGACGGAGGCTGTCTGTCTCTAAGCTGGAGCGATCTCATTGGCTAGATATGGATCTCTGCCAATGAGATCGCTCCAACTTAGAGAAAGAAAGCATCCGTCATCTGAGGATGCTGGGTAGTGGGACGGGAGCAGAGGCAGTGCTGCAAGACGGAAGTAGGCTGCTGGGCACCTTTTAAACATTAAGTTTTGTGCAGATGATGTTTTTTTTTTAAAAGAACAACGTTTTAAAAGTTTTCATAAATGCTCTAACTAATGAGCATTACTTATATCTGTTTGAGAGATCCACTTTAAAGGTAGGAGTTAACATAGCTGGTAGGGCCAAAGTGAATACCGGCTGTTAAACTAACATGTTTAACTCGGTATTTAAAGGCCCTGCCAGCTAGAACCCCAAAGTACGTTAAGCCACAAAAAGTCTTGTGGCTGAACGTCCGTTTTGTGCGTTTAGTTCTGTCTTCTGTCTTCTCTGTAAAATAAAATAAATTAATTAATGCCAAGCAGGAAAGAAGACATTCCTGAACCCTTTGAGTAGCAGTGGGGTACGCAACGCATTGCAAAGCGTACCTCACTGGCACTCAAAGGGTTCAATAGTAGTGCACCATAAATATACCCATATAATATGCCTCCATGTAATCCCCCAAAGAATAAACATGCCACTAAATAAAATGATCCACATAGACATAAATAAATGCCACCCATTAATTCCAGAATGATGACTTAGCTTATTAATCCGTCTCTCCGCCGCTTGGAGTGGCCATGAGGACACAAATGTCCCACGACGCTCCCCTTCAGCTGTGTATGGGCCGATGCCCGTAACACACTGAGGGCATTTCAAGGCTCACTTCCATTGCCATCACAGCCATTGGCTGGGATGTTCTTCACATCCCAGCCAATCATTTTCAAGAACAGCCGCTATGGTGTCTATGTCATCTTTGATCAACTAATATAAGTCAGTCATGCTATGTTATGTCAACCTTTTGTGGTCTCTCATGTTAGCCTCCTCCATTCCAAGCAGCATGACCATTATCTGGTATATCCTGGGTAATCTGTCCTCCCTGTGATCCTCCACGGGTCCCCATGGCAGCTGTGACTGGGAGAGGTCCAGTTTCAGCAGCTCAAGTGCTGCTGAAAGGCTTGGTCCTCCAGATGGAGATGGCCTTCTGGCTGGATCACCATACGGGGCATTCACAGTTTCAACACACAGAATATGTGCAGGAATGCTTGGGACATTGTGGGGCTCACTAGCCCTCGCATGCCCCCTTCTTTGCAGGTATTAAAATGGAAACATAATGCTTGTAACTGCTATCTGAGTGGTCTCACTGTAAACATGCCTCGTTCTAGGATGGTGGAATGTCCCATTAAGATAGTGGTGGGGAGTTGGGCAGGAGCAGTCATCAGTTACAAAGGGACAAATGGGAATGAGTGTGTTATCCAGGGTAGTGTATGGCGGTGTGGCTATTATTGTTCTAATGTGTTTGGTGTAATTGCTGTTTACCTGTCAGGTGCGTGTGTCATGTTGACCGGTGAACCTTGATTTTCCATTCGCTAGTGATCTTGCGCAGCCGGGTTTTGTTTGCTTATCGATTGACAGGTGTTCATATTGTGTTGTGTGGACATACATCTTGGTATATGTTAACTCCTGTTGTCCCAGGGTATCGTTCCACGGATTGTTTGGTTTTGATTTGCAGACCCCTTGTTCCTCAGGGGATTGATAGGTTCATGTTGTTTGTCCAAGACCTATGCGTACAGCATGCACATTTGATGTGTGCTTCCTTCGCAGTTCAGGTAATTTTGTCTTTGTTGTTATTGTACTATGTCCTAAGTGTTGTGTGAGCTTTTTGTTCCCTGCTTTGTGTTCAATGGGGGCGGGGTTAAGCTTTGTTGTGTATTGTACACTAAGAAAAGTAGGTGCAGGATTACCATGAGTTAATGTTTCTGTTTATGTGCGTTGGCGCTCACAGCACACAATTGAATAGCTAATGGGTAGAGCTGTTCTGTTCACTTTTGAAAGGTCACATGCAAAAGAGAGTGTGACCATTTCAGTCTTTAACCATGTCACCTGGATTAAAATAGTGACATGACAATCTCGCAGTACATGAAAGCGCAAGATTGTCATGTCGCATAGTCAGTGATCGCGCACCTTACTTATATAGGCAGCCGGTGATTTGCTTCCGTTTGAGCCTTAAAAAACATACTGATAGCACTTGGTCAGTGAAAATCCCATTGTTGTGAAATATGCTGATAGCACTTGGGCAGTGAAAATCTTGTTGTTGTGAGATAATTATTATAATAGCCTGTTCATATCGCTGTGGAAGGAGGCTGTCCCGGCAGAAAGGTAAGGGAAAAAAAGTTAAGGCTCAAACGGAAGTGAATCACCTTTTCCGTTTGAGCCTTAACATTTTGTTTTTTCATGCTGAAAAAGATAGAAAGACAAGCACACACCACCTGAGAGCAATCTGTAAAAATAGTCTGTACAGGTATAGGGTAAAAATGAATGAAGCCCATAAATGACTAGAGATGAGAAGGAAACTGTGGATGGCTGTCAACCTGTTAGTTCCGGGTCTTGAAAATGGGTTTCAGAACAGTCTGGCCGAGTGCATTGGTCCAGTGGGTGTCCTTTATATGAAGAACAGAAAACTGCTCTAAGTCTAAGACTGTATCACAAATTCCCCAAATACCATCCCTACATAGGGAGCACTCACCGGATGTATGCTTGATATAGATACGTCTGAATCCTGACCCGGCTTGAAGAACCAATTCCAGTCACAGCCAATGTGTATCAAAAGACAGATGTTAATTAAATATAAAATTCCCAATGAGTTTCGTGAAACACCACTTTCACCTTTTTCTAACCTTTCTGCCAGGGCAGCCTCCTTCTGCAGCGTTAGGCACAGGCTATTAGTAGTAGGCTGGGCCTGCATTTGTGGGAGGGGCTACAAGCCTTAAATATCAGCTGCAGCCTCTCCCACCAGGGCGCATTGTCATTTGTGCCTTTCGTCTGTCACCAGCTCACTTCCGGTTCTGCGATCATCACTTCCAGTCACGTCACATACGTCGGTTAGGCAGAAGTCCCTTGTCTGTCTCTCTCCAGCTCTACCTAGTCCCAGGGAAGTGTCCCAATGCATCCACTATGTGTCCATCTGTGCTCGCCAACCTGTGACTCTCTAGCATCGGATTGCAATACATCGTTCCCACCGGGCTGTGCGGCCCATGTGGAGTCTATGTGGTCACTCCAGCTGCCGTTGGCCTACAGCTTCCACCGTCCTCAGGTAAGCAGGTAACTGCTATGTGCAGTGTGCTGGGGCCGTTATCCGGCAGGGGACGATGGGAATTGTAGTCTAGCGGTTGAGCCATGTATGGAAACCCCGGGAACTTACATGTGACATTACCAACTAGCACTCGTTTTCAGCCGCAACAGCAATCGACCACAGATGAAAATGTTGTGTGTCATATACGGTGCAATTATTTTGCCCCAAAATCGCTGCACTTATCTTTTGTGCATTTAGCCCTTAGTCCCTAATCTTTCAGTTTCAAATACGACCTAGTGTTGGGTAGGCAATGCCCCACCTATTGTTGGACTACTATGTATTCATATTTATATATTTATCTCATGCTCAATGTGCTGTATTTGTCCAATTAAGTAATTCTCAACCAAATAATGACTTGGCATCATGCTCAAATGCCAATGAATGAAGTGCTGCCAGTATGGAGGTGACGCATGGTGTTAGAAGGCTCAAACGGAAGTGAATCATCGGCTGCCTGCATAAGTAATGTGCGCAACTATTAACTATGTGACATGACAATCTCATGCTTTTATGCACTGCGAGATTGTCATGTCGTTATTTTAATCCAGGCGACATGGTAAAAGACTGAATGGTCACATGTTCTTTTGTGTGTGACCTTTCAAAAGGGTCGATGGTTGTTCCATTGTTCTCAATGGGCAAAATATTACCAGCAGTTGTCATTTTTAATGCATGTTAGGGGTGGATATTGAATCAAGACCCCGGAGAGCTAAAAAAAACATGATTATAGAACCATTCACTTGAGAGGGTGTCTCCATCGAGCAGCTTTGTGAGCTACTTGTAGCTCTTCAGCTACCATTAAGTGGCTCACTTAGCTCCAGCCAGGAATCAAGATTTTTGATCACTAAGGTTCAGTTTAGCAGTTGAAATCTACTCCCTGATTAGGAACATCTGAGTCACAGAACTTTGTGCTTTTCCAGTTCTCCACTGGTGTGTTAGCTCTTGATTAACTGTTCGGTTACAGATTATTATGCATACTTACTTTATGTATGCTTACCCTATCCTAACTAGATCTCTAGCACTGTATACCACCATTAACACTTATGCACTCTGCATGTCTCCCGTCACTACTTTAGATTGAAAGCTTTCAATCAGGGACCCCATTTCCAGTGAATCACTTTGCAAAACACTTGTTGTAGCCCTGTATTATCTAAATCCTTAAATTGTAAAGCACTGCATACACTAGTGACACAATATAAATAAATATATCCAATCATTCATTCATTCACTTATTCAGTAATGTTGTGGGCAGTATGCGGTCTCAAAGTGGCTGACAGAATATAAATCACAGTGAGACTTCATATTTACTACACATTGCATAATACATTGCATAATTGACAACATTCTGTTATATTCATTGACCATTTTAAATTACCATCTAAACATTATAGCGGACCTGTTGTCTTTAGAAGTTTTTGCCTAGTTAAATACGTTTATTTGAAAACCCTATACCTTGTGTTTTTTTATTTTTTAATCAGTTTAGTAATTTCAGAAAATTCTGATGTTATTGATGGAGAACTGTCACGGTTTGTTACGACTCTCAGACACAGAGTTTGGTAAAAACACAACTTTATTGAAAAGTTAAAGAAAACCCTATTGGGTAGCATACACATACAATACATATAGCGAATTTACATAGTAGCATAGTACTGGTACAAGAAATAGATACAGGCTCTACCGGCCCTGCCAATACCCGGTAAGGCAACCTTAGGTGGCACAAGATGGACAAGGTTCTACCGGCCTTACCAATATACCGGGCAGGGCAGCCTGGAGACTGGTACCACGTAAGTGAAGGTTCTACCGGCTTTGCCAATATACCGGGCAAGGCAGCCAGGAGACTGAGACTGCGAGTAATAAGGCTTTACCGGCCCTGCCAATACCGGGTAAGGCAACCCAACGAGGAGGACTAGGTTCTACCGGCCTTACCAATATACCGGGCAGAGCAGCCTAAAATGTTGAGAAGGATGGCAGCACAGGTGGCCTTGGTGACTGACTAGGTGGAGGGACCAGTCACCTAAGATGACAGAGTGAGGCCCATAGGATAGACAGAATGGAATAGACTGCCAGTCATACAGAAATGGATCAAATATGAGCAGCGTAAACTCAGCCACAACCGGTGCTCACAGATCTTGCAACCATCAACCGGTTTATACAGGGAGCAAACCAGTACCCGCGTACTGGGGAAAACCTTCCAGTCTGCTGGGCTGTCTAGGACTGAACAGCCTCTGGATAATGTGGAGCATACCAGTACCCACGTACTGGGATAACCAGTCTCTACTTGAGCACAGCAACCGGTTATGTGGAGCGAACCAGTACCCCCGTACTGGGGTAACCAAATAACTCTACCGGTGCAAGGCAACCGGCTAAGTGGAGCAAACCAGTACCCACTTACTGGGATAATCATGGACACTACCGGTGCATCCACAGCCGGTTATAGTACCCGTGTACTTGAATAATCAAAAGACGTTACCGGTGCTACAGCAACCGGTTATCGTGGAGCAAACCAGTATCCGCGAACTGGGATGATCAAATGACCCTACTGGTGCATCAGCAGCTGGTTAGGTGGAGAGAACCAGTACACGTGTACCGGAATAACCAAATTACTCTATCTGTGCCTCAGCAGCCGGTATAATGGAGTGAACCAGTACACGCATACTGGAGTAACCCAAGACTCTACCGGAGCAACAGCAGCTGGTTATGGTGGAGCGAACCAGTACCCACGTACTGGGATAACCCAAGACTCTACCGGTGCAACAGCAGCCGGTTACGGTGGAGCTAACCAGTACCCGCATACTGGGATAACCCAAGACTCTACCGGTGCAACAGCAGCCGGTTACAGTGGAGCGAACCAGCACCCGCATACTGGGATAACCCAAGACTCTACCGGTGCAACAGCAGCCGGTTACGGTGGAGCAAACCAGTACCCGTGTACTGGGATAACCTGCAAGTGAGTAAAAATGTCGCCAGGACCACAGGAGGAAACAGGAACCCAGTAGACGATACAACTCAGGAACCCAGCCGAGGATGGAGAGGAACAGGTCTGCGGATGGTCAACCGGATCAGGAACGGCAGCAGGAAGCAGCAGCAGGAACAGCAACCCCAACCGGATTAGGAACGGATGCAGGATCCAGACGACTTGAAAGCATGAACCAGATGACCACCGACAAGCAGGAACAGCTAAATGGCCCAGGAAGCTCAGGAACTCAATGCAGGTGCAAACAGCATAGAGACAGCACGAAAGGGCACCCAAAGAGTGCCTAGGCTCAGTTTAAATAGGCACTGCAGGGCGGGTTGACAGCAAGCAGCCAATGGAGGGCCCCCTGCAGGTAACTGAGAGATAAAGGCAGCAATCACGGGCACCGTGATAAGAACATAATCTCAGCAGAGATAGATTATCCGACCTGTCTGAAAAACCATACATTATTAATTATTTACATGTCTGGACAATTACCACTCTTGGCTTTCTTAGGCTGACAGAGCCTATCAGTTTCCATTAGAGGGGAGCAATAAATTAATGTAGTGGAATAATCAAGTAAATAATTTCAAAATGGAGGCTGCCACTGAAGGGCAGATTCATTAACAGAACAGTACAAAGGACAAGGGGCCACACGTTTAAACTTGAGGAAAGGAGATTTAGTCTACAACAGCGGAAGGGTTTCTTTACAGTAAGGACAATAAAGGTATGGAATTCACTGCCTGAGGAGGTGGTTCTATCAAATACATTAGATGCCTTTATAAAGGGCCTGGATGCTTATTTAAAAGAGCATAACATAGAGGGCTATGTACGTTAGTATTGGGATTAATATTTAGTTAGGGCTTGTTGATCCAAGGAGAAATCTGATTGCCATTTGGAATCATGAAGGAATTTTTCCCCCCCATTCAGGGTAGAATTTGAAATTGCTAATGGAGGGGGGTTTTTTGCCTTCTTTTGGATCAACGATGGTAAACAGGAATAGGAAAAGGGTTGAACTAGATGGACACAAGTCTTTTTTCAACCTAAATTACTATGTTACTATGATTTGGAAAGGTGACAGTGTCCTAAAAAATATCCAACGGCACTAACAATCAGAAAATATGTGGCTCCCTGGAGAGGCATGGTGTATGGTCTTATTATGGACAGTGTGCTTGGCCCAGGTTTGCCTGTAATCATGGTGCACTATAAAGGCATCATGCAGTTAAAGGGATAGTAATACTTAAAATTTAAAAAAAAATATGTTGTAGGGTTTATCCCCCTGAGTAAAACAAGGGTACTCCCACTTCTGAAAGGTGTTTTGTTCAAAAGTTATCAATTTTCAAAGTTGAATTTTTTAGGTGCAATATCACAGTGGCCTGAAATTGTACAGTGGCACTGTTGCTACACGATCCTATGGACAGCTCTGGTCAGTTGACCATAAATCTCCATAGGATGGTGTAGCAACAGCGCCACTGTACAATTTCAGGCCACTGTGATATTGCACCTAAAAAAATAAACTTTGAAAATTAATAACTTTTGAATGAAACGCCTTTCAGCAGTGGGAGTACCATTGTTTTACTCAGGGGGATAAACTCTACAACATATTTTTTTTTTACATTTTAAGTATTACTATCCCTTTAATAGTGGTAGGTGGGGTAGACCTACTGTATAAAAATGGGCTGGTGGAAGTGATCCAGTCTTTTTAGGTCCCCACACACTCAATGCAAATTATTCCTGTTTGTAAGCAGGTCAGTCTAACCATGAGGATACTAGATATCTTATTCCTTTATGAGTAATGTTCAAGCATTTTTAACTAGATGTTTTACTGTATATTTTATGTGTTTCTTCAGAAGATGCTTCAACAGCAACAATTTTTAAATTTAGAGTTTTTCATTTAAGATTTTTCTCTAAACCATAAACATGGCAATATGCATTGGATAGAACTTGCTTAGAATGGGGTACCTTGGCGAGGTAAGCAAGCTTGAACATACTTTGGCCAAACTATGCAAAAAAACCCTCACTTTTTTGGGGGGGGTGGATAAGTTAATTAAGACACTGGTATAGTATATCCTTAATATAGGGTTCACGTTTATGTAATTGGTATGGAACAGCACTGGTTTACTTTTTGTTTTTGTCATGTATGTATAATACATGCTTTTTTCTCATTAAAGAAAAAAATTGGCAACCCCTGCATTAATGGTTATCACATTCATTGGAAACATACTTTTTAGTGTTGGAAATTGTGATGTCAATAACCATAAAATGTATATTTTAAATAAGAGACAGCAATCCAAGTAAACAAATGTTTGTTGACAAATTATTTCCTCTTAACCCCTTAAGGACCCATGACGGTCCTGCACCGTCATGGGTTGTTATACCCTTAACGACCTCCGTGCACGCTGCTATCATTAAATCCAGACTGAGACTGAGTGCTCCGAGACCGGGGCATTCAGTCTCAGCCCTTCTTCCTTCTTCCGGTTCATGCGATCGCCGTACCAGCGATCACATGTACCAGCATAGTGACAGACAGAGGCAGCATGCAAAGCATGCTGTCTGTGCCTGTCTCGTCTGCCTCTGTCTCCCTTGCTCTCAAAGTAAGGGAGACAGAAGTAGACGGGAGACACCTAGTGGTTAAAAAAAATACAGCAGTTGGGGGTATTAACCCCTTCACTGCTGGTGCAGGAGGCTGGCTAAATGCAGGTCAATTTTTGACCTGCAATTTTACACTTTTTTTTTTTTTTTTTTTTTTTTTAAACACCACACACTTTTTTTTTTTACAAAAACATATTTTTATTTAAAAATATATATATATAATTAAACAATATTGCAAGTGTGATTGTTGTGGAGCCATGTAATACACTTATATACACCACCAAATGCCAGGGACAAAAAAGTGTCAAAATAGGGTGGGAAAAAGGGACATGGGGATTATCACCCAGGGGGGATAGTGGCCACTTTAAACTGCGCATTTTGTAGGTATGACTGACCGGTCATACCTTTCATGCAGTCTCCATAAAAATGTAACCCTTTGTGGCCAATTGATCCCAAGAGAAAAATCTTTTTTTTTTAACCTTTTTTTTTTAATTTTAATAAAGTGAATGGTGGATTATCCATATAAATAGGGTATCAAATGAAAGCCCTATTTATGCTTAAAAAAACAGTATATAATTTATGGGGGTGGAATAAAAGCCTAAGAGGGAAAACACTGTTGAACAAAGACATAGTCAAAAAGGTCAGAATTGCTCTGGTCCTTAAGGGAAAACGACCTCAGATTTTCCCGGTCCTTAAGGGGTTAAAAGCACTAGAATTTACAGAACTCTTTCTCTAGTATAGGTACTTCAAGGCAAGCACACTCGAGAAAAGGCACTGCATGCAACAGTTATGCAATTTATTTATTTGGATTGATGTTCCTGGAACTGACTGTGGTGCATCAGAGCAAGAGAACGCCCCTAGCTAGATCAGACCTACTGCCTTATACACAGACTGAGCCAATGCATAATGAACTACACTGCCTAATATATTTCAATTACAGCATTCTTAGCAACATTCCACAGCTTAAAAATGACTTTTTAAAAAACAACCAATGATTCTTTATTAGGAGCAATAAATTGTGAAGGGCAATATGCTAATGGTATTAATGGTTTTGCTTCTGGAGACTTCACGCAGAAAGAGAATGCTTGTTTTCTGTCTCAAAATTAGAATATTATGTGATACAAATGTTTCTCCAATTGACAAGATACGC
This sequence comes from Rhinophrynus dorsalis, assembly GCA_037306005.1. Classification (NCBI taxonomy): domain Eukaryota; kingdom Metazoa; phylum Chordata; class Amphibia; order Anura; family Rhinophrynidae; genus Rhinophrynus; species Rhinophrynus dorsalis. The sequence goes on from CM074718.1 coordinate 634,729,291, forward strand.
AATTAATATATTATTTGGCACTTTTCAAGTCACATTTGTTTCTTAATCGGAGTTTGATATTGTATTGTAATATTGTGCATGATGTATATTGTTTTAAAAATTTATGACTATTTGTATAATTTGTGCCGGTCACTTTGAGATTGGTATTTATTTTTACTTAAGGTTTTGATATTGTGATCATATCCAGATTAGGGTTTAAGGGGTTAAATTCAATCTCATTAGTCCATTGGGAATCCCCTGGAATATCAGAGAATCCAATGAGTGAGATAGGAAGTTGTTGCATAGTATAGTTTGTATGAGTGGCGCCATTCCTATGTTCTCAGAGACCCCGCAAAACACGAAAGTGTGGAGTCCTTTTAGCTAGTCTGAACATTGAGTTTATAAAATGTTTATTTAATAAATTCTTTTGAATTGATTTTAAAGAGATGCCCTGCTCTTTTATTTTTTTATTTTTTCAGACTTATCTTTACATATATTTGGTGTGACTTCAACCTGATACATATATCGCTGGAGCCAGCTAAATCTATGGAAAAACAGCTATCCCAAACTGAGAAGGGTTAATCTTCTCCGGAAGCCTGTAAGTCAGACGCTGTATAAGTACCACTCTGACCAAAGTAAAGTGTAAGTACATGGATTGCTGAGTATTCTTTTGATACAATTGAAATACAGTGTTGCACTATACATCGTTTTGTCTTTTACGGACCCCTTTAAGAACTGTTGCTTTCTGGCTTCCGCACCTGATCTTCCAACTTCACTGCATTCCTGAGTTCCTGTTCTTATGCTCCTGTTATGACTTTTGGCTTGATTCCGACCACCAAATTTGCTTCTATCCTTACTGTACTGCTGTTTATGACCAAGTTTGTTTGTTGACCCGGCCTTCTCTACTGTCCTCCCAGCTCGACCTCGGCTTGTGACCTCGGCTACTCTGCTCAGCCTCACCTTACTTCTCATCAGTTGTTCTCCAACCTCTCTCTCCATCTTCTACCATAAGTTGGATTGATCCTGGTCTCTGCTACAGCAGGTCGATCTCCTGTTGGGCCAGCCAGCTACCTTCAGCCTGTGGGATTGATCCCAGCCTTGATGGCAGTTTGATCTCCAACTGGGTCTTGCAGTACTAGAACAGCCAGGTGGATAGATCCCAGCCTCCGTGTTGCAATACCACCAACTACCACTAGACTCCAGTCGGACTCCGAGGAGTCAGTAACCTTTGACTCACCATTAATCTTTCATTCGGAAGCAGAGGAGTCGGTAGCCTTCAACATGGACTACTGCCTAATCCAGAGACTTGTCACCACTGGTCTTCCAATCATATGCCGAGGTGTCATAGCCTTCAACATCAACTATTACCTAATCCAGAGATTTGTCATCACTAGTATTCTAGTCGGACGCTGAGTAGTAGGTAACTATTGAAACTGACTACTGCCTACCCAGAGAGTTATTATATCAGCACCCTTTCACTACCCGTGACATTAGACTATTATTTCTTGCTTCTGCTCCTGACTTTTACTTCAACCTTCCCTCATTTGGGTTCCTACATAAGGGTACTGGTCTTCCTAGCCCAGGTTACATGGAGGAGTGGGACTGCTACTCTGTAAAGACTGACATTACAAACCACTTTCTGCCCCCACCTCACTCTGCTTCTCCTTTTTTCAGTCTCATGCTGTCTGTATTTTTGCTCCTGTCTCTCTTCAGGTTGCTGTTATCTATCTCCCATCTACCACGACATATCACCTTCATATTTCCTTTCTGACTTTGAATCATGGTTTTCCTCTTTCTTGTCGCCAGACACATCTTCTCTTCTTTTGGGGGGCTTCAACTGCCATGTGAATGATCCCTCTGTTTCCTGGACACCCCACTTTCTTTCTCTAACATCTGTGTTTTGACTACTGTAGCGGAAAGATGCTAGTACTCACAAGGTTGGTAATTTCCTAGACACTAGAGGCTGTGCACTTTCTGATTTTATTATCTCTCCTCTTCCATTATCCAACCACCATCTTCTAACATTCATAACTGCTTATATCTTCCGTAATCCCGCTTCCTTTTCCTGCTTCACGCGTAACCTCAAATCACTTAATCTCACTGCTCTCCTGTCCTCCCTGGCTACTGGACTTTCATGCATTCCCACTAAGTCTAACACTAACAGTCTTGTAAAAACCTATAACTCAGTCCTGTCCTCCTCTTTGAACCTACATTCTCCACTCACTCTACGACGCACCAGTAAAACTAATCCACGGCCATGGCTTAATATGGACACCAGCTTTTTACTGCTCCTGTACCAATTCAGCTGAATGACTTGCGAGAAAGTTGGGCTCTCTGGCAGACTTTCTCCACTACAGATTCCTCCTTTCTTGCTTTAACTCTGCTTTGGCTAAAAACAAACATACTTTTCGCAACTAATTAACACTCATAAATCCAACCCCTGTGGCCTCCAGCTGCCTCTCTCCCTAAATCTATACAGTTACAAGACTTTGCTGACTTCTTCAAAGCAAAGGTAGACTCCACCCAGGAAACTGTCCCACCTTGTAAATACCCTCCTATCCTCCCTCGTTCACCTTCTGCCACCCTGGACTGTTTTTGCCTAGCCACGGAGGAGGAATTGACTAACCTGCTATCCTCCTCTCCCTCCACAAAATGCGCACTTGCTCCACCCTCACCTCATCCAGTCCCTCTCACCAATGCTAATCCCTATCCTATTAACTTTTTAACTCCCTCTTTGCCACTGCTACCTTTCCTGATGTCTTCAAACATGCCATAGTAACACCCATCCTCAAGAACAATTCTTCTGATAATACCACACCCTCTAGCCATCATCTACTTTCTCTCCTGCCTTTTGCCTCTGAGCTCTTGGAAGACCTAGCCTACTCTCACCTGTTAGACTTACTTAACATGCACAACCTGCTCGACCCTTTACAATCTGGCTTTCGCACAGCTCACTCCACTGAAACTGCTCTCACTAGTAGTCAATGATCTTCACATTGCCAAATTACAAGGTCACTATTCAATACTTATCTTGCTTGTTCTCTTAGCTGCTTTTGATACTGTTGATCATGCTCTCCTCCTCTAAGTTCTTCACTCCTTAGGAATCTGTAACTTAGCACTAGACTGGTTATACTCTTATCTAACTGACCGATCCTTCAGTGTCTCCTCTGCCACCTCTTCATCATCTCCTGTACACCTCTCTGTTAGTGTTACTCAAGGATCTGTTCTAGGACTGTTTCTGTTCTCTCTTTACACAATAATACTTGGTGATCTTATTAACTCATTCATACTCAAATATCACATCTATGCAGATGACACCCATGTTTATTTATCTGCACCTCAACTGACTTCTGATTTTCAATCTAATGGCACATATTTCTGTGTCTAGGTATGATAACTGACACTGCTCTCTCATTCTCTTCTCATATTATCACCATCACTAAATCCTGCTGCTTTCTCTTGTGTCACATAGCTAAAATCTGCCCCTTCATCTGTTCCCCCACAGCTAAAATTCTTACACAAGCACTCATCCTTTCCTGCGTGGACTTCTGTAACCTTCTTCTCTCTGGCCTTCCTGCCTCCCAACTCCATCCACTTCAATTCATAAACAATGCTGCAGCATGAATTACTCTACTGTCAACTAGGTTTGTCCCTGCCCCACTCTGAACTCCTGCTACATCCCATCATGAGTCTTAAAATCAGCCAATGACAGTCTTCTCTCTGCTCCTTTTGTGTCTATAGCCCTCTCATGTATCAAACCTTTTTCTCTCATTGCTCCTTATCTATGGAATGCTCTACCTCCTACCCTGCACCACTGCACCTCTTATTGCCCGCTGTGCCAAGCTCGTACAATGTACCCACTAAAATGCGGTCACTGCATGAGCCGGTATAACCGGCATGCAGTGGCTGCATTTAAAAAAAAAAAAAGCTGGGCAATTGTGGGGGGACATGAGGATCACTCCTCATGTCCCCCCTGTTATTGATCTCCCAGCCGATCGCACTGGGAGATCAATTAAAGAAGAGGAGAAGTGCAGCAGAAGCGCAGCTTCTCCTCTTCCGTCTCTCCTACCCGAACTTCCGGGTAGGAGTGGGCGGGACCGGGGGAAACCTCCTAACGTCATCGGTGACATGATCACCGATGATGTTAGGGAAGTTTCCCTTACCCGATTCACTCCTACCGGTGGTAGGAGTGAAAGGCAGGAGAGCTTCTGCTCTCCTGCAGTCGCCAAATTGATCTCCCAGCCTATCGGCTGGGAGATCAATAACTGGGTGGACACCAGGAGGGGTCCTGATGTCCCCCACGAGGTCTGAATACATTAAAAAATAAAAAAAACAATAAAAAAAAAAACAATAGTAACCCTGTGAGTGCCGCAGTGGTCCCCAGCTTTGCAATGTGCTGGAGACCCTTGTAGCACTCACAGGGTCATTTCTTTGGGGTTTTTTTTTTTTTTTTTTGAAAGACCTCATTGGGGGGATCAGGGGGGATCCTGATGCCCCTCAATGAGGTCTATTATTAAAAATTTTTTTTTTTTTTTAACCCTGTCCAATGCACCCCCCCCTCCTGTGGCACACACAGGGCTTCTATCATTACTTTGTTACTAGAGATTGTTGGGGGGCCATCAGGATTGGTCCTGATGGCCCCCCAACAAGCTCTGATTACAAAGTAATAATAAAAAAAAAAAATTAACCCTCTGAGTGCCAGAAGGGTCCAATGCATTGCTTTGCAATGCGCTGGAGACCCCTTTGGCACTCACAGGGACCTTTATTTTGATTCCTTTTTTTTTTTTTTTTTTTAAGACCTCATTGGGGGGAATCAGAGGGGTCCTGATACCCACCAATGAAGTCCATAATTAAAAAAAAAGTAAAGAAAATTAACCCTGTGTGTGCCACAACGGGGGCCAATGCAGCCCCCCTTCTGCGGCGCACACACAGGGCATTTATCATTACTTCGTTATCAGAGATTGTTGGGGGGCCATCATGATTGGTCCTGATGGCCCCCCAACAAGCTCTGATTACCAAGTAATGATAAAAAAAATAAATTAACCCTCTGAGTGCCAGAAGGGTCCAATGCATTGCTTTGCAATGCGCTGGAGACCCCTTTGGCACTCACAGGGACATTTATTTTGATTCCTTTTTTTTTTTTTTTTAAGACCTCATTGGGGGAATCAGAGGGGTCCTGATACCCACCAATGAGGTCCATAATAAAAAAAAGTAAAGAAAAAAAAATTAACCCTGTGTGTGCCACAAGGGGGGCCAATGCAGCCCCACTTCTGCGGCGTACACACAGGGCATTTATCATTACTTCGTTATCAGAGATTGTTGGGGGGCCATCATGATTGGTCCTGATGGCCCCCCAACAAGCTCTGATTACCAAGTAATGATAAAAAAAAAATTAACCCTCTGAGTGCCACAAGGATCCAATGCATTGCTTTGCAATGCGCTGGAGACCCCTGTGGCACTCTCAGGGACCCTCTGTTTGTGGACATATATATTTTTTTTTTTTTTACTAAGACCTCATTGGGGAGGGATCAGGGGGTCCTTATGCCCCTCAATGAGGTATATAATAAAAAAAAAATTAAAACATAAATTAACCCTGTGTGTGCCACTAGGAGGGGAGTTCAATGCCGACCCCCTTCCTGTGGCACACACAGGACTTTTTATCATTACTTTGTGATCAGAGCTTGTTTGGTGGCCATCTGAATAAAAAGTAACAGAAAAAGAAAATTAACCCTTTGTGTGCCACAGGGGCCCAAATGCATTGCTTTGCAATCCACTGGACCACCCCCTTTATTTTTTATTTAGACCTCATTGTATGGGTTCTGATGCCCCCAACGAGGTCTACACAAAAATATTGTGGGAAAAAGCCCCAAAAAATGCACATGCCACAGGAGGGAGGGGGTCCAACGCAGTGCTTTGTATGAGGGGACATACATTGCACACTGGTAGTCACAGATCTCCCATACACACTATCAAACACTGCCCCACCATCACCACCATCCTTGCTCCTCTGCTCATACCCACACACACTGCCTAATCACTCACCCTCCCACATACTTTGTTACACTTGTAGTCACAGGTCCGCACGTACACCGGCTGACGCCCTAGCTTCTTTCATCTGTTAGCCATAAAATCACACATACACTGTTTGCTTTACCATTTCTGTTTCACTGGTAGCTAGGCTCCTGTAGTGTAAATTGGTATGTGAACCCACAGCAGTGGGGTACCATTTTTCTTAGGCTGACAAGAAGTCCTCCTAGGAAATCCCACGCCATTGAACCATTTTAGTATCTTTGAAGTGACTGATGTGTAAAACAATTTTTTTTTTTCCTGTAGCACCACATTCTGGAAATAGTTGTGCCAACTAACTTAGGGGTAAAAAGGCAAGTGACCCCTCATTAGATGCGGCAGGTTGTCTTCTTTCCAAAATGGTATGGTTTATCTACCTTTTCTTCAATTCTGAAGGTGTTATAATCATTTTCGTACAGGCAAGTCAGGTTTGAGAAAATGTTAGAAACATCAGAGGTTGTAGTAGGTGTAGTTTTCTACTTCTAGCACCCCCTAAGGTAGTTCAACTCATACCAATGGGGTGTCATTTGACTCCTAAGAGCACTAGCAAACAAATGCAGTTGAAAATCCCATGGTTTTCACAGCGCTCCATACATTTGAAGGGGCAGAAATGTAAAAAAATGCAATTTTTTTCCTATATCGCCTCCTTCTGGAAACATTTATGCACACCAGTATTGGGGTAAGAAGGCAAGTGACCCCTCATTAGATGCGGCAGGTTGTCTTCTTTCCAAAATGGTATGGTTTATCTACCTTTTCTTCAATTCTGAATGTGTTATAGCCATTTTTGTACAGGCAAGTCACATTTGAGAAAATGTTAGAAACATCAGAGGTTGTAGTAGGTGTAGTTTTCTACTTCTAGCACCGCCTAAGGTAGGTCAACTCATATCAATGGGGTGTCGTTTGACTCCTAAGAGCACTAGTTCCATACATTTGAAGGGGCAGAAATGTAAGAAAATGCCTTTTTTTTCACTAGCGCCACCTCCTGGAAGCATTTGTGCATACCAGCCTTTGGGTAAGAAGGCAAGTGACCCCTCATTAGATGCGGAAGGTTGTTTTCTTTCCAAAATGGCATTGTTTCTCTACCTTTTCTGCATATCTATTATGGTTATAACCATTTTAGTGCAAGCAGATCATTTCAAAAACAAAAGTGTCAGGTTTACGTACGTGTTCCTAGCACCCACATATTGTATGTTAACCCACACAAATAGGCTACCATTTTTCTCATGTTGGTAGCAGGTACTGAATACAGCAGGAAATGTTATGGTTTTCAAAGATTTTAGTATCTTTGAAGTGGTGGAAATGTAAAAAAACATGTATTTATTCCCATAGCGCCACCTTTTGGAAATATTTGTGCACTTCAGCCCAGGGGGTAGAAAGGCAAGTGACCCCTCAATTGATGCGGGAGAATGTCTACTTTCCAAAATGGTATACCTTTTATACCTTTCCTTCATGTCTCTAACAGTTATGGACATTTTAGTACAAGCCGCCATTTTCGAAGAAGCAAACAGGTAGGTGTAGTGATGTGCTTCTGGCACCCCTAAGGTAGGTCGACTCATTCCAGTGGGGTGTCATTTTTCTCCTAAGAGCACTAGATAATGAATACAGTTGGAAATGCCATGGTTTTCACAAATTTCAGTACATTTGAAGGGACAGAAATGTAAGAAAATGCCTTTTTTTTCATTAGCGCCACCTTCTGGAGGCATTTGTGCACTCCAGGCTTGGGGTAACAAGGCAAGTAACCCATCATTAGATGCGGCAGGGTGTCTTCTTTTCAAAATGGTATGGTTTGTGTACCCTTTCTTCACTTCTGTAGTTGTTATAACCATTTGGGTACAGACAAGTAATGTTTGAGAAAATGTTAGAAACATTTGAGGTTGTAGTAGGTGTCGTTTTGCACTTCTAGCGCCCCCTGAGGTAGTTGAACTCATACCAATGGGGTGTCATTTTTCTCCTAAGAGCGCTAGCTAATGAATACAGTTGGAAATGCCATTGTTTACACAAATTTCAGTACATTTGAAGGGTCAGAAATGTAAGAAAATGCCTTTTTTTTTATTAGCGCCACCTTCTGGAGGCATTTGTGCACTCCAGGCTTGGGGTAACAAAGCAAGTCACCCATCAATAGATGCGTCAGGGTGTCTTCTTTTCAAAATGGTATGGTTTGTGTACCCTTTCTTTACTTCTGTAGTTATTATAACCATTTGTGTACAGACAAGTAATATTTGAGAAAATGTTAGAAAAATTTGAGGTTGTAGTAGGTGTCGTTTTGCACTTCTAGCGCCCCCTGAGGTAGTTAAACTCATACCATTGGGGTGTCATTTTTCTCCTAAGAGCACTAGCTAATGAATACAGTTGGGAATGCCATGGTTTGCACAAATTTCAGTACATTTGAAGGGGCAGAAATGTAAGAAAATGCCTTTTTTTTCCATTAGCGCCACCTTCTGGAGGCATTTGTGCTCTCCAGGCTTGGGGTAACAAGGCAAGTCACCCATCATTAGATGTGGCAGGGTGTCTTCTTTTCAAAATGGTATGGTTTGTGTACCCTTTCTTCACTTCTGTAGTTGTTATAACCATTTGGGAACAGACAAGTAATGTTTGAGAAAATGTTAGAAACATTTGAGGTTGTAGTAGGTGTCATTTTGCACTTCTAGCGCCCCCTGAGGTAGTTGAACTCATACCAATGGGGTGTAATTTTTCTCCTAAGAGCGCTAGCTAATGAATACAGTTGGAAATTCCATGGTTTTCACAAATTTCAGTACATTTGAAGGGGCAGAAATGTAAGAAAATGCCTTTTTTTTCCATTAGCGCCACCTTCTGGAGGCATTTGTGCACTCCAGGCTTGAGGTAACAAGGCAAGTCACCCATCATTAGATGCGGCAGGGTGTCTTCTTTTCAAAATGGTATGGTTTGTGTACCCTTTCTTCATTCTGTAGTTTTTATAACCATTTGTGTACAGACAAGTAATGTTTGAGAAAATGTTAGAAAAATTTGAGGTTGTAGTAGGTGTCATTTTGCACTTCTAACGCCCCCTGAGGTAGTTAAACTCATACCAATGGGGTGTCATTTTTCTCCTAAGAGCACTAGCTAATGAATACAGTTGGAAATGCCATGGTTTTCACAAATTTCAGTACATTTGAAGGGGCAGAAATGTAAGAAAATGCCTTTTTTTTCATTAGCGCCATCTTCTGGAGGCATTTGTGCACACCAGGCTTGGGGTAAGAAGGCAAGTTACCCCTCATTAGATGCGGCAGGTTGTCTACTTTTCCGAAATATATAGTTTTATATAGTTATTCCACTGTTTTAGGGTAGTTTTACCACAAAAACCCTAGAATGCGCATATTAGTTTATAAAGTTGAAAATGTCATTTTGCGCTGCTGGTGATTAGGGCTCTACGCTAGCCATGGACGTAGGTAAAACTATACAAATTTGGTATTTTTTTACTCGGGGGACTTGGGGCTTTTTCAAATAATTGAAACTTTTTCAATCAAGGTAAATGTTTTTGATACATATTATGTGATTTTAGGAAAATTAGTAAATTTCCACTTTTTTTGTCATTATGACATCATAGCTTTTTGCACGATGTAAAATTCTCTTCATGTAAGGTACCACGAGAAAGCTCAATTCGTTCTGAAAAAAACAATATATAGTTTTCCATATTTAACTAAAAATCCCCAGAGGAAATCAAGCATAAACAGAAGGATAGCAAAAATGCTGAAAAAGTGTCTGGCCTGCAGGGTACAGGAAATGGCCCAATCCTCTGGCACTGAAGGGGTTAAACATGCTAGAAGACACTGACTTTGTCCAACTTATGCTCTTTATAAATTATTTACTTTATTTGTGTCCCCTATCTTGACCAGAACTCTAGTATTGTATTTAGCACTTGACCCCTATGTACTCTGCATGTCTCCCCTTACTACTGTAGATTGCAAGCTTTCAGTCAGTGGCCTCACTGTTTCCCTTTGAAAAGCACTTGCAATCCTGTATAGTCTAATCCTTTAATTTGTAAACCTCTGTGTACACTTGTGGTTCTTTATAAATAACATATCCAATCATTCATTCATTCATTCAAAATGGGATCTATGCCAACCCACATTCCGGAAGGATGTCTTTTCTTACATTGGAAACGTGACCTAGTGGGACAGCAGATTCAACACCGTTATGTCCAGGGTGGGTTTACTATCCCTGTAGTAGAAGTATGTGCAATTTGTATTTTCTTTAAGACCCTTGGGGACCAATGTATTGAATCTCTGAATCTATTTTTCCTGCTCTTTGCACCAGCATTCGCCCCTATCTATCCCGTCTGGATTTTAGGTGTATGTTCTATAAGCATGTAACTTAGGTCCACCAGAGTGTGATTGGCTTCAATAAAGTGCCAGCCTGCAGGTTTATTGCTATTTTTAGTTTGAAGAGCATCTTGCATAGAGGAAAAACATATAGTGTTTGACACCTCTAAAAGCTTATAGGAATAAAGAGTAGTGGGCTATGATAAGGATGACCTAATGATGGCTAATGATGTTGATGACGTAGATCTAGAATATATCCCTCCAGCATCCTCCTCTTGTTCAAATACAGAAGCTGAGAGTGAGAGAGAAAGTTGCCAGAAAGGCAAAGGTTCAATCTTCCACCACCGAAAAGAAGCACTGCGCCTGTCTAAAAACATCTGACCTGGGCAAGAAAAGATGTCTAAAATTCACAATCATTCTGTCAACCGTCATCACTATCGTCAACCCTTCCGAGACCCACCCAGCAACACACACTTGTGTTAAGTAACCAGCAACAACACAGGTTATTAAGATCCAGAACCTTAGCTATTATGAGTGCCTCTGCTGCTGCTAGAAGTGCTGGACATCTGACACCTAGTAGTAGTAGTAGCAGCAGCAGTAGCATTGAATCAACATCTTGCCCCAGTAGTAGTCGCAGCCCCTCAGGAACCCCATAGTCCATGAAGTCCACAGTATGGAAATACTTCACTCAGGATCCAAAAGCTAAGCATGTTACTATCTGTTGTCTGTGCAAAAAGCACACGCACAGGGGGAAAGTAGGCTCACACCTAGGCACCTCCTCAATGAGACCCCACCTGAAGCACAACCACAGGTCTGACTAGAAGACACTCCATGAACAATTCACAGCAGCAGAAGCACACCAACATGTTCCCAGGATCCTGGGGCAGATAAGAAAAGTAGTGATGCTACTGATGTGTCAGAGAGTGTGCCACTGCCAATAGTTAGTTCATTACAAATAACACCTATGGCTCCTCTTGCAGAAGAGCATGATGACCCTGGGTTTGCTGTAGGAGATGACAAGAGTAATAGAATGCCTTTACATACTACCACCATCGCCACCACCTCCGCAAGTGATGGCATTAAAGCAATAAAGTTACACAGTTTTTCTACTATGTTCTGCCATTCCACACTTACCAAGTTCTTAGAAAAAAAGTCAAAACCTACACAAACATGATGCAAAAGTATGCTTATGGAATAGTAAACTTGCCATTTTCTTTTGTTGAAGACAGAGGTTTTAAAGAGCTGGTGGAATATCCCAAGTCACAGTTATTTTTCGAGGATGGTTGTGCCAATGTTACATAAGCAGGAAGTTAGTGTTGTGTGCAAAGGACAAAGGAACTCAGTCTTCTAACTACCTTTTTCAAGGCATATGTTGTTGTAGGACTACCAGCTTTGACTTTCAGCTATTTATTTCTCGACTTAGCCCTCAGAAGAAGTAATATTGTGTTGGGAAATGTTGCAGCATAAGAAACATAGTCAAAAATTTGTTGGCAGTGGAAAAAAAGATAAAAACTGTTGCAGGTGCAAAAACTTCTGCGAAAAAAGTGATAACCGGATAACCTACTGATATTAGGATGCAATTAAGCAATTGCATCATTCAAAACTGATACATTTTTTCAGATAGGACATAAAATTCTTGAAATGTAACAATTTAAAAAGAACAAAAATCCAAGTTTTGATAACATCTTTATCAGCTCTTGACTAACTCTTAGCTACACTAATTAAACAAACACTTACTATAAGAAACAGTAGCTCAATAATTGCATAAACACAATAAGATTCTACTTAAATACCCACATCAATCAAAAAGGGTGACCTTTAAACCTAACAAGTATCTGCTAATTTACTCAGCAGAGGCCTGAACTAAATCATAATCAGTCATACTGTTAGGTAAGAATATTCACATACAGGGACGGATTTACATCTCAGGAGCCTGTAGGCACAGAAATCTGAAGCGCCCCCCCCCCGGGGCCATCTCCACAATACTCCAAATCTCCATATTGCCCTCACATTGCACCCCATCAGATCCATATTGCACCCCATCAGCTCCACATTGACCCCATCATCTCAACATTGCCCCATTCAACTCCATATTACCCTCACATTGCCCCCCATCATCTCCACATCGCCCCCCCATCATCTCCACATTGCCCTCACATTGCCCCCCCCCCATCAGCTCCACATCGCTGATATGCGAGTTAGAGAAGCACTGTGATACACACCACACAGTCTGATCTCGTAAAAAAGAGGGACAACGAGGTTGGATAGAGGGGTTTGGGTCTCAAATAGGAACTGTCCCTCCTATAGAGGGACACTTAAGTGACATGTCAACACCCCCTAAAGCTAAAGTGTACTTATTTACAATATAGTTAATGCAGATAAAACAATTGTTCACATACAGGCAGAGATGTAGTTATGAGAAACTGAAAAGACTAAACCACATAGCAATATGCACATCAACAGCCATATGCACACTGAGAGGCATGTCACAAACAGGTAGTAGCCTGTGAAAGCGCGCATGCTGTGGGAAGTCAGAGTCTAGTTTATCAGCCCGTCCCAGGGAAAAGAGGAGGGGCAGGGAGCCTTGATGCGACAGAGGTGTGATGTCACATCACGAACCTTGTCCTTAGCTAAGGAAGAGCGCAGAGGTACGAAAGAGGGCATAGAATTGTCACCGTGGTGGCGTGAGGTAGCTATCTGCTATCTTGTCACTTCAAATGCCTACAGAGAGGCATCGCTCTATTGACAGAGAGCATGAATGGTGGCCTGTAAACGGGCAACATGCTAATGTCGCTGCCCCTTTAGCAGGAAACATTCTTTTAAGGGTTGTGCCGCACCGACTTTGACACAGCACTGTCTGCACGGCGGTGGCACAGCAGAGCGCTTATGACATATCTCACTCACGCTGTCCAGAGGCTCACACAGTGTGACAGCAGCTGCACAGACATGACATGCGCTCACACTGTCACAGCAGGCAGCAGCGCATCATGCATACCCCCCCCCAGCCTTTGTAGTCCACCCAGATGCATCAAAGGCTGTCCTGGCAGGCTAGCGAGTTAAAAAAAAAAAAAAAAAATCCCAATGGCAGGCGCCCCTCAGTGGTGTGCGCCTGTAGGCAGGTGCCTACTCTGCCTTATGGCAAATCCGGCCCTGTTCACATATCATAAAACTTGTAGAAATTGTAAGATCTACAATGCCAGAAGTCTCCTGATTTTTCTTAATTGAAGTAAAATAATAGCACTTAGTAATGCATATAAAATTAATAAACAACTACAATTAGATAACTAACTCTTTACTATACTCATCAAAGAAACACTTACTGTAAGAAACAATAGCTCAATAATAACATACACCCAAACGAATTCTCCTTAAATAACTACAGCAAACAAAGAGGATAAAACGGAAGCCTAACAAGCTGCTAATGTACTCCACACACACCTCAACTAACTCCTAGTCAATAACATTTAATTAGGGAAATATATCCACATGACAGAAAACTGCAGAAATGTTATGATCTTTAATCCCATCAACCTCCTGATTATTCCTAGCAGAAACTTGCAGAAATTCTGTTATCTAAATTGCCAGCAACTTACTATTTATTCTTTACAGAAAATTATGTGATATGAAAGCTCAGCAGTCTCCTTAGTAGTTTAAAAACAAAGCTTGACATTTTGTGATCTACAATCACAGAAACCTCCTGATCATTCTTAAAAGAAAATTATACGAGCTATAATTTCACCAATCTTCTGATTTAAGAGAAAGCATGCAGAACTCCTGTGTTTTGCAATTGCAGCAAACTCCTGATTATTCTTAATATAGGAAACAATAGCTCAGTAATAATCTTCATCAGCCTGCATACTACCAGTCACTTCATACAAGCTTTTCAACTCACTTTGCTTATAATCCCTGGGGAAGGTCCATCTGTCAGGCCTCTTTATCTGATTTCTTACACAGGAGATGCTCACAGTAAACAGATATTACTGCCAAGGTATCCCCTCCTCCTCTCAGTGGTCAAATAGTAAGGATTCAGCCCCTGAGCTTGCAATCTCCAGATAATGATTCAAAGTCCACTTATGGATTTAGGATTACATACTGGGGAATCTACTACATTTGACCTCTGAGAATTGTATTTTGTATTTCAAGATAGCTGATTAAGTACAAAATTAGCTCTTCTTCTTGTTTAAAAATATGTATATAAAGAATACAAATCTTTCTAAAGCCTTATTAAATAATAATAATAATAATAATAATTTGTTATATAAAAAGGTACACACAATAACATATAGCATCAATATAAATGAATATAGTAATTATCATTAAAAAATGGATTGACTGCTGGATTGATCATTTTATTAAACCCACAAATAAAAACTAACAATGAAAAACATACAGTACAAATAATAAAATAATCTGTGGGCTGCAGGTAAATAATAAAAATACTAAAACGCAATGTACAAGCAATAATATAACAGACAAATGCTTGGATTGCTTAATTAACTTTACAGGTAAATTAATAAATAAATAAATAGCAAGGGTGAAAATATTGTATGTTTTACAGATAATTGTTGTATTACACTTAAATGTCAAAAAGTAATATGAACCCAAAGTCCAAAACAGGCATAATACACTGTATAAGATAGCAATTTATAATCAACTAGTTGAAGAGCCCATTACATGGGCCACAGTGCCGCTGCCAGCCGGTTGCGGGGAAGTCATGCGCAGTAGAGACTGCCCGTGCCGCAGCTGATACAGATCTGGACGCTCCTTCGGAGCAGGCAGTCTCTACTTCGCATGACTGTAGCACATGCAGCAGTCTCTACTGTGCATGACTACATTGTTACACACGTTTTAGCGAATTATTATATAGAGGATAATTTGACTGAGCAGTTCTTTGAGTCTTAAGACTGAATAGATGAAAATGTATACACCGCAATATATATGAATTCCAATTGAACAAAATGTACACAACAAAGATAAAATGATTAATATGAGAGTGACCAATCACAAATTGTCACGGTTTGTTATGACTCTCAGACACAGAGTTAAGATAAAAACACAACTTTATTGAAAAGTTTAAAGGGAACCCTTTTGGGTAGTATACACATAGAACATTTAGCGACAATACATAGTAGCATGAGTAGAGGTATACAAAATGAAAGACAGGCTCTACCGGCCTTGCCAATACCGGGTAAGGCAACCTTAGGTGGCACAAGATGGAAAAGGTTCTACCGGCCTTACCAATATACCAGGCAAGGCAGCCTGGAGACTGGTACAACGAATAGTAAAGGCTCTACCGGCCCTGCCCATATACCGAGGAAGGCAGCCTTAAGACTGGTACACAAGTAGATAAGGCTCTACCGGCCTTGCCAATATACCGGGCAAGGCAGCCTGGAGACTGGTACAACGAATAGTAAAGGCTCTACCGGCCCTGCCCATATACCGAGGAAGGCAGCCTTAAGACTGGTACACAAGTAGATAAGGCTCTACCGGCCATGCCAATATACCGGGCAAGACAGCCTGGAGACTGGTACAATGAATAGTTAAGGCTCTACCTGCCTTGCCAATGTACCGGGCAAGGCAGCCTGGAGACTGGTACAATGAATAGTAAGGGCTCTACCGGCCCTGCCAATATACTGGGCAAGGCAGTCTTGAGACTGGTACACGAGTAGATAAGGCTCTACCGGCCTTGCCAATACCGGGTAAGGCAACCTTAAGTTGGTACAATGTGAGATAGGTTCTACAGGCCTTACCAATATACTGGGCAAGGCAGCCTTGGCTGCAAGTACTGGATAGTAGCAATGGTGACCTCAGTGACTGGCTTAAGGTGTAATAGACCAGTCACATGAGATGGACAGACTGAGGCCCCCTGAATAGACAGGATGATATAAGCCCCCTATAACACAGGAGAAAACCAGTACCCGCGTACTGGAGTACACAATCTCTACTGGTGCTGAGAGAAACGCAGAAAGCAACCAATTAATACATGGAGCGAACCAGTACCCGCATACTAGAGTGACAGAATAGCTACCGGTGCTATCTAGGACTGAACAGCAACCGGTCATGCATGGAGTGAACCACTACCCGCGTACTGGAATGACAGAATCACTACTGGTGCAATGAGCAGCAGGTTATACATGGAGCGAACCAGTACCCGCGTACTGGAGTGACAAAACCTCTACCGGTGCAATGAGCAGCCAGTTATACGTGGAGCGAACCAGTACCTGCGTACTGGAGTGACAGAATCTCTACCGGTGCAATGAGCAGCAGGTTATACATGGAGCGAACCAGTACCTGCGTACTGGAGTGACAGAACCTCTACCGGTGCAATGAGCAGCCGGTTATACATGGAGCGAACTAGTACCCGCGTACTGGAATGACAGAACCTCTACCGGTGCAATGAGCAGCTGGTTATACATGGAGCGAACCAGTACCCGCGTACTGGAGTGACAGAACCCCTACCGGTGTAATGAGCAGCCGGTTATACATGGAGCGAACCAGTACCCGCGTGCTGGAGTGACAGAACCCCTACCGGTGCAATGAGCAGCCGGTTATACATGGAGCGAACCAGTACCCGTGTGCTGGAGTGACAGAACCCCTACCGGTGCAATGAGCAGCCGGTTATACATGGAGCGAACCAGTACCCGCGTACTGGAGTGTAAAATGCAAGTGAATGAAAATGTCGCCAGGGCGACTGGAGGAGAGAGACACACTGCAGGCGATCCAAGAGCAGGAACACAGCCGGTGATGGACAGGAAACACATCTACAGGCAGTCAACCGGATCAGGAATGGCAGCAGGAAACAGCAGCAGGGACAGCAACCCCAACCGGATCAGGAACGGATGCTGGAACCAGGGAAGCTGGCAGACAGGAACTCAGGCGGTACAGATGAGCAGGTGCAGAGTAAGGCCCAGGAGGCTCAGGAACCCAATGCAGGTGCAGGCAGCATGGAGACAACACGAAAGGGCAACCAAAGGGTGCCCAAGCTCAGTCTAAATAGGCAATACAGGGCGGGCTGAAGGCAGGCAGCCAATGGAGAGTCCCCTTCTGGTAACTGACAAAGAAAGGCAGCAATCACGGGCACCGTGATACAAATGCAATCAGTCAGATGATATGAAACAAATATGTTTTATATCTTCAATTGACAAACAACGTGAAACTGGCTTCATAAAAACAGATGGAAAACAATTCAACTGTATTTTGAACACTCATGACCTGGTCAGGAACTGCATCAGATGACAATATAGTAACCTAGTAACATACAGTAGTAGCATTGTTGATAAGGATCAAAGAAGAAGTGTCCATCAAGTTCAGCCCATGCCATATCACACCTGCTGATCCACAGGAGGGCAAAAAAATCCAATTGAAGCCATTTCCAATTAAGCCTTAAGTGGTAGAAAAACATTTCCTGACACAAAATGGTAGTAGGATAGTTCCCTGGATCAACACCCTATCTGCTTTGAAGCCAAATTTCATAATTCTCAATATTGTTCTGTTTTAGATAGGTATCCATTATGCTTTGAAAACAATTACAGTATCTGCAAGTACAGCATCCAGAGAGTAGGATATGGGATGGCATCCTGAGTAGGATATGTAATGGTAACTCCCACATTGCAAGGGATCTTTCCCTTCTTTTATCCTAAAGAACAGCATCATATGCTTTCATCGTATAGGGCTTAAATCAGATAAAAAGGTTTTATAATATAAATAGGGCCACGGCTTTTGCCTGAGGATGTGGTTTTGATTTTCTTACAGACAATCCCATTGGTCTTGGTTGGGTTCATACTGCTGGAGATTGTAGAAACTGAAATAACCCACAATTTAGTTAAAATTTTTTATTTAGTTTTGATCTTGCTAATATCCAGGCCTGCATTCATATCCCAGGCTCCCCTAGGCAATGTGCCCTTAGCTCTTACCATGACCATACCCGCACTTATCACATGACCCCACCCCTGGTCCCATACACTGTTTCCTGTCACAGAAAATACCCTCGGCTGATAACAAACAAGAAAGAAAAGAGATGTAACCCCTTGGTTGCTAGAGAGCTCTCCAAAGGTTTGTTCCACAATGATTTAAAGATGTATCTAGCATCTAGGAGTTAAATAATACGGGTAAAGGGGTATATGACTGTTGCAGGAACATTGAGATTGCTCTGATCACACTCACAATTTAGAGTATGGTGTAGGCAGCACAGCTGAGGCTCCCCTCAATTTGCAAAGCTCTGGTTCTGCTAATAACCTTCCACATTTGTTCACTGATTTGTGTTGATGATACTTTAACCACAAAGCCTCTGAGAGATTGGCCCCATTCATATTGATCTGATTAGGAGAGGGAGGATTTGTGTCTCAGTTCTGGGCAGCTGATAAAAGGAAGTATTGTACTGTTTTTTTTCTCTAGATTATTTTTCTAAAAGGACCCTACCCATATATGTTCCCCTCTCAGAACTGATTCATGAGATTCCAAAACAATTGGAACTCAGCCAGTGATATTAATGGAAAAATATGAGCCAATGGATTGTTTCTGAACTAACGTGTCATAGGCAAATAGGGTATTAGTCTCCTGGAAGGATTATTGCCATAGGATTGGAGAAAAATCTGACTAATGATCAGGGAGTGATCAGAGCATACTGCAGGTTCAATCAAAGTGTAGGAAAATAAAGGTAAGGTATGTTGTTCCACAAAAAATTAATCATGGTGCGAGTGTTGTGTACATGTGAGTAGAAACTATAGTAATATGGTTTACAATTTTGATAATTTAATTAAAGAGAGGTTAAATAGAGGATATGTATTTCCTTGATATGGGAGTCTTCCCTACTAGATTTCCCAAAAGAGATGGGTTTAGAGGAACATTGACATCCTCCCAGTATAGTGTAACACATTTTTAAGTCATCTAACAGTGTGAGAGTAGAATTTAAGAAGTCAGTCTTCTTCATGTTTGGGATATAGAAATCGACCAGTCTGTAGGTTGTACTCGTAATATAACACTTCATCCTCAGAAAAATATGCATGCCCTCTGGGTCCAGTTAGAAATCTGTCAAATTCCATGGGACACTTATGTGGATCAATATGCTCACACTCCTTTTCTTGACTGGCTGAAACAAACCAAGAGACTTAGAAAATGTGTGTGTCTTGTCTTTCGGGAAATTAATTTCCTACATATACACGTCTGCCTTGAACCTAGCAAAGTCTCTTAATGGTATGTGTTTTATCTAGTTTTTTAGTCATTTGGATTTGATTGAAACTAGTTTAATTGAGTGAATCAAAGAGAAGGTTATATACAGTACTAAGATTTTTGGACATTACAGCAATTACCTGAAGGTTCAAATTATTAGAAAATGTGAATCTGAGCTGGGGCATGTTTATATTGGAATAGAGCAGCAAAAGGGGTTAGAGGGATAAAGGAAAAAAAAAGAACTGTTGGCACATATGTACATGGGAATGAACTGTGAGCAAGAGGCAGTCAAACCTGTCTAGTATAGCATGGAATTTGCCATCCAGCATATAGGGGGAGGGGGTGAAAGATATCCAAGAGCATGTCAATAATGGATGCCTCTTACAAGGCTACATGGAGAACATCCATATTAAAAAGCACAATTTATGTTATGGGGAGGGAAATAATGGAGCAAGATGGAAAACAATGTGCAGTTAAGCTATTTTGTCGAAAAGGTGAACCAAACACTGACACATGATGCAGGTGAGGAAACCATCTTAGCATTTTGAAAGACAAGTTTATTTGTGTTTTGTTTTTTTTAATTTAAGAAAGCTGGGGCAATGGAGAAACTAAGACACTTTAGTAAGGTCAGGGAAAATAACTACTGGAATGAGGAGGCGAATGTACTACATATCATACAGAAATTAACAACGTGGTAGAACTGGTTGTTTTTCAAAAACACTGTATCTTCACCCAGCCAAGGTAATAGAAGAAAACAATTGCATATCAACAGAATATATGTTTTTCAGATCTGACCTGTGAAAAAGCAGATAATCAAAGCTAGGTTGGTAAGATGTATCATATAGAAAGACTCTTCATGGAAGTGATTCAAAGCCTATAAGTGTACATCTAGACCTAGGAGAAGTCTACAACAGGTCAGTGAAGGATGGAAATGAACCCCTGCACAAGCTGAAAATTATTTTCATCAATAATAGTAATAAATAGACAGCTTAATTTCAGGCAGGGGTATAGGTTCACCAGAGAAAGCAGCCAATGTCTATATCAGAGGAGGACCAGTTAGTGGGAGAGACAGTGCACATTACTGTAATAAATAGATGGTATAATAAAGGTTTTTGACAAAGGTCTTAAATGGATATACAATACATGAATGGATGCTAAAAGAAGCAGTAGAAGTTGAAAAAGGGAGACATAGTATTCCTATGTAAGAAAGGGTATAAGAGAGCCAGAAAAGAAGAGAGAATATGTATCAGAAAAGGAAAGTGCAAGTAGACAAATAGAGCAGGTAGGATATAAAAGGTTAAAGAAATAAAGGTATAAGGGCAGTATGGATGAAAAATAGCAAGTAATAGGCAGCACAAATACGGTAGATGGAGGAAAAGCAACCCAACCCAGCAGCCAGTAAATGACCACTACTCCCTAATTCAGTTAGTTAAATAATATAAAATTCTGGCGCTTAGGTAATAGGTCAGAATCCTCATGCAGAGACCCAGTAGGTGATATCAAAATATACCAACACTTATCAGGAATATAATATATTTAGAAACAAAAATCCAATATGATATTTAAAAGCAGACTTTATTCTCTCTAATATATTGTAATATATCATTTATCATGTGTCCATGTACAATATATTCATGTTGAGTATGATTAGGTGTAAAGTCTGCAAAATTTCACGTGTGGCATTTTGCTATTTTTTGTTTTTTTGTGAAAGTTTTCTCCGTTTCGCCACTTCAAAATTATTCTCCTTTTTGACACTGCCAACAAATTATTTCTCTATGTTTCCTATCCTGCAAAAATCCCCACCACAATATTACTTCTCAAAGTTGTGAGTCCTACAGCAACATATACTTTGAAAAATTTGTTAGTACAACCTACGATGTGGCGGATGTGTATGGTAGTGGAGGTGGTGGACTGGCATGGTATAATTGATGTGTGTGTGTGTATATATATATGTGGGATATATAATGTGGGATAGCGCTGCCCGTCAGGCTATATAGGAAATTAATGCACACACATGGATGCAAGACACACACACACACACACACACACACACAGACACACACGCAAATGGACACGCATGCACTGAGATGCATAATGATCAACACAGTCATACACACATACAATCAATGCACAACATGCAGGCACATAGAGTGTGATACAGACATGCAACGCACACAGTGAGGAACACACAGACACACACATAGACACACACACACAGAAGTGAGTCATAAGGGGGTGACTTAAGTGTCATTGTAATGAGTTTGTGTTTGTACTTATGCCTCCACTGTGGCATTCATTCATGTAGTTGAAATGCACGTGGTGATTGGACATACTATGATGGAAGGTGGATCGTGCTAGCTCCCGGGGTGGGAGTGAGTGTGAGTGAGACTATGGTGGAAGGTGGATTGTGCTGACTCCCGGGGTGTGAGTGAGTGTGAGTGTGCATGCGAGTAAGTGTGAGTGAGTGCAAGAGTGAGTGATTGCGTGTGAGTGATAGTGTGAGTGAGTGGCATTCATTCATGTAGTCGAAATGCATGTGGTAATTGCACATACTATAGTGGAAGGTGGATCGTGCTGGCTCCTGGGCTGGGAGTGAGTGTGAGTGAGACTATAGTGGAAGTTGGATTGTGCTGACTCCCGGGGTGTGAGTGAGTGTGAGTGTGAATGCGAGTAAGTGTGAGTGAGTGCGAAAGTGAGTGATTGCGTGTGAGTGATAGTGTGAGTGTGTGAGAGAGTGTGAGTGTGTGATTGAGTGTGAGTGTGTGTGAGTGAGAGTGTGTGTGTGAGTGTGTGTGAGAGAGTGTGAATGAGAGAGTGTGAGTGAGGGTGTGAGTGTGTGTGATTGATTGAGTTTGAGTGTGTGTGTGTGAGAGTGTGAGAGTGAGAGTGTGTGTGAGTGAGAGAGTATGAATGAGAGAGTGTGAGTGAGAGAGTGTGAGTTAGAGTGTGTGTGATTGAGTGTGAGTGTGTGATTGAGTGTGTGTGAGTGAGAGTGTGAGTGTGTGAGTGAGTGTGTGAGTGAGAGTGAGAGAGTGTGAGTGTGTGTGTGATTGAGTGTGTGAGTGAGAGTGTGAGTGAGTGAGAGTGTGTATGATTGAGTGTGTGTGATTGAGTGTGAGTGTGTGTGATTGAGTGAGTGTGTGAATGTGTTTCATTGAGTGTGAGTGTGTGTGTGATTGAGTGTGAGTGTGTGTGTGTGTGTGTGTGTCACGGTTTTTGATGAACACTCAGACAGAACAGTAAGGTTAAAATGACTTTATTGAGTAACATGCATACAAGGAATAAGGCCCACAACATGAAACAACACTATATAATGGATATATAGGCAATAAGCAGTTACTGTGAACAGAATTACTGAGATGGGATTCAGGCAAAGGAGGTATCAAAGGCAGGCAACCCTCCACTAGAGAACCTGGAAAGATCAGGCTACTGGACCCCGGCTGACAGCAGGACAGAGTATGGCAGAAAGTCCTGGAGATGGTAATAGGCATGAGACCCAGACGCCTGGGTGGCACAGAACCCAAAGAGGCAATGAGGCAACACTGACCACGGGTCCCAGGGTGACCAAGGCCACCACTTACACAGGGTAAACCCTAGAGCGCTAGGGGTGGATCGTAGGTGAACACTGGAAGGCCACAGGTGTCCCCTCACAGGACAGTGGAACAAGCGCAAATGCTGGCTTTAGGACCACTGGCCACTAGACAGGAATATGAGCTCAGGGTCTCCACACACCAGGCAGTGTGTGCCAATGCAAGTGCTGGCCCTCACCCAGGCACTGCAACACGAAGGAGCACAAGGGTTACCTAGACAGTCTAGGCACTGAACAGTTAACAGGAGACGGCCAGAGATACACAGGAACTCCCATAGGGAGTGAGCCCAGCAATTAGAGCAGAGGGAGACACAGAGAGATCAGAGTAACTCAGTCAGCACTTGCTAGCACTGTACCAGTACTTCGCATGTACACACTGCCACGGGCAGTAGGAGTAAGTGGCTATAGCACAAATGCTATGCCTACGGTTGACAAAATAAGATTAGCGCCACGCGGCACACCCCAACAAGGCAACCGGAATCCGTTGAATGCTGGCCAATAAGACTACGGAGGAGACACAGCCATACACGGATGGCAACGAGACAATGGCTCAGCCGACTGGTTACAAACGGAAAGCACAGACTGGTCAGGAGCACAGGCAAGGCTCAGGAGCACAGGCGCACAGGTAAGGCTCAATAGCCAGGCAGACTTGCACAGTGAGGGTTCTTAGCCAGATCCGTTCAGCAACGGAGCAGGTACTCAGCCAGATCAGTCAGTAATGGAGCAGGTTCTCAGCCAGATGAGTTCAGCAATGGAGCGGGTTCTCAGCTAGATCAGTCGGTAACGGAGCAGGTTCTCAGCCAGATCAGTTCAGCAACGGATCGGGTACTCAGCCAGATCAGTTGGTAATGGAACAGATTCTAAGCCAGATCAGTTCAGCAACGGAGCGGATTCTCAGCCAGATCAGTCGGTAACGAAGTAGGTTCTCAGCCAGATCAGTTCAGCAATGGAGCGGGTTCTCAGTCAGATCAGTCAGTAACAAAGCAGGTTCTCAGCCAGATCAGTTCAGCAACGGAGCGGGTTCTCAGCCAGATCAGTTCAGCAACAGAGTGGGTTCTCAGCCAGATCTGTCGGTGATGGAGCAGTAGACAGGAAACACAGGAACATCGTCAGACAGACCGGGTCATACACGGACATCAACACAGTTACTAAACGTCAGGCTCAGATACACCACGAAAGGGCACCTTAGAATAGACGTGACAGGATATAAAAAGGAAAGCCCTGGGTGGAGCAAGGATGTCAGACCAATGGGAAGGCAGCATAGAAATTATGCAAAGTAACAATGTCGCCATCAGCGCAGGTGATTTAGAATGGGCACAAACAGAACAAGCTGCAGTAAAGTCAGCGCAATCAGCCCTCAGCGTTGGCCACCAGAAAATACGAGATAACGACCAAATTAATTGATCTCTGCCCACATGACCAGCTGCTCGTGAAGCATGGTATGTCTCAAGGAGTCTTGCCCAAAAAGGTTCTGCCACAAAACATTTGCCCATGGGCTTTTCAGGGGGAGATTCAGCTTGTGTTGCCAAGATCTCCTGACCCAGAGGGGACGTGATGCTAGTCCACAAGGTAGCCAGGATGCGGTCTTGTGGAATGATAGGTACTGTTCCTCAGACTCCAATTCAGGACCATGCTGCCTGGACAGCACATCAGCTTTTACATTCTTAGAACCGGGCAAATAGGAAACAACAAAGTTAAAGCGAGAGAGGAAGAGCTCCCATCTGGCTTGTCTTGGAGACAGTCTCTTAGCCTCTGAAAGATACAATACAAAAAAAAATACAAAAATCTTGTGGTCGGTTAAGATGAGAATCGGTACTCTGGTGCCTTCCAACAGATGACGCCACTCACGTAAGGCCAGGATAATTGCCAACAATTCACGGTCACCGTCATCAGGCAGGCCGGGTCATACACGAACAGCAACACAGTAACTAAACGTCAGGCTCAGATACACCATGAAAGGGCGCCTTAGAATAGACATGACAGGATATAAAAAGGCAAGCCCTGGGTGGAGCAAGGATGTCACACCAATGGGAAGGCAGCACAGAAATTATGTACAGTAACAATGTTGCTGTCAGCGCAGGAACACGGGCACCGTGATAGTGTGTTTGTGTCTGATGTGTTTGTGTCTGTGGTGTAGGAGCGAGTGGCAGCCATTTTGTTTTTTCAGTCACTTGGAGAGTGGTGGGTGGGCTGGATAGTGGGGGCAGGCCAACTCCCTGCATGATTTAAATCACTCCCCCATTGAATCACCCAATGGGAGCAGTAACTCGTCCTTACTTAAGCTGAGGTAACATAGCAATATAACACACGGTGGCTCTTCAGTTGAGGCAACGTAGCAATATGCTGAGGGAACAAATAGAAAGTGGTGTTTGAGGTTTGCCCTCTGTAACATACAGCTAAGCATCTCTCTCCCTTTAAGGAGAAAGGGCGGGAATCAGGAAGTGGAGGAGTGACAGTTGAAAACAGACAGTGAGGTGACTGAAGAGATGAAAAGAGTTAAATAAAAGAGTTGTTATTAGGTCTATCCCTGAGTGTATGTATTTTATGGAAACATTACACCCTCGTACTGAAACAGAGTGTATGGAGGGTTACAGTTATCTGTGGGAGGTGACACAGAGTGTATGGAGGGTTGCAGTTATCTGTGGGAGGTTAAACTGTGTTTGTGGGGTCTTGATCCTGAGTGAGAAGTTATTGATATCCCCTACTTCAGGAGCGAGTGGCAGCTATATTTTTATTTGTCAGTTGGATAGTGGTGGGCGGGCTGGAGGGGGTAGGGCCAACTCCCTGTATGATAAACATGCCCCCATTGAATCACCCAATGGGAGTTGTGTCTCCTGATGAGACATAAATTATGTAATGAGGCATTCTGTGCAATGTGAGTGTGTTTTCTGAGGAGATTAAATTATGTTCTGTGTGTGAGGAACCATAAATTATACAATGAGGCTTATTCTTTTTTATATATATATATATATATATACAGTAGTGTGCAAAAGTTTTAGGCAGGTGTGAAAATGCTATAAAGTAAGAGTGCTTTCAAAATAGACATGTTAATACTTTATTTTTATCAATTAACAAAATGCATAGTGAGTGAGCAGGAGAAAAATCTAAATCAAATAAATATTATGACCACCCTTTGCCTTCAAAACAACAGCAGTTCTTCTGGGTACACTTGCACAAAGACAGGGATTTTGTAGGCATATAGTCAGGTGTATAATTAACCAGTTATACCAAACAGGTGCTAATGATCATCAATTTAATTTGTAGGTTGAAACACAATCATTAACTGAAACAGAAACAGCCGTGTAGGAGGAATAAAACAAGGTGAGGTTCTTGAAGACAGTTTAATGTCAAAAGTCATACGCCATGGCAAGAATAAGCACAAAAATAAGACACAAGGTAGATATACTGCAACAGCGATGTCTCTCCAAGGCAGAAATTTCAAGGCAGACAGGGGTTTCCAGATGTGCTGTCAAAGATCTTTTGAAGAAGCACAAAGAAACTGACAATGTTCAGGACCATAGACACAGTGGTCAGTCAAAAAAGTGCAGCAGATGAAAGACACATCACGCTTACTTCCCTTCACAATCTGAAGATGTCCAGCAGTGCCATCACCTCAGAACTGGCAGAAAACAGTGGGACCCTGGTACACCCATCTACTGTCTAGAATAGTCTGGTCAGAAGTGGTCTTCATGGAAGACTAACAGCCAAAAAGCCACACCTCCGATGTGGAAACAAGGCCAAGCAACTGAACTATGCATGAAAACCCAGTGTCACGGTACCCGCAAGGAAACACAGGACAAGTACTTTAGGTAACACCAACTTTATTACGGCAGCAACAATACAGAGATATCACAAGACAGTGTACAATATATGAGACTAAAGAGAAGTGCACAACGGAGTAAGAGACAACTACCAGGAATAGAAGCCTGCTACCGTGTGATTCTCTGACAGCAGGATCCCAGCAATGGAACTAGGATTATCTGCAGTGCCAACTGTGAGGTCGGCAACTAGAATTTGCAGTACCACAGGTCCGCACCAGGGTGAAGCCAGAAAGAGACGAGGAGAGCCCAAGTCCCAGGCCCGCACCTGGGAACACCGGCAACTGGGAAGGCAGTTTTATTTTGCAGGTCAGAAGCTGGTGGTGTAGTCAGGAGATTCTACAGGAAAGTAGTGGATGAAGCAGAGCCCATGGAGGAAGAATTTGTGAGCAGCAGTTCTCTACCTTTTCTTCTTACTCTTTCATTTTCCACCCACCATAAATAAAAGGAAATAATCCTATTTATCTGATCCAAAATAAAATGTGCTCTAGGGATTTAGTATATACAGGCAGCTTGTGAGGGGCTCCAATACTAATCAGCTCTAAAAAAAATATTTAATATGCATTTTATTAAAAAAGAAAATAAATACTTTATTAATAATAATAATAGTTATAACATTATGGAGCTACAGATCATTTTAATTATACTGACTGGAGAATGAGCTGACATGCTAGATATCAAGATAACACAGTGAAAGAGCCAGATCAATTTACTAAAGAGGCTATCTTAGTCAGTATAATGCCAGAACTCTAAAACATTATTTTTTTTAAATGTACATGGCATGAAAAAGAGCATTTTTCCTGCTGAAAAGGGGACAATAGCAGGGATGGTAGATTTGAACTATGTAGTACTCATAGTAGTAACAGAAGTAGTTCCCCATATGCAGAGGATCCTACAATCCTAAGTTCTATAAAGGGATAGTAATACTTCGTTTTAAGAGAACGAAGTAGGTTCTTAGCCAGATCAGTTCAGCAATGGAGCGGGTTCTCAGTCAGATCAGTCAGTAACAAAGCAGGTTCTCAGCCAGATCAGTTCAGCAACGGAGCGGGTTCTCAGCCAGATCAGTTCAGCAACAGAGTGGGTTCTCAGCCAGATCTGTCGGTGATGGAGCAGTAGACAGGAAACACAGGAACATCGTCAGACAGACCGGGTCATACACGGACATCAACACAGTTACTAAACGTCAGGCTCAGATACACCACGAAAGGGCACCTTAGAATAGACGTGACAGGATATAAAAAGGAAAGCCCTGGGTGGAGCAAGGATGTCAGACCAATGGGAAGGCAGCATAGAAATTATGCAAAGTAACAATGTCGCCATCAGCGCAGGTGATTTAGAATGGGCACAAACAGAACAAGCTGCAGTAAAGTCAGCGCAATCAGCCCTCAGCGTTGGCCACCAGAAAATACGAGATAACGACCAAATTAATTGATCTCTGCCCACATGACCAGCTGCTCGTGAAGCATGGTATGTCTCAAGGAGTCTTGCCCAAAAAGGTTCTGCCACAAAACATTTGCCCATGGGCTTTTCAGGGGGAGATTCAGCTTGTGTTGCCAAGATCTCCTGACCCAGAGGGGACGTGATGCTAGTCCACAAGGTAGCCAGGATGCGGTCTTGTGGAATGATAGGTACTGTTCCTCAGACTCCAATTCAGGACCATGCTGCCTGGACAGCACATCAGCTTTTACATTCTTAGAACCGGGCAAATAGGAAACAACAAAGTTAAAGCGAGAGAGGAAGAGCTCCCATCTGGCTTGTCTTGGAGACAGTCTCTTAGCCTCTGAAAGATACAATACAAAAAAAAATACAAAAATCTTGTGGTCGGTTAAGATGAGAATCGGTACTCTGGTGCCTTCCAACAGATGACGCCACTCACGTAAGGCCAGGATAATTGCCAACAATTCACGGTCACCGTCATCAGGCAGGCCGGGTCATACACGAACAGCAACACAGTAACTAAACGTCAGGCTCAGATACACCATGAAAGGGCGCCTTAGAATAGACATGACAGGATATAAAAAGGCAAGCCCTGGGTGGAGCAAGGATGTCACACCAATGGGAAGGCAGCACAGAAATTATGTACAGTAACAATGTTGCTGTCAGCGCAGGAACACGGGCACCGTGATAGTGTGTTTGTGTCTGATGTGTTTGTGTCTGTGGTGTAGGAGCGAGTGGCAGCCATTTTGTTTTTTCAGTCACTTGGAGAGTGGTGGGTGGGCTGGATAGTGGGGGCAGGCCAACTCCCTGCATGATTTAAATCACTGAGGTAACATAGCAATATAACACACGGTGGCTCTTCAGTTGAGGCAACGTAGCAATATGCTGAGGGAACAAATAGAAAGTGGTGTTTGAGGTTTGCCCTCTGTAACATACAGCTAAGCATCTCTCTCCCTTTAAGGAGAAAGGGCGGGAATCAGGAAGTGGAGGAGTGACAGTTGAAAACAGACAGTGAGGTGACTGAAGAGATGAAAAGAGTTAAATAAAAGAGTTGTTATTAGGTCTATCCCTGAGTGTATGTATTTTATGGAAACATTACACCCTCGTACTGAAACAGAGTGTATGGAGGGTTACAGTTATCTGTGGGAGGTGACACAGAGTGTATGGAGGGTTGCAGTTATCTGTGGGAGGTTAAACTGTGTTTGTGGGGTCATGATCCTGAGTGAGAAGTTATTGATATCCCCTACTTCAGGAGCGAGTGGCAGCTATATTTTTATTTGTCAGTTGGATAGTGGTGGGCGGGCTGGAGGGGGTAGGGCCAACTCCCTGTATGATAAACATACCCCCATTGAATCACCCAATGGGAGTTGTGTCTCCTGATGAGACATAAATTATGTAATGAGGCATTCTGTGCAATGTGAGTGTGTTTTCTGAGGAGATTAAATTATGTTCTGTGTGTGAGGAACCATAAATTATACAATGAGGCTTATTCTTTTTTTTATATATATATATATATAGATATACAGTAGTGTGCAAAAGTTTTAGGCAGGTGTGAAAATGCTATAAAGTAAGAGTGCTTTCAAAATAGACATGTTAATACTTTATTTTTATCAATTAACAAAATGCATAGTGAGTGAGCAGGAGAAAAATCTAATTCAAATAAATATTATGACCACCCTTTGCCTTCAAAACAACAGCAGTTCTTCTGGGTACACTTGCACAAAGACAGGGATTTTGTAGGCATATAGTCAGGTGTATAATTAACCAGTTATACCAAACAGGTGCTAATGATCATCAATTTAATTTGTAGGTTGAAACACAATCATTAACTGAAACAGAAACAGCCGTGTAGGAGGAATAAAACAAGGTGAGGTTCTTGAAGACAGTTTAATGTCAAAAGTCATACGCCATGGCAAGAATAAGCACAAAAATAAGACACAAGGTAGATATACTGCAACAGCGATGTCTCTCCAAGGCAGAAATTTCAAGGCAGACAGGGGTTTCCAGATGTGCTGTCAAAGATCTTTTGAAGAAGCACAAAGAAACTGACAATGTTCAGGACCATAGACACAGTGGTCAGTCAAAAAAGTGCAGCAGATGAAAGACACATCACGCTTACTTCCCTTCACAATCTGAAGATGTCCAGCAGTGCCATCACCTCAGAACTGGCAGAAAACAGTGGGACCCTGGTACACCCATCTACTGTCTAGAATAGTCTGGTCAGAAGTGGTCTTCATGGAAGACTAACAGCCAAAAAGCCACACCTCCGATGTGGAAACAAGGCCAAGCAACTGAACTATGCATGAAAACCCAGTGTCACGGTACCCGCAAGGAAACACAGGACAAGTACTTTAGGTAACACCAACTTTATTACGGCAGCAACAATACAGAGATATCACAAGACAGTGTACAATATATGAGACTAAAGAGAAGTGCACAACGGAGTAAGAGACAACTACCAGGAATAGAAGCCTGCTACCGTGTGATTCTCTGACAGCAGGATCCCAGCAATGGAACTAGGATTATCTGCAGTGCCAACTGTGAGGTCGGCAACTAGAATTTGCAGTACCACAGGTCCGCACCAGGGTGAAGCCAGAAAGAGACGAGGAGAGCCCAAGTCCCAGGCCCGCACCTGGGAACACCGGCAACTGGGAAGGCAGTTTTATTTTGCAGGTCAGAAGCTGGTGGTGTAGTCAGGAGATTCTACAGGAAAGTAGTGGATGAAGCAGAGCCCATGGAGGAAGAATTTGTGAGCAGCAGTTCTCTACCTTTTCTTCTTACTCTTTCATTTTCCACCCACCATAAATAAAAGGAAATAATCCTATTTATCTGATCCAAAATAAAATGTGCTCTAGGGATTTAGTATATACAGGCAGCTTGTGAGGGGCTCCAATACTAATCAGCTCTAAAAAAATATTTAATATGCATTTTATTAAAAAAGAAAATAAATACTTTATTAATAATAATAATAGTTATAACATTATGGAGCTACAGATCATTTTAATTATACTGACTGGAGAATGAGCTGACATGCTAGATATCAAGATAACACAGTGAAAGAGCCAGATCAATTTACTAAAGAGGCTATCTTAGTCAGTATAATGCCAGAACTCTAAAACATTATTTTTTTTAAATGTACATGGCATGAAAAAGAGCATTTTTCCTGCTGAAAAGGGGACAATAGCAGGGATGGTAGATTTGAACTATGTAGTACTCATAGTAGTAACAGAAGTAGTTCCCCATATGCAGAGGATCCTACAATCCTAAGTTCTATAAAGGGATAGTAATACTTCGTTTTAACTTTATTTTATTTTGTAAGCATTAAAAAAACATGAAGAACGATATAAGTCTTATCTCTCAAACCTTTATGGTTTATGAGATATTCACAAGCAACGTTTCCCCTCCCCGCCCCTTTTACCTAGTGTAAGCCATCTCTTCTCAGATGTAAATCTGGTTGTAAGACTAGACAGATAACAGCAGGGGACAATCTTCTTTGTATGAAAACAATGAAAGCCCTTCCCCCCTTGACAAGCTTTTCAGGTTTTTCCCTTATCTTAATTGAAGATTGTCCCTCTCTGCAGTCTACCTGGGCACCTCCCTTCAGATCTGGTTGAACAGGGGGGGTGATACTTTACTTGTGAATATCTCTTAAACCATAAAGGTTTGAGAGATAAGACTTATATCATTCTTCATGTTTTTTTAATGCCTACAAAATAAAATTGTTAAACGAAGTATTACTATCCCTTTAAGAACAAATGAATCCACATCTGTCGCTACGTCTTTCATAGTACAGGGAGAATTTACATGTTCCCCCTGCTAAAATAAATACATGCCTGCCAGGGTTCTTTACACTGCCCTGCTATTCTCTATGGACTTAATAACTTGATTTCAGCAGTGTACAACAAGTGGCTTATTTATTTTGGTAGAAGTAACGGGGAAGTTCCCCTGCACTACGTAAGATATGCAGGATTTCTTTTCATCCAAAATACCCATGTGATACTGAATGGGAAGCAAAGCTGTAAGTGAGCAGTCTCAGAGAGTACTTTCTTTTACTCATTTAAATGCTATTCAGAGAGTTTGGCCAGACAGCTGGGAGGCAAATGCCCTTTTTTCAGTCTGCCCCCATCCCTTATTGGACAGATGCACATAATATGGAAGATATGCAGCATAGAAATGTTCCCTTCTGTTTCTTTCCTTGTTTACCTTACACTTTTTTTATTCCCTCATTCTCTCCCCTTTCCCTTACCCCATCTTGCCCGTTCCCCTTGTTCCTCTTTCCTCATTGCCTCTTTTTCTCCCCATTCACTCATCATTTTGCTCTTCTATAGATTTTATGCCATGAGAGCCAGTTTTTCTACTGACTGTAAGTTCTGTTATTCAGCATGTACCTATATTGTAAGCTTTGTGGGACAGTTCTATAGACCGCAAGCTCTAAGGATTTATCCTCTTTATTGCAAGCTCTGTGATTCAGCCTGAATTTTTATCATGCACTGTAGGCATTTTCTTCATTTGACTGCACGTTATATGTGTACTTTGTACACCAATAAGTCCATCTCTTGGGTCTTCTCATTTGTCTGATTGCAAGCTTTGTTATTCAGCCTGTATCTTTATTATACAAACAGTATGTCTGCTCTGTTAGAGTCATCATGCATCTTTATTGTTCACTGTTAGTCTTCACAACACATCTAGACAATGAAAAGGTTAAGACCTCACTAAGCAAAGACAGAGAAAACGTCTAAATTTTCAAGTTAGACCAAATCCCCACTAAGAAATCAGGAAGACCGCTCTGTGAATTAATTACACCCATTTGATGCTACAGATAATTTAACACATTATTTTAATTCACATGTTCTATCTAACCTGACTCCAAATGTACTTAAAAATGCTAATTTATTTTGTGGTGTGTGCCGCGCAGCCAGAGCCACACAATAACATGCTGTAGTGTTCCTCTTTGGAAACTAAGAATGTTTAGAGTTATATTGTGAGCATAAATTGATAATCAAGTTTAACTCTCCTAACTGTGGCTTTCAGAAAAACAAAAGGGGAGAGCAATAGTGCAATAAGGTCTGAGTCACATTCCACCACCAAGATCACCCCACACGTGGGTACTCACAAATAAAGAGGCTGTCAATCACATATATGCATGGACAGCAAATGCGTACACTGGGATTATATTCTTCCCCAGACACAGATAAGCTTTCACAATCTTAGGCAGCTACTCTTCTCCTCACTCTCTCTGAGTGGCACCAGGAAAACTCCAAAAATAAACAAAAAAGAGAGAGAGAGCGCGCCCAATAGTGTATAATGTTCACAATCCTTCTTTAAAAATATAGCAATACATTTTTGTTAATTGTGGCTTGAGGAAACGGTTGTTTGCGGCAAAACGCGTAGCCTTGCCTTTATTGTTTTTATTCATCGATGTTGGTTATTTTATTGATATCGCATTTATAATAAATTCTTGGAAGCCAGACGGTGTTGATGTCCTTTTGGAGCGTGTATTGAGTGGAGCAGCGGGCTGTTTGACACCAGTGTCAAACAGCAGTAGCAAAGGCAAACAAAGTCCTGTCTTGCATAAAAAGAGATATTGAAGCAAGAGTGGATAACATTATTTTGCCATTATACAAATCATTGGTAAGACCTCACCTTGAGTATGCAGTGCAATTTTGGGCACCGGTTCTGAAAAAGGATATACTAGAACGAGAGGGTACAGCGGAGAGCAACAAAATTAATTAAGGGAATGGAGGACTTGACATATGAGGAACGACTAAACAAACTTGGTTTATTTACTCTAGAGAAAAGACGACTAAGAGGAGACCTTATCACATTGTACAAGTATATGAGAGGTCAATACAAGGATCTCTGCGGTGAGCTATTTATTCCAAGGCCTGATCAGGTGACCAGGGGACACCCCTTGAGATTAGAGGAAAGGAGGTTTAAACTTCAGCAGAGGAAGGGTTTTTTTACAGTGAGGTCTGTCAAATTGTGGAATTCATTGCCCAGGGAGGTAGTTATGGCAGATACAATGGATACATTTAAGAGAAGATTAGATACATTTCTTTCAAAAGGGAACACACAGAGTTATACTGTTTATCAGTAGGCTGATCAGGAAGGTCTGATAAAGACTAATTTAATTGGTAGCAGGAAAGCTATAAAATTCTCAGTTACTGAGGTATGAAGCGAAGGTTGAACTTGATGGACTTGTGCCTTTTTTCAACCTAATTTACTATGTTACATTGATTTATTTTATTTTAAAGAAGGATTGTGAACATACTACACTATTGGGCACTCTCTCTTTTTTGTGTCTTTTTGGAGTTTTAATTGTGGCGTGAACTGTGACAAGAAATGTATGTCACACTGTCCTACAAAAAGGCATATTTTGTCCGTTTGGTTTGCCAGAGGGCTACACATTTCATTGCAAGTGATGGGTTGTGCACCCCGCAGGTGCTGGGAGGTTTAACCCATACATAAAACTAGAACTCACCTGAGCATCAAAGAGGCAATTAATCTTGTTTGCATCTTCTAGCCCACTTAAAAGATACTTTACTAGAGCCTAGGGATTGAATTGTGGTCATACTGCTAAATAGTAGAATTTACATATTAATATAATGTGAGTGAGTTTTAAAGGGATAGTAATACTTCATTTTATCTTTATTTTATTTTGTAGGTATTAAAAAAAACATGAAGAACGATATAAGTCTTATTTCTCAAACCTTTATCCCCTCCTGCCCCTTTTACCTAGTGTAAGCCATCTCTTCTCAGATGTGGAATGCAGTCCATAGACCAGACAGATAACAGCAGGGGACAATCTTCTTCCTATGAGAACAATGAAAGCCCTGCCCCCCTTGACAAGTTTTTTCAGGTTTTTCCCTTATCTTAATTGAAGATTGTCCCTCTCTGCAGTCTACCTGGACACCTCCCTTCTGCTCTAGCTGAACAGTGTGATATAAGTAAAAGGGGTGGGAGGGGGATACTTTGTCATTGAATTACTCTTGAACTACAACTCTGACGGAATTTAAATAACACTCTCCAAAGTCCAAATACTATGATGATTAATTAGAGCTGCTTTTATTATGAAACATTACTATCCCTTTAAAGTCATGTGTTGTGGATGCGGCCTTCATTCTCATAATTCCTGAAGAAGATACCTAGTTGTCTTGAAAGCTTGCATCCAAAGCCACTCAGCTAATAAAGGTATCATTTTCTTTATTCTACTAGTTTCCTACAGGTATGCCATAACAGTCTCTCTATTGACTGGGAAGGGAAGGTCCCAAAAACTTGGCTAAATACAGGGCCCCACTGAACATAATTCCACTTCTGGACAGTGGGATCCACCTGCAAAGAAAAGCTTTTTGTGCCATTTCTAATGTCTTTAAAATTGTCCATTTTGGTGCAGCTGGCTTGCTCCAGAGTTGCTCCACTTTTTTATAGTACATCAGACTTAGTCAGACAGCCACTCAAGGATAAAAATGTCCATATACTCATTCATCATGAACTACCTTCAAAGATTATTTGACAATTTTAAAATATGAACAATAGCTTCAATTTTACATACTTTGTTTTGCATTTATTTTAAACAATGATTTCTTTCCACAGTCATTGTATGAAGAAGAATAGAAAATCAAGTTATGACATCCCAGATAAACTAAGCAATCATGTCACTGTGAGGTTGATATGCTAAGAGGAAATGGAGCTATTCTGGAGCAAACCAATTGCACCATAGGAGACAGAAAATTACCCAGCTGATTTAAATGTTTTTTAACTCTTTGAGTGGTCTCTAACGCTAACAATGTAAAAAAAACACAAGAATTGGAGGTGCTCCTGGTGTAATATCGTCAAACACAATTGAGCCTTACCCAATGCCTTCCATTGTAGGTAATCTACTCACAACTGAGTGTTCAGTGTGACATGTATATGTCTACTGAAATTCTAGCAGAAAGGTTTTTATACTGACCCAGCTACAGTATACTTGATAGTAGAAATGAACTGAACATTTGTAGAATCAAGCTGCTCCTTTATATGTCCAAAAGGAAGGTAAACATGTAGGAGAACCACAAAAGGAAAGGGTGCCCATTAGTGTCTGTTATCCCAATGAATCTTAGTAATATTTAAAGAGGTATTATACACACAATCAAATTGGTTGGGTACAGGCTTATACCTTCTCCCAACACTACAAGCCAGCAGCAGGGGTGGACTGACAGCACCCATGGCCCCCGGGAAAAAGCAGTCATGGGCCCCCTTTACCCTGCCCCCACTTATGTCCCAACCTGATTTATCACTCCAGCCCACCAGCCCAGCCCACCCCCATTTGCTAATGGTGCAACACTATTTAAACCAGAGTTTACAACTGGAATGGGTCTACAATACTAAAGTAGCTCAGTTTCAATTGTAAGCTCATTGATACCACTTGATTAGCTCCATTTCAAATGTAATACCACATAGCTTACAATTAAAATGTAGCTACACTAGTGATTCCTGAGCTTTTAACTGAAAGGGAGCTACATTAGTGACACAACAGAGCTTACATTTGAAATGTAACTACACTAGTGATACAGCAGAGCTTACAATAGAAATGGAGCTACATGAATCATACCACAGATCTCACAATTAAAATGGAGTAACCCTAATGATAACACGAGCTTACAATTTAAATGGAGCAACACAAGTGATACCAAAGAGCTTATAATTAAAAAGAAGCTACACTATTGATACCACAGAACTTACAATACTAGTAGCTCCATTTCAATTGTAAGCTCAACCATATCAATTGTATAGCTCCATTTCAATTGTAATACCACAGAGGTTACAACTGAAATGGAGATACATTAGTGTTATCATCACATGCACTGCACACCCTACTGGTTATCAAAGGGTGAACTATAAAAAGGGTAAAAGGTGCAATACTGGCCAAATCAACTGCACTGCAGGGGACAATTATACATTTTGAAAATTTTTAAAAGGGGCTTTTAAACCCTTGAATGCTAGAGATGCCTTCAATAGATTGTTTTGCATTGGAGACCTTTCTAGCATGTAAGGGGTTAAATATCTCATTTAAATTAATGGGGGGGTTAATTTGTACCCTATGGTGTTTGAGTCCATATTTTCTGTTCCCCCATAGTAATCAATATTTTCTCATGTAAAGCGAATTACAAAGTGTCTGAGTTATTTTTTTCCTTCTAAATCTTTTTTTAACCCCTTGGATGCTAGAGTTGTCTCCAACTAATTACTTTGTCTCTAGCATCCAAGGGGTTAGAACTTTTTGCTCATGGAGAGGCCAATGCCATCTTGCATTGGGGAACCTTTGTTGCAGAATTATTCAATTAAAAGAATATAATAAAGTTTTGGGAAATATCTCCTTATGCCCCCTGTGTCCTGTCTATTACTCAGATGCATTTAGCTCTTTCCATATATCTAAATATGAGACATTTATATCTAATGGTATAGTTATCCATTTGAGTGCCCTCATTTGGAGAAAACCACTAATATAGCATGGATATATTTTTCTATTTATAATAAAATAAAATTCTCACTCACAGAGTCACAGCTGAAACCATGTTGTCCCAAGAGCAGAGAGCATGAGGGGATAATCACAAATGCACACCACCATCATGTAGGAATGTGCATAGCTGGAGTTTTAAGCAGCCCACGCATACCACTTCTCAATACATGAGACGCAGCGCGGAACTGCACGTCATGCTACTTCCCAGTCTACCTGCTCTAAGCTCAGCCCCATTCACAGTACCGTATCGCTGGCCATGACTGCAGGTGATCCTAGAGACTCACTGGGGCCTGGAACAATTGTGGGGGCCTCAATAAGGCATGATGGGCCAAGCTTTCTGGGCACTCCCCATGTCTGGAGGCCTAATTGCACCCTGGGCATGGCCGGGCCCATCCTGGTGGCGGGCCCTCGGTCCATGCCCGGATGCCCGACTGCTCAGTCAGCCCCTGGCCAGCAGAGAAAACAACCTGTCTCAGCTCAGGTCTCCAAGTTCAAGGAAAGAAAGATGCCACTCTTTGTTCCTCTTTAGAAAATTATTTTGATATAAAACCACATTAAAAATTACATGTATCTGAATAATAAATGTTGAAAAAATAAGCTAAAAATCCATAGGTTTTTAATGGTTCTAAGTATACACTGCTTCCTCAGAATCCTAATGGCTGATACAAGGAAAAAAGATAAAGAAAAAAACTGCAAACAATGTGATAGAGATCGCTCTAGCAATCAAACAATTTAAATCCCCATTTAAATCAATGGGGAGACTCTGCTTTGTACTCTTATAGTTTTTTACAGAAGTATTGTAGCCTCTTTGGACATTAGCTTCTGTGATGTTTACACATTTCAGTCTTGCTGATTGTATTAACTCTTTGAGTGCCAAAGGGGTATGCAACGCATTGCATATCAATGTGTTGCATACCCCTCTGGCACTCTAAGGGTTAAAAAAGGACTTGTCATTCAGGATTAAATACACATATAAGGACAAAATTCACCTAGTCCATTATGTTTTTCTAGCCATGGTAAGGTAAGTAGGGGGTCATTAATAATTAATAATAAGGAAAACCAGCTTATTATGTGAAGTATTAGTTCTCCTTTAAGGAGGAAAACCAGCTTATTGTGGGAAGTATTAGTTCTCCTTTAAGGAGGAAAACCAGCTTATTGTGCGAAGTATTAGTTCTCCTTTAAAGAGGAAAACCAGCTTATTGTGCAAAGTATTAGTTCTTCTTTAAAGAGGAAAACCAGCTTATTGTGTGAAGTATTAGTTCTCCTTTAAAGAGGAAAACCAGCTTATTGTGCGAAGTATTAGTTCTTCTTTAAAGAGGAAAACCAGCTTATTGTGTGAAGTATTAGTTCTCCTTTAAAGAGGAAAACCAGCTTATTGTGTGAAGTATTAGTTCTCCTTTAAAGAGGAAAAACAGTTTATTGTGCGAAGTATTAGTTCTTCTTTAAAGAGAAAAACCAGTTTATTGTGCGAAGTATTAGTTTTCCTTTAAAGAGGAAAACCAGCTTATTGTGCAAAGTATTAGTTCTCCTTTAAAGAGGAAAAACAGCTTAATGTGTGAATTATTAGTTGTTCTTTAAAGAGAAAAACCAGCTCATTGTGCAAAGTATTAGTTGTTCTTTAAAGAGGAAAACCAGCTTATTGTGTGAAGTATTAGTTCTCCTTTAAAGAGAAAAACCAGTTTATTGTGTTCTATTAGATTATCTTTAAACTAAAGCAAAATTAAATCAAGATTTGTGTTGGGAATTATTAAAAATGCATGTATTGCTTTGCATGTCCCTGGATAACACATCAGCGAAATAATATCCATAAATATGACTTGATGCTTTATAAGATGGAAAATTAATTTTGTAGACATATCACTTTCAGGAAAGGATCAAATTTACCTAAAACCCTTATTGCATACAATATGTTAGCAAAAAAGAAAAGTCAAGAGAGGGACTGAATATTACAGGCAAGGTTGTTGGCAAGGTTTATAGACATACAGGGTCTTAATTGTACATCTCTAGCAAGCATCATTATAATGAATGGATTAGTCTTTAAAGGAGAATTATCTCCTCTGAGCAATAATACTCTGCTTACATTACTACGACCAGAAAATACTAATGAATGTTGCTCTGAGGCCTTGGTTCAAGAGATAACATCATCAAGCAGTCTTGGATGCCATGTCCATGGAGCTAGACATGACAGTTGCTGGCACTTTTTTCATACTGAATCAGACAGAGAAGATTACCTTACTTAAGAACAAGAAGTGTGTACAAAGCAATGCATTGTAGACCCCTCTCGCCCTTAAAAGGTTAAGATAAGATTTGAAGTGGGGGAGGGGGTTGTTTCCTGTGGTCCTGCTAGAAACTGTCATGTCTACCTCCATGTCCACATGAAATTCAGGACTGATTCAAGGTGTTACCTCTTAAAGCCACAAGGGCAAAATTCATAGAGGCCATTAGGATTTTCTGGCAAAATTAGATTGTAAGCTCCTTGGGGCAGGGTGCCTTTCCCAGCGTATGTTTCCCTTGCTGCACTTTCCCCCAAAACTAATGCAATGATCGCACTTTAGCTTAATGCTCTTAACCCTGTTCTGTATTTTTGTATTGTATTATTTCAAATTCTGTTAAGCGCTGTGTACATGTATGGTGCTATATAAATAAAGATACATATATGGTCAATGGAAGGTTATTATTTGGAGGATGTGAAATAGTGACACATTAGCTGATATACTAAGAAAAGAAAATATTGAACAAACAATCAGGACCATATAGAACAAATGAATAAATCCCCAGATTCTCGTAAATTTAAATTGCTATTTTAACCAATACAATGTTCCACAATGGTTTGGTTATTAGTAATATTCAAACTCCAAGTGTCCTGTGGGGGTAGGTAGAATAGGCCTATAAAGAGGGCTGGTGGATCCACAGTCTTCTTGGACTTGTACCCACTCACTGAAGGCCAATAAAGTTTGATATCAGGTGAGTCTTTTTCACAGAATTGTAAAAGCTGTATGGTACTTGTTTTTAATGTAGATAACCTCTATAAACAAGCAATGTTACTTCCTACTCGTTCAGTTACAAAAAATCCTCAGGGAATGTTTTTAATTTAGATAGGGTTAAGTGTGTGTATTAGATAGGACTTGCCTGATATTGGCGTATTGTGATGTGTTGGACAAGCTTAAAAGGATAGTATTACTTCAAAATTACTATCCCTCATATTGTAGCCCTTAACAAACTGAGTTAAATGACACCAGTGGCATCTCTCAAACCTTTATGGTTTAAGAGATAGACGCTTTCAAAGTTTCCTCTCCCCTGCTGTCAGCGTTCTGCTGCCAGCAGGGGAATCCGGTCCCGGGACAGGCAGAGGTTCTTAAAGAGAGCCGATATCTCGTTATGGAAGGAAAAATGCTTCATTGAAACAGTTTTCTACGTGTGCTTGGTAACCAAGCACACGTAGAAGACTGTTTCAATTTATCATTTTTCCTTCCATAACGAGATATCAGCTCTGCTGAAGAGCCTCCTCTTGATTCAGAGACTGGATTCTCCTGCTGGCAGCAGAACGCTGACAGCAGGGGAGAGGAAACTTTGAAAGCGTATATCTCTTAAACCATAAAGGTTTGAGAGATGCCACTGGTGTCATTTAACTCAGTTTATTAAGGGCTACAATATGAGGGATAGTAATTTTGAAGCAATACTATCCCTTTAAACATGCTTTGGCCAAACTATGAACAAAAATCTTGCATTTATTAACACAGTTGAATAAATATGCCTTATACAGGGCACACATTTGTACAGTTTGTAAGGAGGAGGGCAGGTCTGTTTTTTGTTTTGTGAATATCATTGATCTTTGTGCTTAAATGGCTGTTGATATTGATTTATCTGATATTAAAATATCACTATTACTGTTAACATTCCAGTACTTATATTGTCTCAAGCTTGTCATGACGCACTAGGAGTTTGTCCAACCTCATACTAGCGTCTTCCCAGACTCAGTTTGGGATTTTGCTGATGTTTTATTTTAACTGATTTTAAATTATTTTAAATGTATTATTTATATAGTGTTATTTTCAAAACAAGTTAGATTTTAAAATAGGTACAACCCCAAATATGGGTATACCCAACATGGCCTATGATAAGGGGTGGGGTTGTTTCTAATAAAGATCTATTGCTTGCTCTTTTTCTATTTAGTTATTGAAATCAATGACAACAATGTACATGAAGACTTTCCTCATGTAATTAAACCATGCTAACTCACTAGTATAATTCGATTTACTGCATGTTGCCAGTCTATGCTTGCAAGAAAGAGAGAAAGCTGATCACATTTTGATGTTAGCTAGTATAGGCACAGTCAGGTAAAGAGAGGGTGCTTGAGTTGCTTTAGGTAAGGCGTGAAGCCCATAGCAAGTTGTCCTCTAGACAACTAGGGTGTAAGTGGAAAGAGAGAAAGGATAGCTAAGTAAAGTCATTTGTACCTGATAGATGACAGGCAGGCAGGTAGGTGAGCCTACCAAAGATGAGATTTAGAGGGATAATGTTATATAATAAAGATACATTATGCATTATTTTCAGACAGAGACACCAGGCAAGATATCACTCCACACTCAGACCAGAAAAAGACAAGCATATATAGGAGATGCAGCTGTACTGTTGTTCTGAGCAACTTACTGCATAATACAAGAGGGTTGAAGCTAACAGCTCTGTCTCTAATTTACACTAAAATGCAACACTACCATCATTATGCCCATCAAACATGGTAGTGGATGGGTTAAGGGGAAATAACTAGGGGGAGTGCATGAATGTGTTAGTGGTGATAAAGATTTACTAAATAAACAATGTTTTCATGGTTGTTGGAACGCGTGCATTAAATGTTGATGATCCTCATCTACTTGCATATGCTGTTTCTAGAAGTGATAAGAAAATTTCCCCAGAAGTGTTACTAAACATATTAGCATTTAAGAGGTTTATGAGTCACATTCTAGTGCTGTTTCCATAGCAGAAGAGGATTTAGCAGTAGTAAGACTAGATGCTGCATCAGACATTGACAGCAGTGATACCCCGCCACAAACTAGTGGTCAGTATTTTATAAATCCTCCTAAGAAAAAAGTACAATTATTATTTTTCAGACTTTATAAAACCTACAAGCATATGAAAGTAGTGTGGAGGAACATAATTTGGCACTATTGGATGATGATGATGCTGCTTACCTGATTATTGATGATGTTAATTTGGAATATGTCCCTTCATGCTCCTCCCATTTATCTGATACAGGTTAAGTAAAGATCTATGATGATGTGGCAAAAATTCTGCTCTATCTGAAAGGAAAATGCTCAATCTTCCACCACTGAAAAGGAGCAATATGCATGTTTATAAAGCCTTTGAGAGTTCTACTCAGTTATCATCATCATCATCACCACTTCCAAATCTAAAAACATTTAAAGGGATAGTAATGTTTCATAATAAAAGCAGCTCTAATTAATCATCATAGTATTTGTACTTTGGAGAGTGTTATTTCAATTCTGTCAGAGTTGTAGTTCCAGAGTAATTCAATGACAAAGTGTTCCCCTCCCTCCCCTTTTACTGATATAACACTGTTGAGCCAGAGCAGAAGGGGGGTGCCCAGGTAGACTGCAGAGAGGGATAATCTTCAATTAAGATAAGGGAAAAAACTGAAAAGCTTGTCAAGGGGGGCAGGGCTTTCATTGTTTTCATAGGAAGAAGATTGTCCCCTTCTGTTATCTGTCTGGTCTATGGACTGCATTCCACATCTGAGAAGAGATGGCTTACACTGGTAAAAGGGGCGGAAGGGGAAACTTTGCTTGTGAATATCTCATAAACCATAAAGGTTTGAGAGATAAGACTTATATCATTCTTAATGTTTTTTTAATGCCTACAAAATAAAATAAAGTTAAAACGAATTATTACTATCACTTTAAGCATCTTCAATCTAAAACCTCTCAGCAGAGAAAAGTTCCCAGTTTTTATAGTTTTACAGCAGGAATTCTTGATGTTGTGTAAAGCATAGGCAGCAAATTCTCAAATTTGCTCTGGAATGTTATTGGTGGAAGTAAAAATGTGGAAATGGATGTAAATGGATTTTCTATCAGCTGGAATTTTTGTGAAAAAAAGAAAACTTTTTTCAGGGAAATTCATGAGAAAAGAAAACGGGACTCTTCAATTATCCCGACATAGAAGTGTATTTTTGAAGGTCACTATATAGAAGAGTATTTCAAACTTCTGAATATTCACATAAGACTGAAATAATTAAGTTTGTTATTAGACTACTATGGAGATGTTTAATACATACATATACATTCACTTCTATGTAGCAACATTCTAGTATGGAGATCTCTGAAACATGAGAGCTAATTGAAGTACACCACTACTGAGTAGTTTTACATTAGCCTGTTTTTTAACCTCTGTCAACTTAAACAGTTATAACATATAAGTACAAATTCTACCACAATTATATCCTAATGAGCAATGTCTCTACCACTTCTCTTTAATATATACTGTAATATGGTGCATATGGTGAAGTATGTTGTGTTTGCAAAGGCGAAGTGCTTGCTTCAGTTGGCCATTGTATCATACCTAACTGCATCTCCCTCCTGGAACTCTGGGGCAAATCAACTGCACCATACAAATACATGTCCATTGTTTTAACCCTTTGAATTCCAAAGCAATCTT
The DNA here is from genome assembly GCA_037306005.1 of Rhinophrynus dorsalis. Classification (NCBI taxonomy): domain Eukaryota; kingdom Metazoa; phylum Chordata; class Amphibia; order Anura; family Rhinophrynidae; genus Rhinophrynus; species Rhinophrynus dorsalis. The sequence goes on from CM074718.1 coordinate 634,773,793, forward strand.
TTTGTTCCCCTCTGGTATTCAATGGGTTAAAAGGACCTTTTTTCACCCATTTAATTGGAAGCCCTGAGGTCAAAAGCCCTGTTTATATCAAGGAGGATTCAATGAATTTGCATTTGTCTCAAACAATGCAATTATTTTGCTTAAAAATATATCCAATCCTTAAATTTGACTTGGGAGAGCCAGCTTACTCAAAATGACGATTCTCTCTAAACATTTTTATCTATTTAACACTCTTCACATTCATATTACGAAGCATTATCTGGCTAAACTCCAATATAGCTTTACTAAGTTTATCTGTATGCAGAAAAGGGCTACAATCAATTATGATATCCTGTCCAGAATTATATCACAGGATGGCTTGAATTTTCCCATAGATATTATAAGGCCGCTGCCAGAATTTTTGACTTCCTTCCATCCAATCACAAATGATAGACTGAGAGTCTTTCACTTTACTTAGGTCAGACCTCCCCGATACTTCTCTGGTGTTCCATCCCTCATTAACTCCAGGAATATGGATCTCATATTATTTCGGGGCACTTGATAAACTCATGGCAAGAGCTGAACAACTCCTTTCAGCTGTCGCTGGCATCATCTCCTCTTATATCAATCTTAGGTAATCCAGATTTTTCATCAGGTCTCATAGCCCTATTTTTCTACATTGGGCTACCAAACATTACAGTACTGTTCAGGAACTTACCTCTTAGGGCTCCGTGATCTCTTTCGAGGAGTTACGTAATCATTTAGGACAACTCCACACACAGTGGTGGACCCTTCTACAAATTAGACACTGGATACAGGCTTTGAAACTAAGGGGCCCTCTTAATAGGACCCTTATGGGATTGGAGATCATGATCTCAAGGCAGCCGAAAAACTTTCATACTCTATCTTTCTGTTACTCTCTTCTACAAGAAGCTATTCCACAGGAGGTTCCATTGATGCGGTTCAATGGTCATCGATTCTTAAATCGAACTTTAAATAGTCAAGGTATACGAAAATGAGAGAACTTAATTACAAAATCATATCAGGCTGGTATATGACCCCTCTAAAGCTCTCACACATTCCCATCTAGCTCTAACATGTGCTGGTGATGTCAATCTCAGGTAGGCTCCATGGCCCACATATGGTGGTTTTTTCCGGATATAATTCCATTCTGGAGACAGATTACTCAGTACTTCAGCAATACCTTTCTAATCTCCTTTCCTTGTGGTCCTCTGCTGTGTTTATTCACATACAAACATCAATTGTCCGTTGACATCTGGAGAAAACTCCCTCCTCTTATTCCTCTTCTTTGGAAATCTACTACATCTCCCACTTTAGTCCAGTGGAAATCAAAAGTAAATGATTTTTATTCATTGGAAAAACTACACATGATCGACACTAACTCCTCGCCACTCTTTCAGGATGCATAGTCTTGGTGGACTCCTATGGAGCCCGTGGCTTCCAGCATACCTTGAACTTAGCTGGAATGAATCTCTATCGTTATACTGTGGAAGACATACTCTGTTAGTTGATCCTGCTGAAGAGTAGGTCCTTATTCTCTTTCCCTCTCTTTTTTTTTTCTTTCTTCTTCCAATATTCTCTATGTTAGCTCTTCCTCTTTTCCTTCCTTATTGATATTTGTTGATCTATAATATATACTCTTTACATTACCCTTGCAAATATTTGTTTTAGTTTATTCTAACATGACTGACGGAAACCTGATGTTGCTAAAGTGCCAACATGACAGCTGCTGTCTTTTTGTGTCTTCCTTGTATTAATACACTGAAGTTTCACTTAGGATACATTTAACCTCGCTCACTGGTTTAGTAACTGGATTGTAATATCCCTCATGCAATTATTTGATATGTTTTTGTTGTTATTCTTTAAATGAACTGTTATTTTGTTTAACTTTGCACAATTACACTTTTGTATCTGTACACGAGGTTATGTAATGCAATTAATCTCAATAACGTTTTTGAAATTTAAAAAAAAAAAAGATCCAGTTCCTCTAAGTATATCAACCTCACTTTGCTCCCCACAGTGTTCCAGAAAAGATTCTAAGATCTACGTAGCCTAATCAATGTGATTGGTATACCAAGAGGCCCCAAGAGGCCATTCTTTGGAGAACATAATCACCAATCTGGTTATGGGGCCACGATTGAGATCTTCTATGCCTCAGATTCCCTGCATTCTGCATTCCACCCAGGAAACTTGGAAAAATATGTATTGTGTGTGTGTTTATGTATGTAAAGTGATAGGTGTCCATATGAACAACCTGATTAAAGGTTATTTGTTCTAATTTGAATGATTAGCTTACTACACTCTGCCTGTGTAAAAAATCCATATGAATTGCTTTTCAAAACAGTACAGGTTGAGATAGCTGCCACAACAGCAGATTCTAGGCTGATTAGCATTGACAGGAGAAGACTAGTGATTTGTAGAAGATCTATTTTCCTCCGTACTGGACTATATTCGTCATTTTCTAGAAATTTCCAGAAGAAATACCTGAGAAACATAGTACCTCTGGAAGGTGTTCCCATGATGAATTCCAACATTTACACATGGTGGCCCCAATGTTTCCATGATGCTATCACAACACATGCATATAAAAACAAAAAGTTTGACGAACGCAGAAAGAGAAAGAACAAAACTAAGTGTTTTGTTCAAGGCCTGGTAGCCTCTCAAGTGCTGCTCAAGTTACATTTTTCACTCCCATCTCCATATTCATATCAGACTGATCCCACCCTCAGACATTCCAGCTCTGAAATGTCAGTCAAATACTCTCTACAAAAGAAAAACAGCACAACCCCAGATATTTCGGCCTATGTGGGCCTCATCAGTGAGGTGCAGCTGATTGCCTTTAGGCACATGGAAGCAAAGACCCATGCCTGGTATACCCTCCCACTTATAGAGACTATATAAACAAAAAGTATGAAGAACACACACCAAGAAAGAACAAATTAAGTGCTTTGTTCAGGGCATGGTAGCCTCTCAGGTGCTATTAGTCACATTTTTCACTTCCATGTTCCTTTGCAGAGAGGAAATATTCATATTCATATCAGACTGATCCCGCCCTCAGACAGTCCAGCTCCAAAATGTCAGGCAAACTTGCACACACAGTACCACATCATCACATCACACTATCAGTAGGAAAAACGAACAGAACAGATGGGCCGAATGGTTCTTATCTGCCATCAATATATTTCTACGTTTCTATCACAAGCTCCTGCAAGACCATACACTCATACCAGGCCACTGCTCAGAAGAAGTCGGAAGAATGGGCCCTCCCATGGGAAGTAGAAGGCCCTGTTTTCCACTGATTTTGTTTCCTTTTCCATGCCATATTTACTACTGATTTACTACTAATCCTCCTATTTCACTGTTGTATCTGCAAGTTTTTACAGTACTAAGATGTAAAGCTCAAAGTATTAGGGGAAATTACAAATCTTTTTTACAGGGTGAGGACTTACTTACAACTGTGTTCAATGAGGAAAGAAATAAAAGGAATGATAAGCTTTTTTATGAAAAATTATTTATGTTACAACAACTCAAGTGTTCTTCTGCTGCTGGAAGATCTTACATTTAAAAGTTATTAATACCAGTCGGCAGGGAAAGGAGAACCAGATGGTGTATGGTGGCAAACTAAACGGTATATCAGTTCAAGAATAAGAAATTTATAAAGCTGCCTCACTTGCATTTAAGTGAAATACTGAAAAAGGTCCATTTGAGGGATTGCTGTAGAGCCTGGAAACTGTAAGAAGAATAAGGACTGGAAGTACAGTGTTACAGCTTACCTTGCTTTCAGCAGGCACGAGGCTTCAAGCATGCTGCAGGCCTCTGTTTTATCTGTTTGCTTACTGTAGTCTCCTCCTACCAACTTCCTACTTCCTCCCTCTGAGCTGCTCCTCCTACTTCCTGTGGAGGGGTTTAAAGGGCAGACTGAGGCCTGACTCAGATGCCCTTGCGTTATTGTTCATAGCAGTTCTGTTGCATTGGGCTCCGCGTATGACCTGGCTAGTCTTCCATACATTCTAGTGCTGACCTGTGGCTTTGTCTGACTATTCTTTTGCCTAACCCCTAATAGTGGACATCCAGTCTGGTGCAGACTGGCTGACTACCTGAACTGTGTATGACCCGGCTTGTCTGACTACCCCCTATGGTGCTGATTTGTGGCTCTGTCTGACTATTCTTTCATCTTTTCCCCTGGTGATCAGACACCCAATATAGTGCGGGCCTGGGGCTGTGGTAGACTCGCATATCTGACTGCAGGCTGAGTCAGACCTTATTCCTCATCTGATCAAGATCCTGGGTTCCTGTTCCAGTTCCTGTACCTGGTTCCAGATGAGACATCCAGTGGCTAAGTCCTAGTCTCCAGCACAGTGGTTTAGCATTGCAACCTATTATTTCTGATAGCAGGCTTGCTGGCTATTACCTGGCTATTATATTGTATATATTGTATATATCCTCTGTATGCCATTTGTTAATAAACTACATTAACTAAAACGTACTGTCTCCTGAACTTCTCTGTGTAACCGTGATAGTACGAGAGCCAGTTTAGGTGATATGAGTAATGACAGTGTATGGTTTCCAATCATTTGAGTGAAAGACAAGGCTTTAATGAATATTGTGGTGGGGTTGACCTTGGAATGCAACCGGAACAGCATGAATCAGTAGTCTGGCAAAGATCACTTGGCTAGGAGCAGACTAAGCATGAAGCAATAAACTGGCAGAGTTACTTGGCTTACAGCATCAACCAGTGAAGTGACAGGGCCAACAGAGTTGGCAGAGAACAGTCCTTGAATTAGCGGGCTGATAGGATCACTAGATTTGACAGCACACAGAGCTAAGAGCAAACAGGCAAGATACTGTATTGGACACATGGCTGGATACAAGGAATAGGAACTAGACTGAACGTTAGAACACTATGAACTCTCCCTGAGGTGCTGCATGCATGGGCTCTGATAGCACTGGGTGGTGTGTCCAGGTAATGCTGAAGGAATGCATCTACTAACAAAAACCACTTGTAGGTGCCAGGTTCTTCTACTTAGTGCCAATGATTATACTGGGGACGACACTGAGTCCAGGAGAGCAGGAAGTAAAATGTTACTTTCTTGGGAATTATTAAATGCTGTGTACTAAAAAGCCCCAGAGGAGATCAATATAAAATACTTTAATTTCCCTATACGTGTTATAGGAGATGTGTTCAGGCTTGCTTTCATAAATCTTTACTCTGGCAGGGTTTGTGCTCCAGTATACAGTGAGGTGTTAGTAAATAAGTGCAGTTGTTTGTAGAGATGGGTGAAAATTTTCATTTCAAAAGAGAAAAGTGTGAAAAATGGCACTTTCACTGTCAGCAGCCTTGTCCCCCAGTACTGGTGGCCATAAAATTCACACATACTGACAACCTGCCTTGTCCAACAGTAATCACAGAACTACACATTCTGATTCCCACCCCTCAGCCTTGTCACATTACGCTGATAGCCATAGATCCACACATACTGACCCCAGCAGTCTTGTCCCATGGTTGCCATCGAACCACAAATACTGAACCCCCCCCACCCCAGTATTTTTCCACTGAACTTGTAGCCATAGAGATGGTCAACATGAGACCCTGCAGCTATTGCCAAACTATAACTCCTATCAGGATGGGGATTGCAGTCTCTCAGCAGCTGGAGGACCTAATGTAGCCCACCACTACTAGAACTATATATACTGACGTCATCAAAGAACAAATACTGACTCCCCAGCCTTGTCCCACTGCACTGGTAGCCACAGCACCAAACATAATAACCTCCAAGTCGCAGTCTTGTTTCATTGCACTTGTAGCCATTGACTCACATATACTGACCCACAGCCTTGTCCCACTCAGTGACAGTCAAACATACATACTGACCCCCCCCCCCAGCTTTGTGCCACTCATTGGTTATCAAAGAACCGCACATATTGATCTTGAAGTTGCAGCCTTGTCCTACTGCACTGGTAGAACCTCACATACTAGGCTTAAAGGGATAGTAATACTTCGTTTTAACTTTATTTTATTTTGTAGGCATTAAAAAAACATGAAGAATGATATAAGTCTTATCTCTCAAACCTTTATGGTTTAAGAGATATTCACAAGCAAAGTTTCCCCCTCCCGTCCCTTTTTCCTAGTGTAAGCCATCTCTTCTCAGATGTGAATCTGGTTGTAAGACCAGACAGATAACAGAAGGGGACAATCTTCTTTGTATGAAAAGAATGAAAGCCCTTCCCCCTTGACAAGTTTTTCAGGTTTTTCCCTTATCTTAATTGAAGATTGTCCCTCTCTGCAGTCTATCTGGACATCTCCCTTCTGATCTGGCTGAACGGGGGGGATACTTTGCTTGTGAATATCTCTTAAACCATAAAGGTTTGAGAGATAAGACTTATATCGTTCTTCATGTTTTTTTAATGCCTACAAAATAAAATAAAGATAAAACGAAGTATTACTATCCCTTTAAACCAGCAATGTTCTTGATTTTCCATGCATTGGAATACCCATTGAAAAACTAGAAAATTGTGGGTTTTCCACAAAAATACCAACTGAGAAAAATTTGACTTTTTTAACATCACTAGGGGGCTTATGCACTAAGGCGTGATACAGAGGTGATAACTCAGAGATAACTTCTCCAGTAATATCGCTTCATCTATTTCTATGTTATTTTATGGAACTAAAATCTCCAAAGTTGGAGAAATCTTACTTCATAGGAAATGGAGGAGTGATATCACTGGAGAAGTCATCACCTCTTTATCACCTCTTTATCAAGCCTTAGTGCATAACCCCCAAGGTATTTGAAGCTTACGAGTAATTGCAGCAAATGAGAGGTGCTGTCAGATTGGTACATTCTCTTGAGTATATTTATCAGGTGCATCACTGACTCTTCTTTATTTTCATATTGCTTTAGAATAATCCTCCACATGCTTTGCAGTATATGATATAGAGATAATTCATAGACATAAAATCTAAATAGTCAAATTCAAATCTACGGCTCAGCAAAAACATGAACAAAGATAATAATAAGGTCAGTAAATAAAGTTCTTTGTTCTGATTAATGATCATCTCTAAAGTGAATTATTATTTCCTACACTGTAACCTAGATCTGAAACACAGTACAGATTCATCAGGGAAGGACTGCATGGCTGCCTATGGGGCTGTTGGCAGACCTTTCACACAATTGATAATGAAGGTAGAAGCTCATCACAAAAAATGGTTGACCCATGTTGGTGCAAGCCACGATGATTTAATCCTTTATGTGCCGGATGGGTATGGAACACATTGTTTGCAATGCATTGACCTCCCTTCTTGCTCTTAGAAAGTTATATGCAGCACATTTCATCACTCTAAGAGTATGAGCTACCATCTGCTAAAGGTAAGATAAACTATCCAGTGAAATAACTTATGTTTTTCTATGGATCCTATACTTTAAGATCTCTCCAAATTCAAAACAAGACTCCATAGACTAATATAGGTAATATAGGTAATATAGGTAAAGGTGGTACCATTCTAGCCATAGAAAAAGCATTGGCTGACTGACTTTAGAATTCAAGCTTTCAAAGTACAAAGTACATGACATAGGTTGTGCATTATTAAGAATAATTTACACAGACACTGGTGATGAGTTTCCCCTCCAGTGGAATTCAAATTAACCAGGAATTTGCATGAATGTACAACCTATATCATGTACTTTGTATTCAGCATTCACTCTAAACATGCCTGGCAAAGGGACCTAAGTTGTCTTGAAAGCTTGCTTTCTACAAAGTCTCAGTTAAACAATAAAGGTATCACTTTTACTCTACCGGTTTCCTAGAATAACAAATGAATTAGAAAGCTTATCTCATATATATATAGCAGACATTTATCTCACATCAATGCAGTAATTTAGTGGCCCCAATAACATTTTCTTGTGCATTCCTAGTTTCAATTCACATCAATAATTCAGATTCATTCAATTTATGTAAAAGGTGTAAGATTTCAGGTATAAAATCCTTTTACCAGTGGGGTAAGGAAAGCATTGCAAAGCTTTACCATGTGCAAAAGGTAAGATATTTTTTATGTGAAACCTATATGTTAAGATCTCTCCAATTTCAAAAGAAGGCTCTGTAGAATAATATGATGGTTCCATGCTAGCCATAAAAAAAGCAGTAGACAGGTAGAGTAAAAGTTATACCTTTGGCTGAGTGACTTTAGAATTTCAGCTTTCATGACAACTTAGGTTTATTTGTCAGGTATTTTTAGAATGAAGTTTGATTACAAAGTACAAGAATAGTTAACACAGACACTGGTGATGAGTTCCACTCCAATGGAATTCAAATTAACCAGGAATTTGCATGAATGTACAATGTATATCATGTAGTTTGTATTCAGCCTTCACTCTAAACATGCCTGATAAAGAGACCTAATTTGTCTTGAAAGTTTGTATTCTAAAATGTCTCAATTAACCAATAAAGGTATTGCTTTTACTCTATCAATTTTCTAGAATAACATAAGAATTAGAGAGTGTATCTCATATTTATCAGGCTTTTAACTCACCTCATTTTTACTCCCTGGTATTTTCTGTTTGTGATACATTAATACCAGAGGGGTAACTAGAAGTCACCAGGCCCTGGTGCAAAATTGCCATGGGCCCCCCCTGGCCACATTGCCCCCACTGGGTATCTCCACATTGCCCCAATGTCCACCTCTCCACATTGCACCCAACTCTCCACATTGCCCCCAATGTCCTCCTCTCCACATTACACCCAATTTCCACCTCTCCACACACACACACACACACACACACGCTATATGACCAAAGTATGTGAACAACTAACCATCAAACCTATATGAGCTATTTGGAGTTGCCCCACATACTTTCCAGCTATAACAGCTTCCACTCTTCTGGGAAGGTTTTCCATAAGATTAAGATTTTGGTGTGTGTCTGTGGGAATTTGTGATCATTCAGCCAAAAGAGCATTTATGAGGTCAGGTGCTGATGTTGGATGAGAAGACCTGCCTGGCAATCAGCGTTCCAGTTTATCCCAAAAGTGTTCAGTGGAGTTAAGGTCAGGGCCACTTGAGTTCCTCCACGCCAAATTCATCAAACCATGTCTTTATGGACCTTGCTTTGTGCACAGGGGTACAGTCATGCTGCAACAGGAAAGGGCCTTCCCCAAACTGTTGCCACAAATTTGGAAGCATACAAATTTCTTTTAACAGTACCCTTCACTGGAACTAAGGGGCCTAGCCCAAACCCTAAAAAACAGCCCCAGACCATGATTCCTCAATCACCATACTTTACAGTAGGTAGTATGCATTCTAGTAGGTAGCGTTCTCCTGGCATCTGCCAAACCCTCTAATCTCTAGGAGGTCCAGCAATTGACTACACCATCATCTCACACCAGACATTAATTCAATATGACATCATGTCAACACACATATACAATAAATGGAAGGCTCCAGTGCTTATTCATTTATTTATTCCTGGCAATTACTCAGATGCAAGGGAATATATACAAAAAGCTCTCTAAAGGAAGCATTTTTCATGACCACCTCCTCCTTTTACTTGGGAAAGCAGATCAATGACAGCCATACCTGGGAGCTTTCTTCTTTGGTGCCCTGGAGCAGGCCCATGGGCTGGGAATTGGAGTATCTAAATTATGTGGGTGGGGATTCATTGGGTGGGTGGGATCAAGCAGACAAAGAGTGGGGTTAGCTCTTGAATGGGCGGAAAGTGGGTGGAATTGGCTGGGAAGGAGACAGAATGGATGAGAAGTGGGGAGGTTACACTGAATCTCAACAAAGTTGGGGAATCAGCCTCGGTCCCCAGAGATGTGGTGTTTAAAGTGATAGTAATGTTTCACAAAAACAGCAGCTCCAATTAATCTTCATAGTATTTGGGACATGGAGAGTGTTATTTCAATACTGTCAGAGTTGTAGTTCAATAGTAATTGAATGATAAAGTATCCCTCTCCCTCCCCTTTTATCTAGTGTAAGCCACCTTCCCACAGATGTGGAATCTGGTCTTAAGACCAGACAGCTCACAGCATGGGACAATCTTCTTACTGTGAGCATAAGGAAAACCTTGCCCCCCTTGACAGGTTTTTCCTTATGCTCACTGAAGATTGTCCCTCTCTGCGGTCCATCCGGACAGTCTTCCTGCTCTGAGGTGAGCAGTGTTACATCAGTAAAAGGGGCGGGAGGGAGATACATTATCATTCAATTACTCTTGAACTGCAACTCTGACAATATTGAAATAACACTCTCCATGGCCCAAGTACTATGAAGATTAATTGGAGCTGCTTTTATTGTGAAACATTACTATTCCTTTAACTCTAAATACTGGAGATTCTGTGGCAGATCAGGGGAATTCCCAGGTATGATCCCCCTTCCTTTTTAACCCCTTGAGTGCCTGAGTTGTGTACATCTCTGGCACTCAAAGGGTTAAAATGCACACTTGATGTTTCTGTGTAGCAAAATATAATGCAGTGGGGATGACTGTATGTGATTACATGGCGGTTCTCTCTCTTTGTTATGAAACACATAGGGCTTTATTCACAAAATAAAACAAAGTAAACTTCACCATATGGGACAAATCAAATTTCCCACTGATTTAAATGAGACCTTTAACCCCTTGAATGCTAGAATGGTCTCCAATACACTGTATTGGAAACCTGACCTCTCTAGCATTCAAGGGGTTAAAATCCCCATTTAAATTAACAGACGTTTTAGGAATATTCACATATCCCTATGGTGTAGTTTTTGCTGATTTATTTTGTGAATAAGGCTCCTAAACCCTTAAGAACCAGAACATTATGCAACACCCCTCTGGTCACTGAGGTTAAAGTCATTGCAGTATCCAGTAAAACATTTTCTAAATGGCCTTTTTGTCATTCCAAAATACATTAAGCTGCCATGGCCCTTCAGATAGTATAAGCAATGATCAGTACTGCAGAGACAGTAAAAGAGAATATTGTATTGTTTACCATTATTCAGAAGAAAAATACTGGATGAGAGAATTGCTTAGTCTATGATTGCAGCTAGCACTTTTTCTAGTACAGAATGAGAAATGCTTATTGGTATAATTTGGACCATGAAGACTTGGACAAGCCAATGCCTGATTTTAAAATTGGAAATGTTGTGAGGAACCAGCAGCCCTAAAGCTATTTTGCACCACTATCATACACAGGTTACTCACCTTTGGCTTAAACAGAGTGAGACTGAGATAGAGTTTTGTGCTACAACACTAGTAGTATTAATCATGTAGTTAATCATTTAGGGCTAATAAAATGGTGACTGGTTACAGGAAAAGAAATATCAGGATAGACTAAAGGATCTGAACATGTATAGCTTGGAGGAGAGAAGAGAGAGAGGGGATATGATAGAAACATTCAAAAACATGAAGGGATTCAAGTGCAGGAGGGAAGCACATTTCAAAGGAGTAAAAATATTAGGACAAGAGGCCATAGTCTAAAACTAGAGGGACACAGGTTTAGACTTAATGTAAGAAAGTTTTACTTCACTGAGAGGGTAGTAGATAAGTGGAATCCCCTACCAGCAGAAGTGGTAGAAGTCAATACAGTCTCAGAATTTAAGCATGCATGGGACAGCATGCTGTCTTTAACATAAGAAACGACTAAGAACAAAAAAGGTTTAAGGTTTTTACAGTAGGAAAATGGGCAAACTAGATGGTCCGAATGTTTCTCATCTGCCGTCAGATTCTATGTGTCTATGTTTGTATGTTACATAAGCAACTTCCCGCATGCTGATTTCAGACACAATGAAAAAGCGGACTCACCTATAATGAAACAAAGGTGCTCAGCCACATCAGGTTCTCCAGTCCTGTATATGGAAATTCATCAGAAAGTTTCTGGCGTCACACCAAGTTGAGTAGGGCAACTTGATAAAAACAAAATCCTTTATTCCGAAGCTAAAATGTCAATAACATTCTAGTGGACAATGGGACACAGACACATATAGCAGGAAGTCCTAAACAGTCTATCGCATTTCACACTGCATTTAGCACTTACTCATTGAGTCTCTGAGTAATAGACATGTGCGAATTCATTCGGAGACATTCGGATTTCGTCGAAAATGGGGTCATTCGGAGACATTCGGCCAATCCGAAACTCAAGGGTCATTCGGAAAAAATGATCCGACTCCGAACAGCCCAGGTCCGAAATTCGTCGAAACTTTCGGAAGTTTCGGCAATCGACACATTTCCAAAAGTTTTGACTACTTTTGACCAGGACTTTTTTGTACTTCCTGTGCGTGCTCAATTACTTTCCCTCCATAATTTTCCCTCCATGTCTCTAGTCCAATTCCATTCTCCGTTTCATGCACTACTTCCCTCTTTTGTCTGTATTCGAATAGCCTTCTTCGTTTCATGATGGGGGTTGGACTAATGACACAGTCACACAGACAGACAGCCTGCATTTCCTCATTGGGTTGTTGGAGCTCAGAGAGAGAAGAGATTAGAGAGTGTACAGTTGTTGTGTAGGCAGGCAGGTAGCATTAGGCTAGGCATAGGTAGGCAGCCAGCATTAGTTCCAGTTATTGCCACTGCAAGAGCAAGTAATATTTGTTCCTGTGCAAAATATAAAAAAATATTAGGTATTTGTTCGAATACAGGGCCGGCCCTTACATGGGTCCCAGTGGGTCCATGGACCCAGGCGGCACTTTGACAGGGGCAGCAATTTACCGTCCCATAGCATGTTTATTTTGTGCTCTTCCGCCATTTCTGTGTTGCAGGGTGTCCCATCCCATCAGTGTGACTGTCAGCAGCCGGGCAGCCCTATGCTCACTCAGTGGCGATGCCTGCTGGCTGCTTCAGTGACGTGAATTATGTGATAGTGAAACATTATGCCTATTTTATATTGTTTATCGCCCACCTAAAGTCAAGACTTGAGTAAATAGGTCTACCATCCCAGATTTGCTAGAGAGGTTTTACAAATACAGGAGGGTGCCCCCTGTACGAAATGAGTCTAAACATTTGGGATCCCTAGTATGAGTGCACAACAGTGCATGATGTGTCCTGAACAGGATTGCTGTGAGGTGTCTCCACCCAGAAGGTGCTGGCTTCAACATTGCGACAAGTGACCAACTAAGAGCACCGTGCCATGCAGCCATAGCATCACCCCCTCCTACTCTCCGGGTCCCGCTGACTGGCAATAACAGGTGAGTCACTAAGAGATCTGAAGCCTTTCTGGAAGTCCTTTCACTTGGAAAGGGGCTAGGTATTACTTGGGGGAGTTGCCTCGTGTGTAAATAATTTCTAGGTGGGAGATGAATGTGCATCACTTATGTGTTTCCTAACAGTAGTTAAAATACAACTCCCATCATCTCCTGATTATGACATTGGGAAATGCCCAGCAATTATCGTAGAGCCCTGTATTGCACACTCACGGAAAACGGTGATATTGCTATACTAAGACAATGGTGTGGACCCCTCTTCAGTATAGATGTCAAGCATTTTTTTTTATTTCTCTCCTGTGTTGCAGTTTGTTCACAACAGAATGTCTCAATTTTTCTTTTTAACCCTTTGAATGCCAGAGTGGTATGCAACGCATTGCTTTGCAATGCATTGCGTACCACTCTGGCACTCAAAGGGTTAACACATTACATCTATCACATTACAATCATTGATGTTTATTCTTGATGTAGTATGAAACTCTACAATGTATATACACATAGAGTTATCTGATATGAGGGGAAATCAGGATAGGAAAACGAGAGAGAGGAATTTGGGTACTAAAGAGGGACAGTAGGGTAGGAGGCTGGTACCAGAAAATGAAACCTTAATCTTTACCCATGTACTAACATAGAATGTGACATGTAGTTTGTCCATGTTCGAGTCGACCACTTACGTTGAGTAGGATGTGACAGGCATGGGTTTTCGATGTCGAACATATGCTAAATTGAATGCAGGCATGAGGTTTCGATGTTCAAACATATGCTAGATTGAAGGACAGGCATGGGGTTTCGATGTTCGAACATGCTAAATTGAATGACAGGCATGGGTTTTCGATGTTCGACGTTTGCATTGTGACTGGCATCCCATGCTAGAGTAGAGGTGACATGCACAGACTTTCAATGTACGACAATGTCCGTTTTTGGGATGGATCTTTTTCTAAATGCACACCCTGTCTGCAAATAATGATAGCAGCATGCACGGAGGCGCACTGCTATAATTTAACCCATGTTAAATTCGGCCGAATAATTCGGAATGGATCAGAATTTCGTCCGAATCGAATAGGCCCGGTCCGAAATTAAGATCATCCGAATTAGAAAAAAAAAAATTCGTCCGAATTCGAATTTTACCGAAAATTTTGCCCGTGCACAAGTCTACTGAGTAAGAGCAAAATGCAGAGCAAAATGTGTTAGACCTTTTCGGAGGTCCTGTTATCCGTGTCTGTCCAGTGGCATGTTACTGACATTTTAGCTTCGGAATAAAGGATTTTGTTTTTATCGAGTCGCCCTACTAGTCTTGGTGTGCCTCCAAAAACTTTATGATGAATAGACAGAGAGGCCGCAATTCTGATGCACACCAAGTGCACCAAAGAGAATAAACAAAATTACCAAAATACAGATTTAAATGCAAATTTTTATTTGATCCCTATGTTTGTTGGTTTGCACCAGAATTACACCACGTTTACTTAGTAGATCATCCTCACTATACAATTATTTGTCTATGTCCACATCTCAATGAGTGGATCACATCCTAAACATTTAAAGGAACTTTAAAGGTATAGTAATGGTTTATAAACCCTTTATTTTAAACAATAATACAATGTTTTAGAGTGACTGATGTAATCCATTCATTTTTTTCAAAAACATATTTTTTTTAGATATTCCTGTTTGATTTGCTCTAGGGTGACCACATTTCCGTTCTGCCATTCCGGGACATGTGGTCACCCTACAAGCCTCTTCATCTCCACATTGCCCCTTGATGCCCTACCTTCAGTCCCTGGTGGTCTAGCGGTGTGGAAAGTGCTCTGTGCCTCCTCCGGCACAGAGCTGAAGCTCCCGCGCGCAGTGCTCAGTAATGCAGAGCGCTGGGAGATGATGTCATCTCCCAGCGCTCTGTATTACTAGAGCACCTGCCGCCCTGGATGTCAGCCTGCAAACCGTGTGTCACATCATGGACGACGCGAGGGAGCGCTGATTTATGCTACCAAGCGCTCCCTCGCTGCATCCATGATGTGACACCCCGCGTTGCAGGCTGACATCCAGGGCGGCATATTTAAAAAAAACAAACACTGGGACACTGTGTGAGTGAATTGGCTTCATTCCGGGACACTTCATTGTCCCGGTGGGAGATGACCCGGGACGCGGGACATAGGTTGCAAATATGGGACAGTCCCGGACATTCCGGGACCCGTGGTCACCCTAATTTGCTCCCTTCCTAACGCTTCAAGTGATGGCAGTTCATTTACATCACAAAGGGATGGCATCTATCCACTACCCGATTTCAATTGCACTCATTCAGAGGACAGAATTTCCATCCTTCCATCTGTCTCAACTGTTTCACCACATCTTTCACACAAACTATATCACACCATTCTCTTCTAGCCATTCTAGCCTTTTCCAGAGCTCCAAGTGTCACAGAAATCTTGAGGGAATTCTAATTATGATTCCCAATGTATGATTCCCTTTACTCCACTAAAAATGCAACAATCACACTTTAGCCTGATGATCTTAGCCCTGACTTGTATTTTTATATTGCACAATTACTATTTCTATAAAGAGCTGTGTACATGGTGCTATATAAATAAAGATACATACATAAGTTGTCCAAGGTTGTCAGCAAATGGGCTGAATGTGCACCAATCACAAATTAACTGATTAGGACTGGATTCTGTTGTAGGTGATAAATGTTAACACACGTTTTATAAAACATTTTCCTGTTGAGGTCTATGGGGGGAAAATGGAGATAAAAGCAGTGGTAAAATTAACACCTGCAATAGAATCCAGCTCATTATCTTTTCTTATTACAAATATCACAAAAAAAATGAAATCAATGCTCTCTAAACAGAACAGTTTACACATGCATTAGCAAGCAAATGTAAGAGTATGTTTTAGGGATGTAATATATTAATAATTCATTTTTACGTACACAAACAAGTATTTGACATTTAAAGTTATATCAACCTATTTCATTTCTGGGTGTTTATGTTCCTTTAAAGTTAGCTCTATCTCCAGTGCATTGCAAAGCAATGTGTTGTAGTCAGTCATCTCTCCTATAAAAGGGGTTACATTTAAAAAATTTTTTACTTATCCTCCATGCATATATTAATTTTGATAAATATGTTTCAATACTTACATGTTTTATATTATAACCACTTTGGTAAATGTGATGCTGATTACTGATTGCCACTTTTCATCAGTTCATCACATTACTTAATTATCCCTTTAAGGGCCATAGGGGTGTGCACTGAGCAGTGCATTGCTTTGCAATGTTTTGCACATTCCTCTGCCCCTTAAAAGGTTAATTTCAAAATGACTGCTGCATTTTTTCTTTCATCTTCTTGGAATACTCCGTTAATGCTAAATAAAGAACATCCAAGGAAGAATAATTTGAAATAAGTGTCCATAAATATATTCCATGGTAGACTGAATTTACTGTGGCGGTAGCCATATAACATTTTTCTTTTTTAAAAAGATTAGCCTTTTAAAACAGGATCATTCTGAAGGTCCAGAGCTAGTCACTGATTGGATGTTGGGTTCTGCTAGATAATTTGCTACTTGGCCTGGCAGAACACCAATTAAGACCTGAGGGAGCAGGCAATTCAACGTACACATTGCTCTGAGAATTTGGTTCATTGCTTATTGCTGAACTAGTTTTGATCAGCTCTTCTCCAGCTGGGTTTTGTGGGACCCTGGGGTACCCTGAAGAAGAGAAAATGGTCCCCAGAAGCAATTGCACTTAATGGAGGACAGGGGAACAAGGCAAGTATGGCACTGTGTATGTGTGTTTCTGTAATACCAGTGGATGTGTGGAAGCATTTCATTTTCTGCAATTTAAATTTGTGAGATTTCTCTTGTAATAAGGATGACAACCCATTGCCCTCTAGGAAAACATTGTTATCAGATATAGTTATGTGACACATTGTACCCAATGCATCTTAACCTCAAGATTAGTCTAAAACACAGGTAATGACTTGTATTCTAATACAGGAAGGGTGTACAGCACATTGTCACAAAGTGTTGCAGGCCCCTCTGGTCCTTGAAATGTTAATAAGAGTATATACATTTGACATTAGACCTATATTCTCATGGCATGTACATGCCAAAGAGCTACACAAGTAAGGAAAAACAAGGGTAAAGTCCCGACTCCCAAATGCTAATATATTGGTAAGTTTAGTTGTGATGAACATTGTAATAGTCAAGGGGAGGAAATGCTCTAAGATGTGATAAGGATGTGATAAAGTGGAGCTCACTTTTTAGTATGAGAAATGCTCCAATTCCTATGTTATTCTGTGGAGTCAATGCACTATGTCTTCTCTGGTTTGAGAAATCTGAGTCCATAGGTTCCTAGAATAACATAGCACTTAGAGAGTTTATTACACTGGAGAAGTGATCTGCTCTTTGTCACCTCTTTATCACAGCTTTCTACATAACCCCCTAGGTGAGAATGCAGACCAGAGGGGTATGCAATGAGAGGCAATGCATTGCATACTGCTCTGGTCTTTAAGGGGTTAAGTGTCAAGATAAAAATTATCTTGTGAGGAAAATCAAATATATATATATATATATATATATATATATATATATATATATATATATCCTATATAATAATTTGCTAAAGATTTCTGTCAGAAGCTGTCATGTGCAGTAGAGACCGCTTGGCCCCAGGAAGGTGCGCAGAGAGGACTACGGTCTGAATTCGGAGCACACCCCTCTCTATCAGCCGCGGCGCATTCGGCCAGTCAGTACTGCGCATGACTGCAGCGCAGCCACTGACAAGACAGGATCCGTCCGCTTTCTGGGTGGCACTGTGGCCCGTGTAAACAGCCTTTTCAACTAGTATATATATAAAACCCCCATTGGACTGATTATTGGACACACAAACTTACACCATATGTAACAGCTGACCATTCCCAAAACTCTTACTGATTTAAAAACCTTGAAGGCTGGTGAGGTCTCCAACAGTTTGCTTTGCTGTCTGTTGGAGACTTCTCTGGTGTTTAAGCCTTTGAGTGCCAGAGGGGTATGCAAAAAAACTGCTTTAAAATGTATTGCTTACCCCTCTGGCACTCAGTTAGCTGTTTAACCCCCCCCCCCCGCCTTTGGATGTTACTGAGGTCTCCAAGGAATTGCAAAGCAATGCTTCTGAGACCTCTCCAACATTCATGAGGTTAAAAGCACCAGTTAAATGAAATGGAGTTTGTATTTGCTCCCTCTGGTGTAGTCGGTTACTTTGTGCATGTGGTCCCCAGTGCTTAGAATGGACGTGTCACCTTGATATAAGTTTAGTTAATTATAAAGTGAATTTAAAACTTCTTTTGTGTTGTACTAGCCATTCATGTGTAATATAAATCTATATTTTTGTTAAATTGACCTTTATCCAGGAGTTTGAATTTCCCTGAGAAGAGATCCACTGCCCTTAGGGAATTTACCTGTCAGAAAATAAATATATCACTTATACAGGACACATTACAGAAAGGTCTTGCATTCCTGTTGCCAGTGCAATCAAAAACACAGGGAGCCACTACGGTGATACATAAGTGAATCTCATGGATTCATCAAGTCACTTATCAGACCCAGGGGGCAGATCCCTATTCATTAGAGGGCTTCTCTTTGGTATCCCATATACCCTGACTTCTATCTACACACTCAGCGCCAGACAGACTCATTTCTTATCAATAGCCCTTAGAAAACTCCTAAATTTTAAAGAAGGACAATGTCTCCTTGGGATGATTTTAATATACCTCTATATCCGTCCGTGGATTATTCAGCAGGTTCCTCACATCTTCCTCGCTCTTCTATATCAAGGTGGACCAAACTTCTTAGGGAGGCTTGTCCTTTTCGACACATGGCGCCTCTGTTTCCCACATCATGTGACTGCACATACTTCTCTCCATGTCACAATTGATATTCACTATTGACTATATTTTCATGGAACAATACAAAATCCACACACTTAAGTCAGATTCAATAGGACAGATCACCTGGTCCGCTCATGCTCCAGATTAGATCGAATTCCAGTCTGTGTGCAGGGGTGGAGGACCTAGGGCATGGAGACTGAATTAACTCCTTCTCTAGACTGTAAGCTCTCATGAGTAGGTTCCTCTGATCCTTTTGTTTTCCATGTTCCATTTGTACTTTAATCTCTTTGTATGTCTATTTCCTATTGTACAGCACTGCAGAATAAGTTTGTGCTATGTAAGTACATAATAATAATAAAAATAATAACTCCAAAATTGCTGATCAGATTGTTACCTACTTCAGTCTTAATAGCAGATCAGTGTGGACTTGGCCACCTCCTTTTGGGAAGCATACAAGTGTGTCTGAGTCTGATAAGAGTGATCTCATTAAAATAGGTGCATTTAGGAAAAAGCAACAGATACTTAGACTACACTGCCTTCTCCATACACGTAAATCTTTGGAAACTAAGCATAAACACACCCTTTTCTACAGACATTTTAAGACTCCACACAGCTAAATCTCACAAATCATTTATGTGGCCCAGATATACTCATTACCTGCATATGGTATGAATTAGAAGACATGATCAGTACATTTCCGACATTAGGGATAAGAATGATGGCATTCATTACTGATTCCCGAAAATGACTGTGGCTTTCTGGGACTTTTACAGAGCATTATGCAACCTAGTGGAGACAGAGGGCATCTCAGCTGAGAGCTCGCATCAGCCACTTTCTTACGTGTTCACAGATTTTGATGCTCCCAGAAGGTATCAGGAAGCTCTTAGAAGAACCTTTCGCCAAAGAGGAACTACTTAAGTTATTAGCTTTCACATGGGGAAAGTCTAGGGCCGGACAACTTTCCCATATCTTACTATAAGACACATATTTCAATTCTCCTTCCTCACCGTCTAAATTTCTTCAATTAGATTTTGTCTGGTGCTTCCTTCCCCTCTCACTCCCTCAAAGCCCGAATCACCCTAATACCCAAGCTAAACAAGGAGCTTTTACATTGCACTAACTATACTGTACTTCCCTATTAAATAATGATGTGACATTTTTTGCCAGTCTGACTTCTACCATCCACCATAACCAATCAAGCTTTGTCCTGGGGTGGGAAACAAGAGACTATACAGCCAAAACCATTTCTTTAATTCACACTGCAACCTATGAAAACATTCCCTCTTTAGTACTGAAAAAGCATTTGATAGGGTCAGCTGAGTCTACATAGAGGAACTCTCCTTCCTCGGGCAGGGAGATCAAAGTCTGCATGGAGTTATGAGTCTCTATTCCACAGTCAAATTAAAAATCAATGAGTATTTATTAGAACCCTTCCCCATCTTAATCAGGACCAGGCAGGTTGGCCCCATTTCCCCATAATTTTTATCATCTCCTTAGAACTGTTACTAAACCTAATTCATCTCCATTCAGATATTTCTGGTCTCCCTCTAGCGGAAGGCGAAGCAAAGCTAGTAAGTTTTAATGATGATCTTTTGTTTTTCATTTCCTCACCAGAAAACTCCTCGCCCCACTACTTCATATTCTTGAGGACTATGGAAAGATCTAAAATTTTAAGATGAACCTTCTG
This sequence comes from Rhinophrynus dorsalis, assembly GCA_037306005.1. Lineage (NCBI taxonomy): Eukaryota > Metazoa > Chordata > Amphibia > Anura > Rhinophrynidae > Rhinophrynus > Rhinophrynus dorsalis. The sequence continues at coordinate 634,794,497 of CM074718.1, forward strand.
ATACCTGAAGTCCTCAATCTCAATCTCAATATCTCCTTCCCAAAAGAATAACCTTCTCCATTGTTTCCCATGTTGCTGGGCTACAAACAAGATCAAATATTTTGGTATGTTTCTATCTTCTGATCTAAAATAGCTAGTAGTCCTAAACTTTGAATCACTTTATCACTATGAAGACGTACGGCACAATCTGCACAGATTGCATAGGTTATTCAACTGTTTGGTAAGGTCAATTTAATAAAAATGAAAGCCCTCCCTAAAATAGTTTACATCTTCAAGATTATCCCTCTACACTTTCCCCTACAGTATGTACCCAAATTACAATCCCTCCTTAACTTAATGTATTTGTTAATTGAAAAAATGACAGCTTGGCAGCTTCCTTTATGTACCGGCCTCCCCGTTCTAAAGAAATGTTACCACTCTACGACCATCTCTAACTTGCTTGGCTGCTATATCTTCCACAATGTGCTCCGAACAATATCCTTTGTTCTGGACCCAAAGGGGGACCTTCCACTATGATTTCCCATCCTGTCTAGTCTCACCTGTTGCATTCATAGGACACTTTCAACGCAATCTCATCTTCTTCTCCCTTCCTGTCTCCCTTGCTTTCTATTTATGGTCACTCAGAATTCACCCCCGGTAAACAAGGAGGTCCTTTTTCTGTATGGAACACAATGGTATTCATATATTACAATCCATGATTCCAGATACTGGTATTCCACCTTCTGATGTTCTTGTTGGAAACTGCTCCTTGCACTCCACCCATTTCTGTCATTATAGGAAGGTGCACCACTTCTTACTAGACATGTCACGAAGGGTTACTCCCTCTGAGATTTGACTCTGTTTGAGTCTGCACTCCATAATGGCTTACTCTTTACTCAGACCCTATCCAAACTGTATAAATTGTTGAATGGCCCTTCCTCGGACAAAAAAAAACATATTTTTATTACACAATGGGAAGTCAATTTGCATGTTTCCATGCAGTTCCAAAAATGTTGTGTTTTTTTGTCCTTCGACAACTGCTGTCGCGCACCCCATTCTTATGAAAGAATCTAATTACAAACTTTTCACTAGATGGTACTACACTCCTTCTAAATTGCACAAAATGTACCCAAATACATCCCCCTTCTGATTTTTTAACAGAAGCTAGATTCTAATGCAGGATATTTATATGTATATATAGATGCACAACACAAGATTCGATCTTCTCAAGAGCTTTTTCAGATGAGGGGTTGCTCGTCAACATTTGGTGGACTTGCCCCCCTTATTCAGCCTTACTGAACAGAGGGGGTGCACCATATTAATTCACTCCTAGACACTAATTTAAAGCAGGACCCCCTGCTGTTTCTTTTCTTCTCTTTACCTGATTGTTCTTGCATCCCAAAATATCACAAGCTTCTTCTTGTTTACCTAATCAAGGCTTCCAAATACAACATTCCAACCCACTGGAAGTCCCCTATCCACCTTCACTCTCCTCATGATGAGACTGGGTCAACAATATACTGGAACTAGAAAGCGTTCACATCCTAGCTAAGGGATCCCTAGATGTCTTCACCCTCACATGTTCCCCCTGGACTCAATATTGATTGCCTTGCCTGGATCTAAACCCTCTATCCAATAATCTGGGGCAGGTGGGATCCCTGGCATTGTTGGTCTCCCTCCCACACACACACACACACACACTTGCACATTTATGCAATCGTAGGCATTCCGTCTGGGACCAGTCACACCTTCTGCAACCGCCTTGTGGCCTTGGTACCACCCTGGAGCACACTATCCTTTCTAGCCTCCTTTTCTTTCTTCTCCTTCTATAATCACCCCCTCAAACTCGCTCCGGTCGAACCAGAAAAAAAATATTTATTTAGGGATGGAGGAGCCTACTTCATCTCTCTAGTATGGATTTTGCTAAATGGGGCTGTCAACCTAGTATGCATGGAAATTAAATTTGCTGTTACTATTATTTGTACCATCATATTCTGATTGTATCATACATATACATCATTTGCCACCCAATTTGACTTTGTCTTTTGTTTTGTTTGCATTGTTCAATACCTTTCTTTCAATAAAATAAAGGAAAAAAATAACCTTTATTTGTTGGTGGCACAGTGCAACACTTTATGCAAATTAGTTTATATGTTCCACCAATATTCGCAAATCCCACACATTTGTGTAATTACTAATAGAACAGCCAGTGATAAAGTTGGCCACAAGCAAAAATAATTAGCATACTGTGCAGGAAATTAGCATAAAGAACCACACTGTGCAATGAAAATATTAAGGTTAATTTCTGAAAAACTATGTATTTTACTGTATAATGACTTGTACAATGTAAGCAGAATTAATTATCTGTAAGACAAACTAAATTTGTCTCATGGTGACAGGTGCATAATCGATGACTAATCTCTAAGGGATAATCTACAATCAATCAGTCAAACATCTATACATGAAGCAGATATAAGCTTGGTTTAATTAAATGTGACGGCATTCTACTGGAAATATTTTTTAACATAAGTGAGATATGTAAATGTGTTTAATCCTTTACGGACCAGATTGATAAGAAATGTGTTCCATAGATCTCTTGGCCTTAATAGGTTAATGATGCCTTACCATTTTTCAAAACTAACACAGTTTGTTTCAACTATTTTGCTGCAAAATTTACTCTCACTAATGTTATATATTTTTCTTTCTTTCTTATATCACACACATATATATAGAAACATATGGTCTTGTTCCATGTACCCACTATTTGGTCTACTTTGTGTACATCTTTGATGAATGAAATGGCTTATGTCATGATATGTTGGAATGAATGTCCTCCCCTCCTTTGTTCACAAACTCTGTCATCTTATCTCTGACAAATGTTACTGCATAAACAAATGAGTTTCAATGGCACTAGAAAAAGAGATAATTTATTACAGAAGGTAGATTCTAATGCAGGATATTTATATGTATTTATAGATGCACAACTCAAGATTGGATCTTCTCAAGAGCCTTTTCATTTTCAAAGTAAGATCTTCTGAAAATATATCTCTCTTTGTACTCAATATATGTATGTACTTTAAATGTTGCAAGATTAACTGTTCAGTATTAAAATGCACCAATATGATACTAGTGGTGCTAGGTAAAGAGGTGATAAAGCAGAGATGATTTCTCCAGTAATATAATTTCTCCAATATGTTTATTATTCTATGGAGCCAATGCACTTAGATTTTTCCAGCTTTGGAGATCTTAGTACATAGGCTCCATAGAATAATGTAGGAACTGGAGAAGTGATATCAGTGGAGAAGTAATCACTGCTTTATCACCTCTTTATCATGCCTTAGTGCATAAGCCCATAAGTATTAGAATGATGGTGGTTTTGAGCAAGTAGATATATAAACCACTACTCATTAATGAGCTGTACTAAAGGTAGCTGTGGTCAGCCAATCATCCCAACAGCTGAGGATTATGGGAACTGTAATCCAACAGAAGGGAAGTTATTGGTTGTCCATCTCTGTTTGAATGGTTTTTGAATATGCTCTTGTCGTAGCTGACATTTTCTGTCCTGGAAAGCTGGGGCCATTGAGAATGTGCAGCAGTGAGACTGAGTGATCAAGAGAAAGCACTGGAAGCAGCGAGGAGACAGAGACTAGAGGACACAATTACTCTCAACTCCCCTATACATATTCTCTGTGTGTTACACCTTTTGTCAGTTTTCCTGTGTATGTGATGCAGCGTAATGCATAGTGATGCAACTGTGGCGGTCAGTCTTGCGTTCTTCTTCCTCAGTCTGCTCACAGCTTCTCCCTATCCCTCCCCGAATGCTTCCTGCTGTTGGCATATGTTTGTGACAGTGCTTTGAGTGCCAGAGGTATACACAACATATTTCTTTGCATTGTGTTGCGTACCCGTCTGGCACTCACAGGGTTAAAGGTTTTTACCAGAGCAGCGGACGGGAAGGATATGTAGCTAATTCCTAGTAAAAGCCACTACACTATGCAGACTCTGTGTGCCTGGCAGTGGACAGGATGTTCAGCTTCCAATGCAGTATGACCAGGCCTGTTTAAGAACACAATGTCCCGCTTTACCCTACTGCCCACTTGTGCATATCCATTCAGAGATTTCCACAGAAGTGACTAGGTCTTGGACATATTCTGTATGTGATTGTGGGTGAGGGTGTCTGTCACCCCTCCCACCCACATCATCAATGTCATTGAAGACATGGCTTGCTTCTTCCAGTCCTGTCCACTCAACCCAGAAGGTCATGTTGCATGGAGAACTCCCCTATATAGTAGCAGCTTTTGATCATCCAGTGCTCTCAGCTGGGTGATATTTAACTGGGGGACATCAGGAGAATCCTAATCCCCCCCACACACACACATACCCACACACACAAGCACAATGAGGTCAAAATAAAGGGATAAAATATGTGTTCCAGCATTATCCAAAGAATGGTCTTGTAATGTGATGAAAACCCTATGGAACACACATCTTCAACATCTACTTCCCCAGCACTCTTCCACTATCCGCTGGTAGCCATAAAACTCTACATTAACTGTCTGTACTTTTTCACAAGAGGTGGTGGTTGTTATTCAAAATTTTATGCACTTAGAGGCGCACGCGCCATTCTCTTCTTTTTTTTTTTCTGTTTCTACATATTTGGAAGATTCGTGGCTGAGAATGTATTGAGAGAGGGCCGCACCGACATAGGGATCTGACCCTGGTCATATTAATAACGAACTATCCTACTTATAAAGACTGGTTGCTAAGTTAACTAACCTTTATTTGTCGTCTTTTAAATATATCCTTCAAATATTTTATATATATATATATGCGATGATAATGTATGTGCTAACCCAGTTAGTACTGGTGGATTAAGTATGTGATTATATATATATATATATATGTGTATATGTATATAGATAGATAGATAAACATTAAGAAAAAATTATATATATTCTTCCTTTAGCACCAGTTCATGGAAACATTTGTGCTTCTGTTAACCCCTTAACGACCCTTGACGGTCATAGTACGTCATGGGTAAATCTGACTGAACGACCCATGACGTACTATGACTGTCATGGAATTCCGGGCTCCCCCTGCGGCGCACGCCGTTCGGGGAGTCCGGAATCAGATTCTTAAAAAAGAAAAAAAAATGCTCTGTGGTCCTTTAGTGACCGCCTCGTGCCTGCGCAGCCGGTCATTAAGGGGTTAATCAGGGGCCTGTACAGACCATGATAATTTCAACTTTCACAACCAACATAAATAGTTTTGATACATAGTGCATTAACAAGACAAGTATATTTTTACTTTTTTTATATTTATGACATCATAACTGTGCACAAGGCAAAACTGACTTCACACGAGCCACCATAAAAAAGCTGAATTTGTGCTGAAAAAAAAAAAAAGACTGTATCTTTTTCCATATGTAACTAGAGAGTTTCTTATGGGAATCATGTACCATTAGGTACAAAAATTCATCAAGCCTCTGGCACCGAAATGGTTAAATGCTGCTGCCCCTTATGATTTATAAACATAACCCATTGAGTGTCAAAGGGGGTGCCCAAAGCATTGCAAAAGCAATGCCTTGGATACCTCTCTGGCACTCAGAGTGTTAAACACCCACTTCTTCATTCCCAGCCCTTTTTCAGCTCCATGCTAAGACACACAGTAGTTTGAATGTATCTGTTTTGCATTTATTTCCATGTGATATATACTTGTAATTGTACTTTTTATCAACATTCTAAATTATTTGCAATTAAAATTTCTGTGTTTTATGCCCTTGGTCTATTAAGATTTACTTTTCTAAAATTAAGGCTTCTTGTTAGTAATCCCATAAAGCGATATTCGGAGAAATTCATCTGGAAATATATAATTTTATGATCACCATCCTCCTAGGGTTTCCTTTCTTGAAACTCTGCTGTAAACTCTATTTGATTGGTTATATCGAGGTCCAATAGATGGACCATCTTTGACATGAAGCTGTCATTCATTAAGCTCAGAGACCTACTTCCTCTCACTGAACCTGTAAGACTAGTTATGCAGACTTTTAAATTTGTAATAGCAGTCAAGCTTCACCTTCTTAACCCTTTGAGTGCCAGAGGTGTACGGAACGCATTTCTTTGCAATGCGTTCCGTACCCCTCTGGCACTCAAAGGTTTAACTAATGTGTGGTTTATAGCATAAATCTACAATACACTGGACGGGCATTTTGCCTCCCATGTTCCCTTAACCTTTTCAATGCCAGATGGGTATCCAATTAACTGCTCTGCAATCGGTTGAACACCCTTCTGGCGCTCAAAAGGGTTAAAACAATTGAGAAAGAGAGACAGCGACAGAGTGGAGGCAAATAGAGTGGAGAGTGGAAGGAGGGACAGCCTTCATTTCTCTACATATAAACTGCTTTCTGCTAAAATAAAAGAAAATCCTGGCAGTGCTATTTTATAGTAAAAGACCTGACAGGCATCAATGATTTCACTAATGTGTGTTCTTTGGGAAGCTGCATGTTTTCATTGGGTTTTTTTCTGTGTTATAGGACAGCTTGACCTTTACATGGCATGCACATTTTTAGTTTAACCACATATGAAGATGATTATTGAGCCTTTTTGCTGAGCGTTAATGTACTGCTGTGTAACTGTGATAAAAAAATGTTATAGAACTTAACCTCTTAAGGACGGAGAAAACTAGGTTGGTTTGCACTTAAAGGGATAGCAATGTTTCATAATAAAAGCAGCTCTAATTAATCATCATAGTATTTGGACTTTGGAGAATGTTATTTCAATTCTGTCAGAGTTGCCCATTTTACTGATGTAACACTGTTCAGCCAGATCAGAAGGGAGGTGCCCAGGTAGACTGCAGAGAGGGACAATCTTCAATTAAGATAAGGGAAAAACCTGTCAAGGGGGCAGGGCTTTCATTGTTCTCATAGGAAGAAGATTGTCCCCTGCTGTTATCTGTCTGGTCTATGGACTGAATTCCACATCTGAGAAGAGATTGCTTACACTAGGTAAAAGGGGCGGGACGGGAAACTTTGCTTTTGAATATCTCTCAAACCATAAAGGTTTGAGAGATGAGACTTATATCATTCTTCATGTTTTTTAATGCCTACAAAATGCCTATAAAATAAAGATAAAATAAAGTATTACTATCCCTTTAAGGACCAGAGCAATTTGGACCTTTTTAACTATGTCTTTGTTCAACAGTATTTTTCCTCTAAGTCTTTTATTACAACCACAAAAATTATACACTGTCCCTCTGGGGCGAAAATCCCCATGTCCCTTTTCCCCTCCCTGATGTTGTACTGTTTAAGATATTAAAGCGTGTGGTGTGTATATAAGTGTATTACATTGCTCCACAACAATAAAACTCACATTCATGTTTGTTTTATTTTCAGTATATGTGTTTATTGCAAGTTTGTGTAAAAAAGTAAAATTGTTCTTGCTCCAACTGATTTATTTAGTTAAACAAAGAACTGATAGTAGGTCATCCAGTGACCAACTCTTAAACCTGCCACAGCTCCAGCACTGAAGGGGTTAATACACCCAACTTTGGCTTTTTCTATTTTATTTTAAGTCTTCTGTCTGCTTATTTCTTCCTTACCATGAGAGTAAGCAAAGAGCAGTCACAAATGCAGTGTGTGCAGTGTGGGAAACATATTGCCTTTGTGAATGAAAATGCCAGTACATGTGATTGTTCCTGGAGCGATCACGTGTACCAGCAGAAGAGAGAAGCCCTGAAACTGAGAGCTCCGGTCCTGGAGTGCTCAGTTTCAGCCTGTAAAGCATGATAGCAGTGTGCACTAAGGTGCACTGCTATCATTTAACCTATGACATGCCAGGGCCATCATGGGTCCATATGGAAAATTTACCCATGATGGTCCTGGCACATCATGGGTCGTTAAGGGCTTAAGCCAGTTATCCCTTTGTGTGACACAGGGGTACACAATGCATTGCTCTGGTGTTGATTACCCCTATGGCACTAAAAGAGTTAATCCTTTGAATCTTAAAGAGTTCTCCAGTGCACTGCACAGTTATGTGCTAGAGATTTTTATAGCAGAGATGAGTGAAGCTTTAGAGATTCACAAACATGGATGAGCACACAAATATACACACAGAGACATAGACACAAAAACACACACACTTCAAACATGCACACGCATGTACACACACATACACTCATATATGGGTTGACATGCAAACACACATGTACACAAAGACAGGCACACAGATGCATACACCTGCATACACACACACACACACACATATATATTATATATATATGTGCAGACACATGCATGAACACACATATGTGCACAAGCACGTGAACATACACACATGCACATACACAAATATATGCACATATACGTTCGCACACACCATCACATACACACTTACACTCACACACACCATCATCACACACATCAACAAATACATACACCATTACATACACACACTATCCACATGCAAACACTCACACACAGCCTGCTCATATTGGTTTAGATGACAAGAAAGGAGGTTTAGATTTCAGAAGAGGAAGAGGTTTTTTACAGTAAGGTCTGTTAATTTGTGGAATTCCTTGCCCAAGGATGTGGTTATGGTAGATACAATGGATACATTTAAGAGAAGATTAGATACATGTATTTCATAATGGAACATACAGGGTTATACTGTGTATTAGTAGTCAAATCAGGAAGGTCTGATAAAGACTAACTTATTTGGTAGCAGGAAAGCTTGTGTAATTCTCATGTCACTGGGTCTTTTTTCAGCCTAATTTACTGTGTTACTGTGTTACATCAAGTTGAAGACCACTTATTCTACAGTCTAATTAGAAAGGCAAACAAAATGCTATATGAAACACCTGTTTCATTAAACTTGTTCAGCTCTTATAACTGGTTTAGCAAAAATACAGAATGTAAAGAGTCATTTTGCTCATACTTTCTCTGTAGCATAAAAGGGCTTGAAGATGTTCAACTGCAAGATAAAAATAAATAAAATAGACCTTCTGCAGGCATAGTATTCATCCCCAGTGGCTCTAGTATAGTGCACTCATCTCCACTCAGAAAGACAGCTGCATTTTAACCCTTTAATGTCCAGAATGTCCAGAATGTGCCCAATTTGTTACAAAGTAATGCATTTCAAACCTCTGTGGTCATTAAAAGCTTACTATTTGACATGGTTTTATGTTGTTTTAATTGTTACTGTGAGCAGTGTTACACTAGGTAAAAGGGGTGGGAGGGGGATACTTTATCATTCAATTACTCTTGAATTACAACTTTGACAGCATTGAAATAACACTCTCCATGGCCCAGATATTATAAAGATTAATTGGAGCTGCTTTTATTGTGAAACATTACTATCACTTTAACCCTTTGAGTGCCAGAGGGGTACGGAATGCATTGCTTTGCAATGGCATTCAAAGAGTTAAGAAAATTATATTTCATATATATTGGTGTGGCAGCTGTTTAGATTGTGTAAAGCAAATTTCAATGGTCATCAGGAAAATAAGCTACTAAAATACATGTACATGGGAAATATGGTCACCAGAGAACGTTGTTCACAAACAATATGTGTATGATGCCTGAATGATCAAATGCCTCCTCCCTGAGCAAAATTTCTTGTAGACCATTGTCGACCACCTGGTTTTGAAGATTCCTTTCATTTATGTAGATTAAATGGGGCACATAACGGTAAAGACTAGTCAGTAAGTGGGTATTGAGTTATTTTGTAAATAATCTAGAATGTTAACCCCTTAAGGACCAGCGGTCCCAGAGTGTGTGGTCCTTTAAGGAACAGATAGAGAATTTTGACGTGTCAGCCCATGTGACTGATCACATGTGCCGGCACGCCGCACTGGGGACTGATAGAGATCGCTCCGGTCTTGGATCAATCAACTTCAGTCCCTGTTATTACTCATATCGCTCCTGTACGTGATGTGCCAGGACCTTCACTGGTCCTTAACATCAATATAGCAGTGATGGTTCTGGCACGTCACTGGACATTAAGGGGTTAAAATAATATGAAATCTACATCAAATGTGTAAAAACAAATTATCGCTTTAACCCCTTAATGATTTAAGACATGTCACGACCATCACAGCGGTCTGGCACGTAAGGAGCCGTGATCCTTAATGCCCGCTCTCCTGTAGATCTGGAGGTCGTTAAAGGCATAGTTATGTTAGCAATAGAGTAGATTGTAAATGTAACACTCAACTTACTTTTCTGTAGTTCAAAAGCTATTAAACATAGAAATATACCCCTCCCGCAATCTGTTCCTGGACCGGAGGGATGCAGCAAGGGACAAACTTCAGTGCGTAAGTATAAGGAAAACCCCGCCCCCTTGATGAAGGAGGGCAGGATTTTCCTTTGCTTACTGAAGATTGTCCTTCGCTGTATCCATCTGGACTAGACAGAGTGGCAGCATGACATGGCCAGAAGGGGTAACTGGGGATCTTTCTACATTTAATATCTTTTGAACTACAGAAAAGTAAGTTGCTAAAAATAGTGCATTGTGTTACTTTTACTATAAAGAAGACTTGGCGATCTACTTTATTGCTAACATTACTATCCCTTTAAGAGGTTAAGGACCAGAGAGGTGGACAAGTCATGAGGAAGCAAAGAAAGGTCTCCAATTTATTGCAAAGCAATGCGCTGGAGCTCTCTCTAGCATTCAGGAGGTTAAAAAAAAAATTTAAATCAATGGGAATTTTGGGAATTTTTAATTTATCTCTATACCGCAAATGGTCTGCACCAAAATTCCTCCACGTTTGTTTTCAACATACAGCCCTAAGAATACATTAAGATTTCTCTCATTTTCATGTATGTTGTGGATAGCATTTACAATACAAAGTTACAAACACAAAAAAACAAAATAAATAAACATAAAAATTAACTTTTATGTATGTGTGTGAAACAATAAAAGGCACAGGACTGAACTTGCTGGAGGCTTGCTGAGGAGGGCTTCATCCTGCAGTGGATATTCAATGGCTGAAGATGATGATGATGATTTTATATATATATATATATATATATATATATTTATTTATATGTATGTTGTAAAGGACATACTGGGTGGCAATAAGTAATTCAATAGCCTTGGTGTAATCAGCACTCTCAGGACTGCTCTTTAGGGACAAAAACAACTTTATTTTGGATCAACGTTTCGATCCCGCACTGGGATCCTTATGAAGGCCATCTCGATAAAGATCTCAATGTGGGATCGAAACATTGATCCAAAATAAAGTTGTTTTTGTCCTTAAAAAGCAGGCCTGAGAGTGCTGCTTACACCAAGGCTATTGAATTACTTATTGGCACCCAGTGTGTCCTTTACAAGATATATAGATAGATAGATACATAGATAGATAGATAGATGGATGGAGAGATAGATAGATAGATAGATAGATAGATAGATAGATAGATAGATAGATAATCAAACCATTCCAGCACAGCATAAATAACATTTTATATGAATAATCTAACGATTTCATCACAGAAACAAACATCATAAGATGTATAATAAAAAAACTCTAATAGCATGACAGTTCCCAAAAGAAACCAATGTATAAATTTAAGAAGGGAGATTCACTACGCGGTGATAAAGAGGTGAAAAAGTGGAGATAACTTCTCCAGTTTGTCACTTCTCCTATTCCTATGTTATGCTATGAGGCTATGCACTAAGATTTCTTCAACTGTGAAGATCTTAGTAATTAACCTCTGTAGAATAACATAGGAACTGGAGAAGTCATCTCTACTATATCACCTCTTCATCACTGATTAGTGAATCTCCCCCAAGAAGGGCACTAGAAGGGAGCGCTCAGTGGAGCGACCGGTAACTTGAAAGCCAGACAGGATTTTATTGAATCTTCATGTCATGCCAGTCCTGGCACTTAAGGACCGGTGACGGTCCTGGCACGTCATGGAATTATGGGATGGCAGAGCGGCGTGTAGGAATGTTAACATTTACACTTTGAGTTACAGAGGGGTATCCAACACATTTCTTAGTAAAGAGTTAACACATCCTATCACACTGAAAACACAAGTATTTGTAAGCATAACTGTGCTCTGAAAACAGGAGTACACTCTTCTGCCTGACTTCATTAGCAAGATGGCAGCAAATCCACTTGTGCCAGAGATAAGTGTGATAGGAGTATAAGAGAAGCACTTAATCACTTTGTTCACCTTTGACCTTTAGCTTAGGCAATAAGAAGAACAAGGTCTGCATACGACAGCCTGGCTGGCAGCCACCATAATCTGTGAAAGGACACAGCAGTAAAGAGAAACCCAGATAACAGGGTGACGATGATGTCAAATGCTTAGAAAATGAAAACAAAATAGAAACTAGTATATAAAAAATGTTTTTGTATGATTTATGCTGTGCGTGCAGTTGAGCTTGGTAATTGCTAATTCTTTATATAACTGAATAATTTCACATTTTCTATAGTGCAAGATTCTTCCATCGAAGTCAGCAGCCAAGAATTCCGTGCAGCAACAATGCTTTCCTAGTGACTTTGACCAGAGACATCTGGATCCATGGTGTCTGGGAAAATGTCCAGAGCATATTGGCCTACATAGTAGTTTGTATGCTATAACTGCATTTACACTTGATTTCTAAAGAATGAGTATGTTACAATATAAAGAGAGATGTTCTCACTGTGCTCTAGTTGGCATTTTCTCCCCTCCCCTGTAAAAAATGGAAACAAAATCATCTTCCCTTGTGTAATCAGTTTGAAGAATACTGGGATCCACTGTTAAAGGGATAGTAATGTTTCAAAATAAAAGCAACTCCAATTAATCTTCACAGTATTTGGGCCATGGAGAGTGTTATTTCAATACTGTCCGAGTTATAGTTCAAGAGTAATGGAATGATAAAGTATCCTCCTCCCACCCCTTTTACTTATGTAACACTGCTCACCTCAGAACAGAAAGGTGGTGTCCAGATGGCTTGCAGAGAGGGACAATCTTCAGTTAGCATAAGGGAAAAACCTGTCAAAGGGGGCAGGGTTTTCATTGTTATCACAGTAAGAAGATTGTCCTTTGCTATGAGCTGTCTGGTCTTAAGACCAGATTCCACATCTGAGGGGAGGCGGCTTACACTAGGTAAAAGGGGTGGGAGGGGGATACTCATTCAATTACTCTTGAACTACAACTCTGACAGTATTGAAATAACACTCTCTATGGCCCTAATACTAAATTAAATGGAGCTGCTTTTATTTTGAAACATTAGTATCCCTTTAATATTATGCTGTATATCAAAGTGGAGCAATTCTAGAGCAATCCAGAGCATCATGGGAACAAATAACAATTTAAATTAAACTGAATGGTATGGAGGTCTCCAAAACAAAACAGTAACAATGTGAGGGCAGATTAACCAGCTGCACCATAGGGGACAAATAAAGTTCCCCACTGAATTAAATGGAGATTTTAACCCTTTGCATAATAGAGTGGTCTCCAATGTATTGCTTCACAGCGTGTGGAGACCTCGCTAGCATTCAAGGGTTAAAGGCCCATTTTTAATAAATGAGGTTTTATTTTTCCCCTGTAGTGTAACTGATTGAAGCCAGAATAGCTCTAGGGGAAGATGCACTCTCATGTGGGAGATATCTTAGCGCACTCGCTACACAGAAAACCACAGGAACTGAGGAACTGATCTCACTGGAGAAGTAATCTCCTCTTCATCACATCCTTATCACTCATTAGTGCATCTCCGTCCTGATGTTCTCTCTCTCTATGTATATATTTATCTGTGCGTATCTATCTATCTATCTCTATATACACACACACACACCTCTATGTCACCAGTGAGACAGCTCATTTGGAATCTGCTCAGCCCTCAGGGTTTCAGGTTCTAGCACTCAGCAGAGTATGAAGCCCGGTACAAAACCTTAAAGGAGTAAACTTTATGGTTTGAGAGATATTCACAAGTAAAGTTTCCCCTCCTGCCCCTTTTACCTAGTGTAAGCCATCTCTTCTCAGATGTGGAATCCAGTCCATAGACCAGACAGATAACAGAAGGGGACAATCTTCTTCCTATGGGAACAATGAAACCCCTGCCCTCCTTGACAAGTTTTTCAGGTTTTTCCCTTATCTTAATTGAAGATTGTCCCTCTCTGCAGTCTACCTGGGCACCTCCCTTCTGCACTGGCTGAGCAGTGTTACATCAGTAAAAGGGACGGGAGGGGGATACTTTGTCATTGAATGACTCTTGAACTACAACTCTGACAGAATTGAAATAACACTCTCCAAAGTCCAAATACTATGATGATTAATTAGAGCTGCTTTTATTATGAAACATTAATACCCCTTTAAATGGTAAATGTTACAAATTCAAGGTGAAACTAACATGCATATATGAGTAAGCAGAACTAAATCAATTCTGGGACAAACCAACTGTACCATAAATGTGACAGACAATTTACATTGATTTATAAGGGACTTTAAAACCAAAGGCACTGGTGACCTCTATAGCATTCTCCTGGTGGGTCCCCTTTTAAGTAGTAGTGTAGCAGATAACTGTAGTGTTTGTCTGGTACTCTGTCCTCATTTTTATATTATACCATCTGGTGGATCAGCCACATTGGCTCCGTCTTTGCATATTCTTCCCGGGTTAAAGTGCAAATGTGTGATGGGGTGGATGGCCTGACTTTATGTTTGCAATAAGCCTCAAGATTTTTTATGGCAATCCTGGTTATATTAGCTCCATGTGGTTAAGTGGTTTGCACCCGAATAATTACATAGGGATAGATGCACTAAGGTGTGATAAAAATAGGAAACTACTAGTGATGAGCGAGCGTGCTCGGCCGATGCTCGGATCGGCTCGAGCATCGCTCTGCTCGGCACATGGCGGTACTCGTCGAGTACCGCCATGTGCTCGCCCGACATGTTCGGGTGGCGGGGATCTGTGCCGGAAGAGGCACAGATCCGAAGACGCTCCGCTGGACCACCAGGGACTGGAGGTACGGGGGCATTGCGGAGATGAAGGGGGCATTGCGGAGATGAAGGGGGACATTGTGGAAGAGGGGCATAGACTCTATGCCCCTCTTCCACAATGTCCCCCTTCATCTCCGCTATGCCCCTCTTCCACAATGTCCCCCTTCATCTCCGCTATGCCCCTCTTCCACAATGTCCCCCTTCATCTCCTATGCCATAGAGGAGATGAAGGGGGACATTGTGGAAGAGGGGCATAGCGGAGATGAAGGGGGACATTGT
Organism: Rhinophrynus dorsalis; assembly: GCA_037306005.1. NCBI lineage: Eukaryota > Metazoa > Chordata > Amphibia > Anura > Rhinophrynidae > Rhinophrynus > Rhinophrynus dorsalis. Next base: position 634,809,672 of record CM074718.1, read on the forward strand.
GGAAGAGGGGCATAGAGTCTATGCCCCTCTTCCACAATGTCCCCCTTCATCTCCGCTATGCCCCTCTTCCACAATGTCCCCCTTCATCTCCTCTATGGCATAGGAGATGAAGGGGGACATTGTGGAAGAGGGGCATAGCGGAGATGAAGGGGGACATTGACCAGGCACCCTCCGCTCATCAGAGCAGGGGGTGCCTGGTTTAATGCTCGAGTGCTCCCATGCTTTTCAATGGGGCTCGGGTGCTCGGCCGAGCACTCGAGCCTCAGGGGGTGCTCGGTCAGAGCACCCGAGCACCCGAGCATCGGGGTGCTCGCTCATCATTAGAAACTACTTATTCAGAATTATAAACACTCCAGTCCTTGGGGGAGATTCACTAAGCGGTGATAAAGTGGAGATGACTGCTCCACTTTGTCACTTCTCCAATTCCTATGTTATTCTATGAGGCTATGCACTAAGATTTCTTCAACTTTGGACATCTTAGTGAATAGGCTCCATAGAATAACATAGGAATTGGAAAAGTGATAAACTGGAGAAATCATCAACACTTTATCACCTCTTTATCACCGCTTAGTGAATCTCCCCCTTGTGTTTTTCTATGGAGCCCATGCACTAACATGTCTCTAATGGCGTGATGCAGGAAACGTGAGCAATCGATATTTCCAGTGTGAAAACCACTAGGGAATAGGTTGGCGCATGATTTCGTTGAATTGCGCATGAAAAAATCAAGATTAGCGAACGGCTGCGTATATTTATTTTTTGTGGGCGTGGCTAAGATTAACGAATCTGTGTGGGTGGAATAGCGAATGCGCCTAAAGCAGGAACTGCTACTGCAAATGAATTTATACGTCTGTGTGGTGTTGTCCTAAAATTCAATTCAATTCAAGAAGCGTATGGTATTTAGCTTCCTGGATTAGAACATGAGCAAAATCTATCTGCGCACAAAAATGCTTTAATCCAATGCGAAGGTTTCTTGCATTGCACCATAAAAGTGAGAGATTTTAGTACATAGGCTCCATTGAATAACACTAGATTTGGAGAATTTATCGTACTGGAGACATTAGCTATTCTTTATTATACCTCTATATCCCCATAGCACCCCTCCCCATTTTGTCTTATAATATTCGCCTCACAATCTTCCATTACACATAGCCCTCCTTTATATGTACATAAAGGGATATGTTAGATGTAAAGCTCTGGGCATTTTCTGAGCAAAAGAACTCTAAGAAAATGAAAACGCATGAAAGAGGTAATACATGCAAACAAGATTGTAGAAGCACTGAAGTCAGTGATGTAATTTTCATCTTCAGTCTTTGTATCAAGGGTTTTTTAGTTCACTTCTTGCTGCGTGTTCTGCGGTTTAAAATGAAAGCAGTGTTAATGGGAGATTAGGGAATTAAGACACAGATTATGTCTGTTTCGTGTTCTGTCTCTCTTTTTATTGCATCTTTTTCTTTTACTTATAACAGAGGAATCCACTGACTGTTGGGGCTGAAATACAAAGATAAAGTAGAGCAACTCTTGAGAAACCCAACTGCTCTACAGGTGAAAAATCCCCACATTCGTAATGATTTAAATAGGGTTGTACCGCTTGGGTGCTAGAGAGGGTTCCGATGCAATGTCAAGCAATGCACTGAAGAGTTCTCTTGCATCCATGTGTTTAAAAGCCCCATTTAACCCACTGAGTGCCAGAAGGGCATCCAATGCATTGCGTTGCAATGCGTTGGATACCCCTCTAGCCCTCAAAGGGTTAATTTCTCCTCTGTGGTACAGTTAGCTTTCTGAGAAATCACACCAGGGGGTGTTATTCATGATAAAGAGGTGATAAAGTGTTGATAAAGCAGAGATGATTTCTCCAGTGAAATCTCTTCTCCAAGTTCTAGATTATTTTACTGAGCCAATACACTAAGATCTCCAAAGTGCTTAAGCTCCATAGAATAACACAGGACTTGGAGAAGAGATATCATTGGAGAAGTCAGTGGCGTAACAATATGGGTCGCAGGGGACACACCTGCGACCGGGCCCGGCCACCCCTGCAACCTCCCTCCCGGTGCCATGGACATCTATTAGCTGCGCTCTCCCTCGTCGGCACTCTTGTAATGCAGAGCACTGGGCGATTACATCATCTCCCAGCGCTCTGTATTACTGGAGAGAGGTCCACGTGGGAGCGCCAGGTCTTAATAGAGGTTTGTGCCAAAGGAGGCACAGACCTCTCCTGCCACAGCGCTGGACCACCAGGTAGGTAGGAGATGGACACTGGGGGAATGTGAAGATGTGGAGAGTTGGGGGCAATGTGGAGAGCTGGGGGCAATGTGGAGAGTTGGGGGCAATGTGGAGAGTTAGGGCAATGTGGAGAGTTGGGGGCAATATGGAGAGGTGGACATTGGAGGCAATGAGGAGATACCCAATGGGGCAATGTGGTCGGAGGGGTATGGCAATTTTGGCACCAGGGCCCGCCTCTGGGAAGAGTCATCTGCACTTTATCACCTCTTTATCACTCCTTAGAGCATAACCCCCAAGTTCTTCTTAGTACATCAGCCTCTGCATTTTGCTTCTAATAAATGTACTTATTAGGTGCAATCATAGAAGCCGACCACCGGGGACCACTAAAAAGTCCCATTGATTTAAATGGAACTTTCAAACCCTAGGATGCTACCAAGTCTCAAGCACATTGCCTCTTCATAGGGTTAAAGGGATAGTAATACTTCGTTTTATCTTTATTTTGTTTTGTAGGCATTAAAAAAACATGAAGAACAATATAAGTCTTATCTCTCAAACCTTTATGGTTTGAGAGATATTCACAAGCAAAGTTTCCCCCTCCCGTCCCTTTTACCTAGTGTAAGCCATCGCTTCTCAGATGTGGAATGCAGTCCATAGACCAGACAGATAACAAAAGGGGACAATCTTCTTCCTATGAGAACAATGAAAGCCCTGCCCCTTTTGACAAGGTTTCAGGTTTTTCCCTTACCTTAATTGAAGATTTCCCTCTCTGCAGTCTACCTGGGCACCTCCCTTCTGCTCTGACAGTGTTACATCAGTAAAAGGGGCGGGAGGGGGATACTTTGTCATTGAATTACTCTTGAACTACAACTCTGACAGGATTGAAATAACACTCTCCAAAGTCCAAATACTATGATAATTAATTAGAGCTGATTTTATTAGGAAACATTACTATCCCTTTAAAAGCCTCTTTTAAATTAACTGAGATTTTTATTTCCCCCGGGGGTCAGTTGGTGTGCTCCAGAATTGCTCCAATGTCTTACTATATAAGCCTCAGGAACTCAGCATTAATTACTACATTGTTTATTCCAAACCCCTTAGTGCAGGGTTAGTCAGTTTCTGGATCTCAAGTTGTTAGAGACTACAGCTCCCATCATCCACAAGGAAGTTGCTGACTGGTTGGGGGATGATGGGATTTACAGTTGTCAGCAGTTAGAAGTCTAGACTATGCCTGCCTAATTCACATGGTCACACAAAAAATAGGGTGCCCTGCACCATAATTACACTGCTCTCATGGTGCTCAGACAGTCCAAAACCCACCTCATTGATGAATGGAGTAGCTTGCTGTAACTCCCTGGCAGCTACCATTGGTTTCTGCAGAGCTGCAACAGTGAAGGTCTCTACAGCAGCCCATGGAGCAACCATGCAGGTCACTCAAATAGGTAAGGTTTTGAATAGTGATATTATTTTAAATTATACAATCACAGGTTGATATACATGTCTCAACCAATTAGATAACGATAATGCTACCAGATAGCTCAGTTGGTTATCACACACCCTTCTAAAGGAAGGTAGATAAAATTAGTACCCAGGACATACTTGAAAACGTTAGACAATCTCAGTGTAAATAATGTTAATGAGCCAGCCAGGCAGTTTTAAAGTGTATGACTTCCACAGCATTCAGATCCCAGGGGAGGTCAGTACGCAGAACAATGAATGAATATACTTATTTATATAGTGCCACAGATGTAAGTAGTGCTTTACAATGTAATGGCTTGGACAATACAAGGGGACAAAGTGAGACACTGGAAGTGGGGTCCCTGCACAAAAACATACAAGATAAGCATTGGTGATACTACTGAGGCAGTGGTGTCACTGCATTGACATGTACTTATGAAAATGGCCTTAGAATCCAAGGCTTAGCTGGTGGAGAGACTCTGTTTTCAAGAGTTGATTCTGAGAAACATGCATTTGCATAAAAATAATAGGAAGTGTCCTGAAGATCTAAACGACTTAGGCTCTTTGCTGTCTCTCATAGGACCTGATATATAAATACAAAGTGTTCCAATTGTGGAGCAAACCAAATAGGGATTTTTTTAACTCTTTGAATGAAAGAGAGATCTCTAATGCATTTTGCTCTGTAATGCATACCATGAGACACCATTTCCTCTACTCACCATAGAGTTAAATAAGGATTAGAGAAAAAGAACATCCTGAAATGCCCATACACGCCCTGCTCTTGGCACAAACGGCATTATAGATAGACATTTTGGCTTAAGCATCCAAGTAAATTGGCATTAGGCAGGTGTAGGACTGGAAAATTGCTTCCAGTGGCTGATTAAGCATGGAATTGTATTTGTACATTTGTCCCATTATTTCCTATGCATTGATCCAACTAGTTGGGGGTATTGAAGGATGCCAGTTTATATGAACTACATGTATCGTTAGGTATTGTTTGAGTGAGATAAAACTCTGGATCTCCTGCTAAAATCCCTGGAATTATTGTAAGCTGGATGCATTTAATGGTGCAATACTGAACTACTTTCCCCACTGGTAATTGTGTAATTGGGTTGTGTGGTACTCTAATGGAGGATTAGGTTGGAAACCAAGCAGCTACTATGACATGAGTCCATTATTTGAAGCCTCAGGATATGCCTTATAAAAAACAAAGTGAGGTTGATGTACTAAGAAGAGTTGGGGTGAGATGCACTAAGGGGCAGTAAAGAGATGATTAAGTGTAAATGACTTCTCCACCGTGTGCTGCTTTGTCCAGCAGCTACTGCCCTTGGCTCCATTGCTCAAACATTCTTCTGTCTGCTGCCTTGTAGTGCTTTGCCCACCTGTTACTGATTTTGGCTCCGTTGTTTGACCATCAGTCTCATTAGTCAGAGTTCAACCACCAGTCTCTTTAGTCAGATTCCAACCACCAGTCTCCTTACTCAGATTCTGACCACCAGGATCTTTATTCAGATACAAGCCACTAGTCACCTGAGTCAAATTTTGACCACCAGTCACTCAGGTAATAGGGTGAGATTTGGAGATGGAGATCTTCACCTCATTGGTCAAACCTCAACTGATCCTGTCTTTCTGCTCCTGTTCGGTCTCTGTAGTCAAACCCCTTGATCCTCTGTTATTACCTATGTTCTTGATCAGCAACTATCAACAGGTACCGCAGGTATTTTGTGGTTTTCTGTTATCTTCCCTGATCTCAGTGGGTAGTATCTATTCTCTGGCTGCCATCCGGGGCGCGAGCCGACTCCTCCAGTTGACACTAATCTGGCCATGTGGCCAGCATCTTTTACCCGGCTTAGGCCGTTGCAATGTAGACTAAGAAGCAGCCAACAACAGACAGCCACATACACTACTCCTCAAATGACAAGTTGTTTTACCTCTATGTATGTTATTACAAGGATATCTTAGTTGGTAAATGACCCCACTAGTTTCACATTTTATGAATTGTTTAATAAAAAACAGTTTTTTGATCCACCTCATTTGTGAAAACATTTACAAGACTCATAACTAACATATCTCCATACTGAATACCTCTCTCCCTATGTCTTGAACAACCCCCCTCTGTCTTTAAGTCTACTCTGAAATCTTATCTTCTGGAGCACTAGGTCCATGCACTACCTTTGGCCAAACTCAGCACTTAACACCCTCATACCCTGTTGTCCTAGCACTTAACACCCTCATACCCTGTTGTCCTAGCACTTAACATCCTCATACCCTGTTGTCTGGCTCCTAGAATCCATTTAACCTGTAAGTCTTGGGGCAGGGACCTCTCTCCTATTGTTTCTGTGACAATAAATAAGAGGGGATTATTTTATCCCCTCTTATTTATTGTAACAAATGTCTATTGTAAGGCGCTGTGTGCAGTGTGTGGCACCATATAAATAAAGATACATACATACATGTATCTAATGTCCCTTTTACATCAGTTTTGTTCAGCCAGGTAGAACTGACTTTTTGTTTTTTAAATTTACTATGATCCAAAATATCTAGTAAACTAGGCGTTATTTTAGTTACCATCATAGGACTCTCACCAAATATTTTTCTCAAATCATCATTTGTGTTGACCCTTTGAGTACCAGTAAGGTATCCAATGTGTTGTGCTGCAATGCATTAGGTTCCTCTCTGTCACTAATGGGTTAAAAAGTGCCAATTCTTTGATTAGAGACCTTGTATTGTCACTTAATGTGATCCAAAGGTTGATATAAATCTCACCCTATAATCTGAGGGATTTTCCTTATTGTTACCAAAAATGATCCCATTACAATCTTAATATATAGCTCTCTTTATGAGTATAACCACACTGTAAAAATCTGTGTGTGTTAGATCCTTGGCTTGTAACTGGAAGTCACTCATATCACTACAATTTCTATGTAATCTGATATATTGTCCAAATGGAATCCCCTGAATTTGGGACTGGAAGTGATGACTTTGTGCATGCAATAATGTATTACAGGCTGTTTATTTAAAGGGATAGTATTACTTAAAATGTAAAAAAAAAATATGTTGTAGGGTTTATCCCCCTGAGTAAAACAAGAGTACTACCACTGCTGAAAGGTGTTTCATTCAAAAGTTATTAATTTTCAAAGTTGAATTTTTTAGGTGCAATATCACAGTGGCCTGAAATTGTACAGTGGCGCTGTTGCTACACCATCCTATGGAGATTTATGGTCCCGGGACCAGAGCTGTCCATAGGATCGTGTAGCAACAGCGCCACTGTACAATTTCAGGCCACTGTGATATTGCACCTAAAAAATTCTACTTTGAAAATTAATAACTTTTGAATGAAACACCTTTCAGCAGTGGGAGTACTCTTGTTTTACTCAGGGGGATAAACCCTACAACATATTTTTTTTTACATTTTAAGTATTACTATCCCTTTAAGAAATGTTTTGGTTTTAATTCTTCATAAACCTTAAATATTTTTAAATCTAAAAAATCTATGTCCCATGATGACAATTGTCAATTTGACAATTTTATTAAATACGCACAAATAATTAGATACTCAAGTAAAGAGCCATTGATTATTTGCATATGATGTTGGCATAAAGCTTCCAATGTTATGGGGATGGCAAAGGGGGTGGAAAACAGGATCCAGTCACCCTCACACAGAATAGACAGACTAGCACCAAGAACAACAGCAGCAGCCTCATTTAACCCTTTAAGTGCCAGAGGATGTGTGCAAGGCATTAAATCACAATGCTTTGCATACACCTCAGCACTCAACTGTTAACTCTGTTCAGTGTTTGTGGTTCAAACTTGTTTCTTGACTGCCAACAATGAATTGGTTTGACCCTTTGAGTACCACTGAGTATGCAAAACATTGTGATGCATTGAGTTGCACAACCCTCTGGCCCATAAAGGGTTATTCATGTCAAGTTTAATCTGATCATCTGTTGGAGTCCCCCCTGCACACACACACGTATTGCCGGATATGTCTCCTGATGCCTCTCCCCCCATTCTCCTTGTAACACCTGGTGTCCGTTACATGTGCAGTTTGGCTGGGGCATATAGTTGTTAATGGTGAGGGGAGACCATAAGAGATAATAGAAGTGGAATGTGCAGTAAATACATAATAACATAGTAGATAAGGCTGAAAAAAGACACGCGTCCATCAAGTCCATCCCATGCCAAAACACCCCTGTTGATCCAGAGGAAGGCAAAAAAAATTCCTCTGGAGCCATTTCCAATCTAGTCCCAAATGTGTGTGTGTGTGGGGGGAATTATTCCTTCCTGACTCCAACTGGTAGTCAAATAGTTCCCCGGATCAATATCTTATTTGCTTTGAAGCCATCTGTCATAATTGTCAATATTGTTCCGTGCTAGATAGGCATCCATTGCTTTTTTGAATGCAGTTGTATTATCTGCAAGCACAACATCCTGAGGCAAAGAATTCCATAGCCTTACCACCCTTACTGTAAAGAAGTCCTGCCTTTGTTTCAAAAGCGCCTTTCCTCTAGTCTTAATGGATGACCTCTTGTTCTTAGCTCAGCTCTTTGCATAAATAATTAATTGGATAGTTCTTTGTACTGACCTTGAATGTATTTGTAAATGGTAATCACCTCTTAGACGTCTCTTCTCTAATGGAAAAAAAACCCAGTTTGGCTAGTCTCTCTTTATAACTCAGATCCTCCAATCCCTTTATCAGTTTTGTTACACGTCTCTGCACCATTTCCAGTTCAGTAATGTCTTTTTTAGAACAGGCACCCAAAATTGTACTCTAAGCCCCCCCCCCCCCCCTTTTTTTAAGTTCGAGGCCCTGGTGTGTAATCTGAGGCAACATATGATAAGAACCTTAATTCTACATCCTCATGGAGGTGAATTTATTACTGCGAGCTGTGACAGTACCTCCAGCTATTGGAGCTTAGTGTATGTGAGGAATAGCCATATTAACAAACAAACACACCCTCTGAGACATGAAAATCACTCATTCAGATTTCAATATGCAAACGATCCAAGGACACACTGAAGTATATGTCTGATGAAGGCATGGCAATGCAGGTATTTAACGGTGATCATACGAATAAGATGGAGAAAACAGCTTAGTACATACCATGAGATGGCCTTGGGTACAATTCACAACCACATCACCAGATTGGACCCTTATAAAAGTTTAGTGCATCTCCCCAGTGCACCTCTTAGAAAATTAGTCTCAGTGAGGCAGTTATACTAAGGATAATGGTTCAATTCTGGTGCTAACCAAATGTACCATAAGGAATAAATACAAATTCCCAAAGTTCCCAATGATTAAAATGGTCATTAATCACAAAGCAGTGCATTGTAGACATGTCTAACATTCAAAGGTTTAAAGCCCCGTTTGACTGCCAGAGGGGTACGCAACGCATTGCACAGCATGGCATTGCGTACCCCTCTGTCACTCAAAGGGTTACATTTTGGGAAATTGCATTTGTTCCCTATAGTGCCTCACAATTCCATCACCTTTCTGTAATACATCAGTCTCAGTGAGCTCCACTACCACACCACACAGCTATCCTAAGACAAAAACCATGTTCCATTTAATCTACATTTCACCTTCCACAATAAAGGCTTGTTTTTGATAGGCTCTCCTCTGAGCACCGATGTCATTGTACCATGCTGCATTGTTTGCTTACTAAAGCAATTTTGCTTGTTCAGCCTTCATCATGCCTTGAATTCTAAGCAGCATTTAGCAGCTGCATGTCATGAGCTGTAAAAAAAAAAAAAAAAAAAAAAAAAAAAAGAGTCCTTCTAATCCATTTTTCTTCTATCACACATCAGTTCCCAGCACCAGCTAATAAACCTGTGACCAATAGAAGGAATTGTCACTGTGAAAATTGCTGATGCAACACGCCCTACTATTCGCCTGCATTCTACTGTTGCCACATCAAGGCTTGAGGAAGGAAAGTCTTATAGTTGATATCCCCCTCTCCTGTTTAGTGTGACATTGTCACGTGACTGCAGAACAAGTATTTTAACCCTTTGAGCTCCAGAGAATTTTGCAATACTTTGGAAAGCAAGCCATATGGTTAAAAGATAGGTTTCATGTGTCATTTTAAATAACACAGGAATGTATCCTGATTGAAACATCAAGTCTTAGACGCTTAATTTCACAGCTATGGTAAAGTGATGTGTTCTGATTGCATGTCCTAGCCTGGTCTGAATGAATCTTTTATCAATTAGAGTGGCAGAGGAGTGTCTGACACATAGCAAAGTGTTGCACACCCACTGGCACTCAGAGGGTTAACCCTTTGAGTGCCAGAGGGGTGCACAAGGCGTTACAAAGCAATGTGTTGCGTACCCCTCGGGCACTCAGAGGGTTAATGGAGCTTCAGAATGATGCATGATGCCTACAATGCAATGCATTCCATACCACCTCTCTGGTACTCAAAGGGTTAATCCAAGAACAAAGCCATCATTAGATGTTATGTTGAAAGATGTTGGAATGCATTGTTATTTTAGAATTTACATTTTCCCCCCTCTGGGTTGCTTGGTTTGCTCCAAATTTTAAGAAGCAAATAATAATTCTTCAAATTCAGCTTTGTTTAAATTGATGTTTTAACCCCTTCAGTGTTGGAGAGGTCTCCACAAGACCCATTTCCATGAAGGGGAATTGTGAGTAGTTTTATTTACATATGTTTTGCTCCAAAAGTGTGACTTTTTATATGGCCCCATGCATTCAATTAGACAAGTGTTCTTTCCCTACTCGTGTTGTAATGTAGATATTAACCCTTTACACTCTATAATAGTGTGCAATGCATTGCAAAACAAATCAGTAGTTTAAAGGATAGTAATTTTTTTTTAAAAATAACAGCTCTGATTAATCTTCAGAGTATTTGGGCCATGGAGAGTGTTATTTCAATAATGTCAGAGTTGTAGTTCAAGAGTAATTGAATTATAAAGTATCCACCTCCTGCCCCTTTTAATGATTTAACACTGCCCACCTCAGAGTAGTAAGACTGTCAGAGAGGGACAATCTTCAGTGATCATCAGGAAAAACCTGTCAAGGGGGGCAGGGCTTTCCTTATGTTCACAGTAAGAAGATTGTTCCTTGCTGTGATCTGTCTGGTCTCAAGACCAGATTCCACATCTGAGGGGAGGTGGCTTACACTAGGTAAAAGGGACGGGAGAAAGATACTTTATCATTCAATTACTCTTGCACTACAACTCTGACAGTATTGAAATAATACTCTCCATGTCCCAAATACTATGAAGATTAACTGAAGCTTATTTTCTTGTGAAACATTACTATCCCTTTAAGGTATGACTATCTATCATTTATTTATGTTTTTTAAGACACAGGAATGGCTGATACATTGCCAGTGACTGTTGTTCAGGGCATGGACTGCAGAGCACGATCGCTGTAATGCATGCAAGTGGGCAATTTCTGCCATCGCTAGGACTTCAAAGTCATCAATCCCAGCACACCTACACCCCAGCATGCACTGGGAAATGACATACAACTGTACCACTTCTTCTGTGTTTTGTTTAGCAAGGCATTGAGCAAACAAACAGCCCAAAATGCCTATGGGCTGTCCCATTGGTCTCCCCTCAGCACAAATGGCTTTAAAGAGAATTTTTTTTTCCACATGTAGCTTAGAAAATGGGTGTTTGGCAGGTATAGGGTCTGACACTCAGTTCTAGAATGTGTGTAGTGCAGAACTGTATTCATACATTCACCCTAGGATACCATTGGCTTTGCTCACTCCCTCTGGTGCAGAAAGGGTGTCCATATTTAAGAAGTTAAAGATGAGCATTTCTCGAGCAAACCATCTGCACTGTAAGAGGGAGGATAAACCCCCCCCCATTGATTTAATTCAGGTTTTTAACACCTTGAATGCTTGAAAGGTATTGGTGCATTGATTTGTAATGCGTTAAAAGCCTCTGTAGCATTCAAGGATTTAACCCTTTTCGTGCCAGAGAGGTAGGCAAAGCATTGCTTTGCAATGAGTTGCGTACCCCTCTGGCAAGCAAATGGTTAAAAACCCTCTTTAAATCAATTGGAATTTTCAGAATTTGTATCTTGGTGCAGTGGGTTTTCTCCAGAATTGCACAATGTTTACTTGCTGCAGCAATCTGATCTGCACTGTTGGGGGTCACGTACAAATCCCCATTGGTTTGCGATGTGTTGGATACCTCCCTGGCACTCAAAAGATTAAGTGTGGCTTTTAACCCTTCAACTGATATAAAGGTCCCCAACGCACTGGGAAACAATAGTATTCGATGGATTAAAATGTCTATTGAAATCAATGGAGATTTATGTTTGCTCCCTAAGGTACAGATGGAATGTTCCAGAATTGCCCTCTTTAGCTTCTTTTATACTGCCCAAGGAGGGACAGTGACACTTAATACAGAACAAATTTATATTGCATGGCTCTCCTGGGTAAAACAAGTTGGTTGTGACAACAGCGCCACCATAACATTTCAGGCCATGAAAGTACTGCACCCAGATAATGCAAGTCTGAGCTGCAATAACTTTTGAGTAAAACATCTCTTGGCAGTGGGGTTGCCCTTGTTTTACTCAGCAGGATAAAAACTGCAATATATATATATATATATATATATATATATATATATATATATATGTTTTTACATGGGATGCACTCACATGTTGGTGGTAATGATGTGCGCCCTAGTGTGATTGAAGAATAATATCAAAACACAATTATGGAAAGTACTCACAGGATGATTTTGCAGCGGAACACAGTTTTTAGCCAATCAACGTTTCGGTCAGCACTTGTGACCTTTATCAAGATTGATCTTGAAGAAAAGTAACCTGTGAGTTCTTTCCATAATCATGCTTGTTTGTAGGAAGCACTCATGCTTAACATGGATGACAGCCTGGGTGCTGTAATTCTTGCCAGAAAACTGTAGAAATTGTAGATAGAAAGGAGCACTCTCGGTACTTGAAAAAAATGTGAAGTAGCAAAAATGTATTATATAGTGGATTTAATAATTATGAATGCACTGGAGATCTCTTCGGTATTCAAGGGGTTGAAAGCTACATTTGAATTGAACATAATTTTTAGAATATTCATTTCTTCCCTATGATGATTAAATATAATGATCCTTAGTCAGGGATGTATTCCACTGCAGGGGATAAATGGAATGACTTATTTTATGTCACAAATTCCTACTGAAGTCAGTAGGGGTATTTGTAGATAAAAGCAGTGATGAAATCATCTGCAGTGGAAACTAGACCAAAATCAGCCACAAAGTGTTAATCATGAAAGTCTTGCAGAACTGAGAATGCAGACAGATCTTCAGCTGGTAAGGGATGTAGGTAGGAGTTCCTGCTTCCAGATCCCATGAATGAGTCACACAGTGTGCATGCCCGTGTGTACTGCAAGTAGCAAGCTAAAAGCACAGACAGATGATACATCACACACACAAAGCAGCTCCACTGACCAGTGTGCGCATTGTGCCATGCGATCCTTCAGATGAGCCATATCAAATCATATCAAGCACTCAGAGAGAGCTGTCAAGTCAGTGATGGTGGGGCCCAGTGTGCAGTGAATATAGAGCAGGTTTTTCACTGGAAACAACTTTTGTCCTTCTACAGAATTTTCTGTTTCTCAAAAGGAGGAAAAGACATATAAGCCATCAAATGGGTAATAATCCTGACATTTTCATTAGACTGTGTGGCATTTCTATCAATATGTCATAGTCATAAACACACACACACAAATATACACACAAATACAAACAGCACAGAAGCACAAATACATACAAATAACCCACACAGAAATATAAATACACACACAATTAACAAATATAGACACACAAATAACATAAATGCAAATAGCACACATGCAAAACATATACTCAAAGACAACACAAACATTCACATAAATTCATACATATAACACACACATATAAATACACACACACAACACACAGACCCAACAAACACACACACACACACACACACATAAAAATACAGATGCACACATACACCTGTGCACACACATACACCTGTGCACACACATACAGCCATACAAACAAAGTCACCATTAATCAGACAAATCTATATCATTGATTAAAGGCTTGCAAGGGGAAGAATTCTGGAACCTTATTTGTCAGCATTTTTTGTGATTGGCATTAGCAATTCATTGGTATAAAAAACAATACGTATAAAAAAATATATATATATATATATATATATATATATATATATATATATATATATATATACAACTAAGGGGGATTAATTGAACCTTTAAATCTGCTTCCTAGGGGCTCTATAAAAATGTCTATATATTAGAGGAATATTTACAGTGCATGTAAATATTGAGGCAGTGAAGCACTGGAAAGCATTACAGTCAATACTCATTAGATTGAGGGAAGATGAGGGCTGAGATTAAACCATATACAATAAATGTGACATACTCACACACATGTACACAAACACAGATGCACACATACACATATTAACACACATACACATATAGACATACATACAGCCACGTATGTAAACACGCACACACACATGAGCACACACACGCACACACAAACACACACCAAACATATACCAGCACACCGACACAGCTTATATAATACTATACAAAGATTACTTTTTTTTCATTTTATATCAGCTTATTTTAAGTATTTTAATGTACAGTACTTTTATTGATAATATATATTTTAAACATAGACGGGTTATTTAGATTTGGAGGAACTGCAGTACTGCTCCATGATACTCTTATATATATCGGCAAATCTTGCATGGCACTGCCCGTGGGGTTCTATTTCCCTTTTTCTTTTGCTCCCCCCAACTACTTATGGGAGACCAATAGAGGGGACACAGAGGGGCAAGAGAGATCCCCTGCTTCCATCCTGCCTGAACAGGGGAGGGCTGGCCTGGGGGCAGAGGGGCAATTGCCCCCTGGACTGGTCACATGTCTGGGCCATCATGCCACTGCCTCACTCAGTCTACCAATTGCTGCTGTAAATGGAGCTACACTAGTGATACCACAGAGCTTACAATTGAAATGGAACTACACAAATGATACTACAGAGCTAAAATCCAAATAGAGCTATACTAACAGCATAACCCATTTCCCTTGTAAGATCTATGGTATCAATCATGTCGCTGTACTTAAATTGTAAGCATTATGGTATCACTAGAGTAGCCGCATTTCAGCTGTAGTCTATGTGCTCTCGTTTGCCTTACTTAACAGCATTCATGCCAATATTAAAAGTAACTAAAGGGGATGGGCTGGGACGCTGGGCTGGAGCGACTGAAGAAATGGGCCAGTAGATTGTATTTGCCCCCCAGGCCACAAGTTCCCAGCCCTCCCATGTACCTGAACCACCGGGTTCTATCCTACCCTAACCTGCCCACTCCTACCTAATAGTTCAGGTAGGTTGGAAGCAGGAGTGCTCTCTTGCTCATCACCTGAGGAGGAAGGGGGCTAAATGAGCCAATCAGAGTGGAGGGTCTGGCTGAGGAGACAAAAGGGAAGGAGAGATGTGCTGAAGGAGAGGGGCCACCCTGTTCACGGTGGTGAAGGGTAGGGACCCACATGTCCCTGTTGGTCTATGTGTTTATAGACATCAGAATAGTACATGGTGTCCCCTCCCCATTCACCACAGTGAATAGTTTAGCCCCACCCCTTCATCATGGCAATTAGGCCCCTGTCTTCTCCTGAGCCAGTGAGCATTTAGATTGTCACACACAGCCACATCACATTGGACGCACAAAGAGGAGATTTGCATAACAGCAAACCATAAACACACACATATATTTGTACATACACACACACATATATAAAGGGGGTTACTCATATTTGAATGAGGTGCAATATTTTTCTGAACATGCTTACATAAATAAATAAATAAACAAATAAATGAACAGAGCAGCTATTCTTCAAGGACTGAGCTCAATGTCACCAGGTACTTAGCAGAGCAGAGCAGAGGAGGAAGAGGACAGGTTGGCACACTGTGCCAGCAGATGGCAGTAGCGAGAGGACAGACGCAGAGCTGAGAGTCTAGGCTCTCTCACATCAGCTGCAGAGGAGAGAGGCTGAGCTGCTGAAGGGCATCAGATGAGAACAGGAGAGGTGTAAGACAGGTCCGATTCTCTACCTAGTCCCCCCTCAAAAAAGAACCCCCTTTCGGCTGCACCCCGCTCTACTGAGCATGGAAAGCAAATTAAACTCATCGTCTAACAGCAGGGATGATGGCAATAACGTGTTCCAGGGGAAAGGAGAGAAAAGTCTGACTGCCAGCAGTTCCAGTGTTAAGGAGCATGGCAACTCCGTGTGCTTCAAAACGGACGGAGAGGACCCCGTGGTGGGCTTTGAAGATGCCGAGGGGCCCAGCAGGCAGTATGGCTTCATGCAGAGGCAGTTCAGCTCCCTAATGCAACCGGGAGTCAATAAATTTTCCCTTCGTATGTTTGGCAGTCAAAAGGCAGTGGAGAAGGAGCAAGAAAGGGTTAAAACTGCAGGCGTTTGGATCATACATCCCTATAGTGATTTCAGGTAAACGCTTAATCTGGTGTCAATCTAGCCTCTAGGTAATAATCCTCAAATCCAAACTGTTGGCAGATGCCACAAGTAAGAGGGCTATTCATGGGTAATTGCATTATTGCCAAGTCTGTTGGGTTGTGCATGTGTGTGTAGGTGGGTGACAGCTTTCTAGTTTTGAATGAGTAGTGATCCCACCATAATTTTGTATATAGAACACACACAAACACAGGTTTGGATAAATACCAGTAGCCTGGGTGTCCGGCTACCTAAAATTTCACTCCTGGCTCAATTTCCAAATGTTCCTAATAATATATGTGTCTCTCATTTGGCTCATAAAACTCCTTGTTGGCTCTTAGAAATTCTAGCTGGCTCCAAAGTTTGCAATATTTTTGTCTACCCTGGCATATGACACTACAATAACTTTGCAATATATAAGGTTCAACCAGGCAAGGCATTGAGGGTATGGACATTTTTAAACAGTAACATTTAACCCTTTGAGTGCCAGAAGGGTGTCACCCCTTTGGCACTCAAAAGGGTTAACCACTTGAATGGTAGACGGGTCTCCAAGGCAATATGTTTAACACCTCTCTATCATTCAGCTGTTAAAACACATGGTTTTACATACTGATTATGATTATTTGTTGTTGTCAATATTTTTTTTAACCCTTTGAGTGCCATGGGGATATGCAACATTACAGAGCAATGCATTGCATAGCCATCTGGCATTCAAAGGGTTAAATCTGCAATTAAATGAATAGGTGAAAACCATATATTTGGGTTAGGAAATCTAAGGGCCATATGTATATGACATTCTGGATCAAACCATCTATACTATAGGGAACAAATAAAAATCCTAATTGATTTAAATACTGCTTTTAACTGCTTGAATTCTATAGTGATTTCCAACACATTTTTTCACAGTTCATTGGAATCCTTTCTTGCACTCAGGGGGTTAAAAGTCCCATTCAACTCAGTGGGGACTTGGGGAGTTTTTATGTGGCACTTATAGGCCAGTTGGTTTGCCCCAATAATTACTCCTCTTTTGTCTTCCTGCAAATAACCTTAGATGTATTGTAACACTTTTCTAAATCACCTATGTCTGCAGAAGGAGATTTATAGGCTCAATCTAGCAATGACCTTGAAATAAGCCAGTGTCTGCTAGTGTCTATGCTTCAAACAGGAATACATACATATTCTAGAGCTTGATAGATTTCATTTAAAATCTAGCAATTAATACAATCAATCAATCAAAACTCACATTGGCTTTCTGTTGCACAGATACATTATTTGTAGGAATATCCAGTTTCATTTATATTCTAGATCTATATTTAATGTTTTGCATTCTGAAAAAAATCAAAAGACATCCTGATTTTCTTATCACATATTTGTATGTTTGTGTATTGGGGATGTCGCTCTGTGAGAAGTATTCAATACTGCATGCTCAGCACGTCTGTAGTAGACACAAATTTCACTATACTATCAGCAATATTTCACTCTTATTCAGTACACATTACAGCTGAAACTAAATTAATTCTGGAAAACACTGCTCTGCTGAGCAGGTTTGGGATTTAAACAACGCTTCAATAAGGAGATAGTTTGGCTGATGCTGGAATGGGTAGTTGTCCATGGTGCTGATTGCTGAAAGGGAGCCTGTAGTATGTTAACAATGCAGAGAATTGGAATCAACACTTGCTTTTACAGCTAGTAGCATGCAGTGTATTAGTATTTTAACCCTTTGAGTTCCAGAGAGGTATGCAACGCATTGCTCTGCAATGCACTGCGGACCCCTCTGGCACTCAAAGGGTTAATGTATGCTAGCATTTATGGTGTATCGATGCTCCTTAACACTTTTATTGCCAAATAGGCCTTCAATACACTGAGCCCTTCTGGCAGCCAGAGGGTTAATCTGAAAGAATATATGTGAATCTCCTTGGGTGTACTACGTTGGAAACCCCATTAACATTTAAACAGTTCATAGTAAGGAGGTTATGCACTAAGGTGTGATAAAGGGGTGATAAAGCGGAGATGATTTCTCCATTTATATTATGTATCCAGTTCCTATGTTACTCTATGGAGCCTATGCACTAAGATCTCCAAAGTTGGAGAAATCTATTGCATTGTTTCCATAGAATAACATAGGAACTGGGAAGTGATGTCTCCACTTTATCACCTCTTTATCACGCTTTAGTGCATCTCCACTGTACATCATTTGAACTACTGAGAAAATCACTATATTTAACCTCTTTGGATACATGTAGCATCACTACATATTTTTGCTACTAAGAAAATCACTATAAAATATAATAAAACTGTAGCAAACCACCTGCATCATAGGGAATCAATAAAATGTCCCCAAATTCCCTTTGATTTAAAGGAACCCTAACGCCTAAAAGGGAAAGTAATTGCTATAACTTTATAAGTAATGTATTTACAGCTAGTGTATGTAAAAAAAAAAAACATTATTTATGGAAGATCCTTGAACATAATTTTAAACTTGCTTTTAACCCTTTGAGCTCCGGAGGGGTACGCAACGCATTGCTTTGCAATGCATTGTGTACCCCTCTGTCGCTCAAAGGTTTAAAGCATGTGTAAGCTGCGATGTTCAGAAAGCATATATGTCATTTAGTTTCTGCTGTTTGCAATAAGAGATAAGAGCTAAAGTCAGTTGATAGTGATTAATGCTACCGCTCCTATACACAGAAAGACTGTTATCTTAGCCTATTTACAGACAATGCAGACTGCACAGTCATCATGATTGCTATGGTAATTGGGTCCCTGGAAAAGACAAGAATGGCTGCTTCCTCAGAGCACATTTAAGACTAGATTTGTAGACTCTGAAAACAGATAAGGGGTTAAAAGCACAACAATATAACAGGAATTTTTAGTTGTCCCCTATAGTGCAGTTGGTTTACTCCTGATTAACTCCACTTTGCTTTTCTAATTATGGGCCAAGGGGCCTTATGTTCATAAGAAAGTGGAGTCATTTAGGGGAATAACTGCTTCAACATAGAGGTTAATTAAAAATTCCAATTCTTTTAAATTGGGATTTAACCCCTTGAATGCTAGAGTGAAGCAATGAGTGTGTTGCGAAGCAACGTGTCGACGGCCTCTCTAGCATTCGGTGAGTTGAAAACCCGCTTTAACTCGCTGGATACCCCTCTGGCACTCAAAGGGTTAAATCAAGGAAAATGTATGGGTTTTTTATTTCGTTATGGTGCAATAGGTTTGCTTCAGAATGATTTCACTTTTGACCTTAAAGTGTCAGTAATGTCCCATAAAAAATGCTTATAGTTTTGTAGAGGTTAAAAAATGAAACTATTTGCCACAAATCCTATCTCTCAAACCGCTATGGTTTGAGAGATATTCGCTTTCAAAGTCGCCCCCCTTCTCCTGACATCAGCACTGTGCTGACAGTAGGAGATCCCGGCTCGGGGATCAGCCGGCGGCTCTGCAGCAGAGCCGAAATCACATTATTGGAAAATAATGACTTCATTGGAAAGGTCTACAAAGTGTGCCTGGTTTGCAAGCACACTTTGTAGACCATTCCAATTAAGTAATTATTTTTAAATAATGAGATTTTTGGCCGACTTTAATCTCCTCCTGTCAGCTTTACAGATGACATCAGGAGAAGGGGAGGGCAGGGGGAACTTTGAATGCGAATATCTCTCAAACCATAGCGGTTTGAGAGATAGGATTTGTGGCATATAGTTAATTTTTTTAACCTCTACAAAACTATAAGCATTTTTTTTATGGGACACTACTGTCACTTTAAGGCCATTTAAAAAAAATGTGAATTTTCAGTTGTTCCCTATGGTGCAGTTGGTTTGCTCCAAAGGGGTTAAAAAGTGTCTACTTTATTTGCTTCTCTTTTGTTTTGTGTATATGACCCCTATATCTCTAAACCATAATACAAATGATACTATTTATGTATTGTTTTAAAGTATCATAGCGTTGATGTCCAAATGTTTGCCAAGTTGCACTTAATGTAGTCCTTAACCCTCTGAGTGCAGGAGATATGTGAGAAACCAAGCTATGGCACGTTTATCTGGGACTTATAGGGTTAATACTTTACAAAACCCAGACATTTGATATTAAAAAAATACATATAATTGTGAACGGGAACAGCAAAATCATTGTATATATTCAATACGCTTAATCCCTTGAGGACCAGAGACCTGTTCAACGCATTGCTTTTCACAACCCTCTGGTCTGAAAGGGGTTAAAAAGTTTCTACTTTATTTTTGGAAGTAACATATACTGAGATACAGTTACGTAAACAACGACTCATTATATAATCCTGTAGATCCTATTGACTCACAGCTCATGGAAGTAAGAAAATGCCAGAGATTACCTGTTACATCATTTTAACTAAATCATTCAAACGTGTTACTGAATGAGGAAATAACTGGATTTCAGTCAATGATGCTATTATTATCTGAGAGGAAGTGATGTGTGCAAATGAAAAATGCTTCCCACTATTTGCATATGTAGAGCTGTGTACTGAAAGAACAAGAAGCATAATTCTACAGAAAACAAACTGCGCTGTAGGGGATGAATAAAAATGTCCTAATTTACAGCTGATTTAAATGAGAGGAGATTAACCCATTTAAAGCTATAGAAGTTTCTAATACATTGCAAAGCACTGAACAGTAAATGGGACTTTCAATCTGTTCACTGTGGTGTAGTTGATTTGTCCCAGAATTGCCTGTCTTTTCTTATCTACTTAAGTCCCATTGTATCATATATATTAAGTGCTACCAAGGCATGGGAATATTTACTGAGTATTTGACCATGATCTGTAAGCTCTTGGATTAAAGAGATATAAGCAGCACATTGCTTAGCAATGCATTTGAATTCTCTCTAGCAGCCAAGTGGTTAATAAGAGAACAACCTGCATTTCACTTAAAAGTAATTGCTCATAGTATCATATTTTCCTTGTGGTTGGTCACCCTAAGGGTAACAGGGGAATCCAGCCATGGACCCCTTGCTCACAGTGCCTAGAGACATCAGCTACACCTCAATGCCAAAACGTATATCTGGGATTGGTTGTTTCTCTTGTTCAGAGAGGAATTGCCTGGCACTTTGTGGCTGGTCTGCCATTTTGTCAGGATCAGATTATGTGCTTTAAAATAGTTTCTCTCTATATAAGACACTAGTGAGTGAAAAGAGACTACACCCTGGATAGGATACCATTCCAATAGAGACTACTCAGTTCTATGTTAGACTGGTTCCTAGTGGAGCATCTCTTACAAGTTCTGTTGCATATACAAATTGTCCTTTGGGTTGGCCGTCCTAAGGGTAACAGAGGAATCCAGCTGTGGACCCCTTGCTCACAGTGCCCAGAAAGATCAGCTACATCGCACTGACGAGGCCCAGCAAGGCCGAAACGTATGTCAGGGGTTAGCTGTTTCTCTTGCTCAGAGTATTGCCTGGCACTCCATGTCTGGGCTGCCATTTTGGCAGGCTCAAACTGATGTGCTTCAGGATGTTTTATCCCTGTGTAAGGCACTATAGAGCCTACTCAGTTCTATGACAGGCTCGTACCTAGTTGAGCTTCTCTGACCAGTTCTGTTTCATGTAACAGTATTCACAATGTAGGACCTTGTGCATAAAGCAAAATACACTCAGTTCTGGACAGGACTAGATTTTCCAATAGGCAACTGCCTAGAGCTCCAACTTTTGAGGGGCACTTTAGCTATGCTGGCCACACCCACATTCTGAATTGTTGGGTGTTGCCAGGTATATTGCAATGTCCCTGCACCAGTTTTATAACCCCTTGGGTGCTGGAGAGATATTCA
This sequence comes from Rhinophrynus dorsalis, assembly GCA_037306005.1. NCBI lineage: Eukaryota > Metazoa > Chordata > Amphibia > Anura > Rhinophrynidae > Rhinophrynus > Rhinophrynus dorsalis. The sequence goes on from CM074718.1 coordinate 634,831,645, forward strand.
ACATATTGATTGGAGTTCTCTCTAGCAAACAAGGGCTTAAAGCTTTTCTCATCCTTGCTTGATATAGGCCAGGGTATTTTCTGTGCCAGGAAACAGTGGATGGGACTGGGGGGGATGGGATCATTTGAGGAGTGGGGGTCTGGTCATGGGTGGAGTTAATGGGACGTAGAGTGTCTTGCCTATGGGCAGCAGGGGATGTAAATCTAGGCCTGATTCTGGGGTATAAGGTCATCAAATTCCCATTGATTTAAATGGGGCTTTTAATCTCCAGTGTGTTACTGTTACATTTACTGAGATAGTTTGTCAGTGCTGCTAACCCTTTGTATTGTAATGCATTGCGTACCCTTCTAGTACACAAAGGGTTAAGGAGTGTTGTATGTAATAGGCTGCTTTCCATCACAATAAATCATTTCCATAATATAGTATTGTGTATGTGAATGTGCTGTAGCAGGAAAATGCAATTTGAATGTGCCCTAAGTAGTTCTCATACATGCAATTACATATACACTAATTTATGCTTCTACCCTCATTGGTTTCAGTGATATAATCCAGGCAGAATCTGATATACAGTAAGTGCATATTTCATTGGAGTAGATTTGTAACTGTTCTTTGATAAATGAGCAAGGACAAACTTACTGATGTATAAGCAAATGGCCACATACAGAGGCATACAAGAGTATTTTACTGAATGGCTGCCATTCGCATTTTTTTGATAAATGGAGGCCTTTGTGTTAACGCTTTGAATGGTTGGATGTGTGCGTAATGCATTGGCGCTCTAAGTGTTAACCACTTCATATCTGTAAAGCATCATTCATTCTTCAGCTCTCTTTACTAAATTCCATGGTGATATTTCCTATATAATAATTCGCTAGGATGTTTGTCACGATGCAGTCATGTGCAGTAGAGACTGCCCACATACAGGCACTCTCTATCCTATATAATAATTCACTAGGATGTTTGTCACGATGCAGTCATCCTATATAATAATTCACTAGGATGTTTGTCACGATGCAGTCATACGCAGTAGAGACTGCCCGCGTTCGCTGCCCGCATTCGGGGCAGTCTATACTGCGCATGATTGCATCGTGTGAGTGAGGCGACGCAAGACTGCATCGTGTGGAGCACTGAGGTAGCGGCCTCTTAACCCTTTGAGTGCCAGAGAGGTACACAACACATTGTAAGGCAATGCATTGCGCAGTCCTCTTGCACTCAAAGGGTTAACATTATCCGGACTTTGGCCCATGTACACGGGCTCTTACACCAGTATATATATATATATATATATATATATATATATATATATATATATATATATATATTCTAACAGTTCTGGGGGAAGTTAACTGGGCCGTGGTGGACAAATACAGGTTCCCTTTTAACCCATTCAATGCCAGAGCCTTTATCTCTTCAAGGAGCCTCATTTAAATCAATGAATATTTTGGAAATTTTTATTTGTGAGGTTGGTTTGTTCCAGAATTGCTGCAGTTCTTGTTACTCCATGTGATCTACATGAGTGGGAGCCTGTTGTCTTTTACTTCCCGCTTCCGTTTTTCACTCGGTTTTTCATGTATGTTCTTTGCTCATGGGCGCACCATGCTATTAGAGTCGTATATTTATTAGTGGCTTTATTTGTTTATTTGTTTTCTGTATTATAACTCCATGTGTCATGACTTAACCCCTTAAGGATCTGCTGTGGATGCTCGCGGCCGGCATTTAAGGACCATTGTGTACAGCTGCACGGGGAACCCTGAATTCCATGATGTGCCAGGACCGTCATGGGTCCTTATGGCAAGTTTACCCATGATCCAGGCACGTAATGGGTGCTTAAGATGTGATAGTAATACTGGTATTAAACTTGAGGATTGAATCTTTATGTTTTTTTAACATATAACGCTATATTTGAATTCTTACAGTTTTGTAGTTCAAGAGCTATTCAATCAGAAAGGATCCCCCTCCCACCCTGGCCACCTCCCATCAGATCTGGAATCTGGTTGTGGGACCTATGGATGCAGCGGGGAACAATCTTCACACAGGAAGTATAAGGAAAACCCTGCCGCCCATGATGAAGGAGGGCAGGATTTTCCTTTTGACCAGACTGAGAGGCAGAGTGATGCAGGGAAAGGGGCAGGAGGGGGATCCTTTCATATTGAATAGCTTGTGAACTACAGAACTGTGAGTATTCAAATATAGCGCTACTAGTTTTAAAGCCCATGTACACGGGCCAACACTGGTGGTGCTGCAGTTATGTGCAGTACTGACTGCCCTGCTACGTATCAGCCGCAGCGCGGGCAGTCTGTACTGCGCATGACTGCAGCACACGCAGCCGTCTCTACTTCGCATGATGGCTTCTGACAAACATCCGTAGCGAATTATAATATAGGATGCGTTAAAAAAACCATAAGAAGTTTAATATAAGTATTAATACCCCTTTAAGGAGAAGTATCATCTTCTAATAACAACCCCCTACATACTATTATTATCGCCAGAAAATTCTAATGACCCCCATGAGTTTTGCCTTTGTGACTTTTGTTCAAGAGATTGTCCCTTGTAATGAGCTGCCTGGTCCCAGGACCAGATTCCACATCTGAGGGGAGGTGGCTTATGTTAGGTAAAAGGGGCAACAGGGGGATACTTTATCATTCAATTACTCTTGGACTGCAAGTCTGAGAGTATTGAAATAACACTCTCCATGGCCCAAATACTATGAAGATTAATTGGAGCTGCTGTTTTTTTAAGCATTACCATACCTTTAATTTTAAGAGGTGTTGGTTTACCTTTAAATAAAGGCTGTAGATGAACAATGTAGTACCCCCCCCCCATGGAATCGAGTCAAGCCTGCTTTAAGTTGTGACATGTAGCTGAACATTTCCAATTTCCGTGAAACAAGAAGATAAAGTTAATATTCCCTCAACACATATATGTGACATAACACATCCGTGGAAAATTGCTGAACTAAGCTGTGAGAAATCTCTTCAGGAAATTAAATCTCTCTAATTTCTACTTTATTCTTTTTTTCAAATTCGAGAGATTTCATGCAATTTAATATATAGGGTTTGTAGAATAACATCAGAAATGGAGACATCTGTGTCTTTGGAGAAACTCCTCGTACTGTAATCCACAGACTCCTAGTCAGCTTTAAGGCCTCAACAGCAAATGGAATGAAGACAAAGGGCTGTAAAAGGAGGAGTGCTTGGGCAAACCATTTTCACTATAGGGTAGATCTAAAAATTCCCATTGCATTTAATGGGGTTTTAACTCCTGGAATGCTAGCGAGGTCTCCATTGCATGTGAAGCAATGGGTTAAAATCCCCATTTAACCCTTTCAGTGCACTGAAAGGGTTAAAACAACAGGAATTTTTGGAATTTTAAAGCAGAACATTCAGTTCATACTTAGTCGTCATGCATTCATTAAACGCATGGCGACTAGCTTTGAAATAGATGTTTTACCTTTAAAAAAATAGCCCAGTTTAAAGTAATCCTTCTCGTTTGGGGACTGATGGGCAGGTTAGTGCGGTCCATGCTCCTGCTCCGTCAGTCCCTTCCTGTAATCATGTGGTGCACTACAGTGCTACTCAATGGAGAACGGTACTGACAGTGCAGGCTCGCAGACAAGATGTCTGCGCTGTAGCCTGGGTTCCGGTCTCCAAACGGAAAGGATTTCTTTACACTCTGCTATTTTTTAAAGGTAAGACATCTATTTTCAAGCTAGTGGCCATGCGTTTAATGAATGCATGGCGACTAAGTATGAACTGAAGGTTCCGCTTTATATTCTATAGTGCAATTGGTTTGCCCCAGAACTCCTACAATTTTCTTTTGAACATATGACCCTTATAAGCTGTTGGCTGGTTAGGGATTTTGGAAGTTATAGTCTCCACCAACTGGAGATCCAGCCATTGATTGTCCCTAACCTACAACTTTGAGAGGGAGCATTTACCTCTTAATATTTATTGGAGAAATTAATATCAATCCTTTATCCCCTTCATTTCCACTGGCACTCAAAGGGCTAATGGCCAGAGGGGGTGTACAACGTATTGTTTCACAATGCATTGTTCATCTGCAAGCACTAGCAGGGCCTAAAACCAAATGATCCAAGACCACAGTGGTCACTATCAGACCCCAGTTCAGTGAGCTAGCACACATGATCAGTCACGTGTGGAGGCTCGCCGACTGAGATCAAAGTGGATCATAAGGGGAATCCACTTCCCCGGACTGCTGGTCGGTAAGGGATTAAGGGCATGTTATAACATTTTATTTACCATAAAATCTAGGATATAATACGCAAAATTTTATCCCTCTTCACCGTATGTGAAGTGGGGGGTGCGTACTATACCGGAGGGGTTTTTTGCCACATTTAAAAAAAAAAAAAAAAAATTAGAGCTGCCGGATACCTTCCCTCCCTCCCTCCCCGGTGCAATCTAATGTCAAAATAATACTTACTTCCTGATAGTTGTTGAATGGTCAATGGGTTAAGCTACAAGTGAAAAAGCTCCCTCTGTCCTATCTTCCCTGAGGGCGGCATGCTTGCATTTGCCACCCGCTACCTTCAATGGGCTATCAGGACCTTCTGCCTCCAGTCAATGGTAATATCCTGTGAGGATCTGAAGGCCCTCACAGGGCAATACCGTAGCTGAAATGTCTTGACAGCATATTGAATGAAGAGGGCGGCAAATGCTCCTTCAGAGCTCCACAAGGCTGGATTAACCTACCCCAAAAAATCAGATCTAAAATCCTTAAAAATAACTGCTTTTTTATATCTAAACACAATATGTAACTTTATATACATTTTTTAGTATGTTTGTATGTATGTTTATGTGTGTATATATAATATTTATCTAAATATGAGGCAGATTAATCAGCTTGTTTCTTATAGTGTGGTATACTCAGTGAGTTGTTAGCGGTGGAGCGGAGGTTTCGTTAGTATGGAGAGCTGGAGTGATCATCCTGCTCAGGTAGATACTAGAGATTAGATACTAGAGACATCTCCAACACAAGACTTTTGAATGTGTTGCTGACAACTCTAGAATCCAGTGGGTTAAATAAAACTGTTCTTCTAAATATGTAGATATTAGCAGAGCGTTTGAATAAAATTTCTCGTTTTGTTTAGCCTCCAGGGTGAGAGTTTCATAATTATGAATAATGACAGTCTAATGAGAATTAAATATACTTCCTTTCATAGCTATTCTTGAAAAGTTGCAGGATCTGTCAAATAATAAACAGTTTTCCTCTAACAGCTGGTATTGATTTTTACATATGCCTATTAAGAACTTTATAAAACATGAATTAATTACATGTGCAACACAAGTTTAAACCCTTATATGCTAGTAAGGTTTTCAGTGTTGCTTTGAACAACACACTGCTCTGACATCACTGTCACACACTTTTCTGCCATCATCATCACACACTGTTTCTGCCATCATAGTCACACACACTGCTCTGATATTATTATCACACGTTTCTCTGCCATCATCGTCACGCACTTCTCTGCTATCATCATCACACACTGCTTCTGCCATCATAGTCACATACACTGCTTTGACATCATCGTCACCTTCTCTGCCATCATCGTCACACACTGCTCTGCCGTCATCATCACACACTGCTTCTGCCATCATAGTCACATATACACACACACACACACACTGCTTTGACATCATTAACACATACTTCTCTGCCATCATCGTCACACACACTGCTCTGACATCAACATCAAACATTGCTTCTGCCATCATTGTCACACACACTGCTCTGACATCATCGTCACACACTTCTCTGCCATCATCATCACACACTGTTTCTGCCATCATAGTCACACACACACTGCTCAGATATCATTATCACACACTTCTCTGCCATCATCGTCACATACTTCTCTGCCATCATCGTCACACACTTCTCTGCCATCATCATCATCACACACTGTTTCTGCCATCATAGTCACACACACTGCTCAGATATCATCACACACTTCTCTGCCATCATCGTTACACACTTCTCTGCCATCATCATCACACACTGCTTCTGCCATCATAGTCACATACACTGCTTTGACATCATCGTCACCTTCTCTGCCATCATCGTCACACATTGCTCTGCCATCATCATCTTACACTGCTGCTTCTGGCCAGTAAGATCAGAGTAGCAAATGGGAGTCCCTTGCCTTTTGCAAGTAACCTTCAAAGAAAGAAAATAACTATAATGCTCCCAGTGTGAATTATTATTTCTTCACATCATATTTGCATTAAAGAGACCAGTTTGGTATTGTCAATCATAATTACCACAGAGGGAGTAATTAAAACTTAACCTTTATTGGACCATTTTAAAAACTGTAGTATTTGTCCCTCTCGTTAGTAAAAAAATGTTTTCTTTATTAAAAATTATTCTCTTAGAAAGTGCAGATCTACCTGAACTTTCAATTAAAAACTATGACTCTACGCACTGAGATTCAGCTCTTATCACGTGCTTGCACATTTAGCGCTTGTCACTTATTTGGTGGCTGGTGGGCGGGGCATTACTGAGAATTTTTAGGTTATTTCATGACCCACTGACACCTACCTCCTTGTGTAACCTAATAAATGACTTCTAACAAGACCAAATTATTTTATTTACACAGGCTAATGTATAGACACATATACTGACATTTAAACAAACATTAGGAGGCAAATATAGTTTTTGATACCTTTTATTGGCTAACTAAGCAGATTTAAATGCAAGCTTTCAAGACCTTAGGTCTCTTCCTCAGGCATGTTATACAGATAAATATGAAAACATCTCTCTTAAATACAAGTACACATCACATTGTTTAGCATGGAAATCAGATAACAGAATGCAGTCCAGATCCAGATATCTTTGATCAGTCAATGGTAAATTGCACTCTTCCTCTGAGGCTTTAGAGGTATTTACGATGCTCTTGGGTCTGTTGGAAAGGTATGGGAGGTAAAATTAATGTTAAAATTTAATGCAATTTGTAGTGGTTTGAACAGGAATAAGGAATTTCTGTCAAAATATAATTTAGTTGATTGACCTTTCCAACAGACCCAAGAGCATCGTAAAAAAAACTATATTTGCCTCCTGTATTTATATGGCTAACACGGTACCAACATTAATGTGAGTTTTATTGCCGTAGAGCAATATGATACACTTATATACACACCACACAGTCTGATCTCCTAAAAAGAGGAACATCAGGGTGGGAAAGAGGGACGGAGGGATTTGGATCTAAAAGAGGGACTGTACCTCCTAAAGAGGGACACTTGGGAGGTATGATATGTCCTTGTTCCTGACAGAGAGCTATCTGAATTTTTTTCCCCAGAAAGCATTCTGTGTAGATTGTAAAAGTAAACAGTGTTATAATGTAAAAAAGATACAATATATATAGTCACAGTGAAACCACTTAGAAAAGCCACATACAAAGCATACAGGTCAGTTAGTGCTGCAATGAGACCTGCAACCTCGCTGCCATGGACGTAAAAGTGTAAAAAAAAAAAAAGTGAAAAAAATAAAGTAAAACATATAGACAATGTTACTATACATATTATGGTCTTGTAGAATATGTGAAGTCAAAATAAATTGTTACATTTTCTTTTACACATTGCCTTAACTCTTTGAGTGCCAGAGGGGTACTCAACGCATAGCAAAGCAATGTGTTGCGTACCCCACTGGCACTCGAAGGGTTAAAAAAGGCATAACAGAAAGGAGCAAGCTTAAATGCCCACAGACTGCTCCCAATGTCCTACCCTTGGCTCGAGCTGCATTAACCCTTTGGCACTCAAAGGGTTAAAGAGAGGAATTCTGGAGCAAATAACTTAGTAAATAGATTTTAGGCAGGCGTGGGTCTACAAGTTGGTTCCAGTCCTGATTGTTCCCAGAATCCCCTTCGTACTTTCCCCCCGGTGTTTCTATGATGCGTTTTACCTTCCTCATATTATGCTGCAGATTCCAAGGTTATCCATTTCTACGTATGGAGTAAAAAAAATTACTGTGCAAAGTCATTTTCATAAAATCTACTGCTCATCTTCAAATTACAGTATGGAAGAAAAATAAAATGTCAGTATAACAGAAGTAAAAAGGTTTATTGATCAATTTTCTGTACATGATGGATTTTATAGACATTTTTCCTTCTTGTCTTTTGTACTCAGTTAAATCATTGCAGGGTAAAATAAATCTACTAGAAGAAGGCTCACGTAACTAACATTTAGATTATTTTTACATGGACAACAGAATACAGTAGCAGGGTTGCTTCATTTGATTTGTGTATGTTACTTACCTGCACTGTACTGTATTCCCCTATGATCTCGTCTGTGGGGGGGAATGTGCTAGATGGCCAACCCACATGTTTTTCAGCTCTATGAGGCTGACTGCAGGCCACATTGGTCTGACATTCATTAGAGGTTGTTTTGAACATGAAAACCTGCAATGTTGCTCATATGAATGATCTTCACAGCAGCCCCAGAGGTCGTTGTACATATAATCTCTCTTGCATTGTCCTTTCAGGGAGGGGTCAGCATGTCTGGCAGGGTGCCAATTTTGGACCATTAGTGCAGAAATAGCATCAATGTGCCAATATTACTCAGTTAATAAGGCCTAAGATAAGTTTGCAGTCTGTGCAATCATCCACAAAAAATCCACAAATTAAACTGCTTGGCCCCCACTATGTCCTTTACATCAACAATCCTCACCCACCTCACCCAAGTCAAGCATGTAGAGAACTGAATGTATTCTACGATAGGTAAATCCAAATTGCAGCATGTCTGTTCTTCATGGCGGCCTATTCGTTGACACACAGATTTTTCACATGAATAATAGGTTGAGATGCTTACTGTAGCCTCCAATAACTGGCAGGCCTATGTACCATTCATATATGTCTGGCCATCCATTATACCACAGCAACTTCCCCCCATGCAAGAGGATTACCAGAAATTATGGGATATCAGAGGAAAGTAAATCTGGCAGGCTTGGCCAGTGCTAAAACAGAGCAGCTAAGTCATCTGACTGAATATATCCTTACAGTGACTGCTAAATATTTGTGTTTGCTTTATACATAGAATTATACATTAAGTAAAAACATTTTTAACCCTTTGAGTGCCAGAGCGGTATCCAATGCTTTGCAAAGCAATGCATTGCATACCCTTTTGTAGCTCAAAGGGTTAACTCATCTAATCTTCCCTTTTCTCTGTATAAAAAGATCAGACGTTCTTAGGCTGGGATTCCATTACAACTGAACCAAAATTCGTATGGCAAAAGTCTTAAAAAGGTTATTTTTGGTCTTTTTCTGACCCATGCTATTCCATTAGTGCCTGTATATATATATCCCATTGAGTGCCAGATGGGTACGCAATGCATTGCTTTGTAATGCGTTGCATACCCCTCTGGCACTCAAAGGGATATAGCTATATATATATATATATATATATATATATATATATATATATATATATATATATATATATATGAATTTGGGTAACATGCAAAATGGTCCAAAGAATTCTGCTATTACATTGCAGCAGGATGGTCTTTGCAAGACTTCCTTTTGTGGTTGGACAGATATTCCCAAGCCCAGCGGTCATGGTTAATGAGCCTCAAAAAGGCCTCAAAAGGCCACCACAGCCCTCCCCAGTGTCTACATGTGCACTGAACCATCCTCCCACACTCACAAAACTCCCCACAAACCCTCCAGTGGCTTCCAACACATTGCTTTTCCAGTCCTATCTGGGCCACTATGAGAAAAATAAATATATATGGACCATTCTTGTTTACATTTTTCCAAAACTCCCATTGGGTAGGAGGTGGGGTTATGCAGGGCAAACAGGATACACTGGAGAAGCCCAACCACCCAGCTAATCACAGATAAGGTGATTGGGTCAGGCATGACGCTTTCCGCAATCCAACAAAAGATCAGAGGAAGTGGACATGTATGATGCATGCTCGCCCCTTCCCCTCATACATGATTGGCAGGGAGGTGAGGTTACTGTAACGAGTGCTCTGTGCTCTCGGTCAGTGGGAGCATGGAAAAAACAGGGCTAGCCTTATATTCCTTGTTTTTTCCTTTTGGTTTTGTTTTTCTCATAGTAACCTGACTGATGGCCCAGAGAGGACTAAGGAGGCAGTTTCTCTTTATTTATTTTTTAGTGGCCAATTTAGTAACCGACTTATACTGGAAATTGTTATCTTTATGCTGCTTGCAGTAGGATAAGGCATTGTGGAAATGTGTGGACAATTTGGGGTGTTCCATGTGCCTTGTGTTGTGCTGAGTATTAAAGGGATAGTAATGTTTCACAATAAAAGCAGCTCTAATTAGCATAAGGGAAAAACCTGAAAAACATGTCAAGGGGGGCATGGTTTTCATTGTTCTCACAGTAAGAAGATTGTCCCTTGCCGTTAGCATTCTGGTCTTAAGAACAGATTCCACATCTGAAGGGAGGTGGCTTACACTAGGTAAAAGGGGCAGGAGGGGGATATTTTGTCATTGAATTAGTCTTGAACTACAACTCTGACAGTATTGAAATAACACTCTCCATGGCCCAGATACTATGAAGATTAATTGGAGCTGCTGGTTTTTGTGAAACATTATTTTATTTAACCCTTTGAGTGCAAGAGGGATACGTAACACATTGCACTCAAAGGGTTGAAACAACATTTTATTTGATATTTATCTTTATTTTCAGTTTATACAAATTAGATAGTACCGGCGTCATATCGTCTAAATAGTACATTTCCATACTACTCTCGCTCTCTCTCCTACCTGCCACTTGCTGACAGCCAGATACACATTCCACACTGCTCTCCATCCTATCTACCATTGCCTGCGGACAGTAAATAGGTAACTTGTATACTCTAGACTGTAAGCTCTCACGAGCTGGGCCCTCTGATCCTTCTAATCTCCACATTTGATTTGTACTATTTAATTCCTCTGTATATGTATCTCCAATTGTACAGCTCTGCGGAATTAGTTAGTCTCTACAATGCATGACTGTATTGGCGGCAGGACGCAGAGCAGAACCGGCCTCTTAACCCTTTGAGTGCCAGAGGGGTATGCAACACATTGCTTTGCAGTGCATTACGTACCCCTCTGGCGCCCAAAGGATTAACATCACCCGGACCTTGGCACGTGTGAACGGGCTTTTACACTAGTGGTGTTATACTTTAATGAAAAAAAAGTGGCATATTGCAGCCATTTATCAAAGTCAAAGTCAAATGAGTTTCTGTGTCCACCTTTAGTATGCAAGATCTTCAATGCTTATTTTTTACAGATGTGTGTGTCCTTCCCAAGCAATGCAAAATTATATTATGGGTATTCATTTCTCTGGTACATTAATGCACTCATTTATTTCAACTTTAATTTATAACTTCAGCATGTAGTAAGTCAGTACTTTAACGTTTGGCAATGTTACTTGTAAAACATTACAACCCTGGGTTTCCAAGGTCGATGCAGCTGCCTGAATTATGAGGATAAGGTGAGGAAAGAGGAGAATTGTTAATATGTTATTAAAAGCAAAAATGAGTATTAAAAAAAACAATTATCAAGCATTTCGACCTCCCACTGATATAAATTACATCTCAAATCAAAAATGTCTGCCTTTGGGCCTGTAAAGCAGCTCTAGGATACATGAGTCATTTTAATTGGCATTTTAACAGCGTAGTATACATGTTAATATTTTGAAACCATATTTTATTCTTAGCACTCACTGGAAACTAGATGTCCATTTACAATACAATGATATACATCTACACAAATAGAAAAAAAAATCACACACATATATATATATATATATATATATATATATATATATATATATATAAATCCTATATTATAATTCACTAGGATGTTTGTCAGAAGCCGTCGTGCGCAGTAGAGACGGCTGCGAGCGCTGCAGTCATGCTCAGTACAGACTGCCGCGACTGATACGGAGCCGGGCCCTCCGAATTCGGACCGGAGTCCTTTCTGCGCACCTTCCTGGGACTATGGTATGAATTCACAGCAACCCGCTCCGTATCTGGCACGGGCAGTCTGCACTGCACATGACTGCAGCGCCGCCAGTGTTGGTCCATGAACACGGGCTTTAAAACTAGTATATATATAAAAGAGTTATGTCTATTCTTAGTGCATGGGCATGGCATGACATCTCTTGGTCATGCTGAGCACGTCCCTTGCGTCTTTCACACTTATCATGTACTGCACGGTCACATTCATGGTGAGTTATGTAACCTGTGCTTTTGTTGCTTAATTTATTCTTGATAAAGGTCCCTATTGGACTGAAATGTGGAAACAAAGCATTTTTTAACCTTGAAGAAAGCCCAGTGAGCGCTTGCCTTTCACCTCCTTATTTGTTGTTTAACCCCTTAAGGACCGCATGGTCTAGGGGTGGGGAAATCTGAAGGGTCAGGGCACTTTATTTTTTTTCGTTAACATGTTTAATGATTGCAGAGCAGTGTGCAGCCATGCTGCAATGAAAAAATTCCATCGTATGCCAGGACCTTCACCAGTCCTAAACGTCCGTACTGGCTTGACAGTACTGACACGTCAGTGGTTGTTAAGGTGTTAAGCAGGGCACCTGGGAAAGTTAGTTTGCTTAATGTGAGTACCGGCCCTTACTATCTATCTATCTATCTATCTATCTATCTATCTATCTATCTATCTATCTGTCTTTCTATCATCTGTCTGTCTGTCTGTCCATCTATCTATCGTCTATTTATCTATCTTTCTATCTACACACACACACACACATAAATAATAAATAAAAATACACAATACACAAGGTTTCAGTGCTGATCTCTCGCTCCAAGTCAGGACACCTTAAATATAAAAACGTTCTGGGCAATATCTCACATAAAAATGCAACTGAACACCCACAGATATATATATATATATAAAATCTTATATTTATTAAGACCAAATGACAGAAAGAAAATATAATAACACATTACTCTTAAACTTTTCTGCTTGATAAAGCACCGTATGTTGTGAAATGCGTTGCAGTTGGAGTGAATGTTTTCCTGCCCAGGAGGGTTTTTGTGCAATGCTGTACAAGACACTATCGAACTGCATGTAAGTGTTTTTGATGTATTTACTCTTTATGCAATATATCAGTGTCTGGTAGGGTAATGCTGTTACTGACAGAGACAGATTGATTTCATACCTTGGGCTCTACGTACCCTGTCTGTATATTTCGCCCCAGGTCGGAATAGAGTATACATACAATATTTAGGTGGAGTTGGTTTTGATATCAATTTTGATCTGAAGATCAAGTTACGCAGCTTCTTCTTTAACAGATATTTTATTTTTAATTTTTTCTTTTAAATATTTTCCTTTAAGAGTTTAACAGGCATGAACTTGTGGCAGCCCACTTAGAAGTCAGTCTATTATTCTGGTCTTATTTGCCCATTTTGTGTTATTATATTTTCTTTCTGTCATTTGGTCTTAATAAATATAAGATTTTTTAATATATATTTTTGGGTCTTCAGTTGCATTTTTATGTGAGATATTGCCCAGAACTTTTTTATATTTAAGGTGTCCCAACTTGGAGCGAGAGATCAGTGGTGAAACCTTGTGTATTGGCTTTTTGCTAAGGAGGGGTTTAAATCTACAAGATCCCATCTCCAGTGGGAGTTCCTTTTAATAAGGAAAATCAATCGATCCATTGCGATTGTGAAACAGTGTGGGACAGCTTTCGTGTCTTTTGCCCCTTCACAGAATATTTGTGTGACTGAATAAGTAAAAATAGCACAATGTAATATACAGTTAAATTTATTTAATACAAACAACGAATTATTTTGCCTTACACTTCCTTATTGATTGCTTATTGATTGCTTAAGCAAGGCATCCGGGCAAGTTAGTATGGTTAATACACACATTAATACACATACACACACAAACAGACACACACACACTGAATAATAATAGACACACAATAATAATATACACACACACAATAATAATAATAATAATACACACACAATAATAACATACACACATATATACAATTTGGGTTAGCCGTGTTAGTCCAGTGGTGTAGAGGTCAAACTAATGAGTATTCCAGTATGTAATGATACCTTTTTTTATTGGACTAACATTTAAATTTTATGAAGACAAGCTTTCGAGAGATAAACTGCCTTTCAAACTTGAGAAAGGGAGTGTATCTCTTTAAAGGGATAGTAATGTTTCATAATAAAAGCAGCTCTAATTAATCTTCATAGTATTTGGGCCTTGGAGAGTGTTATTTTAATTCTGATAAGGGAAAAAGCTGAAAAACCTGTCAAGGGGGGCAGGGGTTTCATTGTTCTCACAGTAGAATATTGTCCCTTGATGTGAACCATCTGGTCTATGGACTGGATTCCACATCTGAGGAGAGAGGTCTTACACTAGGTAAAAAGGGGTGGGAGGGGGAAACTTTATCATTCAATTACTCTTGAATTACAATGCTCACAGTAATGAAATAACACTCTGAATGGCTTAAATACTATGAAGATTAATTGGAGCTGCTGTTTTTGTGAAACATTTCTATCACTTTAAAGCTTCATACAATTTAAATGTTAGAGCAATAAAAAAGGTATTATTACATACTGGAATACTCATGCATTTGATAATAAATATAAGTTACATAACAAGGTTGGCTATCAGACAAGCATAAGTTTAACGGCTGCATTCAATAATCCAAAGAGGTGCAAACCAGCTGCTTTCTAGGAGGAGAAACAAAATATCCCCAAATTCCCAATGATTTAAACAGGGCTTTTAACCCCTTGAATACTAATTATTTATTTGGCTAGGTGTTCACATGAGGGTTTCGGGAATTAGGAGCTGTCTTGAATGTATACATTATTGACCTCTAGTATCTGATGTTTTGTATTATGTAGAAAACAAACTTTGAAAATATTTTGCATGTTCTTTTTCCACATATAACCCAAAACGATTTTGTTTTTATTCATGTATTAATTATATATGTCCATGTTTTTATAAATAAATGCATGTTTTCTAGTCCTATTAACCCTTTGAATGTCAAAAGAAAATGCAAACCCCTCTGCCACTCAAATGGTTAATGGCTGAATTATATGATTCTGCTCTACAGGGGAGGCCCGGGTGGCAAATGCAATCAAATGGCCCATTTCTACTGTGGTTTAAGCCCACTGTCCCAGCCCACTCCTTTTGTTAATTTTAAAATTGACATTAATGTTGTGAAGTAAGGCAAGTGATACATACAGTTGAAAAGAGGCTACACTACTGATACTACAGAGCTTACAATTGAAGTAAAGCTATACTAGTAATACCATAGAGCTTACAAAGAAAATGGGTTATGCTAGTAGTGTAGCTCCATTTGAATTGCAGCTCTGTGGCATCATTTGTGTAGCTTCATTTCAATTGTAAGCTCTGTTTTATCACTAGTGTAGCCTGATTTACAACAGCAAGCGAGAGACTGAGAGAGTCAGTGGCCCACCGGCCCAGACCTATGACTGGCCCAGGGGGCAATTGCCCCCTTGCCCCTCAGGTCAGCCCTCCCCTGCTGCTGTAATTCATGAGCTGTAATTGAGTAAAATACCGCTAATAATGAGGAATGTTTTATTCAAAAGCTATTTGCAGCTCAGATTTGCATTTTTGGAATGTTGATATCACATGGCCTGAAATTGCACAGTGGCACTAGTGCTACAACATCCTACAACTGACCAGAGTCATAGATTCCTGTAGCGCCACCATGAAATTCCAGGCCACGAAGCTACTGCATCAAACAAATGCAAGTTCCAATAAACATCTCTCAGCAGATAAACCATACAATATATATTTTTTCCATATTAAGTGGTACTATCCTTTAACACAGCTTGCAATAAAGTGGTAGGCAATGACATGAACATAGGAACCAGGTAGGAGAGGGGAGACATATACCCTCCCAGATTACATTGATAGAGACCAATTGAGGAGCTGACATGGCAAAGTGAACTTTAGCACTTCATGAGTTGGCTGTCTGACAGAGATCGGTGAAATACAGTCAGGTCCTTGGCTAGTGGCGTATCACAGCTGTGAGGGGGCCCATTGTCCTGGGGAGCACATAACCTGTGCATCTTCCTGTGACCACAGTGTATAATAAACATGAAAAAGGAAAAACAGGAAGTGACAGAATTCTGGGGATGGGGGAATTCATACTGCTGATATATGCATGATGGGTATAATACTAAATGTGTTTCATTGCTCCCAGAACCACTCAAGAGCAGTTTAACAAGGGTTTAACTTAAACATTCAGCTTTAAAAAGGCTAATTTTACAGTATTAAATCAGTATTGGTGGCTCAATCTTTGGTGATGACACTGAACTGTGCAAGTATATTCTTTCTCTGCAGGAAGATTTGGAGATTCTGGGTGAATTGGTGCAAATGTGGCAGATGAGATTTAAAGGGACAGTAATGTCTAGTTTTGTAGAGGTTAATAAATTATACTATGTGCCGCAAATCCTATCTCTCAAACTGCTATAGTTTGAGAGATATTCACTTTCAAAGTTCCCCGCTCCCTCCCTTTCTCCTGATGTCAGCTGTAAAGCCAACAGCAGGAGATTTGAGTCGTGCGACTCGAGGAGGCTCTACAGCAGAGCTGAAATCGTGTTATTTAAAAAGAAATACTTAATTGGAACGGTCTACAAAGTGTGCTTGCAAACCAGGCACACTTTGTAGACCTTTCCAATAAATTAATTCTTTTCCTATAACACGACTTTGCTCTGATGCAGAGCCGTTGGCTGGTCCCCAGACTGTGATCCTTCTGTCAGCATAGCACTGACATCAGGAGAAGGGGAGGGAAGGGGGAATTTTTAAAGCAAATATCTCTCAAACCATTTCGGTTTGAGAGATAGGATATGTAGCATATAGTTTAATTTTTTTTAACATCTACAAAACTATAACAATTTTTTATGGGACATTACTGACCCTTTAATACAGATGATGTTAAACATGTTACTTATACACTGAATAGGAAACTGCTTGGGAAAACCTTGTTAAAGAAAAATTTAGGAGTACTGACAATAGACCTCACAGCACTATAAAGTGTCACTCAGAGACTAGTCAGAATGGGTTTGTTTACATTAGAGAAAAGCTGTCTAAGGGTTGATATGATTACCATTTACAGATATATTCGAGGTCAATACAAAGATCTCTCTGAGGAAGTATTTACTCAGAGCTGAGTAAAAGACAAGAGGCATCCATCAAAAACAGAGGAAAGATGCAAATACCATTCACGTATCTTATTATCAACATAGTAACATAGTTGGCTAAAACAATATATTATTACTATGTTGTTAATAAGATTCTTGAATAGTATTTGCATATTCCTTTATGTTCTAATGCTTAATGCCTCAAATCTGTGTTAAAGGAAAGAATTGTTAAATATCTGAATTTAAATGGCTTGCAAGATCCCAAACAGCAAGGGTTTACAGCACAGAGATCTTGTCAGACTAACCTCACAGGTTTTTTTGACTGGGTAACTAAAATAATAGAGTAGAGTGGACAGTAGATATAGCTTATCTAGATGTCAGTAAATCATTTGACACTGTCCCATATAGAAGACTCAATAATAAATTGCAATTTGGATCTGGATGTAAAAATAGTTAAATGGATAAGGCAATGGCTGAGTGATAGGAGACAAAGGGTGGTAGTCAATGGAGAATATTCGGACAAAGAGAGTGTTACTAGTGGGGTACCTCAGGGATCTGTACTGGGGCCCATTATTTTTAAAATTATTATTAATGGTATAGCAAAAGGTCTTCAAGGAAAGGTAAGCCTTTTTGCAGATGATACAATGATCTGCAACAGGGTAGACATTCCTGGGGGAATAAGGCAAATGACAAATGATTTTGGTAAATTTGAAGAATGGACAAGAGTGTGGCAGCTGCAGTTTGGATCTGGATGTAAAAATAGTTAAATGAATAAGGTAGAGTGATAGGAGACAGAGGGTGATAGTCAATAGACAATATTCGGACAAAGAGAGTGTTACTAGTGCGGTACCTCAAGGATCTGTACTGGGGCCTATTCTTTTTAATATTTTTATTAGTGATATATCTTGGGAGTACTTCAGTGTCCTCCTTTCGAGTCTTTGGCTACCATTCCTCTACGTATGCTGATGTGGAAGATGAGCTTTCTCCTGGCGATTGTTTCTGTTCGCTGAGTCGTGGAGCTGCATGCCCTGTCTTATAGACCACCCTTTTTGGTCTTTCTCAAGGTCAAGGCGGTGCTTTGCACCTCACAAGAGTTTCTCCAGAAGGTGGTATCTAAGTTCCACAGCAATCAGGAGATTGTGGTCCCTTCCTTCTGTCCTAACCCTACTTCTGACAAAGAGAGGGATCTTCATTGGTTGGATGTTGTGCGTTGTCTCAAGTTCTGGGTGCATCGCACTGAGTCCTGACACTCTTTTTGTCATTCCTGAGGGTCCTAGGGCAGGGAAGTCTGCTTCCAAGATTACCATCGCTTTTTGGATCAAGTCCACGATTCGTAAGGCTTACGAACTTCGGAAGAAGCCTATTCCCTTCAGGGTCACGGCAAATTCTGTGAGGTCTATTGGGGCTTCTTGGGCCTACAAGAACCAGGCCTCAGCTGATCAGGTGTGCAAGGCACCCACTTGGTCGTCTGTGCAGACTTTTTCTAAACGCTATTGTGTAGATGTGCTGGCATTGGCTCATGCCAGTTTTGGGAGGAAGATCCTGGAGGCAGCCTAGCCTGTCTAGGATCTCTTTAGTCTCTCAGTAGTCTTTCACTTTTGAGCCCTGTTGCCTCTAGTTCAGTGTGCTGTGCTACAGTTCATGGGGTTTCTTTCACCCCTGTTCAGTGTCTGTTGACACTTTGTGGTTAGTGTTGAGCTAGTCATGATCTGTAGGTTCATTTGTGCTCTGGTGACTTTGGGGGCCTGCGTCTGGTCCTTGCCTTTCTTCCCATACTGGAGAACTTAATGGTTGGACATCCCAAAGTTACCAGTAACATGTATTGGACAACAGAGAAAATAGGATTCTAGTCTTACCTGTTAAATCCTTTTCTCTTAGTCCATACAGGTTACTGGCCTCCCACCCTGTCAAGGAACCTTGCTTGGCTCTCCTGCGACAGAACATGGGGGACCACTTTTGGGTTCATGCTCACAGGAGTCTTCTGTTTCCTTGCGGACTACTTGTTGTAGTTTGTTCCAAAACTTACTGAAGCTAACAGGAAGCTGCAGCCAAGGTTAGAGGGTAGGCGCCACCCCTGCACTCACTTCTCAGAATTGTTCCTGCCTACTTAAAGGGGCGGTGCGCCTACCCGAAGTTACCAGTAACCTTTATGGATTTAAAGAGAAAAGGATTTAACAGGTAAGACTAAAATCCTATTTTGCAGATGATACAATGATCTGCAACAGGGTAGACATTACTGAGGGAATAAGCCAAATGACAAATGATTTTGGTAAATTAGAAGAATGGACAAGAGTATGGCAGCTGCAGTTTAATGTTGATAAATGTAAAATAATGCACTTGGGACATAAAAAAATAAAAAGGAAACATATAGTATTAAGGGTACTGTGCTGTCAGAGACAACAGAGGAAAGGGATTTGGGAGTAATTATTTCTAATGAATTAAAGGGATAGTAATACTTAAAATGTAAAAAAAGTATGTTGTAGGGTTTATCCCCCTGAGTAAAACAAGGGTACTCCCACTGCTGAAAGGTGTTTCATTCAAAAGTTATTAATTTTCAAAGTTGGATTTTTTAGGTGCAATATCACAGTGGCCTGAAAATGTACAGTGGCGCTGTTGCTAAACCATCCTATGGACAGTTCTGGTCCTGGGACAATAAATCTCCATAGGATGGTGTAGCAACAGCGCCACTGTACAATTTCAGGCAACTGTGATATTGCACCTAAAAAATTCAACTTTGAAAATTAATAACTTTTGAATTAAACACCTTTCAGCAGTGGGAGTACCCTTGTTTTACTCAGGGGGATAAACCCTACAACATATTTTTTTTACATTGTAAGTATTAGTATCTCTTTAAAGGTAGACAGGCAATATATATATTTATATCCATTAATACTGCATTGTACATGTATATAGAATTTTATAGACATAGAAGTGATAGTACTATTAAGAAATACAGGACAAAGATATGTACCTCAGACTAAAGGACAACCTTTGTATTATTAGTGGGAGATAAATGCAACCAAGTGAATCATACAATGGGTAGGGAAGCTTGCAGTCTAATTAGTAATAGTGATAGCAAACAGAGTAAAAAGAAGGATAATAAGTACGGATACATAGGTGAGTGGGGTTGTCTTGTGAATAGTTATAGGGAATGTATTCTAAAATTAAGGGGCATCCATTGACAATGGGGGAGATTTATAAAATGTAGTAATGAGAAATGTGGCATACTTCTGCCATTAAGCTTAAAGGGATAGTAATGTTTCATAATAAAAGCAGCTCTAATTAATCATCATAGTATTTGGACTTTGGAGAGTGTTATTTCAATTCTGTCAGAGTTGTAGTTCAAGAGTAATTCAATGACAAAGTATCCCCCTCCCGCCCCTTTTACTGATGTAACACTGTTCAGCTAGAGCAGAAGGGAGGTGCCCAGGTAGACTGCAGAGAGGGAAAAACCTGAAAAAACTTGTCAAGGAGGGCAGGGCTTTCATTGTTCTCATAGGAAGAAGATTGTCCCCTTCTGTTATGTTTGGTCAATGGACTGCATTCCACATCTGAGAAGAGATTGCTTACACTAGGTAAAAGGGGGTGGAAGGGGAAACTTTGTTTGTGAATATCTCTCAAACCATAAAGGTTTGAGAGAAAAGACTTATATCATTCTTCATGTTTTTTTAATGTCTATAAAATAAAATAAAGATAAAACGAAGTATTACTATCCCTTTAAGCTGATGCTTTGCATTTAAAATCAAACAAACTGCAGTTTTGGGAGTCTTAACGCTATGTAGTTTTGTTTTGGAGAAGTGAGGTTATTTGGGTGAAAATTGTGGAGCAGGGAATTTATTTCACTAAGGGCGAGATGTTCAAAAAGTCGCCATAATGAAGAACTTGTAGGATCATGAGTTGGTTGTAAAAGAAGGACAGTATTTTCAGAAATAAATCTGTCACATTTGAAAATTCATCTAAAGAATTAAAAATGACGATAAGAAGATCTCATTGAACATTGCCGTTAAAAATTCTGATCTTAAAAATTGTCTTTGTTTTTGTCTTTGAAATGAAAATTTTCAAGAAATAAAGAGTTTTTTTTTCTTTGAAATGGAAAATTGCTTCTCAGTACTTTAATTTTTCTTCTCCAAGTTTAGACCATTTTTTATGTCGGGAATAAATTAAGTTAATCAGACAAAAAAATGACATTGAAACAAATATTTTTTCTGAAAATACCTTACATTATGACGGAAGATTAAACCACACCCACTTTTAAGACGGCTTTTTTCCTTTCACGGAGATGGTGGTACTGGATATAAACAATGACGGAAACATGTCTGAGAATTGACGGATCATGGTGTAAGAACTTTTTTATTCTGATTACAGACAATTTCAGTTACCACCACTTTCTGAACATCTCGCCCTAAATGTAACACGTGACAACATTGTTCACCAGAAAATTAATGCTAGATATAATCTGTTTTTATGCATTGTGTAGCGATTAATTAATTTGTTAATTTTCCAAATAACACCATATTCATAATGCTGCCCTTATACATTTATAAATAATACCTAACTTTACTGCCAGCTGTGATGATTTAACTACAATTCATTTTTAACGACTAAGAATAGTATTGTAAATCTCCCCAAATGTTTAAAGTGGCCCTAGTTGTGCAAAGAGAAGAGCAAAAGAAATCTTGAGCAGAGTGTCAGTGGTAGGAAGGTTTGTGGAGAGATAAGAAAAGTATAAGAGGGGAAGTGGAAGAAATAGATTAACAGGAGAGATGATAGATTTTGTAGGGAACATGAGACCTTTTGAGTAAGCAGGAGAGCAATTTCAGGAGTGGAGAGGGATGGAAGTTATCTGGGACCAATGCACTGATAAACTTACTGGCATCCAAAGTGTTAAAGGGATAGTAATACTTCCTTTTATCTTTATTTTATTTTGTAGGCAAAAAAAAACATGAAGAACGATATAAGTCTTATCTCACAAACCTTTATGGTTTGAGAGATATTCACAAGCAAATTTTCCCCTCCCGTCCCTTTTACCTAGTGTAAGCCATCTCTTCTCAGATGTGGAATCCAGTCCACAGACCAGACAGATAACAGAAGGGGACACTCTTCTTCCTATGAGAACAATGAAAGCCCTGCCCCCCTTGACAAGTTTTTCAGGTTTTTCCCTTATCTTAATTGAAGATTGTCCCTCTCTCCAGTCTACCTGGGCACCTCCCTTCTGATCTGGCTGAACAGTGTTACATCAGTAAAAGGGGTGGGAGGGGGATACTTTATCATTGAATTACTCTTGAACTACAACTCTGACAGTATTGAAATAACACTTTCCAAAGTCCAAATACCATGATGATTAATTAGAGCTGCTTTTATAGTGGACAGTGTTGTAAAGTGGTGAAAAAAAAAATCATCTACCATATATTAGGTGTCTGGTGCTTTGGCAATGCATTGACCACACCAACAAATCATAATGTGGGGATGGTCAGTACAGCTAAGGCACTTTAGGACACTAATGGTAAATTCTGGTACTGTCGCTATAATTAAATGGAATAGCATTGTTCTTGCTGATATTGCAAGTGCACAGCTGATGGGAACTAAATAGATCTCATAGTAATCTATAATTTAAATCATCAAGGGGATCTGTAGGCCTGAGAGCCTGTGTACAACTTGAAATGATTGATCAGGATATCAAATGCAGTGGAAATTCAGTTCCCCCAGGGGGTGCATAACAGAGGTTTCAACTGGGAAAATAAGGGATCAGATATATTTCTTAAACGTACATTTTAACAACCTGCACATATATTTCCCTAATTATCTCCTAAAAGAAACACTACCATAATATGCATTTTGCTGTTATATGAAATAGAATTCTTAAAGGAGCACTAACACCTCCTAATAATAATCCTCTCGCTTACCTTACTAGAGCGAGTAAATTCTAATGACTCATATAAATGTTTCCCTTGTGCAAGAGATAATGGGGGAGATTCGCTAAGCTTCGATAAAGAGGTGATATAGTGCAGATGACTTCTCCAGTTTATCACTTCTCCTGTTCCTATGTAATTCTATGGAGCCTATTCACTAAGATCTCTAAAGCTGAAGAAATCTTAGTGCATTGGCTCCATAGAATAACATTGGAATTGGAGAAGTGATATCACTGGAGAAATCTTCTCCACTATATCACCTCTTTATCAATGCTTAGGGAATCATCCCCCAATATCTTCAGTCAGTCTTGGATGTCTCATCCATAGAGGTGGAAATGACTCTTTCTAACAGGACTTCCAGACCTCAAATCGGTCCCACTGGGATTTCTATTTTTTTCAGACAAAAGCAGGGACAGTACATGAGCCATTGAAGATGACCATGTGCATTGGGCAGAGTATGGGGCCCTGTAGTTTTTTCAGCAAGAATTATGTTCACCTCTGTGGACATGATTCTTGATGCCAGGACAAGACTTTTGAACTTGTTGAATACTAGATAGGTCTCCAACACATTGCAAAGCAATGCAGTGATACCTTTGTAGCATTCAAGGGGTTGATCACCCCATTTAAATCACTTGGAGATTTCTACTTGTTCTCTATGGTTTGCTCTAAAGTTGTTCACATTTTTCTTAGCTTCAGCCCAAACCAGGGACTGTCCTTGGAAATTCAGGACAATTGGCAGGTATGAATGACATACAACACTATTATTTCAGGGCACTCTGGGCCATAAAGGAAATCTATGAATACAGTTCTATTTTCAAACAGACTTTGAAATCAATGTTCTAGCCTGTGCTTGCAGAATGCTAACTTACTAAGCTACTTAAAGGGATAGTAATACTTCGTTTTAACTTTATTTCATTTTGTAGGCATTAAAAAAACATGAACAATGATATAAGTCTTATCTCTCAAACCTTTATGGTTTATGAGATATTCACAAGCAAAGTTCCCCTCCCCGCCCCTTTTTCCTAGTGTAAGTCATCTCTTCTCAGATGTGAATCTGGTTGTAAGACCAGACAGGTAACAGAAGGGGACAATTTTCTTTGTATGAAAACAATGAAAGCCCTTCCCCCCTTGACTAGTTTTTCAGCCTTTTACCTTATCTTAATTGAAGATTGTCCCCCTCTGCAGTCTACCTGGGCACCTCCCTTCTGATCTGGTTGAACAGGGGGGGGATACTTTGTTTGTGAACATCTCTTAAACCATAAAGGTTTGAGAGATAAGACTTATATCATTCTTCATGTTTTTTTAATGCCTACAAAATAAAATAAAGTTAAAACGAAGTATTACTATCCCTTTAAGCCTGAAATCATACCTGAGAACTTTGTTGATAGCAGCCCCTGGAGTGACAATTAAGGCTGGGGTGGACGTGTCCAAATCATGTGATTTGTGTGACAGTGTGGGTGAGGCTTAATAGGAAAGGGTGGGATTGGATAAGGGAAGGGGCGATTTCTCCCAATAATGGGCAGAACAGGGCAGGGAGTAGAAGGCATGGGAGAGTATGTATGTGGGGTTACCATAGATCTCACCCAGTGAATAATCCTCTGTCCCTAGAGACCCTGTAATTAAGTCAGAAAACCGGAGTCTCCTGGGCAGGTCTGTAGAGATCCTAGTTATGCCTACAATATTCCCCTTAAGGGAGCAGTACACTTTTTTTTAATAAGGCTTTTCCTGCTTAGTAAAACAAGGGCACTCCCACCACTGTCAGTTGTTGTATTCAAATGTCTTTCCTCTCATACAGAATAACTTGTTGGAATTTGACAACTAGAGTGCATTCAGGTTTAAACTGTAATAACTCTGGAAAAATACATCTCTCAGCAGTGGGGATACCTTTATTTTACTCAACAGGAAAAGCCCAGCAATATATATTTTTTGCATAAAAAAGTTTACTGCTCCCATGGGAGGTTAAGGCTTGCGTCTATGGGAGGACTTCATGCCATTTTCCTGCTCATGCTCTGGGGTATGTGTAAGGGGCTTGGTGGCATTAAAGCTTTAAAGGGATAGTAATGTTTCCTTATTAAAGTGCAATTGAGTCTTCTAAAATTGAATCCAGTCAGCCTTTGCATACAAGCTCTTTAGTGCATAGCTGTGGACACATTCTACCATTAATAAAGGGATAGTAATGTTTCCTTGAGTACAACTGAGTCTTCTTCCTACATTTTTATAATGATATATAGCAGTAAAACCTTATAAACCTTTGCTATTTTACATTTATTCTATAATAAAGTTCCCCCTCCTGCCCCTTTGACTTACCTCAGCAGCCTTAGCAAGCCGGTCTGGACAGAACACAACGAGGGACAATCTTCTTCCAGAATAAGGAAAACCCTTCTCGTCAAAGGGGCATGGTTTTCCTTATACTGAAAGAGAGAAGATTGTCCCTTGCTGCAATCTGTCCGGTCCTGAGACCGGATTCCAGATCTGAGGGGAGTCTGCTTGAAGTAAGTAAAAGAGGCAGGAGGGGTAACTTTATTAGAGAATAAATGCAAAATGGAAATATTTTATAAGGTTTTACTGCTACTCATTGTTATAAAAAAGCAGTAAAAAGACTAGATTGTTAATAACAAAACATTGCTATCCCTTTAATAATGGCAGAGTGTGTCCACAGGTATGACTAAAGAGCTTCTATGAAAAGGTTGGCTGGGGATGAGGTAATTGTAGTCCTGAACAGCTGGTGGGCCTCCGGTTAACCACCAGTGGTCTAGTGCATACTGTGATATGCAGCCACTGTTGTTGCCAGGTGATATCAGTGATGCTGTACTGGTTCATACATTCACTCCTCAGTCTTTTTAAAGTAGTGTCAGGCTGATACTTCCCTTTTAATAAAGTTGTAATTAATTAGATGCAATGAATTCCAATTCTGATTTTTTTTATTTTTACTAAAATATTGGTGACTAGTTTTAAAGCCTGTGTACATGGGCCAACACTGGCGGCGCTGCAGTCATGTGCAGTACTGACTGCCCTAACGCACGGCAGCCAGTT
Source organism: Rhinophrynus dorsalis (assembly GCA_037306005.1). Taxonomy (NCBI): domain Eukaryota; kingdom Metazoa; phylum Chordata; class Amphibia; order Anura; family Rhinophrynidae; genus Rhinophrynus; species Rhinophrynus dorsalis. The sequence continues at coordinate 634,857,705 of CM074718.1, forward strand.
ACGAAGCGGGGTGCTCCGAATTCAGACCGTAATCCTCTCAATGCACCTTCCTGGGACCAAGCTCCCCGCTCTGTATCAGGCACAGCGTGGGCAGTCTGTACTATACAGGACTGCAGCTCGCACAGCCGTCTCTACTGCGCATGACAGCTTCTGACAAACATCCCTAGCGAATTATAATATAGGATGTTATGATAGATTATTGGTGCTACTCGATGTAACACAAGATTCTTTCAAGCTCACTTCAAATAAACTACCTAATCAAAGGGAGCTTTGACCCTATGACAAAGTGAGTGTGTTGCAATGCTTTGGATACCTCTCTGGCACTCAAAGGGTTAAATACAACCTCTGACCGTGAGTCTCAATTTTTCTTTTAAAGTGCAGGAGGTCATCAATGCAAAACATTAAAATGATAATTGTCTCTCATTGAAATTCCTCTCATACATTTCATGCTTGCATTTGTCTCTTTGGTAACGTGGACAAAAACACACAGCCTGTTCATCCCTGGCTCCTAAGCTGATCATCTTCCAAGAAAGATAATTCCATGGAACATACTGAAGGGGAATTACCGCCTTTTAATAAGAACCTGCCTTACTCTGGCTAGAAAACCCTCATGGCCCCTATGAATTTTTGTCTTCTGCCTTTGTAACATCTTCAGTAAATCAATGGAGATAAAATGATAGCTAAAATGAGCACCCGGGACATACGAGAGACAATCTCTATGTATCCTTCCTGGTAAAATGCTTCCATAAAAAAAAAAAAAAAAAATTGTGGATATCATATTCATGGAGGCGGATATGATAGTTGCTTGCACGTTTTTTGAAACTAACAGGCAATGTGCATGAGTGTACGTACCTCTTTAAGTACCAGAGGGGGCACAATGCATTGTGAAACAATATGTTGCATGGGTTGTGCAACATATTGCTTCACAATGCATTGTGTCCCCTCTGGTACTTAAAGAGTTACGAGTTACATTGGTCCTTAAAGGGTAAAGATTGCCCTGTGAAGTGGACGTACTTTGAGGTTCTGCGGTCCTGCTAGCTACTGTCTTCTCTGCCTTCATGGGTATCCTATCAAAATGTCGCCCTCAATTTGGCGACCAACACAGGGGCACATTAAATACGTTACCAGGTTGAAAATGGCGACATAAGCATGACAAGGGCGACATGCCTAAGGAAGAAAGCGGGGAAAAAGTCTACCAAGCCAAATGAGCTTTACATGCAACAGAAGCAGAGGAGCGTGACTGTGATGCCCCATCGGCGTGATTGCAGGGGCTGTGATGCGGCACTCAAAGGGTTAATGGATGGTGTGAGTATGAGTTTTGGAGATAAAATGCTGCTGAGTTGCAGGGAACATGGGATCAGTTTAGGGAGAACGCAGCAGTGCCATTCCATCCATTAACCCTTTCAGTGCTGCCTCACAGCACCTGCATTCACGCAGGTGGAACATCACAGTCACGCTTGCGCCTCTGCTTCTGCTGCATGTAAAACTCATTCGCTCATTTGGATCAGCTTGGTAGACATTTCCCCCACTTTCTTCCCTAGGCATGTCAGCCTTGTCATGCGGGCGACATTCTTATGTTGACATTTTCAATCTGGCGACATATTGAGGGCAACATTTTGATAGTGAACTGCCTTCATGGATATGACATACAGGACTGATTGATAATGTATCTCTTGAATCAAGAAGGAATGAACATTTTCACAAGGGCTATTAGGATTTTTTGGTCATAAGATGGTAAGTATGAGGTTATAATTAGCAGGTGATACTTCCCCTTTAAATGAACAAATTAATGCTCTGTCCATTTTATTTTGTTAATCTCTTGCATTGTTGCTTTCTAGAGCTGTAAATAGGGGTTTAATCAGAGGCTTATATGGGAGTCACCAGTCTGTATCTCACTGTCGTTGAGTAAATTTCAGAGCTGGGTGAAGAAGCAGCTTGAGCATGAACTAAATAGTGACAGATCCATTTTTTGAATTGGAATAATACTAGCAGAAGACAGATTCTTCTTAATGGAGTCAGTCCAGTGTATCTCTAGGGGCCGTGTGCCCAAAGTAAAAGAGGAGTAACTGTGGAGCAAACCAAATATCCCTGTAGAAGAGATATAGAAAGTTCCATCAACTTAAATGTGTCTTTTAACTGTTTGAGTGACAGAGGGGTACCCAACACATTGCGTCACTATTAGTTAGATACCCGTCTGGCACTCAAAAATGTAAGTCCATGGATGCTGGAGATTTCTAAGAAATACACTGGAGACCTCTCTTATTCAAGGGCTTAACCCTTTGAGTGCCAGAGGGGGTATTCAACGCATTGCAAAGCAATATGTTGCATACCCCTCTGGCACTTAAAGGGTTAAACAAATAATATTTTTAAATTAAAAAATGTATATTCTAGGGCTATTCGTCTGAGAAAAATATACACACTATCGCTGCTTGTAGGTTTGTTATTCAGATGTTATAACAACTGTAGATAATACCTGTCTATTTCAGTGTTTGTAGAGCTATAACAGAAAATCTCTCTATAGAGACTAATAAACAACACCACCTAGTGGTCACTTTTCTACTTTTGTAGATTTCAGGCAAGTTTGAGTTAACATAACTTTTCAATGCATTAGCTCCATTAGTAAGAATATCCTATTCAAATGAAAGCACCTTTATCACAATTATCAGTCCAAGTTTGTTGTCACTACCTTGGACTGTATGTATATCTTTTTTCTTGCTAGTGACGAATCTCTTTCTGAACAGAAAGTACTCTTAACAGAAGGCAATTTTTTAAATGGCATCTCACCAAATTTTTACTTTATACCAGTGTAAACAATAGAGCTGGATTAAGACTCTGTGGGCCCTAGGCAGGATCCCTAATTGGGGCCCCCCTCCAGCTTGACATCCCCCTCCCCCCCACCTCAATCCTTTCCGGATTTGCCCACATTGTTCCCATTGCCCACCTCCGCATTGTTCACCTCAATATTGTCCCCCGTTGTCCACCTCCACATGCGAGGGTAAGCGGATGGCAGCGGATGGACAGCTGCACTGTACTTCTCACACGCTCTGCCTCTGTCCCCCTATATCCTGCACATGGTGTGACGACTCTGTATCCTGTGCATGGGGTGAAGACTCTGTATCCTGTGCATGGTGTGATGACTCTGTATCCTGCGCATTGTGTGACGACTCTGTATCCTGCACATGGGGTGAAGACTCTGTATCCTGCGCATGGTGTGACGACTCTGTATCCTGTGCATGGTGTGACGACTCTGTATCCTGCGCATGGGGTGAAGACTCTGTATCCTGTGCATGGGGTGAAGACTCTGTATCCTGCGCATGGTGTGACGACTCTGTATCCTGCGCATGGGGTGAAGACTCTGTATCCTGTGCATGGGGTGAAGACTCTGTATCCTGTGCATGGTGTGACGACTCTGTATCCTGCGCATGGGGTGAAGACTCTGTATCCTGTGCATGGGGTGAAGACTCTGTATCCTGCGCATGGTGTGACGACTCTGTATCCTGCGCATGGGGTGAAGACTCTGTATCCTGTGCATGGGGTGAAGACTCTGTATCCTGTGCATGGTGTGACGACTCTGTATCCTACGCATGGGGTGAAGACTCTGTATCCTGTGCATGGTGTGATGACTCTGTATCCTGCGCATGGTGTGACGACTCTGTATCCTGTGCATGGTGTGAAGACTCTGTATCCTGCCCATGGTGTGAAGACTCTGCTTCCTGCGCATGGTGTGAAGACTCGGCATAGTGCGCATGGTGTGAAGACTGTGTATCCTGCGCATGGTGTGAAGACTCTGTATCCTGTGCATGGTGTGACGACTCTGTATCCTGCACATGGGGTGAAGACTCTGTATCCTGCGCATGGTGTGACGACTCTGTATCCTGCGCATGGTGTGAAGACTCTGTATCCTGCGCATGGTGTGACGACTCTGTATCCTGCGCATGGTGTGAAGACTTTGTATCCTGCGCATGGTGTGACGACTCTGTATCCTGCACATGGGGTGAAGACTCTGTATCCTGCGCATGGGGTGAAGACTCTGTATCCTGCGCATGGGGTGAAGACTCTGTATCCTGTGCATGGTGTGAAGACTCTGTATCCTGTGCATGGTGTGACGACTCTGTATCCTGCACATGGGGTGAAGACTCTGTATCCTGCGCATGGTGTGACGACTCTGTATCCTGCGCATGGTGTGACGACTCTGTATCCTGCACATGGGGTGAAGACTCTGTATCCTGCGCATGGTGTGATGACTCTGTATCCTGCGCATGGTGTGAAGACTCTGCATCCTGCGCATGGTGTGACGACTCTGTATCCTGCGCATGGTGTGAAGACTCTGTATCCTGCCCATGGTGTGAAGACTCTGTATCCTGCGCATGGTGTGACGACTCTGTATCCTGTGCATGGGGTGACGACTCTGTATCCTGCGCATGGGGTGACGACTCTGTATCCTGCGCATGGTGTGACGACTCTGTATCCTGCACATGGGGTGAAGACTCTGTATCCTGCCCATGGTGTGAAGACTCTGCATCCTGCGCATGGTGTAACGACTCTGTATCCTGCGCATGGTGTGAAGACTCTGTATCCTGCACATGGGGTGAAGACTCTGTATCCTGCGCATGGTGTGAAGACTCTGTATCCTGCCCATGGTGTGAAGACTCTGTATCCTGCCCATGGTGTGAAGACTCTGCTTCCTGCGCATGGTGTGAAGACTCGGCATAGTGCGCATGGTGTGAAGACTGTGTATCCTGCGCATGGTGTGAAGACTGCAATATCATGCACGCATGAGCAGTCAAGGAACTAGCTTCCCTTCACTGAGTCTATTGAGACTACTGGTCCGGGAGCAGGCCCCTCCAAGTCACTGGACCCAAGGCGGGAGCCTAGGTTGCCTTTCTCATGATCCAGCTCTGCTAAGCAAACATTTCTAGCATTCTTTAATCCTTTGATTGCCAGAGGGGTTCCAAATGCACTGAGAAGCAATACAGGAAAAACCCCTCCATTAACCCTTTGAATGCCAGAAGAGAATACAATGCATTGGACCAAAGCAATTCACAAAGTTAAAGACATCAGTGTGGGTTTTCTCATAACACTTCTAAAGATTAAAAATTCTATTTTCTAATCTCTAACAATGAACTTGGTAAAAGCCCTATTTAACCCTATGAGTGCTAGAGAAATATCCAACACATTGCATTGCAATGTGTTGGATAACTCTCTTCCACTCAGAGGGTTAAAACAAGAGGATTATGGGAAATGTTTCTTTATACCCTATAATGCAATTGGTTTACCCAAGTAATACTCCATTCCTCATAGTACATCTTTCTTAATGACTGGTCATTAGCAAGGCTCTCCAACTCCATTGACTATAATTGACAATCATTTAAGGAAGGGAAGTATAGTTAAAGTAGAAATGATGACAATGAGAGTTCTCATTTCAGTACATATAGGGTTAACTAACACTGTAATTATGAACAGTAATCCTCATTTTCATAGGTTTAGGTAAAGTAAGTAGATTTAAAATAGGAATTAAGTGTCCTTGCTCATTTCAGTTTACTTAGGTTAAAAAGCAGAAGGAGCATGGGAATTAGGCCTCCTCTTCTCTTGTTCTCCAAAGTAGCATTAAAAGGGCAGTAAAGGTTATATGGATTGGCTTTCAAAAGCAAAGGCTGCTACTAAGTTAAAAATGATGGTAATCAAGATTATGTACTTTAAATCTCTGTGTCACTCGCCGAGTCCCCTGTGCAGATCGCTGGGATCTGTAGGCCTGACGAAGTCAGTCTGAGATCTAAGTACTTTCCATTGAAGCCCTTTGTCAGAGAATTTGTAGTACTTCCCAATTCCTCAATGCAACTAAAGTACTGTGTACTAAATTGCTGCAATTGTGAGCTTAATTGAGAGAGCAACAAAGATACGAATAGGTGCACATTAACATGTCAGTGGCTGTGCTTGTGGGTATGCACTAAAACGCATGGCCACTTTAGTGCATACCAGCTGAAAGACTCATATAGCATTCACAGTAACCCATTAACTTAATCTCTACCATCCGTGTAGCGTAATCATCGTTAAAAGGATAGTAATAGTTAAAATGTAAAAAAGTAAATATATGCTGTAGGGTTTATCCGCCTGAGTAAAACATGGGTACTCCCAGTGCTGAGAGATATTTTATTAGAAAATTATAACAGCTGAAACTTGAATTTTTGAGGTGCAATATCACAGTGGCCTGAAAATTTACACTGACGCTGTTGCTACACCATACTATAGACTGCTCTGGTCTGTAGACCATGAATCTCCATAGGATGCTGTAGCAACAGCGCCACTGTAAATTTTCAGGCCACTGTGATATTCCACCTAAAATAAATCAATTAATTTAAATTCCCAATTTTTTCTTTCCCTTTGTGTTCTAAAGTTTCCTTTGAGTATGGTGACTTTCATATTTTGTAGACTATGATTTGGACCACAAAAATGCTGATCAACTGGTGTGTCAACCTTTTTTCTGTTTATTATGTGGAGATGAAGGTTCATTCTTTTCCTCTGTGTCTGTCCTGTTATGAGATATACTACATTTGAAGAGGAGCAAGTGAATGAGCCATTAATTTCATAGTGTTACTGTGTATTTGTTATTTTTATCATTTCATTTCAAGTTAATTGACCCCCACTGTGTACTCATATATTTTGTTTCAAATGTATGTCATACTCTTTAAATATAAATTCAGTGTTATTCTAGCTTTGTTTGTTAACCCATGCCTGAAGAAGGGACTTTAGTGTCCTGAAAGCTTGTAATTTTTATGTCCTCAGTTAGCCATTAAAAGGTATCACCTTTATACCACTCTTGTGAGTTTTTGCTACACTGAATCCTAAGTCTGCTCCAAAAGTGTGGGGCTGCTCTGTGAAACCCTAAACAGCTCCCATTATAGCTCATAGCTGTAAGACAACCTGGTTGTGATTCACAGCCACAGTCTTTGTGTGTTGCATGTGCATTATTCATAGTCTATTAGTGTTAGTCTTACAAGCCATTCACTAGAGCAGGGCTCAAAATTTCCACTCTCCCGTAAGCCAACGGCGAGTGAAAATTTAGCCCTGGCGAGTAGAAATTCAGCCCTGGTGGGTATGTTTTGGCTTGCAGTGGTGAGTAACTGTTCAGGTCTGGCTAGTAGCAATGGACTTAAAGTGTTAGCAATGTCTAAAAAAAGTTTTTTGCATTTAGAAGAGCTTAAAAAGCTGATCTAAATGCAAAAAAACATATCTCTCAAACCGCTATGATTTAAGAGATACGGGTGTTTAAAGTTTGATTTCTCCTACTGACAGCTGTAAAGCTGTCAGCAGGAGATCCATGTCGGTCGACACGGTGGAGCTTGAGAAGTGCCGAGTTCTCTTTACTTACATGGAATCGTTTCATTTGAATGGTCTAAAACGTGTGCCAGCTGTCAGTAGGAGGAATCAAACGCCCATATCTCTTAAACCATAGCGGTTTGAGAGATACGTTTTTTTTGCATTTAGATCAACTTTTTAAGCTCTTCTAAATGCAAAAAAGTTTTTTTAGACATTACTAACACTTTAAAATTATAAGCCCTGCACTAGAGTATATGAGGGTTGCTTGCATAGATCGAGACTGGACTGTGAGACCCATAGTCCTGCAGTTCTTTTTCTTGTGCAGAACCAAAAAGGGACCCCAGAGTTCTCTTTGCCTTTTAAACAGCTAGTGCATGCTCATTTTTTTCACATGCTTAGAGTTCATAAATACATGGTATTGTACATTGTTTTTTTATAACTTTGTCTTGTCAGATGTCACCCCATAGCCTTTGGAGAAAGATAAAATCACCAGGGAAATTGCTTTGGTGTTTTTTTGCTGTAAATTACATCTTGTAATACATTTATACTACAGATATCTCTTAATCTCCTAATCCTTTCACAGTTTTGAGAAGTTGCAGGTTAATTGTCTCCTTTGTACTCAGTTGTACTAAAAGGCTATATTTCAAGACAATGGAGAAGGTGCACATTTCTCGTATATATTTTATTGAAAATATATTTCCAATTAAATTTTATTAGAAAAATTATCTGTCGTTGATATTTGTTTAATACTGAGGCTCGTTTACTAAGAAGACCTGGAGCAATTCTGGAGCAAACCACCTGCACCATAGGGGAAAAAATAAAAATTCCTTTTGATTGAAATGGGGCATTTAACCTCTTGAATGCTAGAAAGGTTTCCAATTTGTTGATAAGCAAAGTGCTGCATTCAAGAGGTCAAAGGCCCCATTTCAATCAGCGAAAACCTTGGGAATTTTATTTGTCCCATATGGTGCATCTGGTGCCCCAGAACAGGCAACAATGATTAGTAATGGGCCAGACTGATGACATTGTGGTATATTTACATTGATTTCATCTCGTCATAAATACAAAGGTGTCTTCTCAGTCATATCCCCTGTGACTAGCCATTGTCATGTTTTTTCATGTCCTCGTCAGGTTTACAGTGTTTCAATATGCACTTCACCAATTTATATTTCGAAAATCATGTTAATGAGCCATTGTCATAGTCCTGTGGGTGTGGTTATATGTTAATGTGGCTCTTCACCACAGGCTTTGAGCTGATAGCTGGCTATGTCATAGTTCACAGTCCCAAATTTCGCCAAACTGAGATGGCGAAGTTGGGATCTTCCTACAGTTTTCCATAAAGCAACAGAGGACCCTTTGCTGTCTGGAGAGTAGAGGCAGCAGCTATCCTGCCTTAACCCTTTGAGTGCTAGAGGGGTTCGCAATGCATTGCGCACCCCTCTGGCATAGGGTGACCACGGGTCCCGGAACGTCCGGGACTGTCCCTTATTTCAGGGCTATGTCCCGCGTCCCGGGTCATCTTCAACCGGGACAATTAAGTGTCCCGGAATGAAGCCAAGCCGCCCTGGATGTCAGCCTGCAAGCAGTGTGTCACATCATGGACGCCGCGAGGGAGCGCTTAGTAGCTCTCCCTCGCGGCGTCCATGATATGACACACCGCTTGCAGGCTGACATCCAGGGCGGCAATGCAGCTTACCTGATCTCCTGGAGGCAAGCGCTCTAGTAATACAGAGCGCTGGGAGATGACATCATCTCCCAGCGCTCTGCATTACCGAGCACAGCGCGCGGGAGCTTCAGCTCTGTGCCAGAGGAGGCACAGAGCACTTTCCACGCCGCTAGACCACCAGGGACTCAAGGTATGAAGGGGCAACTAGGGTGACCACGTCCCGGAATGGCAGAAGGGAAATGTGGTCACCCTACTCTGGCACTCAAAGGGTTAACAATCTGAGTGCCACAGGGATGTGTTCTACAATGCGTTGCGCACCCCCGCATCATAAAGAGTTATACACAAGACCCTGCCCCACTTAACAGATTATTCAAACACACACACAGAACTGGTAGATCATCTTTTAAATGTAACACCTTCTCTGACGGTTTTGCGTTTACTATGTAGCAGAGATTTCTCTTTACATGAATCAGCTGATCAGCAGATAGTCTGCTGTGTACATGAAATAGCTGATCAACCTGTTCTGTGTGATTTGAATTAGCTGTTAAAGTAGGCCTATTGCATTAATATTTCACCACCCCTATCACTTTATTCCTCCATGTTATGCTCAAAAACCACCCTCTATTGTATAATTGTTGGCACCCAATGATTAAAAGTTGCATTTATTCTGCTCGGTAGCAGCCATCTTGATTACGTGTTACTTAATTGGTAGTTCTCTCATTTTTCCATTATAAGCCTACCCTTTTCGCTTTGGGGCAGTCTTTGTGTGTATCTGACGTGGTCATAATAAGGGGAACATACTGTGTCTGAATGGAACATGGGAAGTGCTGTTGTTGGGTTCTGATTTTCAAGGGGATGGACTGGAGAGCAGTCTGGTACAGATTGTACACAACTGCATCACCAGGTAATTTTTAAATGATCATAACTCAATAACTATGGCAAATTAAAAAGCAAACAAACAATAGCAACTTAGAAATATTTTAAATATAGATATCAAATGAAATATATTTTATTTGGGGTGAAAGTTCTCTTTAAGTGGGGATTGTGTATGTTATAAGGGAGAGCTGGTGATAAAGTGCATCCTCTCTGCTTCCCTACTTAACCTCCCTAATGCATCGCCAACATTATGCCAACCTCATATTCTGATGATTAAAGTCTCTCCCCTTCCTCTTTCATAGATAACTGTTAGTGTGTATGGCAATTGTGTCGAATTCTACATGGTAAAGTGATTGCCTCACATTGCCGTACACATTGCATTGGCCCCTAGTTCATCTTCCCAGTTCTTGCTACATCAGCCTCATTGTGCCATAAGTCTGACAGGAAATGCATATTGCAAAGAGGTTGTTAAAGGCATTGTATTGGGCTTTTTGTTAGGCTTGCTTGGCCTATGTCTTTTTGCAGTTAAGGAGATATGTAAACCCCATGTGACTCGTGGGGGTGGGTGGAAAAGACTTATAAAGGGAACGGAGGGAGTTCTGGTCTTCTTGATCTTCCACCCACCCACTCATTGCAAGCCAACACAGTTTGAAAGCAGGTGAGCAGAGTCAGATTAAGCCTTCACAGGGTCATAGGCAGTATCCCAAATTAGGACCCTTACCAGCCTGCCATCCCAATCTTGCTGCAACCATTTCTCTATTTGCCCATTGTTCTTGTGAGTAGCGCTGTTAGCACCAGCTTTATAGAGACAAAATGAATGCTTTAATCCCATTTGATGCCACAAAGGTCCCCAAAGCATTGCATGATGCAATTCCTTGGCATCCAATGGGTTAAATTTATTTAAAAGTGTATGACATAGCTTAGAAATGAACTGGAGCTACACTAGTTACACCATACAGCTTAGAATTGAAATGAGGCTACACTAGTGGCACCACAAAGCTTGCAACTGAAATGAGGCTATACTACTGACACCACAGACCTTGCAATTAAAATGGGGCTACACTAGTGACACCATAGAGCTTGCAGTTGAACTGGGGATACGCTGGTGACACCACAGAGCTTGCAACTGTGACTGGGCGACACTAGTGACACCACAAAGCTTGCAATTTAAAAGGGGGCTACACAGGTGATACCACAGAGCTTACAATTGAAATGAGGTACAACAGTGATACCACACAGCTTGCAATTGAAATGGGGCTACAACACTGATACCACACAGCTTACAGTTGTTGGCAAAAGGGGTAAAGAACAGACAAAAGAAGGGAACAAAGGAAAGAGTATCACGGTCCCCGTGATCATTTCTGTCACTCTCAACTGTGCTGCTCCCGGATTGGTTGAGCTGTGTGGGCCCGCCCCTGGTTATCCGTTTTAATCCGGCCACTGGCACCTGTCAGGTGCCCTTTTGTGGTGTTTCCTAGCCAGCATTGCTGTTGCTGTATTCTGTATCCTGATCCACCGTGTACCGACTAGGCTTGCCTGACGACGTTCCTGTGTTCCTGTTCCGTGATTGACCCGGACTGGCTGACTTCCTGCTTGTTCCTGATCCGGCTTGTCTGCAAATCTCCTACGGCATCTGACCCGGCCTGGCTGACAACCCTCCTCCGTTACCGACCCGGCTTGTCTACGATTCTCCTGTGTGTCCTGACCCGGCCTGGCTGACTACCGAGCACTCTTGCCCAGCTTCTGCGTTACTGACAGACGAATCCGCTGTCGCCTCGGCGACATTCTGATACTGCATAGTGTGCCTGAGCCTCCGTTTGTCTATTGCTGAGCCATTCATTGCTGAGTCTTCCATTATCTGCCTTTCGTGTGCTGAGTCCAGACCTTACTGTGCTGAGTCAATTCCTGCACTTGAGACACTGGTGTTGTTCATCCAATTACTGCTACTCTTCCACCTATCGCCTAAGCCTGTCTGCTGTCTCTGTGAGCCGGCCGCTATCGGGCCTTAGTAGTCGGCGGCTCTCCGTGACTGAGCAACGGTTCCGTTATGCCCGTTGGCAATCAGTACCCAGTAGTCTCCGGTTACGCCCGCGCTAGGGCCATCGGCACAAGTAATCACTATTCTGGTGGTCTCCGGTTACGCCCGTGGGGGCTATTGTCTCGAGCAATCACGATACTGTAGTCGCCGGTTACGCCCGTGGGGGCTATTGACTCAAGCAATCACGATACTGTAGTCTCCGGTTACGCCTGTGGGGGCTATTGGCTTTAGCAACTGTGATATTAGTAGGCTCCGGTTACGCCCGTGGGGGCTATTGGCTCACGCAATCACTATACTAGTAGTCTCCGGTTACGCCTGTGGGGGCTATCTCCTTATCACTTGCAGTTTCCATTCAGTCAGAACTATATGCTACAGCTCCACACAGTGAATGGACTTGGGTGCTACCTTACAGCACACATAGCTATATGCAGCACCAAGGGCGTGCCTAACACCACATTTGAGACTGATAACCAGTACTATTAACCTCTTGTGACCTGTTGTGCTTCCATACTACTGCCCCAGTGGCGACCTTGTTGTTTATTTACTTAATAAAACTCTATTTATTTTATCTACCACTGTCTGAGTGTCTGAAAACCATAACAAAGAGGAATGGCATAATGGGGGGAAGCCCCCAATCTGTTTCTCTCTATTTCTCTACCCCCCCATCTTTTTTCCACTCTTTTTCTGCCTCCTAGTCTGTTCCCCCCACTATTCTGCCCTCCTAGCCTGTTTCTCCCTTTTTCTATGCCCCCCTTGTCAGTTTCCACCTATCAGACTCCCCCATTTTCTCTGCCCTCCTTGTCAGTTTCCACATTTCTCTGCACCCCTAGCCAGTTTCCCCCTGTTTCTTTGGCCCCCAGTATATGTCCCCCATTTTCATTTCTCCCACTTTAACCTCTTTATATAGCCCCTCTTGCTCTCCTGGACTTTTTCCCCCAGTCCCCCTTTCCGTTTTGTTACCCTCCTACCTTTGCTGGCTCAGGAGGGGACCTCATCCCTGGTGGTCTAACGGCATACGGTATGGAAAGAGGGCTTCGTCAGCACAGACCTGTTTATCAGCTCCTGCATGATACTCTCTTCAATAATGCAGAGCTCCAGAAGATGATGTCATATCCCTCCACTCTGCATTACTAGAGCGAAGTGCTGGGGACAGTGAGGGAGGTACATTTAAAGGTCTGTTCCGAAGGAGGTACAGACCTCAGCTTGCCGGTAGGGAGATCAGTCTGATCTTCCCACCGACCAAACTATTTTTCGGAGCCCGTTTGGCTTTGCGGGCCCCCCAAGTTAACTGGGCCCTAGGTAAGCGCCTAGGGTGCCTTGCCCATGATCTGGCTCTGTAGGTGAGTCTTATCATAAATATATTAGAAATTGTATTTTTAAATGTTTTTAATTAGGTCCGACAGCTTATTTACAAGAATTCCTCTGGGCATTTTTAATCTAGATAGGGATGATTGTGTGTATCAGATGGGACTTGCTTGATATTGGGGTACCATGACGTGGTAGGCAAGCTTAAACATATTTTGGACAAACTATGCAACGAGAACCTCACATTTATTAATGCTGTGGTTTAATATATCCTTTATACAGGATGCACATATGGATAATTTGTATGTAGGAGTGCAGGTTTGTTTTTTGTTTTATCAGTCTAACATTATATAACTGATTTATGAAGCCAAAATCTTTTGTAGTGAAACACAAAGAAATATATTTTAAGTTTCGATACTAAATAATGCAGCATATCTTAAGCTGAATTTCAGGAAACATGAGTCACAAATATGCATTAGAATTTATTATCCAGAGTGCAGTACTATTTGCTTGCCATCATTTTACACTAGTAAACATTTAAGAGGAAATGAGGGTATGAGTCAAGATGTTTTCTGCTGCAGTTAAAATAAGAATTAAATGGGGAGTTTTAAACCTTTGTGTTCCAGCTGGATGTGTAAAGTATTGCTTTGCAATTCATTGAGTACCCCTCTGGAAATAAAATAATTAACTCCTTGTTTGCTACAAATGTCTCCAGTGTCTTACAGTCCAATGCATTAGAGTAGCCTCTAGCATCCAGTGGGTTAAACTGACTTGCACAGAAAATCTTTATCTATTTAACAACTGAAGAAAACTTTAACCCTTTGAGTGCCAGATTGGTATGCAATGCATTTTGTGCCCCTCTGGCACTTAAAGGGTTAAAAGGTGATTTATCACAATACTATACATTTTCTTTTAGTGGACCCATCAACCAAACATATGTTTAGTTCCTTTTCAAGAGCAGTATATATTTTACTAGTCATTCTTAGTCATTTCTTAATAGTTTTAGTGAAATTAACCTTTTATTTGTTGGCAACACAGTGTAACAGTTTATGCTAATCAGTTTCTGTGCTTGGCTAATACTAGTATACAATGGGGTTATGAAGAAAAACGTGATAAAGAGGTGGTAAATAGATTACTTTTCCAGTGATAGAACTTCTCCAGTTCCTGTGCTATTGTATGGAACCAATGTATAAAGATTCCTTGAACTTTGGAGATCTTAGTGCATTGGCTTAGTACATTGGCTCTATAGAATAACATACTTTATCACCTTTTTATCACACCTTAGTGCACAACCCCCAATGCGCTATGAATGAATCTAGACAGAACCAACACACCACAGTCTTTTCTAATAGCACAGCATGCAGTATGTCTGAATGACCTCAGGCAGAACTAGTTAGCATGTTGTTCAGTGAGTTAAAGGGCCACATCTTGCTACCAAAACTTAAAGATACATCTCTCAAAAATGCATCTTACAGTAGAACACATAGGCATATTTTAATTCTCTGTAAAACACATTAAACTTGTTTTAGAGTAACAGGTCCACTTGGGTGCAGTGACTGGCGAGGTGAATGGATGACAGTGGATGCTTTGCCAAGCAGGGTCTCCTCATGAGGTAAGAAGATGGCAGCAGATACTTCACCAAATGGGGTCTCCCATCTAGCAAAAGTAAGTGTAGATTGTACAGATTAATATTTTAAGGTTAGGAATTAGGGTTAGTAGATCTTTCCATGCCAGTTACATATATATATATTCATGTATATGTTTTGCTATTTGACAGACAAATTAATTCAGAGACATTATCTGGGTACTGTTAACAGAAGCTGCACACCAATACTTACTGTTAGATGTGTTTCTACATATCACCGCATTTAGGGAGCAGTTCTTCCATTACACTATCTGTGATGATCTTTACATTAGGGCAGGTTAGGTGCAGATACCATAATAAGTAGCCCTGCGCTGATGAACACTGGATGACCCAGATGTAATGTACCTCCCAACTGACCAAAGAAAGACATCCTTGTATTTTATTAATTTAGTTGTGTGCCAAGCCCAATGCACAACCTGAAGAATTTTGTTGTCTAAACAAACGTGTATAAGTGCACATCCCTATGACACTGAAAGGGGTATAGGAAAGATGCTGTTTGTGGTGTAGAAGTCTTTGAGGATCCTCTCTGATTTCCCAGTGGACAAGTGGGGAAGTAGAGACAATGCTCTCAGACTCAGACCAATGCTGTTGAAATGCTTTGATGTGTGAGGGTGGTCATCCCTTCCACATTGCCAGCAGCTTGACAACTCTTCATGCTAATGAGGAGATTATCCCCCTCCTATTGCATCAATAATTCTAACTGGATATGGTGATGTGTGTCTCCATCATCAAGGTGATGTTCTCATAAAACATCTCCAGACACACTTCGCCACACCATCAACCCTTAGTATAACTGGAATTTCCAGGTCACCTCTAGCATTTCACAGGTAATTTCTCAGGGACTTAATCCTGAATTCCTTGAGAAATTACCTGTAAAATGCTAGCGGAAAATTCCAGATACACTAAGGGTTGATGGTGTGATGAAGTGTGTCTGGCGATGCTAAATTGAGTTTCTTATGTATATTTATGGAAATTATTAGCTATATTATGCTCTTTGTTGTCATTCTGACTTTGAGAATTAAGGTGGAAAAAAAAAAAAATATATATATATATATAAATTTTTCTTATGTGTCATTTCCATAAATATACATAAGAAACTTACTATTTTTTAATTTTTGTCAAAGTCTTCATAGAAGTTGTGGTACACACTCAGCTTGTGTCCACTGCACACCATAATTTGTTAACACAGTGCACATAGAGCACAGTGCCTATATTACTCTTGTAACATGGCCTAATATGCATACTTTGATACAAAAGAACTCAAATACCATGCCTGAGAGAGTTTGCAATCTAGAGGGAGTGAATGACCTAATTGAAGGTATAGGGTGTCAAATGATGATGTATGACACAACACTACAGCTGATCCCATTAGCGAAACAGAAGGTGAAGATGCCTTCTAGTGAAGTATGATCTGTACAAACTGAGAGGAATGGAAGTGTAAGGAGCCTCAGATGTAAGTGTGGTTTATACGTACAACTAGTCCAGTTAATACATACTTATCCATGTTGAAAAGGGTGCAAATGCATTAATCTCAAGTTCTACAAGTTATTCTCTATTAACTAATATTAAAGGAACAGTAAACACTCATGAAAAAAGTGTTTATTTGAAAGAACGTGTTGCCTTGAACATATTCCAGTAAGTTTTAAAGGGATGGTAATACTTAAAATGTAAAAAAAAATATGTTGTAGAGTTTATCCCCCTGAGTAAAACAAGAGTACTCCCACTGCTGAAAGGTGTTTCATTCAAAAGTTATTAATTTTCAAATTTGAATTTTTTAGGTGCAATATCACAGTGGCCTGAAATTGTATAGTGGCGCTGTTGCTACACCATCCTATGGAGATTTATGGTCAACTGACCAGAGCTATCCATAGGATCGTGTAGCAACAGTGCCACTGTACAATTTCAGGCCACTGTGATATTGCACCTAAAAAATTCAACTTTGAAAATTAATAACTTTTGAATGAAATACCTTTCAGCAGTGGGAGTACCCTTGTTTTACTCAGGGGGATAAACCCTACAACATATATTTTTTTACATTTTAAGTATTACTATCCCTTTAAGTTTAAAATCCAATACGTACTGATTCACTTCCTCTATCTCTTGCCGAGTTCTGTAGGATCAGGTGAAGGCTGCCTTCTCTTCCAGCTTGCTTGGCAATCAGACTTACAGTGTCTGAGCAGGGACACTCCTTTTTCTTATTTAGATCTGCAGTACTACTGTGCATGTCCAGATACTGAAAGCCTGATCTCCAATCAAGATGGAAGAGAGAGGAACCTTCATCCAACCACTCATAACTCAGAGGAAAATCAGTTGAATTAATCAG
Organism: Rhinophrynus dorsalis; assembly: GCA_037306005.1. Lineage (NCBI taxonomy): Eukaryota > Metazoa > Chordata > Amphibia > Anura > Rhinophrynidae > Rhinophrynus > Rhinophrynus dorsalis. The sequence continues at coordinate 634,874,875 of CM074718.1, forward strand.
TAACTTAAACACTTACACATATGTACTCCATGCAACATGACTTTTTTAGAAGAGTATTTAATACTAGTTGAACAGCCCATTACACGGGCCAAAGTGCCACTGCCACCTGGTCGCGGGGCAGTCACGCGCAGTGGAGACTGCCCACGCCACGGCTGATACAGAGCTGGACTCTCCTTCGGAGCGCCCAGCTCTGTATCAGCCGCGGCGCGGGCGGTCTCTACTGCGCATGACTGCAGCACGCGCAGCAGTGTCTACTGCGCATGTCGCAGCATTACACACGATTTAGCGAATTATTATGTAAGATTGTTTCATATTAGTTAACAGAGACAATCTAATAATATTTGAGTTTAACACTGTTGTATTTTTTTTAACTTGTCTAATTATGTAACATATTAGACCAGTTGTAGAATAGGATTACACTTAAATATGAGTCTTTAAACTTCCAGTTATCTGATTAGACCATTTGTACAATTTTAACATATGCTGGAAACCTCTGTAGCATTTACGATGTTAAAAGAACCATTTAAATCAATGATAATTTTCATTCCTCCCCTGTGGTGTAGTTGGTTTACTCCAAAATTTCTCTTATTGAATATGTAACTATTGGCAGGACTCAAGAAATGTGCGTTTGCGCTAAAGGCATTTTTCGTGAGCATATATTGCTCATGCTCTAATTCAGGAAGCCAAATACTGAACGCTTCTTGAATTGCACATTAAAAATAATTTTTTACGACAACACTACACAGACGTATAAATCTGTTTGCATTAGCACTTCCTATATTAGGAGCATTGGCTGTTCCAGTCAGACAGATCTGTTAATCCTGACCACAACCACAAAACAAAATATGCACAACTGTTCGCTAATCTTGATATTTTATGTGCAATTCAACAAAATCATGTGCAAACCATTCACCGGTGGTTTTCACATTGAAAATAGTGATTGTGCGTGTTTCCTGCATCCTGCCATATGAGACATTTACTTCTTATTATTAAAGAGATAATAAATATAGTAAAAAAAATGGCAAATCAGACAGGAATACGGCAGTAAAAAATAGGCTGTTAGCACAAGCTAGGTCTATATTAAATAGAGAATGACACTCTACAGTATAACCGGAAGCAATACATTCAGTACAATCCAGTGAGTTAAGTCTGTGTTAAAAAATGTCATAATAGATTCCTAATCACATTCATATAAAAAAAAATGCAAATATATCCCACCTTGCATTGCTGTAGGTAAGAATGAATCCTTGGAAAGAACACTGAGATCATAACATAGAACTGATACACATGATATGGGGTTTATGTATAAAATCAGTAGTGGAACATTTTTGGGGCAGACTGCTTGCACCATAGATATGTAACCCCTTCCGGATTGGACGGTGACCAGCTTCTGACCTTATCCATGATTACCTCTGACTTTGGCGCTAACAGGATGATGCTGAGTCTCCGCAGATCTGGGAGATTGAGGAATACTTAGCTTTTGGCAGTGCCTCCACTTAGATAGGTATCTAATAATAGATATGTATCCCTGCTAAGACAACAATAAAGGAATTCTAATAATATCTGCACACAGTGTGTATTTTAAAGGGGAATGGTACCCACAATATATATTGTACAATGCAAAGAATAAACACAGTGCAACAGAATAACACAGATAATTATAACAGAATTTTACACTCCACAGTGTGAACGTTCAGCACCCATCAGTGTCACCCTCCTAACAGTAGAATTCCCTTTTTTCCCTCCTCGGCTGATACCCAGACTCAGTCCCCTGGGGAAACGTTGGTGCACATGGTGGGGCCCTTGTTGGAGGTAGCGCTACCCCTGTAGTGTGAGAGTACCTTTTTGCAGCTTGTATGCATTCTCTGTCTTTGCTTGACCTAGGAACTATGCTTTCCTCTGCGCTATGCAGGTTGCAGGCCTTGCACCATCTGACAGCTTTGCACTTTAACCTCTGAACAGCAACACCTTGAGTGACAGTCAGGTCGCCTGACAGTAGCTCCTCAGGCAGGCGTCTGGATAGTTACTGCAGTGTCAGTTCCTTCTTCAGAAGTACCATGTAGAGCAGTGCACCAAACAAGATGTATTGCTAGAACTTCATGAGCTGCCACGCTAGGAAAATTCTGGGATCTCTCACTTTAATGTACAACTCTGAGAAGGCCTGTGGCTTAAAATGTATCTTACTCGGAGTAGCAGGGAGTTCTGCTTACTTCCCCTGCTCAGGCAGAACTTTTACTCCTTCAGCTCCCCTAGATCATCTCTTCCTGGAAACTGAGAAGGATTCTCATTGGCTGAGGGAATGCTGGGGCAATGAGTCATCCACAGATAACTCTATGGTCTACAGTCTAACTCTATGGTAACTGAGGGTATGTAGATACCAGGGTTACATTCTCCTCCAGGATATCAAATACAAATTTCCATGAAATGCTAGTGAGGTCTTGATTTTTGAATGCTAAAGAGATCTCTAATGCATTACTTCACTCAGAAGTCCTTCTGTATCAACAAAGCCGTTGATCCTCATTTCACTCCCAAAAAGGAAAGAGACCTCTGAAAAAAAAATTCTCTATTACCCATGAATTAAAAAAAAAAAAAAAAATATATATATATATATATATATATATATATATATATATATACAAACATTTTTTAACTCTTTGAGTGCCAGAGGGTGTCCAACACAATTCAAGCAACCCATTGGATACCCCTCAGGCACTAAATAAAAACCGTGACACAATAAAAGAAAATCTTATTTGACTGTGGTGTTTAGATTACAAGGCTGAAGGCAACTCATATCTAACAGCCACTGGAAAATGAGGAAGGAAAAATAATCACTTGTTATAAATCATTTCTGTCCCTTTAACCTTTTTCCTTAATGATTTAAGGAGCATAAAGGGTTAATAAAATAACAATAGTTCCAACATTTTCAACCTGTCAGTTGTTTTATGCTTGATCTTTAAACTCTTGTTTCTGCTAATTCCTACTGTATTTGCATATCTACAGCCAACATCTGGAATACCCTGCTGCACCTTTCCCCCAGTGAGAGCGACTGTTTAAATACCCATTGATCATGTTCGTCTCTTGTTTTCCTTCCTTCATTTGTAGGATTTGCTAAATACTACTGAGAATTATGTCACTAAGCTGCTAAACGCAAGACAAAAAGTCATATTATTGATTTACATTTCAGTCTTAATCCTTGACATCTAAGTTCTCAAAATACCTTTTTTAACCACTTGAATGATAGAAATGCTTCTGATACATTGAGGTGAATGTATGGGAAATATTCAGTGTCAAACCGGGGACTGGAATTAATTTATAGACCCTATGACTGCCTAACAACAATTTACTAAGCTATGTATACATAAATTCCTCTCCTTAACCCTTTGGGTGCCAGAGGGGTATGGAACACATTGCTTTACAATCCATTCCATACCCCTCTGGCACTCCAAATGTTAACCCTGTGTCAAGGGAAGACTAAGGGGGCACTCCATGGAGATTCACAGCTTTCCTTTCCTCAATGCTTTGTTTAAACCAATGTATTAGAAGTCATGGAAGAAATGATGATGGAGATGCACTAAGTTGTGATAAAGAGGTAATAACTCATCCAGTGATAACATTTCTCCGGTTCCTGTAGTACTCTATGGAGCCTATGCACTAAGAGCTCTGCCACTTGACAAGTCTTATAAGGGCGAGATGTTCAAAAAGTCGTCATAATGGAAAACTTGTCGGATCACGTGTAGGGTTACCACCCAGCCGGTATTTTACCGGCAGGCCGGTAAAAAATTGGCTTCTGTCCAATGTTAAGTCTATGGACGGAATGCCATGGCCGGTATTTTTTGGAAGAAAAGGTGGCAACCCTAATCACGTGTTGGTGGTAAAAGAAGGACAATATTTTCAGAAGTAATCATGTGTGAAAATCCATCTAAAGAATTAAAAATGACGGTAAGAAGATCTCATTGAACATTTCCTTTAAAAATTCTGATCTTAAAAATTGTCTTTGATTTTGTCTTTGAAACAAAAATTTTCAAAGAAACAAAGACTTTTTTTTGTCTTTGAAACAAAAAATTGCTTCTCAGTACTTTAATTTGTCTTCTCCAAGTTTAGACTATTTTTATTATGTCGGGAACAAATGACATTAATCAGACAAAAAAAGGACGTTCAAATGAATATTTTTTCTGAAAATACCTTACATTATGAGGGAAGATTAAACCACACCCACTTTTAAGACGGCCTTTTCCCTTTGACGGAGATGGCGGAATTGGATGCAAAAAATGACGGACACATGTCTGAGAATTGACAGATCATGGTGTAAGAACTTTTTTATTTTGTTTACAGACTATTTCAGTTACCACCACTTTCTGAACATCTCGCCTTTAGTGCATTGGCTCCATAGAATTACAGAGGAACTATAGAGGTGATATGACTGGAGATGTGATCTACTTTTTATCACATCTTAGTGCATCTTCTCAGTGAGTTTTTACATGAGTCTGGTATACAAGGCTTGCTGGCATTTAAGTCCTTATGATGATTGTCCACTGGTATGCACTGTACTGATCATACACTGTAGTGCATACCCTGAACTGCAGCCACTGATGTTAGAGGCTGGCATATCCTATATAATAATTCGCTAAAAAGTGTGTAATGACCAGTCATGCGCAGTACAGACTGCTGCGCGTGCTGCACTCATGCGCAGTACAGACTGCCCGTGCCACGGCTGATACAGAGCTGGATGCTCCGAAGGAGCGTCCTGCTATGTATCAGCCGCGGTGCGGGCAGTCTCTACTGAGCATGACTGCCCCGCGACCGGCTGGCAGTGGCACTGTGGCCCGTGTAACGGGGTCTTCAAGTAGTTTGTAAATACTCCATTAGATCCTTGATGTCTAACATGTTGCCCATGGGCCAAATATGGCCCATCTGATCCCAGAGTGTGGCCCAGCAGTTTTTCTTTTATACCTAATTAACCAACATACATGAACTAGCCAGTAAGATCTAACCATGTGCTTGCCAGTACTGTAGAGTTCAAAAATAGATGACTGACAATTATCAGTATTATCATTTACTTGATTAATAAATAAATACAGCAATATTTCTGAGTAGTGGACAGGATATAATTCACCAATGTTATAAAAAAAAATGTGGCCCTTACACTTATGGCTTTCTGATCATGTGGGGGACATGACTGAAAAAACGCGGCTGCTCCTGCTTTTTTTTTTTTTTTTTTTTTTTACGGCTGGTGTGTTAACCAACTGAGCTAACTCAACGGCATTAGAGACATTTCTAGCATCCAGGGGATAAAAGCAGTACTTCCAATGCCTAGAACAGAAAGTGATAAAGTACAGTAGCATGTTAGCACCTAGCAATGTGTTGTACATCCCTCTGGTCTTCCAGGCGTTAGGAGGAATAATTCACATGTGTGTTTTTACATCCTTGGATCTCTTATTCATAAACATATATCCAAGACAGTTTTACTACTGAAGTCTCACCCAGCCCTCTCTGCTAATTCAGATAACAGTGACAAATGTTTCTAACTAGGAAGCACTGCCCCTTTAATGAAGTAAATCACCATGGGGGAGATTCACTAAGCGGTGATAACGAGGTGATAAAGTGAAGATGACTTCTTCAGTTTATCACTGTGCTTATGTTATTCTATAGAGCCTATTCACTAAGATTTCTTCAACTTTGGAGTTTTGTATATTCTGACAAAAAGCTCCCTGAATCTGTTCTCAAAGAGATTTTTTTGTCTGAGACTGTGAAAGCATGTACAGTGCAGCAATGAAAACAATGTAAATAAAATTACACAGTGTAGAAAATCCTTCCTTTATGACATACAGTGCTGGGATAGTGTTACATTTTATAAATATCCCTGCATTCACAGTCCCAGCATATACTACTAATTATTGGGGTGCTTTTAAACCTCCTCCCAGCTTGACTTGTGTGACGGTGAATTAAGGCTGAAATCAATTGAGATCAACATTTGCCAGGCACCTTTTCTGTCAATCCAGTGAAAGGCAAACATAATCCATATACATATCTGACTGTTTCACTTTAAAATGTCAGTATAACCCTTCATGCTACAGAGATATCTTTTGATGAAGACATCTACTGTTTCCGTCAGCACATTGTCTTTTGATAGAAGTTTCCATATGTTATCTCCCATACTCTAAAATGCCCTTTCCTTTGCCGATGGTGAATTTTTTATCTGATTGGATGGCTGTTTTTCTTCCACAGCCCTACAGGTGACTTTAAGCACCCAGTACAAGCCTGCCTGTCTGTCTAACAGCTCTACTACACTTGTCCTTGTAGATTATTATAGCTTTATACATCTAACTACCCTTAACTACCCATAACAACATAAAACAATTTGGTTAGTCTGAATTTTGTATACAATACGGTTTGTCAGAATTTCAGTGAACAGTTGTGTTGCCAGATGAAATTCATAATCCGCTATTCTGATATGATCATACAAATTAATTGTCTTTCTCTTCAATTTTATTACTATGCCCCATGCCCCCTCCCCACACATTAATAACATCAGAAACACACTTAACTTGATGTCGGAGGTCCAGGTATCCTCAACTCCCTGGTCTTCTTGCATCTTCTCTCTCAAAAAAATAAATAAATAAATAAATAAACATTAAAAAAACCTGCTAATATTCTGCCGCCAGTGACACACCCATCGCCTTTAAAAATATTTTAAAAAAATACAAATAAAAACCTTAAAGGGGATATATCATCCCTACGCAACTTTGTCTAAATCATTCAGATATATTATATCAAATATAATGAAAAGTGCATTTAAACACATGTTTGATGAAATTAAAAGAAATACAGCCCTGCACCTACTTCCGGGCAGACTGCGGACAGCTGATCTGTACCACAGTCCGCCGCCCTGCCTCTCTCTAGCCAGTCTCCTCTGATGACGGAGGCTTTCTGTCTGTAAGCTGGAGTGCTCTCATTGGCAGAGATCGATGGATGGATGGATGGATGGATGGATGGATGGATGGATAGATAGATAGATAGATAGATAGATAGATAGATAGATAGATAGATAGATAGATAGTGAGATGGCTCAGTTGGTTAATGCGCCCACTGTAGAATCTGTTCAAACCGCAAGGTCGCAGGTTCTGGTCCCGGTAAGATCAGCTCAGTCCTTCTACTCTCTGAGGTAGGTCCAGTACATACTTGAAAATGGTAAAATACTTTCTTGAAAAAGCTAGACAGACAGACTTAAGGATAGATAGGGGTGCCTTGAGGAAAAAAAAGAAATCCACTAGGTTAACCCTTTGAGTACCAGAGAGGTATCCACTGTTGCAATGCACTGGATAGCTCTCTGGCACCCAAATACTAAAGCAATTCTGGGGCAAACCAAATGAACCATAGGCAACAAATTAAAATGTCCCAAATTCTCCATGATTTAAATGAAGTGTTTAATCCCTTGTATGTTAGGCATATCTCCAACTGAATTGTTTAAAATGCATTGGAGACCTCTCTGTCATTTAAGGGGTTAAAAGCCCCATCCAAATTAGTGACATTTTGGCATTTTATATTTGCTCTTTATGGTGAAGTTGATTTACTGCAGAATTGCTCCTCTTTATCTTCCTGAATATAGCCCTAAAGCCTTGTAAAAACTCACTCCTGTGCACTTCAGTCTAATGAATAGGGACCAAACTCTACAAGATCAGTGAATTTTAATTTTGATCCAATTAGAAGCCCATTTTCCTTAAATTATGGACTCTTTGAATGATGTATTATTGCTCAGTGACTTACAAAAGCCGTACACTTAAATAAATTACACCTCTCTTATTTTTTGACACATTGTATAAGACATGTCTATTGTACATCTGCCCTAGTGTGGAAAAATGAAAGTGTAGAGATATGAGAGAGCGTGAACGTTAGAAGTTACTGAACTATATAACTTACTATTGTTTCATTTCAAAGCAATTTTTCTCCTCTTGTGGACTTTGAATATGTTCTGAATTAGGAAATTTATGTCTACTCATTTTTTTCAGCAAAAGTTTGTGGTAAGGTATATTGGAAATTAATAATAGAAATATTGTATGTATTTATATCAGTAGCTTAGTGTTATTTGCATATACATTATATTCTTTTGATAATCATAATTTCTTTTATTAATGATATTATAAAACAGTGTTTCTCAATCCATGGCTCCATGGTCACTAACAGGCCAGGACTTGAGGATTTCCCTACTTCAACACAAGTGAGGAAGTCAGGAGGACTGGGTGTCTGATTGATTAACCTGTGCTCAAGCAGAGAAATCCTCAAATCCTGGGCTGATAATGGACCTTGAGAACACGTGTATAATATGCACAGTGTAATTAAGATGCAAACTGTACTGAGAGCTCTTAACCCTTTGAGTGCCAGAGGGGTACGCAACGCATTGCAAAGCAAGGGTTAACCCTGTATTTGCTTTTCAATTTCTTGGAGTACTGTAGATGACATTTAAAGGTCATAAAGAATAATAAAAAATAATAATACCTGATTTAAAATGCAGCTCCGATTGATCCTCCTACAAAGAGGATCATGTTAAGCTTTATTTCAGTATTTTCCGTGTTGTAGTTCAAAAGTAATTCAATGATAAATGATCCCTCTCCTGCCCCATTTACATCCTATAAGCCGCCTCATCTTACATGTGGAATCCAGTCGTGGGACCAGACAGAGTGCAGCGAGGGACAATCTTCATACACAGAGTATAAGGAAGGAGGGCAGGAGTTTCCTTATGGTCAGTGAAGATTGTGGAAAGGTTGATTCAGAACAAAATAGACGTTGATGCATTTAACCCTTTGAGTGCTGGAGGGGTATGCAACGCATTGCAAAGCAATGCATTACGTACCCCTTTAGCACTCAAAGGGTTTACCGTGTAACACAGTTGCTCCAAAATTCAGTTCTTCCTTCAGTGTAGGAGTCAGAGGGTCTCTGAGGACCTGAAGTGGGAAATCTATGAGTATTAGGTAGACAGATTCTGGGTAGACAGACACTTACCTTTTCACTTTAAATATATTTTTTTTATTAACGCGATCACGGCTCTGCAGCAGAGCCACCTGCTGATCATAAGACCAGATTTCCCTTCAGTCAGCTACAACGCTGACTTCGGGGGAGGCAGAGGGCAACTGTAGGAACGATTATCTCTCAAACCATAAAGGTTCGAGAGATGACACTGGGGGCAATACATTTATTTTTAATATCACTTTAATATAGGGATTAGTAATAATTAAGTATTACTATCCCTTTAATAGACCAGCGACAGGTTTTTCTGCTGCAGTGCTAGCAATCACAATGCCTGCTTTCCTGTTTCCAGACAGAAAGTCTCTGAAAACACAGATTTAGAGAGTTCTCTATTAGGGATATAAAAGTGTAAAAAAAAAGATGGAAATTAAACATAATAAAGGGTATTGCTTAGTACCTTTTCATGCTATGTAATACTATTAAATTGTAATATCAAAAATGAAGCCTACTGTTACTTTAGCATGAGTTTATTGTACCTTGTTTTGCACCAGATGCTTGAGATTCCATGTTGTAACATTGTACTGTGCAAATTCCATAGCTTAATGAGAATAACTATAAACTAGGCAAGTACACAACTGTTAGCTGCTCGTGCTCACAATGAAAGTCAATGGGAGTTGCAGAATTAAAGGGATAGAAATGTTTCAAAATAAAAGTAGCTCCAATTAATCCTCATAGTATTTTGGCCATGGAGAGTGTTATTTCATTACTGTCAGAGTTGTAGATCAGGAGTAACTGAATGATAAAGTATCCTCCTCCCCCCCCCCCTTTTACCTAGTGTAAGCCACCTCCCCACAGATGTGGAATCTAGTCTTAAGACCAGACAGCTCACAGCAAGGGACAATCTTCTTACTGTGAGAACAATGAAAACCCTGCCCCCCTTGACAGGTTTTTCAGGTTTTTCCCTTATGCTACCATCTGTCTCCTCACTTATTCAGTAGGATAACCTGAAAATTACAAGGATAGTAGACTTTAATTGAACAGTACACTGGCATGGACAGGGGATTTTCTAAAAAGAAAGGTGTCAAGTAACCCCGCCCTGTAGTGATGTCAAGGGCAATCCAAGAGGCGGCTCCCAGTTTTCCAGAACCCCTGCACCCATCTTGCTGTCTATTGCCCCTAGCAGATCAGAGTGGAAATGTTTTAGCAAGCCAATAACCAAATATGTTTGCGGCTGATTCACACATATCTGAGTGTAGATCAGTGTGGGTCAACTTGTAGGTCTCTGCCAGTTCATATTGGACCACGTTTCTAATAATTTTTAACTGACTGGTTGTGGATGATCAGTTGTGGTCCAAAAACAGCTGGAGGATTGCCACAAATTTCTCACCTACGATCTATCGACAGGCTTCAGTGAATTTTGGATGAGCAGTTACAAAAAAACAAATAATGCTGCTCTCCATAAAACATGGGTTTACCCCTGTGGTTTTTTTTTCCCTGCTGGTGTTATGTAATGTTGTATTGCTCTGCTGGGCTTATTTGATACTATTTAGAAAAGCTACTGGGTCATCATCCTGGATGATGGGTTAAGCTTACTAACATTAAAGTCTTAATTATGGTGCAGTGATCTTCTAAGCTACAGTGATCATATGCTATAGTGTCTACTTAAAGTCAGCCACTGATTTTAAGACTTCCGCCGTTGGAGCTGCAGGGACACACCTGTGCATTCACCCCAACACATCAAGTCTCTGTCTTATAGAACTTATAGTCAAAGTTTTGGTGCCTGATGTATAAGGAGATATAGTGACTTGTGTTAGGTAACAAGGACCTCATATGACAATGAAACCAGATTTTTACTGTGTCACAGTATGCTTTGGTTTAAAAATCAGGCAATTAACCATGTGATCCTCATGGGATGTGGTGGTTGAGGTGGTGGTGGTGGTGGTAGGCTCTGCAGACTCTGAGTCACAGGGGATGTGGTAGGGATAAAGGCAGCACAATCTGCATCAAGTGGGTTCTTCTGACTATTGCTTCTACTAGAACTCTAGTTCCTCTTTCTCAGGTGGGAAATGGCAAAGTTCTCACTTGTAACTCATTAACAGTAGCGAAAAGGTTTACATTTTGTGTATTTTCTGTGGAGTGGGATTTCTTTGGAAACAGAGGCAAAGTGTGTTGTTTTCCCCAAAAAATGTGTCCCCCTGGAGCAGTGTTTTGCCTCAGAATTTCTCTGGTTCTCCGTAGTACATCAACCTCTGGATTTCCCAACTGGATACATGCCGATGATTTCTAGGGGAGCCAGGAAGGCAAAAATATTGCTGCCCTACTTAATAATTTGGTAAATATACATATTCAGCATACTTTATTGTAGAATTCATTATTAATGATACCTGTAATTTTGATGTAGATTAATTTGCTGAACATTTATCTAGTTTTGTTCCAGCTGAGCTCTTAAGATTAATGAATGAATAAAATAAAGAAATCCGCTGAGTTAGGTTTTTGTTAGGCAGTTTTCTTTTTGGTGTAGGGATAAAGTTGAATGGAAAATAATTATTTACTTGTAACCAGATATTCTGTTCATCCTTTGAGTGCCAGAGGGGTGTCCACTTTACTACTGGGGGGGGGGGGGGGGGGGTGTTGAACAGCTCATTGCAAAGTAATTTGTTGCACAACATCCTATTCCTCAAGGTTTAAAAATTTCAGTGCCAGAGGTATAATAAAGGCATTGTTTTGCAGTGTGTTGATTACCCCTCTAGAACTGAAAGTGTTAAATGTTTTAATTAGTTTAAACAGTACTATATATAATATTAAATTATAGTAATCAGTGGGATGTTAACAGTGCCTACAATATGTTGCAAAGCAATTTGTTTGAAATCACTCAGATGATCATTACAGACACTGGGCTGGATTACATTAAAAGTGCTGTAATCACTAGCTTAAAGGGATAGTAATACTTTGCTTTATCTTTATTTTATTTTGTAGTCATTAAAAACACATGAAGAACGATATAAGTCTTAAAGGTTTGAGAGATATTCACAAGCAAAGTTTCTCCTCCGGCCCATTTTACCTAATGCAGTGGTTCTCAATCTTTATTTGTTCGGGGCACCCCTAACATAATCTAGAACATTCAGGGCACCCCTAACATATTTAATGTACTTTATCAAGGGCATAATGAAGGGTACAATGCATAATTATGCAGTTATTATTAGGTCTTACAATCATAGTAACAAAACTAAACATATTGTGCAGAACAATTTCTATTAATCTTTATTTAAAAGTCAATTTTTGTTAGTCTTCATAGAAAATGTGGGTCACCCTAAGATGATGTCCTTGTGCACACCAAAGTGCCACGGCACCCTGGTTGAGAATCACTGACCTAATGTAAGCCATCTCTTCTCAGATGTGGAATGCAGTCCATAGACCAGACAGATAACAGCAGGGGACAATCTTTTTCCTATGAGAACAATGAAAGCCCTGCCCCCCTTGACAAGTTTTTCAGCTTTTTCCCCTTATCTTATTTGAAGATTGTCCCTCTCTGCAATCTACGTGGGCACCTCCCTTCTGCTCTGCCTGAGCAGTGTTACATCAGTAAAAGGGGCGGGAGGGGGATACTTTGTCATTGAATTACTCTGGAACTACAACTCTTACAGAATTGAAATAACACTCTCCAAAGTCCAAATACTATGATGATTAATTAGAGCTACTTTTATTATGAAACATTACTATCCCTTTAAGTGCAAATATTGCCTTTAAAGTCTATACGGGAATTTGTACTTAAAACAACTGATAAATGTCCTAGTTTAGGCAGACAGTGTGTGAAACCATTTGTGCTGAGCACAGATGGACTGGAGTACTGCTTTTTGGTTCCTCAAATGGCATGATAGCCACTGTTACTGCTGGCTGGAGTAGAAACTGGAATTAGTGTCACTGGTTGAGCAGTTAGCACTAGGCACATCCAGCTGAGCCAGTGTTGCTTAAACAAGTACCCCTGGATGGGGAAGTAATGTACAGAAGAAGTAGCAGTGTGGTTGTGATGGAGTGGCATGATGTGCAGACACCTAATAGTGCTACAGTGCAAAAAGAGGTCTGGCAAGCCAGATATGGCAGAGGCTGGAAAGTGGAAGTCTGGGTGGCCACCACTGCAAATAGAAAATGGAACTTCAACTGGAGAGCAGGACACAGATGCAGGTGCAGACACATCTATCAAAGAAGGTGTTCAGGCTGGAAAATATGTATTTAGGAAGCAAAACCAGTCTTTGGATTCATAAAGAACAAATTAGGCTGGAAGCAAGACTCTAAGGGCGAGATGTTGAAAAAGTCATCATAATGAAAAAATTGTTGGATCATGAGTTGGTGGTAAAAGAAAGACAATATTTACAGAAGTAAATTCGTCATGTTTGAAAATGCGTGTAAAAAATTAAAAATGACGGTAAGAAAATCTTGATGAGCATTGCCTTTAAAAAATTCTTATGTTAAAAATGTCTTTGATTTTGTCTTTGAAACGAAAATTTTCAAAGGAAAAGACATTTTTTGTCTTTGAAATGACAACTTGCTTCTCACTCCTGCTAACAGTACTTTCATTTGTCTTCTCCTGGTTTAGACCATTTTTATTTTGTCGGAAAGAAATTATGTTAATCAGACTAAAAAAGTGACGTTGAAACAAATATATATATATTTTTTAATACCTTACAATATGACGGTAGATTAATTCACACTCACTTTTAAGATGGAGGGAGTGAGGCACAGCAGAGAAACTTCCCTGAGTGGCTGATGGCCGCTAGACTGTAAGAGCGGGCCCACAGCCTCCAGGAAATATTTATAAATAAAGCCCCAACCCTCCCCGCGGACCTACCGGGTCAATGTGCAGAGCCACACACAAAAATATTTTGGTGCTTTTCCCCATCTCGCTGGTCCTGGAAGGTAAGCTTACAACACATTTTCAAACGTGACAATTTACTTCTGATAATACTGTATTTTTTTTTACCACCAACTCACGATCCAACATTTTTTTTCAGTAGGACAACTTTTTGAACATTGTGCCCTAAGAGTCTATGGAAGCTGTGATTGTAGGATGCAAAGTTCGGGCTATGAACTGCAATCAAGTTGGCTGCCAGATGACTGACCACCCCCAATGACTGACAGGAGAAATTTTTGAGATAGACAATGCAGCCTATGGCTTTTTACTAACTTTATTCCCATTGGAGCAGATTTAGCAAAACATGAATATTGCCCTTTATACTTACTGCTTCTCTCCCATATTACCTGCACTCTTCTTCTGCCTGTATTCTTTTTCCATTCTTCCTCTCTCACCATTCTTTCTAGTGGGCTGGAAGACAAGGGATTTAGATCAGGTTATGGATGGAGCTAGAGGGCTTGTTGCCTATACTTTCCTCTGATGTAAATTCTCGGCCTAGATTCTAGCTATATATGTAATTGCTTTCTGGGTGATAAAATAACATATATTGGCCTATTTTGTTTTTTTTCTTATATTTTCCAGTTTAATTTTCATATAGTTTGGATTTGACTTCTTTGAGGTGGTGTGGCTAATGTAATAAGAAAGTGGAGTAATTCAGGGGCAAACCAGCTGCACCACAGGTGACAAATAAAAATTGTCATATGTTAACCCTAATAGTGCCAGAGGGGAAAGCAACTCAAAGGGTTACGGTATAGCAACCTATTAAATTTACTTAATTGACATATGCTGTGTATAATGTGTGAAGTCATCACTATTTTTTACAATTTTTTATGTCCCTGACAGAGTTTTCTGGTCAGTCAACCATGAAAGCAGGACAGTGATAGAATGTAACATTATCCATGCAGCACTGAGTGCCCTGTATGCTGTATTTACTAGACATTATATCACTGTAGCTTATTTTAAAGTCTCTAATAGAAAGCACTCTGGGGAACCCACTGTCTGGGACGTAAGAAAAAAGTGAAGTTGAATAAAAATAATAATAATTATAAAAAGTATAGACAATTTGAATTTATATATTATAAAAGGTTTCTATCCCTTTAAAATGGATTTAATCTCTTTGATTGCCAGAGAGAGCTCCAAATGCATTGGTATGCAGTGCGTTCAAGACATTTCTGACATTCAAGGGGTTAAAGGTTAAGCCTGATTGGTTTTCTTGGGAATTGTATCATGCAGGACTGCATGATACAGAATAGATGCATCAAGGGTCTCTTTTCAGACTCCCGTTCTTACAGTGCAGTACAGTCTTAATTGGCAGGTCTGCTCCCAAGGAAGAAGATGTAATGATCGTTGACATGTAAATTAAAGGGGCAGTAAAAGGTCAGGTTAAAGAGATTTCTAACTATAGGTAGTTACCTGACAGCTTTGAGTTCCCATGTATTAAAACTCTACCATTTCCTGTTTGCCCCAGAGATCACCATGATCTGAAGGGTTGGGTGTTAATTACTTCATTCAGTGCTGCTGGGAGATTTGTATCATCTCTGTTCAAGCTCATTGTCAGCAATTTCACTGGACAGCAATATTGTTTCCTCTCCCATAAGCTTCAAGCGAATCATTGATATCACCCAGGCCTGCAGATCAAGTCACACAGCATTTGTTAAATAAACTCACAAGGTTACAAGGTTGACATTCATCAAATGGATGAATTCACAAAGGAAAAATCTATGTCCTTGTGTAGTAAACATTTATAAGTTTATAAATGGTCATATTTTATATGATATTTTCTCATTTATCGATGAGTGAGTACTAGGCAAGGCTGGCTTTCACAATAGGCAGAGCAGGCAACTGCCTAGAGCTCCAAATTTTGAGGGGCACCTCAGCAGTTCTGGCCACACCCACATTCTGAATAGTGGGTGGGACAAGAGCAATCTCATTATCCCTGCACCAGTTTTATGTACCTTTACAGGCTATTCTTTATCCCCTTGGATTCTAGTGTCATCCAACACATTCCAAAGCAATACACTGATGTCTCTAGCAACAACTGGATTAAAGGTGGGCTTTTGTTCTTGCTTGTTATAGGCTAAGGGTATTTTCTGTTACAGTAAATAGTAGGTGGGTTTGGGGTGGTATGATGTGAAGAATGGGGGGGGGGTGTATATGGATGGAGCTGAGGATCCCTAGAGTGCCTTGTCTAAGGAACTTGGGATGTAAATCTAGCCCTGGTACTAGGTAAATATGACATTTCCATGAGATATTTTGCAGGTCCCATACTAATCCATGGGGTGGTCATCAAACATACAGATATAACTTTGGGTCCCTAACACAAAAATATTTTCACAGCTGCCTAACACGAACCTATAGGACCCTAGGGAAAATGGCTTCCCCTTGGATGCAAGGCCCTGGCACAACTGCATCCTCTGCATCCCCCTGTAGTAATGCCCCTGGTGGGCATAAGTATACACTCTATGAGCATGCACATGTATCTTGGTTATCATGGCATTTTCAATGCAGGAAACATGGACAATCGCTGATAAATACTTAAAGGTATCTGTCAACGATCACGGCTCTTTCCGCTCTCTCACAAATTAGTTTTTTTTAACCCCTTACAAATATCTTCAACAAATTACTTTGTAATGCATTTGAGACATCAGGGGTTAAAATGACAAATAAAATATTTAATATTTTCAGTATAACTCCTAAAAGCACAGCGACAAATCAAAAGTCTGATTAGCTTTTCCCTTTGTGTCTTATTATGACTAATAGAGCTGTGAAGTACTCTGTAAATGTAATTTATAAATAAGGTTCCATTCATTTCCAAGAATACTACTAAAATCAACAAGATAATCAGTCTAGACCTGTTCAGTTACAGTGCGCAATGCGTCTCAGCCAAAAGCTACAATGGTCAGTACATTTCTTTCTAATATTAACCTAATCAGTCTAATGCAGAAATGGTGAATCCATCTCTACCTAAATTTACCATTGTAAATTAATCTCTGCCTATGTCAAGCCTGTATCAGATGACAACATTGCACACTGTGGGTTGGATTACATTGCAGGTTATCTGATGTTAATGCTGGTTATGCCTCACAGGTTGCTGTTGAGGTCTGTGGGTTAAATTAGAGATAGGGACACTGATGACCTAAAACGGACACTGAGTTCTCCAACTACAGCAAACAGGAGGGATAAATACTCCCTTTGGTTCAAATGGGATTTAACCCCTCTCTAGCATTCAAGGTGTTAAAGGGATAGTAATGGATGCCAATAAATATAGCTCTGATCAGTGCTCATATGTTACATTTCATGTTGCGCTGTATATTAATCATGTCCGACTTGTAGCTCTAAAGTAATTCAGTTTTAAAGTATCCCCCTTCCTGCCCCTTTTACCTACGCAATGTGCTCCCCAAGCTGGTCCGCACAGTGCGCAGTGAGGGCCAATCTTCTTGCTGTGAGCAGAAAGAAAATCCTGCCCCACTTGATGAAGGGGGGGCAGGATTTTCCACATGCTCACTGAAGATTGTCCCTCGCTGCACTCTGTCTGGACCAGCTTAGGAAGCACATTGCATAGGTAAAAGGGGCAGCAGGGGGGATACTTTAAACTGAATTACTTTAGCGCTACAAGTCAGACATGATTAATATACAGCGCAACACAAAACGTAACATATGAGCATTAATCTGAGCTACAGTTATCCACTGCTATGCCTTTAAAAGCTACGTTAAACCACATTTAAATGAATTGGAATTTTGGAAATGTTTATTGATATCCTATAGTTACCTGCATTAGAATTTAGCTCTTGCACCCAGAAACAGATTTATCATTAGTCATAGTAGGCAATTGCCTCGAGGTCTTCCGCTATTATGGTCACACCTACTTTCTGGATTGTGGGTGTGATCAAAACAATTCCACTCTCAGTGCACCTGACACCCAACCCTGGTTGGTTTATTTATCAGATTACATGGCTCATTATTTAACCCACTGGATGGTAGAGAGCTCTCTAATGCATTTCAAATAATGCATTGGAAGCCTTGGTAGCAGCCAAGGTTGTTAAGAGTTTCTTTCGTGCTTGTATGTTCCAGGATACATGCATTTTCTGAGAAAGGTAACAGTAGGAGGGGTAGGGGTGGAGATAGGTTAAAAATAGTGTTGAGCGAGCACCGCGATGCTCGGGTGCTCGGGTGCTCTGACCGAGCACCCCCTGCTGCTCGAGTGCTCGGCCGAGCACCCGAGCCCCATTCAAATGAATGGGAGCACTCGAGCATCAAACCAGGCACCCCCTGCTCTGATGAGCGGAGGGTGCCTGGTCAATGTCCCCCTTCATCTCCGCTATGCCCCTCTTCCACAATGTCCCCCTTCATCTCCTCTATGCCATAGAGGAGATGAAGGGGGACATTGTGGAAGAGGGGCATAGCGGAGATGAAGGGGGACATTGTGGAAGAGGGGCATAGACTCTATGCCCCTCTTCCACAATGTCCCCCTTCATCTCCGCTATGCCCCTCTTCCACAATGTCCCCCTTCATCTCCTCTATGGCATAGAGGAGATGAAGGGGGACATTGTGGAAGAGGGGCATAGCGGAGATGAAGGGGCACATTGTGACAGACGGGCATAGCGGAGATGAAGGGGGACATTGTGGAAGAGGGGCATAGAGTCTATGCCCCTCTTCCACAATGTCCCCCTTCATCTCCGCTATGCCCCCTTCATCTCCGCAATGCCCCTGTACCTCCATTCCCTGGTGGTCCAGCGGAGCGTCTTCGGATCTGTGCCTCTTCCGGCACAGATCCCCGCAACCCGAACATGTCGGGCGAGCACATGGCGGTACTCGTACGAGTACCGCCATGTGCCGAGCAGAGCGATGCTCGAGCCGATCCGAGCATCGGCCGAGCACGCTCGCTCAACATTAGTTAAAAAGTAGGAATATGGCCATGGGTGGGGCTAAGGAACACCTGAGGTGTCATTTTGGCTCTTCTTGCACCCCACATTACTCAAGTCATGAAGGTGTAATAATTACCTTTCATTTACTGGTGCTCTGCTATCCTGGCAATAGGGGATCAATGTCTAGTGCCCAGGCAGGAACATAGACTTGTCATCCTTGTATAGGATTAACAATGTACATTGTAAACATAATATTATTGTTATGAATTATAATAGACAACACACATCACAAGGCTCTAGATAATGACACATCAAGGTTCTAGATAATGAGACACCAGGGCTGTAGATAATGACACATAACTCAAGAAACTCAGCTATTAAATCAATAGATGTTTAAGGGTCCTAGGCTGAAAAGAATAATGGAGCAATTGAGTCAAACACTACCCAAATTGCCATTAAGATTTTATGCATTAAGATTATCCATTAATATTTTATGCATTTTTTAAGTGTTTTTAATATTTACTTTGTGTTTTACACAATAAATAGGGTTCTTGTTTTTACTTTGAGGGAGACTTTTTATTTATTGTTTTTTTATTTTATTTATTATTTAAAAATATGTTTTATATTATTTTTTATGTTATTTTGTTTCATTTTTTACCCCATTACTTTATATGGGAGTTAAAATATTCTATTGATATATAAAAAGATCAAGAAGGAGGACATTGTTGAAGGATACTGGGACATTTGCAAGTCTGGACATCCAAAACTGAGTGGAGACGGTATGATCTCTCCAAAAGTGTGAGAGTCAGCATTGATATATACATCAGTAACTGACAATTTGGACATGTGAGTGCACATTTTATTTATCATTTATTAAATCCACCATCTTGCTGTATTTACACTATTGGGCGCTTCATCTTCTTTCTCTTGTGCTTTTTTGGAGTTTGTGTCTTATTACGATAAATGGGGCTTTTAAAGGGATAGTAATGTCCCCAAAACAATATTGAGCATTTTGTAGGGTTTAAAAAGTTTAAATGAATGCAAAAAATTAATCTCTCAAACCGCTATGGTATGAGAGATATATGCATTCAAAGATTGATGTTGTAGCACATGTTGTAGACCATTCCAGTGAAGTAATTCTTTTTTTTAAAAAAGCGATTGCAGCTCTGCTGCAGAGCCTCCTTGTTGGCCGACATGGATTTCCTCCTGACACCTTTACAGCTGAGAGCAGGAAATATCAAACTTTGAATTCAGATATCTCTCAAACTATGGTGGTTTGAGAGATATGTTTCTTTGCTTTCAATTAAACTTTTTAATCCCTACAAAATGCTCAATATTTTTTTGGGGACATTACTATCCCTTTAACCCCCTAAATTCTTTAGAAGTCTCCATCATCTGCAAAGCTGTGTGTTGGAGACCTTTGTCACATTCAATGAGTTGAATCCCCCTTTAAATTAATGGTCAATTCTGCAGTTAGCTTGCTCCAGAATGACTCCACTTTTATTTTGAACATGAGGCCATTAATCAATATTTTAGTATAAAAACCATGCTTTTCTGCTTCAGAGTATGCACTAGAGCAGTAGGACGGCGGGGGGTGCACCAGACTTTTTCCACCATTGTTCCAATGATCTAAAATTCAAATGCGTGAGGAACACATAATTTGTTTAAAGATAACAATGGGGAATTAGAGTCTGTTAGTTATTCAAATATAGGTAAACAGAAATTTGCTATCCAAATATGGATATTCTTTAGCAATAATACAAAATCAGGTTAAAAAAAGATAAGTCAGCTTTTTTCATACAAAAGTGCTGTTATACAGTGGGTGCTAGCGATTTTGATCAACTCAATGAGAAGATTGGTATTCACCAACTGAACTATCCTAGAGAGCTGTTGGGTTACACAGTGTTAGAGGAGAGAAGGTGGTTAGGTCTTAGTCACCTACTGTATTAATGCAAATGTAGAAATATAAATGTATTGATCTGCCAAATGAATGTGACTAACAAAATATCTTTATTAAAATACATGCATAGACACAGACATATAAAACTGTACATAAATGCAAGACTAGTGTTAGATCTGCTTTATATACCCTGGTGTGTGTGTAAACAGTCTAAAGGCAGCCCATACCCCACACCAACGGTATCTAAATCAAAAAGATCAGTATATCCCCATGATGTGGACCCCACTGACTGACCAGAGTAAAAAGGCACCACCACCATAGAGTCCCTGGGGTTGACAAGAATAGGGAACTAATCAATTCAATAAACATAGCATATAATCAAACACTCATATATGCCAAAAATCAATAGAAAATGCTGTATTTTAATAAAGGTATTTTGCTAGTTAAATTCATTTGGTATTAATACATTTATATTTGGTGCTTGTGAAAGGTACATTTCTATTTTTGGTATATTTTATGTTTCGGGTTGAGAAACATTCTATTTGTCACCTTTTTTTTAAAGATTTATACAAGAACTTTTTGTAATAGTTTTTATGAGGCACATATAGATAATTTATTTGTTAGTTCAAATGTATTAGCTAATTAGGTAAAATGTTTTTGTAAGAATTTCAGGAAGGCCAGAAATTGGGGAGACATTGGTTGCATTTATCTTCCAGATCTCTTGTTGGCTGCCCATACACTAGAGGGTATGAAAGCGTCAGTGCATACCAGTGCACACTCTCTGCCATAGTCAGAGGGATAGTAATACTTTATTATTACTATCCCCTATATTGTAGGTATTTGCAAAATAAGTTAATAGCCCCCAGGTTAATCTCTCACACCTTTATGGTTTGAGAAATAACCGAAGGCAAAGTTCACCCCTCCCTCCCCCTTCCCTGAAGTCAGCATTGTACTAACTGCAAGGGAAGTTTGTTTACAACAGACTTGCGCTCTGCAAATGAGCCGAGATCCCATTTGTGACAAAGAATTATTTCACTGAAATGGTCTTCTACATGTGTTTGGTTTGCAAGCAAATGTAGAAGACCGTTTCAGTGAAATAATCTTTTGTCACTAACACGATTGCGGCTCTGCTGCAGAGCCACATGATGAAAGACAGACCAGATATCCCTGCAGCCAACACAATGCTGACTTCACAGAAGGGGGAGCGAGGGGGAACTTTGCCTTTGGTTATCTCTCAAACCATAAAGGTTTGAGAGATGAACCTGGTGGCGATTAACTTATTTTGCAAATACCTACAATATGAGGGATAGTAATAATACTATCCCTTTAATACTAGAACATCACCCTTCTAGTAAAGGGAAACTGACTTCCTTTACACCAGTTTCCTCTGAACCTTGTTAGTAAATGTCAAGAAACAAAACAAAAGAAGAAGAAATTGCCCAGAATTGCTCATGCACCCCCCTCTCGTTGTACACAATCAGCATTTCTGGCATAGATATAGGGATGAGTGAAAAGTGATTTTTTTCTGTGTGAAGTCTTGGAAAACTGTCAGTTTTCTACTTTTTCTTCATTAATTCCCTCCTTCAGAAACCCCCCAAATTTCCTCTTTTGCTCAGAAATTTTCCATGGGAACTTTATCGGTTCCCATGAGGGTATTAGACTCAGTATGTGAGTTTGTGGTTACACCATTGCTGTAAGACAAGGCTGCACGTCAGGATGTGTGGATTTATGGGTACCAGTGCAGCAGAAAAAGGCTGAAGGTCAGAAGAATGTGTGGTTTGTGGCTACTGTGGGACAAGGCTGGGGGGATATTATTTATTGGTCTGTGACTATTATAATTCAAGGCTTGATGTTAACATGTGTGGTAATAAGGATGAGGGGCCAGTAGGTGTGGTTCTGTGCAAAGTGGAGCTGTAGTCTAGCAGCAGCTGGTGAGCCTCATGTTGTCCATCCCTATGTCTGTCAATGCAGTATAGGTGACTAGGGTGGTGGTGGTGGGGTTCAGTATGTATGGTTCTGTGACAACAGTGTGAAAAGGTTCAAGGTCAGTATGTGTAGTTCTATTCTGTGACTACAGTGTGAAAAGGCTCATGGTCAGTATGTATGGTTCTGTGACAACAGTGTGAAAAGGCTCAAGGTCAGTATGCGTAGTTCTATGACTACCAGTGCACTGTGACAAGGCTGGGGTTCAGTATGTGCACTGCTTTTCTCGATTCACTGTATGGGGCAAAAATGTTCACCAACCCTACCAATAAATCAATTGCAGTATCCATTTTAGTATGGAATATTATAGTAGATGTCAATATATATCGTAATATAGGGGTTAACCTTTCATTTATTCTTGCACTTAGATAATTATTTGAAACTAATGTAAAAGCCCTTGTACACGGGCCAACGCCTGGGTCATGTTAACCCTTTGAGTGCCAGAGTGGTACGCAAAGCATTGCTTTGCAATGCGTTGTGTACCCCTCTGGCACTCAAAGGGTTAAGAGACTGGTCCTGCTCTGAGTCCTGCCGCAGACGCAATTATGCACTGTAGAGACTGCCCAAAGCACAGAATGCTCCCAGCACAGAATTCCCAGCATTCTGTGCGTTCGTGCAGTCTCTACTGAGCATGACAGCTTCTGACAAACATCCTAGTGAATTATTATACAGGATACCTTATGGTGCTTTCCCAGAGGACTGATTCAATTTGTTTAAAATAGAAAAAGGAAATAAAAAAATCACAGTGTCTAATTATTACAAGGTCTAGTTGTAGGAGATTGTCAGTTATATTAATGAATAAGAGCTATATTAGTGTAAGGCAGTGTCAGATCTATTTCAAGGACATTTGTGATCAATTTCGTTAATCAGTAACCAGTACTGAACTATGCTACACTGTAAAAGATTTGTGTTTATGTGCAAACAAAAAAGCATTCATTGAAATACTGAATTCACATATTGTCATTTTGAAAGGTATAATTAAAGGTTATTAGTACTGAGCTTCAAACTGATATGTCAAGAAATTGGATACCAACCCAATCACCTTGAACTGACAGCGGGTTTCTTTAAACAATGCCAATGATTAATTTTTATTATTGAAGTTTAAAAAATTAGCTCCTAAAGTTAAAGTATATGTCAGTTAATATGCTAATTTTAATTTAACCTCCGATTTTACTTTCTAAGTGGCTTATTTAGCCAAACATTTTTATAGTGACTAAAGTGAGCGTTACAGAAACGGACTTGGTAGCAGTTATAGCTGATGATTTAAAGCTAGGCAAGCATTTCAGCAAACCATTTGGAAGCTATCAGGATACAAGGTTGTATAGGAAGAGGCATTAGCATTAGAAAAATAAAGATTCTAATGCCACTTTATTGATCACCAGGTGGACTTGGCCTATAGGCTCTCCAGTTGATTTACTAGTTTTACGTCTGCCTACCGTCAATTACTAACCTCGTTATGCAGCACTCTTATCACTGCTTGCTTTAATGGCATGCATTTGTTTCTTCTGCTCCATGTTGAACTCCAAGTACTGAACTCCAAGTACTGAGCAAGTAGGAGAGAAAATTGATGTAACTTTATTCAGTTTCCCAGTTCGTGTGGTAGAGGCAGTATCTGAGGCCTGGACAATGGTGGAGTATGTGTAGTGGTAACTAAAATGATAATACTCTCTAGAGGATACCACAAAAGGGATACAATGCATTTGAGACCTCTCTAGCATTTCCAGCATTAAGTCCCAAAATTCTACATATTCCCATTGATTTTTATTTATATTCTTTATTGAGGACGACTGGAAGATACAGCACAGAAGAAAACAATGCTTTGATGTATACATTTGATGTCAAATGTGCGGAATCCAAACAATCACATGCATGAATCATACAAGATAATATGAAGTACATGTCCTTCATCCTGAAGTGTTCAATTTTTAAACATGAACCCCAACATAAAGAAAAAAAAGGAGGGTGGGTGTAAATGTCCCTCTCTCCCAGGGTAGGCCATTGTCTCCCCGACACCCAAGACACAGAGGCCACAGCTCCAGGCCTGTCAAGACAATTCACAGGGCATAGATCCAAGTGTGGAGAGTGTAATTCCCTGTATGACCCAGCTAGGGAGGTGCACTCACCCCACACTGAGAGACGCATATTCCCCAGATCGCATAAAAGTTTTATGGAGACCCTCTGTGTACATAATCCAATGATAGTGTGGGATATTTTTGGCTATTAGATTGACCCAGTGTTTGTGTAAGAGCGGAGTAACAGACATCCATGCCATGGTAACTATCTTTCGCGCCATAACCAGGGCCTCTTGAAGAAAGTGTTTAACAGGGCCACAGAATTTGTCGATTCAAGACTGCTGAAAGGGTAGAGAAGATCTGTTCCCAAAAAAGGCGGGTGTTAGAGCAGTCCTACATGAGACGCAGAATTACACCAGCGTAACATTGCATATTTCTCATTTGTCATCTCTGCCACCCATTTTATATAGTCTCACTGGAGTGAAGTATGCCTTGTTGAGTATCTTCAGTTGGATAAGCTGATGTCTGGCATGTAGCGACACCTTGTGTGGACTAGTCTTAGCCATAGACCACTCCCACTCCCCCAGGACTCCCAGGTCCCCCTCCCATTTTTGCCTCAGGAGCAGCATTAAGCCACTTATATCCCCATTGACTTAATTAAACATCAATGGAAATTTTGGGAAATGTTATTTGTCCCTTATGGTGTAGTTGATTTGTTTTAGAATTTCTTCAGGAGGGAGGTGCACTACAGTATGAAAAACTGTCAAGTGAGATAAGCTTCCCAATTCCTATGTTATTTATGGAGCCCAGGCTCTCCAATCTGAAAAAGAGGTTTCATTGAATAGCATAGGAATTGGAAAGGCTTTTATCACTAGAGTTTATCTCACCTTTATTCTACCTTAATCTCAGTTCCTCAAATACATCAAGCCCTGCTGTGTATTTTATCTTTCATGAATCCTATTCTGCTGTTGTTTATATTATGTTGCCTGTAGTCTTCTCTGCAGGTTAATAACCTTCTTGACCTCTTCCTATGTTCTGTGAGTTGTTTATTCATGTTCATGTTTCCACCAACCTTGCCAATTCTCCAGCCATCTTTTTATTCTTCAAATCTTAGCAAATATTTCTCATTCTGAGTGTTGCAGATCAGTAATTTTCTTTACTTTTGAAATCCATCATAGATAATAATACAGAGTCACATCATAAAAATAGAAGATCACAACTGCTTGGGGCATTGCTAGGGGCTGGCTGGGCGGTGTGGGTCAAAAGCCCCAAGTCTCATGCTTAAATTGGAAATAAGCTGTCACCATGAATTCAAGTTTGCACGTTTGAAAATTTCATTGTAATCATCCTATGTATCACAATCCCCAAAACATCAGTATTTGTATAGTTTAGGTCATACTGATAATTTTATTTCTATTAAAAAAATGTGAAAGTCTTTTTTATCAGACTAATTTAACTCAGTGCTGCACAGGTAGATTAATTAGCATAAATTAGCATATGACACTGCACTGAACCTAATGCCATCAGTCACATAGCATGTGCAGGTATATGCATTATCATAGCACTCTTCTCCACCTTGTTTAATACATACTGTTCCTTTGAAAGCCAGAGAACTATCCAATGCATTGCAAAGTAATGAGTTGGATAGCCCTCTGGCACTCAAGGGGTTAAACAATACACAGAGTAAAAGAATGCCCTGACTGAACCATTGCCCTCCTCTTGGCATAAGAAGTGTTAAGAGGAGGATTTCTGGCATTCATTACTTAACCTTTGAGTGCCAGAGAGGTATCCAACTCATTGCAACACAATGTGTTGGATACCTCTCTGCATACCTGGGAACTCTCCGGATTTGCCCCGGAGACTCCGGTTCTGAGAGAGATTTACCGGGTCTCTGGGGCAGAGGCTGATTCCTCCGGATGTGGGGAGTTTCTATTGAAACTCTACCCACTTACACTCTTTCCCCCCTGTTCCTCCGTCCCCAGCCTTCTATGTGACATTTTTAACCCTTTGAGTGCCAGAGTAGCACGGAAGCATTCCGTACCACTCTGAAACTCAAAGGGTTAAGCCCCCCCTGCTCGCGTCAAGCCCCGCCGCTTTTTGACACGATTAGCGTCATTTTTGTCACCCTCTGCTGAACAGAGGACTCCCCTCCGGGTAGCCCTCAGCTGGAAGTTCCCAGGTATGCCTCTCTGGCACTCAGAGGGTTAATAAATAGATATTAGGCAGGTGTAGGGACTGATGATCGATTCCAACACCTGTTCTTGTGTGCAATTGCTGTCGTCCATTTGCCCCATTGTCATAATACCATATAGTACCTAATATTCCACCGAAGGGGTCACTATTAGCGATTAAAAATCAAGACAAATCTGAATGGGGGAGAATGGAGGGGTGATATTTTCTCTTTTGGTCAATTGGCTCATTCATAATGAATCTAATCGGTTCTGTCTGAGCTGCAGAGACAGATTAACCCTTTGTGTGATGGAATGGCATCCAATACATTGTGCTGGGTTAAGGCTCCATAGTGCCCTGGGCAAGATACCAATTTGGGGTCCCACATCTCGTAATCTGGTGCTTCTGACACAGAGTGCTGACACTGTGGCTCCAATGGAAATGGGAGCAACTGGATGATGGGTCTTATGCTAGATGTTAGTGGCATCAGCAGCAGGGCCACTGTATGTGACCCATCACTTGCAGCCAGGGCCCCTCATATTGCCATGGGCCCTAGGCATCAGCCTGTGTGGCCATAATGGGTGATCCGGCTCTGCTGACCAGTTCTTTCATCTATTCTCCCCTCTCAGGTTAAGTCTCCTAAAATTAAGCTACAACAGTATACGCAAGTGAAGACATTATTATTATTCTTTATTTATATAGCACCAACTTATTCAGCAGCACTGTACAATAGGAATAGAGAGATTTTAAATAGTAGAAATGGAACATGGAAAACAAAAGGATCATAGGGCCCTGTCTGTGAGAGCTCACAGCCTAGAGGAAGGTAGGTGACTTCCTTGCACAGACGTAACAATGCTACTGTACAATGGCTTTATGAAGTTTGATACATATGACCAAAGAAGGGGCTGTGACCTCTGAAACACTGTGCTTTGATACGGCAATAATGATATCTCACTGTTCTCATCTGTCTCATGTGCGGCCTCCATCTTTCTCTTTCCATATTGTTTCCTATAGCATCATGGGTGTAAGCGGCATAGTGTGACAATACCTGGCATCCAGTTGGATATAAGGATAGGCTACCGGTAGTAGTATTTTTCTAAAATGAATGGCACCTTGTCACCTTATTCTTGGTGGATGAAGTGCCAAAAAATTTACACAACCACCGATTAAAAGTACTGGATCACCAATAAAAGGTATAGGGGTCACTGACCTGACATAATCTGGCTGAAAATGATCTCTGGCTATAAGGGTTTATGAGTCTTTGGGAATTTGTGGAGGAGGTGCTAGTAATATGTATGAATGTGCAGGCTGAGTGCGTGGGTGCTAGTTATATAGACCTAGAGTCCATTCCACAAGAGTATATGTTCAGCAATGAAATACCTATATATACCTGTATATATGTATATTTGTTTACTCTTGCCCCCATAAACCACTCACTATATATGCCATCAATTTTAATTTGGGATTCACAGCAAGTAAAGAAAAAATTTGGCAAGAAAGCATTGGATATGGTCTTTACAGTCATCATACCAGCAGAATGACCTTTATAATTTTTTGTGACCTATCAGGCCATTACTGTCTTGACAGCTCAGGGCTGTTGAAGCCTAATCAGCAGCAAAAGGCTGCAAACCTAAATGCATATGTCCCTAAATGCCCCCAATCACCTCTCCTATACTGAACACGTCACAATTAGTCCTTCTGATGCATAAGAATTTGCAGTGCATTGCTGTGCAAGTATTGGAAACTTGCTGGCAACTAAGGAGTTAACTTACACTAACATGAAGCTACCACCCACTAACACGACCTTACCACACACCACTTGCCTAAGTTGGCTTAACTACCATTAACCCCTCCTTTGCTGGATTGGCTGGAAACACAATACAATTTATACTGTCCAGCTTCCCTGGCAATAGAGGGGATAATCCTGTAAAAAATATATTGTTTATTTTTATTTTATGCCAAAATGGACCCCGTTTTCTATCCTACCAAGCGGATGAGAAGTGTGAAAATAAATACATTCTATATGCACAAGAATGTAGGCGGTCTTGCAATGCCTTGGCCTTAATTTCCAGCTTGTCTGAACTAAATAAATGAAAAATGCCACTGCTGAAAATAAAAAATGTAAATGTTAGTGCATATAAAAAAGATAATGCGTATTATTTTTCGCATATCTTACAACTCCATCAATATAGACATTATTAACCCTTTCCATGCCAGAGGGGTACACAATGCATTGCTCTGCTGTAATGCTAGACCACAGAAATCCAGCTTCGAAGGGGGAGTGTAAACGCGCTCCCTGGGGCAGCTGGGAAGTCCTGAGGCTTCATGTGTGACATACAGTCCCGCTGAATGCGGAAGTGCCCGATTTTGAAGGGCTAATATCTCCACTTCTAGGCAAATTCAAAACAAAATACACACAGCTCTTATGTTGAGTTAAACATTAAAACCCACTGTAAAACTTTGATTTCTGATGATTGTTCTGCTTTAACAATAAATATTCCCAGCCTCATCTTTATCTGGGTGAGGATATATGAGATTCAACCTTTTGAGTGCTAGACACGTGCTTTGCACTCAAACTGGCCCTTCAGGTAAGGGCAACCTTCCTTAACGTTGGAGCTGGTGATTGACAAGAATAAATCACATCATTTCTTTCATTAGTTTAGGAGGAATCATAACCCTTTTAATACTATAGATGTATCCAGCATATTGCAATTAAAAAATTGCAGTCATATAAGTTACATTGTGAGATCCAACATATAGGTAACCCACCCCAAAGCACTGCAAACAATTCCATTACTCTCCTACAGTCTGGTGTACCCCTTAATGGCTGTAGGAGACACTAATCCGAGGTATAGAAGTGCTCTGTCAAATCACACTGAGCATGCTCCCATTTCTGGGTTTATGGCTTGGTGTATGAGCATCATATGATTGGTGTAGTATGCAATGCTCATATACTGGTACCCCTGGACACAGAGGTAAAGAAGATTAAGCTAGCACATGGTCAGTGTTCTCTGACAGTGCACTGCTTGTTTAAAGGGATAGTAATACTTCGTTTTAACTTTATTTTATTTTGTAGCAATTAAAAAACATGAAGAATGATATAAGTCTTATCTCTCAAACCTTTATGGTTTAAGAGATATTCACAAGCAAAGTTTCCCCCTCCCACCCCTTTTACCTAGCGAAAGCAATCTCCTCTCAGATGTGAATCTGGTTGTAAGACCAGAGATATAACAGCAGGGGACACTCTTCTTTGTATGAAAAGAATGAAAGCCCTTCCCCCCTTGACAAGTTTTTCAGCTTTTTCCCTTATCTTAATTGAAGATTGTCCCTCTCTGCAGTCTACCTGGGCACCTCCCTTGTGATCTGGCTGAACGGGGGGGGGGGATACTTTGCTTGTGAATATCTCTTAAACCATAAAGGTTTGAGAGATACGACTTATATCGTTCTTCATGTTTTTTTAATTCCTACAAAATAAAATAAAGATAAAATGAAGTACTACTATCCCTTTAACTAATAGGTTCCTTGGACCAACATATTTGCCAGTCCATGCAAAGCGAGAAAAGGCTGGTGATGAGTGAAATGATTGTAATGATTTGAGGCGGGTTACAAGTTTCATGCTTACAGTGCTTGTTTTAACCAACTAGCAACTCTTAAATTAATAGTTGCAATATTATGAGTCCTTCATTTACAGACGTGGTTCTGAAGTGTTAGGAGAAGTCTTCCATTCATGCAGGGCCAGTTTCAAGCTTCTGCCTGCACAAGAAGTCAGATAGATGTCAAAATTGCTGACACAAAATGTCTAAATTACTGATTTGGCCATGCAGGCCCACATTGTCAGCCCAGTGAATTGTGTTTGTTTGGGAGCCAAAGAGTCTTGAAATCCAAATGGTTGATTAGTTATCCCTTTGGCAGTCAAAGGAGTAAATCAAGTTTTGAACTTGTGCTATGCTTTTCATAATATATTGCGTTTCGAGTGTGCATCCTGCAACGTGGAATGCATGCAAAATACTAGATGCAATCAAGATCAGAGTTTTAGGTGACTCATTTCCAATCACTTTACAGTGTATGAACAAGAAAACCTGCTTATAATTATAATTGCTACTCTGTACTTTGTTGAAAGTATTTTAATTACTAAGGAAATCACAGTTACCCAAATGAATCAATATTTTTTTGTTCTTAGAAGAACACCTCTTAAAGGGAAACTAAATATGTAGAGATTGATGTACTAAGAAGATCAGGGGGTTTATGCCCATGATAAAGAGGTGATAAAGTGGAGATGTCTTCTCCAGTGATATCACTTCTTCAGTTCCTATGTTATTCTACAGAGCTTGCTCACTAAGATTTCTCAGGTGGGAGAGATCTTAGTACAATTGCTTCATAGAATAACATAGGAATTGGAGAAGTGATATCACTGGAGAAGTCATCACCACTTTATCACCTTTCTGTAGAGCTGAGTCTGCAATGTATATGCATAAGGGTCAGATAACAGGAAGTGAGCCGGTGCCACAGGAAGTGCTTGAGAGTGCAAGGCATCGCAGCCAGGCAGCGATTTCAGAGAGCTGTAATAAAAAAGTTGTTTAAACAGAACCTTGTGAATTTTTCAGTATAACATTAATCAAAACAACACACTATCACACCTTAGTGCATCTCCTCCTACCCTGTCTGGAGTTATTTTGGAACAAAACCACCTGCACTATACCAAACAAATACATCTTCTATTGATTTAAATAGAGCTTTTAACCCTTGAATGCTGAAGAAATCTACTTTGGAGACCTTTCCAACACTGAAGGGGTTAGAGCCCAGATTAAATACATGGAAATTTAGGGAATATCCGTTTTCTCCTTTGAAAGGGTTTCTCAAACCTATTCTCAATGACCACTGACAGCTAGGGTTGACACTTTTTCTTCAAAAAAATACCCTCCATAGACTTAACACTGGACAGAAGCCAATTTTTTACCGTCCTGCCGGTAAAATACCGGCTGGGTGGCAACCCTACTGACAGCCCATATCTTTAGGATACTCCTGCTTGAGCATGGGTGTGTTTAGTAAAGTGAAAGTATTTTATTAAATCATTGGTGCACAAGCAGGGAAATCCTAAACACAAAGGGTGTTAGTGGTCCCTGAGGATAGGCTTAACTGTCTAAGTGCCAGAAAGGCATGCAGCTCATTGCCCTGCAACACTTTGCTCAACCGCATGTCACATGTGTTAAGAACCACTGCCCTATGGTGTAAAGCGAGGTAAACAGATGATAAAGTGAACATGACTTCTCCAGTGATATCACTTCTCCAGTTCCTATTTTATGAAACTTATGCACTAGGATTTCCAAAATGGGAGAAATCATAGTGCATTGGCTCCATACAATAACATAGGACTTGGAGAAGTGATATTACTGGAGAAGTCATTTCTGCTTTATTACCTCTTTACCACGCCTTAGTGCATCTCCATAGTTGACGTTGCTTTAATATTGTAGGCATTAATAAAAAAGATTTACATCGATGTAAGTCTTATCTCTCAAAACTTTACGGTTTGAGAGATATAACCGGCTAAAGTTACCCCTTCCTGGCTGTTTCAGAGAAGTCAGCGCTCTAACTGACAGCAGCAGATTCCAGTCATTTGACCGGATGTCGGCTCTTCAGAAGAGATGAAATCACGCTATTTAGAAATAAATACTTCATTGGAACAGTCTACAAAGTGTGTCTGGTTTGCAAGCACACTTTGTAGACCAGGTCATTTATGCCCAGTATGTTCTGATGTCCCTGAGAGTCTCCCAGGGACCCCCAGCCATGCATTAGAGCTAGTTTGGGAGCAAGAGTTCAGGGCTGCTACTAGGGACCTTAGGTCTACATTGCAACTCTTTCCATCCCAGTTACAGGGGGTCTTCCATTCTTTGCAGACCCCCTCTTCCATCAAGTCTTCCCTGCCAAAGCCACAGGGAGTACCTGACGTATCAGATTCCTCGGAGGAGAAACTGCTGTTTTGACTACCCTAAACATTCCCTTAGTTCAGGAGGTTCCTTCTGATCCCTCTGATGTTTTTCAGGAGCCTAAAAAGCCCCTTACTTGTTTTCCACCTAACCCCACTCTTGACCGCCTTGTGTCTGAAGAGTGGAAATCCCCGGACAGAAAACCTTCTGTCTCCAAGAAATTTGCCAAGCTTTACCCCTTTTCTGAGGCGGTGTTTACTCAGTTGGTTCATCCCCCCAGTGTGGATGCTCCTATTTCTAAGTCTACTTCCTTGCCAGTTTCTGATACCTCCTCTCTGAATGACTGGACTGACAAGAAACTTGAGGTTTCCCTCAAGTCCATTGTTTCCACTGCTGGTACTGCCATGCGTCCCGCATTCGCTGCATCATGGGTTAACCGGGCCATTGCGGTCTGGACTGAACAACTCACCCTGGCTGTTCGTCAGGGTACTCCTATTTCGAATATGTTGCAACTTCACTCCAACATTTCTGAGGCCCAGCACTATGTTTCTGCTGCCTTATTTGATGCCATCCGTTTGGTGGCTAGGGTTTCCACCATGTCTGTGGTTGCCAGATGAGCGCCTCTCAGGCGTAATTGTGTTTTTCGTTCCTTTCAGACTGAGACACAGTTCCCTCAGCTCCATGTGCCTCCTCCAAATGCAAACAGCAGTGGAATCCCAAGGTCTCCTCCAAGCCTAAGGCTTCCAAGCTTTCTTCGGCATGACTCACTGTTACAGTTGGCAAGCAGAACCAGGAGTCAGACGGTATAGTTAATATAACCGTTATTATGAGACTAACACAGTAATGCAATATAATATATACACAGTGGGTCATCGAAAAGGCGAGTACTGTATCAGGAATAGCAGTCTCCCAATATCACCACCACACTGTCCGAGACTAGGCCTCAGCCTGCTGGAATCTCGCGGTACAGTAAAGCCCAAGAGTGATACTGACTCAGCCTGCAGTCAGTAGCTGGGAGTCTGGTAGCCCCAGGTCAAAACTAGGAAGGATGTCTGAATAACGGAACCAACCCTAGGAGCAAACAGACAGTAAGCACCAGATAGGACAGTCAAACGAGCCAAAGTCATACACGGAGCGGGTAGTCAGCCAGAGCCATGGGTTTGCACCAGATAGGATATCCACTGAAGCGATGGAATGCTGGATGCGCAGTGGACAGAGCCCCAGGTAAACACCAGAGTGGGTAGTCAGACATGCCTAGGTCATACACAGAGTGGGTAGTCAGCCAGAGCCACTAGTTTGCACCAGAAAGGATATCTGAGCCAAATCGGAACGCACAAGTAGAATAGTCAGACAGAGCCACGGGTCAACACCAGAATGGATGGTCAGACAAGCCGGATCATACACAGGAATCAGGAATACTAGATAATGAACTGCTCAGAACACCAACATAAGGGAAACTGATACACAGGCGCATAGAGGTTTATAAAGGTGTAGGAGAAGGCGGGACCAATTAGGTCCCTCAGGCTGGGCCTATAACAGGCATCCAGGCAAGTGCCTGATTCAATGCTGCCAGTAACCAGGAACCAGACTAGGCCACAGGCAGAGGAATGCTGCTAGTGATGCAGGAGCATCCGTCCAGAACCCTACTCCTGGCTGAACGGCGCAGGCCAAGGTAAGGCACTGTGACACTCACCAAACCAAGGTCCCCACTCTGCTGTGGGTGCCCATCTGCGTCACTACCACAGCATCTGGGAGGATTCAGTAGTGGACCAGTGGGTTTTACAGGTGGTGACGGAAGGGTACAGGATCCCTTTCGTCTCTCTTCCTCCTTTTCGCTTCTTTCCTTCTCATACGACTCAGGGTGCAGAGAAACGCTGTCCGTTCAAGCAGTGCTATGCAGGCCCTTCTGGACAAGGACGTCCTAGAGCTGGTTCCAGTTCAGGACAGAGGTATGGGTTTTTACTCAAACCTCTTTGTGGTCTCCAAGAAGGACGGCGGTTGTTGTCCCATTTTGGACTTGAAGGATCTCAATTCCTTTGTAATCCGGACTCATTATCACCAGGAGTCTCTAAGGACAGTGATTGCTGCTATGTCCCCAGGGGAATTCCTTGCCTCTCTGGATCTTCAGGATGCGTACCTTCATATTGCCATTCATCCAGAGAGCAGGCAGTATCTCAGATTTGCCTGTGACCAAGGGCACTTTCAGTTTCCAGCTCTTCCCTTTGGTCTGACTACAGCTCCTCAAGTCTTTAACTGTGTCCTGGGAGCCTTAGTGTCCGTCCTCCACTGGGATGGCATCAGAGTTACCCCATACATGGACAACCTACTTCTGAAAGCCCCTTCTGCGGAACGTCTTCATCAGCTGGTTCAGAACTGCATTCATGCTCTCACTCATCATGGGTGGATCATCAACATGGACAATTCAGACCTTGTCCCATCCCAGTGTCTGGTCTTCCTGGGCCTTCTATTCGACACTCAGAAGATCATGGTGTTTCTCACAGACAAGGTGGCACACCAGATCGCCCACAGGGTTTCTGCTGTTCTGGCTCAAGATACAGTTCCAGCCAAGAAGCTGTCCTCTCTAGTGGGGAAGTTCATTCTACCATAGAAGCAGTCCCGTTTGCCATGGCTCACACCAGGGAATTCCAGAGGTTTGTGATACAGGTGTGCAGGGTTCAGCCGGACCTTCTGAAGACGTCAGTATCCCTCCCTCTTCATGTGGAACTGAGTTTGTGGACCACGGTGACAACGGATGCCAGCCTCTCTGGCTGGGGAGCGGTCCTGGGTCACCTGAGTGCTCAGGGTCGGTGGTCTCCGGAGGAATCTCTCCTTCCCATCAACGTGTTGGAGCTTCGAGTGATATTTCATGCTCTTCGTCATTGGACATCTCAGCTGGAAGATTGTCCAGTCCGGGTACAGTCCGACAATGCCACAGCCGTGGCTTACATCAACAAGCAGGGCTGAACAAGAAGTTGCACCGCTTGGTTAGAGGTCAAGGCTATTTTGTCCTGAGCAGAAGAACACATTCCTTCCATATCCACAGTGCACATTCCTGGCGTAGACAACGTCATGGCGGACTTCCTCAGTCTAAACACAGTGGACAGAGGAGAGTGGGAGCTGCACCCAGAGGTGTTCACCCTCATTGTTCTGAAGTGGGGTCTTTCTTACATCGATCTGATGGCGACAAAACACAACAGGAAGGTTCTGAGGTTCTGGTCTCGATGGAGGGACCCTCTAGCTGTGGCGGTGGATGCTATGTCCATTCCTTGGTTATTTCCTCCGACCTACATCTTTCCTCCCCTGCCAGTGTTGCACAGGATGTTATGGAAATTACCTCTGGCTTGCTGTCCAGTCATTCTGATGGCTCTGTACTGGCCTCACCAAGCTTGGTTTCTGGAGCTTCCGGATCTGTCAGTGGCGGAGCCATTCCGGCTCCCTTGCCGTCCTGATCTTCTTCTACAAGGTTAACTGTGGAAGGAGGACATTCATCGGCTAGCCTTGATGGCTTGGAAATTGAATCCTCAATATTGAAGAAGAAAGGGTTTTCTTCTAGCGTGGTGGCTACTATGCTCCGTGCCCGCAATCCTGTTTCTTCCAAGATCTACCATCGCATCTGGTCGACTATTCTATCTTGGTATGCTGATAAGGACCTGTCTCAAGAATTTGATCTGCCTACAGTCCTGGCATTTTTGCAGGATGGTGTGGATAAGAGCTTCAGTTTGATTTCCCTTAAGGTCCAGACTTCTGCTCTCTCTGTTTTCTTTCAGAGGTGCATTGCCATCCTTCCTGATGTCATGGTTTTCTTCCAGGGCATTGCTCATACTCCTGCTGCCTTCAAGACTCCTGCTTCTCCGTGGGATCTTAACTTGGTTTTGGATGTTCTTCAGCGCCCTCCCTTTGAGTCCTTGGCTACTATTCCTCTATGCCTGCTGACATGGAAAATGGACTTTCTGCTGGCGATTGTTTACGTTTGCTGTGTCACGGAGTTACATGCTTTGTCCTGTAAACCACCCTATTTGGTGTTTCACAAGGACAAGGCGGTGCTTCGTACTTCTCAGGAGTTTCTTCCGAAGGTGTTTTCAGAGTTCCACATCAGTCAGGAGATTGTGGTGCCTTCTTTCTGCCCTGACCCCACCTCTGACAAGGAGAGAGATCTCCACTTGTTAGACGTAATGCGTTGTCTCAAGTTTTATGTACATCGCACTAAATCTATCAAGCAATCTGATGCGCTGTTCGTCATTCCTGGGGGTCCCAGGGCAGGAAGACCTGCATACAAAGTGACTATTGCATCCTGGATCAAGTCCACTATTCGTAAGGCTTATGAGCTGCGGAAGAAGACTGTTCCCTTTCGGGTCACGACTCCTTCTACTAGATCTATTGCGGCTTCTTGGGCTTACAAGAATCAGGCCTCCGCTGATCAGTTGTGCAAGGCT
Organism: Rhinophrynus dorsalis; assembly: GCA_037306005.1. Classification (NCBI taxonomy): domain Eukaryota; kingdom Metazoa; phylum Chordata; class Amphibia; order Anura; family Rhinophrynidae; genus Rhinophrynus; species Rhinophrynus dorsalis. Next base: position 634,912,031 of record CM074718.1, read on the forward strand.
GCCACTTGGTTGTCTGTGCACACCTTTTCAAAGCACTACCGTGTTGAAGTGCTGGCATCGGCCGATGCCAGTTTTGGGAGGAAGATCCTGGAGGCAGTCTTGCCTGTCTAGGATCTTCTTCAGGATCTTGGTGCTTCCTTCACTTTTGAGCCCTGTTGGCTCTAGTTCAGTGTGCTGTGTAACAGTTCCTGGATTGTTGTTACCCTGGTTCAGTGTGATACTTCCTTTGTTTTGTTGGGCTATCTCTGATCTGATGGTTCATATATGCTCTGGTGACTTTGGGGGCCTTGTGTCTGGTCCTTGTCTTATTTCCGCCTCTGGGAAACTCAATGGTTGGACATCCCCAGGTTACCAGTAACCTGCATTTGATGACAGAGAAAAGAGGACTTTAGTCTTACCTGTTAAATCCTTTTTTTTTAGTCCATACAGGTTACTGGTCTCCCATCCTGTCAAGGGACCATGCTTGGCTCTCCTGTGGCAGATTGTGGGGGTCCTTCAGGGTCATGCTCACAGGAGTCTTCTTTCCCTTCCACTATCTAGTCAATAGTTAGTGTCTCAAATCTTTCTGGAGCTGGTAGGATAGCTGCAGCCAAGGAGGGAAGGTAGGCTCCACCCCCTGCAATCAATTCTAGAATTGTTCCTGCCTACTTGAAGGGGCAGATCGCCTACCAAAAGTTACCAGTAACCTGTATGGACTAAGAGAAAAGGATTTAACAGGTAAGACTAAAATCATCTTATATTCATTAGTCAATGCAGGTTGCTTATAGTAACAAATCTCTTGACATGACACTTCATCACCGAACAAAACATTTAAAAATAGTGGACCAGGAAAATCACATTTGTGTGGCAAACATCAAAGTAGGAAAGTTATGACAAACAACAAGTTTAACAAAATTTGGATTGATGACCTGAATAAACACAATCAAAGAATTGCTCAGAGTGGGACTGCTGACAGTGTGGGTCATGTTATTACTATCCTCGGATATCAGGTTGTTTGTGCAGGATGGATACCCGCATGTTCATGACTGAGAAGAAAGCTTATAGGTTCCAAATTGATCTGGAATTGTTGTTACATTAGGAAAATAAAAGTGAATCCTTTCTTCACAATATTCTTACAGGATACAAAATAAGGTTCACCACCAGGGGCGGACTGACCATACGGGCATTCGGTCACGGACCGAGGGCCCGTGACCGAAGGGGGCCCGTCGCCGCTTCCAGCGCTGCTCAGCTGCTCTCAAACCACAGCCACCAGCGCACCGTTCTACTAATACAGAGCGCTGGGAGATGACATCATCTCCCAGCCTCTGCATTACTAGAGGCACGCGGGACTTCGCCATGCCGCTAGACCACCAGGGACTGGAGGTACCGGCAGTGTGGAGATGAGGGGGCATGGTGGTGGAAGGGGCGATGTGGAGATGGGGGCATTGTGGAGATGAAGGGGGCAATGTGGAGATGAAGGGGACAATGTGGAGATAGGGGCATTGTGGAGATGAAGGGGGCAATGTGGAGGTGGAGATGAAGGGGGCAATGGTGAGATAGGGTCATTGTGGAGATGAAAGGGGCATTGTGGAGATGAGGGGGGCAATGTGGAGATAGGGATAGGGGACAATGTGGAGATGGGGGCATTGTGGAGATGAAGGGGACAATGTGGAGATAGGGGCATTGTTGAGATGAAGGGGACAATGTGGAGATAGGGGCATTGTGGAGATGAGATGAAGGGGACAATGTGGAGATAGAGGCATTGTGGAGATGAAGGGGACAATGTGGAGATAGGGGCATTGTGGAGATGAAGGGGGCATTGTGGAGATGAAAGGGGTATTGTGGAGATGAAGGGGGCAATGTGGAGATAGGGGACAATGTGGAGATGAAGGGGACAATGTGGAGATAGGGGCATTGTGGAGATGAAGGGGACAATGTAGAGATAGGGGCATTGTGGAGATGAAGGGGACAATGTGGAGATGAAGGGGGCATTATGGAGATGAAGGGGACAATGTGGAGATAGGGGCATTGTGGAGATGAAGGGGGCAATGTGGAGATAGGGGCATTGTGGAGATGAAGGGGACAATGTGGAGATAGGGGCATTGTGGAGATGAAGGGGGCAATGTGGAGATGAAGGGGGCATTGTGGAGATTTCTGCAGGGGCCCAGACCTCTTTTTGGACCAGGGGCCCTGGGTCCTGTCAGTCCGCCCCTGTTCACCACTGAACAAAAAAGCAAGCAGCAGTCTATGGAGTAGTACCTTAGATGTTCATCATTGATGAAAAATGTGAAGGCGTGAGTGTCTGCAAAAAAAATGACATGAACAATGATCTGGGATGCAGATGGTTTTATCCACATAGTATTTCCCCAGTGTGAGATGGCAGTTAATTCAGTGCAATAAATCCTTTGAAAAAAAATTGTTAAAAAGGGTTCACAGGCACAAAACCAATATTTTGTTGCAGCATGATAACTCAAGCCTTCACACTTCATGAGCAACAATGGAAGCAATTGAGAACCTCAGTCTTACCAATCTACCACCATATTAACATTTTATAATAACTTGTGTGATTTTTAAATGAATTGCATCCCTTTGTGTAGCCATTATTTACTTATATCTGTAGTTTATGAGCTTTATTTATTTGTCACTTTATGCAAATTGGCTAGGTAGTGGTAGCTGGGGGAGAGTGGACTGTGGTAGGAAGTGGCAGTTGGGGGAGAGTAGACTGTTAGTGCTACGCTTATAATTGTCATAAAGTAACAAATAAATAAACCTAAATGTCTCCTAAACTATAGTTTTAAATACAGAATGGCTAGTTTAAATATAGATGATTTTTCAAGTTTTCTCAAAATCCCCTATGTTATTGTAAAGTGTATCAATTCTTAGGAAGATGCTCATGGACATCACTATAGTTCCAGCAAGAAAGAGGTAAGGGCTGTCATGACTTGGCTGCAGAAACAAAGTGCTCAGTACTATAATAACGGCCTTAACAAACTTGGTCCTCATTAGTGGACGTATAAAGTTGTTGGGTGACTGGAAAATGAACATATTGTAAAATAAGTTTTTGTGTTTTATCATAATCCCAAGTTATGCAGAGGATGTATTGCTTTTATTTCGACCCTTGTGAATTGATTGTATTTACTAATCACTTTTTATGTTAAAGGGTTAGTAATGCCCAAAATAATGTTTATTCTATATGGTAGATTTTACAGAAATAGAGTATTTGTAGAAAGTCCTATCTCTCAAACCTTTATGGTTTGAGAAATATTAGCCGCTAAAGTTCCCCCCTCCCTCCCCTTCTCCTGATGTCAGTGTCCCGGCGGCTCTGCAGTAGAGTCGAAATAGCGGTGTTGTAAAATAATTACTTCATTGGAAACAAAGTATGCCTGGTTTGCAAGCACACTTTGTAGACCGTTCCAGTGAAGTAATTATTTTCCAGTATCGCTATTGTGGCTCTGCTGAAGAGCCTCCTCATGTCGGCTCACACGGATCTCCTTCTGTTAGCTTTACAGCTGACATCAGGAGAAGGGCAACTTTAGCGGCGGATATCTCTCAGACCATAAAGGTTTGAGAGATAGTGCTTTCTCCATATACTTTATTTTTGTAAAATCTACCATGTAGAATAAACTTTATTTTGGACATTACTAACCCTTTAATATTTACCTCATACATCCTAACAATAGATAACAGACATACTGTACTGCAGTACAGTTGTTGGAGTAGAGCTTTATGGCGTTCATTGTGTTAAAAACCCTGTTTATATCAGTGCACCAGAATTGCTCCTCTTTATACATTTTATTGCATTTTAAGTGAAGTCAATAACACGCGTTTTGATTTATACCATTATTATTAGTCTTTTGGCCAATTTTAAAGTCTTTTAAATGTTTTTGCCAGGATTTTACTCATCAGTGATTGAACTACAGCAAGTCAGTGCATATCGATATTTTTGTCCCTTGCATGCTTTACTACAGCTGTGATTAAAGAAACAGTAACATAATAAATACCCATTTCCCTTAATCTGGATATAATATCTTAATGGCCAATATGAATCAATTCTGCACAGAATTGTTCCTCAAATTAATGTTAATGGCCACTGTGAATCAATTCTGCATGGAATGGTACCCCCAAATTAATCTTTTATTATTATTTGATATCAGCCATGGAGGCAGACATGATGCTTTGTTGCAGGACCTCTGAAGGAACCTTTGAGCCCTGCAGAAAGAACCATTATGTCCAGTGCTTTTTAGTAATTTTGTAGATTTTCCACTCAAATTAAGGAAAGAGGGGCTTTATTATAGGAGGTGTTAGTGGTCCTTTAACTGTGTCGAATATTTTTAAATATCTGAAAGAAATATTAACAAGAATATAGAAATAAAAATCTTTGTTGATATTTAGCATTTCTTTTTAAAAATAACAGCAGTGCCTCTGCAATCTATACAGCCAATATCACCTGCCCCAGAATGATAAAAATAGTGTTTAGCTATTTATATCTTGGCCTCATTCTGGATACAACAGAAGTGTGCCACATGCCTGTCTGGACTACATACAAAGTCATAATAAAGTCATGCCTAATGGAACATAAATTATTAACTGCAACCAACATGTCCTACTAGAAATCTGTCAGTAACCTCGTTTGTATAATTTGTGTTGAAGAATAAATCTCAAAGTATCAGCCTTTGCTGACATGAAAAGATATTCAATGTCTTACTGTCTGCTGTAGTAAACATTTACATCCAGATTTACATCTCAGTTTCCCCAGTAGGAGTATGCAACGTAGGAACAAATAAGAAGGAAAACCAGAGTCCCAAGCTTCCCACAGAAATTCTTAGGGGAAAGCACCTGCCACCAACCTCTTCCATACAAAGAACAGTATGGTAAAAAACCAATACACGATAATAAACATTCCTGTGTGCTGCAGCTATTCAATAACATGTCTTGCATCCCTGTTTACATTCCCCAGGTTCCTACTGCCAAAATATAATTCTTCCCTCACAGCATCAGTGCCTGAAACAGAGCAGCAGGATACAGTGGAGTAGCACACATAAACCCACAGTACCACAGCCCCTCAGGGGCTGGATGCCACCACCACCACAGTCACAGCAGGGATTTCCATCCACACCATTGCATCCGTGGATGCCACAAAAGCTCCAGCAATGGATGCCGCAAAACTGCTCTGAGCAATGGATGTCACCAACATATACTCAGTACAGGATGCGAACACCACCACCACCACCACTAATGCATGCAAGTGGATGCAGAGCACACAGCACTACAGTGCATTAGGATCCACACCGCCCCCAGAAGTACACAGCTGGATGTAACTAGATCAACCTGCAGCCACAACACATGTGGGAAAAGAACTGAACAGTGGCCACAGTATGATCCATGGCCAGTGGATTACAATCATCTCAGGCTTGTAGGTGAGCCACAGAGGCAACAACTACAGACAGTACACTCCATTGTCACAGCCAGAACCATGTGAACAGGATATTGCATGGTTGCATGGGAAAAAGCATCAACATGGTAGGGGCAGAACGATCATCCTCAATTGCATCTCATGCAGGCTCTGTCTCACCTGTGGATACAACATTTCACTCACCAGCAGCTGCAGCATCAGAGGCACACATAGAACAGGGAGGAATTACTCATCATGGAGCACTCACGTAACAAGGAGGAGAGGCATCAGCAGCATCTGCATGTGCCCTCATCATCTGCTTTAGGTACTGGATCTACCAGGATGGAAGAGGAGTACTTCACCATCCAGGTGAGGCTACTGAGTGAGACCAGATTCTTCAACAGTAGGTGGAGCTACCATCAGTACACTTGTGTTGCTAATGCTGCCTGCTGTATTATGCAGTGTGTGTACACTATGTAAAAATGAGAAAGAGAAGAAGCTGGAAGTGGAGGAATCCACCAGCACAAACAGCAGCTGAAACAGTACTAGTAGTACCAGCTGAAGCAGTCTTACCATCCCATTCTGCATATCATCCCTAAGGGACCTGGGTATATTTCTAAAAAGTGGAAATTAGATTTTAGCAATGGAACCTGCAGCTGACTGATTCTGAGCCTGCTGTATGTGTGAGTGTGACACTAGGTGCCAGCCTAAACTTATAACACAACACATTCACCACCATAACCAGCAAGAGAATAGGAAGATCTGGTGGTAATGGTGCTGCTGCTGCTGCTGCTGATGATTTTAATAAGGGTGGTGCTGATGAAGATATGATAGTTTTCTTAGCTCAGACAAACCAGAAGTGGGAAAGAGAGATGATGAGGATGGGTACCACTAGCAGTAACATTTTGTTGTTTGGTGTTGTAGTAGTTCTTGCTGCTGAATAATTTTTCTCCAAGCATCAGATGTCACATTAGAATTACACTGGTGTATCCACTATGCTGATTACTATTATTAATGGTGGTGGGACTGGGATCATCATCCCCACAGTCTGTGGTGGTAAATTTGGAATCAAGAATGATATGGAGTAGGTGGAGATGGACTTTCCTACTTCTAGAGCTGAGGTAGCAACAGCACCAGAAGCCACTACAACTTTCAGGTGCTATCTTATACCCCCTGCAGTCATGGATGTGGAAATACCTTTCCTTAGGGAAAGGGACTATGCAGGTATACACAATGAAATGTGCATAATCTGTGACAAGGATGTGAAGGGGGAAAGAAGGACAGCTTGGCACATCTAACCTAGATGTAGCACCTGGAACATGGTCTCCCTAAGTTTCTTGTTGAAAATGTGGAACCATCCCCCAAGAAATGTCCTTCCCTAATGACAACAGTTTTCACCAAAATCCCCAAAACACTAGTATTGTCACAGGACCCCACCTACAGAATATTGACAATGATATAATCACCTGTTTCATTGTCCTCTTGAGCTGGACTATAAATATTCCAGTTGTTCCCCCAGTACCCTCAGCCCCCTGCACTGACATAGCCATTTCCACCAGCAGATAGCCATTCTGCAGATGTCAGAATATGGCACTTTGTCTACACATATTGCACATTGTGCGGTGCACTGTCCATAGGTAGCAATATGGTCATTAACAGAATTCAGGATATAAGGAAATATCTGCAGACTGTCCATTCTGTAGAATACACAAGGCTCATTGCAGGGAGGGTCAATTCTTTTTATTCATTAGTAATGAGTCTTGACCCACGGGAAGATTTAGTCACCCACTGCCATCTCCATAGTCACTGCTAGAACTTTTCATAACACATTTATAAACAGTCTTCTCAGAAGGAAGAACATTGTCATAATTTATTACACAAGCTGCAGCAACTATGGCCACATTCAGTTTTTTTATTCTGACTTTACTACAACCAAGATATCCATCCTCTCCTCCTACTCTTTTCCACTTAGCCTTGCACCTAGTACCTTTGGTAGACATAATGTTAGTACAGTTGCTATTTAGTATAAGGTACACCAAGCTGGAATCATATTGTCTGTTGTTGTCTGTTTGAAAATAAAGTATGATGTATGTCTCTGTCTCTAGAATCTGTTACTGTCACTCTCAGTCTCTGCTCAGGTATAGGATCTCCTCCCTGTCACCTATCAATATATATATTTTTTAAATGTCCTTGTCTGTCACCATCAACTTCAGTGTAAACAAATCACGCCCTCACTCACTGCAAATGCAAGCAACTCAAGCTTCCCCTCTTTGACTGTCTACCTCTACATTAGTGGCTAGTTTAAACATTTCAGGAACTTTCTCTTTCCCTCTAAAGGAATGCAGTGCTTTTCTTTTTGTTTTCGTCCAGTACAGTACAGGATAGACCTGTTTATGTCAGTATTAGCATCAGCATTAAAGTATAAAGTTCACATTACAGATACAGCACAGAGCTCACCACATGTCAGTATATACTTTCATTCATTCATGCTTCTGGCTTCACACACTGGGGAGAGGAAGCATTTAGTTACCTAGATTAATAAAAGAGTCATCCCCGTAAAAAGCTCAGAGATACTGATCCCGATTTTATGAATGACCCAGCTGTAACAGTCTCACACACCATGCAAATCCACCCTTACAAGCAAAATATATGTAGCTGAATAAGGGTTCCATCTATTTAGCTTATGTAAAGATCAACAGACTATGTCTCAATTTCTCCTGTTGTGGAGTTTATTCATTAAATGCAAGCAACCCCAATTTTAACGAATGAGCTTCTGCACCGGCTTTCTATGAATGGGCATGTGATGCTCCGCACGCGTTAATAGAAAGTTGGCGTGAGTATGATAGGGGCTAGAAGAGGAAGGTTTTGATCGCTTTCCTGGTCGCTGCATTGATCACCTATCCTATTGTATAGGTGATCAGGTGATCAATGTCAGGAGGGACATCAGGAGGTGTCCTGATGGCCCCAGCGAGGTCTGATTTTATTACAAACAAAATGGACAACATATTTTTTCACATTAACCCTTTGAGCGCCACAAGGTTACACAACGCACCCCTCTGGCACTCAAAGGTGATTATAAACAAGTCATGCAGCAGCATAAGTGCATACCCCCTCTGGCACTCAAAGGGTTAACTGTGTGTGGGCGCAGTAATCAACATTCGCTGGTTTTATGATAAATATATTTTAAAGAAATGTGTAATTTTAAGTAATAATAAAGGTTGACGTTTTAAAACAATAAAGAAGGAGAGATTATCACAGCTCCTAAAATATCTCATCAAATCGTTGTCATTAGTTCCAACTCATGGGGAGGGAGGATCTGCTAATTAATGTTTTTTTTTTTTTTGAACATTGGACATTCCACGGGGATTTGTGGGGGGGCAGACAATGTAAATGGGGATTTGTGGCTACCAGTAGGAAAGGGAACAAGGCTGGGGGCCAGGCACTGTACATGGAGTTCTATGGCTACCAGTAGGAAAGGGAACAAGGCTGGGGGCCAGGCACTGTACATGGAGTTCTATGGCTACCAGTAGGAAAGGGAACAAGGCTGGGGGCCAGGCACTGTACATGGGGTTCTATGGCTACCAGTAAGAAAGGGAACAAGGCTGGGGGCCAGGCACTTTACATGGAGTTCTATGGCTACCAGTAGGAAAGGGAACAAGGCTGGGGGCCAGGCACTGTACATGGAGTTCTATGGCTACCAGTAGGAAAGGGAACAAGGCTGGGGGCCAGGCACTGTACATGGAGTTCTATGGCTACCAGTAGGAAAGGGAACAAGGCTGGGGGCCAGGCACTGTACATGGGGTTCTATGGCTACCAGTAAGAAAGGGAACAAGGCTAGGGGGCAGCTGGTACACACAAATCCCCATGGATGCTGCCTGGCCCCAGCCTTGTTCCCTTAGGAGTGCACAACATATATGAAATAAATATGAAACAGAGCTGATATGATAATTATTTAGTGCTTGGTGTATTTTTTAACCCTTTGAGTGCCACTGGGTGAGCAATGCACATCCCTATGGCACTCAAAGGAATAAGGGAGAGTTGCTGTCCATGGTGCTGAAAGTATCCTCTCCCATCCCCTACTAGCCAAGTGGGGAAGCAGGGAGAATGCTCTCAGACATCAGGATTATCATACAGCTGGTGATGTGTGAGGGAGAGCATCCCTTCCACGTCGACAGCATTCTACAATCCTCCCCTCTTTTTATTGAATGAGGCTGTTACTGCTTAGGAAAGTCCAGGGAGATCACAACTTCGCCAGCCCCAGGTAGACTACGTTGAGACTGTGAACTCCGACTGCAGAGGCTGCTATTGGAGTTTATTGCATGTGGTGAAGTGCCACATTAACATATAAACACACACCCTTGCATGCAATAATGATTCATTATCCTGCATTTCCATATGGAAAGGAGTCATAATGCTTCATTTCCATATGGAAATAGGTAATTGTCGATGTGATGAGAGAATATTTGTAAACCTGGTGAAGGCATGTTGGATGGATGTCGATGTGGGCAGATCTTTGTCGGAATGATGAGGATGTGATGTCAAAGACACTTTAGTGCATACTGTCAAGGTGCCTTTGACACTGCTCCAACAGGAAGTCAACATTTTGAGCCCTCTTTGACCTTTTAGTGAATCCCCCCCCCCCCCCGGGATTTTTCGGTAGATAAGTAAAAGTCAGTATGTATGTCGTTATGCTGCTTTAACCCTTTGAGTGCCATAGTGGTACGCAATGCATTGCACACCCCTATGGCACTCAAAGGGTTAAATGCAAACAGTCAAAACTGTGCTGCCATTACATTTGAGGCTAGTTGCCATATAATTATCCATAGCTGTTTGTTGTGTCAGATTTCCAGTCACATGGCCAGTACCATATCATTGAACGAAGCAGTTGTGGCTAGTTGCATTTTAATTGTTTATAGCTGTGTGTTTAGACTTCCAGTCTTGCAGCCAGTCACTTCAAGGGACTGGATGAGATCTGGGATAGATGCTTATGTAGATATGGGGCTGTAATCAGTAAATAGAGAGATGAAATTCTGGATCAAAGTAGATGAGAAAGTAAAATTCATGGTGATTTAAATAGGGCTTTCAGCCCTTTAAATGCTAGAGAGGTGGCCAAGGAATTGCTTTACAATGTGTTCAGACCCTCTGTAGTATTAAAGGATGAAAAGCCATTTAAATCAGTGTGAATTTGCAGAGTTTTAATTTCCACCCCTGTAGTGCAGTTGGTTTACTCCACAATCTCTTTAGCTTGATGAGTAATGCCACATATTTTTGCACTGTTTAATGGTAAATAGGAGTACATAAATGTAATCAAAGTGTCCCACTGTACAGTGGCGCTGTTGCTACACCATCCTGTGGAGATTTATGGTCAACTGACCAGAGTTGTCCATAGGATGGTGTAGCAACAGCGCCACTGTACCATTCCAGGCCACTGTGATTCTGCACCTAAATCATTCAAGTTTGAGCTGTAATAACTTTTGAATAAAATACCTTTCAGTAGTGGAAGTACCCTTTTTTTACTTGGAGGGATAAACCGTAGAAGATATATATTTTTTTTTTACATATTAAGTGTTACTATCCCTTCCCTTTAATACACAAACCTGAAATTCTTCAGCCCACCCACTGTACCTTGGGGAAAATTAAAAAGAAATATATTGATATAAATTGGGATTCTAATGATTTGAGTGATTGAGAATTATTTGGTCCCATTGTTGTCTATTGAAAGTTGTATGTTCAGCCTTTGTAGTTAGAGTCCTAGAGTTCCAAGTGTTACATTTCAGTTGTTTGTGGGACAATTGAGACATATTTCTGGTCCTTGTATTAGATATGTAGGTGTGCAGTCTTGTGGGGGGTAATCCCTGACACTCACACATTTAAAAAAATGTAAAGTTAATTTTGATATTTTCAACATTATCTTACATTTCTCTGGGCTAGCTCTTCTTCTTTTTTTTTGGAATGCATTCCGTACCACCCTGGCACTCAAAGGGTTAAACCTCCCACTGACAAAAGGCAAGCGCCCACTGCAGAGACAGCTGGATGGAGTTTCAGCAGCTGACATCACAAGAGTAGGAAAAAACTGAGAATCAAGAATCTCATGGTAGTGATAGTAACACAAAAAGCTTGCATTTTAAAACTTTTATTTCAAAAACAAGACACGGATCTGATTTATTTTTCAGCTTAATATGCTTCTGTACGTATCAAAATGTCATCTTAAGAAATTTTTATTTCAAAAACAAAGACACAGATCTGATTTATTTTTCAGCTTAATGCGCTTCTTTACTTATCAAAATGTCATCTTAGGAGTCACAACACTTTTAAAGCATTAGTGAAATGGAGTTGTAAACCACTGGTATTAATAGTGAATGGCAGAGGATGTTTTCACTAAAAGTTTTGAAAGAACGATTCTAAAATGTGTCTTTTCTCTGTCTTATTATTCTAATACTTGATCATTTATGATGTTTACTAGTTGAAAAGCCCTTGTACACAGGTCACAGTGCCACCCAACAACCTCGGCTGATGGCCGGATCCTCTCGTCAGTGGCAGCGCTGCAGTCATGCACAGTAGACACTGCCCGCGCCGCGGCTGATACGAATTGAGGCGCTCAGAATTCAGACCGGAGTCCTCTCTGCGCACCTTCCTGGGACCGCTTGGTCCCAGGAAGGTGCGCAGAGAGAACTCCGGTCTGAATTTGGAGTGCCCCGCTCTGTATCAGGCGCGGCGCGGGCAGTCTCTACTGTGCATGACTGCAGTGTGCGCAGCCATCTCTACTGCACATGAAGGCTTCTGACAAACATCCTTAGCAAATTATTATATAGGATGCCAGTTCTGTCTCTTAAGGATAAGAAATTCTGAATGGATGCAACATGCAATCATTTTCTTTATTCATAACAAAACAATGTATGTTTAGGATGATGTTCTCTGCTTTCCATTTCTCTAGGCAATGATTCATTAGAATACATTCATGCAGAATACCATAGTCACTTGTTATTATCATGTAAATGAAACAAGAAAGAACATGATGGAAATTCTAATTTGTAATAATTTTGCACTTTGGTTCTTCCAGGTTTTACTGGGACTTGATCATGCTCATTATGATGGTTGGAAACCTTGTCATAATCCCAGTTGGAATAACATTTTTCACCGAGCAAACCACCACTCCTTGGATTATCTTTAATGTTGCATCTGACACAGTGTTTTTATTTGACTTGTTCATGAATTTTAGAACTGGGATTGTTATTGAAGACAACTCTGAGATAATACTGGATCCAAAAGTAATAAAAATGAATTATTTAAAAAGCTGGTTCGTAGTGGACTTCATCTCATCGATCCCGGTGGATTATATCTTTCTCATTGTAGAGAAAGGAATGGACTCAGAAGTTTATAAGACTGCACGGGCACTGCGAATTGTGAGGTTTACAAAAATTCTCAGCTTGTTGCGTCTTTTGAGACTTTCAAGATTAATTAGATACATTCATCAGTGGGAAGAGGTAAGTTCTAAATTAATATTTGTGATTCTAATTTAACCTTTTTGTGCTGCAGATATTTCAAATATGTTTTGAAGCAATATGTTTGAGACGTCTGTAGCTTCAAAAGGGTTACAAAATACAAACATTTTAATATAAAGTAACAGTAATGTCCCAGAAAAAATTGTTCTTGTTTTATAGTTTAAAAAACTAAATGATGTGGCACAAATCATATCTCTTAAACCTTTATGTTTTGAGAGATATTCACATCTAAAGTTCCCTCTCTCCTGATGTCAGTTGTAAAGCTGACAGCAGGAGATTCGAGTTGGCCGACTCGAAGATGCTCTTCAGCAGAGCCGAAATTGCATTATTTAAAAAGAACTACTTCATTGGAACGGTCTACAAAGTTTGCTGGCAAATCAGGCACACTTTGTAGATCTTTCCAATGAAGTAATTATTTTCCAATATCGCTATTTCTGCTCTGCTGCAGAGCCACCAGCTAGTCCCGGGACCGGGATCTCCTGCTGTCAGTAAAGCGCTGACATCAGGAGAAGTGGAGGGGGGAACTTTACATGCAAATATCTCTCAAACCGTAAAGGTTTTAGAGATAGGATTTGTGCCACATAATTTATTTTTTTACACCTTACAAAACAAGAAAAAAAATGTATGGGACATTAATGTCCCTTTAACTTTAATCTCAAGATGCTCAAGGTGTCTCTCGTGAAATGCTTTGTAGACATCTCTAGTATCCAAGGGGTCAACCATTGTATAGCATTTCTGTCAATATTCTTTTTGCAATGGGATAGTTTCCCCTAAATTATTCTTGTATTAAAAAGACTTATAACTGTATAATTTCTGCTGAGGAAAGCAGGTTACTCTAATGGATGGGATATGTTTCTTTCAAAGGTCATTACAGTTCAACCTGTCACTAAGTGGGAGAACTGTTACTATCACATCCTATGGAGAAATGTAGCCTGAAGCTCACCTCTCCCATGGAATGTAAATGAAGAACTTCTTGCTAATTAGTTAATATTAAAAAAGTTTGAGATCTAATTAATTAACCTCGTAAGGACAAATGTAGTGCTAGGACTGTCATCAGTGAATTTGACTTAAGGGGAGATGATGATCCTGGCAGGTCATGGGTTTTTTGCTCACAGCGCTCATGCGGGTTCAGAGAGATCACTACCTGAGTCTGAAACTGACCACTCCAAGACCGTAGTGGTCAGTATCAGACCCTTGTTCGGTGAGCACACATTTGTCGGCTCCCTGAATGGGATCAAAGCAGTCCTTAAGGGGAATCCACTCCCCAGGACCAAAGTTGTTAAGGGGTTAAAAAAAATCTTAACTGCAATTGTCATCATCTTTGATTTTGCAATTGTTTTTGTAATGTAACTTTTCAATTACCATTTTCATCTAAAATATGTTCATATTAAACATAATAGCTGGAGGCTTCTATTTCCTTTTTCATCCATACAGTATATTAACATGTGTTCCAGATGCATATTCTCAAGGTCATATCAAGGACTTTTTACGGTCAATGATAAAGAGCAGGAGCAAGGCAATTTTTGTTGAAATCCTATACCTCTGTATTTACTAAGGGTTTTTTTACAGAGCCTTTTACAGTTTTCCTTAATCACCCTAGCCAGCCCCCCTCACACACACACACACACACACACACAAACACACACACACACAATTCTTCTTTAACCTATGGGCCAAAGATAATTTTACTCTGGCTATATCAAGTTTTGAGCAAGATAAGAAAGATTCTTGAAGAGCGATGGGCCCCACTGAAACCATTTTTAATGCTATTTTCTATAGGCAGTTATGATCTGTTTCAGAAAACAAAATTATGCTGATATAGTAAGAGAGTAGAGTGATTTTGGAACAAACCGAGTGCACCATAGGGGACATGTAAAAAGTCCCACTGATTTAAAATTCACTAAGTGGTGATAAAGTGGAGATGACTTTGCCAGTTTATCACTTCTCCAATTCCTTTGTTATTCTATAGAGCCTATTCACTAAGATCTCCGAAGCTGAAGAAATCTTAATGAATAGGCTCCATAGAATAACATAGAAATTGGAGAAGTAATAAACTGGAGAAGTCATCTCCACTTTATCACCTCTTTATCACCGCTTAGTGAATCTCCCACCTTGAGCTCTAGAGAGGTCTCCACTGAATTGTGAATCAGTGTACTGGAGACCTCTATAGCATTCAAAGGGATAAATTACCTGTTTAAGTGAATGGCACATTTTAGAATGTGTATTTTTCCCCTATGGTACAGCTGTTTTGCATTATAATTACACCAGCCTTATAATTTATTATTAGCAATTTTGGCACATAAAGCTGAAAAAAATAGGCCCATGGCTGTCCAGTGATGCTGAGAAATGTTAACAGTGGATTTACTTCACAGATACTATAGAAGTCTATTGGAATTTGTAGATGACACCAGTGATTTGATCATCAAAACAATGTAACTCTTTGCGTGCCAGAGGAGTATACAGCACATTGCAAAGCACTGTGTTGCATACCCCTCTAACACTTAAAGGGTAAATAATGAACATATCTGGATTTGTTCACAAGTGTCACAGAAGTTTGGATTGTTCAGCTTTTTGTAGGGTCGCCACCCAGCCGGTATTTTACCGGCAGACCGGTAAAAAATTGGCTTCTGTCCAGTGTTAAGTCTATGGAGGGAATGCCATGGCCGGTATTTTTTGAAGAAAAGGTGGCAACCCTAGCTTTTTGTTATGACTTAAAGGGGACTCTCACCTTTATACAAGTTTACCTAAGGATGATCTTCATATTGTGATAACCTGTAATCGTTTTTTTTTTGTTTGTTTTTTAAAGCAGGATATGGGAACATTTACACTTTGAAAAATGACCCGGGGCCTTACTTCAGGACAGACTGCGGTTACATCCTTGTACCACAGCCTGTCAATTTTCATCTATTCCCTCTCAAAGTATTGTCATGTTCCAACCAGCTTACACAGAGGAATCCTCTGTCATCGGAGGAGGTTGGAAAGCGACAATACTTGGGGAGGGAACAGATCAATATTGACAGGCTGCGGTTCATTTTTAAAAGTGTAAATTTTGACATAGCATGCTTTAAAAAAAAAAAACCCAACAACAACAACAAAAACCCCCCAATGATTACAGGTTATCGCTACACAAAGATCACCCTGAGGCAAACTTGATAGGGGTGATAGTTCACCTTTAAAGAAGGAGTTATCACAGCTTGAAAATGTAGAGAACAACTGAGTTATAGTTTTTCCAGAACTATTATTCTTCAGTTAATGATGGTCTGGAGAGTGTGTGTAGGATTAAAGGGAAATTTACCCTTGATATAGGTGGCTCTTAACTCTTTGAGTACCAGAGGGAATTCAAAGGGTTAACTTATTTAAAAGACTTGAATGTGTCCTTCTTACAACAGTCAGTTATATCTATGTACTGTTTTTTTGCATTTGAAGTCTGCTGTAGTTTGTAATTGAACAGAGACATATTAGACATATTAAGAGGTAGGTCCAGTACCATTAGAATCAGTTGTGGGCCTCTCTCTCTATGGTTAATCTCATTCAGGTTAAGAAAGTCTATTGCTTTGTATATATATCCTCTGACGTGTCTCACTTTACACACAGGCACTTCAGGCGCCTGTGGCCCACAATTAATGCACATTGTGCTATGTTTAACAACTTACTTTTATGTAGTTTAAAAGATGTTAAATGTAAAAAAGATCCCCCTACCTCCCCTTTTGGCTGCCTCCCCTTGGAGCTACAATCCGGTCATGGGACCAGATGAAGGCCATGAGGGGCAAACTTCAGTGAGTAAGTATAAGGAAAACCCTGCTTACCCCTTGACGAAGGAGCCAGGATTTTCCTTTGCTTACTGAAGTTTGTCCATCACCGCTCTCCATCTGGACCACAGTTAAAGGAAGCATGACGTGGCAAGAAGGGGCGGGAGGGGGATCTTTTTGAACTAAGTAAAAGTAAGTTGTTAAACATAGCACAATGTGTTATATTTACAATAGAGAAGACTCTGTGATTTACTTTATTGCTGACATTACTAACCCTTTAAGTTAATTTCAATACTCTAATTAAAATGTATAATTTATATTACTGCTCTAACTCATCTGATACCGTATGTAAAAAGTGTAATATTATTAATTTTATTAATAATAATAATAATAATAATAGTAACATATTATTTTATATATTATTTGACATCAGATATTATTATTGTTACTTTAAAGTACAAGAGGGATAGATAGGGTTACCACCTTTTCTTCAAAAAAATACCGGCCATGGCATTCCCTCCATAGACTTAACATTAGACAGAAGCCAATTTTTTACCGGCCTGCCTTTAAAATCCCGGCTGGGTGGCAACTTTAGGGATAGACAACACATTGAAAAGGGCTAAAACAGCATGTTCTTAGTTTCCATGTATGTTTCATATCTTATTGTCTTAGTAATTAGTATGTTCTGTAGGAAAGTGGAGGAATTCTGAGGCAAACCAATTGCACTACAGGGGAGAACTAAATGATTTTTATCATTCAAGGGGTTTCAAATCCCTATTTAAAACAGTTGGAATTCCTCCCTTCTAGTACAATTGGTTTGTCTGAGAATTCCTCCACTTTCCTCTTGAATTCCTCCTTCCTTTGTCACTGTTATTTCCATATATTATTTTTATATTATTTTATTAGTTCTATGTATATATTATAATGTATGTATCATTGCAATATGTATTGTATTATTATTATTATTTATAGTTTATTAAATTATCACCACAAATAACTTCCTTCCACCTATATACACATGTTGAACTGTAACTTTTTGTGGCAACTATGGCCTAAAATAACAAAACAACTAAGTCTGCAAACTAAACATTCTTATGTTCTTTGTAACTACATATTGGCTCATCTGCCGTTCCCTGACGTGCAGATGAGATTGTACAGCTGGCAGAGCCTGAACCGAAGACCTGCCAGCTGTACAATTGGGAAACGTGTTTGGGATGAATCTGGTACATCAGTGGGGCCCCTAGCGTGCACTCCTTCATTAAGCACTATGTCTATCCATAGGGCACTCTAAATGTCAGTCTATGTGAAAAGTGTACCTTGTGAGGGATCGAAGATAAATAATGTTCTGTTATTATTATTATTCAAGTTAAAGATAGTGCATTTATTTTCACCTTAAAATATATGGGTTTTAAGTTATGGAATAGAAATGTGGTAACAGACAAATTCTGACATTTATTGCTATTTTCTGATAATCTTGCCTGTACTAATTGTAGTAATTGAAGCACTTGAAGCAGACCTACATTTACCTCCCTTTCTGCTCCACTGTTTTTAATGAGTGTGGAGAAGTGGAAAGGAGTGAGAGGAGGGATGGATTTTTGAAAGAGGGGGTGCTAGACAGAGAGCTGGATTGAACAATTTAAAGGGGAACATTTACCTCATAAATTTTTTTTACCATAGGTTTAGTTAATAAAGTAGTATTAGGAAAGCTCTTCTACTCCTCCTACCTCCCTCTCAGCTGCCCAAGGATGCAATTCCCTTTGGTGTGGTGTGAATGGCTTCTATCTTTATATCAAGCTCTGGTTAGCATTATACTGAGGTTGCAACCTCAATGTAATGCTAACCGGGGCTTGATGTAACGATAGAAGACATTCACACCACACTGGAGGAAAGCGAGAACGCACACCCTGAGGCAGCTGGGAGGGAGGTGGGAGGAGAATTAGGAAGTGAAGAAGAGCTGTGCCGAAGATTCAGTGTGCTACATTATGCTGACCGGCAAAGCTTGAAGATTAAATATCTTTAAAAGTGTGTACATTTAGAAAAAAAAAAAACAGCTTTCCTAATACCACTTTATTAACTAAACCCTATGGTAAAAAATGTTATGAGGTGAATGTTCCCCTTTATGTGTGTCTGTTTGGGTGGGTAGACTATGAAGGGAAGATATAGAGTAGTGGTTCTCAACCGTTTT
This sequence comes from Rhinophrynus dorsalis, assembly GCA_037306005.1. Lineage (NCBI taxonomy): Eukaryota > Metazoa > Chordata > Amphibia > Anura > Rhinophrynidae > Rhinophrynus > Rhinophrynus dorsalis. Next base: position 634,930,838 of record CM074718.1, read on the forward strand.
TGCTCAAGGCACCCCTAACACACAATCTGGAACTTTTGGGGAACCCTTAGCATGTTTAATCAATTGCATAATAAAGGGTGCAATTCATAAATATAAAGATATTATTAGGCCTCATAATCATAGCCATAAAAATAAACATATTGTGCATAACAATTTCCATATTTCATCATTTAAAAGACAATCTTCACATTTTTGTCAAAGTCTCCATAGAAAACATGGGGCACCCTAATTTGTTTCCACGGGACACCAAAGTGCCACGGCACCCTGGCTGAGAATCACTTATCTAGACATATATGGTTTTATAAGTGGAGGAAGTAAATAGCCAGAATGTACTGGCCAGTAATTCAGTACTGTCCTCTTAATTTCTGACATCTTAGGACTGTACTTCTCATCACTGACTACCAACTATATAGGTTGAAAAAGTCAGAATGAACGCTGAAATCCATCTGTGCTTATGGAAGAATATGCTTAAAATGTGCATACTTGTTGTGTCTTTAGGAGCAGAGTTGAGAGACATAGACTTAGTCTATGGGTATTTTGACCTCTCCATAAAAATTTTGACCTCTCCATAAATCCAATGCTGATGTTCACCACTGCATTTTATATATATATATATATATATATATATATATATATATATATATAGAGAGAGAGAGAGAGAGAGAGAGAGAGACACAAACTGAAAAGGTTATGGTGGGGAAATAAGTGAATGAAAACCCCTTCCACCTGAATTTGGTGGGTGGTAGATACAACGTTAAACAAAAATTTGACACACCAGTCAAGTCATAAGACTTGCTTTTCCCACAGAAATCTTAAATTTGCAGTGTTGTTACTACTGCAAGGGATTCTGGGTAGGTATTGCATATGCATTCACTTTTTCCCCACCATAACCTTTTCAGTTTGTGCTCCACAAGTGCACCAAGCCTCAGTAGCAAGCCAGTAAAACCAACCTCATGCTGATGAGTTGCATTAACAACAAAATAGCTGTCCATGAGTGGTTCACTGGCTTTGTATCTCTTTCTGAGTTGTGTCTTAAAGCTGTTGCTCAGCATATACATACTCTAAGGAATCCATGTATAAAGTGGAATCTGAGGCAAAAAAGGTGATTCCTTTTTAAGCTTTTTTGCATATGCCTATCCAGAATCCCTTACATTAGTAACAACACTGCAAATTTAAGATTTCTGTGGGAAAAGCCACTCTTATGACTTGACTGGTGCGTCAAATTTTTGTTTAACATTGTATCTGCCACCCACTATATATATATATATATGTATTTATATTAGCTTGGCCGTGTTAGTCCAGTGGTGTAGAGGTTAAATGAATGAGTATTGCATTATGTAAAAATACCTTTTTTTATTGGACTAACTTTCAATTATATGGACAAGCTTTCAAGAGCGATGCTCCCTTTTTCAAGTCAAAAGCATACTGGTTTTAAAAAGGAAACATTAAAAGCCATGCTAAGAAAAGCACCAACTGATAAGTATTAAATCACCTAAAGTTATCCACAGAGGTATGCAGGGGAAGGGGCGTATGAGAGATAGAGGGAGAAAGAGAGAATGATACAGATCCATAGTACATAGAAATAAATAACAATATAGTATAAGGAACATGGTTAAACATATACTAAAACAAAATAAGTAGACGGAAATATTATGTGAAGTTTTGGTAACCGCATAATATTTCCTTGTATTTATTTGACTCATTACTTATTAATTGGTGCTTTTCTTTGAATGGCTTATAATATTTCCTTTTTTAAAACCACTATGCTTTTGACTTAAAAAATTCACTGTCGCTCTTGAAAACTTGTCCATTTAATTGAATGTTAGTTCAATAAAAAGATTTTCTGACATACTGCAATACTCAGGACTTTTTCATAATGACAGATAAAAAAATATAAAAAATGTATTGTGATAATATTGTGTAATCCAAGGGGATGGCAGGGCTCACAACAACCTGTGGCTCTTGCGTGGGTGCAAGCTTACAACTTGGATACATATAGGTTGATGAGAGCAGCACTCTTCTGGATTTTTTCAGAATCTGAAAAATAACAAATTTGTTGTGAAAATGTTGCCTTTTCGGCATCCATCTACTTCCTTTCTCAGCATTTGAGAAAGGAACTAGCTGGGCACAGAGATGTCTATATTATCACAATAAATTTGCTATTTTTGAGATTATGAAAAAGTCCTGACAAGTGCTGCTTTCATCAACCTATATGTATCCAAGTTGTAAGCTTGCACCCAGGCAAGAGCCACAGGTTGTTGTGAGTGCTGCCATGCCCTTGGATTACACACACACACACACACACACGCACACACATATATATGTATAGCTATTTTATTTAATTATAAGTTGGGATTGACTATATGGTACCTTATAACAATCCTATATAATAATTCGCTAAAATGTGTGTAACGCCACGATCATGAGCAGTAGAGACTGCTGCTTGTGCTGCAGTCATGCGCAGTAGAGACTGCCCGCGCCGCAGCTGCTACAGAGTGGGGAGCTCCGAAGGAGCATCCTGCTCTGTATCAGTCGCGGCGCAGGCAGTCTTTACTGAGCATGACTGCACCGCGACCGGCTGCCAGTGGCACTGTGACCCATGTAACGGCCTCTTCAACTACTTGTTTAAAATAAATTAACAGAAACATTTAGGAGCATGTATAGTAGTGTAAAAAGGCACAGTACCAAAGTTGTTGAAGGATTGCTAAGGAGGCCTTTACCTGCAGTGGATCGACAACGGCTGTAGAAGATGATGATGAGATATACATATATGACTAGGGTTGCCACCCAGCCGGTATTTTACCGGCAGGCCGGTAAAAAATTGGCTTCTGTCCAATGTTAAGTCTATGGAGGGAATGCCATGGCCGGTATTTTCCTGAAGAAAAGGTGGCAACCCTATATATGACAGGGCTCAAAATTTCCACTAGCCAATGGCGAGTGAAAATTTTGCCCTGGTGAGTAGCAATTTAGCCCTGGTGGGTATGTTATGGCTTGCAGTGGCGAGTAACTTTTCAGGTCTGGCTAGTAGCAAAGGACTTCAAGTTTTAAGCCATGTATTATATATATATATATATATATATATATATATATATATATATATATATATATATACACGTCTTTAAGAACCAGGCTGTAATAAAAAAAGAAAAAGAAACAGAGAGTACTATTCTTAAAGACATGTATATTATCATTGACTGAATGCTGATGCGGATCGGGCACCAGGGGCTAGATTCTGTTTCAGGTGCTACATGTTAACACCTGTTTTATCAAACATTTTCCTACTGAAGTCTGTGGGGAAAACTGGAGATAAAACCAGAGATAAAATTAACATCTGCAATAGAATCTAGCCCCAGGTGTATTATATGGAGTGGAGTGCTTTCCTATGGGAGAAAAAAATAAAATATACAATTATATATATATATATATACACAAAATGGAGAAGGTGGGCACTCCATATTCATTATATATATATATATATATATATATATATATATATATATTGTGGTCCACTTGTGCACAGTTGAATGTTTTGGTGATATATTTTGCTACTTTTACTTTGCAATAATGCCCAAAATTCATATAGGAAATACATTTTTTATATCAAATACATGAAGATTCACCCAATCTGACCTTCATATTTATTGCACTACTAGAGGGATACTTCTGTGCTATCTGGTGAAGTATTATCCAAGAGACTTAGAAAGTTAATTATTTTTGTTTCACAGTGCATGATTATTTTTCATATTTTTCAATATATTCTATTTACTTTGGCATCATAAATATTTAATATGTAATTTTAGCTGCTGAATGACAGATTTCACAGGAGAAAGGAAAGACTAATTTCTTAATGTCCATTCAAGTTCACGCATTTTTATATGTGTACAACTGCAATCTTTAGCCAACCACTGAATATACAGTGTGATATCATTACAAAATACTAATGAAAAATGAATAGTATATTTCTAATCATGAGCCTTATACACTGAAGGAAAGTTGAGCAATTCTGGGGAAAATCATTTGTATCATAGGGGGTAAATAAAAATCCCCTAACCTCTCTTAACCCTTTGAATGCTAGCTTAGACGCCAGTGCACTGCTTAGTAATGCAATGCAACCTGTTTAGCATTCAGTGGGCCAAAAGCCCAGCTGAATCAAGTTGGAATCTGTGGAATTTGTATTAATCCCCAGAATTGCTTCTCTCTTCATTTGTGCATACGTCTGTATATGTCCCTCCTGATTCATTATCATAGCTGGGGCAGAGTCTGATTCTCCAGATGTGGGGAGTTTCTGATGAAACTCTGCCCACATGTGCTGCGTCCCTCCCTGTTTCTCCCACTCCCCACCCTCTTTTACTCCTTCCCCAGTCAATAATGTCTATTTTTTAATACTTTGCAAATCCCGCCCCCACACGTGATTAAGTCACGCCCCTTTTACTATGCGATTCGCGTGACTTCTATTCCCTCAGCAGCACCATGGGAATCCCCTCCGGGGAGCCCAGATAAGGACGTTCCCAGGTATGTTCATTATTGGTATATGCCATGTCAGAAGTGTTTGGGTCAGTTTGTCTTATAAGGTTCTTGAGGGGTTGAAATAGAAATTAAGTTTTCACCATAGAATACAACCAGAATAACTGAAGAGGAAATGCTAACATGCTGAGTTTGCTGACTTGATTTGTGGACCCACATTTTCACCATTCAGTTCTATGGGATCTTTAAGCCCGAACCCAGCAGATGAGAATGCTTATTTATCAAATACTCACTCATTGATATTTTGATGTGAGTACCAGATACAATATAACCATGAATTAATTTACAAATGATGAACTATCCAGGAAATCAGAGTATTTTTTGCTCATTAGGACATTCACCATTTAATGTATAGCCCCCAAGCCCACCCTCATGTCCCGCTGTTGTAGCATTCCTTTTATTCTTTATCAAAGTGTTAGCAAAAGAAGAGAGAGAAGATGCAGGGGAAAGAGACAGACATTCCTCTGTCCACTGGTTGTTGTCCCAACCTTTTTCTACTGTCCACTGGAGATAAGTAGAGATAACTTCTCCAGTTTATCACTTCTCCAAGTCGTGTGTTATTCTATGGTGCGTATGCACTAAGATTTCACTGTCGTCCAATACAGGTCACTGGTACTCTGGGAGGCGTAAGTCCCCTTTAATAGGCAGGAACAACTATGCAAATAATTTGCAAGGGGCGGAGCCTCCCCTCTTACTTAAGCCACCTTCTGGCCAGAGCCACTTTAGATTGATTTGTTCCTGGTGTGCTTGCACACCAGGTAGAGAACATCTATGCATCTTAGTATTTTATTATTTTTTATTCAAATATGGAATACCACCATTAGGAGGGTGACCCTGGCTGTGAATTGCCCTCTTTAAAGTGGCTGGTGCAGCTTCCAGGGATTTTCTGTGGACCTTATGCCCTGAAGAGGGGACAGCTTGTGTTAAGCAGCTCCCCTGTTGGGGAATTTACCTCTGGTTCTTTCCCTCCTTATCATGGTCACCTGAAGACAGAAGTCCAGCAAGGAAGGTGAGTCACCCATTGAGTGCTGAAGGTCCACTTGTCCCCACAGTGTCCCTTTGATGGGCTTGTATTTGGGAGTTTTAATACACTCCAGCACTCATAGGGTGTTTTTATTGCATTATTACTGTTTATGCAATTTCTGTGTTATTCTCTGAGTTTTGGAGCATTGGGTATTCATTTATTTATGTTTCTCATGTATTTCATGCTTGTTTGGGCACTTTTTAATGTTTTACTAAACTTTATTAAAAATGGTGTTCCGCGCCTTTAAGCGCGGCTTTTTCCCGCTCAGACGCAAGGGCTCCTTTACTCTCTATGGGAATTCACAGTATGGGACATATCTCTGGAACCGCTTGTCACAGCAACTTCAGAGAGGGCTCATTTTAATTCTAGGCTCCTGATCTATCATCCGGAATGTGTTTTATTCATGTGGGGTGTTCAGGGGGGCTTCGGGCAATGTTTGGGGTACTTGGATAGGAAAACTACATTTCCCATGAGCGCTTGGTTCGCGCTCGTTTCTGATTGGCTGTCATGACGGCCGCCATTTTGTGGTACTTTTCCTAGGCGAGTACACTACGCAGGGACCGAGCCTTCTCTCTCCTCAACAGATTAACCCTTCGCTGGCCAGATAAGTCCGTTTTTAGAACATTTCTGGGGTGAAACTTTAATCTTTAACACTTTTTCTGGGTGATAGTGTTATTAGTGGGGTATATTGACGCTGTGAGCATGTCTACTTCACTGGAGCTAGGGGCTAGACCCAAGTCTAAGGAGGATGGGGGGTCTGCTACCCCCATGGCGTTTTGCTCCTCTTGCCACATTGGGCTGGATGGCGATAATGTGGGGGATCTATGCCCTAATTGTACTGGTCAAGATAGCAACCCTGGGCTTCCCAGCCACGCTATTGAGCCATCTTGGGTGAGGGAGTTTAAAGCTGCCACTAGGGATCTCAGATCCATGCTTCAACTCTTTCCCTCTCAGATACAGGGGGCTCTCCAGGTCTGGCAGACCCCCTCTACTATCAGGACCTCCTTGCCTAAGCCACAGGGAGCTCCTGATATCACTGATTCTTCTGAAGAAGAACTTTTACAGGATTCTGATGCTGAGGAACGTACTGTTATTGAATCTAACAGGTCCATTGGGGACCCCTATGAGTGTGACCCTGAAGTTTCGGCTGAGGGTCTGATCAGAGCGGTTCTGAATACGCTCAACCTTCCTCTGACTCAGGAATCCACTTATGATCCTACTGATGTTTTTCAGAAAAAGCCATCTAAACCAGTTGTTTGTTTTCCAACTAACCCTACTCTTGCCCGTCTGGTCTCTGAGGCATGGAAGAATCCTGATAGATCTTCCTCTGTCTCCAAAAAGTTTGCTAAACTTTACCCTTTTCCTGAGGCGGAGCTGGCAAAATGGGTTCATCCTCCCAAAGTGGATGCTCCTGTGTCTAGACTATCCAAATCTACTGCTTTGGCTGTCTCAGATGCCTCTGCCTTGCAGGACTGGACGGATAAGAAACTAGAGCTCTCTCTTAAGTCTATTTTTGCCTCCATTGGCACAGCCATGCGCCCCACTTTTGCTGTGGCATGGGTTAATAGAGCTATTGCGGCCTGGACTGAACGACTGACTGAAGCAGTTCGCCAGGATGCGCCGGTATCTGAACAGTTGCAGCTGCTTGCTAATATCACTGAAGCTCAGAACTATGTTGCTGACGCTGCTTTTGATGCTGTGCGCATGATGGCGAGGGCCTCCACTTCTTCTGTGGTGGCTAGACGCGCTCTTTGGCTGAAAATTTGGTCTGCTGATACAGCCTCTAAGAAAGCCTTGCTTTCCTTGCCCTTTCAGGGGAATTTGCTTTTTGGGTCTGAACTCAAGAAATGATCAGTGAGGCTACTGGCGGTAAAAGTACTCTTCTACCCTCGGTCTTTAAGAAAAAGTTTCCAGCCAAACGCAATCGGTCCTTTCGTTCCTTTCAGACTGAGACACGCTCCTCGGCCCAAACGGGTCCTCCCACTACGCGCTCCTCCTTCAAGCCCAAACAGTCCTGGAAGCCCAAAGTTGCCTCCAAGGCCAAGACCTCCAAGACTGCTTCGGCATGACTCGCCGAACCCGGGTCCGCATCCAGCTGTAGGTGGTCGTCTCCGCATCTTTCGCCGGACTTGGGAGGAGTCAGTGGCGGACCCATGGGTTCTTCAGGTGGTGTCAGAGGGATACAGGATCCCTTTCTCTTCCCTTCCTCCTTTTCGGTTCCATTTTACTCGTCCTTCTCAGGAACCCACAAAAAGGCGTCTGTTCGACAACGCTATTCAGGATCTCTTGGACAAAGAGGTCCTGGAGGCGGTTCCTCAAGGGGACACAGGTTCAGGATTTTATTCCAACCTGTTTGTGGTAGCCAAAAAGGACGGAGGAGCCCGTCCCATTTTGGATCTCAAAGATCTCAATGCCTATGTGGTGACTTCCCACTTCCGCCAGGAGTCCCTGCGCTCTGTGATTGCAGCAATGTCTCCAGGGGAGTTTCTTGCCTCCCTGGACCTTCAGGATGCTTATCTTCACATCCCTATTCATCCAGAGAGCAGGCGGTATCTCAGGATTGCCTGCCACAGGGGACACTTTCAGTTTGCAGCGCTCCCCTTTGGGCTGACTTCAGCCCCTCAGGTCTTCCAGAGGGTGTTGGGCTCCTTGATAGCGGTGCTCCATCAGGATGGGATCAGAGTGACCCCCTACATGGACGATCTCCTACTGAAGGCCTCCTCAGCGGAGCTTCTCCTTCAGCACTTACAGATGTGCATGCACACCCTGAACCGTCATGGCTGGATCCTGAATCTGGACAAGTCGGACTTGATTCCATCTCAGAGGCTTCTGTTCCTGGGTCTCCTGTTCGACACTCGCCAATGCATGGTGTTTCTTCCAGAGGACGTGGCTCACCAGATAGCTGTCAGAGTGGCTGGAATTCTGGACATGGACGAGATTCCAGTGCCGAAGTTGTCGTCCTTAGTGGGGAAGTTCATTTCCACAATCGAAGCAGTACCATTTGCCATGGCCCACTCCAGGGATCTCCAGAGATTTGTGATCCAGACGTGCAAGAATCATCCAGATCATCAACATCTGTCTGTTTCTCTTCCTCCTCATGTCGAGTCGAGTCTGCACTGGTGGTTAGATCTCTCTCATCTCCTGAAAGGGAAATCCTTTCTAGTTCCTCCTTGGACCACAGTCACTACGGATGCCAGCCTTCGGGGCTGGGGTGCAGTCTGGGGTCGCTTCAGTGCTCAGGGGAAATGGGGTCTGGAGGAATCCATGCTCTCCATCAATGTTCTGGAACTTCGAGCTGTCCGGCTGGCCCTGAGGCACTGGGAGTCTCAATTGACCGGTCTTCCAATCAGAGTGGAGTCCGACAACGCCACGGCGGTGGCTTACATCAACAGGCAAGGCGGCACAAGAAGCGGTTCCGCCTGGTGGGAGGTCAAGGATATTTTGTCTTGGGCAGAAGATCACGTGCCTGTCATCTCTGCAGTTCATATTCCAGGCGTGGACAACGTCATGGCAGACTTCCTCAGTCGTCACACCGTCGACAGCAGAGAATGGGCTCTTCACCCAGAGGTGTTTCACATGCTCACTCAACGGTGGGGGATGCCTGTGGTGGATCTGATGGCTTCCAGACACAACAGGAAGGTTCCGGTGTTTTGCTCCCGGTTGAGGGACTCCCTTGCTCTAGCAGTGGATGCCCTGTCGATTCCTTGGGACTTCCCCCTGGCTTACATCTTCCCTCCTCTTCCTCTATTGGTCAGAGTTATCCAGAAGTTGAAGAGAGAACGTTGTCCTGTCATCCTGATTGCTCCAAACTGGCCTCGCCAGTCCTGGTTTCCGGAGTTGATGGCCATGTCAGTGAAGGATCCGATCCCACTTCCAGCCCGTCCGGACCTGCTTCTTCAGGGGTATCTGTGGAAGGAGGATGTTCACTCTCTCCATTTGATGGCATGGCGGTTGAATCCTCGATTCTAGCAAAGAAAGGCTTTTCTCCTTCTGTGGTTTCGACGATGCTCAGTGCTCGTAAGCCTGTGTCTTCCAAGATCTATCATCGCATATAGTCAACTTTCGTGACTTGGTGTTCTGACAAGAAGTTGTCACTTGACTTCCATCTTCCCACTGTCCTGGCCTTCTTGCAGGACGGTGTGGATAAGGGGCTCAGTCTGAGTTCCCTCAAAGTTCAGACTTCTGCCTTGTCTGTGTTTTTCCAGGAACGGATTGCTGTCCTTCCTGATGTGAAAGTCTTCTTCCAAGGTGTGACTCACGTTCGACCTGCCTTTAAGAGTCCTGCTCCCCAGTGGGATCTCAATTTGGTGCTGGGAGTTCTACAGCGACCACCGTTTGAATCCTTGGCTTCCATTCCATTACGTCTTGTGACTTGGAAGATGGCCTTCCTCTTGGCTGTTGTGTCAGTGCGCCGGGTAGCAGAGTTACAGGCCTTGTCTTGTGAACCTCCTTACCTGGTGTTCCACAAGGATAAGGCTGTGCTTCGCACTACCAAGGAATTCTTACCCAAGGTTGTGTCAGAGTTTCACATCAATCAGGAGATTGTGGTTCCCTCTTTCTGCCCTAATCCTTCATCTGACAAGGAAAGAGATCTCCATTTGTTGGATGTGGTGCGTTGCCTCAAGTTTTATGTTCATCGCACCGAGTCTATCAGGAAGTCTGACGCTCTATTCGTCATTCCTGAGGGGCCTAGGGCAGGGAGACCGGCTTCCAAAGTTACCATTGCCTCTTGGATTAAGGCTACCATCCGTGAAGCCTATAAGTTGAGGAATAAGCATGTTCCCTTCCGGGTGACTGCCCATTCCACCAGATCTATTGGGGCCTCTTGGGCCTACAAGAATCAAGCTTCTGCTGATCAATTGTGCAGAGCGGCCACTTGGTCCTCTGTGCACACTTTTTCAAAGCACTACCGAGTTGATGTACTGGCGTCGGCTGATGCCAGTTTTGGAAGGAAGGTCCTGGAGGCAGTCTTGCCTGTGTAGGTCTTCCGCTCTGTGATCCTTAGTGCTTCTTTACTGTTGAGCCCGGTTGGCTCTAGTTCCGTGTGCTGTGTTAGTTCATGGATTGTTCCCTTGGTTGGTGTCCGTTGACACTTACAGTTTGGGCTATGTTTTCAACTGGTCATAGCAGTTCTAGTGACTTGGGCCTTGCGCCTGGTCCTTGCCTTACTTCCCGCCTCTGGATCAGCTCAATGTTTGTACATCCCAGAGTACCAGTGACCTGTATTGGACGACAGTGAAAATAGGATTTTAGTCTTACCTGTTAAATCCTTTTCACTTAGTCCATACAGGTCACTGGTCTCCCACCCTGTCAAGGGACCAGTCTTGGCTCTCCTGTGGCATTCAGTGGGAGACCGTTCGGGCATGCTCACAGGAGTCTTTCTTTTTGCTTACCTGAGGTCAGTTTTAGGGTCTCAAATCAATCTAAAGTGGCTCTGGCCAGAAGGTGGCTTAAGTAAGAGGGGAGGCTCCGCCCCTTGCAAATTATTTGCATAGTTGTTCCTGCCTATTAAAGGGGACTTACGCCTCCCAGAGTACCAGTGACCTGTATGGACTAAGTGAAAAGGATTTAACAGGTAAGACTAAAATCCTATTTTCTTCAACCTTGGAGATCTTAGTGAATGGGTTCCATAGAATAACACAGGAACTTGTGTTTAAGAGGTTTGTTGGAGATATGGTGACACTCTTTCTTCTGCATCAATTACATGTCCATGACTGCTGTCCATGTTATATGGCTGAGTAAATTAGAGTTGACTAGGCTTGTACTTCCATTTTATTGCAAATGCAAATTTTAATGAAACTTGTATGATTTACGACATTCAGATTAAAGTGATAAACAAGTGTCACGGAACACAGAATTACAGATTAATGATTGACACATTCAACAATTTCATATACATCCATTCTTAGCTCAATTTCATTCATTCACATGCTTAACTCACTTGCATATACCACATTCATAACAAGTATCACACTTACCTTCATACTGAAGGTCCAGAGGTGTCCTCGACTCTCGAGTCTTCCTGTACCTTCTGTCCCAAAAATTATATAAATAAGTAAACAAAAAAAATCTAATACCCCCCAACCACTGTCACTGCTCTCAGTCCTGCTTGGGCCATTGCATGAGCCAGAATGAGAACAATTAACAGGGATTGGCTATTATATGGTCATCCATGTTCATATTAGTTCCCACACTCCCATTGGCTGTGGGCTTATGCAGGGTACGAGATATTCCCTGGAGTTACCTCACAATCTCAGCCATGGGAGCATGGGAAATAATTTGAACAGGGATGGCCATATATGACTAGGTGGGGCTTAATCAGAATATTGGTGAATGAACTTCATTTAGCAGTCTAATATATGTATACTGACAGGCTTGGCATCATTGACCTTTATCAAGATATTTACAAAATCTAGAGTAAAATTGTTGATTGTACACTACATTAAAATAATGTATATTGTCTGGTGAAAGCCTCACTCACTTCTTTGTGGGTCTTGTATAGATGAAACAAAGGTAAGTTTAATGGTCAAAGTTTGGTCCCACATTTGGACCTTTATTATGTCCAGGTGTGAGACTCAAACAGTAACTATTAAACTCTCTTTTCTTGTAACCATTCAAGACCCACTGGGGATGCCTTAGTGAGACACATAAGTATATTTGGCATTTGGGAACGTGTACCTGGGCATTTGCATTATGCAAACACTCTCAGATTTCCAAATTTGCAAATGACCAGGTGCACATTCCTAAACATATACATATGTGAAGCAATATGGCAGCATCAGTGGGTCTCATGTAGTTGCAAGATAAGTGAGATTAAAGTGTTAGTTAGAAATAATATGTAATAGATTTGTAGAGGGTAAAAAAATAATAGCATTGCCATAAACCCCATCTCTCAAACCTTTATGATTTGAGAGAAATTTGCAGTCAAAGTTCTCCATTCCCTCCATTTCTCCTGACATCAGCGTCTAGATGACAGCGGGAGATCCCAGTCCAGATATCAGCTGGTGTCTCTGCAGCAGAGCTGAAATCCCATTATTGCAAAATAATTACTTCATTGGAAAGGTCTACAAAGTGTGCTGGGTTTGCAAGCACACATTGTAGACCTTTCCAATGAAGTAATGCTTTTGCAATAACAGGATTTCGGCTCTGCTGAAGAGCTTCATTGTGTCGGCAGACAGGGATCTCCTTCTGTCAGCTTTACAGCTGACATCAAGAGAAGGGGAGGGAAGGGGGAACTTTGACTGCCAATATCTCTCAAACCATAGCGGTTTGAGAGATGGGGTTTGTGGCAATGCTATTATTTTTTTTACCCTCTACAAATCTATTACAAATTATTTCTGGACATTACTGACACTTTAATGGTTAATATATGTATCTGATTGACTTTGAAAAACATACCAAATGTTGGCACTGCTAACAAAAATTTTGTGTATGCACAAACTGAAACCTATACAGATTATATTTTTAGATGGTAAATGGTGCACAGTCAAAATAATTTGTAAGATAAAACATGCAAGCCAAGCAGCACTGTGTTACTGTTGAAAGCAATTATGCAGTTACCAAGGGTTTTCAGATCATTGTTCAGCTGCATAGTGTAAGCCTAGCCCTAAGTCAGACAGCCTTCCATGTTCAATTACTGGGTAACAACAAAGATTAGAAACCAAAATCACAAATTATTTGGGAGGATCCACATGTTTCTGTGATCATACATTATTGCACACGTTTGTTTTGATTGTTATGTACTATTTCCATGGGGCTTTGCTGTATTATCTGGATCAAACATTTGCAGCTATTATGCCTTAGGATCACAAAGCCTCAGGGATTCCATTTGTCCTTCTTCTTTGTTTCATTGCCAATATACTGGCTGCCAACTTTGGTTTTCACTTACAAGTGGATTGGTAGTTATTTTAAAGGGATAGTAATACTTCATTTTAACTTTATTTTATTTTGTAGGCATTAAAAAAACATGAAGAACAATATAAGTCTTATCTCTCAAACCTTTATGGTTTAAGAGATATTCACAAGCAAAGTTTCCCCTCCCGCCCATTTTACCTAGTGTAAGCCATCTCTTCTTAGATGGGGATCTGGTTGTAAGACCAGACAGATAACAGAAGGGGACAATCTTCTTTGTATGAAAACAATGAAAGCCCTTCCCCCCTTGACAAGCTTTTCAGCTTTTTCCCTTATCTTAATTGAAGATTGTCCCTCTCTGCAGTCTACCTGGGCACCTCCCTTCTGCACTGGCTGAACAGGAGGGGGATACTTTGCTTGTGAATATCTCTTAAACCATAAAGGTTTGAGAGATAAGACTTACATCATTCTAAATGTTTTTTTAATGCCTACAAAATAAAATAAAGTTAAAACGAAGTATTACTATCCCTTTAACACGGTCTTCAAACAAATGGCATAAGAGTGGAGGGTCATTTCAAATGTTGAGTGTGGGGGGTGGACAGCACAGTCATTCTCTCTAAGTGTAGTATTATAGGTACCAGATTTTAAATCAAACAGCAGTCAGATAAGGGTTAGTGACTAAATTGAAAGGGAGGATAAATCTGGAAGCAAATCTTGAAAGGAAATGACAATGAAATAAAATAGTTGCAATGAAATAAAAATCTTTCTAAAACATAAGAACATATATCTAGGATATAAGTTCAAGCTATTTAATGTGAAATAAAACTTTAATTGCAAACACAAAAACATAAAAGTAAAATACAATATAATACTACACTGCGCTGACCACCCCCACCCTCTTTGTTTTGTTCTCTTGTATGTGAACTAGTAATCAGTGATGAAAACGGGACACGTGTAAGCAATTTAAAGGACAAGCTGAAAAGGAAATAAAAGGGGACAATATATTTGGACCTATAATAAGACTAGGGCTACAGACTAGTCCATTTTTCACCTAACAATCTGTAAATTACTTTTGTATCTTTGAGGCATTTCCCGGAATTGACATCATTATATTCTGGTTGATTATTGTGACTGTGACTTCCTCTGGCTTTACCTACGAAACGTATACTAGGGGTTGCCAGCTATCACATTGCCCCACAGATACTACCCCTTTTTCCAATCTCACCCACAGTGCTATCAGCACTTTCTTTGAGCGCTGTGTCAACTTTTTTTGTTCTCATTTAAAGGGATAGTAATATTTAATTATTTCTAATCCCTATATTAAAGTCCTATTAAAAATAAATGTACTGCCCCCAGTGTCATTTCTCAAACCTTTATGGTTTGAGAGATAATCGCTCCTAAAGTTACCCTTTCCCTCCCCCTTCCCCGTAGTCAACGTTCTAGCTGACTTCAGGGAAGCCTGTCGTACGACCGTCAGGCGGCTCTGCAGCACAGCCAAGATTGCTTTAATAAAAAAAAAAATCTTTCACTGAAATGGTCTTCTACGTGTGCTTGGTTTGCAAGCACACATAGACGACCGTTTTAGTGAAATATTTTTTTTTTTTATTAACGCGATTGCGGCTCTGCTGCAGAGCCGCCTGATGATCTGAGACCGGATTTCCCTTCAGTAAGCTACAACACTGACTTCGGGGAAGGGGGAGGGAGAGGGCAACTTTAGGAGCGATCATCTCTCAAACCATAAAGGTTTAAGAGATGACACTAGGGACAATACATTTATTTTTAATAGGACTTTAATATAGGGGTTTGTAATAATTTAGTTTTACTATCCCTTTAAAAGGATAGTAATGTTTCATAATAAAACCGTCATAGTATTTGACTATGTTATGTGTTATTTCAGTACTGTCAGAGTTATAGTTCAAGAGTAATTCAATGACAAAGTGTCCCCCTCCCGCCCCTTTTACTGATGTAACACTGCTGGCCAGAGCAGAAGGGAGGTGCCCAGGTAGACTGCAGAGAGGGACAATCTTCAATTAAGATAAGGGAAAAAGCTGAAAAGCTTGTCAAGGGGGGCAGGGCTTTCATTGTTCTCATAGGAAGAAAATTGTCCCCTTCTGTTATCTGTCTGGTCTATGGACTGGATTCCACATCTGAGAAGAGATGGCTTACACTAGGTAAAAGGGGCGGGAGAGGGAAACTTTGCTTGTGAATATCTCTCAAACCATAAAGGTTTGAGAGATAAGACTTATATAGTTCTTCATGTTTTTTTAATGCCTACAAAATAAAATAAAGATAAAACGAAGTATTACTATCCATTTAAAATGTTCACAATCAGTGTAACAGAGGGAATATACCAAGCAACTGGACAAGAAAGAAAAACGTGCATCTAACATGTGACAATTTGATCAGCTACACAATAGCAACCGTTTAATGATATGAACTTGATTTTTATTAAGTCAGAAAAGCAGATTCAAGTATATTAACATTAACACTTTTCTTTTAATTATTTCATTACAACTTATTGTACCTAAATAATACCGGATTACCAGAAAAGTCTTCTCCCTGGGTGGTAGGGTATAATAATAAAAATAAGTCCAAGCTAAAATTGCTATTGGAATGATATGTTTTGTATGTTCCTGCCTATTGCCTGCATTCTAAAATATGTATGGCCAAATTATCCCTTTATGTATGTATACACACAGGGTACGTAGCCCCTTACAATAGAAGTAAGTTACATTAAATAAGAGGTGATAAAATAAGAGCCACATTCAAAGAAACATTAGGAGAGAGGTCCCTGCCCCAACGAGCTTACAGTCTAAATGGGTAATAGGAGACAGACAACAGGGTAAGAGGGTGTCAAGTGCTGAGGTTACAAGTGCTGGCTAGTATCACTTAGATGAGGGGAGGACAGGAGGGAAGAGTATGGGCATTTTGTTGCATACCATTCCCCTGAGCCTTGTTCCATGCTATGGAATAACAATCTGCTGCGGAAACTGATATGAAATCAGTCCATTGTCTTGCTCATGTCACGTGTTAGGGCCAGTGGAGTGTGTGTGCTGTATGCACTGAAGCAGGGGAGGGCTTGCAACATGAAGCCCAGAGAGCAAATACAATCAAGTGGCACATTTCTACTGTCAGCCAAGCCCACTGTCCCAGCCCAACCCTGTTTCGTCATTAATTTTAAAATTGTCCTTAATGTTGTGAAGTAAGTCAAGTGATACCACAGAGCTTACAGTTGAAATGGGGCTACATTAGTGATACTACAGTGCTTACAATTTAAGTAAAGGTACACTATTGATGCCATAGAGCTTACAAGGGAAATGGGCTATACTACTAGTGTAGCTCTATTTAGATTGTATTTAGATTAATTTCAAATGTAAGCTCTGTGGTATCACTAGTTTAGCTCCATTTACAAGTGGGAGATTGTGTGAGGCATACCCTTAAATGCAGGTGACTGATCCCTATTCCTACATCCATGCGTAATAAATAAACTGCATTGGTGGATTCATACATTCCCTTCCCATTCCTATCACTGCACCAATATCTTTTTTTCGAGCATTTTATAGCAGTATGATGGAAAGTACTAATTCATTACAGTGTTCCAATGGGAGTGCAAATATATGTTTTTGATGTGCTTATGTCAGTTATTGCAGTTATACACCATCTATATATACTGCACCAAGAATTTTGTCATGTGAATGAAAAAAGAGAGCATAAAATGAGGAATGTATCAGTAATGCAAACAAATTCACTTTGTTATCTTAATATGAATGTAAACGTGGTAGAGTGCCATGCATTGTTCATTGTAAATTGACATGGTATAGCTGTGTCTTGCATTGACTCAGTCAAAATAAAAATAAAAACATTATTAAGTGTTCTTGGTTTTATACATTCCACTGTTTGGGATACTCATTCATATACTATCTAACATTGAATATAATTGTATTATTCTTTACATGAATAAATATTGCTGCTTTGGATATAATCTTTCAAAAGGGCTGATCCAGTAAGACTTAACATAAGGTGCTTTTGACTAAAAGTCATATCAACTGTGTTCCTATTTAAATGTCATCTAAAATCTGTACTACAAACAAAATACACTATATGGCCTTATTCAGAACACTAAAGAAGCGAATTCTGGGGCAAACAACTGCACTATTAGGGACAACTAACATTTCCTAATTCAATGATTTACAATGTGTTGGAGACTTCTTCAGTCGGTCAAAAGCCTGTTTTAAACCATACTGATTCCCAGAACGTATGACTGATAATATTGATTTTATAACAGAGATACAAAAAACATGGATGGATTCCTTTTGAACACTGTTATATACCATGGCAATCCCACACTACTATAGGAAATGTCAAAGCTGTTAGGGAAGAAATCCAGCAAGATGTAAGAAACAAATCTCAGTAGAACTATTTTACTTGTGTTTTGCCAGGAAGAACACATTTTCAAGTATGTCCTGCTATATCATGGTTTATACTACTCTTAAAAGTCACAGATCACCAGAAAATGTTAAACATTTCTTGCATAAAAATGTATTTTTTTTTATTTTAAATAAAATTTTATTAACATTTCAGGGAGAGTACAAATACATGAAAAGTAATACATAGGTGAGAATAAATGCATAAATACAGAGTAGACACCAGGTGAAGAAGACAGTAATTTGTAATTGACATTAACTCCACAGGCAGGTTCCAGATGGATACACTAGAGTGGTAACAAGTTATCCCCCATATGGTCAAAAAAGAATATAAGTAGAAAATGGGTAGAATAGCTTTGAGAGATTAAAGTATGAGTGAGTCCAGAATTAGAGGTCTTGAGGGATGGATGCCCTAACCCAATTTGTAAAAATAACTTTTTTTAAGATACACAAACTATTTTTTCATGGAAATAAATCTGGAAAATTGTTGGCAAAACTACTAATAAAGTAAATAATTGTATCCAAATACTATAAGATTAAGAGATGGTACCAGATTTCAATACATATTATGAACTATGTTATGGCCCTAGTCATAGGCACCAAATTCTTACGTTAGACTGTCTTGGTAAACTACTCCACAGGTGTCTGAGGCAGACTGGGTAAAGATCCTCACTAAAGTAATTAATGTGATTCTTCTGGCAGGTAAGACTCAATCAGTACTGATTTGGCTTATATTTGAAAATACATAAACAGGAATGGACTACCTTAACTCCTTAGGGTCCGACGATCCCGCGGTGTCTGGTCCTTTAAGGACCAGATAGACGTGTTCGACGTGCCGTCCCACGTGACTGATCACGTGGGGCGGCACATCGCAGGGAGGACTGAAAGAGATCGCTCCGGTCTTGGAGCGATCAATTTCAGTCCACGGTATTACTCACCGCGCTCCTGCAGGAGCGCGGTGAGTAAAAGTACGTGACGTACCAGGACTGTCACTGGTCTTTAAGTGCCGGACCAGCGTGACGGTCCGGGTATGTCACAGGACGCGAAGGGGTTAAACCAGAGTCTTATCTTCAAATATCTTAGTTAAATCAAGATATAAAAATATTGACAAAGATAGTGATACATAGATTGGATCTTGTCTTATGAAACTTTTGTCACGGGGTCACTTAAGCTTCCAAAAGGTGTGCTTAACAATTGGAAAGTAATTTAGCCCTATATCTATCTAATTCAACCTAGGAGAAAATACCTAGGTTGAAAACAACACAGAAAAATTATTTGATAATGTGCGCTGGGCTTTCTTAGATGAATCCTTGATGCTTTGGTTTGCATGGGAACATATTCAATGTCATCCATTCTATTTACACATACCCTATTGCTTAAGTTTTAGCAGCTGGTTCTAAATCTGGTTATTGAGAGAAACCAGTCAGGGGTATCCCCCATCTACTCCTTTAACAATTGAACATTTGGCAATTACTTTAAGAGAATCAGAGATTTTCTGTGGAATTTCTGTGAATGGACAAGGAATTTAAACTTGTCGTATTTGTGGATGGCATGCTCTCATTGGTCACGAATCTGGATAAGATTCTTCCCCATGCCAAAAAATTCTCCCTGTCTATTCTTCCCTTGATTATAAGGGAGATTTCTAAAAGTGGACTAATGAGGATAATGGCAGTAATCTGTGCTAAAACTTAAGTCTTAAAGGGATAGTAACACTTCGTTTTAACTTTATTTTATTTTGTAGGCATTAAAAAAACATGAAGAATGATATAAGTCTTATCGCTCAAACCTTTATGGTTTATGAGATATTCACAAGCAAAGTTCCCCTCCCCGCCCCTTTTACCTAGTGTAAACAATCTCTTCTCAGATGTGAGTCTGGTTGTATGACAGTACAGATAACAGAAGGGGACAATTTTCTTTGTATGAAAACAATGAAAGCCCTTCCCCCCTTGATAAGTTTTTCAGCTTTTTCCATTATCTTAATTGAAGATTGTCCCTCTCTGCAGTCTACCTGGGCATCTCCCTTCTGATTTGGTTGAACAGGGGGGGGATACTTTGTTTGTGAATCTCTCTTAAACCATAAAGGTTTCAGAGATAAGACTTATATCATTCTTCATGTTTTTTTAATGCCTACAAAATAAAATAAAGTTAAAATGAAGTATTACTATCCCTTTAATGATCTCTCTACTAGTTTTAGCACAGATTACTGCCAGACAAAAAAAATTTATAGCAGACAAAAAAAATTATAAACAATTGTTGCTATTTGTAAAGAAATGTTCACCAAATATTTTAAGCCATATTTGTTGTATTCTTAAAGGGATAGTAATACTTCGTTTTAACTTTATTTTATTTTGTAGGCATTAAAAAAACATGAAGAACGATATAAGTCTTATCTCTCAAACCTTTATGGTTTAAGAGATATTCACGAGCAAAGTTTCCCCCTCCCACCCCTTTTACCTAGTGTAAGCCATCTCTTCTCAGATGGGGATCTGGTTGTAAGACCAGACAGATAATAGCAGGGGACAATCTTCTTACAATGAAAACAATGAAAGCCCTGCCCCCGTTGACAAGCTTTTCAGGTTTTTCCCTTATCTTAATTGAAGATTGTCCCTCTCTGCAGTCTACCTGGGCACCTCCCTTCTGCTCTGGCTGAACAGTATTACATCAGTAAAAGGGGCGGGAGGAGGACACTTTGTCATTGAATTACTCTTGAACTACAACTCTGACAGAATTGAAATAACACTCTCCAAAGTCCAAATACTATGATGATTAATTAGAGCTGCTTTTATTATGAAACATTACTATCCCTTTAAATATAGTGGTGGTACTATATGTATAGAATTGCTGATTAAGTCCATATTTCTAAAACCTCCATTGTTCAATTATAATTATCACCATGCCGAATGAACAATAGCGGCTGATTAACAACTGTCTAATATGTTCTAGAATACTTATTATAATTATCCGCTTTATTACTTAGCTTTAACAATCACACAGACACCCATTAAATATTTAAATGAAATATAAACTAAAAAAAACTTGCAAGCACAATTGTATAAAGAACCTATCTGGCTGCTCTTTGAAGAACACCTAAATTGTTTTGTTACTGATGGTCTGCTGACATCAACAGAAAGCATGTTGTAAAGTTCTGCAGAACATACCTCAAGACATAATTTAATACAGAAGGGCTACTAAACAGCGCATGGTGTTATTAACAAAGCTAATCAGAGAAACCTTCAACACCTTAATATAAAACCTGGGGGAAAAGAAAGAGGAGATATGAGTAAAACCTTCACATAATTTAAGGGATGTGTTAAATTTGAGGAGGGGATAAAATAAATACTAGAAATATAAGAGGAAATTAAAATTAACTCTACAGAAAAGTTGGTAGATACATGGAATAGCTTCCCAGTTGAAGTGGTAGGGACTAAACTAATACTTTAATTTAACCACTTAAGGACTAGAGAAGTGTGTGAAGTAATGTGTTGTGCAACTCTCTGGTCCTTAAGGATTAAGAATTCTTGGAATAGATACACGGCTATTGTAAGGATTACATAAGTCTAAGACTAAGAGTAGATGGACCAATCGATTCTTATCTGTCATCAAATTATATGAGATTTATGCAGAAAGTAAAAGCTGAACAATTTTAGGGGCAAATTAAAATGTCTCCAAATTCTTCACAATATAAATGGGACCTTTAACCTCTTTGATGCTAGACAGGCCTCCATATGATAACTAACATCATGTCATCATGGGGGAGATTCACTAAGCGGTGATAAAAAGGAGATGAATTCTCCAGTTTATCACTTCTCCAATTCCTATGTTAGTCTATGGAGCCTATTCACTAAGATCACCAAAGTTGAAGAAATCTTAGTGCATAGGCTCCATAGAATAACACAGGAACTGGAGAAGTGATAAACTGGAGAAGTCATCTCAACTTTATCACCTCTTCATCACCACTTAGTGACTCTCCCCCCGGAGTTATTATACTGACCAGTAAATTCTGGGTCTCCATTGGAACAAGTCAAGAAAACATATCTAAAGGATTCATATTGTACACGTTGAAGCTGATGTACTGGAGTGATTCCAGGGTGAACCAACTGCACCATAGTTGACACATTAATTTTTTCACAATTTCCATTGATTTAAATGGGAATTATAACTCTTTGAATGATAGAGAGGTCTCCAAATTCACAAAGTGTAGGCGACCTGTATAGCATTCAAGGTGCGGAAAGCTTAGTTTATTCCAGTGGGGATTTTCATTTCCCCCTATGATGTGGTTGGTTTGCTCTAGAAACAGAGATGGTTTAAGGCTCCATAGGGCCCTAGGCAAGGTACCAATTTGGGGCCCCACATCTCTTGATCCGGTGCATCTGACACAGAGTGCTGCTAGCAGGTACTGGCATTGTGACTATAATCAAAGTGAGTGCAAAGGGGATGATGCTGGTCTGTTTCAACAAAAAGAGTGTCTGACAAAAGATATTAGCAGCAGTAACATCAGGACCTCTGTGACCCATCACATGCAGGCAGGGTACCTCATATTGTCCAGGGCCTTAGGCAGTGGCCTAGGTTGACATAATGGATGATCCGGCTCTGTCTAGAAACGTGTCTCTTTTTCTTTCTGCATAGATCCCTAACATTCTAGGGAGGATTATTTGTATGATTCCATGCTAAATCAGTTATTGGTAATGAATTTGTGAATGCCACGCCTGCCTAAGTGTATGGACATTTTAGGGCATTCCATACCTCAGCACATGTGGACCTTGTATATCGCTATGTACTAACAAGATGCAGAAAAAAATCATATAAAATTAGTACATTTTCTTGTTCATGCTACAGGGGAGGCATTCAAAGCTTTCATGCATTAAATTCTTAACAGTGTGCACCAGTATGCACTAAAGTGGTCATACGGTAGTATAGGGGTTCTGATAACTAGTCTCAAGCCTCTCAACAGTATATGTTTTCAGGCTAACCTCAATTAAGGACAAGTCAATCTCGTTAACTAAGCATATCTTTCAGAATTATGGAACTACTGACTGATTCACCTGTATGTGAGGATATTCAGAAAACCTGCACTGTTGGGAGGGGGCATGAAGAGATTTCCACATCCCAGCTCTAGTACAAAGCGTGGAGTGCAGGCATGAGATTTTTATGGCAACATGAAAAGTGAACTGTGCTGGAGGGTACTGAATTTCTCCTCTATTTTCCTGTGGAGGTCTGAGAAAATACTAACCCACCCAGTGAAAAAGCATCTTTGCATTATATAGTCAGAAAAGTGTTGAATGTCAAATATCTAACATTTGGCTATTACCCATGAACTTTGCCATTCTCAGTGTAAATTATTATGTGTGGGTGTTTCTTACAATTTTGTTGCAATAAAGCTTTTCATTGAAGAAATTAATATTAGAAAACACAAACAGTATTGATGTAAACAGCATTTATACATCAAGCCCCACGCTGTGCAGAATCACGATGACCACCCATTAGAGTTGGTTTATATACTTTCAACATTTATACTGAATGTTAAATTGACTGCTTTTTATTAACCACATCAGGATGTTAGAGGAGAAATCCCACAGAGCTAAACCCAAATAAACATTAAGGTCCCGCAGAGAGTCCAGATAAACACAGAACATATTCAGCCTCTTTAGGTTCATGTGTGGGCGTCTTGATTGTGCAGAGTTGATACAATATGGCTGTACTGCAGTTACTGCTGTTGTTTTTGAACTTCCACCTGTTAGAAATTATCTAGACACTGTTAGAGGCTCAAAGCTGCATTTACGCCTGTTTGCTTCTGAATTGATTTTACCACCATGACAAAAAAGTTTTATAAATTAGCACTTACAGAATTCTTTTTAATGGTCTTGAGTTTCATGCTGAACATAACTCCCGTCTTACTGTACATGAGAGAGACATCTATACAATCCATTATCCATTGATTTAATTATCAGTCACATACTGAATAGAAATAATCTGATTCCAACCTGCAGAATATGCTAAGCTGGTGGAAGGGGGGCTTCATCATTACTACTAAAATGTCAGCAACTTGTCATGTATTCTTAGTGGGGCGTGGACAAGGGGCATAGTGACAGTAGCAGTACTTGGTTTCTGGTGGGGGATTTC
This sequence comes from Rhinophrynus dorsalis, assembly GCA_037306005.1. Taxonomy (NCBI): domain Eukaryota; kingdom Metazoa; phylum Chordata; class Amphibia; order Anura; family Rhinophrynidae; genus Rhinophrynus; species Rhinophrynus dorsalis. The sequence continues at coordinate 634,954,781 of CM074718.1, forward strand.
ACATTGGGGACCCTAAGTGTCAGGATGTTTGGATAGAGGTGTGCCAGGTGTTTCATGTGAGTGCAGATGTACCAATTGTTCCAGTTCCCAGTCCATTCCTTATATACACTGTGCACATTGCAGTTGATGATATGAGAGGCACAGTTACTGCTCTCAAGGAAAAAAATTATATTCTAGTAACAACAGACCCATGATTTTGGAGGAGGGGCAGGTGGAGAAGCATTATTGGCCCACTTCTTCGTTTCTACACATATACCTGAAATGGTAGGGGCTGCTTTTGCCTCAGGCGCATCAATGGAGCTAGTTGTGGCAAGTGGAACCTTTATCATCCATCACCCATGCACTGCTGTTGTTGATCCCATTCACTTTTTGCTGCCTAATCATCAAAAGAGTAGGCCAAAAACAATTTTTGGGTTTCTAATAAACCTAAGTCCTGCAAATCAATGTTTCCTTACCCTTAGGGCTTGTGCCAATTGAGTCTAAGTTCTACAAATCAATGCTTCCTCACAACAACAAATCTTACAAATCATCCTCTACAAAATACTCTATCACATCAAGTATCAGTCTACCCCAGTGGCAGCTTACGTCAGGGGGACCTGTCTCTATCACGTTACATACAAATCTCTTTTTCTTTTTTTTTTTTACTATCCCCCCAATACCAGTCAACAACCTCCCCAAAGCAAATTCCGTGTTCAAATGATTCTTTCCCCAGGCTCTACCCACCAACACAGGCACCCTCCTCAGAACCCTTTATACCATGTCTTATGTTTTTTTTTTTTTTTAATTATATTTATTTTTTTATTAACTACCCCCCAATCCTAGTAAACAAATCCCCCCCCAAAAGGAATTCCCTGTTCAAATGATTCTTTCTCCACACCCCACCAACACAGGCACCCTCATACCCCTTTTATACTATGCCTTTGGGAAATAAAATAAGTATTGCTACTAGTGATGAGCGAGCATGCTCGGCCGAAGCTCGGTTCGGCTCGAGCATCGCTCTGCTCGGCACATGGCGGTACTCGTACGAGTACCGCATGTGCTCGCCCGCCATGTCCGGGTCTCCTCCCCGCACGTTTCGCAGCTGCTGCGCAGCCAATAAACGTGCGGGGAGGCTCTGACATCAGTGTAATGCCAGCAGCCATGTTGGCTGCTGGCATTACACTGATTGGCTGGCCAGAACCCGTGATCGGGTGCTGTATAGCACCCGACGCGCGAGTTCGGCTCATTCTTAGCCAGGGAGAGATGCACTTAGGCAGGGAAAGTCAGTGTAGGGAGAATAAAATTGTTGAAACTCTTTCAAGACCCAAAAGTCCTTTTTAGGACTGTTGTGTGTGGGGGCAGCATTTATATTTTGTTTGGGGGGGCACAATTTCCTTTTTTTTGTGGGGGGGATATTTGTAAGGTGACATATAATACTAGATGCACAGGAAGTCAGTGTAGGGAGAATAAAATTGTTGAAACTCTTTCAAGACCCAAAAGTCCTTTTTAGGACTGTTGTGTGTGGGGGCAGCATTTCATTTTTTTTGGGGGTGGCAGAATTTCATTTTTTTGTGGGGGGGGGACATGTTCTAAGGTGACATTGTACTAGGTGCACAGGGACAAATATTTCACAGTGCAGTGACAAGCTGACATATTCTGTTAGGTGCACAGGGCCAATGATTTTACAACGCAGCGACAAAAAGGGCCATTTTAAACGTGTGCCTAGCCATAGATTATTGTCACATTCTGTTTAGTGTGCAAATTCACAAATTAACGTCACATATTCCGTTCACTGTGCCTAGCCGCAGATTAGCATCACATTCTGTTTCGTGTGCCTAGCCGCAGATTAGCGTCACATTCTGTTTCGTGTGCCTAGCCGCAGATTAGCGTCACATATTGTTTAGTGTGCCTAGCCGCAGATTAACGTCACATATTGTTTAGTGTGCCTAGCCGCAGATTAGCGTCACATTCTGTTTCGTGTGCCTAGCCGCAGATTACCGGCATATATTCCGTTTAATATGAAGAAGGCGGGTAAAAAGGGATGGGGAAGTGGACGTGATCCTGATAGTTCAGGGCGCGGGTCAGGACGCGTAGAAACTGTGCCTGGTGCCAGAGCACAAGAAAGAAAGACATCCACCATACCTAGCTTCATGTCTCAGTTTACAGGGCGTCGCAGGACATCACTCTCGAGGTCAGACCACTGCGAACAGGTGGTCGGTTGGATTTCAGCTGATACTGCTTCCAGTCGGTTAAGCACCACCCTGTCTTCCACCAAGTCCACTCTCACTAGCCAAGAGTCTGGTCAACATAATCCTCACCCTGATCATCCTTCCTCCCACCATAGAGGGTCTGGCCAAAGAAGTGATCCCACACTGGGATATAGTGAGGAGCTCTTCTCATCACCAATCCTTGATTTGAACCTCTCTCCAAGCACGCTTGCAGAGGAACATGAGATCTTGTGCCCTGATTCGCAACCTCTAGAGGGTACCCAATCACAAGAAGATGACAGAGGGGAACGGCATTTAAGGTCAAAGGAAGTGGATGAAGATGATGAGACACAGTTGCCATCAAATCAACCACAATTACTGTCTCAAGACCTTGATGAGGAGGATGATACACAGTTGTCAATGACTGAGGATGTGGTGGGATCAAGAAATGAGGAGGATGATCAGAGTGAGGAGGAGGACTTGGTGGACGATGAGGTCACTGACCCCACCTGGGAAGGTGGAAAGCCGAGCGATGACAGCAGTCCTGAGGGTGAGCCATCTGCAGCACCGCAACAGGCTGGAAGAGGCAGTGGTGTGGCTAAAGAAAGAAGGCGGACCGCACCAAACCGGCCCGCAAATGTTCCACGGAGCACCCCCTTGCGTAAATCTCCCTTGCCAAGGGCTAGGTGTTCCGCGGTATGGCGTTTTTTTAAGGAAAGTGCGGACGACAAAAGAATTGTAGTTTGCAACCTGTGCCACACCAGAATGAGCCGAGGCATGAACACTAGCAACCTCACCACCACCAGCATGATCCGACACATGGCATCCAAGCACCGTAATAAGTGGGAGGAACGCCCGGATCGCCAATCTGTGTCTGCAGGCCACACCACTGCCTCCTCTTCCCCTGTTTTCGGTGCCGGCCAATCGCCTGTCGAAGGCGCAGGCCCGCATACCTCCCGCCCTGCACCTGTACCATCTGAAGCACCATCAGCGACCACATCCACTTCCCTGTCCCAGCGCAGCGTCCAAATGTCGTTACCCCAGGCATTTGAGCGCAAGCGAAAATACCCAGCCACCCACCCACAGGCCATAGCACTAACCTCACACCTTTCCAAATTACTGGCCATCGAAATGCTGCCATTTAGGCTTGTGGACACTGAGTCCTTCCGCAGCCTGATGGCAGCAGCTGTCCCTCGGTACGCAGTCCCCAGCCGCCACTACTTTTCCCGGTGTGCCGTCCCCGCCTTACACCACCATGTGTCCCTTAACATCACCCGTGCCCTGACCAACGCAGTTACTGGGAAGGTCCACTTAACGACTGACACATGGACAAGTGCTTGTGGCCAGGGACGCTACATTTCCCTGACGGCACACTGGGTGAATGTCTTGGAGGCTGGGAGCGACTCGGACCCTGGGATGGCACAGGTGCTACCCACGCCGAGGATTGCGGGCCCTACCTCCATCAGGGTTTCCGCCAGCACCTACGTTATTGGCTCCTCCTCCTCCTCCTCAGTTTCCACCTCCGAATTCTCTGCGCGCAGCGCCACTCACCCATCAGCCGGTAGCTGGAAGCAGTGTAGCACTGCAGTGGGGAAGCGTCAACAGGCCGTGCTGAAGCTGATCTGCCTTGGGGACAAACAGCACACGGCCTCAGAGCTGTTGCAGGGGATTAGTCACCAGACCGAGCAGTGGCTCTCGCCACTCAACCTGCAACCAGACATGGTTGTGTGTGATAATGGGCGTAACTTGGTGGCGGCTTTGGAGCTCGGTAAGCTCACACACGTACCATGCCTAGCGCATGTATTTAATTTAGTGGTTCAGCGATTTCTAAAAACCTACCCCAATTTGCATGATCTCTTGACGAAGGTGCGCCGCGTGTGTGCACATTTCCGTAAGTCATCTACAGCTTCAGCCGGCCTGTTGACGCTGCAGCAGCGCTTACAATTGCCAGCTCACCGGCTGCTGTGTGACGTGAGCACGCGCTGGAACTCCACCTTCCACATGTTGGCCCGGCTTTGTGAGCAGCAGAGGGCAGTAGTGGAGTACCAGCTGTTACACGGTCGTCGCCTCTCCGTTCAACTTCCTGTAATCAGAAGTGAGGAGTGGGAATGGATGTCAGACCTCTGTGAGGTTTTACGCAATTTTGAGGAATCGACACAGATGGTGAGCGGCGATAACGCTATTATCAGTGTAACCATCCCACTTCTGTGTCTACTGAAACGCTCGCTGCTCACAATTAAAACCGACGCTTTGCATGTGGAAGAGGTGGAAATGGGGGAGGAAGAGCTTACACAAGGTGATAGCCAGAGCACCCTCACTTCGTCTTCTCAGCGACAATTGGAGGAGGCGGAGGAGGAGGAGGAGGAGGAAGACACGGTTGCCTCCGCTACAGAGGGTAGCCATGGAACTTTATTTCCATCTCTTCAGCGTGGGTGGGCAGAAGAGGAGGAAGAGGATGAGGAGATTGAGAGTCATCCTCCTGGTGAGGACAGCGAAATCTTGCCTGTTGGTACTCTGGCACACATGGCTGACTTTATGTTAGGCTGCCTTTCCCGTGACCCACGCGTTATACGCATTTTAGACAACACGGATTACTGGGTGTTCACCCTTCTGGACCCCCGCTACAAAGAGAATTTCTCATCTCTCATTCCTCCGGTGGAGAGGACAAGCAAAATGGTGCAATACCAGAAGGTTCTTGTTGAAAAATTGCTCCAAAATTTTCCATCTGACAACGCTGGCGGCAGAGTACGTGCTACCTTGGCCAACCGAGAAGGGGAGAAAAGGGGAGCACACAGCAGTTCCGACAAAGGCAGGGCAACACTCTCCAAGGCGTGGGACACCTTCATGACACCCCGCCAGCACCCTCACCCTGATGCGCGGCCTAGTGTCACAAGGAGGGAAAAGTTTTGGAAGATGGTGAAGGAGTACGTAGCAGACCGTGTCAGCGTCCTCACTGATCCCTCTGTGCCTTACAACTACTGGGTGTCCAAGCTGGACACGTGGTATGAACTGGCACTCTACGCCTTGGAGGTGCTGGCCTGCCCTGCCGCCAGCGTTCTGTCTGAGCGGGTATTTAGTGCTGCTGGTGGCATCATAACAGATAAGCGTATCCGCCTTTCCACCGAAAATGCTGATAGGTTGACACTTATAAAAATGAACAAGGCCTGGATTTCCCCTGACTTCTCCACTCCACTGGAGGAAAGCCCCGGGTGAACATAAAGTCACTTTAGATATGTTATTTACAATGATGGGAATACTCTGTATTCCCATTCACCCCTTCCAGACCCTTTTAGAGGGTCACCAGCAGGCGATTAATCCTAATTTTTCAAGGGTGTGTATGATACCCTCCTTTATGTGTAATAAAGGGTGTATTGGAGTGACATTTCAGTCTAATTTTTGGCAGCCCTTTCACTTAGTGCATAGGCTTTATGAGTGTTGGACCACTACCTGAACTATTGTACCACAATGTGAATGAGGCCCTCCATTTTGTGATATACAGGTTGTATCGGAGTGCCTCAGGTCCTCCCATTGAATTAAATAGGGCTGGGGTGTTCGACAGAGCAGAAGGTAGTTCTTGGCTTCATCCACTAAGTCACTTCGTCACTTTTACTCAATGGATCAGTGTCACGGTTTATTATGACTCTCAGACACAAGTTTTAGGTAAAAAAAATCAATTTTATTGAAATAATAAATGATAACTTAGGATGGCAATAACATACATATATATATATATACAGAATATAGCACAGACAGAAGGCAGACTCTACCGGTCCTGTCAATATACCGGACAGGACAGTCTTTAGGCTCTACCGGCCTTGCCAATACCGGGTAAGGCAACCTGCAGATGGAATAGCATAACGGTTTTACCGGCCTTACCAAATTACCGGGCAAGGCAGCCTCAATAGATACTCAATGTAGGCTCTACCGGCCCTGCCAATACCGGGTAAGGCAACCTCGGATGGAATGTGGTAAAAGGTTCTACCGGCCTTACCAATACCGGGCAGGGCAGCCCAGAGATAATAGCAGCAGTCAGATGGAACTGGCAAATTAGCAGAATCGTTAAGCAGCAAGGCTTTGGAGCAAACCAGCGTCCGCACGCTGGAAACAACACTGAATAGTATAGCCGTTAGGCTTAGCGAGCAAACCAGTGACCGCACACTGGAGTAACAAGCGAGTAGTATAGCCGCAAGGCTTAGGAGCAAACCAGCGTCCGCACGCTGGGACCAACACAGATTAGTATAGCTGATAGGCTTTGGAGCAAACCAGTGACCGCACACTGGTGTAACAAGCGAGTTTGTATAGCCGCAAGGCTTAGGAGCAAACCAGCGTCCGCACGCTGGGACCAACACAGATTTGTATAGCTGAAAGGCTTAGGAGCAAACCAGCGTCCGCACGCTGGGACCAACACAGAATTGTATAGCTGATAGGCTTTGGAGCAAACCAGTGACCGCACACTGGTGTAACAAGCGAGTTTGTATAGCCGCAAGGCTTAGGAGCAAACCAGCGTCCGCACGCTGGGACCAACACAGATTTGTATAGCTGATAGGCTTTGGAGCAAACCAGTGACCGCACACTGGTGTAACAAGCGAGTTTGTATAGCCGCAAGGCTTAGGAGCAAACCAGCGTCCGCACGCTGGGACCAACACAGATTAGTATAGCTGATAGGCTTTGGAGCAAACCAGTGACCGCACACTGGTGTAACAAGTGAGTTAGTATAGCCGCAAGGCTTGGGAGCAAACCAGCGTCCGCACGCTGGGACCAACACGGAATAGTAGCAATGTCACCAACGCGACCAGGCAGAAGGTCGCCAGGATACTGAAGACAGGTGATGAGATGACAGGAACCAGCAACGATCAGTCAGGTCAGAAAACAGCAGAGAAGTTCAGCAGAAACTGCAACACCAGAGACTAGGCCGGAACCAGGACTGGAAGTACTTCAGCATGCAGGAAACACTGGAACAGTAGAGATCAGGAACTCAGGAACACATGAGATCAGGAACTCAGGAACAGTGGAACAGAGGCCCAGCTATCACTAGCATAGTGATAGCAAGAAGGTCAGAAACAACACGAAAGGGCACTCAAAGGGTGCCCAATCCAGGTTTAAATAGTCAATAAGAGGCGGGCTATCTGCAGACAGCCAATAGAAGCCCCCTACTGGTGACAGACAAGTAACTGCAGCAAATCACGGGCACCGTGATAGTACCCCCCTTTCAAAGACCCCCTCTCCTAGAATAGGGTTTAGGTTTCTGCGGGTAATTGGCATGAAAGGCCCTAGTTAACCTAGGTGCATGAAGGTCCGTACTATCCACCCATGACCGATCCTCAGGACCATACCCTTTCCAATGTACCAGGTACTGTACCCTTCCTCTAAGCCTACGGGAATCAATAATGCTCTGAACCTCGTACTCCTCCTGGCCCTCGACCTCAACAGGTCCTGGCACCACAGGTGTGGTAGTATAGCGATTGCAAACCAGAGGCTTAAGAAGGGACACATGGAACACATTATGGATACGCATGGATGCAGGTAGGTCTAGTGCATAGGAGACAGGGTTAATTTTGCGAATAACTCTGTATGGACCAATAAACCGAGGAGCCAACTTATTAGACGGAACCTGCAGCTTGAGATTTCTGGAGGAAAGCCATACTCTATCCCCAACCTGAAAGGAAACCGCTGGAAGCCTTCTGCGATTAGCATGGCGCTGATGACGCTGAAATGACTGACCAAGTGCCCTCTGAACTTGTGCCCATGTGGAACGGAGTTGCTCGATATGCTCATCCAGAGCTGGAATCTGTTGCGTCTGAAATGAGTCTGGAAGCAAACAGGGCTGGAACCCATAATTAATCAGAAACGGAGAGCTCCCAGATGAAGAATTGACCGCACAGTTCCTGGCGAACTCTGCCCAAGGCAACAAGTCGGACCAATTATCATGATGGTCAGTAACGAAACAACGGAGAAATTGTTCCAAGCCCTGATTAGCTCGTTCAGCGGCTCCATTGGTCTGGGGATGGTAGGCAGAGGAGAAGGACAGCTGTATGCCCATCTGTTGGCAAAATGCCCTCCAAAATCTAGACACAAACTGGCTCCCCCTGTCAGACACCAGTACCCTAGGCACTCCATGCAACCGGAATACTTCTCTGGCGAACACCATTGCCAATTCCTTCGCTGAAGGAAGACCACGGAGGGGCACGAAATGAGCCATTTTAGAAAACCTGTCCACCACCATGAATATAAAGGAGTACCCCTTCGACATAGGCAACTCTCCCATAAAATCAATGGAAACATGAGACCAGGGGCGTTCGCCATTAGGCACCGGTTGAAGCAAGCCCACAGGGAGATGTCTCGGGGTCTTAGCGCGGGCGCAGGTGGCACAGGCATTCGTAAATTCGGCACAATCGTTTCTCATGGAAGGCCACCAAAATAACTGAGAAAGGGACCATAACAATTGGTCTCTACCAATATGTCCCGCAGCCTTAGAGGAATGGTAGGTTTCGAGCAGCCTAGTACGAAATGATTCAGCGACAAAACATTTGCCCACAGGGGTTTCATGGGGAGCGGACCCCTGAGAGGCCAGGATCTCCTCCCCTAGAGGAGAAGTGATACTCGTGCGTATAGTAGCCAGTATTCTATCAGGTTGGATGATAGGAGCTGGTGCTTCCACTCTGTCACTGTCGGCCTCAAATTGTCTTGACAGTGCATCAGCCCTGATATTTTTTGACCCTGGCAAATATGATACAATGAAATTAAATCGAGACAGGAACAGTGCCCACCTGGCCTGACGAGAGGACAATCTCTTGGCCTCCGAGAGATAGGTCAGATTCTTATGATCTGTTAGGATTAAAACAGGATTCTTAGTACCTTCAAGCAAATGACGCCATTCCTTAAGAGCAAGGATAATGGCCAATAATTCTCTGTCACCTATCTCATAGTGGCTTTGAGTGACAGTCAACTTTTTAGAGAAAAACCCACAAGGTCTGAGAGTTCCACCTTTCTCGTGTCGCTGCGAAAGTACTGCCCCGACCCCAATATCTGAGGCATCAACCTCTAACGTAAATGGAAGTAAAGGATTGGGGTGGGATAACACAGGAGCCGCAGCAAATGCCAGCTTCAAATTCTCAAAGGCTTTCTCAGCAGATACCGGCCAACAAGAAGGATTAGCACCCTTGTGCGTAAGATCGGACAGAGGTTTGACAATGGAAGAAAAGTTCTTAATAAACCTCCTATAATAATTAGCGAAACCCAGGAAACGCTGTATGGCTTTAAGACCCTTGGGTTTTGGCCATTGTAGGACAGCTGACAACTTTTCTTTGTCCATGGCAATGCCCTCATTGCCAATTATGAACCCCAAGAATGGCACACTGGTTCTATGAAACTCACATTTTTCCATTTTACAAAATAATTTGTTCTCACGGAGTCGTAGCAATACTGCACATACATCTTTGATGTGCTGTGCCATGTTTTGGGAGTAAATCAGTATATCGTCGAGGTACACCACAACACATGTCTGTAACATATCTCTCAGAACATCATTTATCAGTTCCTGGAAAACTGCGGGTGCATTACACAGCCCAAAAGGCATTACTAGATACTCGTAGTGCCCAGCTCGAGTATTAAAGGCAGTTTTCCACTCATCACCTGCTCGAATGCGAACCAGATTGTAAGCGGCCCGTAGGTCCAACTTGGTAAATATCGAAGCGCCCTTAAGCCTGTCAAAAAGCTCGGTGATGAGTGGTATTGGATATGCGTTTTTTGCCATTAGTTTATTCAAGCCCCGGTAGTCAATGCATGGTCTTAATTCGCCATTTTTCTTCTTTACAAAAAAGAACCCAGCCCCAGCTGGAGAGGTAGATTTACATATGATCCCTCTAGCAAGGGCATCAGAAATGTAATCCTCCATAGCCTTATTTTCATCACAAGATAATGGATAAGTGCGTCCTTTCGGAGGTACTGCACCAGGCTGCAATTCAATGCAACAATCATAAGGTCTATGCTGGGGTAGCATACTAGCCTCTCCTTTGCTAAAAACATCGCCAAACTGTTGGTACACATCCGGCATAGCAGAGGAGGTGCACATGACCTTAATAGGCTGGATGACGCACTTGTCCATACAAAACTGGGACCAAGCAGCAATTTCACACTTTTTCCAGTCGAATTGTGGGTTATGTAACTGTAACCACGGAAATCCCAATATCACCGCATGGCGCGGGGAATTAATCAGTTGAAACTGCTGCTCTTCTCTGTGAAGTGCCCCAATAGTCATAGACAATGGCATAGTTTCAAATATAACCTGAGGCGGTTCTAAGGGTCTACCATCAATCGCTTCAATAGTCAAGGGGTTTTCTCTTTCAATGCGTGGAACTCCGTGCAATTCAGCAAAGGTATTATCCATAAAATACCCTGCTGCACCGGAGTCAACCAAGGCCAAAACCTCCACAGAGCGTTGTGCCCAAGACAATACCACCTGTATGGTGGGTTTCATTATGCCCGACACTGGGGACGATTGTACACCACCTAGGGCCTGTCCCCCAAGATACCCTAGGTGTGTGCGTTTCCCGGACGTACCGGACAGGAATGTAGCAAGTGCCCTTTTTTACCGCAGTATAAACATAACCCTTGTTTTTTGCGATATAGTCTTTCTGCCTTGGATAGTCTAGTGAAGCCTATTTCCATAGGTTCACTTGTTTCCCGTACTGGTTCACTAGACTTCAATGCCAAGGGAGGGATGGGTGGGCAAAACATGCTACTAGGCTCATTATTTTTTGACCGTAACTTACGATCTCTGGCAATTGATCTCTCACGTATTCTGGAGTCAATTATCATAACATACTCAATGTAATCATCTAGATCAATAGGTAGATCTTTAGCAGCGATTTCGTCTTTAATGTGGTCATTCAGGCCTTGAGAGAAGGCTGCCAATAATGCCTCGTTATTCCAACCTACCTCTGCTGCCAATGTGCGGAATTCGATGGCATAGTCGCCCACTGTACGCCTGCCCTGTTGTATCTCCATAAGGCGTTTGGCAGCAGAGGTGGTTCTACCAGGAGGCTCAAACACTCTTCGAAAGGAACGCACAAATTCACTAAAGTTCTTAGTACAAGGTTTAGCATTCTCCCACAAGGGGTTAGCCCAGGCCAATGCTCTGCCAGTGAGCAGTGATATCGTGAACCCCACTTTACTACGATCATTGGGAAATGCGTGTGCCGTCAATTCCATAAAGATTTCGAGTTGATTGATGAACCCTCTGCAGAGACTAGGGTCACCATCATATCTTAGCGGCAAGGGTGCAGAAGCCGTTAACCCTTTAACAGTACCCCCTAGGGGTCTGGTATCACTTTCCGGTGTCTGACTTGGCGAGACCACCGGGCTAGAGCTAGATTGGTCAGCAGGTACCGTGCGTTCAAGGATCGTTTGAATTGCAACTGCCAACTGATCCAAACGTTGCTCGAGCACATCCATCCTCCAATGGATATTCTGTGCGTTACCTTGACCCTTGCTGTCTGAGGTCATGGCCCTTTCGTACTGTCACGGTTTATTATGACTCTCAGACACAAGTTTTAGGTAAAAAAAATCAATTTTATTGAAATAATAAATGATAACTTAGGATGGCAATAACATACATATATATATATACAGAATATAGCACAGACAGAAGGCAGACTCTACCGGTCCTGTCAATATACCGGACAGGACAGTCTTTAGGCTCTACCGGCCTTGCCAATACCGGGTAAGGCAACCTGCAGATGGAATAGCATAACGGTTTTACCGGCCTTACCAAATTACCGGGCAAGGCAGCCTCAATAGATACTCAATGTAGGCTCTACCGGCCCTGCCAATACCGGGTAAGGCAACCTCGGATGGAATGTGGTAAAAGGTTCTACCGGCCTTACCAATACCGGGCAGGGCAGCCCAGAGATAATAGCAGCAGTCAGATGGAACTGGCAAATTAGCAGAATCGTTAAGCAGCAAGGCTTTGGAGCAAACCAGCGTCCGCACGCTGGAAACAACACTGAATAGTATAGCCGTTAGGCTTAGCGAGCAAACCAGTGACCGCACACTGGAGTAACAAGCGAGTAGTATAGCCACAAGGCTTAGGAGCAAACCAGCGTCCGCACGCTGGGACCAACACAGATTAGTATAGCTGATAGGCTTTGGAGCAAACCAGTGACCGCACACTGGTGTAACAAGCGAGTTTGTATAGCCGCAAGGCTTAGGAGCAAACCAGCGTCCGCACGCTGGGACCAACACAGATTTGTATAGCTGAAAGGCTTAGGAGCAAACCAGCGTCCGCACGCTGGGACCAACACAGAATTGTATAGCTGATAGGCTTTGGAGCAAACCAGTGACCGCACACTGGTGTAACAAGCGAGTTTGTATAGCCGCAAGGCTTAGGAGCAAACCAGCGTCCGCACGCTGGGACCAACACAGATTTGTATAGCTGATAGGCTTTGGAGCAAACCAGTGACCGCACACTGGTGTAACAAGCGAGTTTGTATAGCCGCAAGGCTTAGGAGCAAACCAGCGTCCGCACGCTGGGACCAACACAGATTAGTATAGCTGATAGGCTTTGGAGCAAACCAGTGACCGCACACTGGTGTAACAAGCGAGTTAGTATAGCCGCAAGGCTTGGGAGCAAACCAGCGTCCGCACGCTGGGACCAACACGGAATAGTAGCAATGTCACCAACGCGACCAGGCAGAAGGTCGCCAGGATACTGAAGACAGGTGATGAGATGACAGGAACCAGCAACGATCAATCAGGTCAGAAAACAGCAGAGAAGTTCAGCAGAAACTGCAACACCAGAGACTAGGCCGGAACCAGGACTGGAAGTACTTCAGCATGCAGGAAACACTGGAACAGTAGAGATCAGGAACTCAGGAACACATGAGATCAGGAACTCAGGAACAGTGGAACAGAGGCCCAGCTATCACTAGCATAGTGATAGCAAGAAGGTCAGAAACAACACGAAAGGGCACTCAAAGGGTGCCCAATCCAGGTTTAAATAGTCAATAAGAGGCGGGCTATCTGCAGACAGCCAATAGAAGCCCCCTACTGGTGACAGACAAGTAACTGCAGCAAATCACGGGCACCGTGATAATCAGACCCCACTGTTCCGACTATAAATTTTTGACTTAACAAGGGCAAACGGACATGTTGTAAAACCTGTGGTAGCTGCGGCCTCCGTTCCTGGATGCTGTACCTTACCCGGGCCATAACCACGTTGAACACCTGCTTTACGCTGCGCACGTTTCCCTCTTAATCATGGCCCCAGTTCTGAAAAATCGATGAAATTTTTTGGAGACTTTGCAGATGATATACAAGTAAATATACAGCAAGTACTGTTTGGTAACAATTTTTCGCCTAAAATCGTTTTTATCTTCCTTTTTGTGTGTTTTACGGTCAGTCTGTAAAAATGGCGTACTACGGGCGAAACATCGTTCCCAGCAGCGACGTTGGAGTCCAAGATGCATCCAGACATCCTCCCTATGCTGTCCCTGAACCATTTCTGTGGTGTTTCCATCATTTTCTGACCTTTTCCTATGAACCAGGCACCCTCCCCTCATCAGAGCAGGGGGTGCCTGATGTAATGCTCGAGTCCTCCCATTGACTTCAATGGGGCTCGGGTGCTCGGCAAGAGAACTCCCCTTATTCCATCCTACCCGAACTATCGGGTAGGAGTGAGCAGAATGGGGAAAGCCTCACATCAATGTGGTAGGTTTCCCCTAATTGACATGAAAGAGTTTACAAATACCACCCACTCCTACTCGGTACTTTAGGTAGGATAGAAGCAGGGGAGCCCTCTTGCTCCCCTGCGTTGCCTCTGTTGATCTCACAGCCTAATCATCTGTGAGATCAGTAGCTGGGGGTATCAGGAGGGGTCCTGATGCCCCACCACGGCAAAAGGGAGGGGCAATGCTGTTCACCGTGGGGATGGGGAGGATTGATCCTGTTTCCCATGGTGAAGGGGAATACGCATCTGTGGCCCCTCATATTTGTCAGGGCAAACAGGAGAGCCCCTCCCCTTTGCCACACCAAGCAGGATAGCCCCTCCCATTTGCTGTGGTGAAGGCAGACAAAGAAGTGAAGGGTTTGCTATGTGTTTCTGATTCACTGTCAGCCACACCCTGGATGTTAAAAAGGCCCGTATGCGTCCAACAGATGGAAACACCATGATGGAAACTGAGCAACAAATAAAATTGGGATGGCAAGTATTTGGAAAACTTAATAGTACAGTCTTCTAGACAAATTTACCACTCTGCCTCAAGTGAAAGGTCTTTTTACCAACGTGTCCTCCCATTCCCTACATATGGCTGTGAAAAATGAATGCCAAAGCTATATAAAAACTTAAGGTTACACATAGAGGCATGGAGTAGTGAATTCTACACATAACTAACAGAGACTAAAAAACGTTTACATGAATTCATCAGCAAACAAAGGTCTATGACATCACTGAAAGAGTAAAGCATGGGAAGACCACATAGCAAGAAGACCTGATGGTAGATTTACCAAATGAATTTTGGAATGGATTCCACTCGATACTAAATGCCCAAGAAGAAGACAAGATGAGTAGATGACATTAAAAATTGTATTGGTATAAATTAGCAACAGAAGGTATAGGACCGAGGTTGTTGGAGGCTTCCTGAGGAGGCCTTCATCCTGCAGTGGATCGACAATGGCTGAAGATGTTGTGATTTTATATATATATATATATATATATATATATATATATATGTGTGAAACATGACAGCATCATATATGCACTCCACTAAAGGGGAAAATCTTATCACCAGTCTCTGTAATAAGGTACATCTCCCAGTATGTATTGTGGCCAAGTGGTCCCTTCTGGTATGTTAATTGCTTCGGTAAATTCAGTGAGTGGAGTATTTGTATTTTTCAACCAAAAATGGCCAAATAGATTGAGTTTTTGGGTTAAAATATGCTTACGTTGTGGAATAATGTGACATAAATCCCTTGTCCCAGTTCAGGCCACAGTTCATAGTGTGAAACTTGGTCATCAGTTTATACTCCAAGAACATTCTTTCTCTCTGTGTCTGAAAATGTCCCATCAGTACAGTGACCCTGAGATCTTAGATGCTCAGTCCATTTTTGCAAGTGTTCCCCCACTGGTGTATTTTTTTTTCTTTTTGTTAACACTGAAAACTGAACAATTGGTATTAAAAGATTTTTATAAAATTAATTTGGCATTCTTTCTTATCTTTGTCTTTCATTCTAAAGTTTATATGTAGACAGTAAAAAGGAGTATTGGATAAAAAAATCACAATATTTCTATTGCTTGTGAAACAAACGCATTCTTCTTTTCTCTGGACATAGGTATATATGAGCAATGAGTAATGAAGATGAGTAAATTCATGTTGTGTACGTTGTTATATAACCTTTGCATATTACAGATTCCCAGTATTAAACCTTTTACATGAATTTCATACTTGAAGCTACAAGTCCACAATGCAGACCTTCAGTAGTGGATCATACCTCCCTCATCCCATAGATGTACAGTATGGATTCTTTGTTTTCATCAACTAAACTTTTTCTACTTGTTTGATTCAGGTACAAAACTGTTTCTAATTGTTTGATTCATGTACAAAATAGAATGAAAACAGTATTTTCACTGGTTATTGTGTTACAGTTTTATTATTATTCTTTATTTATAAAGTGCCACCATAGTCTGCAGCCTTGCACAAAATGGGAGAGAGTATGGCGTACAAAGACATATATAAAAGGGCCCTTCTCATTAGAGATTACAGTCTAGAGCATAGGTGGGAAATGTGTTTCTCACCCACCTGGTCCTTAAGGGATTAAGCTTTTAATGAGGGTAAGACCCATACACCATTCCTGGACTAGATGTGCCAATTGGTTTTTTAACTGATATCAAATTTTGTGTTTCTATATCATAAAAGTGGAAGAAAATTATGCCAGTGTGCATTCTTAGTGGAGTAAAGAGGAAATGTTCAGTGTAGACCGTTTAAACCCTTAAGAATCTTGGACATGCCAGGGCCATTACAACTTTCTGTCCTTTAACCCCTTAAGGACCATTGCCATGCCAGGACCGTCACGGTGGTCCGGCACTTAAGGACCAATGACGGTCCTGGCACGGCATGGAGTTCAGGGCTCCCGGCACGGCTGCACAGCACTCCGGAGGCCCTGAATCGGAAGAGATAATTAAAAAAATGCCCCGTGGTCCGCAAGTGCCGGCTGCTCGGGATTGCGCTGGTCCTTAAGGGGTTAAGGACAAGTGATGGTCTTGGCACCTCATGAGTTCCTGAAGGTGCTGTGTGAGAGGCTGAAACTGAATGCTCCAATACCGGAGCAGTCAGCATCAGCCTTTCCCTCAGCGATCTGATCGCTCACATGTGCCGGCTTAGAGAATAAAATGCAGCTGGTCTGTAAGGGTTTAAAGGGAAAATGCTGTGTAGTATAGAAAATATATATTGTCTTGTTTATCCTGTTGGGTGAACAACAAGCATACTCCTGTAGTAGAGGAATAATTTATTCAAAAGTCTTTGCAGCTTTAACTTGCATGTTTTCTGTGGAGTCCCTCCAAGGTGTTAGAAGTTAATGATAGAGATGTTGTCACTGACAACAGGTATTCATAGACTGCTTCAACAACAAAGTCAGCATACAATGCTTCTAGAGATGGAAGCACTGTGCCTCCATGAAATGCAAGTTTGAACTGTAATAACTTTTGATTAAAGCAACTCTAAGCAGCTGGAGTATGTGTTTTACCTAGCAGAAAAAAAAATAAATGTACATTTTTGTGCGTATTATACAATGATTTCCATTAGCAAATAGGGATAAGGCAGGTGCAGCACCACAACCCCCAGCATATTCCCACAGCATCAGCATTAAACACCAGGACCAGATTTAGATAACAGACACCACTAGGCAATGGCACCCAAGGAGCCTTCAGCCCCACCCACAATTCTCAAATGACTCAACCTCTAGTCTAGCTCCATCCACTGTTGCCTGGAAGAGAAAATATTCCTAGTCTATAGCGTACAGCACAGAAATAGCTCTTAACCCTTTGGCTGCATTGAGAAACAATTCACTGGAGATATTTGCAGCATCTATGGGGTTACATTGTGGTCTGCAAAAGGATATGTAACCTAGTAAATGAACTGGCCCCCATAATCCAGGGGCACTGACATTACTCTGACTATATCCACATCTTAAAATGTGGGTGTGGCCATTACAGCTGAGGCACCCCTCAAAATGCACTTGCTTTTCATATTGTGAGAGTATGTGAAGCACAATGCTACCTTTGATGAGAGCCAGGAAAGCTGTCCACAGTATAGAAAGCCTTGAGCAATCCTTTACTGCTGTGGAGATTGTTGCTAGAAACACTCCCCAACACTCAGACAGAAGAAAATAAACAGACCACTTAACCCTTTCAGCGACAGAGGTGTATGCAACGCATTGCAAAGCAATGCGTTGCGTACCCCTATGGCATTGAAAGGGTTAATAATAGATCTTCTTGCCCCTGAAAAAAAAGTTTGCTAACATGACCCAAAAACAGCCAAGAAGATGTTTTGACACGGCAATACCCATTAGCAAAAACAATGGTTTACACTACATTGGTACATTAACACCTTAAGGGCCATTGACGTACCCAGACCATCACGCTGGTCCGGCACTTAAGGACCAATGACGGTCCTGGTACGTCACGTACTTTTACTCACTCCTGCAGGAGCGCAGTGAGTAATACCAGGGACTGAAGTTGATTGCTCCAAGATCGGAGCGATCTCTTTCATTCCCTCGTTCGGCGTGCTGGCACAGGTGATCAGTCACGTGGGGCAGCACGTCGAACTTCCCTTTCTGGTCCTTAAAGGGCCACACACCCCGGGACTGCTGGTCCTCAAGGGGTTAAAGGGATAGCAATTCTTAAAATGCAGCTTTGATTCTTCTTTATACTATTTGTCCCATGTAGCTCTGCATTTCAATACTATCCGTCTAGTAGTTCAACCGTAATTGAATGAGAAAGATCCCCCTCCCGCCCCTTTCCCCCACATCACTCTGCCTCTACAAGCTGGTCCGGACAATTCTAAGTAAGCATAAGGAAAATCCTGTCCTCCTTCATCAAGAGGGACATTGTTTTCCTTATAATTACTACATGAAGATTGTCCTTCGCTGCGATCCGTCCAGTCCCATGACCGGATTCCACAACTGATAGGAGGAAGCTAGGAGGGTGGGAGGGGGATCCTTTCTCATTCAATTGCGGTTGGCCTACAAGACTGATAATAGTGAGATACAGCTCTATGTGGGACAAATAGAAGAATCAAAACTGTGTATTGTTTCAAGTATCACTATCCCTTTAAATATGTCCAGCATACAATAACTAAAATATCTATAGCAAAAACACTCTTGTGAAAAGTAAAAGGATTAGCTAAATGGGTCTTATTACTATGTGGAGTGAACCAATGCAATGCAGAACTCACTGACATTGAACTCTTTGAGTGTCTGAGAGGTATCACTCTGAAATGGATAAAATGAAACAATGGAAATGTTTATCTGTCCTCTAAGGTACCGCTGGTTTGGCCAAGAATTGCCCCAACTGTGCTTGGTACACATAGAAACATAGAATTTGACGGCAGATAAGAACCATTCGGCCCATCTAGTCTGCCCAATTTCCTACTGTGTAAAAAAAAAAACACACAACCTCAAACCTTTTTTGGTCCTTGGTCTTTTCTTATGTTAAGGACCGCCTCATGCCTATCCCATGCATGCTTAAATTCTGTCACTGTATTGACATCTACCACTTCTGCTGGTAGGCTATTCCACTTGTCTTCTACCCTCTCAGTGAAGTAAAACTTTCTTACATTACATCTAAACCTGTGTCCCTCTAGTTTTAGACTATGGCCTCTTGTCCGAACGTTTTTACTCTTTTGAAATATACTTCCATCCTGTACTTTGTTGAATCCCTTCACTATGTCAGTGTAGTTAGACAAAAGTCAAATGTAATAAGTCATTAATGCTCTTATAACTCAAGGTATAGTTAAGTATTATTATTATTCTTTATTTATATAGCGCCAACTAATTCCGCAGCGCTGTACAATGGGAATAGACATACAGAGGTATTAAATAGTACAATCAAATGTGGAGAACAGAAGGATCAGAGGGCCCTGCTCGTGAGAGCTTACAAGTACATGCATATATTTATGCACAACATTCTTTTAACCCTTTGAGTACCAGAGGGGTACACAACACATTGCAAAGCAATGCGTTCTGTACCCCTCTGGCATTCAAAGGGTTAAATGGAGAAAAGTATTACTTAAAAGAGTGGTAAACTTTGTTTATGAAAACATATATATATTATATGTATTCCTGTTGAGAAACTCCAGTGATAGTGTGAGTACTTCATTACAGCATGACTTAGCAGTTTCTATCACATTCTATGGAGAACTGTGTGTCAACGACTCACCTCTCCCATAGAAAGTAACTAACTAGAATCTTAGCACAACAGGATACTGGTAAAACAAACAAACATGAGTTTAAACTGTAATTACTCTAAAAATACATGCACCTCATCAAGAAGAGCCCTGCAATATATTTGGTTTTTCATAAAAAAAAAGTTTAAACTTCAGAGTGACACATGATATAAATGTAAGTATTACAGAGATTAATTCTGTATTCAGGGCATATATTCAGTTCAACAAAGTTTTCCATACCTTTTCCCCTTGTAGGAAGATCATATAAAGTAATGTACAGAGAGTACTGCTTATCATTGAGGGTTTACATGGACACTGTCAGGCCTGCCCTAACCACATTATCTTAACTGGGATAGTCAATCTTTGGGCTTTCAGCTATTGGAGACTACAACTTCTATCATCCCCAACCAGCAGTTAACTTGTTATGGATGATGGCAATTGTAGTCTCATGCCGATGGTGGCCCAAAGACTAGTTCTGAACTAAACTGCAGCATATAAACAAGAACAGCACAAGCAAAGGATGAATATTTACCTTTGTCAACTGCTTTCTGGTGTTGGATAAAGTAATGGATTCATTCTGACACAGTGTTGTCTTACAACCTCCTGGGCTCAGAAGAAGCCAAGGGTGGAAGGGTCCCTTAGCATTGTTTGTTGACCCTGGCTACTGAGAAAGTTCCTAGTGTGGGTGACAGTATATACATGATTGTATGCTATATCAGGCAGTATAATTTACTTTCCAATCCTACACCTGCTTAATGACAAGTTACTAAGCACCCTTAAAGTCTCCACTTTGCACCAATGGGAGGGCAGTGTGGGACTGTAGCAACATTTTGACTTGGTCCTTTCCTCTGTGTGTCTGAGCCTATCATGCACTTTAAAAGATGTAGTGGAAATCAATGTAACATTATAACATGGTCCTGTGAGGCAAGAGTAAAGGGCTTGCTAACATTAAAGTGGATTTGTCACCTTGATTTAAGTTTGCATATCTGAAGACTTCATTAAAAACTCCCAATGTGTCATGGTAGCAAAAAGACAAGAAAAAAGGTTAGCAAAAAGACAAGCAAAAAAACATTGAAATGCACATTATATGACCTCCCCAGATCTCTCTCCACCCACCTCAATAAGCTACATCATCTGGACCCACTTTCTCCTGTGTATAATACGAAGGTGTATATTATACCCAAGATTTAAGAGAAAAATAAAGTTAATTGGTATAATAGGCACTAATGATCCCCCCCCAAAAAATCTATATCATCTGCTCCCACCTTTCCCCCTTACCCTACCTCCACCCAACTCCATCAGACAGCCAGGAGATGCCTCCAGAAGGAGGCATGCTTGCATTTGCCTCCAGCTTCCTCTCTTTTTCCCTGTTGGGACCTGAATAGCTGTTGTATTATGTTTCTGGACCTTAAAATCGGTTCTGACAGTGCAATACCATATTTTCAATGCATGGAGACACTGTGCATTAAATGCGGCAGTGCACTGTCAGGACCTATTCTTGACAAGACGGTACAGGGAGAAAGAGAGGAAGCAGACTGTAAATGAAAGCTTGCCACCTGCTGGATGCAACTTCTGGCTTCCTGATGGAGGTGGGTGGAGCTAGGGAAAGGGGCAAAGGTGAGAGCCGATGATGTTGATTTTCGGGGGGGGGGGGGTGGAAGAAATCATGAGTGCATATTATGCTGATTAACTTTATTTTTCCCTAAAATATTGGGTATAATTTACATTTGAGTATTAAACACAGGTGTGCATAGTGAATTAGTTGGCCTGGAAATTACATCTTGTGTCATTTGCACTGTCTCTTCAGGCTTATAGAACAACAGTAGCATCTCTAAAATGTGCCTACTCACTAAAATAAAATGTTTTTCTGTCTGCAGTGTTAATATGACAGTACAGAGAAAGTGATCTCTCTAATGGAGGAAATCTCTGTGTCATTCCTCAATAGGAAGCTGGATAGTCCACAGAAAAAGAACACAACAGTACCACAGAGCCTGATCTATTTCTGCATTCCCTTACACTACGTTTCAACCTTAGCGTTTCTATGGACTGCCCTGGAGTAACTGTGACTGTGAGCTTAAAGGGATAGTAATACTATGTTTTATCTTTATTTTATTTAGTAGGCATTAAAAAAACATGAAGAACTATATAAGTCTTATCTCTCAAACCTTTATGGTTTGAGAGATATTCACAAGGAAAGTTTCCCCTCCTGCCCCTTTTACCTAGTGTAAGCCATCTCTTCTCAGATGAGGAATGCAGTCCATAGACCAGACAGATAACAGCAGGGGACAATCTTCTTCCTATGAGAACAATGAAAGCCCTGCCCCCCCTGACACGTTTTTCAGGTTTTTCCCTTATCTTAATTGAAGATTGTCCCTCTCTGCAGTCTACCTTGACACCTCCCTTCTGATCTGGCTGAGCAGTGTTACATCAGTGAAAGGAGCGGGAGGGGGATACTTTGTCATTGAATTACTCTTGAACTACAACTCTGACAGAACTGAAATAACACTCTCCAAAGTCCAAATACCATGATGATTAATTAGAGCTGCTTTTATTATGAAACATTACTATCCCTTTAAGTGACAAACAAGAATATCAGTCATTCAAGCAAAGAAACAATATCAGCTGCATGGATGTGGAGGGATATTCACTAATACAGGATACATAATTACCACTATTACATTATAGACTTCCATTTGAACTTATAGCCAAAGATGGGTGAAAAGACAAGACTGGGTTTTTTTGCAGGAATTTTCACATAAAAAACACAATTTGTCACTTTTTCTGTGGAAATTCCTATACATGGAAAATATATAACAATCCTGCATGTTTGCTACTGCAAATTAATTTGTCTTGAGAAGAGAATTTTGCTGTTTTCCTCCTATGCTTTCCATGGCCGCAATAATTCCCACCACACTACTGCGGGTCAGACTCAGTAGTATGTGTGATTCTATGGCTACCAGTGCAGTAACACAAGACTAAGGAGTCAGTAGGTGTGGTTCTATGACTACCAGTGGGACAATACTGTGTGGGCAGTATATGATATTTTATGGTGACCACTGCAGTAAGACAAGGCTGGGGGTGAGTGTATGTGGTTCTATGGCTACCAGTGGGACAAGGCTGGGAAGTTATTACGTCTGGTTCTATGTTTCCAGTATAGCGGGACGAAGCTGGAGGTCAGTACCTGTGGTTCTATAGGTATCAGTGGGATGAAACTGGAAGGTCAGTAAGTATGTGTGGTTCTGTGGCAACCAGTGCTAAGATCAATATATGTGGTTTTGTGGCTGCCAATGGGACAAGGTTGAGGTGTCTTTGCTTTCAGAAGCTTTCTGTCTTTCTTTCAGCATAGACTGACGATGCTGTAAACTGACACTACTTTTTATATTGAGTTAGCATACGAGAATACATCAGGGAAACTCTATATGTGGAATATAATTACAGTATTATCATCAATTTCAATGCACAAAAAAGCAGAAAAACAGTACTTTGCATGGAAATCTATACACAAGGCAAAAAGTTACATTTCTCTGTCATCCAATACAGGTTACTGGTAACTTTGGGAAGGAGATCCGCCCCTTTAACTTGGCAGGAACAATTCTAGAAGTGAATGCAGGGGGTGGTGCCTACCTTCCCTCCTTGGCTGCAGCTAGACAGTCAGCTCCATTAAGATTTGTTCCTTGGTGAAGACACAGGCAAGAGAACAGTTCTGCTATAGTTTTAGCTATTTTTTTTTTCTGTTAGATATGGAATACCACCATTAGGCAGATTACCATAACTGACAATGCCCTTAAATGTGGTTAGCTCAGTATCCAGGTGCTTTTTTGTGGACCTTAAGCCCTGTGGGGGAAATCCTGGGTTCAAGTTCTTTCCTCAGGAGTTGCTCACTGAGGCTTCTTCTTAATACATGGTAATCTGAAGACAGAAGATCTGCAGGCAAGGTGAGCAACCCTTTGAGTGCTGCAGGTCCACATGTCCCCAGTGCCCCTCCGCACAGGGGTTTTCCTTTGGAGTTTCTATTGCACACTCCTGCACTCATTGGGTTTATCTGTATGTCTGTTGGGTGTTTTGGAGCAAGTTTCTGTGGTAACTTAACCCTTTAGCTGCTGGTTTTGCATCTTTTGGGGGTTAATTGGCACTTTCCCTACTGGATTCAGTGTTTTTTGGGTCTGCTAACATGTTCTAAAGAGGTTTCATGTAATTTTAATTCACAGTTTCAAGTTTGCAAAATTTGTGTTCTGCAATTTACCGCATAGACGCCATTGCTCCATTCACTTCTATGGGACTATACAGTTTGGGACAAATCTCTGCAACCGCTCAATGTAGCGACTTCAGAGATGGCTCATTTTAATTGTCTGCCCTTGCTCTGTCATCCGTTTAATGATTTATGTATTTTGGGGGGCTCAGGGGGCTTCAGGCACTGTTGGGGTACTTTTTCTGGGAAAACTACATTTCACATGAGTGCTTGCTTCGTGCGCTTGTTTCTGATTGGCTCCTGCCACGGCAGCCATTTTGTGCCTTTTCCTGAATGAGTATCCTACGCAGGGCTTGGTCTCTCCTCTCCTCTGCAGATTAACCCTTTGCCTGTCTGATAAGTGCATTTTAGATATTTCTGGGGTGAAATTTTACTCTTACACACTGTATTTGGGTGATTCCTTATACTTTAAACGTTTTGACACTGTGAGAATGTCTAATCCTTTAGAGCTTGGGGCCAGGCCTAAGGACGCTGGGGTCTCTGTGTCCCCTATTGAGCATTGCTCCTCATGTCATTCGGGTTACCTAGAGAATTCTCAGGTCATTTATTCCCAGCATGTTCTGATGTCCCTGAGTCTCTCCCAGGGACCTCCAACCATGCATTACAGGCAGTTTGGGTGAAAGAGTTCAAGGCTGCTACTAGAGACCTCAGGTCTACATTGCAACTCTTTCCATCCCAGTTACAGGGGGTCTTCCACTCCTGGCAGACCGCTTCTTCCATCAGATCTTCCCTGCTGAAACCGCAGGGAGTACCTGACGGATCAGATTCCTCTGAGGAGGAACTGTTGGTGGATTTGGATGTTGAGGAATGTACTGCTGTGGGCTTCTCTCAGTTTTTTGGGGGACCCATTTGAGGCTGATCCTGATCCCTTGGCTGAGGGCTTGATCAGAGCCATCTTAACTACCCTAAACATTCCCTTAGTTCAGAAGGTTTCTTCGGATCCCTCTGATGTATTTCAGGAGCCTAAAAGGCCCTATACTTGTTTTTATACCCAACCCCACTCTTGACCGCCTTGTGTCTGATGAGTGGAAGTCTCCTAACAAGAAACCACCTGTTTCCAAGAAATTTGCCAAGCTTTACCCCTTCTCTTAGGCAGCGCTTGCTCAGTGGGTTCATCCCATCCCCCAAAGTGGATGCTTCTGTCTCCAGGCTATCTAAGTCCGCTGCCTTGCCAGTTGCTGATGCTTCCGCTCTGAAACACTGGACTGACAAGAAACTTGAGATCTTCCTCAAGTCCATTTTTGCCACTGCTGGTACTGCCATGTGTCCAGCGTTCACTGCAGCATGGGTGAACCGGGTGTAACGGTTTGTTCGACCCACAGACACAGTAGGTTTGGATAAAACACAATTTTATTAAACAATAAAGAACACAATAACCCTCACAGGTCCTGTAATATATACATAATATAGTACAGCCACAAGACAGGTTATACAGAGGTAGGCCACACAGATCCAGTATATGAAGATAGTCCATAAAACAAAATACTGACACAGGTCAGGCAGATCTTGTGTGAGTCCCAGCTTGTCAGTACTGAATGGGTTAATATTAGGCAGAGAATGTTGACAGACCTTAATAGTGCAAGGCCCTTTAAGACGCTCAAACAGAGGTGAGAGCTTCAACTCGAGTAATGCCCAAGATAATGAACACCAGACAATTGTGGACTGCCGTAGCAGTAACGGAGACTGAGTAACTTGAGCACTGCCGTAGCAGTAACGGAGACTGAGCAACTGGAACACCGCCGTAGCAGTAACGGAGACTGAGCAACTTGACCACTGCCATGGCAGTAACGGCGACTAAGCTACTGGACACTGCCATAGCGTTAACGGAAACTGAGCAACTTGAGCACTGCCGGAGCAGTAACAGAGACAGAGCAATAGGAGCACTGCTGTAGCAGTAACGGAGACTAAGCCACTGGACACTGCAGTAGCGTTAACGGAAACTGAGCAACTTGAGCACTGCTGGAGCAGTAACGGAGACAGAGCAATAGGAGCACTGCCGTAGCAGTAACGGGGACTGAGCAGCTTGAGCACTGCCATAGCAGTAACGGAATCTGGTCATCGTGAGCACTGCCGTAGCAATAACGGAGACTGAGCACCTCGCCCTGAGAGGCACCCAACCTGGAACTGCAAGTAAGGCAGACACATACGAATGTCGGCCTGGCAACATGGAGGCAACCCGAGACCAATCTGCAGAGCTGTCCGGAGACAGCGAGGGACTAGCACTACCCTAACCGGAGACCGGTCAGAGCGTGCAGAGGAGGCACGGCCCCACAGCAGCCCAGTCGGGCAGGATCCACACAGAGCAGGAACGTAAGACAGTCCGAGTCGGTACACTGTGCAGGAACGTCAGCCAATCCAAGTCGGTACACGGAGCAGGAACGTCAGCCGGGCCGGGTCGGTACATGGAGCAGGAATGTCAGCCAATCCAAGTCTACCTAGGCACCTCTCTTCTGATCTGGCTGAACAGTGTTACATCAGTAAAAGGGGAGGGAGGGGGATACTTTGTCATTGAATTACTCTTGAACTACAACTCCAAAGTCCAAATACTATGATGATTAATAAGAGCTGCTTTTATTATGAAACATTACTATTCCTTTAAGTGGCACTCTTGTAATTGTGAGATTACATGACAACTGTTCATTCAAGCATAAGATAATACTGTGCTTCATGGCTCTGGAAGGATGCTCACTTACACTAGGAATGGAATCAGCAGTTTCAACTTTAAATCAACTTTAAACCATAGCTGTATTTCTAGTGAACTGCACTCATAATCGTGCATTTAAAGGGATAGTAATACTTCGTTTTAACTTTATTTTATTTTGTAGGCATTAAAAAAACATGAAGAATGATATAAGTCTTATCTCTCAATCCTTTATGGTTTATGAGATATTCACAAGCAAAGTTTCCCCTCCCGCCCCTTTTTCCTAGTGTAAGCCATCTCTTCTCAGATGTGAATCTGGTTGTAAGACCAGACAGATAACAGAAGGGGACAATTTTCTTTGTATGAAAACAATGAAAGCCCTTCCCCCCTTGACAAGTTTTTCAGCTTTTTCCCTTATCTTAATTGAAGATTGTCCCTCTCTGCAGTCTACCTGGGCACCTCCCTTCTGATCTGGTTGAACAGGGGGGGGGGATACTTTGTTTGTGAATATCTCTTAAACCATAAAGGTTTGAGAGATAAGACATATCGTTCTTCATGTTTTTTTAATGCCTACAAAATAAAATAAAGTTAAAACGAAGTATTACTATCCCTTTAAGCAACTACTATTCATTCAAGCATAAGATAATTCTATAAGCTTCTTGGATGTCATGGGATGCTCACTTACACCAGGAATAGAATCACCACTAATACATTACACACTTAAGATGAACTCTTGTAATTGTGATATTATATGACAACTGTTCAGTCAAGCATAAGATAATTCTGTAAGCTTCTTGGATGTGGAGGGATACTCCCTTACACCAGGAATGGAATCACCACTATTACATTACACACTTAAGATACACTTGCAGCATATGCTGTGCCAGCAATATGTGGCATGATATCTCCAGGAGCAACCCTAAAGTGTCAAATCTAAATATTATAGAAGCATTTTTATTTTTCTCATGTAACAGTGCCCTACTTTAGCCCTATTTTCAAAGTCGTTAATCACAATATGAAATGAACTATACATCAAACTGCTTCTTTATGTTAGTAAAAAGGAATATTTTTGATAAATAATTGTCCACACCAAAAGTAATCTGTGGCTTATATGGTTATGGACTATTTTTGGTCTGGAATACACTGTAGTTAGAAACATTATCAACTTTATTACACCTTAAATTAAGCTAGCTGATAACACTTATATTGTTCAGTGTAATCTAGTTCTTTATTAGCCTATAGCAAAGGCAGCTTTTGTGTGGATTTCCTGTTGCTCTGAACCTCCTATACATTCTTTCCCCTATTAAACAGAAGAGGCAAAACTTTAACACCCCAATAATGAGGAATCTTTGCTGCTGTTATATGTATCTATGTAAAGGGACAACCAGGAAACCCTCCATATTAACAGGGATGTTTTAAAGGGATAGTAATGTATTTTGTCAATAAAACGTAATATTGTAGATATTACAAAAATAAACTAACTGATACAAGTCCCTTCTCTCAAACCTTTATAGATGAGAGATATACGATGCTGAATTTGCCCCCCCCCCTTTCACTGATGTCAGCCTCTAGCTGACAGAAGGAGATCCTGGTCCTGGGACTGGCCAGTGGCTCTTTAGCAGAGCCTAAATACCTCAGTCTAAAAAGAAATACTTCATTGGAACGGTCTACAAAGTGTGCTTGCAAACCAGGCACACATTGTAGACTGTTCCAATGAAGTATTCCTTTTTAGATAGCAGTATTTCGGTTCTGCTGGAAAGCCTCCATAGAATCGCAGGGCACAAACCTCCTTCTGTCGGAGCAGGGAGGGGGTACTTTATCATCGTATATCTCTCTAACTATAAAGGTTGGAGAGACAGGACTTGTATCATTTAGATAATTTTTGTAATATCTACAATATTACGTTTTATTGACAAAAGACATTACTAATCCTTTAGGATCCTGTGAGGCCCTTGGCAAAATTGTGAATAGATCCCCCAAACAGCAGAATACTTTTAGAATCCCTTTAAAGGGAAATTATGCCCTAAGAATAAGTTGTTATTAATTTGTATAACACATTGTTTTATCTGGGTAAGTTTCATGGTTTCTGTCTTTATTCACACTAATATTTATGGGAAAAGCAACCACACTATTGTGAGGTAAACCTAGTATTCCCTATCTGTGTTCTGATCAAATAATTAAAATGTGTTCCAAATTTCCATTGATTTAAATTGGCCTTTTACATCTTGAACGCAAGAGAAATCAATATGAAGCAATACATTGGAGACTTCTCTAACATTCAAGGGCTTACAATTCCCATTATATCGGTGTGAATTAGTGGATATTTTTATTTGCCCCTATAGTTTGGTTGAATTGACCTAGAATTATTCCTCTTTTTTTTCTGAGCATAGGGTCTGAAAAGTAATATAAACGTGCTTTCTATTCAGTGTGCTATTCTCACCCTCCTATTTTTAAGAACATTAAGAAGAGGTTTTGTATAGGGTTGAGAACTACTGCATACTATAGATCAGTATTTAGTTCACCTTTAAGAAACCTCTAATTAAAGGAGCAGTAAACTGTTTTAATGAAAACCAATGTGTTATAGAGATTTTCCCACTGAGTAAAACAAGGGCACCCCCACTGCTGTCAGTTGTTTTATTCAAATGTTATAAAAGTTCAGATTAACACGAAGTGAATTTACGGTGTTTACTTCCATATAGTTCTAACTGACAGGAAGTGACTCAGCAGTTTCTATCACATTCTGTGGAAAACTGTATGTCACTATCTCTTCACTCCATTAGAATGTACAGAATAACTAATTGGAATTTGATCACTAGAGGGCACTTTTAATATAATAAGTATGGGTTTAAAATGTATTAACTCTGGAAATATGCATCTCTCAGCAGTAGGAATACCTGTATTTAACTCAACAGGAAATACCCTACAATATATATCCCTTCATAAACATCTTCTGGGTAGATGCAATGAATTGAGCTTTATAGATCAAAGCAAAGTGAAGCAATTCTGGGACAAACCCACTGCATACCGTAAAATCTCAGGTATAATACGCACCTGTGTATAATAGGTGTATATTATACCCAAGATTTTAGGGGAAAACAAGAGTACCTATGTATAATACTCACCCTTGTTTTCCCCCTTGCTAAAAAAAAATTAGGGCTGGCAGATACCTTCCTTCCCTCCCCCCAGCTTAATCCGATGTCAAAATAATTCTTACTTTCTGATTCTGCACTTGTTGAATGGTCATTGGGTTAAGCTGCATGTGAAAAAGCTCCCTCTGTCCCATCTTCTCTGTAGGCGGCATGCTTGCATTTGCTGCCCGCTTTCTGCAATGTGCTGTCAGGACCTTTCGTCTATAGTATTGCCCTGCAAGGTACTTGAGATACTCAAAGGGCATTACCAGTGGCTGGAGGCAGAAGGTCCTGAAAGCCCATTGAAGGAAACGGGCACAAATGCAAGCATGCCGCCCTCAGAGAAGATGGGACCGACGGAACTTTTTCACATGCAGCTTGACCCAATGACCATTCAAGCGGGCACAAATGCAAGCATGCCGCCCACAGGAAAGATGGGACAGAGGGAACTGTTTCACATGCAGCTTGACCCAATGACCATTCAAGCGGGCACAAATGCAAGCATGCCGCCCACAGGAAAGATGGGACAGAGGGAACTTTTTCACATGCAGCTTGACCCAATGACCATTCAAGCGGGCACAAATGCAAGCATGCCGCCCACAGGAAGGATGGGACAGAGGGAACTTTTTCACATGCAGCTTGACCCAATGACCATTCAACAAGTGCAGTATCAGGAAGTAAGAATTATTATGACATCAGATTGTGCCGGGGGAGGGAAGGTATCTGGCAGCCCTATTTTTTTTTTTTTAATGTGGCAAAAAATAACCTTGGGTATAATACGTACCCCCCACTTCACATGAGGTGAAGAGGGGTGAAATTGTGCGTATTATACCCGAGATTTTAGGGCACTACTGTAGTTTCAGTGCACAGAGGTCTATTCATTGGATCTACTAATATTTTTTTGGTGAGTAGAGGGAGGGAAAACAAGGGTGAGTAGTATACATAGACACTTTTGTTTTCCTCTTAAATCTTGGGTTAAATTTACACCTGCGTATTATACACAGATGCTTATTATATCTGAGATTTTATGGTATCTATCTATATATCTATCTTTTATCTTTCGCCATACTCTCTCTATCCCTCAGAGACAGATTAAGGCTTCATAGGGCACTTAGGGCAATTTGGGGCCCCGCATCTCTTTATCCATTGCTTCTGACACAGAGAGCTGATAACAGGTACCGGCATTGTGTCTCTAATGGAAGTGGGATAAACTGGATGACAAAAAGGGTATCTGACACAGGATGTTAGCGGCAGTAACAACAGGGCCTCTCACTTTGACCCCCTCAACTGGAGGCAGGACCCCTCATATTGCCTGGGCCCTAGTCAGTAGCTTAGGTTGCCATAATGGATGATCTGGCTCTGCTCGCCCTCTTTCCCTTTTCATCTCTCTACCATCATCACACATCTGCACTAGAAATCTGCCATATGTATTTTTTATGTTATTTCTTTATAGAACATTTTCATTATTTCTAAAAGGTTCCCTGGACAACAGAAACATTGCATTGTTTAAATGTATACCGCCTTTTGTTCTGCTATAGCAATGTTTGTGCTACATTTATGTTTCTTTTCACCGCAGACCAGTAAGGGCCTTTTCATGAAAAATCCTAACAAATAATTTATATGGTAAGTGCCTCATTCCGTTCTGTACAGTGATTCTTCCTTAAGCCTTGAGATTCTTGTCAGGCCTTCAATGCTTTGCTTTATGCTGCAGTTTTCTGTGGTATCCAAGGGTCCAAGGAGACACTTTGAGCCATACGGGTAAAAGAAAAGGTGATAAATTCTGTAGTAAAACACAAATATTTATTTTCAAATTCTTATTGTTTTAAATGGGTCTCTTAGCCCCTTGAATGCTGGAGAGGTCTCTAACACATTGCTTCACACTCAAGGGATAAAAAGACTCATTTAACCCTTTGAGTGCAAAGCAATGCATTCTGTACCACTCTGGCAATCAAAGGGTTAATCCTTTGAGTATCACAGGGGTAACCAAAGCATGATACCCCTCTGGCACTCAAAGAGTTAAAGCTGTGGGGATTTTATGTTTCTCCTGTGGTACGCTCTCAGAATTGCTCAACAATTAGTTTGTGCATATTGTCCTTTGTTCTATTAAGAATTAATAGCAGATCACACTTCTTCAATTTCAAAACACGTTGGTCTTGATATTTAATTATCTTACTTTATAAAATCGTTAATGTTTCAATTCATTCACAGTGAATAATTCCTTTCTCTAAAGCAGTGTGGGAATTTCATTTTGTTTTATGTTCCCTCGGCTTTATTTCTGGGATTTTACATTGTCTTTTTCATCTTTCTTCTTGTTTCACTGCTTGCTTCCCATCCTTATCAATTATACATGCTTTTAGATGTTCCATTTCCCCAAAACACCTCCAAGGCTCTGAGATTACTAGAATTTATTTTAAGAATAGAGCAGGGACTCTTGATTTTTTCATCCCTGACCCATGTAGTCATCTGCATGCTTCCTTATCTACTTCATTGATTATGAAGGCTGGATGTCAAGCTCTGACTTGTGCAAAACTTACAGTACTTCAAGCGAATAAAGGTTATCATCGGGATTGTACTGGTATGTTCTTTTTTCTGCATTGCTTCACATAATGATGTGAAGTACTTGAAAGTATTTAAGAAATGTGGCAAGGATTGCTTTTTGTCCCTTGGAAAGAATTGCTTTTGTCAAGAAATATATCTCTTTTGAGAGCAGGTAAGGGAAGTGGAAATGTGCGCAAAAATACAATTTAATGATTTAAAATAATATCAATGGCAAAGTGTATGTTTGCTTTTCAAATGATTATAGGTGGGTAACCTTAGTTACTATTATATAAAATGTAAAATTGTATATGATTTGATAGTATATAAATTTTTAACCTTTAAAGGAGCACTAAACGTTTGGTATAAAAAAAAAAATCTTGTAGGGATTTTCCTGTTGAGAAAAATACTGTTAATCCCACTGCTGAGAGATGCATATTTCCAGAGTTATAAATTAAACACTTGTTTTATACATAGCAGTGCCCACTACTGGTCAGATTCCAATTAGTTATTCTGTTACATTCTATTTGAGAGGAATGTCAGTGACAAATAGTTCTCCATAGAATATGATAGAAGCTGTTGAGCTAGTTAGAACTTTCAGGAAGTTCACTTCCTGATCATTTGAATTGTTATAACTTTTAAATAAACAACTGACTATGGCAGGAGTATCCTTCTTTTACTCAGCAAGAAAAGCCCTATAAAATGTATGTTTCATAAAACAGTTTACTGCTCCTTTAAAGGGGAATAATTTAATCTTAATGTGTTTAAGAAGTAACACATTTCCATTTTCTTCATGTGTGCCAGGTATTTAATTAATTTATTTATATTAGAAGTATTTTGTAATCTTTAGCTGAATATTGCATTTCATTCATTGATTATGCTTAAAGGAGTAGTAAACTTTTTTTTTGAAAACCTATGTTATAGAGCTTTTCCTGCTGAGTAAAACAAGGTCACTCCCACTGCTGTCAGTTGTTTTATTCGAACTTTATAACAGTTCAAATAATCAATAAGTGACTTTCTGTGTCATCCAATACAGGTTATTGGTAACTCTGGGTAGGGGATCCACCCCTTAAAGTAGGCAGGAACAATTCTAGAATTGTATGCAGGGGGTGGAGCCTCCCTTCTCTTCTTGGCTGCAGCTAGCCAACCAGCTCCAGAAAGATTTGTTCCTTGAAGATAACACAGGCAAGAGAACAGTTCTGCTCTAGCTTTAGAAGTTTTTTATTTTTCTGTTAGATATGGAATACCACCATTAGGCAGATTACCATAACTGACAATGCCCTTAGATATGCTTTTCTTGGACCTTAAGCCCTGGGGGAAAATCTTGGGTACAAGTTCTTTCCTCGGGAGTTGCCCAACAAGGCTTCTTCTTTAAACATGGTAGTCTGAAGACAGAAGATCTGCAGGAAATGTGAGCAACCCTTTGAGTGCTGCAGGTCCACATGCCCCTCCGCACAGGGGTTTTTTGTTTGGTGTTCCTATTGCACACTCCTGCGCTCAGTGGGTCTGTCTGTATTTCTGTTGGGTGTTTGGAGCAGGTTTATGTGATATTTATCCCTTTAGCTGCTGGTTTGGCATTAATTTGTGGGGTTTTCTGACACTTTTCCTACTGGTTCAGTGTTTTTTGGGTATCCTAACATGTTTAGTGATGTTTCATGTCTTTTGATATTACACCTTCAATTTCGTAAAATTTGAGTAAAGGCATGCTTTACCGCAGAGGCGCCATTGCTCCATTCACTCCTATTGGACTGTACAATTTAGAACATATCTCTGTAACCGTTTAACCTAGCGACTTCAGAGATGGCTCATTTTACTTGTCTGCCCTTACTCTATCATCCGGTTCATGTTTCTAGTGTGTTGGGGGGCTCAGGGGGCTTTGGGCACTGTTTAGGGAAAACTAAATTTCCCATGAGCGCTTGCTTCTCGCGCTCATTTCTGACTAGCCTCTGCCGCGGCAGCCATTTTGTGAACTTTCCAGAATGAGTATCCTACTCAGGACTTGGACTCTCCTTCTCTCCTCTGCTGATTAACCCTTCGCCTGACAGATAAGTCTATTTTAGTGATTTCTGGGGTGAAACCTTAATCATACACACTGTAATTGGGTGATTTCTTATACAATAAGGTTATTGACACTGTGAGAATGTCTATACTATTGGAGCTTGGGACCAGACCTAAGACTAAGGATGCTGTGGTCTCTGTATCCCCTATTACGCATTGCTTTTCCTGTCATTCAGGGTTACCTAGAGAATTCTCAGGTCATTTATGCCCAGCATGTTCTGATGTCCCTGAGAGTCTCCCAGGGACCTCCAGCCATGCATTAGAGCCAGTTTGGGTGCAAGAGTTCAAGGCTGCTACTAGGGACCTCAGGTCCACTTTGCAACTCTTTACATCCCAGTTACAGGGCAGACCCCCTCCTTCGTCAAGTCTTCCCTGCCAAAGCCTCAGGGTGTACCTGATGTGTCAGATTCCTCTGAGGAGGAGGAACTGTTGGTGGATTCAAATGTTGAGGCATTTTCTGCGGTGGGCTCCTCTCAGTTTTTTGGGGACCCATTTGAGGCTGATCCTGAGCCCTCGGCCGAGGGCACTCTAGCTGACAACAGCAGATTCCAGTCATTTGACCGGACATCGGCTCTTCAGAAGAGATGAAATCACGCTATTTAGAAATAAATACTTCATTGGAACAGTCTACAAAGTGTGTCTGGTTTGCAAGCACACGTTGTAGACCAGGTCATTTATGCTCAGCATGTTCTGATGTCCCTGAGAGTCTCCCAGGGACCCCCAGCCATGCATTAGAGCTAGTTTGGGCGCAAGAGTTCAAGGCTGCTACTAGGGACCTTAGGTCTACATTGCAACTCTTTCCATCCCAGTTACAGGGGGTCTTCCATTCTTTGCACACCCCCTCTTCCGTCAGGTCTTCCCTGCCAAAACCACAGGGCGTACCTGACGTATCAGATTCCTCTGAGGAGAAACTGCTGTTTTGACTACCCTAAACATTCCCTTAGTGCAGGAGGTTCCTTCTGACCCTTCTGATGTCTTTCAGGAGCCTAAAAAGTCCCTTACTTGCTTTCTACCTAACCCCACTCTTGACCGACTTGTGTCTGAAAAGTGGAAGTCTTCAGACAGGAAACCTTCTGTCTCCAAGAAATTTGCTCAGCTTTATCCCTTTTCTGAGGCAGAGCTTGCTCAGTGGGTTTATCCTCCAAAAGTGGATGCTCATATCTCCAGGCTATTGAAGTCTACTGCTTTGCCAGTGTCTGATGCGTCTGCTCTAATGTCTGATGCGTCTGCTCTAAAGGGCTGGACTGACAAGAAACTTGAACAGCTCACTCTTGCTGTCTATCAGGATGCTCCTACTTCAGATAAGTTGCGCCTCCTTGCCAACATTTCTGAGGCACAGCACTATGTTTCTGCTGCCCTATTTGATGCCATCCGTTTGGTGGCTAGGGTTTCCACCATGTCTGTGGTTGCCAGACGGGCTCTTTGGCTCAAGATTTGGTCTGCTGATACTGCTTCTAAGAAAGCTTTGCTCTCCTTGCCTTTTCAAGGCAGTTCTTTGTTTGGGCCAGATCTCAAGGATCTGATCAGTGAGGCTACAGGGGTAAGAGTACACTTCTACCCTTAGTTCCTAGGAAGAAAACACCACTTAAGCGTAACCGGTATTTTTGTTCCTTTCAGAATGAGACATGTCTGGTGAACCAGATGGTTCCCTCAGCTCTGCGTACCTCCTCCAAGCCCAAACAGCAATGGAAGCCCAAGGTCTCTTTCAAGCCCAAGGCTTCCAAGCCTTATTCGTCATGACTCACCGAACCCGGGTCCACACTCTGCTGTGGGTGGTCCTCTGCGTCACTATCACAGCATTTGGGAGAATTCAGTGATGGACCCATGGGTTTTGCACGTAGTGATGAAAGGGTACAGGATCCCTTTCGTCTCTCCTCCTCCCTTTCGCTTTGTTCCTTCTCATACGCCTCAGGGCATAGAGACCACCATCTGTTCGGCGGCGCTGTTCAGGCTTTTCTGGACAAGGACGTTTTGGAGCCGGTTCCAGTTCAGGACAGATTTATGGGTTTTTACTCAAACCTCTTTGTGGTGTCCAAGAAGGACGGCGGTTGTCGTCCCATTTTGGACTTGAACGATCTCAATTCCTTTGCTACCCGGACTCATTATCACTAGTCCCTATGGACGGTGATTTCTGCCATGTCCCCGGGGGAATTCCTTGCACCTCTGGATCTTCAGGACGTGTATTTACACATTGCCATTCATCCAAAGAGTCGGCAGTACCTCCGGTAACATTTTCAGTTTTCCGGGGACATTTTCAGTTTTCAGCTCTTCCATTTGGTCTGATGACAGCTCCTCAGATCTTCAACCATGTCCTGGGAGCCTTAGTGTCCATCCTCCACCGAGACAGCATCAGAGTTACTCCATACATGGACGACTTGCGTCTGAAAGCCTCTTCTGCGTAACTTCTTCATCAGCAGGTTCAGCAATGCATTCATGCTCTCACCCATCACGGGAGGATCATCAAATTGGACAAATCAGATCTTGTCCCATCCCAGCGTCTGGTCTTCCTGGGCCTCCTCTTCTATACCCAGAAGAACATGGTGTTTCTCGTGGACGAGGTGGCTCACCAGATCGCACACAGGGTTTCTGCGATACTGGCTCAAGATCCAATTCCAGCCAAGAAGCTGTCATCTCTGGTGGGAAAATTCATTTCCACCATAGAGGCTGTACCGTTTGCCATGATACACTCCAGGGAACTCCAGCGGTTTGTGATCCAGGTGTGCAGTTGTCGGCCGGACCTTCTGAAGACGTCGGTGTCACTTCCTCTTCATGTGGAACTGAGTTTGTCCTGGTGGCTCGACCTCTCCAGTCTGCTGAAGGGCAAGTCCTTCCTAGTTTTCTTCTGGACCACGGTGACGAAGGATGCCAGCCTCTCTGGATGGGGAGTGGTCCTGGGTCATCTGAGTGCACAGGGTTGGTGGTCTCCAGAAGAATCTCTCCTTCCCATCAACGTGTTGGAGCTTCGGGCAATATTTCATGCCCTTCATCATTGGACATCTCAGCTGGAAGACTGTCCAGTATGGGTAGAATCCGACAACGCCACGGCCATGTCTTACATCAACAAGCAGGGTGGAATGAGAAGTCTCGCCGCTTGGTTAGAGGTCAAGGCTATTTTGTCCTGGGCAGAAGAACACGTTCCTGCCATATCCTCAGTGCACATTCCTGGCATAGACAACGTCATGGCGGACTTCCTCAGTCGACACACAGTGGACAGCGAAGAGTGGGAGCTGCACCCAGAGGTGTTCACCCTCATTGTTCAGAAATGGGGTCTTCCTTACATCGACCCGATGGCAACAAGACACAACAGGAAGGTTCTGAGGTTCTTCTCTTGATGGTGGACCCTCTAGCTCTGGCAGTAGATGCAATGTCCATTCCTTGGTTACTCACTCTGGCCTACATCTTTCCTCTACTCCCCATGTTGCACATGGTGTTACGGAAATTATGACTGGAGCGTTGTCCAGTCATTGTGATTGCTTCCTACTGGCCTTGTCAGGCTTGGATTCCAGAGCTTCTGGATCTGTCTGTGGCGGAGCCATTCCAGCTCCCTTGCCGTCCGGATCTTCTTCTACAGGGTTACCTGTGGATGGAGGTTGTTCATCGTCTACCCTTGATGGCTTGGAAATTGAAGGGTTTTCTTCTGGTGTGGTGGCTACTATGCTCAGTGCCTGCAAACCTGTTTCTTCCAAGATCTACCATCGTGTCTGGTCGACCTTCCTATCTTGGTGTGCTGACAAGGACCTGTCTCAGGAATTTGATCTGTCTACGGTCCTGGCTTTTTTGCAGGACGGTGTGGATAAGGGCCTCAGTTTGAGATCCCTTAAGGTTCAGACATCTGCTTTCTCTATTTTCTTTCAGAGGCGCATTGCCATCCTCCCTGATGTTACGGTTTTCTTCCAGGGTGTTGCTCATACTCGTCCTGCCTTCAAGAATCCTGCTCCTCCATGGGATTTTAACTTGGTTTTGGGCATTCTTCAGCGCCCTCCATTTGAGTCTTTGGCTACTATTCCTCTACTCCTGTTGACGTGGAAAATGGCTTTTCTCCTGGCAATTGTGTCTGTCCGTCGTGTTGAGGAGTTACATGCTCTGTCCTGTAAACCACCCTATTTGGTGTTTCACAGGGACAAGCCGGTGCTTCGCACTTCTCATGAGTTTCTTCCGAAGGTGTTTTCAGAGTTCCACATCAATCAGGAGATTGTGGTGCCTTCTTTCTGCCCTGATCCCACCTCTAACAAGGAGAGGGATCTCCACTTGTTAGATGTGGTACATTGTCTCAAGTCTATCAGGCATTCTGACGCGCTATTCATCATTCCTGAGGGTCCCAGGGTTGGAAGACCTGCATCCAAAGTGATTATTGCTTCTTGGATCAAGTCCACTATTCGTAAGGCTTACGAACTGAGGAAGAAGCCTGTCCCCTTTTGGGTCATGGCTCATTCTACAAGATCTATTGGGGCTTCTTGGCCTTACAAGAATCAGGCCTCCGATGATCAGTTGTGCAAGGCTGCCAGTTGGTCATCTGTGTACACCTTTTCGAAGCACTACCGTGTTGATGTGCTTGCATCGGCTGATGCCAGCTTTGGGAGGAGAATCCTGGAGACAGTCCTGCCTGTCTAGGATCTTCTTTGGTTCTTGGTGCTTTCTGGGAAACAATGGTTGGACATCCCAGAGTTACCAGTAACCTGTATTGGACGACAGAGAAAAGTGGATTTTAGTCTTACCTGTTAAATCCTTTTATCTTATTCCATACAGGTTACTTGTCTCTCACAGGAGTCTTCTTTCCCTTCTACTATCTAGTCAATAGTTAGTGTCTCAGATCATTCTGGATCTGGATGGCTAGCTGCAGCCAAGGAGGGAAGGCAGGCTCCACCCCCTACATACAATTCTAGAATTGTTCCTGCCTACTTAAAGGGGTGGATCGCCTACCCCAGAGTTACCAGTCACCTGTATGGACTAAGAGAAAAGGATTTAACAGGTAAGACTAAAATCCTCTTTTACTGTGTTTACTTCCTGATTGTTTTGAAAAGGTGTGACTCAGCAGTTTCTATCACATTCTGTGGAGAACTGTAAGTCACTGACTTTCCTCTCCATTTGAATGGAACAGAATAACTCATTGTAATTTGACCACTAGAGGGCATTGCTAATGTAAAAAAAACACAGGTTTAAACAGTAATAACTCTGGAAATATGCATTTCTCAGCAGTGGGAGTACACTTATGTTACTCAACAGGAAATGGTGTGCAATATATATTTTTTCATAAAAAAAATTACTGGTCCTTTAAATTGAATGTGGGTGAAGCTTTTGCTGTGACATCTCACTCAGACTGTTGTAGTCTATTCATTATGAGGAGATACTATCTAAATAAAGACTTGAAAATCATAAGCAGATAATCTGTACTGGTTTGTCCTCCTTTTTCTTTCTGCATATTGTACACGGGGCGGTCATGAGAAGCTTTTGGGGCCCAGTACAAACATAAAGTCAGCACCCCCCTTAGCCACTTTATGTGTTTGTAATGCAACCTGGAAGTATATGTAAACATGGAGCCTATGGAACTGAGTTACTTTTTTATGTTATCATACCTCCCAACATTTCAAATTGCCAAAGAGGGACACTTGTGTTTTAGGGGGTTTTGTTGGGGGCGTGGCTGGTGTGCAGGGCATTACTGAGAATTTTTAGGCTATTTTATGACCTATTGACACCTCCTTGTGTAACCTAATGAATGACTTATAACAAGACCAAAGTATTTTATTTTCATAGGCTAATTTATAAACACATATACTGACTTTAAACAAACAGTAATGTGAGTTTTATTGCTGTAGAGCAATATGAGGCACTTATATACACATCACACAGTCTAATCTCCTAAAAAGAGGGACACCAGGGTGGGAAAGAGGGACAGAGGGATTTGGGTCTAAAAGAGGAGCTGTCCCTCCTAAAAAGGGACACTTGGGTGGTATGTGTTATGCTACCTACATAATATACTTAAAAAGAGGGCCCATCAGGAGCTCCTGCAGAATTCTTGATGGTCAGTCTGGTCTCCTCTTTTAACATGCCACTTCCCCCCCCCCCCCACACACACACACAGATTGTGGTTGTTGCTGTGGTCTCAGTGTCTAGCTTGGCTGGGCCCCACACACAGGTACTGCCTGTAAGTTGTAACTCCATGGTAGCCTTGGTGGTACAACACTATGAGTGAAGTTATTTGCTTTTGTTATTGCCTGATGGTGTTGAATATTTGTTCTCACTGACAATATAGCACTTGATTCTTTATTGTGGGGTGTTGTGGTCTATATTGGGTTGCTCTCTTTCTTTATGCAACATAAATGTTCCAATGTATATTATATGGTTATAAAACAACGATACTCCCACTGCCAGTAGACGCTTAATAATGCAATAGTTATTTCATGGGATGAATTGCATTTCCCTTTTACTCTTTGTTTAAAGTCTTAGACTCAAACTCTTCATAGGCAGCAGTAGAAAAAGTACCACCTTGTAAATTAAACCTTTTCCAGCAGTGATTGTACCCTTATGTAACTCAGTAGGAGAAGATACATAAATGAGCACGTGGTTAGTGTAAATATTTTTTCCACATTGAATTGTATAACTTCTCTATTTTCCTATTAATAATGTAGCACCCCATTTAACCGCATGTATATAATGTCATGATTCTTTAATGTGTGTATGGCAACATTTTTGCAGATTATTACAGCTACTGCCAATCTCATTATAGAGATATTATAGAGATATTTTATTTTTATGCCGTTGCCTAGTGTAGATAATAAACCACATCATGTTACAAAATAGTATTATGGTAAATCATAGGCAGTATGTTACAAAAATTATAGTAAATTGGCTACATTCATGCATCAAATGAAATAACAATGTGCCTGAAAATTAAGGATATGAATAAATTTTCATTTCCTTCTCGCGTCAATTCCCACAGAAAGGGAACTAGATATATTTCTTGTTTCCACGGACATTTCAAGAGGGATAAAGGTGCAAAACCTGCCTTCTTCTTGCACCCAGTTTCACATTTTACCGCCAAGTTGAAACATTCCTGCAACGTGTTTCTGATATTCAAGAACTGATGTAGCTAAGAACACACCCCAGACCCACAACATATGCACATATTATTATGCATACATGCACACCCACATTTCTTTGCCTCTTTCCACAGCATACAAGAGGTCAGCGGAAAGGGTTTTCCGGTGGGGTTCTTCTAGACAGGCAGAAAGCTGTGTTTTATGCCAGATTTCTTCCTGTGGAGGAAAACAACAATGGGTGGAGCTAAGGGCACCATAGCTGCTTTAGCCTAGTAAGCCTTAGATGTAAATCTGGACCTGCCTGTCTAGCATTCAAATGGTTAAAAACTCAATTTCATTCAATGGGAATATTTATTTGTCTCCGGTGGTGCAGGTGGTTTGCCACGGAACTGGTGCTTTGAGGAATTGCTCCGCAATGCGTTGCGGACCCCTCTAGCACCCAAAGGGTTAATTGCCTTTGTTACTTCCACTTTTCAAAAGACCCTGCTCTGCCTTTCATAAGGTCACAATGTTGATTGCTTTTTACTTAATTATCTTTTAAATATGTGCTACACTCTACATTTTACTGTCTAATATCAGCATTTGCCCACTTAAGCCTTTGAATGTTAAATGGGTGCTCACCCCTCTGTCACTCAAAGGGTTAAAAATGAGTTTTTCATGGGCAGTTGATTTCAGCCACATGTTATTTTTACAGCCCAAGTAAAGAGATTTGTTTAATCTGGCCTATTTTTAAAGCGATATTGCCATGTGACGTAGGGAATTATTGTTAGAGAACCAGATAAACACATTACAGTAATTAACCTTCTTGGGAAAATACAGCTTCTGAAATTTACTAAAAGGTATTTTCTTTAATCATAATCCTTAAATTAAAAGGGAAACTGGTATTTTACAGTTACATTAGTAAATGGGGGTGTATATTCAGAAATGTTTACTGCTTATCAAAATTGACAATTGTAAGTGACAAACACATTTAGAAGGGTGTAGTGAGGCTGCATTTTTTACATTAAACCTGAGACAAGATCTTTGATGAAATTCTGTGTTTTACTCAAATTATATGTCATTTTTATTATCACAATTTATGCATTTTAGTGTACAATGTTCATAATGCTACATTTCAGCCTTCTGTTTAGGAATTACCTTGGATTAGAAGAGCATGCAGTGAGTTAAAGAAGCACTAACATCTCCTAATAATAATAGCCCCTTTCCCTTGCGTCTTTCGTTGGCCAGAAAATCCTAATGGCCCTAAATTAATTTTGCCCTTGTGCTTTTCTTCAAAAGATAACATTTTCTTCAGTCTTGGATGTCATCAAGTCTGTGGAGATGGACATGGCAATTTTTGAAACAGACAAACTGCATGAGCCTACCTAACCGTTTAACCCCTTGACTGCCAGAAGTGTGTACAATTAATTGCCCTGCAATGCTTTCACACCCTTTTGGCATTCACAGGGTTAAGGACCAGAGGGGTGTGCAATGCCTTTGTGAATCAATGTGTTTCACAACAGTCTGGCACTTAAAGGATTAAGATTACCATGCGTGAGGTCCTGTGGCCCTTGTAGCAACTGTCATGTCTGCCTACACGGCCATGATGACATGCCTTGAACAAGGGCCCAAAGGCAAAGTTCATAGGGTCCATTAGGATTTTCTGACCATAGTAAGGCAATTGCGTACCTCCCAACATATCAAAAGGCCAACTTTTGGTTTAATTGGTGTTGCTGGGGCTATGGCTGGGGCATTACTGAGAATTTTTAGGTTATTTCATGACCTGCTGACACCTCTTTATGTAACTGAATAAATGATTTAGAGCAAGACAAAAGTATTTTATTTATACAGACTAATTTAAAAACATATATACTGAAGTTTATACAAATTAATATGAGTTTTATTGC
This sequence comes from Rhinophrynus dorsalis, assembly GCA_037306005.1. Taxonomy (NCBI): domain Eukaryota; kingdom Metazoa; phylum Chordata; class Amphibia; order Anura; family Rhinophrynidae; genus Rhinophrynus; species Rhinophrynus dorsalis. The sequence goes on from CM074718.1 coordinate 634,997,936, forward strand.
TGCGGAGCAATGTGATACACTTATATACACACCATACAGTCTGATCTCCTAAAAAGAGGGACATCATGGTGGGAAAGAGGCACAGAGGGATTTGGGTCTCACAGAGTGTCTACCCCTTCTAAAGCGGGACACTTGGAAGGTATTTGTGTGCCTGAACATTATATTGGTAATACATGTAGAACAGTGCACATATGTTGCTGTTATGTTCAAGATGACACTGGGCAAATTTGTGAATTTATGCTCTAGACAACAGATCTCAATCCTAATGAATTAACCCTTTGAGTGCCAGAGGGGTACGCAAGCATTGCATACCCCTCTTCCACTCAAGGAGTTAAGCCAAGTATCCAACTTTTTCCAATTTTTGTTAACACATTTTATTTGAAAATGTTATTTCACATAAGAACGCTTAACTCTGTCAGAGATTGCGCTCCTACTACTTCCTTGATACCACCCCCATGCACTGTTTCCCAGGATAGAAATTACACTTGTCCTATAATGTACAGACATAGAAAGGCTTGTAACTCATTGGGTTCCAGAGACATGCACTGTCTGTCTCTGTTAGGAAAGTGTAAAAACATACTTTTCTGAAACTCTGAAGACATTTAATTCTTTTTGCTGGCTTGTTACTGAGCGATGCGCCGGGCACTCTCTCCCCTTCTCTGCGTGCAGAATGATGGGGTAGAGTGGAGCACACAGAGAAGGGGAGAGAGAGCCCGGCCCTCTGTTTTCAATGCAATGTTATACAAGTGAACCATGACAAAGTGGGTATGGCCAGCAGTGTTGAGGCCTTCTCATATTTTGGCTCCCTAGATGGCTTCCTACTTTCCTTTATTGCACATATGTACCTGATAACATGTTTATTTTTCTTATGGTCTCTTTTCAGATGTTTCAACATTTTCCCATATAACCTGGGGTGTCAGTATGGGATAGTAGAGATTGTATTTATTGTAGTTTTACCAAATATAACATATATTGGCTGGAGACAAAGCAACCCATGTCTTTATTAGGTGCTGTCAGAAATGAACAATTTCATCAAATAACGATCATCATGGTGGAACGTGATAGCTGCTGTAAATGTTGTTGTATTGCTGATATAGCCTGGGGCCATTATCACAATCATGAATACTCTTGTATTACTCAATCAAGGTCATGTCTGACAGGAGTCATTTGTAAAATCTGCAGTAATTTGTGTGTCCTTTGGTACAGCAAAATATACTGCGGATATATACTTATGCACTGATTCATCTATTAACCATTGAATGCCAAAGAGATAGCTAATGCATTGCTTAAAGACTTAAAACGTTGTTTTTACCATATAGTGAGGTGAGGTAAATCAAGCCGAAAGACTTGCTTTTGTGCAGTGCAACTGTGTAACACCAATATGCAAATCCGTGCCGTGCAAAGCCAGTGCGTTGTCCTTCAGCTGAAGGGCATCATAAAAAAAATTGTTCACACGGAAGTTGTGTCCTGTAGGGTTGTGCATTGATATGTACTAAGCTGTCTCTGCATATACATAGGCACCGGAGCTGGATTAATGGATTTATATATAAATGCAGCTCCTAATCTCTACCAAGAGATTAGATCATTTCTCTTCATGCCTTCAAAAATAGCAGGATTTGGCTTCTTACTGAAAAGCTACATATGGGCAGGGAGAGGAGTAGATACATTACTGCTACCCATCACTATTACATACCGAATTACATTCTCCTGCCATCAGAAAGCTGAATTTAGATGTGAATGTATTTATTCTGCTAGGGCAGAACAAAGTCAAATTGCCTATATATTTTGTTATATCTTTCCAATCTTTTTTTCTCTTTTTTCTTCCTAACTTACCTTGATACCAGGTTCTCTCAATAGAGGAAGAACTTGGTTCCTGACCAGAAAGCATACATAAAGGTACAATGTGTCACTATCCCTACTGAGAAACTTTGAGGAACACTTTCCCTCCTGTCACCCCTTAATCACAGAATACAGAGTTCTTAGCACTTGATGTCTAAGGTATCCCAGCAGTCCAACAATTGGCAGAGATCGTCAGGTTTCCCACCTGCACTGTGCTGCATTTTAAGGCAAGAAGTCTGAGTACTGCTTTTCCCCAGTGGGCAAAGTAGATGCTGGCAGTGACCCTCATGTGTGGTCTTTCTGTTTTTTCCGATAGTGCTTTCAGAATGCTGGACTTCACACTGACATATAGCTTTCCACCAGAATCCATCTGGCTCAGCTCCATTTAGGTGTTCTCCAGACTTCTGGAGAACATTCTCAGTTTGAGAACACAGATTGGCAGTTCTACACAAAGTTTGCCAATCTTTATTAAAGTACTTCTAGGGTCAGGAAAGACCTCACAGGTGTATAGAAAAAGCGGGAATCCATTGATATATCTAAGGTACCCAAATATGGACATACTCACAGTATACAGCCAGTTGAGTTATCTGTATGCTCTGAGAAAGGGGGGACTGCAGGGAAAGAACCACAGAATTCAATTCCCTCTAGGCTTTTCAGCAGCAAGAATAGTAGTACAATGTATCAGTATCCCTGCTTTCTGGTCAGGTTCTCCCATTAGGATAAGAAACTGGTTGAGTAATTAGTGTAAGTATAAAAAAGTGTTAAACCCCTTTCTCCTCTTCCTTTATAAGCCTTCTGTCACTTCTTTCGATTCCTTTTCTCTCTTCTTCCCTTCACACCGACCCACACTTCTGCTTCTTTGATATTATTCCTGTCATACCTCTGCCTTGAATCCATGGAGCCAGTTAATCCAACTGTACCTAGGCAAATACTCAATATAGGTGAAGCAATGCACTGGATACCCCTCTGGCACTCAGTGAGGTAAATGCAGTTCTTACACACAACTAATAATAAACAGCCAAGTCAATTACTGATGCTTGCAGAGTCATTTTATTCCCTTGGATTCTAGAGAGATGTTCAACTCATTATTTCATAATGCATTGGATACTGATCTAGCATTCAGTTGTCAAAGAGACAGTAATACTTTTCACTAACCCAATTATTGCATACAGTAAAGTATGCAGTAGATGTCTCCTACTCCGATTCTCAGCAACAGTTTACTTTTCCTAAAATCTTCTCCTCAATCTTTCCCATCCCACCTCTATTTGTAACATCACCTGAAGTTCCTACAGATCTGAAACTGGTCAGTTGACTGTACAGATTTCAGAGAGGGATAAAAGACCCAAGTTGTAGTTATGAATCCGTTCCCCTATGTGTGCACTGAGCCATGCACATTTCAATGCAAATTTCATGTACTCTCTGCTCCTCATCTTCTTGAACTACTTTCAAACACATGACCACATCATTTCAGTTCAGTGCAGCACCAACGGCACCTATTACACTAGATAGTACACAATATATAACTGAAAGAAAACTTATAGTACTCACATTTGTAAGATGCTAATGTTTAATTCACACATAAATAACTGTATGTTGTGCATCAACATATATGGAATCTGCTAGATATATATTATAGTGAAGAGTCCTGTGAAATAGCCTGTTGGAATACTCCCAACTGTTTTGTAGAACAACATTCGCAATATACTGACACCATGTAAGAGGCCATCCCAACTCTAGTTCTTGTTTTATCCTCTGTTACTTTTCAGTTGGTATCCTCTTAAAATATATCTGGAATGATGTCACCTTAACCAATTCTACTTTTTATTTGTATGCCATTTGTCTGTATTCTCCGATTCATGGTTTTGGGACATTGATACAGGCTGCACTTGATAGCACTCAATTGACTATTTTGTTTGGGCTGGGGCGATAGGTATTGACTGGCAGGCTTTTTCTGGAATATTGTTAGATTCATTTCTTGGTATATTTTGCTGATGTCATTTATATTTATACAGTTATTGTATTTTATTGGTGTACTTCTCCATTTATATCTTAGTCTTTTTCACAGAGTAATCAAATGCATTGGTGTATTTCTATTGTATCCTTGTAATTATATACCATGTATTATAATAAATATTGAATCAGGACTAGAGAGAAATAAGTCAAGAGAACTGCATTCCAATGAGTCACAGGACAGCATATGTTTCAAATAATCAATGATTAGTAGTGCAGCAGGAACCAACTCTTGAGTTCTATAATGACGGGATCTATTATGTTGTATGAAAACAAATATTGTTCATAGATGGATCTTTTGCATGTAGGGACCACAAGAGTTACATTTATACAAATATCAGTTCCTTATTGCAGTAACATCAATTATATTTGATTTTGGTTACTGTAATTGGAGAACTGGATTTATATTGATTGCATATTCCTAAATAGTACTGGAGTTGCCTAAAGACACATAAAGCAAATTATGTCTTGATAGATCCCAGAACGATGTATATTTTAGATTGTGGGTAAGTGATTAATGCAACAGGAGCTGAGTCCAACTACTACTTTTTCCTTATTAGTAAATACTATTATTCTTTATTATTATTCTTTATTTATATAGCAACAACTTAATCAGCAGAGCTGATACACTACAATATATTATATTAAATACATAATCTTTTATTGAGCTGGGGCTAGAGAGAAGCATGTAAAGTGAGCTAGGTCACAGTAAGTCCTGGGAACTGTGTATCTTTATCTTGACCTGCTCCCATCTTTTCCATGTCCTTGGCCTGTTCTCCTCTCTTCCATATCCTTGACCCACTCCCTGTTATGTCTTTGACCTTCTCCCTTCCATGTCAATGGCCTGCTTTCTTCTATGACCTTGGCAAACTCTCCTCCTTTCCATGCCCTTGACCCGCTCCCATCCCTTCTGTATCCTCGGCTTGCTTCGCTCACTTCCATCTCTTTGGTACACTTATCTTTGGTGTGTTTCCCTTTCTTGCTCCACTTGGTTCATCCCCTGCCCTTTACTCATTCCATCCCACCAGCCCCCTCTCACGCTCACCACCTACTGTCACATGTATTTTTTCCAGCATTCCACTGTTTCTCACCGCCATTTCCTTCTGACCGGAAGTAGTTTATTCAGAATAGATTCTCATGGATCCACATTTCTTCCAGATCCTCCAGATCAATTCAAGAATAAAATTATGCCTGTTTCACTCATGCCAATTCACAATCAATATTTCCCCCCCCTTTTTTTTTGCAATCTCCCATATGTCAAATGTAGTCATAATTCTCTGTCTTTCTGTCCTTTTTCTGTTTCCTTGCTCTGCATTATTTTGTTAATTATTTTATTATATTGTTAATTCACCTCTATATGAAATAAGCTATATCAAACTTTTGTTACAGAGGTCAAGCTGAGTGATCATCCGTTGGGATTGTGATGAATGCTTCATGACTGGGTATTCATACCCTGGGTCAGGTATTACATACTAGTCAAAAAGCTCATATATGTTGAAATCAAGCACCTTTATACATGGCCTATAGGAAGCATCTGAGAGTCTAAGATAGGTAGGAGAATATTTATAAAGCTCCCATGAGCGAGCAATGATCCTTGAATAAAGATACCCTGCACTGAGGAAAAACGCAAAGGAATGACATTCTGAATTGAGAACATTTTAGCTCAGTTTTTACAACATCTTTTTAAGGTTGAGATACTACTGAGCTGCTAAACCAGATAAGCTAAAAAGATCTGATTTTGGTTACAGTGCCTTTATTTACATAATTTGGTTCCAAGTTGGATTCTGTGGCCAGTTATTCATGTACATTTTAAAAAAAGAGATTTATCAGTGACATATTTAATTATTTTTGAAAATGGTCCCAGAGGTATTGAATGGACTTAGCTTTATATAAAATAATAAAGTTGATTTTAGTAAAATAAGAATAAATGTAAATGATGTGTACAATATTTTGTGCCCTAACTAATATTTCTCACTTAAAACATTTGGTGCATTTAAATTGTTGCATATATATCTTAAATGCAAATGATTTGTTTTGGAATAAGTGGCTCAAGCAGCCAGATATATCTATTTAATGTTTTCTTGTATTTGATCTCTGTTGTAGTCTGTAACTGAACAAGGGCATATTAACCCCTTAACGACTGGCCGATCGGCGCGGTCAGTTAAGGTCCACTGAGCATTTTTTTTTTTCGTTCTTCCGCTTCTGGATGCCCCAAACGGTGTGCAGCTGTGGGGGGAGCCCGGAATTCCATGATGGTCATAGTACGTCATGGGTCGTTCAGTCAGATCGACCCTTGATGTACTATGACCGTCAAGGATTGTTAAGTAGTTAATATAATGATAATATGTATATATATGCTAATAGATTTATAGGTGGGACTCTCTCCGTGCAATTAATTTCATGTAAACTGAAACAAAATCTATTATTTAGATATATCTGACTGCTGTATTAAGAACTCCTGTGTAAGTCATTCTATTTAACACATTAATATCCACTTTTCCTATGGGTGTATTCCACTTTAATAGAGGAACATGCCTAAGGAGTATTCCTTCATCTAACAGTCCACTATATCTGAGAACTCTTTTTTTACATCAAAAATCTGCAGCAGTTTATGTGATAATCTCCATATATGATTCTACAGAGCAATGTAGATAGAATCTTCATTCAGAGGAATATATGAATGCAGTTGTATGCTGAAATAGCAATTGAGCCATAGAGAGTTATTTCAGTACTGCTAGAGTTGTAGTTCAAGAGTAATTGAATGATAAAGTTTCTCCCTCTCACCCCTTTTACCTAGTGTAAGCCCCCTCTCCTCAGATGTGGAATCCAGTCCATAGACCAGACAGCTCACATCAAGGGTCAATATTCTTACTGTGAGAACAATGAAAACCCTGCCCCTCTTCACAGTTTTTTCAGCTTTTTCTCTTATCTTAATTGAAGATTGTCCATCTCTGCAATCTACCTGGACACTCTTTGCTGCTCTGAGGTGAGTAGTGTTACATCAGTAAAAGGGGAGGGAGAGGGATAATTTATCATTCAATTACTCTTGAACTACAACTCTGACAGAACCGAAATAACACTCTCCAAGGCCCAAATACTATTATGGTTAATTAGAGCTGCTTTTATTATGAAACATTACTATCCCTTTAATAAGCTCTTTTACTGAAAATCCTCCTCTTTACATTGCTTGTGCAAAGGGGTGGGCAGCGTGGGAGTGAATGGGCATTTTGGAGCCCTGTTCATGTTGTAGGTGTGGTGTTGGAGGTTTGCTCACATTAAATTTGTAATTCTGGCAGATTGCTTAAATTGGTATGCATTAACCCTTTGCTTTGCAAAGAGATGGATACCTCTCTGGCACTGAAAGGGTTAAAAAGTTGACTCCTGTCTATAATGGCACAGGTGAATAATTCTTAAGATAACATATAGACACAGAAAATATAGGGTAGGGTAACCACACGTCCCAGAATGCCCGGGACTGTCCCTTATTGGAGGTCTGTGTCCCGCGTCCCAGGTCACCCCCCACTGGGACAACAAAGAGTCCCGGAATTGAGCAATATGCGCCAGTCCAGCCAGCCAATGAAATGTATTTGCTATATGGTTCTCATTGGCTGGCTCAGCCAATGAGACAGCTGGGGTGGAGCAGGTATGCTGGTATGCTGGGAACTCTTACTCTGTCAGCCTCAGAAAGATGGTCAGCGCCTGCAGGAGCCTCAGCCGCGGGACTAGGGTGACCACATGTCCCGGAATGGCAGAATGGAAATGTGGTCACCCTAGGCGGTGGTGGATTAGATAAGACACAAAAACTAAAAATAAACTGTGAAATAGAATTCTGCAGCTTCAGGCAGCTATAGACTTCCAGTACAAAGTAAATACATACTTTTATGAATAAATATATACATGCATGCATACATACATACATTCATAAATAAATGCATAGAAAGACACCTGTCTAGCCAAGACCTTCTGTTTAACTAAACATATAACAAGAAATATATGGCGGGATGCAAGAAACACGCACTGTCGCTATTTCCAGTGTCACAATCACTAGCGAATAACTTTGCTCATTATGTTGTTGAATTGTGCATGAAAAATCAAGATTAGCGAACAGCTGTGCATCTATTTTGTGGCAGTGGTCAGGATTAATTAATCTGTAGAACAATGAATGCACCTAATACAGGAAGTTCTATTTCCCACGATTTTATACATCTTCGTAGTGTTGTCGATAAAGCACATTTTTATGTGCAATTCCATAAGTTTCTGGTATAAGTTTTCCTGGATTAGAACATGTACAGTATCCACCGTAAAATCGCGGGTATAATACGCACCTGTGTGTAATACGCAGGTGTGTACATTATATCCAAGATTTTAGGGGAAAACGAGTTCCTATGGATAATACGCAGCACTGCTTCCCTCCCTCCCTGCTTACCCATATCCTCCTCTCCCCCTCTGTAGTCCAATTGTGTCAGCCTGACAGGGTTCCAGCGGGTGGCACGCTTGCATCTGCTGCCCGCTTCCAGCATGGCCCTGTCAGGACCATGCTGGAAGTCAGATGCAAATGCTGCCTGCTGGGACCCTGTCAGGCTGTGAATTTGGACGGACTACAGACCCAGGACCGAATTTGGACAGAGTGCAGAATTTGGACAGACTACAGTAGGCTAAAGGTAAGCAGTGAGGGAGGGAAGTAGTGTTGCAATGGGAATTTTTTCTTTATTATAATTTTTCTCTTGTTTATAATACGCACCCCCCATTACACATAAGGTGAAGAGGGAAAAAATTGTGCATATTATACTCAAGATTTTTTGTTATTTGCATAGAAAAAATGCCTTTATCACATGCGCACATTTCTTGCATCCCCCATTTAGTATATTTATACAAATCAGTTCACTTTAACAACAAATAATTCAAGTATGTCTTGTTTTTAAATCATTCCGGAGATGCATACCTTCAGTGCAGCAGTTCTCAAAATTGGTGACAGTAAGGGTTCAACCAAAATACCTATTTACTCAAATAGATCAAACAAGTTACAAAATACTATGCACGGAAATATACACACTTAGTCGATTCCACAGTTAACCGTGTATATTAATACTTATATGGATATGATTATCAATGTCACAAAAGAGATCCTAGAGCTTTCAATTGCTTGTAGAGATCACAACTTCACCGACGTTCCCCAATTCGCATGAAAAGAAAAGATAAAAGAGTACAATCAAATAATTCTAATTCTTATAAAATCAGTAATATCCACTTACAACTAAGGGCCGTATGTTCAAAGGGATAATGACAAAAAATTGTCGTATGAAAGACAAAAATAAGTAATTGAATGCATGAACGACATATTTTCTATAGAGTATATGACAAAAAACTAGTAATGTCAGTTGTGTACGACACAACTCCAGAATTGGCGGGCAAAGGGGCAGGGCAAGGGCGTGGCTAAACCATTCTCCAGTGTCGTATAGAGGAAAAAAAAAATTGTTGTAACTAATGACAAAAAAATGTCTTTCAAAAGACAAAATTTGTACATTAAGAAAAAAGTGGAGGGAATGTGTTCTGAATGTGAGAAATTTTGTCGTTAGTTAAGACATTTTTGTAGTTAGTTAAGACATTTTTAAAGACATTTTCGTCTTTAGTTAAGATATTTTTTGTCGTTACATACGACAATTTCAGTCAGGGCAAACGGCATATTTCCAATCACAACTGACACTCTCTGAAAATATTAATGATCCCAACGATACTGTACTTTGAAAAGTCTTTACAAACGACAAAAGCTATTATGCTACTTCTTTGAACATATGGGCCTAAGTAGCTTTTATGATGCTTCAGTGGATTAAGATTCCGGTCCAGTCTCTCCTCCCTTAATATCCATTCACGATGTATATGGGAAAGTATACATCCCAGACGGCCACTCCAATCCAATCGCTCTCCCCTGCGTTCTCTAGGTTGGTTCTGTTTCTTCCCAAGGAGTTGACAAAGATACACAGAGACACAAGTGCTTAATAGTATAATCACTCTGCTCAAGTAAAAACTTCAATATATCCACTCACATTATGGATTCTTTTAATCCAGCGCAGTCTCACAGGATAATATCCTCCAGCATCCAATTAGCTTTGTTTATTGAACAGCTCTCTCATTCTGTGATAAAATGTAGGAACCAGTAAACTTTAAAGGGAGCTTGCATGCTAGGGAGTCATCTAGGGTGCCCTCTTGGCGATTGGCAAAAATCTTTTTTTATTGTTAAGGATTCTCCTTATTAAATATATTTTTAACTTGTACTCTTTGTTTTTGGCACTCCTTTACACCTATGGCAAAGAGCTATAAGTTAAAGGGACATTAATGTCCCATAAAAATGCTAATAGATTGTAGGGGGTAAAAAAAGAAACTCAGTGCCATAAACCCCATCTCTCAAACCGCTATAGTTTATGAGATATTCGCAATCAAAGTTCTCCTGACATCAGCGTCTAGCTGATCCCAGTCCAGGGACTAGCTGGTGGCTCTGCAGCAGAGCCGAAATCCCAGTATTAGAAAATAATTACTTCATTGGAAAGGGTTACAAAGTGTGCCTGGTTTGCAAGCACACTTTGTAGACCATTCCCATGAAGTATTTCTCTTCCAATAACGTGATTTCGGCTCTGCTGAAGAGCCTCCTCGTGTCGGCTGACACAGATCTCCTTCTGTCAGCTGTAAAGAAGGGGAGGGAAGGGGGAACTTTGATTGTGAATATCTCTCAAACCATAGTAGTTTGAGAGATGGGGTTTGTGGCATTGAGTTTCTTTTTTTACCCCCTACAAATCTATAAACATTTTGTATGCAACATCACTGTCCCTTTAAACAGTTGGAAAGTTACTGTATCTTTCTACAATACATATTGGTCATTGTTTCATAAATTATATGTAACAGTATCTGCTTGTTTTATAGTAATTCCTTTCTTCAGGTCCTAGAAAAAGTTTAACCCTTTGAGTGCCAGGGGGGCATTGCATACCCTTCTAGCACTCAAAGGGTTAAATGCTGTCACTTTGCACAGTTTTGCTCGTCTACAATGCACTACGCCAACTACGACCTAGCTGTACTCTTCTCAGATTGATTTATATGCTAGCCTGATCGGGAATTCCCAAGCCACCCCCACTTATCCTATATAATAACTTGCTAGGATGTTTGTCAGAAGCTGTCATGTGCAGTATAGACTGCCCAAAAGCACAGAATGCTGGGAGTTCTGTGCTGGGAGCATTCTGTGCTTTCAGGCAATCTCTACAGTGCATGACTGCAGGATGCAGAGCAGGACCGGCTTCTTAACCATTTGAGTGCCAGAGGTGTACGCAATGCATTGCAAAGCATTGTGTTGCGTACCCCTCTGGCACTCAAAGGGTTAACATCACCCGGACCTTGGCCTGTGTACACGGGCTTTTACACTAGTACTATTTATAAAGCACTCTGCCACCTACACACTGATAAATTATACATAGTGCCCATTTTCCTTAGTCATTGCGATTGTTAAGGACATATTTGTCAGTAGATATATTTTGCTTTGTTCACAAATGTTTGCATCTAGAATATCACATGCACAAAGAGGTTTGCCTGGGAAACTAAAATGTATATTTCCAAGCATTTCTTGTGACTTTCCTTTTTCTAAGTTAGGATGGATATTTTATTCAAAATGATATATATATATATATATATATATATATATATATAACTTACTTACCCTTCACCCCTTAACCCCTTAAGGACCCTTGACGGTCCTGGTACATCATCGGTCCTTAAAGCAAATCCAGCCATGACGTACCAGGACCGTCATGGAATTCCGGGCTGCATGCGCGGTTGCACACTGTACGGGGAGTCCGGAATTGGATTCTCAAAAAAAAAAGCTCTGTGGTCCTTAAGGGGTTAAGGACCAATGAAATGCTAGGACCATCGTATAATTCAGTCCATTGAGGCCCAGTGATGGTCCTGGCACATCATGGTTTAATGATCTCAGCACGCAGCAGGGCACGCTGTGGTCACTGAGTGGAGGCTGCAACTGAGTGATCCAGGACCAGAGCAGTCATTTCCAACCATTCCCCAGTGGCACTGCACATGTGATCTCTATTACAGCTATCACATGTGCCTGTGGAGCCACATGACAAAGGCAATGCATGTAAACATTGCCTTTGTCAGTGTTCTCCGCCTCTCCCCTCCTCAATGTGATGGTGCAGAAAAGATAAGCTAAGAATAGTGCTCCCAACAGATCAAATGGCCAATGAGGGGGCACTTTTGTTGTATGCGGTAATGCTGAGGCAGGACTGGTGGCTAGAGAAGGTTTGGATATTTATTTATACCTCTTTCTGTAGCTGAATAAAGGATTTAGAGGAAGATCAAATTGTTTTGTTTACACAGACTAATTTTATAAGCACATATACTGAATGTGAGTTTGATTGCTGTGGATCAATGTTATACACTTATATACACACCACAGAGTCTGAGCTCTTAAAAAGAGGGACACCAGCGAGTGAAAGAGGGACAGAGGGATTCTTGTCTCACAGGGACAATGCCCCCTAAAATGGGACATTTGGGAGGTATGAGGGAAGGAAAATACCATTTATCCAGTCCTTGTAAAATATGTATAAATGAAATACAAATCATCTTCGGAAAACCTAAACAAATAGTGTATATATTTTTTTTAATTTTTCATGTTTTTTTATTGTTATCAAACTAAATGATGGTTTACACATATAGATATGGTATCAAAAGAAATGCCTACTTATCCTTAAGAAAACTTTATATAAATAGTGTCTGCATACTAAATGAATTAGAGGGACAGACATATGGTTGAAAAATGACTAAAAAGTAAAAAATTGCTCTGGTCCTGTAGTATAAAAAAGTCCTTGTCACCAATGGGTTAAAAGATCTACAAGAAGAAGACAATCTTATTTGAATACTAAACTTTCAGTTTCTTTAGTCAGGGTAAAAAAATTCCTAATGACACCTATGAATCAATTTTTGGGAATACTTCAGTGGTTGATTGTTGGGTCCTAGAGTCAGGCAATAAAGAATTATGACTGCGTCAGTAGATATGATATCTAGTGCTAATTAACGTTCTCTGTCGTCCAATATAGGTTATTGGTAACTTTGGGTAGGCGATCCGCCCTTTTAAGTAGGCAGGAACAATTCTGAGAAGTGAATGCAGGGGTGGAGCCTACCTTCCCTCCTTGGCTGCAGCTATCCAACCAGCTCCAGTAAGATTTGTTCCTTGGTGAAGACACAAGGCAAGAGAACAGTTCTGCTATAGTCTTAGCTGGTTTATTATTTTTCTGTTAGATATGGGATACCACCATTAGGCGGATTACCATCACTGACAATTCCTATCACCCAAATGTGGCTAGCTCAGTTCACCAGGTGCTTTTGTGGACCAAAGCCCTGGGGGGAAAATCTTGTTCTTTCCCCAGAAGTTGTCCACTGAGGCTTCTTCTTGATGCATGGTAATCTGAAGACAGAAGATCTGCAGGAAAGGTGAGTGACCCTTTGAGTGCTGAGGTCCACATGTCCCACAGTGCCCCTCCGCACAGGGGTCTCCTTTAGAGTTCCTATTGCATACTCCTGCACTCATTGGGTTTATCTGTATGTCTGTTGGGTGTTTGGAGCAAGTTTCTGTGGTAACTTAACCCATTGGTTGCTGGTCTAGCATCTTTTGAGGGGGTTTGAGCACTTTCCCTACTGGGTTCAGTGTTTATTGGGTCTTGTGACATGTTTTAGTGATGTTTGGTGCAAATTTACTTCACAGTTATAACTTTGCAAAAAATTGTGTTCCAAAGGCACACTTTTACAGCATAGACGCCATTGCGCCATTCACTTCTATGGGACTTTACAGTTTGAGACATATCTCTGCAACCGCTCAACGTAGCGACGTCAGAGACAGCTCATTTTAATTGTCTGCCCTTGCTCTACTATCTGGTCAGCATTTGTGTTGAGGGGCTCAGGAGGGCTTCGGGCACTGTTGGGCTACTTTTTCTGGGAAAACTACATTTCCCGTGAGTGCTTGAATCTGGAGATCGTTCCTGATTGCCTCCTGTCGCAGCAGCCATTTTGTGCTTTCCCTGAACGAGTACCCTACATTGGGACTGGATTCTCCTTCTCCCCTCAGCAGTTTAACCCTTCGATTGCCAGATAAGTGTATTTTAGCGATTTCTGGGGTGAAATTGTAATCATACACACTGTATTTGGGTATTTCCTTATACCTTGAACGTTTTGACTCTGTGAGAATGTCTATTTCTTTGGAGCTTGGGGCTAGGACTAAGACTGAGGATGCTGGGGTCTCTGCGTCTCCCTTTGTGCATTGATCCTCACGTCAATCAGGGTTGCCTAGAGGGCTGCTACTAGAGACCTCTAGTATACATCTCAGCTCTTTCCATCCCAGTTACAGCAGATCTTCCACTCCTGGCGAACCCCTACTTCTGTCAGATCTTCCCTACTGAAACCGCAGGGAGTACCTGACATATCAGATTCTCCTGATAAGGAACTGTTGGTGGATTCTGACGCTGAGGAATGTTCTGCAGTGGTCTCCTCTCAGTTCTTTGGAGACCCCCCCTTTGAGGCTGACCCTGATCCCACTGCTAAGGGCCTGATCAGAGCAGTACTAAACACAACACCCTAAACATTCCCTTGGTTCAAGAGGATTCTTCTGACCCCTCTGATGTATTTCAGGAGTCCAAAAGGCCCCATACTTGTTTTCCACCTCTCCCCACTCTGGACCGGTTGGTGTCTGATGAGTGGTAGTCTCCCGACAGAATGTCTTCTGTCTCCAAGAAGTTTGCTAACCTTTACCCCATTTTCTGATGTGGTAGCTCAGTGGGTTCATCCCCCCAAGGTGGATGCCCCTGTTTCTAGGATTTCTAAGTCCAATGCTTTGCCAGCTGCTGATGCCTCTGCTCTTACAGACTGGACTGACGAGAAACTTGAGGCCTCCCTCAAGTCCATTTTTGCTACCGCTGGTACTTTCCTACGTCCAGCATTTGCTGCGGCTAGGGTAAATAGGGCCAGTGTAGTTTGGACTGAACAGGTCACACTTGCTGTTCGTCAGGGATCTCCTACATCTGATATGTTGCGGCTACTTGACAACATTTCTGAAGCCCAGCATTAGGTCTCTTCTGCTTGGATTGATGCCTCTACAGCAGCAGTTGGCAAGGGTTTCCACCATGCCTTTGGTTGCCAGACGACCTCCTTGGCTCAAGATCTGGTCTGCTGACACTGCTTCTCAGAAAGCATTGCTCTCCTTGCCCCTTCCGAGCACTTCTCTGTTTGGGCCAGATCTTAAGGATCTGATTAGTGAGGCCACAGGGGGTAAGAGTACGCTCCTGTCTATGGTTTCCAGGAAGCAGACGCTTATCAAACATAATCGGTCTTTTCTTGCTTCCAGACTGAGACGCATCTGGCGAACCAGACGGTTTCCCCAGCTCCGCTTCCTCCTCCAAGCCCAAAACAAGGGAAGCCTAAGTCCTCCTCCTAGCCCACGGCTTCTGAACCTTCTTCAGCATGACTCGCCGAACCCAGGTCCCCAGTTGGCTATTGGTGGCCGTCTGCGTCACTACCGCAGCGTCTGGGAGGACTCAGTGGTGGACCCATGAGTTTTGCAGGGGGTTGTGGTATGGTACAGGTTCCCTTTCACATCTCTACCTCCCTTCAGGTTTTTTCCTTCTCACACGCCTCAGGGCATAGATAAACGATGTCTGTTCGACGGCGCTATCCAGGCCCTTCTGAACAAGGACGTTCTGGAACCGAATCCCGTTCAGGACCACGCTTTGGGTTTTTCCTCAAAACTATTTGTGGTTTCCAAGAAGGATGGCGGCTGTCGTCCGATTTTTGACCTGAAGGATCTCAATTCCTTTTTGATCAAGACTCATTATCACCAGGAGTCCCTAAAGACGGTGATTGCTGCCATGTCCCCCGGGGACTTCCTTTCTTCTCTGGATCTTCAGGACGTGTATCTGTATCATCCAGAGAGACGGCAGTATCTCAGATTTGCCTGCAACCAAGGGCATTTTCAGTTTTCTGCTCTTTCCTTTTGGTCTGACTACAGCTCCTCAAGTCTTCAATCATGTCCTGGGAGCCTTAGTGTCCATCCTGCACTGGAACGGCATCAGAGTCACTCCATACATGGATGACGTGCTTCTGAAGGCCACTTCTTCGTAACTCCTTCATCGGCAGGTTCAGTACTGCATTCATACACTCACCCATCACGGGTGGATCCTCAACATGGACGAGTCTGATCTTGTCCCATCCCAGTGTCTGGTCATCCTGGGCCTTCTCTTCGACACTCAGCAGAGCATGGTGTTTCTCTCGGACAAGGTGGCTTGCCAGATCGCCCACGGGGTTTCCGCTGTTCTGGCTCACAATCCAGTTCCAGCCAAGACATTGTCCTCTCTAGTGGGGAAGTTCATTTCCACCATAGAAGCAGTCCTGTTTGCCATGAATCACACCAGGGAACTCTAGAGGTTTGTGATCCAGGTGTGCAGGGGTCAGCCGGACCTCCTCAAGCTGTCAGTATCCCTCCCTCTTCATGTGGAACTGAGTCTGTCGTGGTGGCTCAACTTCTCCAATTTGCTGAAGGGGAAGCCTTTCCTGGTGTCCTTCTGTACCACGGTGATGACGGTTGCCAGCCTGTCCGGCTGGGGAGCGTTCCTGGATCAGCTGAATGCTCAGGGTCTGTCGCCTCCGGAGGAATCTCTCCTTTCCATCAACGTGTTGGAGCTTCGGGCGATTTTTTCACACCCTTCGTCACTGGACACGCCAGCTGGAGGTTTGCCCGGTCCGGGTCCAGTCTGACAATGCCACAGCGGTGGCTTACATCAACATGCAAGGGAGAACAAGAAGTCTTGCAGCTTGGTTAGCGGTCCGGGCTATCTTGTCCTGAGCTGAAGAACATGTTCCTGCCATATCCGCAGTTCACATTCCCAGCATAGACAACGTCATGGCAGGCAGACTTTCTCAGTCGACACACTGTGGACAGAGAAGAATGGGAACTGCACTCAGAGGTGTTCAACATCGTTGTTCACAAGTGGGGTCATTCATGTGTTGACCTGAAGGCGACAAGACACAACTGGAAGATTCCGACGTTCTGCTGTCGCTGGAGGGATCCTCTAGCTGTAGCAGTGGATGCCATGTCCATTCCTTGGCTATTTCCTCTGGCTTACATCTTTCCTCCCATCCCCATGTTGTACAGGGTGATAAGGAAAGTGAGACTGGAGCGATGTCCAGTCATTCTGATTGCTCTGTACTGGCCTCGGCAGGCTTGGTTTCCAGAGCTTCTGGTCCTATCAGTGGCGGAGCCTTCCGTCTACTTTGCTGTCTGGATCTTCATCTACAAGGTTACCTACGGAAGGAGGACGTCCATCGTCTAGCCTTGACGGCTTGGAAATTGAATCCTCACTATTGTGGAAGAAAGGGTTTTCTTCTGGTCTGGTGACAACTATGCTTAGTGCACACAGGCCTGTTTCCTCTAGGGTTTACCATCGAGTATGGTCTACCTTCTCTATTGGTGTGCTGATAAGGACCTATCTCCGGATTTTGATTTACCTATGGTCCTGGCCTTCCTACAGGAAGGTGTGGACAAGGGCCTCAATTTGAGTTCCCTTAAGGTTCAGACATTTGCTCTTTGTTTTTCGTTCAGTTGCCTAGGTTTTCTTCCAGGGGGTTGCTCAGACTCGTCCTGTATTTCAATCTCCCGCT
The DNA here is from genome assembly GCA_037306005.1 of Rhinophrynus dorsalis. Taxonomy (NCBI): domain Eukaryota; kingdom Metazoa; phylum Chordata; class Amphibia; order Anura; family Rhinophrynidae; genus Rhinophrynus; species Rhinophrynus dorsalis. The sequence goes on from CM074718.1 coordinate 635,015,480, forward strand.
CCTTAGTGTGATCTTAACTTGGTTTAGGGCGTCCTTCAGCTCCCTCCCTTTGAGTCTTTGGCTACTATTCCTCTACGTCTGCTGACGTGCTACATTGCTTTTCTCCTGGCGATCGTGTCTGTTCGCCGTGTCACAGAGTACCATGCTCTTGTAAACCACCCCTTTTTGGCGTTTCACTAGGACATGGCGGTGCTTCCTACTTAGCGGGAGTTTCTCCCAAAGGTGGTTTCTGAGTTCCTCCTTAATCAGGAGATTGTGGTTCCTTCTTTCTACCCTGGCCCTTCCTCTGACAAGGGGAAGGATCTTCACTTGTTAGCTATGGTGTGTTGTCTCAGGTTTTGTGTCAATTCGATGGTCTGTTCTTCATTTCTGAGGATCCCAGGGCAGGGAGAACTGCATCCAAGTGACCCTTGTGTCTTCGATTCAGTCCACTGTTCAGTAAGGTTCATGAACTGAGGAAGAAACCTGTTTCCTTTCGGGTCACGGCTCCTTCCACTAAATCTATTGGGGCATCTTGGGCTTCCAAGAATCAGCCCTTAGCTGATCGGTTGTGTAAGGCCGCCACTTGGTTGTCTGTGCACTCCTTTTCGAATCACTACTGTGTTGCTGTGCTGGTGTCGGCTGATGCTAGTTTTGGGAGACAGATCCTGGAGGCAGTCTTGCCTGTCTTTTCAGTTCTTCAGTGCTCCCTCACTTTTGGGCCCTGTTGGCTCTAGTTCAGTGTGCTGTGTAACAGTTCCAGGGGTGTTGTTACCCCTGTTCAGTGTCCATTGACACTTCATTTGTTATTGTTGGGCTATCTCTGAACTGATGGTTCATATATGCTCTGGTGGGGGCCCTGTGCCTGGTCCTTGCCTTCCTTTCCGCCCTGGGAAACTCAATGGTCGGACATCTCAAAGTTACCAGTAACCTATATTGGACAGCAGAGAAAAGAGGATTTTAGTCTTACCTGTTAAATCTTTTTCTCTTAGGTTACTGGCCTCCCACCCTGTCAAGGGACCACGCTTGGCTGTCCTGCGGCAGAACATGGGGGTCCTTTCGGGTTCATGCTCACCGGAGTCTTCTTTTCCTTCTCACTACCTAGTCAATAGTTAGTGTCTCAAATCTTACTGGAGATGGTTGGCTAGCTGCAGCCAAGGAGAGAAGGTAGGCTCCACCCCTGCATTCACTTCTCAAATTGTTCCTGCCTACTTAAAGGGGCTAATTGACTACCCAAAATTACCAGTAACCTATATGGCCTAAGAGAAATGGATTTAATAAGTAAGACTAAAATCCTCTTATTGATTCTGGAGATGCAAATTATAGATCATTGATTCACAGTGGCCATTTCTGCCAAGATTAAGATAAATGGGTGGCTATTACTAGGTGGTATTAGTGTTCTTAACATTTTGAGCACCACAGGGATGTACAACTCATTGCAATGCAAGGGGGGGGGGATTCAATAAGTGGAAATAAAGAGGTGGTAAAGTGGAGATGACCTCCAGTTCCTATGTTATTCTATGGAGCCTATGCAGTAAGATGTCCAAAGTTGAAGAAAGCGTAGTGAATTGCCTCCATAGAATAACATAGGAACTGGAGAAGACATCTCCACCTTATCACCTCTTTATCATCGCTCAGTGAATCTCCCCCCAATTTGTTGCCCATCCCTCTAGTGCTCCGAAAGTTAAAATCTACTAAAGAACTGCTCATCTTTAAAACTAAAATCTAATTTCCCTCATGTATAACTTTACAGTCACTTTTAAGGCACAACTTCGAAAGAGTTTGTTAGGTTTAACAATTTATACTTAAAGAAACTAAACATAGAAAAATAAATAAAGATATAAAATGGCATAATGTGTATTCCACGTTTGACATAAATAAGCTCAGTTGTCACAGTTGGTGTATGAAAATGGGATGCTATGTATTAAAGGTATAATTATAAACTGAAAGAAGCCATATCCTATATAATAATTCGCCAAGTTGTGTGTAACGCCCGACATGCGCAGTAGACACGCGTAGTGCGTGCGGCACTCACAGACAGTGGAGACTGCCCGTGCCACGGCTGATACAGAGCTGGGCGCTCTGAAGGAGCGTCCAGCTCTGTATCAGCCGAGGCGCGGGCAGTCTCCACTTCGTGTGACTGCCCCGCGACCGGCTGCCAGAGGCTCTGTATCAGCCGAGGCGCGGGCAGTCTCCACTGCGTGTGACTGCCCCGCGACCGGCTACCTGAGGCACTGTGGCCCGTGTAACGGGCTGTTCAACTAGTAAAACATAAAATAGTAGTGATCCACTTTTCATACATAACTGTCCCTTAAACATCTCAAACATCTTAAACATCTCAAATAAATACATAAATAAACAAACACATTTGACTGCAATTAGGTGCAATTATTATTAATAAAAGAATTAAGTGAACTGAACCCCAAATATTTTAACTGTAGGAATGGGAGAATGCTTTTACCCAAAAAAGAGAAAAGTGGGAAAAATAGTACTCTTCGCTTTGTGCAGGAATTCCCACCAAAAGTTCCAATTGTCTGTTTTTTTTCCCACTGAGACTTCCAGCCTTGCCCCACTAAACTGATAGCCTTAGAACCACACATACTAACCCCCCTCCCCCCAGCTTGTCTCACTGCATTGGCTGCCATAGAAATACATTCATACTAACCAATCTCCAGCCTGGTTCCACGTTAGCCATAGAAGCACATATACTGGACAGCCAGCCGGAATAGGCAACATGATGCAGCTCCGGACTACAATGCCCATTGATCCCCACCAGCCAACTGCTGGTGCAGAATGATGAGATGAAGTTCTCTGGTTGGGCATCCATAGTCAGCTCCTTCTGAATGAAGGAGAAAACATCAAATAAAGAGGCAGTGAGGGCAGGATTTTAAATAATGATTTTGATTAAACCAGAATGTTTCAGAGAGAGTGAGTGGAATATGATACCCTCTGTTTAATTAGAGAAATCTTAAACTTTTGAAGGCCTCTAGCTCACACATACTGAGACCAAGATTACATTGCACCTCGTAAGTGTTTTCAGTGAGTTTATCCAACAGATTCTTACTGAATCTATCTATCATATGTATAAAGACAAAAGTGGAGCAATTCTGGTGCAGCTTAGAGAACAGATAAAAAATTCCTATTGATTTTTAAAGGACATCTTAACCCCTTCAATTATAGATTTATGTAATGCATTTCTTTGCAGAATCACTCTTTTGTCTTTATACATTTGTACTATATGTGGATCCCAACTTTTCATTTACATTGTGTATTCAGAAAATATACATTTCTATATCGAGTGCCTCAAAAACAATATAACAATAAAAATATTTGTAAAGGTGTGACACATTAACTTTGTGCTTCAATTGTACAAATGGTCAATGACTCAACTGTTGGAAACCACTGCCCTATATGCACAAAGTCTTTATAGAACTGGCACAGTGCGCGAGCCGCCTACCACTGACGCATATTCATTTAGACATTATTAGCAGAGCGCCAAAAAGCACTTTGGATCACGTGATAGGGTTTTATATAACAGCATTCGTTTACATTTTCTTTGTGCATTTGGAGTTTAATTACTAACTTTGGTTGTGATTGCTAATGACATGTTATTTGTTCCACTTTCAGAGCATCTCACTGGCACAACATGAACATACAATTAAGAACACATTATTTAAGCACTTATCTTCCATTACAGTCAAGACACATTGCACATTCAATTAATGTTTTTTACTTTTCTACAATGTAACAAAAGACACAACAACTTGGATCTCATAGAGTGACTTCATCGTTACTACTTTTTTGTTTTGTATTTATTATGAGAAACCATTTTTTTATTATAACATGTCATATTTAAGTCGTATTTATACATTTATAATACTTTTTTCTAAGGCTATTATTTCACCATGATTGAAAGTTTATATCTTTTGGTGCAGAGGTCATAGGTTGTAGCTATATACGGCCTTATTCAACAAACTGAAGAGGTGCAGTTTTGAAGGAAACCAGGTATACCATAGGTGACAATACATTCTCCGAAATTTCTCATCCAAGTGAAAGCTAGAGAGGTTTCCAAGGCATTCTGTGGGTTAAAAGCCCCATTTTATTCTTATTACATTCTCCCCATTCTACAGATGGTGTGCTCCAGAACTGCACCTCTTGGTGAATGAAAGGGGTGATATTAACATTGTTACTGTAACTCTTAACTGACTGAATTTTTTTTTTTCCACTTGCTTTTTATGGCCACAAGAATATCCACTGCAAGGAGATGACATCAAATAAAGAGGCAGTGAGGGCAGGATTTTAAATAATGATTTCGATTAAACCAGAATGTTTCAGAGAGAGTGAGTGGAATACGATACCCTCTGTTTAATTAGAGAAATCTTAAACTTTTAAAGGCCTCTAGCTCACACATACTGAGACCAAGATTACATTGCAGCTGATAAGTGTTTTCAGTGAGTTTATCCAACAGATTCTTACTGAATCTATCTGTCATATGTATAAAGACAAAAGTGGAGCAATTCTGGTGCAGCTTAGAGAACATATAAAAAATTCCTATTGATTTTGAAAGGTCCTTTTAACCCCTTTGCTGTTTTCCACTTACTTTCTATGGCCACAAGAATATCCACTGCAATACTATACAAACTGAGTACTTCCTGCCATGCTGCAGTGTGTAGTTGTTATAGAGAGATACAACTAGCTTGGAGGAGTAGCTGTAGAGTTAACACTAGTACACCTGTGTTGTTACTGTTGCCTGCTGTATTGCAGAGTGTGTGTGTGTGTGAACACTTTCTCTGTCCTGACCCTAGCATTTGGTGGACGTAATGACAGTAGTGTTGACTTTTACTGTAAGGTACAGAGCTGTGTTTGGAGTAATGCTTTTTCTATCTGACATAAATGTCTGATATATGTCGCTGTCTCTAGTATCTGTCATTGACACTTTCAGTCACCACTTGGGTGCAGGATCTCCTTCTTGTCTCTGTCACATATCAGTCAATTTTAGTATTTCAAATGTCCATCTGTCACTATCACTGACACTGCCTAGAAATTACACCTACACTTCCTGTAACCACAAGCAACCCCAGCTCCACCACTTTAGCTCTCTGCCTCTACAATAGTATCCAGTGTCCACATTTAAGCAACTTTCTTTTTCTCTTCCAAGGACTGCAGTGTTAAATTTTATATTACATAGGATAGAATAGTTAACTTCAAATTCAGCAGCTTGCAAGAAAGGATGAAGTGCACAGTAGCTTGTGCAGCACCACGGCACCTCCACATATATGTATCCCTCTTGTTCTACAAGTTATAGGAGTGGTTGTGCGTACAGTATAGAGTATATCACATTGTACCTGTATTTTTTGTCTTAAAGGGTATGTATCACCTCTATATGTTATCCTAAATAGTTAGGTTATATATCAAATATGAGTAAAAGTGTCTTATTTTTTTTAAGCGTTATTTGGTCGAAATTCAAGTTATAAACTCTGCCCTGCACCTACTTCTGCATAGACTGCAGTTACCTGCTCTGTAACCACAGTCTACCACTCTGCTCCCCTCCCTTTATCCAGCCTCCTCCTATGATGGAGGCTTTCTGTCTGTAAACTGGAGTGGTCTCATTACCTAGATATCGATCTCTGCCAATGAGACTGCTCCAGCTTACAGACAGAAAGCCTCAGTCATCGAAGGTTGCTGGATAGAGGGAGGGGAACAGAGGCAGAGTGATGGACTGCAGTTACAGAGCAGGTAACCACAGTCTATGCGTAAGTAGGTGCAGGGCAGAGTTTATAACTGGAATTTCGACCAAATAACGCTAAAAAAACAATGTGTGGAACATTTTATGATCCAGTCTAAATTCATCAAGAGGAGATTTTTAGATAAAGCTAGATAATGGATAGATGGAGCAATTAGAAAAGCTTCCAAATTGGATAGGAAGTCCCTCATACAGCACAAGAAAACCCAATACAGGAAAGGAGAGATGAGGAGTAACAGTACAATTACATCTAGAGGTGAGAGATTAGCAATTGGAGTCCATGATGTTAAAATTCCCGAAGGTGCTGCTAAAAATAGGTCTAGCGGGAACCAATTCAAAATGTCCTCTGTGACCAAATATAACTGTGCACATAGGGAGATTCAAGACATATTTGAGAGATTTTGGCCCATTCTGCAGAAAGACGTTTTTTTAAGAGAGGTGGTATTGGAAAAACCGAAGATCATTCATAAAAGAAACAAAACCTTTAAAGGTGATAGTAATGTTTCATAACAAAATCAGCTCTAATTAATCTTCATAGTATTTGGCCCATTGAGAGTGTTATTTCAGCTTAGAGCAGCAGGGAGTGTCCAGGTAGATTGCAGAGAGGGACAATCTTCAATTAAGATAAGTGAAAAACCTGTCAAGGGGGGGCAGGGTTTTCATTGTTCTCACAGTAGAATACTGACCCTTGGTGTGAGCTGTCTGGTTTATGGACTGGATTCCACATCTGAGGTGAGCAGTGTTACACCAGGTAAAAGGGACGGGAGGGGAAACTTTATCATTCAATTACTCTTGAACTACAACATTCACAGTAATGAAATAACAGTCTCTATGGCTCAAATACTATGAAGATTAATTGGAGCTGCTGTTTTTGTGAAACATTACTATCACTTTAAAAACATGGTGGCCCCAAGCATCTTAAGAGCTGAACCAAGCATTAGTAGGTTGAGGGAATCTCAGGGTGACCATTCTTTTGGGGTCTGCAGGTGCGGGAAGATCAGGTGTATGAAATGTCCATATATCAATCATAATGCCGTTGAGTTCAAATCGAACGAAACGGGGGAAACCTATGCCATCAGGTCCCATTTTGATTGTGGATCTCATCATGTTGTATACCTGTTTGACTGTGCCTGTTGAGCCCAATATGTTGGTAAAACTGTGCAAACCATTCGTCAGAGATTTGGGCAGCATTGCCGCAATATAGAAAAAGGATTTCAGCTTCATAGTGTTTCTAAACACTATGAAGAAAAACATTATAAAAACCCAAATGTGATCAAAATCACCCCTATTGAGTTGGTGAGCTTTCAGGTAAGATCTACTGTAATACTGTTTTTTTGGTGTATTTGGGGTTAATTCAATAGGGGAAGTTGGGTGCTCACGATTGGATTGTTTGAATTTTCACCAATAGAGACCTCTTTCCTGTTTGAATTGTGGGTAGAATACAGACCAGTTTGTATTTTGTATTTTTGCAATGGTGGGGATCATTTTATTTTTTTAATACATTTTTTTATTTTGTGCATCTGGTCTGCTGTCTCTCTGGACATTTTTACAAATCGATTTGGTATATGATGCTCACCTGTGTGGTTCCGTAGCAGGGAGAATCAGCATCAAAATTCCCTGCTAGCCTTTAAACCGTTTGCATGAATCTGTAGCTGGAGATACTAGTGAAGTGAGTGTACTATCTTAACTTGTTCACAATATATGTGCTGCTTTGGTAGAACAGGATAGCTCTCCTTGCATTTTTCTTTTTTGTGTTTTTTTTCTAAGCTTTGCTGAGAAAGGGTTTTACGCGGCTAGGATTGAACGTGAATGATTGTGATATTTGTGTGGGGGCAGTTGAATATCCTCCACAAGCTCCATTTTTCACTTTGATGTAATATCTGTGACATAACATCTATGTGAGTATATAATTTAACCATCTAATGCCCATTTCTGGATTTTGGGATATCTACACTATGAGACTCTCCCTTCATTCTATTGCCTTTTTAAATTCATGTTAGAGGCAATTTTAACAAGATATCTGGTGAGCGCATATCATGGAATTATTTCCATATCATAGATCATGCTGTTTGAATGAACTTTCAGCTTGTGTTATTCCTGTAAGCACACTACAAGGGTGGGAATAATTTTGTCATACATTATATGGTCCTATTCCATTTAACATTTATTTTCCCCTCTTCTATTATATTGCTACACCACATTCTTAGCATTTCCATCTTAGTGTGATTGAGTCCTTTACCCTTAGCTAATGCTATTTCATTTGTTTGTACTGCTGAAAGCACGTGAACAAACTAATGAATGGATTTGCAGGAAAAATGGAATGTGTTTTGTTTTTTTTAAGAAACAGTGCCATTTGTTTGTTGTTTTAACTTGAATCACACACAACAGTGATTTTTGGTAACATTTACATTTATTACAGAATGAAAGTATGTATCTAGTTTAAACTATTGTTTTTGTACATTAACAACACCCACTAATGGTTAGATTCTATTTAGTCTATTAGATTTTGGAGAAATGATTCACTAATAAAGAATGTCATAGAATGTGATAGAAACTGCTGAGTCATTCCTGACAGTTTGAACCTCCAGGAAGTATTCACACTGTAATTCACTTCCTGCTAATTTGAACAGTTATAGAATTTGAATAAATCAACTGATGGTAGTAGCAGTACCTTTGTTTTTTCCCAGCAGGAAAAGTCCTATAACATAGGTTTTCATTAATAATGTATTGCTCCTTTAAGTTCCTTGGTATTTGTGGGGCTTGGTTACAGTATTTTGAGCACTCCTCATCTCCATGAGGGGCTGTTCTTATCCTGACTGCATGGTGTTGTGTGAGGTCGTCAGGGGTGGTGGGCGTGGTGACGGTCCTTCTGTTTTTATTTTGTTTTGCCTTGGGATGCCTATCTGCTATCCAGCTGCTATGTAACTAATTTACTGTGGTGCTTTTAATGCTGTTTCTATCCAATGTAATGTTCCCTTTTGCAACTTATGTCGACTTATTTTTTGTTTGCATCCTGAGGCTTCCTCTGTTAATAAAAATATTTAAAAAAATAATAAATACAAGTTTATTTCTCCTTTAAAATTTATAAAACATTCCTAAATGAGTATTTTAGACAAATATTTCTGAGAACTACACATATACATGTATTTGTATTGTTTCAAGAAAAATAACTGTATACTTTTTGTATAAGGGGTGACTCATGTTCACCCTGTCTTTTGGGATTCTACTCCTTCATGAGACGTGAACTAGTACTTGGAGTGCTTCAGTGGAACTTTTTGAGCCTTTGTTTGTGTCTTTATTGCTGGCCTCTCAAGACAGCTTTCCTTCTTGTGAGTGTGTCTGTCTGGTATGTGGCCGAACTACAGGCTTTGTCTTCAAGATCCCATTTCTGATTTACCATGCAGATACGTTAGTTCTGCATACTCACTTTGGATTTCTTACCAAGGTACTTTCTGATTTTCATATAATCAGGATATTGTTCTATCTTCACTTTGCTTGGTCCCATCTAAAACATAGGAGCAGGAGCTTCACTTCTTGGATGTGGTTTAGGTATCTAAATTACTACATTCATCACACTGAAATCTTTCACAAATCAGATTTTCTTTGTTATATCTGAGGGTTCACATTCAGGCCATGTTGGAGCTATTTCTATTAACTGCTCGGCTGTTCCTTAGTTTTGGTGAGTTTCATAACTGTTTCTGATTTGTCTCTGACTACTTTGCATGTTGGGAGTTTTTCTCACCCTCCTTGGAATCCTGTTTGGGATAGCTTTGGTATATCCCCATGGTAGATCCACAAGGAAGAAAGGACATTTACTCATTAAAGGGAACTCTCACCTCTGTTAAAGTACTTCTTGTCTTAAAGTGCCATCTGAGTTTATCTTCCATCCATATTTTTTTAATATAATATACATTTTCGCCTCTTCCCCTCATTTCCACCTCCTCTTGACAATGAGAGAGCTCCAGCTTACATGGAGGAAGCCTCCATCAGAGTAGGAGGTGAGAACGAGGCTCTACTGGGGAGGGCAAGAGGCAAAGATGGACAGACTGCAGTACAGAGCTGTACCTGTCCTTAACTAATGTCACCGGCTTATTTTTAAAAAGTGAAATCTCTGACTTATTTTTAAAAGGTAAAATTTCGGGTTGTACTTGAAGGCAGGCAGAGTTAAGATTGTAGCCGTATTAGTCCAGTGATTTAGATGTAAAATAACAAACTAAATTAATATCTTGTAATACCTTTTTTATTGGACTAACAGAATTATGGATTGACAAGTTTTCAGGATAAACTACCTTTCTCAAGTCTAAAGCATTTTTGAGCACAAGGACACAGACTTCACAGTTAATACAGTTAATACATTGAATTCAAAGCTGTGTTGTTTGCTGGGGTTAACACAGCGGGACTGCTGATAAGACATGGACCAAGAGAAAATCCATGCTGTTTTTGCAGACAGTCGTAAATACCCTGTGCAAGGCAGAGTGTGGGGGGGGGAGAAAGAGAAGAAAAATACAGGAGATGGTATGGGAGGGGAGAGAGTTAAAAAAAATTGCACATATTAAGAATGCTACGATGCCAACAATCCAGTATAAGCATGCAGGCCTTTATACAACTTCTGCCCATATAGGGAGATATATACATACATACATACATACACACACGGTGAAAATTATGTATGTTGCTTATTTTCAGAAACCTTAGAAACATTTGAAAACGAAAAATTAGGATGAAAAAAATGTAATTTAGAAAAAAAGCTATTTAGCTGAGAAATGTAGTTTGAATAAAATTTCTGGCATCTGCAAAAGCAATATCTTCTTTATAATAAATAGACATGACAAGATATCAGTTTTATTCATTCTATTTTAGAGTGACACATATAAATTATATCACATGATACCATGGATCAGTTGATGACATTCTTTTGATCTGATAAGCTAATATTACTAGAGATTATAAAAAAGAAATCAACCATTATGCATTTTGACTGTGTTCAGTGAGCTTATTTCATTACTGAAATGTAATTCACAGTTTAACCAGTATTTCCACGTACCAACTATGTGAAGCAGACTTATTAGACTTACTGATGACACATATGCAGCATTCCTTAAAAATCTGATATGTGGGTTATATGACAGGCAAAAATGATCATCCTTTTCTCTAAAAGGTAACCACCCACACGGTGCATACATTCTATTAAAGGAGCCACCTGCTGTATTAGAAGCCATAATTTAAATAAACTTACAGTGGTGCATTAATGTGATGAGATACAAGGCATTTTTAATAGATAACTCCATGAACCTGATGTTCTGTGTGGAAATGGAGCACTTCTGGAGCAAAACAATTTAACCCTGGGGGGTGTCAGATAAAAAACTGCATTAGTTTGAACTGAGTTTTTAACTTCTTGAATGCTAGAGAGGTATACAGTACATTGTGTAGCAATCTCTCCCATTCAACAGGTTAAAAGCCCCAGTTAATCCATGAGAATATTGGGAATTTTATTTATCCCAATGCAATTGTTTTGCTTCAGAAATGCTCTAGTTCTGCGTAGTTGACGAGCATCCTGATATGTTAGATGGGGAACTCATAATAATAAAAAGCTCCGACTTGACCATGGAGGGAGACATGACAGTTGGTAGTAGGACCACAGAACCTCAAGCTCTTCTCACTGCACATTGTAATCATAAACATTAAAGGTCAGAAGGGTATGCAACAAATTGCTTAATAATGAGAAGTATACCCCTCTGGTTAATAAAGGTTTAAGTGGCTCGTGTACTCTGCTTCAGTTCAAAAAACTGCCAGCAACTATCATGTCCATCTGTGATGGGCAATTTCTTACTTCCTTGTATGGAATATAATGCAAATTGAGCACTGCTGAATCGGCTAAAGTGGGCATCGATTTTGGGAGTGATATTCAGCATCTATCTGAGGGTTTCAGATTTTGAGAGAAATTAAGTTACAATGGGGTAAATGCACCATATCATCTACACTCCAGGCAGCTTTATCTGTTGTATGTATGTATGTATCTTTATTTATATGGCGCCACACAGTGTACGCAGCGCCTTACAATAGACATATGTTACAATAAATAAGAGGGGATGAAATAAGTGCGACATTCATAGAAACAATGGGAGAGAATTCCCTGCCCCAAGGAGCTTACAGTCTGTTGTAACCATTATTAGCAGACACAAAACCGGCTTTCAAGCAGCAGGGTAAAATCCATTCCTCTATCATCTGCACCAGTTTATTTAACACATCTATGGCTTTGTTTCTCAAAATTCTGCATACACAATGTGGTGTGCTAATTGTATGGGCTACCCTGCTTTATTAATAATGCTACCAGAGCCTGAGACATGTATACTGGCCGTGACCTGATGCTGTACGTTATTGTTGCCCACTGGTGGGAAGGAAACCCAGTGAGAAGTGACAGTCATATAGTCTGTATTCTGCCGACATGTCCACAAATCAGTTTTCAAGTGAATTATCTTTATAAGGTTTCCAGGTCTCTGACCACTACACTGTCCATCTGCTTGCACAATTCTGGCATAGCATTGCTTAAAAACTAAATAATAAAGCTTGTGGCTTAAGATATGACAGCAGGGTGGAACACATGACACCAGTTCTTTAAAACCTCTGTTTTCTACAAAAGAATAAAGCAGTGTGTCAACCACCAACATTCTGGTAAGTTTTCTATTCCAGAGGAGCACTTTTGGATTATTTTTGTGCTGATTTTGATTCCTTTCTAAGGACAAGTGTGGAATGCCAGTACATAGTCTAAGAACTGAGTAACTTTATTGCTTTAACAACAAATGTGGCAAAGTAGGTGGTGTTGATGGCAGTGGCAGGTGTGGGCACTCTATGACTCTTGTCATCTCCTCCAACAAACCCAGACTTATATTCCTCCATGTTTTGCATTTGCGAACAGTTGCAGAAGCCATGGGCATTAGTGCAAAGGAAGGGAGGAAAGCATTCCTAAGAGTTCCAGTTGCTCTAGGACACCAGAGGACCATATGTTGTGGATTTTGTATGGGTGGGAATTTTTATGGACAAAGCAGGAAATTGCTATCTTTCCTCAAAAATTCCCACAAAAACATTTTTATGATTTTCACCTATCCCTTCATGTCACTACACTATCCTGATTTAAAAGAGAACTAGCAATACGTCCTCACTTTCTATGGCCAAAACCAATTGTTTTTCCCACTGCTCCTCAGTTTCAAGAAATAACATATTCAATCTGTCTTGGTTGTTATGTACATGTAGGCCTACATGACATTTGCTAGCAGGACCACCTCAATCTCCACTCACTGAGCATGGTAATTGCACTGTTTATGGACCAGAGAGTTGTTCAGCACATTGCTTCATAACGTATTGCATATCCTTCAGACCCTTAAAGAGTAGGCTCACTTTGAAAAAAAAAACTTCCACCTCCATGGATATGACATGAAGATGCTATCTCTTCAACAAAGGCATTAGGGCTAAATTATGTGGGGCCATAGTAAGCTTAATGGGGTATATTGTTAGTAGGAGTTAGTTGTCCTTTAAATAATGACACAGAAACAACCACAGAGTCAGTGTTGACATATCCACACATTCTACAAACAACATCTGTTTCACTTAAACCCTTAAGGACCAATGACATGCCAGGATCATCATGGCGGTCCTTGACTTAAGGACCAGTGATTATCCTGGCATGTTAATGAATTCAGGAGTTCCCACGTGGCTGCACGCAGCTTGGGGTCCCCTGAATTGGATGCGACAAAAAAAACCCCAAAAAACGCTCCTTGGTCCTTAATTGTTGGCCACGAGACACGACTGGTCGTTAAGTGGTTAAATGTACAATTATACATCAGTTCAAACAAGTATATCTCACATGGATGAAATAGTTACCTCTAATTGGATTCTGGGGGCTTGTGCTTCACTACACAAATATTTTTTGGACACGCTGTACACTGTAACAACTAAAGACTTGTAGTATAGAAGATCATCATTACAATATGGTTTCCTCATGAAATATTCAGAACAGCACATTCAGAGGAAATGGTAATACATGTGTGAATTTAGTCAAGGTGATTGGTGCAAATCACTGCACTTTATTTAATCATTACGCCTGATTCATTTTACAATAATGGTGTGTGTGTTACCCTCACTTTCGCTGAAGTACATTTTAGAATGCTCATTATGTTCTAAGTAAACATTTTTGTATTCATCTTGTTCTTGTGGAAAATTTCTGCCTACATGTCTCAGGAATAAGTTGCTGTTAATGTGTAAAACAGGGGGGATGCACCCATGCAGCTATCTTTCCTACAGCAGTGAGTATCTACTATTTTCACGTTGGAACTGATGAAACTGGAATGTTCTATTTCATGTTCTGATTTTCTTATTATATTGTTTTGATGAATGTAAGTGGGACACATGTGGTAAGGTTTTATCAGAGTGAGGATGCCATTTTTTTATTTTTTCAGTTTTTTTAGAGGAGGTATTAGACTAAGATAATAAGATATATGTATTTAAATGGATATATAAAATGGAAACACACTGGGTTAAGATGGAACAGTGGAAATCTAAAGGAAGTTATGCCGTGAGGCAAGAAAAAAACCTGAATCTAGGATTATGGGTGGAAAATTAAACATTTTCAGCCCAAGAATGATGGGAGCTGACTTCTGTGAAACTGCCAGGAAGACATAACTTTAGAAAGGTATATCTCTCAAACCATAAATGTTTGAGAGATAAGAATTACATAGTTGTTTATATTGTTTAATCTCTAAGATATAAAATAAACATAGAATGAACTATTACTATCCCTTTAAGTCATACTTACTGTCCAGTTTTAATGTTTGTTCCAACATTTTTCATCATCTCTTACAAAATACTGTTCCTATACTCAATTACTAGGCATTTCATAGACAGAAAGAGCTGTAGGAATAGTAGCAATACATCAATCAAAATTCCAAACTGGTTTGCAATTTTTTTTCTGTATATGTTATGTTGTCATTGATTAACCACTTGGTTGCAAAACAATGCTTTGAGTACCTCTCTATCCTTCAAGGGGGTTAAAAACTGCTTACCTAGATAATCTCTCACCAGTTCTCTTCAAATATGATTGCAAATGGGAATTATTATATAGGGTTAACAAGGATGGAAGGAGATAGTATACCTTTTGCTAGTTGCTTTTTACCTGACCTTCCTGTGCAGCTTGAAAAAATGGCAGCCACACACCGTACTCACTGGTCTCACAAGAAATGGAACAAATCACCATCACTTTTGTATTATCAGGAGGAGGAAAGGTCATGGTTCTCTTTCTCTCATCAAAGAAATATGGAACAATTACTCTAGCTCCGTAAACACAGGCCTCCCTTCTCAATCTGACAGTCTGAGAATAGGGAAAGTATATTATTCCTATAGAACTGGACACATTTTATAACCTCACTCTGTGAGATCCATTTATTAAAATGCTTACGGCAGGCATGCAGTGAGACTGAGGCAGTAAGAAGAGTTGGAACAATTCTGAATTAAACTAGCTGCACCATAGGAAACAACTAAAATATCCCTCCAATTTTACTTTGATTTAAATGGGGCTTTTAGGCCTTTGTAATGCTTGGAGACTTCTCTAACTTTCAAAAGGCTAAAGACAAATGTTGTGTGATCGACAAAAATAGTTCATTGTATGCATGAACAACATTTTTTCATAGAATATGCAACAAAAAACTAGTAATGTCCGTCGTGTATGACACAACTCCAGAATTGCCCGGCAAATGGGCAGGACAAGGGCGTGGCTAAACTATTTGCCAGGATTGCATAGGGGTATACAATGACAAAAAGTGTTGTGCAAACGACAGAATTTGTACGTTAAGAAAAAAGTGGAGGAAATGTCACTTTTTTTTATTACATAAGTCAGGAATCATACTTCAACAACCTATTTCCGATAATAACCAACACTCTGAAAATATTACTGATTCCAACAACAACAGATTTTTTCAAATGTCGTTACAAATGACAAAAGCTATTTTGCTACCTCATTGAACATAGGGCCCAAAGAGTTTTACAAAATTCCAATGCATAATAGTAACCCCACACCCCAACTCATGTTACTATGTCCATATAATCATAATGACCCATATGAGTTGTGTCTTTTTTCAAGAGATAATATCCTCCATCAGTTCTGGATGTCATGTCCTTGGAGGCAAACATGACAGTTGCTATTAGAACCACAAGTCCTCTATTTTGTTCACTGCACATGGTAATATTAACCCTTTTGGGATACGAGGAGTGTGCAAAACATTGCTTCACAATAAGTTGCACTCCTCTATGGTCCTTAACCCCCTAAGGACCGGCCGCGCACTCACGCGGCCGTCACTTAAGGACCAGGGACCTTTTTTTTTTTTTAGTGAATCTGATTCCGGACTCCCAGAATGTCATGCAGCCGCACGGGGAGCCCGGAATTCCATGACAGTCCAGGACTGTCATGGGTCTTTAAGGGGTTAAAGGGTTAAGTAAGCTCATTCATGTGATGTCTGTTTCTGTGGACTTCCGCTATCTGACTGAAGGTGTTAAATCTTTAACAAGAGCTCCCTGGAGAAATAAAGGTGGGGGGACATGTAAAGGGGAGGGTAGGAAATTGTGGGTTTGTGGCGACAATTGCCCCCTTTATTAATTAAAGAGCATATAACCTATGTTTCACATCCTATATAATAATTCGCTAAATCGTGTGTAACGCCGCGACATGCACAGTACACACTGCTGCGCGTGCTGCAGTCATGCTTAGTAGAGACTGCCCGCACCGTGGCTGATACAGAGCTGGGCTCTCCGAAGGCGCGTCCAGCTGTGTATCAGCCGTGGCGCGGGCAGTCTCTACTGCGTGTGACTGCCCCACGACCGGATGGCAGTGGCACTGTGGCCCGTGTAACGGGCTGTTCAACTAGTAGGTTATATGCTCTTTCACATAGGTTATATTCTCTTTAATTTATAAAGGGGGCAATTGTCACCACCATGCAAGGGGGGTGTCATGAGGGGTCATGATACCCCTCTTGAGGTCTGAAGTACTTTTTTAATACAAATTACATATTTAATTTAAAAAAAGAAAATCATTGTTACACATAAATTAAATATTTAATTACATTTTCACACAAATTACATATATAATAAAAACACCTTTTTTTATACATATACAGGTTGCCTATTAACCTTGTGAGTACCAGAGGGGTAGTAAACACATTACAATACCTCTCTGGTACTCATAGGGTTAATCTTGCAATACAAAATACGAGGGCATGTCGAATATAATAGAAGAAAAATTTGGGATAAAAATGATGCAAGAAAGTCATGGGAGCACTGTAGTCGACTTTTCAAGGGGGAGGGGGGTTAAAATGTCGGATGTACAGTATTCGTCGAATTAATATGGCGAAAGAAAGCACTGTAAGTTGGATTTGGAAGGTGAAGGGTTAATTGGCAACTATGAACAATATTTGTCGGATTAATGTGGTGAAAGAAAGCACTGCAAGTCAACTTTTAAAAGTGAGGGTTAATATGCCATGGGGGGCACTCTGTTGGATTTGGTTATGTGGAGAACACATCTAACACTGAACTTAATCTTTCTGCCGTCAAATGTAAATGAATAAAACAAAGGTACTCCCATTGCTGAGAAGTGTTTTATTCAAAATGACTGCACCTCAAAATTAATTTTTTTTAGTGGCCTGAAATTGTACAGTGGTAATGTTGCTACACTATTCTATGGACAGCCATAGGATGGTGCAGCAACAGCTCCACTGTACAATTTCAGTCCACTGAGATATAATACCTAAAAAAAAAATGTTGATGTTTGAGCTGTGATAACATTTGAATAAAGCATCTCTCAGCAGTGGGAATGCAATTGTTTTACACATGAGGATAAACTCTACAACATTTTCTTTTCTACTTAAATATTACTATCACTTTAACCCCTTGAATGCTAAAGAGATCACAAATGCATTCAGAAGCAGGACATTGGAGATCTATCTAGCACTTACATCAGAGGTTAGCAAAGTGAGATCCTACAGCTGCTGCCAGACTACAACTCCCATCATTCCCCACAGGGTAACAGCTGGGGGATCATGGGAGTTGTAGTCTGGTGGCCCTCTAGGGCATCATGCTGTCTGCGCCTGATTTAAGGGGTTATTTCCTCCCTGTTGTGTAGTTGGTTTGCCCCAGTTATTTCTGTGCATAGGGCCCACAGATCATATATACATATACATACTTGTTGTATAAGATACAGAAAGCCAATTAACCTTCATTTGAACCCATTGTGAGCCAGAGGGTTACGTCACAATACAGTTAACCCTTTTAGTGCCAGAGAGGTATCCAATGCATTGTTAACCCTTTGAATGACAGAAGGGTATTAAAAGCACTGCAAAGCAATGTGGTGGCTATCCCTCTGGCACACAAAGGTAACTGTCTTTTAAACTAGAACAGAAATATAATTGTTATAGCAGAATGTACTTACCAGGAACTGAATTAAACATGTTGGACATTTCCCACTGGTTGGAAGCATGCCCATCGCATGCAGAGATTTGCCAACATTAATTCTATGCTGAGTTAAATCTGTATGAAGGTTATGTGCTGTTCGCTGGACTTGTAACCTCATGTAACAAAAGAATTCTAGTGTTTAACACAAAAATGTTTGCTGTTCCTCTTTCAAGGGGAATTACCTTTTTTTAGAAATATGGGCCATATTCCAGAGTGTTATAAAAGATCTATCCTGGGTAAAGCAACTGCACCACAGAGACTGAGATTCCATTAGGTTGGTATGAGTAATTTAGCAGCATTAAGCATATGTTTATATAGACAGATTATTCTTCTTTAATTTGGGATTTCTCAGATTCAATAAATAAATGGAGGTTTTCCATGTATATTTATACCTGTAATCCTGTATAATAATTCCCTAAAATGTGTGTAGTGACGCAGTCATGCGCAGTAGAGACTGCTGCACGTGCTGCAGTCATGCACAGTAGAGACTGCCCATGCCATGGTTGGCAGTGGCACTGTGGCCCGTGTAACGGGCTCTTCAACTAGATTTATATATTTCTGAAAGAACCTGGGACCAATATTTTGTAATCACAGGGCATGACCACCAAATGTGGATCAAGGAGCCCAAACCTGCATTACAACACCAACATCTATCACTCACCTCAGGATAAAAAGAATGAAGTTGCTCAGTTCTATACCACCTAGTCACAATCTTATAGTATGTTTCAGTGAATAAATTATTTCTGTAGGAGTGCAAAGCAGTCCAGGACAAACATATATCTAGTTCTTCCTCCCACTTACCTTTTTTGCATGAAAAATATTTCTTGTGCAGAGTTAAGTATCTTATAGGCATGTGAAACAGATTTAGTAGGAGGTAGTATTATAAATCCAATAAGATTCAAAAGCAGTCAAATTCCTCTTAAAATCCATGCAGACTGGGTGATCAAGTAGCAATATTTTAAGGGTCATATAGCCTGGTTTATCAGATAAAGACATATGAAATTGTCTCTTAAAGCAAGTAAAAGGTAATAATTCTCCGTCTTGAAAGAAGTGAGTGATTAGTAATGAATTACATGTCATCAACTGTGAGAGGTTATTGTGAGAAATAACGTCTAATATGCCCACAACGTTACTCAACAACAGTAATGGGGAGACAGAGGAGGAGGTATCAGTCAGTCTATACCAGGTGTTAACAGTATATTTCACTGTCTGAGGAAAATAGATTTTATGTGTTTTTAAAATTTCCTGTTGTGTCCAAGGCAATTGAGAAAGGGGTATATCATCTTTTTGTGCCAGCCAAGTGAAAACAATGCCAAACATTTGGAAGGGTCACTGCTTGGTAATATATCATTATATCTGGAAGATCCATGTCACCTCCAACTTTGGGTGATAAAAGACTTACAGAGGCCAACCTCAGAGACCTCTCTGACCAAATCAAAGAACTAACAATAGATTGTAAAGATTTCATGTATGTGCTAGACAAAAATATTGGCACTGTTTTAAATAAATACATTTATTTTGGAATTATCAGCATTTTTACCACCGAACTAAATTCTTTTTTATAACATCCTTAAGTGGTAAGAAATTGCCTCGGAATAATGGGGATATTTTAAGGTCAGAAAAACTCCAGAAAAACTCTTAGGGAGTGACGTTCTTGGCGATGCAATAGGTCGTCTGCATATAAAGTTAATTTACACTATCACCAACCAGAATACCCTTATTAGTATAATTAGATCTAATTTTACATGCTAAAGTTTCATACATAGTAACATAGTTTCCATGACCAAAATAAAAATCGAAGGAGAAAGCGGGCAGACTTGTCTAGTTCAGTTTTGAAAATTGAAGGCTTTTGATAAGGACCCATTGACCTTAATTTTAGCTTGGCACACAATGCAGGTTTAAAAGATAAAAACCTAGGGCCTAAGCCAATATATTTAATGTTTCCTTCAAGAAAGTCCAACTGATTATATCAAATGCTTATTCAGCATCAACAGACAATGCTATTGCTGGGATTTTTTCATGTTGAATATGATCAAACAGTGAAATAATTTTAATAGTATTGTCTCTGGATTCACTGTTGGGAACAAAGCCAGATTGATCTATATGGATAACAGATGACAATATAGGCTTTAACCTCTTTGCAACATTGTTGCATATATCTTAACTAGTTGAAAAGCCCGTTACACGGGCCACAGTGCCTCTGGCAGCCGGTCGCGGGTCTCCCACGCCTCGGCTGATACAGAGCCTCTGGCAGCCGGTCGCGGGGCAGTCACACGCAGTGGAGACTGCCCGCGCCTCGGCTTATACAGAGCTGGACGCTCCTTCGGAGCGCCCAGCTCTGTATCAGCCACGGCGCGGGCAGTCTCTACTGCGTATGACTGCCACACGCGCAGCAGTGTCTACTGCGCATGTCGGGCGTTACACACAACTTGGCGAATTATTATATAGGATATCAAGATTAAACTGGGAAATAGGATGATAGCTTTGGCAAAGTTTAGGATATTTGCCGGGTTTAGCTAATACAGAGATGAAGGTCTCTGTCAAATAGGGATTTATACGGGATTTTATGTGGAATTTTGTTTAAGGAGTCGAATTATATTGATTTAATCTTATTGAAAATATTTTATAAAAGGAAATGGGAAGCCATCTGGGCCTGGACTTTTATTTGGCGACATTTGATTTAATGCTGTGGAGATCTCTTCTATAGTTATATCTTTCTCTAACTTTATCATTTGTTGTGGATTTACTTTAGGTAAACTGGAATCATGTAAGTATTCAGGTTGTATAAGTTGTCATACAATTCCCTAAATGTGTCAGTTACATCAGAGAAAGTCTTAGTTGTCTGCCCATTAGAGCTTTTCATCACCTGTACATTAGTGGAAGAGGTGGAGTGAGGTATTAATTGTGCTAGGGTATTCCCACACTTATTGCCATGTTTGTATAAGAATTCTTGAGAGTGAATACCCTCACAATATTCAAGGACATTTCTAATGCAGATATAGTAGATAACAGGCTGTCCAATTCTCTTTATAGCATTCTCTTCTTCTATGAGACTATTTTAATAACCCCCTCCCCCCCTGACAACTCATTTAAGAGTTTCCCATTTGGTCAAAGTAGAGGGCTCTGTGTCATTATTATCCTGTAATTTTGGTATTATGCATTCAGTTTGCTTAACTACCTCTTTTTCATGGAGTAGAGTTGTATTAAGTTTCCACATATTAGGTTCAGAGAATTTAAGTGGGAGAGCTAAACTGACATAAAGGAGAATGATCAGACCATGTGATTGGATGGTTTAGTGCAGATTCAACATATGGAATAAGTGGTTGATTAATCAGACATTGATCTATTCTGATATAGAGTTGGTGTATAGAAGAGTAGAAGGTGTAATTTCTAGCACTGTTGTTGCATAGTCTTCACTTATCTATTAGTTTATGAGAATTTAGAATTTTATGTAGTCTAATAAAGTGGTCTAATAGAAGAGGGTTACGTGGAGTGTTAAGGTCCTCTCTATAAATAAGCAAACCTTCTTGAAAAGACATCTTCCAGACATGAGAAAGTGGTTAATTTGAGTAGAATTGGGAGCATAAACACTGGCGATTGTAATTTTTATTACTCCAATGGAGCATTTTACAAGTATGATTATCAGTATGAATCTACGTTGTGGGTAAAAAAAAACAGTTTTTAACCTAATGATCTGGAGCTAACACCTAATATCACACCTATAATAAATCAAGAAAATGTATCTATATGTATCTGTGCATCAACCATCCGACTCACTTCTTGATAATATTTCCATACTGAATCAGTGCTAAATCACATAGCTTTATTATTACAAAAAAAAACAAAATGGGGCCCCATAAAATCACTGCATTTTCATAATAATAATAACAACAATATATTCTAAAATTATAACAGTCTTAGATGAATTGATAATGAAAAGTTATTGATGAATAGTGAAAAATGAAATACATGTTTGCAATATGTAATATTTTTAGCACAGTAACTCACATGACATTTTTTTAACTAGTTCATAATTATTAAGACATAACTTGACATTTTGCTAATAAGTATTATGAGAATTGGAATTAATTTTAAGCCATTGAATGGTGAAGAGTATAGCATCCAAGATGTAAATGGAGGAATACAAATATTTCTTTTTATATGACTTATTGTCCTACCCATGCTAAAATGGAAATATAGGTTTTAATATAGTTCATTGGTTTTCAAATGTCTCCACACACCAGCAGCCACACACATGCACGCACGCGAGGCTTTCCGACAACAAGATTAGTTTCACTGGTATGGACTGAAATAGCATATCAGTTGGTAATAAAAAACAATTGGCTTGGAAGGGGATTCAGCATGTTATTTTTATTTCAATATTAAAGCTATTATATTAACTCTATTATTCATAGACTGTTCTTTATTTATGCCAAGTCATCACATCCCCACAGACAAAAGTATGAGTAATTTCATGGAGCTGAGAGTGTATATATTGTATCTAATTAACCTTTTCAGTGACCCAGGTCATGAACGCCACTTTCAAATGCCAGGCACTCTACGTGAAAATTCTTTACATGGTTCTGCAGAATGTGGCTGGAAATTTATATTGTTTTGTTATCTCATTCAGGCTGTTTAAAAGGGAATAATAATAACCCTCCACTTACTATGGCTGGAAAATCCTAATGGTCTCTATGAATTTTTCTCTTGTGGCTTTGCTCAAGAGATGATATCTTCAGTCAGTCCTGAGCATGTGTGCATACCTGGGAAGTCTCTGGATCTGCCCTGGAGACTCCGGTTTTCAGACTGAATTACTGGGTCTCCGGGGACAGAGGCTGATTCTCTGGCGGAGATGAGTTTCTTTTCCTTCCCACCCTTTCCTCCCACTTTCCTCCCACTTCTCTTCCTTCCCACCCTGTTCTGCCCTCTTCCCACCCTCTTCCTCCCACTTGCCCTCCTTCCCACTCTGTTCTGCCCTCTTCCCACCCACTTCCCACCCATTTTATGACACTCAAATGAGTAAGCCCCACCCACCCAGTTAAGCCCACTCTTTATATGACACAAATCTCTTCATTGACATCCACTGTCCAGCAGCACATGCACGAGAGTATGTGTGTATGTGAGAGAGAGAGATTTGTGTGTGAGGTGCGTCTGTGTGCACACATTTGTGTGTATGTATGTGAGTTGTGTGTGTTTGTATGTGTATATAAGGTTTGTGAGCAGTGTGTGCATTTGTGTGTGTGAGGTGTGTGCATTTGTGTATGTGAAGTGTGTGCGTGAGAGTGAGTTGTATGTGTGCGTGTGTGAGAGAGAGTTGTGTGTGAGGTTTGTGTGTGTGTATGAGTTGTGTGTGTGTGTGTCTGTGTGAGTTGTGTGTGTATGTGTGTGACGTGTGTGTGTGCGTTTGTGTAAGGTGTGTGTGTTTAAGTTGTGCGTGTGTGGGGTATTAACCATGTCACTGGGATATAAAGGGCTACATGAGAATCTCACCTGCATCAAAAGGGCGAGTTTGTCATGTTGCAGGCATAAGGATTGCTAATTTGAGCGTCAGCATAATTTTCATAAACATACCTTGCTGATATGTGTGTCTTCATAGGTGGAGTATATAAATGTCGCCATGAATCCAGAGTAGTTCTGTATGTACTCCCGCTCTCACTCACAAAAAAAAAATAATAATAATTTCACCATTTTTTTATTATAATTATGAGCCACGAACAGTGAGTGTTCTAGTTTCATGCGGACATTTCGATGCTTCACCTATGAAGACACACATATCAGCAAGGTATGTTTATGAGAATGATGCGGGCCCTCAAATTAGAAACGCTTAAACCCACAACGTGACGATCTTGCCTTTTGATGCGGGCGAGATTCTCATATTGCTCTATTCCTCCTGGTGACATGATTAATGTGCTGTTTAGTAGATCGCCCAATGGTGGGCGACATTTTCAGAGTGAACCAGATTTTCATATCCGGTACACTTAGCTCCTCCCATTGTTCAAATCCACTCCTCACAGGAAGCTTTCTCTAGCAGCGTACACTAGACCTTGCCACAGAAAATACCCTTTACCTATAGTGTGAAAATATTTGTAAAGCTTGTAAATAATCTGACAGTACAGATATACATAAACTTGAAAGTAAACTGGCTAAATCAGAATATATTAACTAGTCATCACAGCAATATATATTCTGGCAAATAATGTGATCACAGTGGTTTAAAATACAATAAAATTATTTGTTTTAATTAAAAAGTCTGTGTGTCTGGACATCATATCCAGTCTGCACCCTTTCTATCTACTGTGTCCTCCATCAAAGATTTGGAACTAGCCTCGACGATCAGCACCTAGACCAAATCATGATTGGTGTATGTACACATCACTGTGTATTATAATTATTAATACAGGGATCATGAGTAAGCATTTTCAACGCAAAACGCGTGGATCTGTCTGAGATTTTTTTTGTCACTACATGTACCTAACGTTAACAAGTCTCTCCATTAGCTATTCGCGTTGACTGTTATTATTGTGAATGTATGCTTTTTAACCACTAAGAAAGTGGTTGATTTTATATATGGACTGATTTGAATACTTAGTGGTAGAGCATGATATCCATATTGTTTTTCTTACTACAATTATTTCCTGTGGATATTTTTTTGCCTGTAGATATTTTGAAGCGTGTTGTTTACTCAGTATGGCATTTGGTAGCACATGTTTGTAGAAGTGATTGGATGCTAGTATATTACCATGGAAATATTGCATTATAGAAAAATTCTTAATTAAACTAGGGGATTTAAGAAATCAGATAAATAAATTGTTTCTCATTGACAAATAAGAACACATGCAGCAAGAACATATCTGGAAAATGTACTTGCATTAGCTCTATGAAACATGTCAATTTTTACTTAAACATTCCCATGTCAATTGGTTGATTAATTCAGTTACGAGTATTTGGTTTCCATCCTGTAATTAATTTGTACAAGTAGTATTAGTCCAGTTTTAATAATACAAAGATATGCATTTCTAGGTATTTGGTGAAGCCTTTTTTGTTATATATTTCATGACAGAGCACACACTGGGTATAGTATTTCTGGTAGTGATAAAAAAGCCCTAGATCATTATTAAGTCTTGTTACATGCAGTGCCTCCTCTGTAGATTTTCTATCCCCTTCATCTTCTCTCTACTTGCATCCAAACCACAGCTCAGACACACTTTATTTACTGCTCACTTCAGTTACATAGATATCACCTTTTGCACCTTCTTCAAGCTTTCTCTGTAAGCATCCTAGTTTGTTATCTAACTTGGGAACTCTGCAATGTTTTGGGCAAACTTTGTGATGTGGTTGTTTGACCTGAGGTAGAGAGTTAATCTTTTATAAACTTGTCTGGTGTATATATTATTATTATTCTTTATTTATATAGCGTCAACTAATTCCGCAGCGCTGTACAATTGGTATACAAGTATGGTGCCCTTGCAGTAGGTTCACCATCCCTCTGTCACAGTACGTTTGCAAATAACGTCTCAGACAGGTACATAAATTCCATTTTATTAAGAATAAATCACAATAATAGTTGAATGTACCAAGAGCTGACACTGAACCTAGCCAGACTGATGAATAAGCTTGGAGCGAACCAGTAGAGAGAGCAGAACCACAGAGGTAGCAATAGTGGTAAGCATGCTCTAAGCTGAGCGGAAGCTGGAGGCCCACAACCTAAAATGTAAATGACAACCGCAATACCCTAGAACGCTAGGGTCACAGAAATGACTATGCACCCTAGAACGCTAGGGGCACAACAATCCCCGGTAAGACTAGGCAATGCTGCACTACGGACAGAACTCACCCGACCAAGGACTGAGACTGAGAGCCTGCAAGGATGGTGCCAGGTCTCGGGGAGCTAGAGAGAGACAAACCAGCCAATGGTCAAACGATTCGGGTAGTCAGTCAAGCCAAAGTACTTAACACAGAGCTGGAAGTCAGACAAGCCACAGTACTTAGCATGGAGGGGGAAGTCAGCCAGGCCAAAGGTCATAAACGGAGCGGGTAGTCAGACAAGACAAAGTCAGCACGGAGCGGGTAGTTAGCCAGGCCAAAGGTCATACACGGAGCGGGTAGTCAGATCAAGCCAAAGTCGGCATGGAGCGATCAGCCAGCAGGCAAAAGGTTCAAGCTCAAATCGGTAGTCAGACGGAGCCAGGGTCATACACGAAACAGATTCAGCAGCCAGGAACCGATCACAATGGGAGACTCAGAAAGCACTCAGGTGCACCACGAAAGGGCACTGAGGCAATGATAGTATGCAGCAAATAATGCCTCTCTAGGAGGCAGAGTCCACATAGGTCAACCAAGGTGGAACTATAAAAATAGCAAGCTCCCAAAATGACGCACAAGTAACCAGGAAGTAGTCACCCTCCATGCTGCCACCAAGCAAACAACAAGCCGCCAAGCGAACAAACCAGCAAAAGCGTCAGAATCACGTGATACCCTCACACTCAGCACTGGCAACGCAATGTAACATTTGCTAGTAAAATATATACTAGCTATAAAAAGCTACCAAATACCAAGGTACTCACATCTATGGCTTGATTAGGCAGGGATAGAAAATCTATCCCTTTAAAGCAGAAACTGCCACCATTAACTCTCAGAATGACAAGATTCTATAGAAAACCTTAATCTTCCGGGACTGGAAGCCAGGCATCAGTGCAGACATCTTGTCTGCGCACCTGCACTTTCAGTCCCGGTTTCCCTTCAGAAGCATTGCACTGTCCCGAAAGGCACCGGAAGGTACTGATGGTGCAGGCACGCAGACTGCACAAACCTGGCCGTCAGTCTCGGAAGATTAAGGTTTTCTATAGAATTGTGTCATTCTGAGAGGTAATATAACTAATATTAAGCTAGTCGCCACCTGCCTAATTATTGCAGGGCGACTTTACCTACGGTGGTAGTCCTGCTTTAGAGCTGTTGTTGAACTACTACTTTTGTTGTCCTCTGCCATGTCATGGGAGTTATAATCTAAAATCATCTGTAAACCAGGTAAACTACTGGAACGCAAGGTACTCTATTTTGTTCCTAATTCATTGCTTAAAATATTTAGAGTCAACTGTAGATCTCTGCTCAATAACGCTTTACATTTTCTGAGTCAAGAACAATAGCGTTTGTGTGGACTGAATTCAGACAAAAGCACATCAAATCTAATAAAAAAATCATAGGAGTCTATCTTCTGTAGATATAGTAAATGATTTACTATTAAGTGCTGTTCATATCTTTAGAATGGAAAAGTATTCTTGCTGTTTCATATTACATTTTAAACATTATAGGAGGGAAAGTCTAGTTATTTTTAGAAGAGAGATGACCTTATCAAGAAAGCCACAATGAATACCATTAGTGAGCATCCTTCTGACATCTTAAAAGCTTTCTGCACGTTTAACTGTTTTGAGTATTGAAGAAATATATAAGAGGAAGATGGCTGAATCTTTACCAGATCTGGAGCACTTTACTGCAAACCTTTTTATTACTACAAAACAAATTGAATCTGTTTTGTTATAAATATTATTTTTATGGTAAAGGGATTTATATGGCTGATGTAGTAAGGTTGATATACTAAGCAGCTGGTGTAATTCTGAATAGTGATGGAGAGAAAGTCTCAAGCTTTATGTTGGAATTTTATGCAGAAAACCCCCCACAAAATGTTGACTATGTCTCACTCACTCTTACAGTTTTACTCACCCAGTCTGCCTCACTCACTCTTACAGTTTTACTGACTCAGTCTGCCTCACTCGCTCTTACTGTTTTACTCAGTCTGCCTCACTCACTCTTACAGTTTTACTCACCCAGTCTGCCTCACTCACTCTTACAGTTTTACTGACTCAGTCTGCCTCACTCGCTCTTACTGTTTTACTCAGTCTGCCTCACTCACTCTTACAGTTTTACTCACCCAGTCTGCCTCACTCACTCTTACAGTTTTACTCACTCAGTCTGCCTCACTCACTCTTACTGTTTTACTCAGTCTGCTCACTTGCTCTTACTGTTTTACTCACTCAGTCTCTGTCTCACTCATTATTTCTGTCTCTCACTCTTGCTGTCACTGGTAAGCTACAGTTTACCAATAAATCTGTGCTCATTACAGCTGCAAGTGTTCAGATAATCTGGGAAATCTCTCAGTTAAAGAGATAGTAACACTTGAAATATATATATATATATATGTATAGAGAGAGAGAGAGATCAACGTTTCGATTCCCCATTGGTTTCACCTTGTTAAAAGCTTGATGAGAGTGCTGATTTTCTCTATCATATCCATCCTAAAATACCACACCCAGGCATTCTTCTATGTATCATGAGCGCATCCACAAACAAAATAACTGTAAAATATGCACCTGTGTATAATGCAATGTAAATTATACCCAAGATTTTTGGTAAAATAATGAGTTCCTGTGTATAATACGCATCCCTGTCCCTCCCTCTACCCCCCAAAAAGACAGTCTCCTCCACCTCAATATCAGTGCTTGCCTGCCCCCCCCCCCTTCCTGCAGTCAGACCCCCCCCCAGGTGTGCGTATTGAATCTATGGTAGGTCCTGACAGGGCAATGCAGAGTAGGTCCAGGAGCGGAAAAAGCAGGTGGCGGATGCAAGAACACCGCCCGCTGCTCCTATTTTCACATAAGGTGAAATGGGGTTAAAAATGTGCATATTATACCCAAGATTTTACGGTATATGTGTGTATATATATATATATATATATATATATATATATATATATATATATATATATGGGTTTGTCCTCCTGAGTTCAACAAGGGAACTCCCACTGCTGAGAGATGTTTTATTCAAAAGTTATTGCAGGTCAGATGTTAATTTTTAGGTGTAGTATTTCAATGACCTGAAATTGTACAGTGGCGCTGTTGCTACATCATCCTATGGAGGTTATAGTCAACCGACCAGAGCTGTTCATAGGATGGTGTAGCAACATTGTCACTGTATGATTTCAGGCCATTATTAATTACATATTAACTTTTACGATCCCTTTAATGATCAGTTACTGCCTCCTCCTGTTAGTCTTACACATAGGAACACATTATATATATATATATATATATATATATATGTATGTAAAATAACAACAAATACCTTTTTTACTGGACTAACAGAATTTTGGATTGACAAGCTTTCAGGAGAACTTCCCTTTCTCAAGTCTAAAGCATTTCTGAGTAAAAGGACACAGAATTCACAGTGATACATGCAATTCAAAGTTTAGCTGTGTTTTGGGTTAAAAAAAACATGACTGCAGGTAAGACAAGAGAAACTACACTCTTCTTGCAGAGGGTTGTAAATACCTTTTGTAAGGATTGTGGGGATGAGAGAGAGAGAAAAAAAATGCAGGAGATGGTGATGGAGTGGCATGTTAAGAATGTTAGAATTCCCATCCAACAATCCAGCATGTGCATGCAGGCCTATATACAACATGCGCCCATATGTGTACATACACACACATATACATATATATACACATATACATATACACACACACATATACATATACACATACATACACACATATACATATACACACACACACACACACACATATATATACATATATATACATACACATATACACATATATATACACACACACATATACACATACACACATATACATACATGTACATACATACATACACACACACATATACATAAACACAAATACAGATATACATAAACACAAATACACATATATAAATATATACATACTGTAATGGATCCTACCCGTTACTTGAACCCTTGTCTGGCCCTAGAACTATTTATCCAAAAACTGTGGACTTTTTTCCCTGGTTATGCGCTAAAAATACTTTGTACGCTGTATGTGAATGAGGACATGGACATTATTATGGCTTGCTTCCAAGGGAATAGGCAGTGAGGGGTTAATTATGACAATATGTATTGCAGACTCCCAAGCCTTTTGCTTAACTATTCAACCCCTGGCCATTGTTAAGGGAATGTATATTCTAGCCACTCAAGTCCTTGGAGTGGGAACTGTCCTGAGACCTCCTGCTGTGTGTTAATCAAGCCATTGTATTGTGTATTGTAAGATGTATTGAGAACTGTCCTGAGACCATCTGCTGCTGGCCTTTTGTCTGACGTGTTATAATTTAATCATGTTCCCTATTGTATCAGGTTTCCCCATGTTATCCAATGCACTGTACTGTATATAAATATCTGTAGTTTGTGTCAATAAAATGAGTTATGCTTGGAGTGAACAAGGAGTCCTGGAGTCTTGTATTGCTTATGGTCTAAAGTGTCCACTCTGATACCCATCTGCGCCAAGTATCCTGAATCATCGACCGCCTGCTGCCAGTTTCCTGTGACCTAACGTCGTGGACTGTCAGGCGGCGACATGGACTCTTCCCTGCTTCCAGTGATCCTGTGACTGTTTCCAGTGACTGTCCATACTTCAACTGGTGCATCCGACGGCGCTTATCTGGCGTCAAGAAGGAGAGACCCGGGAGCGACGGCGGAAGGTGACGCGGTCCCTTCTCAGCTTCTGTTACACATATATATATATATATATATATATATATATATATATATATATATATACATACCTACACACACACATACATCTATACATACACATAAAATGTGTCTATATACACACCCACAAATATATATGCATAAAGTATATATACACATGTACATAAACACATACATATGAGCACACACATTTACACAAATGCATACACCCAAATATATAGGAATACATACTAAAACATATGTCCAAACACAAGAGCCTATATATATACTAGTACATATACACATACACAAACACATACATACATGCATACCTACATGTACATATATGCACATAAACCCATATACACATATAGAATAGCACACCCACATATATACCTACATGTATTGGAGTATGGGGAAGCATCTATCTGTACGCCGTGCTGATATACTAGTAATAATATAGAACCTGTAATTAGAATTCATTTTAACACGTGG